>CM046949.1:128369071-129639905 GCA_025698515.1 Gossypium sturtianum | reverse complement strand
TTTCTTTTATTTTTCCGGTAGTATTTCTGTTACAGTATTTCATTCAATTTCCATTGTAGGATTTATGTTGCGTTATTTGTGCTATTTCACTCCTTTAAACTGTTTCTGTATGAAATTCTCTTAAGATTCATAAGTTTTTCATTCTTGGAATTTTTCCGAATGTTTCGGTTCTCTCCTACGATAGCTATAGGATCCGTCTGCCCAATTTGCACTGCAATTAGTCCTTTGTGGCGGCGGATGAACGGTGATTCGTTAACTTTCTGGTTTACCTACTTTTTCCGTGGTGCTGTGCTCTTTTCTCTCCATCACGTTTGCTGTAGGTTATGGTGTTTTACTGATGTTTCATGGCCCATGACGAAAAGGGTATGTCTTTCGTTTTCATATCCATTCTATGAGTGTTGTGTACTTTACTACCATTTTTATATTCACTGAGGTTTGTCTGCAACTGCTTAGTACCAACACTGAAAGTTTATTCTCTTTCTCATGTGTTATTAGTGTCGTTATGGCTAATTTTACTAATGTCTGTCAACTGTTAGATTATTGCCTACCACACGTGATAACAATGTCTGACAATTTGTGCAGCTGCGCGTTTGCTTTACACGGATTGAATGAATGCTATCTGCACTGCCATTAAATACAAGCAAGTGTAAGTCTTTCACATCGTAATTGTTGTCATCGTGACAAAGGCTGGATTTAATATCAATTTATGTTACTTAAACGATTAGACTTTATGTTACTTCATTAGAATGTCCTCATGAGAGGGTTACTGGGATAGCCGGACGCTTGTCAGATAGGTGTCATCTATTCACAAACTTGTCAAAGTGAATAAGAAGCTTTTCAATACAAGTCAAAGGAAATATATCCTCTCAATACAAATCTTGTCCGTGCTCCATAGGTTTAGCTCCATAAATAGAGCCTAATAGTCAGGTTGATGAAAAGTGTGATTTAACCATCAGTAAGCTACCTATATATGTTTACAAAATATATTTAACCAAATATGTGCGGATTCTTCGATACTAGGATCTGCATCTGTGTTGGGTGCTAAAGAATCAGGAAAATGTGTGGAAAGATGTGTTATATGCCCAATACACTATATCTAACTCAAAAACAGCAGCCTATGAATGAATTTGTTAACAGCATGTTTTGCATATATTTAATTTCTCATTTTCTTATGATTTGACGATGTACTTCTCTATGCTGTACATACTCACGAATTTGTACTCAAGTCGATAATCCTTCTTAATATTTGGTTATTCTACTTGCATCTCCTGAAATCTTTAATTTTTGCACATCAAAATGTTAAAGTTATTTGGGCAAAGTTCACTTCTTTACTATTAAACACTTATGTCGAATTCCTCTTAGGTCGCCATTTAAAATTAAGTTTCACACCCATGTAACTGCACATAATTTGTAATTCAACCTTATCTTCCACTCAATTAAGATTACATTCATAATACAAATTCTGTTATTCATAATAATATTCGCATATTATTGAAAATATTAAAATATGTACTCTTCACAAATCAAATCCTGAAGATCCACTGATTCGGGTTGCACTCCTCCCTACAATCAACTTAAACGCATCATTAGCTATCCAAGCACCAATCGGCTTAATCCAGAATCCCGAAACCAAAAGGGATTGTCGCCACCTTACCTTAATGATTGATTCGGCTTCTAAACACCAAAGATCGGTACCCCCTATTGATGTTAGGGGTTTCGGCTATCAACATGAAACAAGAATGAAGTTTTAAAATCCCGACTAATAACGATTGGAAAAGTATAAAAAGAGAAAGGCAAAAGAGATTCGACCTTCAC
The DNA here is from genome assembly GCA_025698515.1 of Gossypium sturtianum. Taxonomy (NCBI): domain Eukaryota; kingdom Viridiplantae; phylum Streptophyta; class Magnoliopsida; order Malvales; family Malvaceae; genus Gossypium; species Gossypium sturtianum. The sequence continues at coordinate 129,638,090 of CM046949.1, read as the reverse complement.
CAAATCAGTGTCGAAGAAGAAAAGGAAAATAGAAAGTCTACTTACCAAAAGATTCGACTAACCCAAATGGAAGAGATAGGTTTCGACACTTGAATGAAGGCTAGATCACGTGAGAAGAGAAAGGAAAATCACTAGGAGTATTTGGCCAAGAAGAGAACAACAAGGTTTCGGCTTTTTGAACAATGGAAAGATGAAGAAGAATAATGCAATGGGGAAGAAGGGATTTGGCAAGGGTGAATGAAAGAACTTTCGGCACAAGGGGTTTTGAGAGAGAAAACAAAAGATGCCGAATAGGGGGTGAGGTTGTTGGTTTCGGCTTTGAGCAAAAAGAAGAAGAAGAAGAGAACAAGGTGATTTCGGCAAAGAAGAGACTAACAAAGAGTGAACCAAAAAGAGAAGAAGAAAATAGCTATGTGAGTTTCGGCTTTTACAAATGAATAGCAATATTTGGTTGGCCAAATGCCCAATTTGCCGAAAGGGAAAAGAGAGAAAGAACACCGAGGTTGCTTTTTAGCACAAAACGCAAAAAGAAGAAAGAGACCTCTAAGCTAGCCGAAACACTCCTTTAAACCACCATAGACATTCGGCCACCACCTAAAGGCTCCCCAAACCGACTACACTTCCTCCCCCCTAGAGTCCATGATTCGGCCAACACCTCAAAGCTCTCCCATCCACTCATTCAAATTGGTTTGAAAGAGTCAAACTCCACATTTTTCTCCCTTCCATCCATTCAAATTTGTTGACTCAATCCTCATCTATCCATGAGAGTCCCACCTGAGCACACCTCTCCTTGCTTGTAGCGTCAAAAATAAAGGCACAAAGGGGATTCCTGCAGCTCGAACCAAGGCCCTCCTAGCTCCCTGTGGCGTCACCTTCCTCCAAGCTCTAAGTGGCGCCTGCCTGCCACTTTACGAAATGAAATTCTTGTGTCTTAGACCTCCAATAAATTCTTTTAACCCCTATCCTTAGCTCCATTTCTTTAAGTGCTAAAACAAAATTCTTAGCCCTAACTCAGGCCTAACCTAGGGTTATAACTAGACCCCCAAAACATGTTAAATGAACATTATAGACAATTCATCACATGCAACATGAGCAAAATACAGAACCCCCGATTTAAGGATGTTACAGCATGGGCTGGGTTTGGGGTGTTACAACGGAATTAGACTGTACCCGGGTCGTCGAATTGTGCCATCACTGTCTGCAAGGTGAAAGTTGTGCAGAATTCTAATGTGAGCTCCAAGTATGTGGGCTCGTTGATTGAGAAAAATTGCTCTCACGGGTCGGTCGAGATGAGGGCTCGAATATCAGTTATGAGCCCGACTTGTTCCAATGCGTCCCAATAGATGCACCTACTGGTGCCGAGGGGTCTATCCCGGATTGCCTTGTAACGCTCTTCTTGAGCTTCCTGAGAAAATCGGAGGAATTAGTGTCGAAGCTCGGAAGAAGTACTTGCTGAGGATGATCCGGGCCCCTTTCTTTTCTTGCTTGGGGCGGCTGTGGATCGTTTTGGTCGTGATGATGACAGCGTATCTAAAAAAAAAGGTTTGTACCAAAATGTAATCCAGGTTCAAGATATTCGAATAAGCAACCAATTCAGAATAAGAATTTGTAATAGCATAAATGAGAAATAACTAATAGCACTATCACTATGATATTAATGAATGAAATATTGAAATAAACATGAGAAAAATCACACTTAAAACTAAGCAAAAATATAAAAATAACAGTCAAATAACTAATAGCACTTATCACAATGATATAATAAACATGAGAAAAATCATACCTAAAACTAAACAAAAAGTATAAATAAAACAAAATAACATGAAATTTAGCAAACTTTAGTTAAGAAAGTGAAATAATGGAAGGAACCAGGGGTGATAGTGGTGGCTTTCTGCCGAACACGGGATGAGCACGGCGGTGGTGTGAGTTTTACAGCACGAACACGGTGGTGGTAGGGGCGTGGGTTCGGCAGCACGGCAGTGGTGCGGGCGTGGGGTGGTTTGTAGTGTGTTTTAGGGAAGAAAAGGGAGTTAAGGAGGTTTTGGGAAGGTGGGGAATATGGGTATGGCCGGATTTTGGGAGGAGGAATGTTGAAAATTGTTTTTAGGGTAGGTTTTGGGAAAGTGACGGTTTAATTTGGTTAAATAGGGGAGGGGACACGGGCTGGTGCCACGCTCGTGCTCTGTTTTGAAGTGCCCGTGTTTTTCGCGATTTTAAATTTTGGGCGCGTTCAGATGTTTAGCCACGGCCGTGGGTGTTTGTGGCACGCCCGTGTTCATATCCACACGGTTATGTAGAACGGGTGTGTTCTGCCCGTGTTCGACAAGTCAAAATGTTGGCACGGTCATAAGGCATGGCCGTGTTTAGTCCATGCTTAACAAGTCAGTAAGCTCGCACGGGTAGTCGACACGGGCATGGGATATTATCACAGCCCGTGTTGAAGAAAGCAATTCTTCTTTGTCATGCACGGCTGCTGGCACGCCCATGGTTTATCCCCTGGTTTCCGCACGGCCACGGGCACGCCCTTGTGTAAGGCCATGTGGTCTAAAACCTGCACTTTATTAGATTAATTAGTATGAAGTTAGATGCTGAACAGTTAAAAGTATAATGTTAGGGAAGTTAGTGCTCGGGTTGCCTCCTGAGAAGCGCTTATTTATAGTCTTAAGCTAGAGTTTCCCTGTTTTTGGTTCTAGAAGAAGGTTCATGGAGCAGAAGCTCATCTCTCATATCTCCAAAATCTGCACCGTTATAAATTTTGAGTCGGTGACCATTTACCTTGAATGTGCCCTTAGTGGGGTGAGTTACCTCGATTGTGCCGTATGGAAAAATTGTTTTGATCATGAATGGGCCTGACCATCTTGATTTTAGCTTCCCAGGAAATAGTTTAAGCCTCGAGTTGTATAACAGGACCAAGTCCCCTACTTTGAATTGTTTAGACTTCTTTAGGCGAGCATCGTGGCGTCGCTTTGTTGCTTCCTTGTACAGCTTCGAGTTTTCGTAGGCCTCAGCTCTCTATTCATCTAGCTCGTTTATCTACATCATTCTTTTCTTTCCTGCATTTTTAAGATCATAATTCAAAAACTTTATGGCCCAAAAAGCTTTGTGTTCTAACTCGAATGGTAGATGACAGCTTTTTCCGTATACAAGTTCCTAGAGGTGTTTTAAATGCTATTCTATAGGCCCATAGGGCGTCATCTACTTTCAATGCCCAATCTTTTCTATTTCCTTTGACTGTTTTTTCTAGGATGCGCTTAAATTCTCGGTTTGCTACTTCAACTTGCCCACTGGTTTGAGGGTGATATGGGGTAGCTATCCTGTGATGTACTCCATATTTCTTTAGAACTTTGTTGAATTGAGTATTACAGAAATGAGTGCACCTATCACTGATGATAGCTCTAGGTGTTCCAAATAGAGAGAACAGTTTCTTGAGAAACTTAACTACTACCCTAGCATCATTGGTAGGTAAAACTTCCGCTTCTACCCATTTTGACATGTAATCAACTGCCACTAGGATGTATTTATTTCCAAATAAACTAGGAAATGGTCCCATAAAATCAATACCCCATACATCAAATATTTCACATGATAACATATATGTTTGAGGCATTTCATCACGTTTAGAAATATTACATGTTCTTTGGCATTTATCACACGAAGTAACATACCTGTTGGCATCTTTGAATAGAGTGAGCCAATAAAAACCTGATTCGAGTATTTTATGTGCTATCTTAATGCCACTGTAATGTCCTCCTGAAGGTCCTGAATGGCAATGTTCCAGGATTTTGCTTGCTTCTGCTTTCGTAACGCATCTTTGAATTACCTGATCTGCACATATGCAAAAAAGAAAGGGATCTTCCCAAAAATAGTTCTTTACATCAGCAAAGAATCGCTTCTTTTGATGATTTGTTAGTCTTTTTGGTAAGATGTTAGCAGCTAAATAATTCGCAATATTTGCAAACCATGGTACCTCAGAATGTGTTATAGAGAAGAGTTGTTCTTCAGGGAATGATTCGTTTATCTCATTTTCATCGAGCTCTCTGATATGTGGATTCTCGAGTCTAGAGAGGTGATCTGCTGCAAGATTCTTAGCTCCCTTCTTATCTTGTATTTCCAAATCAAATTCTGTAAGAGCAAAATCCATCGATGAGGCGAGGTTTTGCATCGAGTTTGGTTAAAAGATAACGAAGAGCTGAATGGTCGAGTAAACGCGACAACTTTAGACAATATTAGATATCGCCTAAATTTGTCAAAAGCAAAAACTACTGACTAGCAATTCTTTCTCTGTGGTGGTGTAGTTTTCTTGTGCGGGTGTTAGTGTTCTGCTAGCATAATAAATTGGCTGAAAATGCTTGTCTCTTCGTTGTCCCAAAACTGCACCTACTGTAAAATCACTTGCATCACACATTAGTTCAAAGGGTAAATTCCAATCAGGTGCAATTATAATCGGAGCATTTATTAGTTTATCCTTAAGGACATTAAATGCATCTAAGCATTTTTGATTGAAATTGAAAGGAACATCTTTTTCTAGTAATTTTGTTAAAGGCTTAGCTATTTTAGAAAAATCTTTAATAAATCTTCTATAGAAACCTGCATGTCCTAAAAAGCTTCTAATGGCCTTAACTGAACTTGGGGGAGGTAATTTTTCTATGGTTTCAACTTTTGCTTTATCTACCTCAATCCCTTTACTAGAAATCTTATGTCCTAACACAATCCCTTCTCTAACCATAAAGTGACATTTTTCCCAATTCAAAACAAGGTTTGTTTCCTCACATCTTATTAGAACTCGTTTTATATTTTTAAGGCAAAGTTGGAAAGAATTACCAAATATCGAGAAGTCATCCATAAATACCTCCATAATGTCTTCCACAAGTTCATTGAACATTGCCAACATGCAACGCTGAAAAGTAGCAGGAGCATTACATAATCCAAAAGGCATTCTACGATAAGCAAACGTATCGTATGGGCATGTAAATGTTGTTTTCTCTTGATCTTCTGGAGCTATTGGGATTTGGAAGTAGCCGGAAAGTCCGTCCAAGAAACAGTAATACATATGCTCGGATAGTCTTTCTAACATTTGATCTATGAAGGGCATAGGGAAGTGATCTTTCCTGGTAGCATCATTCAATTTCCTATAGTCTATACAGACTCTCCATCCTGTAACTGTTCTTGTAGGGATTAACTCATTCCTTTCATTGGGCACCACAGTTATGCCTCCTTTCTTTGGAACTACCCGCACAGGCCTTACCCAAGTACTGTCAGAAATAGGATAAATTATTCCCGCATCTAGAAGTTTAATTACCTCGGCTTTGACCACTTCTTTCATGTTGGGATTTAAGCGTCTCTAGGGCTGCACACATGGCTTGTATTCCTCTTCCATTAAAATTTTGTGGGTGCAGAATGATGGGTTTATACCCTTGATGTCAGAAATTTTCCAAGCTATGGCCTTTTTATGTTCTCTTAGTACCTGTATCAACTCCTCTTTTTCCTTGGGTTCTAATTCTGAAGAGATAATTATTGGTAACGTAGAATTTTCCCCAAGGAAAGCATACTCTAAATGTTTTGGCAGTTGTTTTAATTCTAATTTGGGCGGTTCATCAACAGAGGGTTTTTGTTTTAAATCATCATCGACTTCAATGCTTTCTTTTTTTGTTTGTCTTGATGATGATATTTTTAGATTTAGCTCGTAGACTTCATCTTCTTCCCCTCTTCTTGAGTGGAACACAGTTCCATCGTGTCATCATGTAGAATTTCCTGTAATGAGTTTTGAATGATATGATCAGTTGTATCAACAAAATAACAGGAATCATCTTGTTCTCTAGAATATTTCATGGCATCATAAATTTGAAAGATAGTTTCTTCATCGCCTATTCTTAATGCGAGTTTACCATCCCCTACATTGATAACAGCCCTAGCAGTAGCTAAAAAAGGACGCCCTAAAATTAAAGGAACATCAATGTCTTCATCCATGTCTAACACAACAAAATCAACAGGGAAAATAAATTTATCAATTTTCACCAAGACATCTTCGATAACTCCTCTAGGATATTTAATAGATCTATCAGCTAACTGAATAATCATCCTAGTAGGTTTTGGTTCCCCAAGATCTAGTCGTTTAAACATTTTATAAGGCATTAAATTAATACTGGCACCTAAATCAGCTGATGCTTTCTTAATATTTTAGTTCCCCGGCAACGGCGCCAAAAACTTGATCGCTGTGAATCAGAGCTTTAAAATTTATAAAAAGAATGATCGAACCTGGAAACTAACTTTGACAACGATTAAAGGCAAGTGTACCTATCGAACAGTAGTATAGCTTAGGCAAGACCGGATTATCGAACCCAAAGGAACTAAAAGTACTAATACTAACTTTCTTTTTATTATTTAACCTAAAATAAGTGAAGTTGCTTTTAATCTAAAATTAACGAACTACTAAGCTAAGGACACAAAGACGAAAAAAAGACTAAAATTGGGGAGATAACTTTTAGAAAAACTCAGTTGATTTAGATGATACCCTCAGGAAGAATCCACCTGGACTTCACTTGTTATCTATCACTGAACCATATGATTTTATTTACTTAGTTTGATCTGTAAGACTCCCTAACGTATATTAAACCCTCTCTTGAGGCGAATAATGTCTAACCCTAGGTTAATTAGTGGAACTCTCGTTCTCTTATAATAACCCCCTAGAATAGCAGTAAATCGATCTATGGACTCCCATATTAGGTTTCACCCTAATTCGGCAAAATCTCGTCACCCTATCTCTAGGCGTGCGATCAACTCCACTTAATTATGCTAGATCTACTCTTAGGCAGGGTCTATTCCTCCTCCACCTAAGCACATTAAATTTGGATTAAGCTCACATAATTAAGAACAAACTAAGTATTTATCATATAATTTAGAAAATAATAACAAGATTCATCATAGGTTTCATCCCCTTCAGGTATCTGAAGGATTTAGTTCATAACTAAATATGAAAACATCTCAAGAGAAAATATAAAACAAAATATAAGAAATCCCTAAAACTCCCTAAAGTAATTGAAGGAGAGATCCGCCGTCTTGAGTAGAATCCCGACTTTTTGAGATAGATCAGCTGGCTACCTTCGAGTGATTCCCACAACTCTGACCTTTTCGGCTTGGCTCCTTGGCCTAGCTAATCGCCCCCTTTTCAACTGACCCTTAGGGGGTTTATATAGGCTCTTGGAATACGTTTCTTTCTCCCTAAGTATCCAAATCCGAATGAAATTGCTCTTTCCAGTGACAGGGACACGACCATGGCACACGCCCGTGTAGATCGTGGTCAGGCCGTGCTCGGACTTCTTTAATGAGACACGGCCGTGTGAATCGAGGGAAGACCGTGTTCTAGATGATCAGTGAGGCACGGCCGTGTGGGCTAAGGTCCAGGCCTTGTCGATTTCTTCTTTGGCCTATTTTGGTCCGTTTTGAGCCTGTTTCTCGTTCTTTTTATCCTTGGGTGCTTTCCTGGGTATAAGACATGAAAATAAAGGATTAAGAGCACCTTTTTACATAAATCAAAGGATAATCATCCAAAATCATACTAAATGTGGGATTAAAATATGTTACTATTTTGATTTATCAATCCCCTATGACTTCTGAAGCTGGAGAAATTATGGTATATTTACTTAATAAAAATTGATTTATTTTAAATATTTATAATGTTTAATTATAATGGTTTAATTCGTCGTTAGTAGTTCTAAATAATGTTAAGTTATGTTGCATTTGTTTTTATTATATATTTTGTTTCTAACTCTTTGATTGATTTATTAGGAGAAACTTAATAAAAAGGCGGAGTATGAAGCGGTTGCTTCGAGTGATAGTTCTGTTAATCTTGATGACATTGATAACAGAATTATTACTGAAGTTTTGGGTCCTGAAAGGTATGGTTGGGTTCAATTTCAAGGATCTGGTGTTAACCCATCCCAATATTTTTGATCCAGTTCACAATAATACATGCCTTCGGGGAGTCAGGCTCAAGATGAAATTCTGAGGTTAAAAGAATAGATGGCTCAGATGTAAGCAAGCACAATTGAGCAAATTGCTCAACATAAAGTGGAGGCAGCATCGAGAGAAGCTGAGGTTCAAAGAAAATATGAAGAACTCCAGCTACAACTTAAAGCGAAGGCAGCAGCGAGGGAAGCAGAGCAGAGCAGAAAGTACGACGCACTCCAGCTACAGCTTCAGAATATGACGAAAATGTTTCAACAGTCGCAAAATCTGCCATCTTAGACTTGTTTCCTTATTGTAAGAATATTTTTTAACATTGTAACTTTTAACATTATTGTAAGAATATTTTGAATTATACTTCATTTATTAATTTATATCATATATCTTTCGTCGAATTTGAAGTATCATTTAGATTTTCTGTTTTTGGTTGGATTTCATGTTACAGGAAGGGTTGTATATGCATGAAAATAGGATGTTGCAAATCTGCCAAAGTTAGTGGCGTTTTTAAGAAAAACGCCACTAAAGAACGGTACTTTTAGCTGCGTTTGTGATAAAAGCGCCGCTAAAGGTACTGTTCTTTAGTGGCGTTTGTAAAAAAAATGACGCTAAAAGTCATGCTCTATAGCAGCGTTTGTGACAAAAGCGCCGCTAAAGGTCATGTTCTATTGTTGCATTTGTGTAAAAGCGTCGCTAAAGGTCATGTTCTTTAGCGGCGTTTGTGGATAAAGCGTCGCTAAAGGTCATGTTCTTTAGCGGCTTTTTTTTCACATAAACGCTGCAAATTTTAGCGGTATTGTCTATAGCGGCGTTTTTTGCGGTGCTTGTAAAAACGCCGTAAATAGTTTTAGCGGCGCTTACTAAAAAAATACCGCTAAAAGTCTGTTTTGCTACAGTGTTGGTTTGTTTTCAAATGGTACCAAGTTCATTTATGTTCATGCCTTTTGATGAAGGCTTGTAAATGATGTGTATTCATATAAGATGATAGGAATTATGCAAGCTCTTATGTGAGTAGGAAGAAGATGGTTGTGTGATATGTTGTGATATGGTTATTTGGTATGTATAAGTCTAGTTGTTGATTTGGTAGTGTTTGAGTTGAGCCTAGCTTGTGCATGTTTTAAAACCTTATGTTTTATTTGTAAATGCATAGGTAAGTGTTTGCTTATGAGATATATTATGTGACATATAATTAGGTGACTTATGGCTACCTACAGTAATGAGTAAAATCAATAATGTATATATTTGTATGGTGAATGATTCAAGCATGTGATTGGTTTGACATGTATTGAATTGATGATTGAGTTGTGGTGCCTTTGAATGACATATTGGTTAGAATATACATGATGATAGAAATGGTATGTTTTGCATGTGTTTGAAGTGTGTTTTGGTAATATAAATGTGTGGGAGAAAGATGTATTTTTTTATGCATGCATAGGTCTTGAAATGGCTTGTTTTAGGGGATCAATTGGAGCACATGGCTTGAGACATGAGGTGTCACACAGTCCCTGATTGTTTTGCCTGAAATTTGTGATTTGTTTCGAATTTGTCCCTGATTATTTCCAAACTACTTTTAGGGCCAATTAGGTTCGATTTAAGGCCCGTAAAAGTAATTATATAAATTATATTATCAAATATAAATATGTCAACATGAATCATAGTTTGCTTGCATTTTCAAAGTCATAAATAACAATCACCAATCAATATGCTTCCCTTATCAACTAAACATAACAATCCCAAGGTTTAATTAGTGTCTTCATAAGTTGAACTCGGTAATTCCTCTCCACTAATGTAGTCAATATAATCATCTAATCAATAGGTCTTTTATTAGCTTGTAATGGGGCTAGGCTAAAGGTAGGGATAAAGAGAAGTGATTTTTAGGTTCAAAACATATTAACCCTAACTTTGTCTTAGATCCTTTGGCGTCACAACTTTCATACAAATGGGTCTTTGGAGTACCCCCAAACTTATTTCGAACTTATGCTCCACTATTATTTTTCTCGAACTTTGTAACGCCCTAAAAAAATCTATTATATATTTATTTTCGTATGTTTGTGACACAACTGTGTATCTGCTTCAGTGGTTAAGTGTTCTGGGTGTGTCTGAGAGGTCCCAAGTTCAAGCATTAGCTTGGGAAAATTTTTGTTTTTAAATGAATAAACCCCAATCTCTAATCAGTAGGCTTATAAATATATGTTGGTAAAATATGTCAGAATGGGCCTGCTGGTCTGGTGGATAAGTGGAGGGTTAGTTGCGCTGAGGGTCAGGAGTTGGAGTCTCTGCGCGAGCGAAGGATTTATTTTTGCTAGATGCCGTGGAGATGTTTGAGTGGAGTCAAAATTCTGAAGAGAGTGGGGTGAGTAGTGGACGGTTTAGTGGGGATTGAGTAGAATTCTGTGCTTCCAAAAAAATTCTACTCTTCACAGAAAAAGGTGAGTAAACGTCCCCCTCCTCTCTTGGCTGAATCTTCCCCTCTCCGTCTTTTCTTTTTTTTCCTTTTCACCTTTTTGTTGTCAGCCAAAAATCCCCCACTTGCTACCACTGTTTTCAAAATTTGGTTCCCCTTTCTGTTCCCAAAATTGTGATGCTAGTTTCCCTTCCCCTCAAGCCGACTGTACGTCATCTTGCTCCTCTCCTTGGCCGAATATTTCTAGATGAGTTCTGCTTTATCTTCTGTCCCCTTTCGGCTTTGTACTTCTTTTTCCATTGTTATCTTTTTCCTATTCTTGTCGTCACCCTCTCTGTTTGCCTCTTTTCAGTCTTTGTTTCCTCATCTCTATTCGTTCTCTCTTGCATTGACAAATTGCACTCTGCACTGTCATCAGTTTGGTAAGTGATTTAGGTGTTGTTGTCTCTTTTTATAAGATACTGAATGAAGGGTTGTGTTGATCGGTAAGTATGGTTTAATTGAAGTTATAGGGAAATTTGATTTAAGGTTTAACGAAAAGGTTTTGTGACTCTCAATTTAGGTGGAGATCAAGGGTTGGTTGGTGCATCTTCAAGAATCTGAGGGTGTGTTTTTGGTTGATCTTAGTAAAGGGGTTTCGATTGTTGATCGATTCTTAACTACATTAGGCTTTGATTGAATAACGAATTAAGTAGTTGACTAATGACGTTTTGGTTAAATCTAGGTTTTTGGAGTACTAGGAGTGCAGTTTAATTACTAACAAAATCAGGTGTGTAAACACAACTCTGAAAATGGAAACCGGTGAAAAGTAAAAATGTGATTGTCGATGCCACACAGACGTGCGGTCGCCCGTATGACTGAATTGGGTCACCCATGTGATTGTCAAAAATGTGTACCGTACACGGGCCAGACTGAATTGGGCCGTGTAGGCCACACGAGCGTGTGCACCCACACGGGTGAACCACACGGCATGTGAGATTTTTGGGCCAGGCCATGTGATCCACATGGCCAAGGCCATTTTGGGCCGTGTGGGCCACACGGGTGTGTGGGCCCACACTGGCAGACAACATGGGCTTGTGGGCCCATTTTCACTGTTTAACTGCTAAGGCTGCACGGGTCACCCGAGTCGACTGTGGACCTACTGTAGGGTCGGTAAGCTTACTTAGACCCCTAATTGACTGAAATGACTGTATGACTGATACGATTATGCATGTTATTAAGCATGATGATGTCCCACTGATTTGATACTGTATGCCCTGATTTTATGCATGATATTATGTTTTAGCATGTCATATGTGTATACTGCATTGCATTAGGGTGGGGGTTATATTGTTCGGAGGAAGTGTACTGAAAGGCCTCGAGCCTAATTTACTGGCAGCACAGCTGCAAACCACTGTCTAGTGCCGCATTCGGTACTTATTGGAGTGTAGGGATGGGTGGGTTGATTATATCCCCACATGGAGTGTGGGGTTGGACGGAGTTAGAGTGTAGAGGCTGGCTGGGTAGGATTTAATTCTGTATATCTGTTACTATACTGATTATTGATACTGTAATGGGCCAAGGCCCAAATGCATGACTGCTTCTGTATTGCAATGGGCTAAAGCCCTAACTGAGACTGAAACTGTTACTAAAATGGGCTTAGGCCCAGACTATGATTGCATTCTGTATGCTTGATTATATGGGGATTACACACTAAGTTTTCGTAAGCTCACCCTTCTATTTTATTTGTACAGGTAATTGTCAGACTTAGGCGGATCAGAGCGGCGGAGGACTCAGCGGTGGCCACACGACCCCTTTTTACACGGTTTCGTAATTACTTAGGGTTTTAAAGTTTTATTTGGGGTATTTTCTGTAATAATGGCCTCTTTGGATTTTTACTTTTAATTTTGGGTTTCTATTGTTTTGATTTACAACTGCTAGTAGTAGGGATAATCGAGTTTTCAAAACGAATCAAACGTTTTAACAAGATACGCACAAATATGCAAATTGTTTTAAAAAGCTTCCGCAATAAGTGACGTTTTGAAAATTAATAATGTTTTGAAAGAGATTAACTTTTGAATATGAATCACGTTTGAAATTGATCGACACGTCTTGGAATTAAGCATAAGAGAGTGTAAAGAAGTGATAAAGAAAGGAGGTTTTTGACGACAATTCACTTTTCAAAAAATACTACCATGTGACACTGCCAGATTTGGCCATAACGTCTAGGCCGGGTTTGGGGTGTTACATTTAGTGGTATCAGAGCCAGGTTGAAAAACTCGGCTGTGGATTTAGGTTTTTAGGACATGATTTTCAAGAATTGTTTTCTAACGAATCTAAATCTTTTTACTGAATGTGTGGTACATCGAGTCTCCGGCGTCGATCCTGTAAGTCCTCTGAACTGATATCTATTTAAAAAACTGAAAATGCTATAGATGGTATATACTAAGACTACTTTAGATATACTGTACTGAAAACACTCAGGTTAGTGTATACTGATACTGTAGTAAAATCGATAAACACTGATAGACACTGTGTTGTACGAAAACAAACGTTACACTTCTGATACTGTTGTCATAAAATATCCATTAATAAACAATGAAACTGTAAACTGATGCATAAAACTGTTAATACAGATAAAACGTAATTAGAAAATGAGCACCAGAGGTACTCGCGGATGGGGTACAAGAGGCCGTGGCAGAGGCCGTAGAGGTGCTCGAGCTGGGTCTTCATCTTCTGGCAACTTGCCTAGTTTGGATACAAGTGAGACGCCGACTTCACCTGTAACAACCCGATTTAATGGCTAGTCGAAACAGTGATCTCGGGATCACTAATCCAAGGTTAGAGAATATTATTTTCATGTTATTTTATGTTTTATAACATGTCAATAAGGATGCATGGAAATTTTGGTAATTTAATTTTAGCGGTTTCAGGCTTAATCGCTAAAAATGACTAAATCGCATAAAGTACGAAAGTTCTATTTTATTTGCTAGAGGTGCCTAATAGCCATAGAATGTTAAAGTGGAGGTATTTAAAGTGAAATTAGGCCAATAATAAAGGGTTGGCCGGCCATGTGGACAAGGGAGACAAGAGCATTTATTTTTGGTCAATAGTTGGTGATATTAGTTGACAAAATGAATAAAATAAGATGATATAAGCAAAAGTTATCATCTTTTCATTTAGTTTTCTTCTCCAACCAAAGATACCAACAAAAGGAGGGCTTTGAAAGCTTGAAAATTTCAGAAACTCATTTTCTCTACAAATCAAAGAAAATGAGATTTGGACCTAGAACGGGAGAAAAGAGACATATGGACAAATAGGTCCATTTCTACCCTTTCGATATCGAGGTAAGTTCATGTGCTAAATTATGCAACTCTAAGTGAAGTATCTTAATATCTTGATGTTGTATAAATTGTTTATTGCCTCTATGTATACGTTAAATACGTTTTGATGGGATGTCAAGAAATGAAAGTCTTGATTTAATACATGAATAGAGGAAATGCAAATAGCATGATACGATGGTAATTAAGGTTCCGTGTAAGAACATATTTAGAATATGGCCTCAGTGTGAGAATTCGTATAAGACCATGTCCGGGACATGGCATCGATATGGTGTTTCATGTGAGACCCTATTAAGGGTGTGATGTTGATAAGATTCTATATATATGAAACTCAAAAATGTTCTTTAGTATTGAATAATTCAACAGGCATGTTGAAATGAGGAGGTATGTGATTATACCATAAGAAATATAGGTATGTGACTGAACTCATTTGGGGTGAGTTCAATATATGATGAAACCATGGTGAGTTATGTATAAATGATGCATCCTAATTGCATATGCTGTAATTATAAATGTATTGCATGAAAGTAGTTGATTATTGTAGAAATCTAAGTAAGAATGATAATGTGTGAGGATGTTCCCAGATGAACATTTGAAATAAGGAAATGTATGTGGATAAGGTCCCGTATAAGACCATGTCCGGGGCATGGCATCGACACCGAATTGAGATTTTCGTATAAGACCATATTGGGATATGGCTTCGGTATTGAATATGAGAATCGTATAAGACCATATCCAGGATGTGGCAACGATACTTGATGTGAAACTCCGTATAAGACCATATCCGGGATATGGCATCGACACTTAGAGGTGAATCCATGTGAGACCACCTCTGGGATGTGGCATTGGCCTCGTAATTATATTAATGACGATATTATGCATCTTTGAGCATCCCTAGTGATAAATGGGATAAGTAGAAATGAGATTAGTACTAACACCATGTGAATGAGTGAATACAGGTACTCGTGAGTCATTCACGACGGAACACTTACGATATGTGACATGGTATGTGTTCTACAAGGGCAAGTATGAGTAAGATGGCAAGAAGCCTAATACTTTGTGTATGATTAATTAATGCCATGGATGGATTTTATTATGAGCATTTGGCTTGTGGTATGGTTAGAATGTGGTATGAGACAGAATGAGTAAGCCTTAAGAATGATTGAGTAGGTAAGCATGAGTTTAAGAGTAAAACTCATTATAATACCTTGTGGTTGAGTATAATCAGTGAATGTCAATAGTTGATTATTATATGCATATGAACTTACAAAGCATTATTGCTTACTCCTCTTCCTTTCATATCTCTTATAGGTTAACTTAACTAGCTCGGGTTGGAGACCGCCAGAGACGTTTTCACACTATCGAGCAGACACTTGGAATGAGGTTTCAAGTCCTTATGAGTTATGGCATGTATAGGGATAGTATTTAAATTTGATATAGCCAAATGTGTTGGCCTAAGAGAGTTTATGGTTCGGTTGTGTATAGCCATAGATGATGGCTTAAGTCGTTTGTAATTATACCAGAAATAGTTCTCCCTCGTGTATGGGATGAAGACCTCATTTTGATAGATTAAATGTGATAAATCAAGAGTTATAATTGATGATATGTGAAGTTTATGTGATGGTGTATGAATGTATGCAAGTGAGTGTGGCTAAATGACTTGGAAAATAGCCTTGAAATGGTCCACATGGGTAGACACACGGGCATGTGTCTAGGCCGTGTGTGACACACGGTCAGCCCCATGGGTGTGTGACTTGGCCGTGTGTCCCCTGCATGCTAGTGTTGTAAGTTAGTGTCGACCACGGGCTAGACACACGGGCGTGAACCTAGGCCGTGTGACCCTTATGAGGCTACTGACATCACAAACAGAATACCCATGTGTTTACACACGGGGGAGGACACGGGCATGTCTAGGCCGTATGGAACACACGGGCCAAGCACACGGGCGTGTGTCCAGCCGTGTGAAAACCCCTGGTGGTTCGAAATGAAAATAAATCCCACACGGGGTAGGGACATGGGTGTGTGATACCACACGGCCTGCCCATACGGGCGTGTTCCATTTCACACGGGCGTGTGGCCCCTGTTTAGGTGAAAATTTTATAAGTGTTTGAAAAGTTCCGGTTTGGTTCCTCGACGTCCTGAATTTTTATTAAAATATTTTCCACCGGCCAAAACGGCCAAGTTAAGGAATGATATCTCTTCTTTTGTGCAGATGGATTTAGAAACACTTTACGACGCATGGGAGAGATACAAAGATTTGCTGAGAAGATGTCCACACCATGGTTTACCCTTGTGGCTACAGGTCCAAACTTTTTACAACGGTGTGAACCCTTCAACAAGGAAATTAATTGATTCAGCCGCTGGCGGAACTCTGAATAACAAAACTCCTGAAGCAGCCTATGAATTTATAGAAGAGATGTCACTGAATAACTATCAGTGGCAAGTCACAAGGACAAGGCCAACAAAAGTAGCCAGAGTTTATAACCTTGACGCAGTAACCATGCTATCAAATCAGGTAGAGATGTTACATAAAAAATTTGATGGTGTATACGGTTCCTCGCAGGTACAACCAGTTATGTAGTGCGACGCAAGTGGGAGCGTGGCGAATCCTGAGTACCCACCCTACGGACAGGGCATGGAGAGCGAACAAATGAACTATATGGGTAACAATTTCCGGTATAATAATAACCCTTATAGTAATACTTATAATCCAGGTTGGAAGAACCACCCCAATTTCTCATGGGGTGGTCAAGGAAACCAAAGGCAACAACCACATCAAAACTTCCAACAACAACCCTACCCACAGGAAAAGAAGCAGAACCTTGAGGAGATGCTGACAAAATTCATAGCAGTCACAGAAACAACACTTAAAAACCAGCAAGCATCGATACAGGAGCTTAAGGGTCAAATTGGGCAACTGGCTAAGGAGATCTCTGAAAGACCACAAGGAAGACTACCAAGCAACACTGAGACTAACCCAAAGGAGCAAGTCCAAGCCATAACAGCTCAAGAAAGTAAAGGGTTAGATGAGCCCAATTTAAGGCAAGAGAATGTGGTCGAAGAAGGTAAGGTTGAGGTAAGTAATAACAAGCCAAAACTGGCAATCAAAGAGTACCAACCTTGTATACCATATCCCGAAGCAATGAAGAGAGATGACACAGAGGAACAGTTCGGTAAGTTTCTTAAACTTTTAAAGAAACTGTATATTAACTTACCACTACTTGAAGCTCTTTCACAGATGCCAGATTCTAGAAAATTTTTAAAGGAGCTGTTGATGAAAAAGCGAAGGATAGACGAGGCATCACATGTAGAACTAAACGCAATGTGCTCAGCGGTCTTGCAAAATAGACTACCACGAAAATTGAAAGATCCAGGGAGTTTTACAATTCCATGCTTAATTGGTAGTTTACCTATTGATAATGCGTTAGCTGATTTAGGAGCAAGCATAAATGTCATGCCTTATAAAATGTTTAAACAACTAGGTCTAGGGAAACCCAAACAAACTAGGATAAGCATACAATTAGCTGATAAAACTATTAGAATTCCTAGGGGTATAATCGAAGACGTACTCGTAAAGGTTGATAAATTTGTATTTCCAGTAGACTTTGTAGTTTTAGACATGGATGAGGACAATAGTATCCCCTTAATTTTAGGAAGACCCTTTTTAGCAACTGCCAGAACTAAAATTGATGTGGGAACATGTGAATTAATATTCCGCGTAGGTGACGAATCAATCAGTCTTCAAGCTCTCGATTCGGCTAGGACATCGAGTAATCAAGGTGAGAAAGTAAATTTTATCGATAACCATTTGGTTAACCCTTCTTTTCAGGAAACACCATAAGAGAACACAACTGAACCCGATCCTGGACTCAGTGCCAACAAAGAAATAACTCACAAGGAACAAAGGATTCAGATCGATGAACTAGAAGAGTGGAAAACGCATTTCAAGGAAAAACTAGGGATACACAAAGCAGAACCAAAGCCACTCTACGAGACAGACAAGTTCAAAATTGGAGATCAAGTATTGATAGATAGAGCAGACCCTCGAATATCTCCCCCTGACCCTAATACAAACAAAGAAATCCCTTTTAAGGTAATCAAGGTTTCCCCATACGGAATAGTCGAGGTAAGTAATCCTATATTTGGCACTTTTAAAGTAAATACTACTCGACTCAAACTTTATCATAATAATAGAACTGATAGCATGAGAGCGGATGTTCAACTCTTCAAACCACCCTGATTATGCGAATGAGAGGTAAGTCTAGCTTAAGACTATAAATGAGCGCTTCTCAGGAGGCAACCCGAGTACTAACTCCATTAATTTTTACATTTTTACTTTTATTTTTCCTTTTCAGCATTTAATTTTAAACTAACCAAAGTGCAGATTTCCAGACCACACGACCTTACACACAGCCATGGCCGTGGCCGTGTGGATACTACGGACTCCAGTACTGACATAGCAGAGGTAGTACGAGCCAATGACGAAAGATTCCCAGATCACGGATGACTATAAATTGCCACAGCCGTGTGATATGGCCGTGGCCGACACTAAGGGAAGTCACGGGCTCGACTAAACACCATGGTCGTGCGATACACCGTGGTAAATCATCGTTTTATCAAACATAGGCGTGGTGACCATGAAACGGGCGTGGGAGAAACGAACGAAGCACAGCACAGTCGCGCGATACGACCATGTGACTCAACACGCCTGTGGTACACGAGCGTGGGGATGTACCAGACCTCAAAACTTTATTTAAATCACCCCCTCTTCTCAACTACTCCCCATTCCCCTTCCTCCATACATTCTCAGACCCCCCTTCCATATTATCCTTCCTTGGCCCTTTTCCAAACTCTAGATGTACACCATATCCATGTTGAAGAAGCGAAAGGATCCTAGCACAACCTTCCCCTGTGGGAGACCGATCTACATAAGTTCATGTCGGCCGCTTCATCCACTCGACAAGCCAAGGATATTTGAGGCCATTTCGTTTTTAATTTTCTTTTTTCGTCGCATTTATTTTCCTTCTCTTTATCTTCCTTGTCCCTAAATAAATAATTAGTTTATTTTGAATTTTTCTTAGTATTTCTTGGCTATTTCTTCACGGGCTACCCAATTTCTTCATCTAGTGCAGTAATAGTGGGCAGCCCCCATACCACCACCAGAGACGCCTCTTCCAACTTATCCTTCACCTCCGAATTAAGTTTCCACACCTCCAACTCAAGGAATCCATCCAAATTGAGGAAGTTTCATCTCTCCCTATCTTTTATGAATTTCTATCTATCTATGTACATTGAGGGCAATGTACATCTTAAGTGTGGGGGGGTGAATCTTAAAAGTACCAAACTTTTTGCATTATTCTCAAATCCTGAATTAGGCCTTGTCTTAAAGTAAGTTTCTCATATTATGATTAGAATGAAATTCCCTTTAATTTATGATTTTTTTTTGATATGTTTTTTATTAAGTCATAGTTAATTGTGCATTGATGATTTATACTTTAAGATACTATAGAATCAAGCATGATAAGTCAATTTTTTCAAAAATTAAAATTTTCTAGGTTGTCTACCTAAATTTGAATATTACTTTGAAGTTTGAAATTTACAAGGTTGACATCAAAATACCCATAATTTTTGTGAGATTTTGAGCCTTATAGAGCATATATTCTTTTTCTTTTTCTTGCTCACTTTTTGATTATGAGGGTGTCAACATTGATTTGTTATTCTAGAACTTGCATCGATTATACATGTCGAGACCACACCTTTGATTTGATATACAGAAATGATAAAGGCACCTAGGATTTAACCCACTTACTCCATAAAAAGCCTACCTTCACAATTAACCCCTAGTGAACCCCGTTTGATCCTAACAACCCTTTTTATTGACTCACCCGCTAATATTAACCCAAAACCCTTTGCATTTGTTATCACCATTCCTTTTGACTAACCTTATGTCGAGATTTGATTTGACCAGTTGCCTAACTATGATATTTATTTATCCTTTATTATGTATATTAGATTTATATGATAAAAAAATCAAAGTATATTCATTATTAGTTCTATTATTAAATGAGCTTATACGTTTGAATTCCAAATATTGAAGAAGAAGTTCGTGTTATTAGTATTATTAGTTTTCAATTAATGTAATTACCTTTATTCAGTTCATCATTTCTGGTTAGGTAATTTGACAGGTCAATCTCGATTCTAACCCTCTAATTCAACTTTTATCCACACCTTTAACCCAAGCCCCGTTACAACCCTTTTTAAAGACCTTTTGATTTGTGCATCATTTCATATTATAATGGTGGAGATTTGATTTTCATGCAAGCCTATAGGATTAACTTTTTAGGTTTGACGTTTGAGTGCTTAATTTTGAACCTTAAACACTTTGTGTGATTTGAGTGAATCTTTAGTGAGGATGTCAATTCTTGTAGGTTTTGGATCAGAGGTAATTATTTAGATGAGGGGAAACACCTATGTTTTGTGCTACAAATGTATGACTTAGATTGTTTAAATCTTTAGGACTCTTTGAGTTGAATTATCCATGTATAAATTATCTTTGAATTATGATGAAACACTATCAATGACTTATGAATTGAGGGAAGTTTGTTTTAATTATGAGTTGAGAATTTTGCTTGAGGACAAGAAAAAGCTTAAGTGTGGGGGTATTTGATAAACCGAAATAGTAGCATATTTTAAGCTCACATTTAGCATGCTTTTGGATGAATTATCCTTTACTTTATGTAATTTGGTGCTCTTAATCCTTTGTTTTCATGTTTTATACTCAGGAAAGCACCGGAGGATGAAAAGAACAAGAAACGGGCTTAAAACAGACCAAATGGGCCATATCACGAAATCGACACAGCCTGGGCCTAAGACCACACGGCCGTGCTCCTTCAGCAGCCTCGAACACGGCCTGGCCACGATTCACATGGGCGTGTACCATGGCCGTGTCCCTGCCGTGACAAAGAGAAATTTCACTTGAATTAGGATACTTAGAGGCGAAGTAACACATTCTGAAGCCTATATAAACACCCTGAGTATGACTTAAAAAGGGGAGTCGACAGAAGCCTTCTGTCGGGGAGTCCAGCTAGGCCGAAGGAGGCAGATTTGTGGGATTTACTCAAAGATAGCCAGTTGATTCATCTCAAGAAGCCGAAATCATACTCAAGACGGAGGATCTCTCCTTCAATTCCTTCAGGGGGTTTTAGGGATTTCTTATGTTTTGTTTTATCTTTTCTTTTGATATGTTTTCTTTTATTATTATGAACTAAACCCTCAGATACCTGAGGGGAATGAAACCTAAGATGAATCTTGTTATCGTTTGCTGAACTCTATGATAAATATTTGATTTGTTCTTAATTATGTGTTCTTAATTCTTGTGTTGATATTTCCGGGATATTAATTCAAGTTTGATGTGATTAGGTGGAGGAGCAAAAGTCCCTGCCTAAGAGTAGATCTAGCATAGTTAAGCAGAGTTGATCGCACGCCTAGAGATAAGGTGACGAGATTTTGCCGGATTAGGGTGAAACCTAATATGAGAGTCCATAGATCGAGTTAATGCAATTTTAAGGGTTTTAATTAGAAAGAGATTTCAATTAATCAACCTAGGGTTAGACATTATTCGCTTCGAGAGAGGGTCTAATATACATTAGGGAATCCTACGGATCAAGTCAAGTGAATAAATCGTCTGGTTCAGAGTTAGATAACAAGTGAAGTCTAGGTAGATTCTTCCTTGGGTATCGTCTTAATCAATTGGTTTTTCCCACAAGTATTTCTCCAAATTCATTCTTCTTTGTCTTAGAGTCTTTAGTTTAATAATTAGTTAATTTATAATAATCAACAAATTCCCTTTATTTTTAGGCTAAATAATAAAAAAAAAGTTAGTATTAGTACTTTTGGTTCCCTTGGGTTCGACAATCCGGTCTTGCCATTAAGCTATACTACTGTTCGATAGGTACACTTGCCTCAATCGTTGTCATAGTTAGTTTTTAGGCTCGATCATTCTCATTATAAATTTTAAGACTGTGACATAGTGATCACTTTCGCAGATGCCGGATTCAAGAAAACTTTTGAAAGAGCTTCTGACAAACAAACGGAGGTTAGACGAGGCATCGCATGTTGAGCTAAACGCAGTGTGCTCAGCGATTCTACAAAACAAACTACCACAGAAATTAAAAGATCCAGGGAGTTTTACGATTCCTTGTTTAATTGGTAGTTTATCTATAGATAATGCTTTAGCAGATCTAGGGGAAAGCATCAATGTCATGCCTTATAAACCGTTTAAACAACTAGGTCTAGGGAAACCCAAACAAACTAGGATGAGAATTCAATTAGCTAATAAAACTATTAGAATTCCTAGGGGTATAATTGAAGATGTACTCGTGAAAATTGATAAATTCGTATTCCCAGTGGACGTTGTCATTTTAGACATGGATGAGGACAACACAATCCCTTTAATTTTAGGAAGACCCTTTTTAGAAACTGCTAGAACTGAAATTGATATTGGTACAGGTGAACTCATACTCCGTGTAGGTAACGAATTAATCAGTCTTCAAGCTCTTGACTCGGTTAGGACATCAAGTAATCAAGGTGAGAAAATTAATTTTATTAATGACCATTCAGTTAAACCTTCTTTTCAGGAAGCACCACAGGACCACAAAACTGAGCCAGATCCTAGACATCATGTCAACAAAGAAGTAATTCATGAGGATCGAAGGATCCATATTGATGAACTAGACGAGTGGAAAACACATTTCAAGGAGAAACTAGGAACACACGAAGCAAAACCGAGGGAACCCCCAACCGAGCTTAAAGGAACAGTGAATCACTTCAAAATAGGAGATCAGGTACTCAATGTCTTCCCATACGGAATAGTCGAGGTAAGTAATCCTAAATTCGGCACTTTTAAGGTAAACGCTACTCGACCCAAACTTTATCATGATAGTAGAATTGATAGCATGAGAAAGGATGTTCAACTCTTCAAACCACCCTAATTTTGCGAATGAGAGGTAAGTCTAGCTTAAAACTTTAAACGAGTGCTTCTCGGGAGGAAACTCGAGCACTAACCCCCTTTATTTTCATATATTTGATTTTTAGTACCTAACTAAAGACTAACCAAAGTAAATAAAGCATAGGTTTCTGTGCCACACGGCCTTACACATGGGCGTGGCTGCAGCCGTGTGGGCATCACAGATTTACACACTGGCATGGCAGAGGTCGTACAAGCCAAGGACGAAAAAATCCCCAGATCATGGACGGCTATAAATTGCCACGGCCGTGCGATATGGCTGTGGCCGACACTGAAGAAGCCGCACGGGCATAAGCCACTCCCGTGCTTTGAGGCCGTGGCCGACACTGAGAAAGAGACATGGGCGTGGAGGCCTTACACACAGGCCTGGGAGAAACGAACAAACCACCACACGGTCGTGCGATACGGCCGTGTGACCGAACACGCCCATAGCACACGGGCATGGGGATGTACCAGATCTAAAATCTCTATTTAAAAACACCCCTCGCCCTTTCTCACCTACTCCCCATTCCCTTTCTTTCATACACTTTTCATCCTTCCCCTTTCCATTTCCTCTCATTCTCCTGTCCTAAACTCTCCATTTTCACTTTACCCATGTCAAAGAAGCTGAAGGACCCTAGCACATTCTCCCTGTGGGAGACCGAGCTACATAAGTTTATGCCGGCTGCTTCATTCACTCGACAAGCCGAGGACATTCGAGGCCATTTAGTTTTTATTTTTCTTTTCTCTTCTCCTTTATCTTCCTTCTGTTTGACTCTCTTATGCTTAATTTAATCTATTTTATTTTAGTTTCTTGGTTTTAGGTTCTAAAGGCTGCTTGGGAATCACCCCACCACGACCATAGACACCGCCGCCACAGGAATGTCTTCCTCCAACCCGGCCCGAACTTCCCAGATTTTTTTTCTCTGACTCCATCCAAAATTCAAGAAGTTTCACCTCTTTCCCTATCCTATGCTACTCTTATTATAATTTTTATATTTGTACATTGAGGGCAATGTACATTTTAAGTGTGGGGGTGAAATTTATTCAGAAAAGTGCCTAACTTTTTTCATTATTCTCAAATCTTGAATTATATCTTGTTCTTAAGTAAATGTTCTCATATTTACTGTTAGAATGAAATTTCCTTTGATTTATGATTTTTATTGATATGTTTTGGATTAAGTCATTGATAATTGTGCAGTGATGATTTAAACTTTAGAGGACTAGAGAATCAAGCATGATGAGTCTATTTTCAAAATAAATTTTGTTAGGTTGTCTACCTAAATCTAAATTATTAATTTGAAGTTTGAAATTTACAAAGTTAACATCAAAAGCCCATAACTTTTGTGAGATCTTGAGCCTTTTAGAGAATACATTCCTTTTCGTGCTCACTTTATTGATTATGAGTGTGTCAACATTGATTTGTTATTCTAGAACTTGCTTTGTAACACCCCAAACCCGGCCCAAATGCTACGACCAGATCTGGTATGGTACGGGGTTTATTGTTAAAAACTTTGCTTTAATGGTTTTTGGAAATCTCAGTTTCTTCATTTAGGCATTTGTTAAAAATAAGATATTTGATGAAAACCTTTGCTTTTCCATTGAACATGTTTGGAAAACCCATTTTATTACTTTTTATAACTTAAGTCCTTGAACATAAATTTTTAAACTGTAAACATTAACAAATATAAAGCGATAACCTAAGCCATGGGGCCTTATTAAAGGAAAACCGAAAATAGTTTATGAAAATAAAAAAAACTTGATGGCCCCTCGAGTCCGCCTCGGGTCCCATGTCCACGATCTACTGCTCATCTGAAAAGTTAGGGAAATTAAAAGGGGTGAGTCACCAAGACTCAGTGTGTAAATCCCGAAAACACATAAAAGGCTTTAGGCCCACAAACACATTATGGGCCTTGGCCCATACACAATGGCAACAGAATATTTACATGCAACATGGCCCAACCCAACCTAGAAATCCATCCTCTACACACCGGCCCGCATCAGCCAACACACCTTGGGGATTTCTACAATCAACCCACCAATGCTACACACCATATCGACGGTCATGTCGCCTATTCCTAACAATCAGAATAAATTTAATGTGGCTTAGCCACCGATCACTATTGTGACCTAATTTTACATTCGTGGTTTAACCACCGATCACCAAGTGACCTATTAACATGCTCTTCCCTTCATCGTATTAACCCTATCCCATGCATACATCCATGCAAATTCAAAATAGTATACTACCTAAAAGATCACAGTGTTTTTACATACATCGATACACACATAGAGAAGTTTCTATGGTTACGCACTGCATCCTTTGCCTACCCTTTTTGGGTAATACTGACGCCCATACACTTTTTCCCGCTTTTAGCCCATAACATATATAGTACAGATTAATTAGTGTGATAGAGATCTACACACTGATTACTGATCAAGACGAGACCTTCTATGTCGACACTATCGTAAGCCGATACGATCGCTAATCGTCCCAAGATTTTGTTCAAGCCGATCCATAACTCGGCAACCAATCTCGAATCGCCGACACCGCTGTTTCTTAAACTTAGGGATTGGTTTAATGAT
This sequence comes from Gossypium sturtianum, assembly GCA_025698515.1. Classification (NCBI taxonomy): domain Eukaryota; kingdom Viridiplantae; phylum Streptophyta; class Magnoliopsida; order Malvales; family Malvaceae; genus Gossypium; species Gossypium sturtianum. Next base: position 129,612,817 of record CM046949.1, on the reverse strand, counting down.
CCAATCCTCCTTCGCTTTGATCGATATTTGATTCCATCAAAAGACCTTATCAGTTGCTACCATCATAACATATGGTTGTTAATCCATAACATATGGTTAAGATCAAAAATACAATAGCTGATCCTAACGAAAATCTAAAGAGAACCCCTTACCTTGAAATCCCGAAAAGAGGTATGGGACTTAGAGACTAGCGGTTTCCAGCTTTTGGAATCTAAATGATTCGATCTACTCCGATTTCTCGAAATGTCACCCCAAGATGTGAACACAAGAACAATCAAAATGTTACTCAAGGGATAACCTTGCCACATCAATTAGCCTTTCGGCTTTGGCCTCCAAAAACTGAAAGAGAAGAAGTGAAGGAAGAATTCGGCACTTACCTTAACATAGGGAATTCGGCAACTCCTAGAGAATTTTTCCTTTTGAGAAGGTCAAAAAGAAAAGATGATCTCAAGAGATCTATGAAGATTCGGCTTTGATGAAGAAATCGGTAAAGAGAAAGGAATAGACAAGGGTATTCGGCTATGGAGATGAAAGCAGAGAAAACAATGGAATTTCATCTTTTGCCTAAAAGTGGAGATGAGAGAATAGGATTAGGGATTTCGGCTTAAGCAGAGAATGAGAGAAAAGAATGAGAGAAAAAACCCAAATGCCAGAATTGAAGAAAAGAATGGAAGAATAAAACCCTAATGCCGAAAATAAAAAGGTATTCCCCTCACTTAAACACAAAATTTCGGCACCTACTCCCTTAAAACCGAAAATGCCCCTTTTTTAAAACTAAAACTAAGCTACTAATCAAGGGAAATTTCAGCACCCCTTAGCCATATTAAAATCGATTCCTCCTCCCCCTCAGTGTTGGAATTTCGGCCACCACTGTGACCAGCAGATAAATCCTAAATTTCCTCCCTTATCTTTATCTGATCACATCTCCAAAAGAAGCCTAGATCACACCACCTCTTCCTCCCTTTATCTGCCATATTATCTGCATTTTCCACTCAAATTATGTAACACCCCAAACCTGGCCCAAACACCACGACCGGATCTGGCATGTCACTAAGAAGATTTAGTAAAACATGTCAGATCCGGTCGTGGTGTTTGGGCCGGGTTTGGGGTGTTATAAATTGGTATCAGAGCAGGTTCAAAACTCAGCTTTGGGGTTTTGGGCTCAAAACGTTTTCTAAAGTTGGGTTTTTGAAAACATGCATGTTTATAAATAACACAGGAGGGTTTTCTCGGCATGGCACCTGCGTCTCCAGCCCAAGTCTGCCAGGTAAGTATTCAGAACTCACTGTGTTATATATATATATATATGTGGGTTTGATGGGCTTTAAGGGACATAGATTATTCTAGTTAGAGCTTGATGGACCTTAGGCCTAGTTAAACAACTCTCAATTGCATAAGACTTAATTCAACCGAACAAACCTGTGAACGAGTCGCATGACTAGGGTGTGGCAACAGGCATGCGCATGTCTAGGATTGGATCTGGAAGAGCCTGGTACTTAAGCAGTCCTAGTGACTCACCTCCTCTTCGCTGGAATCCTACCTGGTGCGTAGTGACTGTTCACCCTAGCCACGAGGATTTGTTGACGGGCCAAAATTAATAATTTAAAACCCGAAAGGGGCCAACGATTCTATTTTGTAAAACTACTAAATTACCCCTAATTTATAAATGACCAAAATATCCCTGAATTATAAAATTACCGAAATACCCCCAGATTGCAAAAATTACCAAAATACCCTTCTTTCACAAAATCACCAAGGAACCCTATTTTGGAAAATTATGAAAATACCCCTATAGGAGAAATTACAAAAATACCCCTGGTTAGTGAAATGACGAAAATACCCTTAGGTGATGAATGTAAGTTCATGGATGCTATTTGTATGTTGATGGTTGATGTGTGTGGAACTAGGAGACAAACTTGAGACTGAAACTTGTGGATGTGATTCCGAATTCGAAAGAACTACTCTTAAACTACTGTTCATAAGACTGTTCGTGGTTAATCAGTGGAAGAAAACTATTAAATCATAAAAATTTCTAATCAGATAAACGTCAATCGGAAGAATGAGTACAAGGGGACGAGGACGCTCCAGATGCGAATACCAGTGCATACTCTATCATATTATCCTAAGTGTTTCTTTTGGTTTGAGAATTAGAGTTCGTAGCGGAAGCATAGTGGTGAGACTTGGGTGGTATGATTAATAGTTAGTTGGAAATTTCGAGGACAAAATTTCTTTAAGGGGGTAGAACTGTAACATCCTGAATTTGGGCCTAGAATAAATGGGTTTCGTGTGTCGAGAGAATGGATTTTGTCGATCGAAAAAAAAAGAATAAGAATAATGAATTAAGTGTGGTTAAAAAAATTATGATTTCATGTTTAGTTTAATTTTTAGGTGATTTAGGAAGAGTTGGTAGTGTTGGAAAAGTCCTAGGCTCGATCTAGGGGTTTAGAAAAAATTTTGTTCTTACCCTTAAGAGTGGTTGGTGTGTTTTAGTTAAAAGGCTTTTAAAATATTTTTGGGTTGAAGATAACACAAGGAAGTAGGTGGTCTGATGGCCTAGGGCGTTCTGAATAAGTTGGTGGTCAAAGGTTCAAGTCCTGGACTTGGCAAAAATTTGTTTTTATTTCGCATATGTTAGTATGAAGACCAAAGTGTAGGCCTTATAATTAGTTGGGGCTGATTCACGACAAAAAGAAACGCCTGGCCCAGTGGCAAAGGCATTAGGAGCAGGAGGAGGTGTAGGGTTCTAGTCGCGCTATGCGCTAAATGTTGGCGTTTTTTTTGTAGTAAACCTGGAGCGCGACAGAAAGGTTTATAATTAATTAGGGATGAAATATGTCTCAAAGAAATCGGGTGGCACAGTGGCAAGGGGCGTGTATCATCTGAAGAGGTTGGAGGTTCGAAGCTGGGTGTTGGCAAATATTTTTAGATTTCTTTGATGATTCGGTCGCTGGAAAAATAGGCTTTAAAAGAAGTTGACAATGGAATATATCACAAGAATGGTTGTGGTGCAGTGGCTGGTAGCGTGTGGTGGTGCTTGGAGGTCTTGGTTTCGAGTTGCCTTGTGCACAACAATATACTATTTTGCTGCTGGCGTGGGGAAGGTATTTGAAGTGGACCAAAACGCCAAAAGATGGTTGCTGTACGGGGAAAGCAATTTGAATGTAATTCAAATTGGATTTTTTGGCTAATAAAGGAATTTTTGGGATGAGGATGAGGATAAATTTTGGAGATAATAAAGGAATTTAATTGGTGGTAAGTTTGAGTCGATTAGGGAGTGTAGGTTTATTTTATTTATTTATTTATTTATTTTAGTATATATCTGGGTGCCGAAATTCTCTTTAAATAGGGATAGTATCTCTTCAATTCTGGCATTTGAACCCTATTCTTTTCTCTCATTCTCTGTGCCGAATTTCTCAGTCTTTCTCTGCAACTTTCGCTAATTTCTTCTAAAAGCCGAAAATGCCTAAGTCTCTTCTTGTTCATCTTTTCTTCGGACTTTTCTTAAAAGCCGAAACCTTTCACATCACTTTCTATTTCCATTCTTTTCCTCTTGTGTCGATTTCTCCATAAAGCCGTAATCTTTTAGAAGTTGCCGAAACTCTTTGTGTGGGGTAAGTGACGATCTTCCTATCTCTTCACTTTCTCTTACGGGTTTTGGAAGACAAAGCCGAAAAGCTGATGGTTTAATGGTTTTATATATATTCTTGTTGAGACGACATTCAGGAATTTAGGTAGATCGCTTAGATCTAAAAGCTGGAAACGCTAGTTTTGGGATCTCAATCTCTTTTTGGGATTTTAAGGTAAGGGTTCAAACTCTTCCTAGGTTGTCTAATCGGTTTCTTTTTCATTATTCGTGCCTTAACCTAATGTTGCATTAAGCAATCATCGTATCTTCTGACCAAGATCACTCATGGACTCGAATGTCAGCAAGACAAAGGAAGGGGTTGGATCTGTAGTCCCAGCCCTAAAGTTCAAGAAACGCGCGGCGTCAGCTGTTCGGGATTGGCCACCGGGTTGTGGACCGGCTTCTGAACAATACCTTAGGCAAATAGCGGTTGTGTCGGCTACAGATAGTGTCGACATAGAAAGTGTAGTCTTAACCATAATCAGGTGTGTAACACTCTCACACCATTTAGATTGCTTGATTAGTATGCATACAAACCTGTTATATTCTATATATTCTGTTAAATGCCGAAATACCGACATGGCTGTTGAAACCCGAAAAGGGGTAAAGGCGAATCACCAGGTTAGTGATCTCTGTCATTCTAAAGTGAATGTTTCTACTGAGAAGATATGCTTTATATGTATGCCAATCTCTATGTATGCATGAGGTTGGGTGATTGATGAAAGGGAAGTGTTCTGTTGTAGTGGCTTTTGCCATGATGCGTTGTAGTGGCTTATGCCATGATCTCGTTGTAGTGGCTATTGCCATGATCTCGACGATGAGCGACTATACGCAACGCGGATCGCCATCGATGGTGTGTAGCGGCGTGGGTTGATTGTAGAAATCCCCAATGGTGTGAATGGCAGGTATGGGTGGTGTGTAGCGGATGGAAACCTAGGATTGGGTTGGACTTTGCATATTATCTGATATATTATACTCTAATATCTGTTCTGTGGGGCTAAGGCCCAATCTGATGGTGCACGAGGGTTGCACACTGAGTCTCGCGACTCACCCTATTATTTAACATCTTTCAGGTAGCACTTAGCGCATCGGACCGGGCTGGAGAGGAGCGCAAGGTGGCCATGCGAGAGAGTATTTGGATTCAGCAAAGGACTTTTCATTATTTAGTTATTTTAATATTTTTTATTAGAGGATTTTAAAGTTCATCGTAATAAGGCCATGGGCCACTAGCTTTATATGTTTGTTTGTTTTGGGCTTTTATTATTACTAGACAGTTACATTATTTTTTCATTTTAATTAAGTTAAAGCGTGTATTAAATTTTGGTTTTTAATTCATAAAGGCATTTAAATGAAAATTCATATCTTTTACAAATTATTCAACTATTTATTTTCCCAAATAAAATGTTAAAATCAAGAAAAAATATTTTCCGAAATTGCGACATCTTTTAAAATCTCCCTAAGTGACATGCCAGATCCGGTCATGGTGTTTGGGCCGGGTTTGGGGTGTTACAAATTAATCCTCCTAATTTCAGGCATCATTGCCGTCCCACTCTACCCACTTAAATGCCGAAAATTAACAAATCTTAATTAAAATAATTGGGCTTCATGTGACTTGAACTTGACCCTCCTCAGCTGACGCCACCTCCCTGCTCTCTAAGTGGCGCCACTTTGCCACTGGGCCACAAGCCGATCTGTGTCTTATAATCACAGATAACATCTTTTAAGCCCTGTCCTATCAGGCATTCCACTAGAGTGTCCGAATAGAAAATTTGATTAAGGCCTCGGCCCAACCCTAAGCCCAATCTGAACCCCTTAAACACTCCAATTAACACATTAAGCATAACAACATATTAAACGCAAAGGCCCATTAATTCAGGATGTTCTGATTCGACCTTCTTTAAAGAAATTTCGGCCTCGAAATTACCTGATCAGAAAAGATGCGGGTACTGTTGTCGCATCGTCTCCTCTGGTTCCCAAGTAGCCTCCTCAGAACCGTGATTCCGCCATAGAACTTTAACCAACGGAACCGTCTTCCTTCGCAGTACTTTGACATCATGATCTAAGATTTCCACGGGTTCCTCCTCAAAGGATAGGTCGGGTCTTACTTCGATTTCTTCCACAAGCACCACATGGGATGGATCCGAACGATAGCGTCTTAACATAGAGACGTGGAATACATTGTGAATCTGGCTTAGCTCAAAAGGTAGCTCTAGCTGATAAGCTACTGGTCCTACTCGTTTCAACACCCGATAAGGTCCGATAAATCTGGGACTTAATTTACCTTTCCGTCCGAACCTCAGTACTTTCTTCCATGGCGACACCTTCAAGAACACCTTGTCACCCACTCGAAAATTCTATGTCCTTACGCTGTGTCAAGATAGGACTTACATGCTGTCTCGACGCTTCCTTGGGCCGAGCCCGAATTACCTCAACCTTCTCCTCTGTGCCGGTAACCAACTCTGGTCCCAAAATCGACGTTCCCTAATTTCGCCCAACGGTAGGAGTACGACACTTTCGCCTGTACAATGCTTCATAGGGCGCCATCTGAATACTTGACTGGTAGCTATTTTTGTACGCAAACTCCGCCAACGGTAAGAACTCTTCCCAACTACCCTCAAGTCAATGACACATCCTCTTAACATGTCCTCTAAGATCGGATTACCCGCCGGATCGTCCATCGGCTCGAGGATGAAACGCCAGATGAAATCAAACTTCGTACCCAACGCTTGATGCAACGCCTTCCAAAATCGTGAGGTGAACCTAGGGTCCCTGTCTGATATGATTGATACCAAACTCCACTTCACGATCCGGGGGTAATCTCGGGAGCTCTTCTGGGAAAACATCCAGAAATTCCTTCACCGTCCTAACATCTCTGACAGTTAGTTCCTTGTCTTCCAGAGCCCGAATAAACATTAGAATTGCCTCGCATCCTTTCCTTACCATCCTTTCTGCCCTTAAGGCAGACACCACATTTGAAAAACAGTTCCCCCTTTCACCTATCACCAACACTTCACCACCCTCGGGAGTTTTTAACACCATACGCTTGGCTATACAGTCCAAATTTGCTTGATACTTCACCAGCCAATCCATTCCTAAGATCAAATCAAACTCCCCAAACGGCAGTTCCATTAGATCAGCCCGAAAAGCTACCCCTTGAACTTTTAGGGGTACATCCTTATACAGTTTGCTCACCTTTACAGTTTGTCCTAGAGGGCTCACTACAGTCATCTCCCTAGAAGAAGTCTCATAATCTAAGTTCAAAGTTCCCGCTATAGCACTAGCAACATAAGAGTGCGTCGAACCAATATCAATCAAGGCAGTATAAGGCAAACCATAAATTAGAAACGTACCGATTATGACATCCGGTGCGTCAGCCTCCTCTCGATGTCTGGCAGCATAAACTAACCTCGACTGTCTTGCCTCGGTGTTTCTCGCGCCTCGGCACTGGTGCTCCACGGCCCGACCGAACCGTTACCAACCCCGGGCCGGACCACGACCTCTCTCGTGGTCTGCCGACCACCTCTTCCCATTGTGCATTCCCTTGACCGTTGGCCCTTCACCGCCTGTTTCTGGGACAGTTTCTAACATGGTGGTGCAGCAGATCCACACCTAAAGCACTTCCCCACCGCTCTGTCCAACACTCACCTACATGGAATTTACCACATTGAGCACACTTACGTGTCCGACTAATGTGCAGCAGTCTCTCCTCCCGCCTCGGCCCGTCGACCTAGGCCTTTTCTCGAGTAAGCCCACCGCCTCGACGATCCAAAATTCCTCTTACTTCCACCCCTATCTCTATCCCGATTTAGTTTCTCTCCGTCCGCTTCACCTCCTCGCCTATCTTAGCTTTTTCCACAAGCACAAAGAAATTCCTCTCCATTTGTGGAGCTATCAATACACGCAAATCACCCCTCAGACCATCTTAAAATCGAACACAACGTTCATGGTCTGTGGCCACCATTCCTCGAGCATAACGGCTAAGGCGTAAGAATTCCGCTTCGTACGCAGCCACCGACCTACTTCCTTGCACCAGATTCAGAAACGCTCTACGCTGCGCATCCACATAACTCGACCCAATGTATTTACTCTGAAATGCTGTTTTGAAGAAATCCCAGGTGATACGGTCAGCCATCGTACCATCCTTGTAACATCCTGGAAAGGGCCTATGCATTTTCGGTTTAATTGTACGAAGTAACATGTTTTAAGTATTATGAATAAATTTTGAATATTTTTGGAAACCCGGAAATGAGTGAAAATAAGTTAGAAATGAACATTTTTGAAACACGAAAATGTATGGAAATGTTAAGTTTAAAATGGAAGGTGAACATTTTTGGAAACTAGGAAATGTAAGGAAAATGGAAAGTGAACATTTTTGGAAACTTGGAAATGTAAGGAAATGTCAAGTTTACAGAGCCGATCGAAAATTTTTGGAAACTTAGAAATGACCTAGAAATGATGAGTTTTAAGGTTTAAAAGGGGAAATTAAGGCAAGGTGGCCTTAAAAGAAAAAGTTTGTGAAATTTGACACACAAACAGGCTTGGAAAGGTGGTCTGAAGATGCCACTTAGGGCCTATGGAAATGGCGCCATATGCAAGAGGAATGGGCCTGAGTTCGAGTCACTTGGGAAGCAAATAAAGGAGGTTTTATTTTTGCTTCCAGTAAGACCGAGGTGGACGGCACATGCTTCTAGAAAGGAGGTGTTTTATTTTCATAAATATTCGATTAAAAGGGTGATAAATAAAGGATTTTTAAATTGGATTATTTTGAAGAGATAAATGTTGGATTTAAACTCTTTTATTTATGATAATTAAAGGATAAAGTTATCAGATAGAGGAGTGGTGGCAAAGTAAGGGACTCCTTAGATGATAATTTCGGCTATAAAAGGAAGGAAGGAGGGCTACTCATCAATTTGTGCTTCCTCCTTTCTCTGCCGAATTCTTAGTGCTCTCCTCTCTTCTTTTCTTTCTTTTCTCTTGTCAAGTCGAAATTAAGTAATTGTTGGAACCTAGCCGAATATTTTCCTCTCCATTAGAAGCCATAGCCGAATCTCCCTGTGAATCTAAGCAAGGAAGTAGTCGACTGAAGTATTAAGGGGATCTCTCGGGTTTCTACAACTGTCGACTACAAGGAGGAATATTTCGGGATCTAAGGTAAGAAACTTGAAGTTTATTCAATATGGATATTTAAATTTATTTAAGTATTTTAGAATTTTATTTTTGGATTTTACTTGATGTAATAAGGCCATAAGTTACATTTCTTTACCTTTTATTTTTAATTACTATGTTACGAATTATTTTCAATCAAAGTTAAGTTTAAAATTTATTTCCTTTAAAATAAACCCTAAATTGTTTTGTCACCTTATTTAATGGATTTCAATATAAGATGAATTGGTTTTCAACACAAGCCCAACCCAAAACAATAGTTTTTAAAAATCACACAAGTTTTCCTCTGGTAATAAGAGAATTTTGTAACCAGTTTACTTAAGGAACATACCAGATCCGGTCCAGGCTCGTGGGTCGGGTGTGGGGTGTTTCAGTTTGGTATCAGAGCCCAGTTTTAAACTCTCGGCATGTGAGCTAAGGCCCAAAACGTTTTCAAATCGAGCCAAGTAAGCTTTTTGAAAGGATTTTATGAAATAAACAAGTTTTCTGGCATGGCTCCTAAGTCTCAAACCATGATCCACGGTAAGTACCCTAACTATTTGTGTGATTATGTGTTATGAAACATGGAAGGGTCGAAAAGGAATGGAACGTGAGAATAGCATGATAGGAACTTGAACCCTAGGACTAGTCTACTCAAACACAAACACATAAGACTTAATGCACTAAACAAACCTATGGCTAAGTCACTGAGTTAGGGTGTGGTAACCCTTGTGCGCATGTCTAGGATTGGATCCGAAAGAGCCTGGTATTTAAGCAGTCCTAGTGACTCACCTCCTCTTCGCAGAATCCTACCAGTGCGTAGCTTCGGTTCACCCTAACCTGCAGGGCTCGTGAGGTGTAGCAACCTCTGTGCGCATGTCTAGGAATGGTTTTGGTGGGAGCTTGGTATTTAAGCGATCTGCGTGACTCACCTCCTCTCCATTCGAATCCTCGCACAGTGCGTAGCTTTGGTTCACCCTGACCAAGAGGGCTCTGGTCATAGGCTAAACACAATGACTAAAACCCGAAAGGGAACTAGCCGTGTTTTTTTAAAACAACAAAACCCTAGTTTTAAAACTCTTAAAATTACTTTTAAATTGCGAAAACTATCTTTACTTCTCTAAAAATTTTTGATTTGTGAAATTACAAAAGTACCCTAGTGGTAAAATTACAAAAATGCCCTTGGTTTATAAAATGACCAACTACTCAACAGTTTTGCCAAAATTTCATTATTTTATAAACATTCAAAAACCCTAATTTGCAAAATATCAAAAATACCTTAATTTTGGAAAAAATTACAAAATTGCCCCTAACTTACAAAATTACCAAAATGACCCTGATTTCCAAAATTTTTGCAACATCACTGTTTTGGAAAGTACAATTTTCAAAAAGAACCCTCAAAGTTTTGCAACTTTCGAAATATCCCTGATTTAGTAAATTTTACAAATTTACCCCGATTTATGAAAAATTACCGAAATACCCCCGAGGTCTAAAATTACCGAAATACCCCCAGATTTTAAAATTTTTCCAAAATACCCCGGGAACTAAAAATTTCCAAAATACTTGTCGGCAAATCACCAAGAAACTTTTTCTTTTAAAAAAATTACTTAAAATACCAGAGGACAAAATTACAAAAATACCCCGGGTAGTGGAAAAGCAATAACAATGAAAACTACAACCTTTCTCGAATGAACGAGTTCATAATTGTTTGATGGATGTATGAATGAATGAATGGAAAGATCGAGTACATACGAAAGAACCACTCCTAAAACTCTTGTCATAAAATTCCTTCGCGGGTAATCAAGTGAAATGGAAGCACTAACTCATAAAACTTCTTAATCAGATTCGACGTTAGAAATGAGCTCTAGAGGACGTGGTCATCGTGGGACGAGGTAGAGGAAGGATGACGGTGTCGAACCCGTTAGATCGGGTCAAAGGTCTGACAATGAGATACCACCGCCACCACCACCCCCAGCTGTTAGTGTTGAGCAGCAAGCTCAGACGGGGGATGATGCTGTGTCGCAGGCTGAGCTGCGAGTTTTGGAGTTGGTGGTTGGTGAAGGAGGAAATTCGGGAACCCGTAAGTTCTGCGGCTCGAGCTGCTCGTCGAGCTAATGGAGCCGAAATGTTTCGTGGAGTATCGTGTGTGGCACCCGGTTCACCGAGTAATGGTTGGAAGCAACAGAGCGCATCATGGATGAGCTTGACTTGACCTCCGAGGAGAAGTTAAAAGGAATGGTGGCATCGTTACCCGGATGAAGCGATCGCTGGTGGTTAATCTGTTCGAGATGGTGCCACGGCCGAGGATCCGACACGGGAATATGTTGAGGAAGCATTTCGTAAGAAGTATGTGGGAACGGGTATACCGATGAGCAAAGGAAGGCATTTCGGGCCTGGTTCAAGGGAACAAGTCCGTGGCGGAGTATGAGGTGAATTCTAAGGTTGAGCCGATATGCTCGAGGAGTAGTGGCAATCGAGCATGAGCGTTGTGTCCATTTTGAGGACGGGCTAAGGGATGATCTCGAGACTATTGATAGCACCGCATCGGGGAGCGGAGTTTTCTCGCTTTAGTAGAAAAGGCCAAGGTGGTGAGGGAATCAAAGATTCTACAAAGCGCATCGTGGATCGGAATAGGCCCAAAAGAGGTTTTGGATCGCTGGGAAGGCTCAAAAGAGGACTAGAGTTGATGGGCATAAAATCGCAAGTTTGGTACAGGATGGCGATCGCCCTTGTGAACATTGTGGGAAGAAGCACTTAGGGAGGCCGAAAAAGACGGGAGGATGTTTTCGGTGTGGGTCCAAGGACCATATGCTCAAGGATTGTCCTAAGAAACCGGATGAAAGTCGACATCAGCCGCCGTAATGTTAGTCGGGTTGGTAGAGGAGGACAAAGCAACCTCAACGAGGTCGTGGTTCGAGTAATCGAGGTAACGGTGCTTTGGTAGAGGACGTGGAGCACAGGAGGCGTGAGGTGCCGCTAATCTTTGAGGCAAGGCAACCGGGTTTGGTTTATGCGGTTACCCATAGGGAGGACGGAGACGAACCGGATGTTATAACCGGTATGTTCCTTATTTATGGCAAGCCTTATTATGCCTTAATTGATGTGGGCTCGACCCATTCATATGTTGCATGTAGTGTAGTGGAAACACTAGGCCTAGACTCGAACTTTTTACGATAGGGAGATAATCGTAGTAAGCCCATTAGGCCAAAGCGTAATGGTGGATAAGATCTTTTGGAATGTACCCTAGAGATTCGGGAGTGAACTTTGGGTTGACTTAATGGAACTACCTTTCGGGAGTTTGAACTTATACTTGGAATGGATGGCTAGTAGAGCACCGAGCCGTGTTGGATTGTGCCGCTAAACGAATAGAACTAAGGACCCCGGAGGATGAAGTAGTAGTAATGATCGGAGAGAGAATAAACTACCTGTCCAACGTAGTTTCGGCGTTGAAGGCTGAGAAAATGGTTAAGAAAGGGTGCAAGGCGTTCTCAGCCTTTGTAAGTGCGTTAGGTGGAAAGGAAGAAGGTGTCAGTGGAGTTAGAACGGTGAAGGACTTTGAAGATGTATTTCCGGAGGAATTACCAGGAATACCCCCAGATAGGGAGGTGGAGTTTGGAATAGACTTACTACCGGGAACAGCTCCTGTGTCAATCGCTCCATACCGAATGGCGCCAAAGGAGTTAGTTGAGCTCAAGGCTCAAATCCAAGAGTTGTTGGATCGTGGGTTCATACGACCCAGTGTGTCTCCATGGGGAGCACCGGATTGCATTTGTAAAGAAGAAGGACGAGAACTATGCGTATGTGCATAGATTACCGTCGATTGAATAAAGTGACCATCAAGAACAAGTATCCATTGCCAAGGATCGATGACTTGTTCGATCACCGAAGGGGCCGCAGATTCTCAAAGATAGACTTAAGGTCGGGATATCACCGATTGAAGGTGAAGGAGGCGGATATCTATAAGACCGCTTTTAGGACAAGATACGGCCATTTTGAGTTTGTAGTAATGCCGTTTGGATTGACAAACGCTCCAGCCGCGTTCATGGATATGATGAACTGAGTTTTTCAACCCTACTTGGATAGGTTCGTCGTTGTGTTTATCGACGATATTTTGGTGTATTCTAAGTCTGAAGAGGAGCATGATGAACATCTCCGAGTACTGCTACAAGTGTTAAGGGAGAAGAAGCTCTATGCCAAATTCAGCAAGTGTGAATTTTGGCTTAAGGAGGTGGCATTTTTAGGACATGTGGTATCCGGAGAGGGAATAAGAGTGGATCCTAGGAAGATCAAAGCAGTGTTGGATTGGAAACCACCTAGGTCCGTGGCTGAGATCCGAAGTTTCTTAGGTTTGGCAGGCTATTACAGAAGGTTCGTGGAAGGATTCTCGTCAATAGCCGCGCCTTGGACAAAGTTACTAAGGAAGGGAGTACCTTTTGAATGGACGGATAAGCAATAGAAGAGCTTTGAAAAGCTTAAGAAGGTGTTGACGGAGGCTCCAGTGTTAATTCAGCCGGAGGCTGGGAAGGATTTTGTGGTGTATTGTGACGCTTCGCATACAGGATTAGGATGTGTGCTAATGCAAGAAGGAAAAGTAGTCGCTTATGCGTCTTGGCAACTAAGGCCTCATGAGGTTAACTACCCAACTCATGACTTGGAACCGCAAAGCAGTGGTTTTCGCCCTTAAGGTTTGGAGGCACTACCTCTATGGAGAAAGGTCAGTGATCTACACAGACCACAAGAGCCTTAAGTATCTGTTGACTCAGAAGGAGTTGAACTTGAGGCAACGAAGGTGGGTGGAGTTGTTGAAGGACTACGACTATTCGATAGAATATCATCCGGGCAAGGCGAATGTGGTAGCTGATGCCCTAAGTCGAAAGGTTGTGTCGGATCTAAGGGCTATGTTCGCTCACTTAAGTTTGTACGATGATGGAAGCCTATTGGCGAGTTGCAAGTCAAGCCCACATGGTGAAGGAGGTGAAAGAGGGACAGTTGGTTGATAAGGATCTAAGTGCTAAGTTACGGCAAGTGTGCGAGCGGGAATTAAAGGATTATGGCGTTAATGATGAAGGAGTATTGTGTTATAAAGGAAAAGTCTGTATGCCGAAGGACAAGGAGTTAAAACAAAGGATTCTTCGGGAGGCGCATAGTAGCCCTTATGCTATGCATCCCGGAGGCATTAAGGCATGTCGCAGGATTTAGGGAGGAACAGCTTCGGTGGTCCGATCTTAAGCGGAAGTTACTCGAATTTTGGGGAAATGTCCGACGTGTCGATAAGTTAAGGCTGAACACCAAGTTCCATCGGGATTGCTTCAACCAATCGAGATTCCACAATGGAAGTGAGAGAGAATTACCATAGACTTCGTTAGTGGGCTCCCCCTTACGCCTACTAAGAAGGACTCGGTATGGGTGATAGTGGACCATTTGACTAAGTCCGCGCACTTCATCCCGGTAAGAGTTGACTATTCTCTTGGAAGTGTGGCTAAGTTATATGTGGCGGAAATTGTGAGGTTACATGGTGTACCGAAGATCGATCATCTCTGACACAGACCCAAGGTTTACGTCTCGGTTCTCGGAGGGCACTTCATCAAGCTTTAGGTACTAAGTTGGACTTCACTACGGCTTTTCATCCACAATCGGGCAGGCGAACGAGTTATACAAGTGTTGGAGGATATGTTGAGAGGTCGTGTGATGGATTTTCGAGGAAGTTGGGAAGACTATTTGCCTTTAGCTGAGTTCGCCTACAACAACAGCTATCAGGCTAGCATTCGGATGGCACTATATGAAGGATTGTATGGTCGGAAGTGTAGAACTCCTACTTGTTGGACTGAGTTAGGAGAACGTCGAGTTTTGGGTCCAGAATTAGTGGCCGAAACTGAAGAGAAGGTTGAGATGATTCGAGCACGGTTAAAGGAAGCCTCTGATAGGCATAAGTCGTACGCAGACCTTAAGCGGAAGGAAATAGAGTTTGAAGTGGGAGACCAAGTGTTTCTGAAAGTCTCGCCTTGGAAAAAGGTAATGAGGTTCGGTCGAAAAGGGAAGTTAAGCCCAAGGTTTATAGGGCCCTATAGAGTACTGAAGCGAGTTGGGCCAGTGGCATACCAATTGGAGTTGCCACCAGAGTTACGACAGATGCACGACGTATTCCATGTATCCATGCTATGTCGTTACCGATCGGATCCGTCTCATGTGGTACCTGTCAAAGAAGTAGAGCTAAGGCCAGACTTATCCTACGAGGAAGAGTCGATTCGGATATTGGAACGTGATGTGAAAGTGCTACGGAGGAAGTCAGTTCCTCTAGTCAAGGTGTTATGGCGCAATCATGGATCGGAGGAAGCTTCGTGGGAATCAGAAGAGACGATGCGATAGCAATACCCTCAATTATTTTAGTTAGGAAATTTCGAGGACGAAATTATTTTAAAGGGGGTAGAACTGTAACATCCTGTAAAGGGCCTATGCATTTTCGGTTTAATTGTATGAAGTAATATGTTTTAAGTATTATGAATAAATTTTAAATATTTTTGGAAACCCGGAAATGAGTGAAAATAAGTTAGAAATGAACATTTTTGGAAACCTGAAAATGTATGGAAATGTTAAGTTTAAAAATGGAAGGTGAACATTTTTGGAAACTAGGAAATGTAAGGAAAATGGAAAGTGAACATTTTTGGAAACTTGGAAATGTAAGGAAATGTCAAGTTTTGAGAGCCGATCGAAAATTTTTGGAAACTTAGAAATGACCTAGAAATGACGAGTTTTAAGGTTTAAAAGGGGAAATTAAGGCAAGGTGGCCCTAAAAGAAAAAGTTTGTGAAATTTGACACACAAACAAGCTTGGAAAGGTGGTCAAGAAGATGCCACTTAGGGCCTATGGAAATGGCGCCATATGCAAGAGGAATGGGCCTGAGTTCGAGTCACTTGGGAAGCAAATAAAGGAGGTTTTATTTTTGCTTCCGTAAGACTCGAGGTGGACGGCACATGCTTTTAGAAAGGAGGTGTTTTATTTTCATAAATATTCGATTAAAAGGGTGATAAATAAAGGATTTTTAAATTGGATTATTTTGAAGAGATAAATGTTGGATTTAAACTCTTTTATTTATGATAATTAAAGGATAAAGTTATCGATAGAGGAGTGGTGGCCAAGTAAGGGACTCCTTAGATGATAATTTCGGCTATAAAAGGAAGGAAGGAGGGCTACTCATCAATTTGTGCTTCCTCCTTTCTCGCCGAATTCTTAGTGCTCTCCTCTCTTCTTTTCTTTCTTTTCTCTTGTCAAGTCGAAATTAAGTAATTGTTGGAACCTAGCCGAATATTTTCCTCTCCATTAGAAGCCATAGCCGAATCTCCCGTGAATCTAAGCAAGGAAGTAGTCGATCAAGTATTAAGGGGATCTCTCGGGGTTTCTACAATCATCGACTACAAGGAGGAATATTTCGGGATCTAAGGTAAGAAACTATAAGATCCAAAGGTCTTGTTTTAAGTTTTAATGTTAGATTAAACCTAACATGTGATTATAGGAATTTTGACATCCCTAGGAAAGCAAGGATACTTTTAAGGATTTGAGATCACAAAGGTATGTGTTTAAGACATTCGCCAAAGCCTATTTTAAGTATTTGGATTTATTCCCAAAAGCGAAACTAACCTATGATGTGTTTTAATGTTGGCAAAATGCAAGAAGGAATACAACAAAGTTTTGGGACTTGATTCTTAAGTCAATCGGCAACAAGGTAGGTTTTTGAAGATACAAATCCTACTAGGATTTGGTTTTAAAGCCAAAAAGGTTTATTAATGTGTTTAAATGATTGGCCGAATATAGGAGTTAAGGATCTAAATCAAGAAATCGGTTCTTGGGATTTCAAGGACTTCGTTAAACGAATCAAAAAATTTACACTAACTTTTAATAAGATTTATGGTAATATGTAATATATGCATGTTTATAAGAATGTGGCTAAGGTACCATAATATGGTACAAAGTACTGTGCACGTTTCCTACTCCTATTAGGGTTACGAAATATGTTATTTATAACATGTGAAAACTTATAAAAATGTGAATTTAAGTATGATATGCATGATATGAATAATATGGGTCATTCGGGATATATGAAAAAGGGGAAGTGAATGTGATGACTACGGTCTCACTATATCGAATGTTGTGACTTGGTCACATTATCCGAATATGGTAACCGGTTACATTATCGAATGTGGTGTCTCATGACACAATTATCGATGGCTATGCCACAAATTTTATATGGACGATGAGCACGTCGATCGCAACGCAGCGCCTTCCGATGGTGTGTAGCGGATGGAGGGTTGACTTAGTAGTCCCCACATTAGTGTGCAGGTTGGTACGGGGATGTGTAGCGGATGGCACCTAGGTTTGGGTTTGGGTTGCATCATCATTTTTATCTCATTATATGAATAAGTATTGGATATGAAAAATGTATGCTCGATCTATTAAATTTTAGTGTTGTGTACACATTGAGTCTGTTGACTCACCCCGTTGTGGGACTATTTTTCAGTGACGATCAATAATGGACCTGGTTTAGCGGAAGCTTAGGGATGGCCATGCTCTCACTTGAAGTTTATTCAATATGGATATTTAAATTTATTTAAGTATTTTAGAATTTTATTTTTGATTTTACTTGATGTAATAAGGCCATAAGTTACATTTCTTTACTTTTATTTTTAATTACTATGTTACTTAATTATTTTCAATCAAAGTTAAGTTTAAAATTTATTTCCTTTAAAATAAACCCTAAATCGTTTTGTCACCTTATTTAATGGATTTCAATATAAGATGAATTGGTTTTCAACACAAGCCCAACCCAAAACAATAGTTTTTAAAAATCGCACAAGTTTTCCTCCGTAATAAGAGAATTTTGTAACCAGTTTACTTAAGGAACATACTAGATCGGTCCAGCTGCTGTGGGCCGTGTAGGGTGTTTCAATCTTAACCGTAAGCCACCATTGATAAGCTTCGTTCCGCAGAGAGATACAACCCCTTTCACTTTTCCTCCTCCGTGAAATCCAGATCATCCATTATACGCTCAACCGCTCCAACCAAAGATTTCACTCGGTGTACTCGGGGCTATTCCAGAAATTCCCTAAACACTTCTCGCCCCATTAGCACTAAGTCGCTCGACATGCATTTCTAGGCTCCTCGTGCCCATGGTCGCCCCAAACAACCCTCTCTAAAACCCTTAACATCGCTCGGGATACCGCATCATCTCCTGCCCCGGTCCTGAAATTCCACCTCCGCAATCGGTGGTACGGCATCTCGTTTCTGCACTCCATAACCAGATCTCATCGGTTCGACACGACCATCCTACCCCTACCACGGCCACGCGCAGGACATCCACGACCCCTTGTACTCATTCTATCGATTCGCGTTTATCTGATTAGAAATTTTATGAATTATTAATTTCTTCCACTGATTAACCACAAACAATCTTATGGACAGTAGTTTTAAGAGTAGTTCTTTCGATTTTGAAATTATATCTAAGGGTTTCAGTCTCAAGTTTATATCTCCTAGTTCCACATACATTCAACCATCATACATCAACATACAAGTAGCATCCATGAACCCACATTCATCACATAAGGGTATGTTCGTCATTTCACTACCCAGGGGTATTTTCGTAGTTCTTTCCTACGGGGTATTTTTCGTAATTTCACAAAATAGGGTATCTTGGTGATTTTTCGAAATAGAGATATTTTGGTATATATTTTTTAAAGCAGGGGTATTTTGGATTTTTTTTTTAAAACGAGAATATTGTGGTAATTTCTCAAATTTCGATGATTTCGTAAATCGGGTACTTTTGTAAATCTAGAGTTTTTCGGGTAAATTTACAAAACATGAGTATTTTGGTAATTTTGCCAACTGGGGTGTTGGTGATTTCACAAATTTTGGTAGTTTTACAAACTGGGTATTCTGGGAAATTTTCACAAATCGTGGGTATTTTGAAATTTTACAAAACTAGGGGTATTTTTAGTAATTTTGGGAAATAGGGTGGCCGGTCCCTTCCGGGTTTTAATTATAAATTTTGGCCCGTCAACAAGTCCTCGTGGCTAAAGTGAACAGTCACTACGCACCAGGTAGGATTCCAGCGAAGAGGAGGTGAGTCACTAGGACCGCTTAAGTACCAAGCTCTCCCGAATCCAATCCTTAACATGCGCATGCCCTGTTGCCACACCCTAACCCAACGACTGGTTTACGGACATGTTTAGTTAGATTAAGTTTTATGAATTTAAAGAGTTTGTTTAAACTAGGCCTAGAGTCCATTAATTCCTAACATGCTAGTCTACGTCCATAAAGCCCATCAACCCAACATGCATATCACATCAAGAGTTAGAATACTTACCTGCGTGGATCGGGTGCCGGTAGACTCGAAGGCCATATCTCAACCAAAGTATTTTCACCAACTTTATAACCTACTACTGGACCCATTTCACAGCCTGAGTTTTGCAACTGGGTTCTGATACCAAAATGTAACACCCCAAACTCGGCCCAAACGCTACGACCAGATCTGGTATCCTACGGGGTTTATTGTTAAAAACTTTGCTTTGATGATTTTTGGAAATCTCAGTTTCTTTATTTAGGCATTTGTTAAAAATAAGATATTTGATGAAAACCTTTTCTTTTCCATTGAACATGTTTGGAAAACCCATTTTATTACTTTTTATGACGTAAGTCCTTGAACATAAATTTTAAATCGTAAACATTAACAAATATAAAGCGATAACCTAAGCCATGGGGCCTTATTACATAAATAGTCCCAAAATTAAAACTTAAAGGAAAACCGAAAATAGTTTATGAAAAAAAAAAAATTGATGGCCCTCGAGTCCGCCTCGGCTCCCATGTCCACGATCTATCGCTCATCCGAAAAGTCGTGGAAATTAAAGGGGGTGAGTCACCAAGACTCAGTGTGCAAATCCTGAAAACACATAAAAGGCTTTAGGCCCACAAACACATTATGGGCCTTGGCCCATACACAATGGCAATAGAATATTTACATGCAACATGGCCCAACCCAACCTAGAAATCCATCCTCTACACACCACCGCATTGCCACCAACACACCTGGGGATTTCTACAATCAACCCACCAATCGCTACACACCATATCGACAAATATGTCTGCCTATTCCTAACAATTAGGAATAAATTTAACGTGGCTTAGCCACCGATCACTATTGTGACCTAATTTTATAGTTCGTGGTTTAACCGCCGATCACCAAGTGACCTATTAACATGCTCTTCCCCTTCATCGTATTAACCTTATCCCATGCATACATCCATGCAAATTCAAAATAGTATACTACCTAAAAGATCACAGGTTTTTACATACATCGATACACACATAGAGAAGTTTCTATGGTTACGCACTGCATCCTTTGCCTACCCTTTTTGGGTAATACGATCATCCATACTGACCTTTTCCGCTTTTAGCCCATAACACATATAGTACAGATTAATTAGTGTGATAGAGATCTACACACCTGATTACAGTCGAGATGAGACCTTCTATGTCGACACTATCAGAAGCCGATACGACTGCTAACTGTCCCAAGATTTTGTTCCGAAGTCGGTCCACAACCGGCGCCAATCTCGAATAGCGACACCGCTGTTTCTTAAACTTAGGGATTGGTTTAACAGATCCAATCCTCCTTCGCCGATCGATATTTGATTCCATCAAAAGACCTTATCAGTTGCTACCATCATAACATATGGTTGTTAATCCATAACATATGGTTAAGATCACAAATACAATAGTTGATCCTAATGAAAATCTAAAGAGAACTCCTTACCTTGAAATCCCGAAAAGAGGTATGGGACTTAGAGACTAGCGGTTTTCGGCTTTTGGAATCTAAATGATTCGATCTACTCCGATTTCTCGAAATGTTGCCCCAAGATGTGAACACAAGAACAATCAAAATGTTACTCAAGGGATAACCTTGCCACATCAATTAGCCTTTCGGCTTTGGCCTCCAAAAACCAAAAGAGAAGAAGTGAAGGAAGAATTCGGCACTTACCTTAACACAGGGAATTCGGCAACTCCTAGAGAATTTTGGCTTTTGAAAAGGTCAAGAAGAAAAGATGATCTCAAGAGATCTATGAAGATTCGGCTTTGATGAAGAAATCGGCAAAGAGAAAGGAATAGACAAGGGTATTCGGCTATGGAGATGAAAGCAGAGAAAACAACGGAATTTCGTCTTTTGCCTAAAAGTGGAGATGAGAGAATAGGATTAGGGATTTTGGCTTAAGCAGAGAATGAGAGAAAAGAATGAGAGAAAAAACCCAAATGCCAGAATTGAAGAAAAGAATGGAAGAATAAAACCCTAATGCCGAAAATAAAAAGGTATTCCCCTCACTTAAACACAAAATTTCGGCACCTACTCCCTTAAAACCGAAAATGCCCCTTTTTTAAAACTAAAACTAAGCTACTAATCAAGGGAAATTTCGGCACCCCTTAGCCATATTAAAACCGATTCCTCCTCCCCTCGGTGTTGGAATTTCGCCACCATCGTGACCAAAGCAGATAAATCCTAAATTTCCTCCCTTATCTTTATCCGATCACATCTCCAAAAGAAGCCTAGATCACACCACCTATTCCTCCCTTTATCTGCCATATTATCTGCATTTTCCACTTAAATTAATCCTCCTAATTTCAAGCATCATTGCCGTCCCACTTTACCCACTTAAATACCGGAAATTAACAAATCTTAATCAAAATAATTGGGCTTCATGTGACTCGAACTTGAGCCTCCTCAGCTGACGCCACCTCCCTGCTCTCTAAGTGGTGCCACTTTGCCACTGGGCCACAAGCCCATCTGTGTCTTATAATCATAGATAACATCTTTTAAGCCCTATCCTATCAGGCTTTCCACTAGAGTGTCCGAACAGAAAATTTAATTAAGGCCTCGGCCTAACCCTGAGCCCAATCTGAACCCCTTAAACACTCCAATTAACACATTAAGCATAACAACATATTAAACGCAAAGGCCCATTAATTCAAAATGTTACATGCTTCGATTATACATGCCGAGACCACACCTTTGATTTGATATACATAGATGATAAAGGCACTTAGGTTTTAACCCACTTACTCCACTAAAAGCCTACCTTCATAATTAATCCCTAGTGAACCCCTTTGAATCCTAACAAACCATTTATTGACTCACCCACTAATATTAACTCAAAACCCATCTTGTATTTGTTATCACCATTTCTCTTGACCACCCTTATATTGAGTTTTGATTTGATCGGTTGCCTAATTATTTTATTCATTTCAGTAGTTGAATTCATCTTCTATTACTTGATTTGTTCTTAAAAAAATGAAGTACATTCATTATTAGTTCTATGTTATTTGAGCTTAAACTGTTAATTTCATTATTTTTAGAAGAAGCTCGTGTTATTAGTATTAAGTTTTCAATTGATGTAATTATTCACCATCAGTTTTTTGTTCTAGTTAGGTAATTTGTCAAGTCAATCTCGATTCTAACCCTCTAATTCAGCCTTTATCCACACCTTTAACCCAAGCCCCGTTACAACACTTTTTAAAGACCTTTTGATTTGTGTATCATCTCATTTTACAGTGGTGGAGATCTGATTTTCATGCAAGCCTATGAGATTAACTTCTCATGTCCGACTTCTGAGTGCTTATTCTTGAACCTTAAATACTTTGAGTGATTTGAGTGAACCTTTAGTGAGGATGTCAATTTTTGTCGATTTTGAATTAAAGGTGATTATTTAGGTAAGGGGAAACACCTATTTTTCGTACTATAAAAACTATGGCTTTGATTGTTTGAATCTTTAGGAACCTTCTGGTTAAATTATCAATGTATGAATTACATATGAATTATGATGAAACATTGTTGATGAAGGTTATGAATTGAGGAAATTCTATTTTAGTTGTGAGTTGAGAATTTTGCTTGAGGACAAGCAAAAGCTTAAGTGTGGGGGTTTTTGATGAACCCTAATATATACATATTTTAATCCCACATTTAGCGTAGTTTTGGATGATTTATCCTTTAAATTGTGGAATTTGATGCTCCTAATCCTTTAATTTCATGTTTTATACTTAGGAAAGCATAGGAGGATGAAAAGAATGAGAAACAGGCTAAAAATGGACCAAATGGGACAAAGTAGGAAATCAACACGGCCTGGGCCCAAGCCACACGACCGTGCCCCTTTAGCAGGCTCGACCACGGCTTGGATTCGATTCACACGGGTGTGTTGCACGGGCATGTCCCTGCCGTGACAAAGAGGAATTTCACTCGGAATAGGGTATTTAGAGGCAAAGAAAGGCATTCCAAAAGCCTATATAAACACCCTAAAGGCCAACCTTGAGGGGGCGTCAAGCTAGGCCAAGGAGCAAAGCCAAAGTGGTCAGAATTGTGGGATTTACTCGAAGAAAGCCAGTTGATTCATCTCAAGAAGCCGAAATCATACTCAAGGCGAGGATCTCTCCTGCAATTCCTTCAGGGGGTTTTAGGGTTTTCTTATGTTTTGTTTTATATTTTCTTCTGAGATGTATTCTTTTATGATTATGAACTAAACCCCTCAGATACCTGAGGGGGATGAAACCTAAGACGAATCTTGTTATTATTTTCTGAACTATATGATAAATACTTGATTTGTTCTTAACTATGTGTTCTTAATTCTTGTTTTGATATTTCAGGATATTGGTTCAAGTATTGATGTGCTTAGGCAGTGGAGGAATATTCCCTGTTTAAGAGTAGATCTACCATAGTTAAGTGGAGTTGATCGCAACCCTAGAGATAGGATGACGAAAATTTGTCGAATTAGGGTCAAATCTAATATGGGAGTCCATAGATCGAGTTAATGCAATCTTAGGGGTTTTCATTAGAAAGAGATTTCAATTAATCAACCTAGGGTTAGACGTTAGTAGCCTCGAGAAAGGTATTAATATAAATTAGGGAATCCTACGGATCAAGTCAAGTGAATAAATCGTCTGGTTCAGAGTTAAATAACAAGTGAAGTCTAGGTGGATTCTTCCTCGGGTATTGTCTTAATCAATTGGTTTTTTTCCCACAAGTATTTCCCCAATTCACTCTCCGTGTCTTAGCATCTTTAGCTTAGTAGTTACTTAAATTTTAGATTAAACAATAATTCCCTTAATTTTTAGGCTAAATAATAAGAAGAAAGTCAGTATTAGTACTTTTGGTTCCTTTGGGTTCGACATTCCGGTCTTGCCACTAAGCTATACTACTGTTCGATAGGTGCGCTTGCCTCAATCATAGTGATAGTTAGTTTCTAGGCTCGATCATTCATTATATAAATATTAAGACTCTCGACACTATGATCAGTAGTCGCCGATGCCTTGAGTAGGAAATCCCTATTCGCCTTGAGGGCTATGAATACAAGGGTGAGTTTGTCAGATGATGGTTCTATTCTAGCTGAGTTGAGGGCTAGACCAATGTTCCTCCAAGAGATTTATGAGGCACAGAAAGATGATAGTGACTTGCAAGCTAGAAAAGTTCAATGCGAGTCAGGTGTTGAGTCCGATTTCTGAATTGACTCAGATGGGTGTTTGATGTTTAGAGACCGAGTATGTGTACCGAGGAATGATGAGCTCATTCGTAAAGTTTTGCATGAGGCACATAGCGGATGCTTATGTGTACATCCGGCTAGCACCAAGATGTATAATGATTTGAAGAAATGGTATTAGTGGCCGAGTATGAAGAAAGATATTTCTGAGTTTGTTTCAAGATGCTTGATTCGTCAACAAGTAAAGGCCGAACACCAAGTACCCTCGGGTTTGCTTCAACCTATTATGGTACCCGAGTGGAAGTGGGACTGAGTTACCATGGATTTTGTAACGGGTTTGCCGTTGACACTGAGCAAGAAAGATGCTGTATGGGTCGTAATCGATAGACTTACGAAGTCAGCCCATTTTATACCGGTGCGTGTCGACTACTCACTTGACAAGTTGGCAAACTTGTATATCTCAGAAATTGTCAGACTTCATGGAGTACCATTATCAATCATTTCAGATAGAGATCTAAGATTCACGTCCAGATTTTGGAAAATATTTGATAAATCGAAATAGTAACATATTTTAGGCCCACATTTAGTATGCTTTTGGATGAATTACCCCTTGATTTATGTAAAAAGGTGCTCTTAATCCTTTCTTTTAATGTCTTATACTCAGAAAAGCACCCAAGGATAAAAAGAACGAGAAACAGGCTCAAAACGAACCAAAAAGGGCCAAAGAGGAAATCGACACGGCCTGGACTTGGACCCACACGGCCGTGCCAAGTCAATAATCTAGAACACGGTCTAACCCCGACTCACACGACCGTGTCTCATTAAAGAAATTCGAACACGGCCTGGCCACGATTCACACAGGCGTGCGCCATGGCCGTGCCTCTGCCGTGGAAAAGAGCAATTTCATTCGGGAAAGGATACTTAGGGAGAAAGAAACATATTTAAAAAGCCTATAAATACACCCTAAGTATGACCTAAGAAGGGGAGCCCAAAGCCATCGTCTAGGGGCATCGTGCTAGGCCAGTGAAGGTAGATTTGTGGGGATTCACTCAGGGATAGCCAGTTGATCCATCCCAAGAAGCCAGAATTATACTCAAGACGGAGGATCTCTCCTTCAATTCCTTCAGGGGGTTTTAGGGATTTCTTATGTTTTGTTTTATCTTTTCTCTTGAGATGTTTTCCTTTATTGTTATGAACTAAACCCCTTCTGCACCCGAAGGGGATGAAACCTATGATGAATCTTGTTATTATTTTTCGAATTATATGATAAATACTTAGTTTGTTCTTAATTATGTGAGCTTAATCCAAATTTAATGTGCTTAGGTGGAGGAGGAATAGACCCTGCCTAAGAGTAGATCCAACATAATTAAGTGGAGTTGATCGCACGCCTAGAGATAGGGTGACGAGATATTGCCGGATTAGGGTGAAACCTAATATGGGAGTCCATAGATCGATTTACTGATATTCTAGGGGGTTATTACAAGAGAACGAGAGTTCCACTAATTAACCTAGGGTTAGACGCTATTCGCCTCGAGAGAGGGTTTAATATATGTTAGGGAGTCTTACGGATCAAACTAAGTGAATAAATCGTATGGTTCAGTGTTAGATAACAAGTGAAGTCTAGGTGGATTCTTCCTAGGGTATCAACTGAGTTTTTCCCAAGTTATTTTCCAAATTCATTCTTCTTTGTCTTAGAGTCTTTAGTAATTAATTAATTTAGATTAGATAAACAATCTCTCTTTATTTTTAGGCTAAATAATAAGAAGAAAATTAGTATTAGTACTTTTAATTCCTTTGGGTTCGATAATCCGGTCTTGCCTAAGCTATACCACTGTTCGATAGGTGCACTTGCCTCAATAGTTGTCAGAGTTAGTTTCCAGGTTTGATCATTCTTTTTATAAATTTTAAAACTCTGATTCACAGTGATCAAGTTTTTGGCACCGTTGCCGGGGAACTAAAATATTAAGAAAGCTCTATTTTTATTACTTTAGCCATTATTTTTATTTTTCGCAATTTATTTTTATTTTTAGTTTTAATTTTAATTTTGCTAAATTTTCTTTATTTCTTTTCCTAGCAGGTACCTCTAGTTTATGACTAGAAGGAACCCGAGAGGACCTTTAGAATACGACAGTGATATTGAAGCTACCAGTCGGAGAAATCGCAGAGAAATTAGGCGAGCCTTAAATTACCAATAAGGAGAGCGAGAAGACAGATCCAATCCTACTAAAGGGATGGACGAAAATAATCTTCCACCACAAGATGTGGCAGAAAATAATGCTCCATGTACTATGTATGATTATGCTAAACCTCATTTAACAAGAGCTGAATCTAGTATTGTTAGGCCTGCTATAGCCGCTAATAATTTTGAATTAAAGCCTAACACTATACAAATGATTCAACAGTTTGTTCAATTTGATGGTTTGCGGGATTTAAGATCCAAATACTCATATAGCTAACTTTTTAGAGTTCTGTGATACCTTCAAAATAAATGGCGTTTTTATGATGCCATACGACTTCATTTTTTTCCCTTTCATTAAGGAATAAAGCCAAACAGTGGTTAAACTCGTTACCACGAGGGTCAATCACTACATGGGAACAAATGATCGAAAATTTTTTATTAAAATATTTCCCACCAGCCAAAACGGCCAAATTATGTAATGATATCTCTTCTTTTGTGCAGATGGATTTAGAGACATTATACGATGCATGGGAGAGATATAAGGATCTCTTGAGAAGGTGTCCGCACCATGGTTTACCTTTGTGGCTTCAAGTCCATACTTTCTATAACGGTGTAAACCCCTCAACGAGACAACTAATTGATTTAGCCGCCGGTGGAACCTTGAATAATAGAACTCCTGAATCAGCCTGCGAGTTTATTGAAGAGATGTCACTGAATAATTATCAGTGGCAGGTTACAAGAACAAGGCCAACAAAAACAGACGGAGTTTACAACCTCGACGCAGTAACCATGCTATCAAATCAGGTAGAGTTGATGAATAAAAAGCTTGATAGTTTATGTTCTTCACAGGTACATCCAATCATGCAGTGCGACGCAAGTAGAACTGTGGCGAATCCTGAGTACCCACCCTACCAACCGTGCACAGAAAGCGAACAGATGAACTATATAAGTAATAATTTCAGAACTAATAATAACCCATATAGTAATAATTATAATCCAGGTTGGAGAAACCACCCAAATTTTTTGTGGGGAGGACAAGGAAATCAAGGAAATCAAAGACAACAACCTCCTCAAAATCTCCAAAATCAGCCCTATCCACAGGAAAAGAAGCCGAATCTTGAAGAGACGTTGAACAAATTCATAGCATCCACAGAAGCCCGTCTCCAAAAAACTGAGGTAACACTCGACACCCAACAAACATTGATCAAAACGATCGAGAACCAAGTGGGAGGACTTACAAAGGCAATCGGGGAAATTACCCAGTCAGTCAGACAAATTGCGAAGCTATTATCCAAATGACCGCAAGGGCGTCTACCATGTAATACTGAAATTAATCCAAAGGAGCAAATCCAAGCCATAACAGCTCAAGAAAGCGAAGAAGTAGAAGAACCCAGTCCAACACAAGGAAACGAGGTAGAAAAAGGTAAAGTTGAGGTAACACAAGACAAGCCAAAACCTGTAATCAAGGAATACCAACCTCGCATACCATATCTCGAAGCGTTAACGAGAGACAACACAGAGGAATAGTTCGGTAAGTTTCTTAAAATCTTAAAGAAATTACATATTAACTTACCGCTACTTGAAGCTCTTTCACAGATGCCAGATTCGAGGAAATTTTTAAAACATCTCTTGACGAATAAGCGCAAGTTAGACGAAGATCCACTTGTGGAATTAAACGCAGTGTGCTCAGCAATGTTACAGAATAGACTACCACAAAAGCTAAAAGATCCAGGGAGTTTTACAATTCCATGTTTAATTGGTAGACTAACTATTGATAATGCGTTAGCTGATTTAGGGGCAAGCATAAATGTCATGCCTTACAAATTGTTTAAACAATTAGGTCTAGGGAAACCTAAACAAACTAGGATGAGCATTCAATTAGCTAATAAAACTATTAGAATTCCTAGGGGTATTATCAAAGATGTTCTTGTAAAAATTGACAGATTCGTTTTCCCAGTAGATTTTGTTGTCTTAGACATATATGAGGATAATTCAATCCCCCTAATTTTAGGAAGACCCTTTTTAGCAACTGCCTGGACTAAAATTGATGTTAATGCAGGAGAACTCATACTTTGTGGAGGGAATGAGACAGTCACCATCAAGGCTCTCAACTCGGCTAGAACATCGAATAATCAAGGTGAGAATGTAAATTCTACTGGTAATCATTCGGTTAACCCCTATTTTCAGGAAGCACCACCAAAGAATACAACTGAACCCGATCTTAAACCTCAAGCCAACAACGAAGCAGTTCATGAAGATCGAGGGATTCAGTTCGATGATCTAGATGAGTGGAAGACACACTTCAAGGAGAAATTAGGGATACACGATGAAGAACCAGAACCATAAAAGATAAAACCGAAGGAGCCCCCAAAAGAGCTAATAGGAACAACAAACCACTTCAAAATAGGGGACCAGGTACTGTTAGATCACGCAGATCCTCGAATATCTCCTCCGGACCCTAACACAAACAAAGAAATACCTTTTAGGGTAACCAGTGTTTTCCCATACGGAACAGTCGAGGTAAGTAATCCTATTTTTGGTACTTTTACTATAAACACATCTCGACTTAAATCTTTTCACGAGGATACAAATGATGGCATGAGGAAGGACTTCCAACTCCTCAAACCACCCTGAAGAAGTAAATGAGAGGTAAAGTCTAGCTTAAGACTATAAACTAGCGCTTCTCGGGAGGCAACCCGAGCACTAACACAATTTATTTTTACATTTTGCTTTAAATTTATTTTTCTTTTTCTCCTTTTCTTTACACCTAGTTATAAACTAACCAGAAGTGCAGATTTCTAAGTCACACGGCCTTGCACACAGCCGTGGCCGTGGCTGTGTGGACCATAAGAATCCCCGTACTGACATAGCAGAGGCCGTGCGAATCAATTCTAACCACTTTTCGACGTCACAGATCCAACCACTCCACCACGGGCACCGACAAAGGGGCACGGCCGTGCCCCATAACCGTGTGAAGCTACTGACTTTCCAACCACGGGCAGAACACGCCCGTGCCTTAAAACTGTGCCAACATACTAACTTGTCGAACACAGGCTAGACACGAGCGTGGGTAACCAACACGCCCTAGAACACGGCCGTGCGATGCGGCCGTGTGAATCGACACACCCTCAACCCACGGGCGTGGGAAACTGCCAGACCTGTAATTCTATTTAAACACCATACCCCTATCCTTTCTCTTCTTAACACACTTCTCTTTCTTTATTTATTTCTTTCTTCCTCCCTCTTTCTTTTCCCTTTTTCCTAATAAATCCTTAGACTCTTGAGCCACAACAACATCATATCCATGGCAAAGAAGCGTAAAAGGCCAATCACAGTCTCCTCAAAGGAGACCGATTCACATGAGTTCATGCTGGCAGCTTCATCCAAACAACAAGCCAAGGATATTTGAGGCTATCTAGTTTTTATTTCATTTTTCTCTTTTGCTTCAATTTCCTTCCCTTTAGCAATCTTATGCTTCATTTAGTTTATTTTATTTTAGTTTCTTAATTTTAGGTTCTAAAGGCTGCTAGGGAATCACACCACGACCACCACCATATCCTCAGCCTTAGAAATCACATCCAACAATAAGGACTCTACGGTCCATCCATCTTTTCTTTTAATTTTAGTTTCATCTTTATTTTTCTCCACTTTAGCTTGCTTTTCCTTAAGTATTTAATTAGTATAGTCTTAATTATTGTTAGTATATCCTGGCTAATCCTGCATGAGCTTCCCAATTTCTTAATCTAGCGCAGGATCGTCACCCAGACCGGGCCTCCAACTTATCTTTCACCACGATCACCATCGACTCAAGGAATCCACCCATAATTCAGGAAGTTTCACTTCTCCCCATATCTTCTGATCTGAACATTACATTTATATTATCTAACTTTGTACATTGAGGGCAATGTACATCTTAAGTGTGGGGGGTGAACAACTTAAAAAGGTGGCCTGACTTTTTTCATTATTCTCAAATTTCTGAAATTAGGTACCAAACTTTTTGCACTATTCTCAAAATCCTGAATTTAGTCTTATTTTTAAGTAAATTTACTCATATTACTAATTACGATGAAATTTCTAATGATTTATGATTTTTATTGATATGTTTTAGATTAAGTCATCGATAATTGTGCATTGACGATTAAATTCTAAGAATACTAGAGAATCAAGCATGATAAGTCTATTTTTCAGAAATTAAAAATTTGCTAGGTTGCCTACCTGAATTTAAATATTACTTTGAAGTTTTAAATTTACGAGGTTAACGTCAAAATACCTATAATTTTTGTGAGATTTTGAGCCTTATAGAGCATATATTCTTTTTCTTGCTCACTTTATTGATTATGAGTGTGTCAACACTAATTTGTTATTCTAGAACTTGCATCGATTATACATGTCGAGACCACACTTTTGATTTGATATACAGAGATGATAAAGGCACCTAGGTTTTAACCCACTTACTCCATTAAAAGCCTACCTTCACAAATTAACCCCTAGTGAACCCCTTTTGATCCTAACAACCCTTTTTATTGACATAACCACTAATTTTAACCCAGAAACCCTTTGTTTTTGTTATCACCATTCCTTTTGACTACCCTTATATCAAGATTTGATTTGATTAATAGCCTAACTATGTTTTTATTTTAGTAATTTATCCTTTGTTATGTATTTATAGTTTGTTCCTAAAAAAAAATCAAAATCAAAAGTATATTCATTATTAGTTGTGATTAAACGAGCTTATACATTTAAATTGCAAATATTGAAGAAGAAGCTCGTATTATTAGTATTATTAGTTTTCAATTGATGTAATTATTATTATTAGTTCATTAGTTCTTAGTTAGGTAATTTGTCAATTCAATCTCGATTCTAACCTTCTAATTCAGCCTTACTCCACACCTTAACCCTAGCCCCGTTACAACCCTAACAAAGACCTTTTGATTTGTGTTTCATCTCATATTCAGTGGTGGAGATTTGATTTTCATGCAAGCCTATGGGATTAACTCTTCATGTTTGACTTTTGAGTGCCTAAATTTTGAACCTTAAACACTTTGAGTGATTTGAGTGAATCTTTTGTGAGGATGTCACTCCTTGTCGATTTCAAATTAAAGGTAATTATTTAGATAAGGGGAGACACCTATGTTTTCGAGCTACAAAATCTATGACTTATATTGTTTGAATTTTTAGGACTCTTTGAGTTGAATTATCCATGTATAAATTATCTCTGAATTATGATGAGACACTATCAATGACTATTATGAATTATAGGAAGTTCATTTTAATTGTAAGTTGAGAATTTTGCTTGAGGACAAGCAAAAGCTTAAGTGTGGGGGTATTTGATAAACCGAAATAGTAACATATTTTAGGCCCATATTTAGTATGCTTTTGGATGAATTACCCCTTGATTTATGTAAAAAGGTGCTCTTAATCCTTTCTTTTCATGTCTTATACTCAGGAAAGCACCCAAGGATAAAAAGAACGAGAAACGGGCTCAAAACAGACCAAAACAGGCCAAAGAGGAAATCGACAAGGCCTGGACTTGGACCCACACAGCCGTGCCAAGTCAATAATCTAGAACACGGTCTAACCCCGACTCACACGACCGTGTCTCATTAAAGAAATCCGAACACGGCCTGGCCACGATTCACACGGGCGTGCGCCATGGCCGTGCCTCTGCCGTGGAAAAGAGCAATTTCATTCGGGAAAGGATACTTAGGGAGAAAGAAACGTATTTCAAAAGCCTATAAATACACCCTAAGTATGACCTAAGAAGGGGAGCCCAAAGCCATCGTCTAGGGGCGTCGTGCTAGGCCAGAGAAGGCAAATTTGTGGGGATTCACTCAGGGATAGCCAGTTGATCCATCCCAAGAAGCCAGAATTATACTCAAGACGGAGGATCTCTCCTTCAATTCCTTCAGGGGGTTTTAGGGATTTCTTATGTTTTGTTCTATCTTTTCTCTTGAGACGTTTTCCTTTATTGTTATGAACTAAACCCTTCAGATACCCAAAGGGGATAAAACCTATGATGAATCTTGTTATTGTTTTCTGAATTATATGATAAATACTTAGTTTGTTCTTAATTATGTGAGCTTAATCAAAATTTAATGTGCTTAGGTGGAGGAGGAATAGACCCTGCCTAAGAGTAGATCCAACATAATTAAGCGGAGTTGATCGCACGCCTAGAGATAGGGTGACGAGATTTTTCCGGATTAGGTGAAACCTAATATGGGAGTCCATAGATCGATTTTTCATGCTATTCTAGGGGGTTATTATAAGAGAACGAGAGTTCCACTAATTAACCTAGGGTTAGACGTTATTCACCTCGAGAGAGGGTTTAATATACGCTAGGGAGTCTTACGGATCAAACTAAGTGAATAAATCGTATGGTTCAGTGTTAGATAACAAGTGAAGTCTAGGTGGATTCTTCCTAGGGTATCATCTAAATCAACTGAGTTTTTCCCAAGTTATTTTCCAAATTCATTCTTCTTTGTCTTAGAGTCTTTAGTAGTTAATTAATTTAGATTAGATAAACAATCTCTCTTTAGTTTTAGGCTAAATAATAAGAAGAAAGTTAGTATTAGTACTTTTAGTTCCTTTGGGTTCGATAATTCGGTCTTGCCTAAGCTATACTACTGTTCGATAGGTGCACTTGCCTCAATCGTTGTCAGAGTTAGTTTCCAGGTTCAATCATTCTTTTTATAAATTTTAAAACTCTGATTCACAGCGATCAATATTGCAAGAGGCCTTGGGCACAAAGTTGAATTTTAGTACAGCTTTTCACCCCCAAACCGACGATCAGTCGGAGAGGTTAATACAAGTACTTGAGGATATGCTCCGGTGTTGTGTTCTTGAGTTTCAAGGAAGCTGGGAAAGGTATATACCATTGGTAGAATTTGCCTACAATAACAGTTTTCAGTCGATTTTGAAAATGGCACCTTATGAGGCTTTATATCGGCGTAAGTGCCGAATGCCTTTATATTGGACTGAACTTAGGGAAAACCAGATTCACGGGATTGATTTGGTTAGAGAAACCGAAGAGAAGGTAAAAGTGATTTGAGATTGTTTAAAGGCTGCTTGTGACAGACAAAAATCCTACTCGGATTTGAAAAGAAAAGAGATTGAGTATCAAGTCAGTGATAGAGTATTCCTAAAAGTGTCACCATGAAAGAAAGTTCTTAGATTTGGCCGGAAAGGCAAAT
Source organism: Gossypium sturtianum (assembly GCA_025698515.1). NCBI lineage: Eukaryota > Viridiplantae > Streptophyta > Magnoliopsida > Malvales > Malvaceae > Gossypium > Gossypium sturtianum. Next base: position 129,579,178 of record CM046949.1, on the reverse strand, counting down.
TGAGTCCGTGTTTTATTGGAACATATGAGATCACCGAGAGGATTGGGCCGGTAGCCTATCGGTTGGCTTTACCGCCTGAGTTAGAGAAGATTCATGATGTGTTTCACGTATCTATGTTACGACGCTACCGATCAGACCCTTCGCATGTGATCACACATTCAAAGGTTGAAATTCAACCTAATATGACTTATGGTGAAGAACCAGTTAAAATCCTAGCACGGGAAGTCAAGCAGTTAAGAAATAAAAGTATAGCTCTTGTGAAAGTATTGTGGCAAAGACATGGGGTAGAAGAAGCTACATGGGAGCCCGAGGGACTATGAGGAACCAGTACCCAAACCTATTTGCTGGTAAGATTTTTGGGGACGAAAATCCCTAAGGGGGGATAATTGTAACATTCCGGTATAGGGCCTAGTCGGAATAGTGGTTGCGAGACCATAAATCTGAAGAAAAAATATGTGTTTTATAATTTTTATAAGGCTTAAGAGGTGTTGGCATGATTGTGTAAAAATTTCATGAAGAAATTTTATTAAATAGTGATTAAATTGTCCATTAGGACTAAATTGCAAAGATTAGAAAATATGAGATTCTAGATGATTTAAGTATGAAATAGCATCATAAAAATTATTAGAGGTCCTTATTTAGCAATTATACCAATATATAAGATGTACAAAAATGGACATCGGAAGGAAAAATCTAAAGAAAGGACCATTAAGGACATTTTAGTCATTTGGTAAATAAAAGAATTAAAAGGGAGAATAAGGCCAAAAACATGTCCATCTTCTTCCTCTTGGCCAAAAATTTCAAGGAGGACATAGCTAGGGTTTCTTCAACTTCCAAGCTTGATAGTAAGTGCATCCTAGCCCCGTTTTTAATGTTCTTCGTATTTTTGAGATCCTCGTAGCTCGATTTAGCTATTTCTATCTATATTTTGAGCTAGGGTTCATGTTCAAAAAGTTACCCATGTATGAAATGCATGTATTTTGATGTTTTATGGAAGAATATGAAAGTTTGATGTATGATAAACATCTTTTTCTAAGTGATTTTTATAAAAAAATACATAAAAGGACCAAATTGTAAAAGTTGTAAAAACGGTCATACATGAGTGAAATAGTGGAAATTAGAAGTTGCTATAGTTGAGAATATGATTCATCTAGGCTTGAAATACAAGAATGTTGAATGAAAATCATTTTACGAGCCTAGGGGAAAAATGTAATTAAGTAAAAGTTTAGGGGCAAAATCATAATTTTGCCAAAATATGAATTATGAGTCGATTTAGTCAATGTGTGTATTTAACAAGCGAAATTATTATTATAGATCAAGAAATGTGAAGCTCAGATCGAAACCGAGGCAAGAACAAAATCGAGGACTAAATCGAGCATTGAGACACATTTTGAGAATCGAGGTAAGTTTGTATGGAATTAAAGTTTCATAATGTTACGATACCTGAAACTGTATGATATTATGATAATGTGTGTCATTTCTATGAAATTGAATGAGGAAGCCTCGATGAGGAAATGGTAAGAATAAGTTAAACTAAAGTTCTGGTTAAAGTTCAGGAATAAGGATGATACCTATGTATTCACATGAGATAATGAAGGTCCTGTATAAGACCATGTCTGGGACATGGCTTCGGCACCAAAGGAAGATCTCGTATAAGACCATATCTAGGATATGGCATCGACATCCATGTACGATCTCGTATAAGACCATGTCTGGGACATGGCATCGGCATCAAGGGTAATCCCATGTAAGACCATATCTGGGATATGGCATTGGCATCAAGTTTTATGAATGATGTGTTCGATCATTTTATGATAATTTAAATGGTTTATAGGCGAAAGAGCCAAGTATGTAAAATAGTATAGAGTTGAATCCGTTTATGGAAGACTTTGAGTTTCATTCATGATATGAATGATGAAGAATTGAGTATATGTTCCTGTGAGCATATGTGCTAAGTTATGTGATTGAGTGATACAGGTACCATGAATAAGTGCAAGTTAAGAAGTCGTAATGTGACATGAGATGGGTAAGAATAAGTGTGAGTAAGAATGAATAGCTATGCCTAAACAATTGAGACTTATGTCGCTTTTGTTTCATGAGATGGATGAATTTAGTTTGAGCAATTATGTTACTTTAGAATTTCATACAAACTTACTAAGCTCTATGCTTACCCCTCTCTTTTCCCTTTTCCTTGTAGTTTTGTCAAGTTAGCTCATGGATCGTAGAAAGTCGTAGCTCAGATCACGCTATCAATCGTTCTCTCGGTATAGTAAAGTTAATTCATTTTGAGTATGGCATGTATAGGAACTTGATCATTTTGTGTCATGTCGTGTTTGTAGGCCAAAGGGTTGGCTATTAATTTTCACATTGATTTTGTAAATTGCCATGATGAATTGGCCAATATTGTCAAGTTCATGTTTTAAGGTTGATGGGTATAAATAGGTAAATGATCATGCAAGATAATGAGTAAAACGTGGATGGAATGAATGATAATTTTAAAGATTCTTAATAGCTTCATGTTGCTATGTTATGTATTTCTTGTGATGAAATGAATGGGTTTATGTTTCAGGGTGGCAAAAAAGGCTTGGGAAATAGCCTCTAACTGTCAACACGGGTAGGCACACGGGCGTGTGTCTAGGCCGTGTGTAACACACGGTCAACCCATATGGGTGTGTTGACAGGCCGTGTGTCCCCTGCATTTTAATTACGAAATTTGAATCATCACACGGGCCAGCACACGGGCGTGTGCCTAGGCCGTGTGCTCCTTAAGGGGTTGCTGATGTCATAAATAGAATACCCCTAATTTTCACACACAGGCGAGGACACAGGCGTGTTGAGGCCGTGTGAAGGACACGGGCCAAAGACACAGGCGTGTGTCCGGCCGTGTGAAAAACCCCTGTAGGTTCGAAATGAAAATAAATACTACACGGGCGTGTGACCCCTGTTTAAGCAAAAATTTCCAAAGAGTGAAAAAGTTCCCGGTTGAACTCCGAATCCCTCCGAATGTATGATTAAGGCCTCGTAGGCCCATGATATGTATGTTTGATTAAGAAAGAAAAATTTAAATTTTGAAATGAAATTTTATAGCCCGTAATTATATGTTCAAGCAAGGTTAAGCATGGTAATGCCTCATATCCGGTTCCGGCGTCAGGCACGGGTAAGGGGTGTTACAATTGGGCCCAAGTGGGCCCACACGCTCTTGTGGCCCATTTAGTCCAGATTCACATATGGCATCGCGAGCTTCATAAACCAACCTATCAATTATCACTTACCGATGATTTTACCCGTATGGGCCCACAAGCCCATTGGGCCCACGCGGCCCATTTTGACCCATCGAGGCCCATAACGGCCCCAGTCCATAAAAATGCACGTGGGGGCCTCTACAGACTAACGCTCATGTTCGTGGGATTAGTTTACCACACAAGCGATCACACGCTCAAGAGACCTTAATTGCCGAAGTTACCACACAAGCGATCGCACGCTCAAGAGGCCTTAAATGCTGAAGTTTTGACTTTTCAGCATTTTGCCGATCTATAGTCATAGCTGTAACACCCCCAAACCCGGCCCATTCACTACGACCGAATCTGGTTATGTCACTGGGAAAGACGGTTGGAAATCTTTGACTTTAGAATTAAACTTGAAAATTTTATTATCTCTCGAAATCGTGTCCATTTAAAATTCAATAAAGAATATAAGCTTGTTGAAAACTTCCGAATTAAAACATTACTATAAGTTGCTATAGTATGAATCTTTTGCGAAATTATTACTAAGTGTAGTGTAAACTTCAACATTAATAAATAGAGTACTTTAAATCAAAGAGGCCCTTATTACATCAAATAAAATACCAAAATACGATAATATAAAATACTTAAATAAAGTAAAACATCTTCTCAGTATGAAAATCTCTTTCGCATGGGCCACCTTGTATCCACTCCAACCCGTCCACTAATCATGACTCACCGCGATGATTAAAAGTTGGGTGAGTCATCTGCACTCAAAGGTGTAAGTTAACCACCTGAAATCCACCCACACGCTAGCCACATAATATCCCAATTATCAATTGCAACAAGTAATATATATATATATTCATTTAACAGTTTCCACAATCTGGCTTGGCCCACATTCAAATCATACTCAAATACTGGGCTAGGCCCATTTCTCAATAAACCACATATCAACTGGGCTTGGCCCATTTCCACGTATGTTTCCAGAACATACCTATCCTCATGTCATATTGGGCTTGGCCCATTTCCATATTATCACAAAAATAATGCAACATGATTCCCAACCCATCCTAGGGTCCATCCGCTACACACCTCCTTATCCAGCCTACCACACACCAGGGGACTATCGAGTCACCCTCTCCTTTTCCCTCCAAAAAGGCAACCAATGCCATCCACGACGTAGCGTATAGCTAACATCAAACCACGATGGAGCACACAGCAATCCATCAAGCCACGATATGGCATAAAGCCCATATCAATCAAGGTAACCACGCGAACTAAATCGCAAAGATCCACAACGCGACCTCGATCAGCGCCAATCCACGATGTAGCACAAAGTCGACATCAACCACGCACTCAAGTACACCCGCCTTCTTTTCATAACCCACCCATGCACATGTAACATAATATAATGCGTAGATGATGCATGTGCATGCTATTCACAATCATAGGCATACTCACATATTGAAAATCAATTATCACATATTAGTCGATTTGCTACTAACTGGTCATCATCATACCCCCTTCAAGGGTATCATTCTCACATATCGCACTTGTTAGCAACATATAAAACAGGCAAATATCACGCAAATCCGGAAACAATGGCTAACTACACACCTTATTACTAGGAGTTCTAGACTCTCGATCCTCGACGCTATCGTCAGCGAAACTACGGCTATTTGCTTACGCGTTTTGTTGGTCGCCCACACCACCGTGGCCAATCTCGCATGCCAGAAACGGATCTTTTCTTAAACTTTGGGACAGGACCTTCCCTTTCCCTTCTTGACCGGTACTCGCATCCACGCCCATCGAAAGTCACTTAATCGTAACCACACGATTAATCAACAAAGTCATAAACAACTAATTCTAAGTCACTTACTAATATCCTTACCGAAATAACTGAGATCCCGAAGGCTTCCCTTGCTCTTGTCGATATGCCCCTTAGATGATCGAATCCAAGAGACTTCCTCAATGCTTCCTTCTTTCGGCTACACACAAGAGAACATACTTAATGGCACTATGACATTCGGCCATGCCAAAAACTAAGGCCAACCATTCGGTTTCGACCATTAAAACAAAGAACTCACATCAAGCTGCTAGGGTCGAACACATTACCTTCCCTTAAACCGAATGGAGCAGAATCGGGAGAGGTCGCTCTTGTCGCGATATTCGCCAACCACCCTAGGCTACTAAGAGGATATTTCGACAAGGGTGAGAGGAGATTCGGCTAAAACATAAAGAAGAGAAAAGGAGAAGAGGTGTGGATATTCGGCTTAGGCTACAAGGAAAAAGGTTAAGAGGTTTTGTGCAATGGGGCTCAAAAGAAGTTTCGGCCTATGCAAAATAAATAGGAAAGAAGAGGTTCTCTCTTGCTTGCAAATTCGGTCACAAAGAACTAGAGAAGAACCAATAAAATTTAAGCACAAGAGGGAGATGAGAGAATGAACTTTCGGCTACAAAGAAATGATGAGCGGATGGTGAATGAAATGAGCACCTCCCCTATTTATACTACACGGCCTAGCTCCAACCCCAAAAATAATCCTCAAAATTCTCCTAAAATACCTCCTTCCACCCATTCAAAAAGTTTGAATGAGTCAAACCTAACTAGCCAAAATTTAAAAAGAAAGACCAAGTCTTTCTCCATCTTTTAAGCATCCAAAAGCCACCCAACTCCTTACCTCCTTGACGCAAAAACAAAGGCCAAAGTGTCGCCTTCGCAGCTCTAACACCGCCCCCCTCCCTTGCACCGAGGCGTCACTTCCCCAAGCTCTTAGTGGCGTCTCCTTGCCACTCCACCAGCCCAATTCTTATGCCAAAACCCCACCAAAAATTCTCTTAAAGCCCTCTCCATCCAAACTCCCCTTTTAGCCCCTAAAACTAAAAATTTACCAAAGCAATCTACCACCACCTAGGGTTCTCGGGACCCCTAAAACTTACCAAACACACACCTTTGAAGTGTGCCAACACCCGAGCTAAGCACCAAAAATCTAACCCCTAAAACCAGTGGTGTTACAATTCTACCCTCCTTGAAATAATTTCGTCCTCGAAATTACTTTACTAACAAACGCCCATACCACCTATTTTACCACCTTACGCTTATGTCGCGCACTCGATCTTACTAAGGCTATCGAGCTTTTTCCACTAGCACCGCTGAAGTCTCTTTCCCTCTGCGGAGCGATCAAGACTCGAAGTTCATCTCGCAATCCGTCTTCAAACCGGACGCACCTCTCATAATCGGTGGCCACAATTCCCTTAGCATATTGACTTAACCGCACAAACTCGCTTCGTATTCCGCTATCGACTTATTTCCTTGCACCGCATTTAGAAACGCCTCCTTTGCGCATCTAAGTAGCTTGCTCCAACGTATTTTCCTTCAAACTTTTCCTTAAAGTAGTCCCAATCCAATCGATCTGCAGTACACCTTGTTTGACAGTGAGCCACCAACGATAAGCCTCATCCCGAAGAAGCGAAAACAAAGACCTTTTAGCTTTTCCTCCTGGGTACAATCTAAGTCATCCGTAATTCTTTCGACTCTCTCCAACCAATATTCCGCTACATTCTGGGGCCACTCCAGATACTCCCTAAAAACTTCAGCCCTGTTCGACCTAAGTCTCTCGGACACCGACTTCCGAGCTCCATTTCCCTACTAGCTCTTGCCACTTGTCAAGCACGCGTAACATAGCTGCGACATCGCTGCGTCCTCTTCACTTATCGGATCTTGTTCCTCTGCGCGCCATCTTTGGCGGCACTTCGCTTTTCGACCCATAGCCGGATCCTCACTGGTTCCGAAGCCATCATTCTTCCTCTACCGCGTCCCCTAGAACTCATCTCTAGCGCTTGATTTAATCTGTTTAGAAAGTTTTATGCATTAGAAATTATTGTTTCAACTGTTTTATCCACGAGCAATTTTATGCAATGAAGTTTCCAAAGTAGTTCTTTCGATCAATCAAAGTTTCCTTCCTACCTGTGGGTAATTTCGTCATTTTCCTACTGTGGGTATTTTTGGTAATTTTGCAAATCGAGAAAACATCTTTCAAAATCTGATTTAGAGCTTACAAACCCAAGGAGTAGAGTTGAAAATTTTAAAACAGGAATTTTAAAAAATAGCAAGACTAATTCCCTTTCGGTTTTTATAATTGGTTTAGCCTATGAACAAGTCCTCTTGGTTAAGGTGAACCGTAGCTACGCACTGTAGGATTCCAACAAGAGGAGGTGAGTCACGTGGATCGCTAAGTACTGTGCTCTTAGGATCCACTCCTAGACATGCGCACAATGGTTGCCACACCTTAACTCGGCGACTTAATCACGTGTTTGTTTTAGTAACCTTAAGTTTTATGCATATGTTTGAGTAGACTATTCCTAGGGTCCAATAGCCCTAATATTCTAATCTACGAGCCCAAATAAACCCATAACCATTCATACAAACAAATCACTTCAAAAGTCCAAGTACTTACCGTGGACTTCTGCCTGAGGTACAGTGCCATGCCGTAATAATCTGAAAAATTTCTTAAAAGCCCACTTTGAAAATGTTTTGGGCCCAAAACCCTCAAAGCCGAGTTTTGAACCGGCTCGATACCAAATCGTAACACCCCAAACCCGCCCATTCACTACGACCAGAATCTGGTTATGTCTTTGGGAAAGACGGTTGGAAATCTTTGACTTTAGAATTAAACTTTAAAATTTTATTATCTCTCGAAATCGTGTCCATTTAAAATTCAATAAAGAATATAAGCTTGTTGAAAACTTCCGAATTAAAACATTACTATAAGTTGCTATAGTATGAATCTTTTTAGTAAATTATTACTAAGTGTAGTGTAAACTTCAACATTAATAAATAGAGTACTTTAAATCAAAGAGGCCCTTATTACATCAAATAAAATACCAAAATATCGATAATATAAAATACTTAAATAAAGTAAAACATCTTCTCGTATGAAAATCTCTTCGCATGGGCCACCTTGTATCCACTCCAACCCGTCCACTAATCATGACTCACCGCGATGATTAAAAGTTGGGTGAGTCATACAGACTCGATGTGTAAGTTAACCACCTGAAATCCACCCACACGCTAGCCACATAATATCCCAATTATCAATTGCAACAAGTAATATATATATATATATTCATTTAATGATTTCACACAATCGCTTGGCCCACATTCAAATCATACTCAAATATCGGGCTAGGCCCATTTCTCAATAAACCACATATCAACTGGCTTGGCCCATTTCCACGTATGTTTCAGAACATACCTATCCTCATGTCATATTGGGCTTGGCCCATTTCCATATTATCACAAAAATAATGCAACATGATTCCCAACCCATCCTAGGGTCCATCCGCTACACACCCCCTTATCCAGCCTACCACACACCAGGGGACTATCGAGTCACCCTCTCCTTTTCCCTCCAAAAAGGCAACCAATGCCATCCACGACGTAGCGTATAGCTAACATCAAACCACGATGGAGCACACAGCAATCCATCAAGCCACGATATGGCATAAAGCCCATATCAATCAAGGTAACCACGCGAACTAAATCGCAAAGATCCACAACGCGACCTCAGTCAGCGCCAATCCACGATGTAGCACAAAGCTGACATCAACCACGCACTCAAGTACACCCGCACCTTCTTTTCATAACCCACCCATGCACATGTAACATAATATAATGCGTAGATGATGCATGTGCATGCTATTCACAATCATAGGCATACTCACATATTGAAAATCAATTATCACATATTAGTCGATTTGCTACTAACCTGGTCATCATCATACCCCCTTCAAGGGTATCATTCTCACATATATCGCACTTGTTAGCAACATATAAAAACAGCAAATATCACGCAAATCCCGGAAACAATGGCTAACTACACACCTTATTACTAGGAGTTCTAGACTCTCGATCCTCGACGCTATCGTCTAGCGAAACTACTATTTATAACGTTTAACATTCTTTGTCGCCCACACCACCGTGGCCAATCTCGCATGTGCAGAAACGGATCTTTTCTTAAACTTTGGGACAGGACCTTCCCTTTCCTTCTTGACTGGTACTCGCATCCACGCCCATCGAAAGTCACTTAATCGTAACCACACGATTAATCAACGAAGTCATAAACAACTAATTCTAAGTCACTTACTAATATCCTTACCGAAATAATCTGAGATCCCGAAGGCTTCCCTTGCTCTTGTCGATATGCCCCTTAGATGATCGAATCCAAGAGACTTCCTCAATGCTTCCTTCTTTCGGCTACACACAAGAGAACATACTTAATGGCACTATGACATTCGGCCATGCCAAAAACTAAGGCCAACCATTCGGTTTCGACCATTAAAACAAAGAACTCACATCAACTGCTAGGGTCGAACACATTACCTTCCCTTAAACCGAATGGAGCAGAACTGGGAGAGGTCGCCCTTGCTGATATTCGGCCAACCACCCTAGGCTACTAAGAGGATATTTCGACAAGGGTGAGAGGAGATTCGGCTAAAACATAAAGAAGAGAAAAGGAGAAGAGGCTATGGATATTCGGCTTAGGCTACAAGGAAAAAGGTTAAGAGGTTTCGGCAATGGGGCTCAAAAGAAGTTTCGGCCTATGCAAAATAAATGGGGAAAGAAGAGGTTCTCTCTTGCTTGCAAATTCGGTCACAGCAACTAGAGAAGAACCAATAAAATTCGGCACAAGAGGGAGATGAGAGAATGAACTTTCGGCTACAAAGAAATGATGAGCAGATGGTGAATGAAATGAGCACCTCCCCTATTTATACTACACGGCCTAGCTCCAACCCCAAAAATAATCCTCAAAATTCTCCTAAAATACCTCCTTCCACCCATTCAAAAGTTTGAATGAGTCAAACCTAACTAGCCAAAATTTAAAAAGAAAGACCAAGTCTTTCTCCATCTTTTAAGCATCCAAAAGCCACCCAACTCCTTACCTCCTTGACGCAAAAACAAAGGCCAAAGTGCTTGCCTTCACACTCGAACACCTGCCCCCTTCCCTTGCACACCCGAGGCGTCACTTCCCCAAGCTCTTAGTGGCGTCTCCTTGCCACTCCACCAGCCCAATTCTTATGCCAAAACCCCACCAAAAATTCTCTTAAAGCCCTCTCCATCCAAACTCCCCCTTTTAGCCCCTAAAACTAAAAATTTACCAAAGCAATCTACCACCACCTAGGGTTCTCAGGACCCCTAAAACTTACCCAAACACACACTGAAGTGTGCCAACACCCGAGCTAAGCACCAAAAATCTAACCCCTAAAACCAGGGTGTTACAATAGCAGTGTAAACAACTCATACTTTTGGCTTTTCAGCCGATCATCGAATACCGCATACAAATACACACCTGATTGCAACAACGAAGAGTGCGAATAATCTGGAGCACAAAACCTATAACCAACACAACACAAGATTAACGCATACTCTTAATCCATAAATTTTAATTACTAAACCACAAACGCTCACCTTGCTAGAACTAACAGATACTAGCGCCTCACTGCTGATCAAAGGCGATCCCCCCTCCTAACATGATTCGACAGATCAAAAGTTGTTAGAAGACAACTATACATTCAGCCCTCAAGAGAAAGAAAAGGGAAAACCGAAGCTTGTTAATAGAGCCAAAAGAAAATTGACTAAGAACAAAATAATAATGTGGTTTTAACACCTCCTTACCAATAAAACAAACGTATTTTGGCAATAGTCAGTCAAGAAGATTCTGCCCGAAATAAGAAGAACAAAGAGATTTGAGAGGGGGAGAGTATGAGAATTCGGCCTAACAGAGAAAGGAAAAACGAAATTGGAAAAGAAGTAGAGATGAAAGTAAAAGAGAGGGTCGGCCATAGCAGAAAATGATTAAAGAAGAGATGAGTAGGAAGTTTCAAGCAGAGAAGAAACTGTATTCGGTTTATTTTAGAGAAAAGAAGCAAAACTAAAGCTAAAAAGGAGAGACCAATCGGCAACATACAAAAGAGCAAGCAAAGAAAACAACTCCGGCACTTTGGATATACCTAACAAAAGCCCCTATCTGAATTTCCAAGAGCACAAAACCTATTTCGGCACAACTTCTCAAGCCTTCAAACTCCTTGAAAATCTCCACAAATCACTCCCCTTATCCCCCCTTAATATCCTCCATAACAACCTCCAAGACCCATTCAAACTCTCACCCAACAGACTTCAAAACCACCTCAAACTCCTGCCGCCTCATGCTAGCAAAATAAATATCCTTTTTGCTTGCAATGGGATTCGAACCCAAGCCCCCCTCAATAGCCTAACACGCCACTTGCCTCCTTGCCACAAGCTCTTTTGTGTCACCTTTTATCTTCAATTAATTAAAAGGTCTAAAGGCCAAAGTCCAGGTTCTTTTAAAAGAAAAACCAAAATAAATTACAAGAGCCAAGACTTGAACCCAGGCTCCCTTGCAACCTTAATGACGCCACAACCACTAGACCACATGCTTCCTTGTGTCATTTTTTTAACACAATAATTTAAAAGCCTTACATCCAAGCATCCATGGTTTTATCCATTTAAACCAAATTTTTTGCTAAAGCCCAGGTTTGAACCCAGGACTTTTCCAACTCCTCTCAGGACCCTTAACCACTTGAGCAGACATTTAATTGTGTCATTTCCTAGCTTACATAAACTTTTATGCATAGTTTCCTAACTGTTCCATTGCTCAAGGCCCAATACTTCTAGGCCCAAATTCAGGGGCGTTACAATTCTACCCCCTTAAAGAAATTTCATCCTCAAAATTTTCAACTATCTGAACAACCGCTTAGCTCAATCTACACCACTACACTCTCGCTGCGCACTCTGATCCTAATAATACAAGCACGCACCACACCATCTATCCATCGGAGCGGATGGATATCACACGCATATCATTTCAAGAATACACACAAAATAAATACAAACTCTAACTTTAAGTGTAGCAATACAGTCTAATATCTATCTACTGCTTTTCAATGAAAACAAACAAAAGTTTCAGAAACTTACAAATTTGGCGTCGGAGACTCGGTGTACCACACTTTCAGAAAAACGATCAATACAACATTTCAGAACTTCAAATCTTTTCAAGCTTTTTGAAACAATACTTTCAGAAATTCAATTTTAAAGACCCATTCCACAGCCGAGTTGCAAAACTCGTCTCTGATACCACTAAATGTAACAACCCAAACCTGACCCAGATGTTATGGCTGAATCTAACGTGTCACATCAAAACATCGTTCAAAAACTGAGTTTGTTTCTATGTTTAAATCCTTTTGCTCGAGTTTAGCAAATCATCTCGTCAAAAACGTTTATTTAATGTCTGGCATTGATACTTTAGGTTATTCCAATCGCGGAAGCTCCTAAAGTTTGAAATATAAAAACGTCTGTTTTTAAATGTTTCTGAAAATAGTTGTAAATTTTAAAAATTCGTGTTTAGCAGTTTTAAATAAGGACATCTAAAGCCCATTTAAAAATTTAATCCCTCAAAGGCCTTATAACAAAATTAAAACCCAAAATATAAAATTCAAATAAAAAGTCTACAGCAAAGCATCAATGGTCGTGTGGCAACCTCCGAGTCCCTCGCAGCACCGAACCGTCTAATGCTGGGGATTACCTGAAAGGTTAAAAATTGGGCGAGTTTACGAAAAACTCAGTGTGTAATCCCCTTATTAAAGAAATTGTCAGAATAAAAAAATAGAATCGATGCGGGCTCGAGCCCGATGCGATAATGATGCTGATTCGGTTTAGAGTATTCAGGCCAAAGCCCAAAACAATATCATTTGGGTCACAACCCATAACAGAATCAATTGGGCTCAGCCCATTACAGTAACTGTGGCAATTGAACCTTAGCCCCCATTAGCCTCGATTGGGCCTTAGCCCATATCAAAAGTCACATATCACATAAATCTGGGCCTAAGCCCATCTAAATATAAGAATCAGTATATGCAATGCATAAATACCCAAACCAACCCTGCACTTCGTCTCCTGTCCAACCCTACACTCCTGTGGGGATTAAATCGACCCACCCAACCAACACACCAAGCTTAGCACCAGTTGCGGCACTAAGTCAACAGAACGGCTCGGCACCATAGACAGAACGGCTAAAAGCCATAAAAATCGTAGCACCACTGCCGGTTAACAGAACGACTAAAAGCCATAAATATCGTAGAAAGGCTGAAAGCCTTGTACAGAATGGCAACGGGCCGTACTCTTCCTCCGTAACAATGTCCCAACCCCATGCAATATTTCGTGTATGTCATGCTCAATCATCACAAGTGTATGCAGAATGGCCATGCTCATTAACAGTCATTTAAACATATATTAAAAGCATATCAGTCACACGACCACAGTCAAATCAATCAAGTTCATAGTCTAAGTCAGTCATTTACCCACAAGGGCAAAACAGTCATTTACCCTCCAGGGGCATTACAGTCATTTTACCCTATAGGGGTATTACAATAATTCTACCCTACAAGGGCATTTTGGTAATTCTACCCTACAAGGGTATTTCAGTAATTTTACAAATATTGGAGTCTCGGTACTTATTACGACCTCTTAGAGGGTCTATCGTCACTTCGAGCGACTCAGATAACCTACACGGCCAAAACAGTGTATGTGGGCCCAAAACCCGTTATTGGGCCCAAGCGGGCCCACACCCTCGTGTGGCCCATTTAGTCCAGATTCACATATAGCATCGCGAGCCTCATAAACCAACCTATCAATGATCACTTACCGAGGATTTTACCCGTGTGGGCCCACAAGCCCATTGGGCCCATGCAGCCCATTTCGACCCATCGAGGCCCATAACGACCCCAGTCCACCAAAACGCACGTGGTGGCCTCTACAGACTAACGACCATGTTCATGGGCTCAGTTTACCACACGAGTGATTGCACGTTCGTGAGGCCTCAAATGCCAAAGTTTCGACTTTTCGACATTTTGCCGATCTACAGTCATAGCAGTGTAAACAACTCATACTTTCGGCTTTTCAGCCGATCATCGAATACTGCATACAAATACACACCTGATTGCAACAACGAATAATGCGAAAATCTGGAGCACAAAACCTATAACCAATACAACACAAGATTAACGCATACTCTTAATCCATAAACTTTATTTACTAAACCACAAACGCTCACCTTGCTAGAACTAACAGATACTAGAGCCTCACTGCTGATCAAGGGCGATCCCCCTCCTAACCTGATTCGGCAGATCAAAAGTTGTTAGAAAACAACCATACATTCGGCCCCCAAGAGAAAGAAAAGGGAAAACCGAAGCTTGTTAATAGAGCCAAAAGAAATTTGACTAAGAACAAAATAATAAAGTGGTTGTAACACCCCCTTACCAATAAAACAAACGTATTTTGACAATAGTCAGTCAAGAAGATTCGTCCCGAAACAAGAAGAACAAAGAGATTTGAGAGGGGGAGAGTATGAGAATTTGTAACGCCCCAAATTTTGGGCCTAGGAGAAATGGGCTTCGAGTATCGGAGCAATTGGATTTTAGTTGTGCGAGGAAATTTCACTAATTGCATGTTTAGTTTAGTGGCTAAGTGATTTGGGAAGAGTTGGGAGTGTTGGAGAAGTCCTGGGTTCAAACCAGAGCTCTAGCAAAAATTTTAGTTTTTCCTTAAAAGGGAGTTGGCAATAGCTGGAAGGCCTTATAAATTTGTTTGGTTAAAATATGACACAAGGAAGTGAGTGGTCTAGTGGCAAGGCGTCATTAAGGTTGCAAGGGAGCATGGGTTCAAGTCTTGGCGCTTGCAATTCATTTTGATTTCCTTTTAAATGAACTTAGACTTTGGCCCATAGGCTTATATTTAGTTGTGCTTGTTTTGTTACACAAGGAGCTAGTTGGTAAGGTGGCTCGCGGTGTGGATTAAATTGCAGGGGAGCCTGAGTTCGAAACCCCTTGCATGTGAAATGTGACTATTTTGCTAATTTGGAGCGGTTTTGGAGGATTGATGGAGGGATCCCACATCGGGAAGCTAACATGAGAGTAGGCAAGAAGCTGGCTTTAAATAGAGCGATCTATGAGGAGAGTAAGCATACCTTGGTTGGCGTTTGGGCATAGGAGTGTTCGGAGCGCGGATTAACTCCAGATTCCTATCAGGTGTGTATTTCGCACTACTCTAGCTATAGAGCGGAAAATGTCGAAATGCCGGTCACATGGCGATGGTAGCCACACGAGCGTGCGAGCGCACGTGTGGGAGCTTCGATGCGATAGTTGAGGCCATCATGAGTGTTCTTGTGGGTTTAGGCTGTTTGGGCCACGATGGGCCGAAAGGGGCCATGTGGGGCCAATGGGCCTGTAGGCCCAATCGGATAAGTTGTATGATTGTGTAGTAAATATTGGACTGGACTATGTGAATCTCATATCTGTGGCTAGATTTGGGCTAAATGGGCCACACGAGCGTGTGGGCCCATTTGGGCCGAGAATGGGCCCTAGGCCCATTCGCATCACTATCTCTTTTTAGAATACCTTGGTTTACAAAATTACTGAAATACCCTTGGTTTACAAAATTACTTAAATACCCTTGGTTTACAAAATTACTAAAATACCTTCGACTTGTAAAATTACTGAAGTACTCCCGGTTTGTAAAATTACCGAAATACCCTTAGTTTACAAAATTACAAAAGTACCCCTAATTTGTAAAATTACTGAAATACCCTCAGTTTGGAAAATTACTTAAATACCCCCGATTTGCAAAATTACTAAAATACCCCCGATTTGAAAAATTACCAAAATACCCTCAGTTTACGAAATTACCAAAGTACCCCTGATTTACAAAATTACCGGAACACCCTCGATTTGTAAAATTATCGAAATACCCCCAATTTATGAAATTACTGAAATACCCTCAATTTGCAAAATTACTGAAACACCCTTTATTTGTAAAATTACTAAAATACCCCCGATTTATGAAATTACTGAAATACCCTCAATTTGCGAAATTATCGAAATACCCCTGGTTTGGGAAATACCCCTGTAGGGTAGAATTACTAAAATACCTCTG
The DNA here is from genome assembly GCA_025698515.1 of Gossypium sturtianum. Classification (NCBI taxonomy): domain Eukaryota; kingdom Viridiplantae; phylum Streptophyta; class Magnoliopsida; order Malvales; family Malvaceae; genus Gossypium; species Gossypium sturtianum. The sequence continues at coordinate 129,562,951 of CM046949.1, read as the reverse complement.
TAGGGTAGGATTATCGTAATACCCTTATAAGGGTAAAATGATTGTTTTGCCCTTGTGGGTAAATGACTGACTTGTGCTATGATTTGACTGATTTGACTAGGATTGTATGACTGTGTTTTAATTGACTTGACGGTGGTTGTATGACTGATCTGCTTTTAATATATGTCTAAATGTTTGTTACTGAGCATGGCCATTTTGCATACACGTGTAACGATTGAGCATGACATACACAACATATTACATGGGGTTGGGACATTGACACGGAGGAAGTTCTGATAGGGTCGCATGGGTCGCAGGAGACAACTGTGGATCCAGTATTGATCTAATAGGGTCGTACGGGTCGCATGAGACGACTGTGGATCCAGTATTAATCTGATAGGGTCGAATGGGTTGCATGAGACGACTGTGGATCCAGTATTGATCTGATAGGGTCGCACGGATTGCATGAGACGACTGTGGATCTAGTATTGATCTATTAAGGTTGCACGCATCGCATGAGACGACTGTGGACCGACAGACGGCTTAAAGTAGCGTAATCTGATTATGGCTCTGTGCCAACCTAAACATGGCTCTGTGCCATCTTGATTATGGCTTTGTGCCAATCGTATTTACCCGTGGCTATGTGCCTAACATCTATATCGATGACTCTGTGTCGATCATCTTTACCCAAGGCTATGTGCCGATTATATTACCGTAGCTGATGGCTATGTGCCGATCTTATTACTGTTACCGATGGCTATGTGCCAATCATTAGACCGTTACTGAAGGCTTAAATCCGCATAAATACTAGCAGCTATGCTACGATTTTGGTTAGTGCCGCAACCGGTGCTAACACTGTAAGTGTAGGGATGGCGTGGGTGATTTATTCCCCGCAGGTAGTGCAGGGTTGGACAGAGGTAAGTGCAGGGTTGGATGGGATGGGTTTGCATGCATCACACATTATGCATATGGAATTGATTCTGACATGGGCTAGGCCCAATTGTTACTGATATGGAGAATGGGCTAGGCCCATTTGGTTCTGATAAGGGCTGAGACCCAAGTGAAATTGTCTTTGGGCTTAGATCCACACATATTGTTCTCATCGTAATTGGGCTCGGCTCGGTGATTATGATTTATGTCTGCTTTACTAACTGTTTTAGTTAGGAGGGGCTTACACACTGAGTTTTCGCAAACTCACCCCGTTTTTAAATGTGAAGGTAATCCCTAGCTTTAGGAGGTTTGGTGCTGCGAGGGACTCGAAGAAGGCCGCACATTGCTTATGTTTTCCGCTTTGATTATTTACATTCAAGTATTTTGATTCAGGTTGTAATAAGGCCACTTAAGTTTCTAGATTTTAACTCCGGGTCTTTCTTTACTTTTAATTATATCCGTTAGAAGTAGATCACGGTTTTCTAAAATGTTAACTATTTTTAAAACGACACTACGTTTTCGCAATATTTTTGAAATGGTTTCGCGACTTAATCCTTTTTCGTAAATCAATTACTTTCAAAATCAGCTTCCGCAACCGAAAAGATGTTTTGGGAATAAAACTAATACTTTTTCAATGTACCATTTTTTTTAAATAAACTAACGTAATTGGGAATTTACTTGAGCTTTTAAACAAGAAGGGTTTTCAATGAAAACACGGTTTTCAAAAAACACTTCAATGTGACATGCCAGATTCGAGCCTAACTTTTAGGCCGGATTTAGGGTGTTACAGAATTCAGCCTAACATAGAAAGGAAAAACAAAATTGGAAAAGAAGTAGAGATGAAAGTAAAAGAGAGGGTCGGCTATAGCAGAAAATGATTAAAGAAGAGATGAGTAGGAAGTTTCAAGCAGAGAAGAAACAGTATTCGATTTCTTTTAGAGAAAAGAAGCAAAACTAAAGCTGAAAAGCAGAGACCAATTGGCAACATACAAAAGAGCAAGCAAAGAAAACAACTCCCGCACTTCAAATATACCTAACAAAAACCCCTAGCCGAATTTCCAAGAGCACAAAATCTATTTCGGCACAACTTCTCAAGCCTTCAAAATCCTTGAAAATATCCACAAATCACTCCCCTTATCCCTCTTTGATATCCTCCATAACAACCTCCAAGACCCATTCAAACTCTCACCCAACAGAGTTCGAAACCACCTCAAACTCCAGCCGCCTCATGCTAGCAAAATAAATATCCTTTTTGCTTGCAATGGATTTCGAACCCAAGCCCCCCTCAATAGCCTAACACGCCACTTGCCTCCTTGCCACAAGCTCTTTTGTGTCACCTTTTATCTTCAATTAATTAAAAGGTCTAAAGGCCAAAGTCCAGGTTCTTTTAAAAGAAAAACCAAAATAAATTGCAAGAGCCAAGACTTGAACCTAGGCTCCCTTGCAACCTTAATGACGCCACAACCACTAGACCACATGCTTCCTTGTGTCATTTTTTTAACACAATAATTTAAAAGCCCTACATCCAAGCATCCAGGGTTTTATCCACTTAAACCAAAATTTTTGCTAAAGCCCAGGTTTGAACCCAGGACTTTTCCAACTCCTCTCAGGACTCTTAACCACTTGAGCAGACATTTAATTGTGTCATTTCCTAGCTCACATAAACTTTTATGCACATTTTCCTAAACGTTCCCTTGCTCAAGGCCCAATAGTTCTAGGCCCAAATTTTGGGGCGTCACAAACTAAAAACACAAATTTTTGGCAACGTTTTAAGCTTCTAGATTGTTTTCCAAAATAATCTGTGAAGGCCAAAGCCCACCTACTTGAGAAAAAGCCATGAGTAAGTAGACTTGGAGGTGTAGAAGCCATGAGGGTTATGGAACCAAAACCTTCTGTAGTTCGGGTCATTGGAAAAAATTGGCATTTTACAGATTTGGTCCCCCACAGTGCAGCCATATAGCTCAAGCACCCCCTCTTTGTTCCAGCACGTGTGATTATTGGTCTGTAAGTCTTTCACTTTTCTTTCATGGACAGTCAAAATAGTGGAGCACAGTTAGTGACCATTTAAACCATCAAAGCCCCAGTTCTTTGCAAATGTTGATACTGTTCCCATCACCCACATGCCATCTGAAACCATTTTTGAGGGCTTTAGCAGCTGTAGCAATACTGGTCCAAGTGTAAGACGGCTTGTCAACAACTTTAGGGTGAAAAATGTTGCCACTAGGGAAGTACTTCGAGCTTAACACATGATAGCACAGAGTATCTTTAAAAGTGAAGAGTCTCCAAACTTGTCTGCCAAGAAGAGCCAAGTTGAAAAGACGAAGATCACAAAAGCCAAGCCCCCATGCCCTTGGGAAGGCAAACTCTGTCCCAAGCAAGCATTGACCAACCCCTTCCTGTTTCTTTACCAGCCCACCACATCAGGCATATTTTGGATTGCATGTCCTCTAGAATACCCTTAGGAGCAAGGAAGACTAAAAATGTATAAGTCAGAAGTGATTGAAGTATATACTTAATGAAAATTTCTTTACCATTGTAACACCCCTAACCCGTATCCGTCGCCGGATTAGGGTTACAGTCATTACCGGATAGATCGGAGACCTTTACAGATAATTCATAACTTAGTCATCATTTCATATCAAAGCATCCCTTAATTAGGTCAACAAGACCTCAAACATGCTTAATAATTGGGTCGGGACTGAACCAATCACTTAGAAAATTTTCCAAAGTTTTCAACATTTTTCAAAACTGTAAAGGTCACACACCCGTGCAATCAGGCCGTGTGCCTCCCACGGCTACCAGACACACCCATGTGTCCTGGCTGTGCCAAAATAGAGCATACCTACTGACTTGTCCACACGGCCACCAGACACGCTCGTGTGCCATGGCTGTGTGAAACTATGCTAGCTACTGACTTATTCACACGACTACTAGGCACGCCCGTGTGCCACAGCCGTGTAAGCAAAACAGGCCATTTGCAAGGCCATAATGCCACCCACATTAGGGTCATACCTACAAGCAATATACCAATTCATCTCATGCACAATTGACAACCAAAATCATGTCAAAAGATCAACATGCCATCTTATCGAATTTCAACTCAAATCATTCAAACTTATCTATCAATTTGCACAACCAGAACACATATACATTAAAGTATGATTCATCTACATTTACCTTTCATAAAACCATTTCTTTGATCAAACATACATACTCAAAATTTCATCCATATGCTTACCATAAACATGTCCATTTCATAGTCATAAGATCATGCTAAAACCAACATCATATACCATATTCACAAATGCATATTATCAACGTTTAACTAGCCACATCACATGGCTAATTTCATATCTCAAACTTATACCAAAATATCTAGCATATACATGCCATATTTAGCTATATACACTGTCGAAACCATTTTTGATCTTAAAGTTTGGAAAAATGGGGATCAACTTTAAAAATATGGAGTCGCCACCAATCCTTTTTGTTTAGGTGTGATCGGGTCACCTATAAAATAAATTTTGGTTTACGAAATTCAAGAAAATGGGTTTGGGAGTCGGTTACGTGCAAGGAAGGACTAGCACCCTCGCAAAGCCCAAAATTGGTACCAAATTGATTAATTGATGTCCTAATGTTGAAAAGTTTGAAATGATTTTGAAATTCTGTTCCTTTTTATAATTTTAAATAACTTGATTGAATATTGAGATTCCCTTGTTAGAAGGAATAGAGTATCACATCCAAAGACGATTGGATACGACAACTGAGTCCTCGAATTCAAGATTATCCCCAAAATTCTCCAAGCACATGTGTTGAAATTTTGAAAGGGTATTTGGTTATTTGGAAAAACAAAAAAAAACCACACCCAACACGATTGGGCACGATCTCTTCGAATTTCCAAACGCACAAATATTACCTTATTTTGAAAATGTGGACAAAATTTGAAAGGATGTTCGTTTGTTTGGTCAAACAAAAAATCACACCCAGCACGATTGGGCACGAATTCTTCGAATTTCCAAACGCATGAATATCACTTTATTTTAAAAATTTTAAATAAAAATGATTTCAAAATTCGAATAGTGTTGAAACATGATGTTTTTAAGTGAACATAATGCTATGGCATAATAACATGCAATATGGAGCAATTGTTTACAAATGAAATATAGTGCTATTGAATCTCAAGCAACAAATAAATATAAAACGAGAATTAAAACATACATAATAGTAATAATTATCAAACATTAGATCAATGATAAGCAAAATAATAAGAATAACAAAATACATACATCAACAATATTGCGAAATGAATAAAATAATTTTAATACTAATTATGCAATTCTTTAAAACAAGAAACATAAAAATATTTGAAGTTAAACATTTATATAATAAATAAAAAATATACAAATGATATACAAAAGTAATTGGAATAAATAAATACATAATTTTAAAATAAGATCTTTAAATGAGTAATTATATTTATATAAATCTAAAATAAAATATATACATAGATAGATTTAAAAGAAAATACATGCATAGATAATATGAAATTAATAACAAATAAAATTATAACAATAATAATAATAATAATAATAATAATAATAATAATAATAATAATCACAAAAGGGGTGAAAAAGGGACGAAATTAGAATTAAAACAGAATCAAAGCGTTAATTTACAAATAAATGAAATATTGAAATAGAAATAAGGACCAAAATATGACGCAGAAACCAAGGAGGATTAAAATGAAAATATTCAGTTACCATTGCAAAAGCGCTGCGTTTAGATGCGATTTGAATTGAAATGTCACTTAAAATTTCAGGGCAAAATAACAATAAATAAAAGAATCAGCAAAAAAGATTCAATCATGTCACCGCGAAATAGGGAGGGATCAATCGCATAAATAGACCAATTTTCAGAAATGCGCGGATCCTGGAGGTGGATTCGGGTCGACGCGCGGGTTAAACACCCTCCTAAACGGCGCCGTTTCAAAACCAATGGATTTGGCTTTAACGACGTCGTTTGATACATTTTAAAAGACAAAAAGAAAACCTAAAACACACGCACACTTAACCCTTCTAAACAAAATAGACACAAAAACCATTCTTTCTTAATGAAAACCCTAGACCCTCCTTTTATTTTCCTTTTCGTTTTCCGCCGTAAAGAAGTATATCCGACCACTTCAACTCCATAGTAATCGGCGACCAGTGGCCGATTCCATCTCGAACGACGGCCCTTTTTCAAGCGAGCCCGAGTACTTCACACTCCCAAACGAAGGAAGGATCTCCTTACGATTACGATGAAGCGAGCAATCCGACTGCTCGTCGTGTCTGAGGTAAGTCTCTTATTTTTTTTTTATTTCCGTATGAATATACACAGTAAAAAAATAGTGGAAAAGAAACTTGGAATCGTCTATTTCCGCTCGAAATCCCCCTTCGAACTTCGATTTCGACGAAGCAAGTAGGGATCCGAAGACGATATTAACAGATAAGTGCCCCTTTTTTTTTATTCGCGTGTTGAAATAGAGAGAAAAAGAATGCTACCGAAATAGATTAAAAAACAAGAAGAAGATAAAATCAGAAAAGAAACCTTTTTTTGTATTCTGTATTCTGTGTTTGATATTGTGAACCCTTACAAATGTTTCGTTTCGGTTCTTTTAAAGCCGAAATCGAAAAAAAATGAAAAATACAATTCTTTTTCTTTTTTTGTCTTCTCTGCTGCTATTCATTTCCTTGTGCAGGTACGGGCGCGGACGTGGTTAGGGTGCGGAGGTACGGTGTGCGCAGGAAGCTCTAGAGGCGCACGTGGGTGCACGCGGGAAGCTCAAGAGGCGCGCGTGGGGCGTGACGAGGCTGCACGGAGGAGCCACTCGTACGAGTAGAGGCACCAGAAGACTCTTGAAGCTTCTAGGGTTTCCCAGATTGCTCCACTGTTGGGCCACTTGGGCCACTTGGTTCTGCTCTGGGCCATTCTGGCTGGCTTAGAATTGGGCTCATTTAGTCTAGTGATTGTTTGGGTTGTTTGGGCTTGTAATTGGGTAGGCTGATTCGGGTATTGGGTTTGTGTCTGTGTATGTCATTTGGGCTGGTAGGGGTATTTGGATCTGGGCTCTAATTTACTTTGGGCCCATGCTTTGTAATTTGGACTGTAAAAGAGACTTTCAATTCTGGATTTTTTCACTTATTATTTTTTTAATATTTTTGTTTGGTTTTAGTATGGGCCCGGGCAAATTTTGGGCCCTACAGCTGCCCCTCTTTGCTCATTGTCGTGTAACGAGAATAGAGCAAAGACTTTAAAAGGGCCAAATTTGCTCGGTCTTGTCGAATCTTGACTTCATTTGGTGCTTTTCTTCTTCGAGTAGCTTCATTCCATCCCACTGCATCTCCAAGGGCCTAGGAACTAGCGCTTCAATTCCAGACTTGTAATTTTAGGGAGAAGATATTTGTAACTTCGGTCTTCTTTATTTAAACTTCGCGAAAATATGGTTTGATTCTCAATAACCTCAGGGAGAAGGGATTTGTAACCTCCACCTACTCCACCGGGACTTCGGGGTGATAGGAATTCAGAGAGAAGAGATTTGTAACTTTGATCTTCTTACTGAAACTTCTCGAAAATATAGTTTGATCCTCAATAACCTCTGGGAGAAGAGATTTGTAACCTCCACCTACTCCACTGGGACTTCGAGGTGAAAAGACTTGTATGACTCGACCGCTGCTCTGTAACTTCGGGATTGCGGATCCGCTATATTCAACCGCGCTCCCGCAACTCGGGATTGCGGTTGCTATCTTCAATCTGCTCTCGCAACCGGGATTGCGGTTGCTATCTTCAATCTACTCATGCAACTTCAGGATTGCTAGATTTGCTATCTTCAATCTGCTCCCGCAACTTCGGGATTGCCAGATTTGCTATCTTCAATCTGCTCCTGCAACTTCAGGATTGCCAGATTTGCTATCTTCAATCCGCTTCGCTCAGGAAGGCAAGATCTGATGTCTTCGATGTTGTAACAACGTCCTCTAGGGGACCTGTCTTGTAAAATCAGTTTTGTGTTTATGCTTATGCAAAATGGTTAGGATGCAATGATCAGAATAAATCTAATGCTCCTAACGAAATGTATTATGGACGCCATTTGTATGAATGCAGAATGTCATGAGAATGGTCTTTTTACAGAGATTAGGATGCAATGATCGGAATGAATCAAATGCCCCTAAATAGATGTGTCTTATGGATGACATTTGAATGCAGAATGTCATGAGACTGATCTCTTACAATGATTAGGATGCAATGATCGGAATGAATCAAATGCTTCTAACTAAATGTGTTTTGCATGAATGTAGAATTTCATGAGAATGATCCCTTTTTAAAAGTTTTAAGGCGTCATCGTTCATTATTTATTAAGGCTTTATCACTGATGTATTATCTTTTGCCATCTTGTTAATTTGGTATTCTCAACAGAAAACCCAGAAAACAAATATCTTGCTTGATGATTTGCCCCATCTTTGTGCGAGTGTAGGATCTGAATCTCTTCCCATCTATCCCACTGTGACCTCGAAAGGTAGGATTTGTTTCTTCTTCAATCCATCATATTTTTATTCAAAGGCGTAAGATCTGTATTATCTTCCTTCTATCCCCCTATAACTCGGGGGTATAGGGCCTGTAGCTTGTTCCATCAACTGATCACTCATCGGGTGACCCAACCAGATGTGTATGCATGATGATTGCGTGAATGCAGAATATCAATTTTTCTCCGGAGAATGATTCCCGTTTTACACTTGGGTTAACGATGCCCATTTTTTCGGCAGGATTGCATCACTGACGCAATACCTTGTCATTTTGTTCAATTGCCATTTTTGACCAAAATTCGGAGAGATAGTCTCAGTTTAGACTCTTAACCCACCAATATTTCCATCCCTCATACTTGGTGAGTTTTAAACAATAGTCCTGCTTCGGTTTCTTGTATTATTCAGAAGCTTCTAGAGTAATATGCGAAACTTCTTTTGTGAAAGTGTTATTAGTCCACTAATCATTATTTCAATGCAAAATGCTTGGAAGAGATTATAACAATGGACAAGAAGGAAATTAATTAGGAGCATAGCTCGAAACAAATAAGCTAAGCAAAGATAGCAATTGCAATAAAAAATATAATCACAAATAACAAATTTAAAATGGGTAAAATGGAAACTAGGTGCCCCAGATATCGCAGTCTGAGCTTCTCTGTTCCAACTTCTTGAGGACCATTTTAAGCTCAATATGTGTTTAGGGGATCTGGAGTACTTTGTCGATGCCCCAAGACGTAGCATACTTCTTCATTATTAATCTAGGCATAGTAGGACTGCTATATGCCCCACTCTTGATCAAAATTTGAGCCGCCCTTTTCGGGTTTTCAACTCAAATCCCCTTTGGTCTCAAAGCGCCCTTTGCGGGTTTTCGCCTTGGCCTCTCTTTTTTCTTCCTTTTCTTTCTTTTTTTTTAATTCACCGGATTGGGTGGATCCTTGCCATCCAATTTGGTCAATGTTTCTAGAATAGACTTTTTCACAACATAAGATCTTTTCTAGTTTGGCCTCCATTTTTCTCTGAAATCTTTTTGTATATGAAGGATTTTCTTCAATATCAGGTCCCCTTTTGGGGATTTTCTAGGATGAACCTCTTTGTCGCAAACCCGCATCGGATTAATTTTTTCTCAAAAATTTGATTGATCATATCGAGATTAGATCCGTTCTGCCTCATCCAACTTTAGTTCTGATAAAACTCGAAAAAAGGAATTTCGACTTCAATGGACAAAGCCAATGAGGAATGTGCTGCCCCGGTGACAGTCTTGAAAAATGTTTGATAAGCATAGAGGGTAAATAGTAACTTCTATATGCCAATCCTTACAAGTCTCGGTCTTTTTATGATTCTTTGTTTTCTCTTTTCTTTGTGACCGATATGTGGCACTTTGATCTTTTGAACAGACACTGAGACTTCTTGTGCAGTTAAATGTGATCTTTTTTACCCCCTTTTTTTTGGTCAGTATTCTTTCTTTTTCTTTTCTTTGTCCCAATGACTATAGACTTTGTAATATTGGCATATGAAGTGACTTTTACCATCCTAGTGAAGAAATCGACAACCACGAAGATGAATTGGTGTCACTAAGCTTCGATGAGACTCGCTTTGATAACATCCATGCCCCACATATAGGAAATCTTGTTTTCGCATTGAGCGAGCTTTGATCTTCATCTCCTTCCTTGGCTCGCGACGTAGGATCTTTTTCATTGGTGATTAACAAATCAGAAGATATGTTGCAATTTTTGTCATCTTCAAAGTCCTGCGATCCCTTAGACCCTTATTTCATTCAAAAAGAGAGTTAGTAATGATTGTCGCTCATGTCATTGATATCACGGGTACCTATTGTAGGTACGAAGGAAAATTCAAAGAATAAATGATTCTAGGGATGATTATTTATACGGTATGTTCATGAATAAAGAATGAAAGAATATTTTAAAACACAAAAGAATGCTCAAGATGAGATGTAAAGAATAAAAATATTTGCTCCAAAATATGCATTTTATTGAAATAAAAACTCTGGACACAAGCCTATTTCACAAAAGAAATCTTATTGCTTCTAGGCTTAAAGCAACAAGTGCGTTTTTGTACATTACTCTAGGTAAGCTTTAAATACTACAGAATTTCTTTCGTGATCCGATTGTCCAAAACGCTCCCGAGTATATAAAGGCCGATGCTTGGAAAACTTTTATTCCTTGGTTCACTCCTTGGATATGCCATTGGTGTTCTGACTTCCTGATTTCTAGGCTTCTGATGACTTCTTCAAGGAATCGCAACTCTTTTTCCCCCTCCTTCAATTTACTGCTTTGTTCAGCTCATCGGGCCTCACAACCCCTATCTTAATAAGCCTTTCCATGACCTTTTTAAAGGCAGTGCAATTTTCTATTGAATGCCCTAAAATTCTTGCAGGATAGTCACATTGGGTATTTGCGTCGTACCACTTGGGGTAGGGGGGCTGCAATGGTGTCAGGTAGAAAGGGGACACCACGTGTGTGTCAAACAATCTCTGATATAGCTCTTGGTATGTTATTGGAATAGGAGTGAACTGAAGCTTTTCTGTGTTCGTCCTTTGACTAGATTCATTCCTTGAAGGAGTCTGAAGACTAGTAATTGTCGTCCTTGGTGATCCCACAGTAACTTGCTTTGAATAACCTTTACTGTATGCTCCCACATTGTTTACCTCATTTTCTTTCTTTCCTGGGGCTGACCTCTTGGCACTTTCTTCAGCATCTATCTTTCCACTCTTTATGGCATTCTCAATCATTTCTCTAGTCATTACGGCGTCTGAGAAGCTCTTTGTAGCGCTCCCTAGCATATGAGTGATAAATGGGGCTTTCAAGGTGTTGATGAAGAGCATAGTGGTTTCTTTCTCCAGAAGAGGTGGCTGGACTTGTATGGAAACCTCTCTTCACCTTTGTGCATATTGCCGAAAACTCTCGCCTGGTTTCTTCTCCATGTTTTGCAGGGTAATTCTATCAGGGATCATATCTGTTACGTGACCGTACTACTTCATAAATGCATGTGCTAAATCCCTCCAAGAACCAATTTCGGTACGGCTCAACTGATTGTACCATTTAGATGCTGCTCCCGCCAGATTGTCCTGGAAGCAATGAATTAGTAGTTGGTCATTGTTAACGTACCCAGTCATTCTCCGGCAAAACATAGTTATGTGAGCCTCTGGACAAGTAGCCCCATCGTATTTTTCAAATTCTGGCACCTTGAATTTGTGAGGAAGTATTAGATCTGGCACCAAACTTAGATCTTTAGCGTCGATTCCATGTTGCCTATCAGCACTTTCCATGGCCCTAAATTTGTCTTCCAACCATTTGCATCGCTCCTCTAACTGTTTTGGCAACTCAACCCTCGCCCTTTCTCTCTCTGCTGCCTCATCAAAGTCAGGAATAACAGCATTAATTGGATGATCCCCTAAGTTAGAACCCGATCCCGTTTGGAAGTTGGCCGGTATCGAAACATCTTCTTGAAATTGTTGAGGTTTAATTGTGACGGATGTCTTTTGTGGATGCACTTCAGGATGTGTCGGGGTAAAACTATTTTAACCAGTGTTAACCATGGGGGCTTTTCTTTTGTCCACCCCTCCTGCCAGTAGTTGAGTTAATTGGGTCATCATATTCTGTTGTGATTCCATCATCCGATCCATCATATCTTGTTGGATCTTAGCCATCTGCTCCTGCATTTGCAGCTGAAGTTTATCCTGCATCTCCCTTTAGAGTTGCTCAAGCTTCTCCAATCTCTGATCCATATTTTTCATCTTGGTTCGGGTACCGTAGGGATGTTCGGTTTTGCCGGTGTCCAGGTTAATGCTGAAATAACTTCAACCAATCAGGGTCTTCTCATGAAATCTAATGCATATGATGTAATGTCATGAAAACAACGTAATGCAAATGATGTAATGCACATGCATGCAATGCAAATGCATGGGATGAATGCAATGCAATCAAAAGGAAACACATTAGTGCAAGAGAAATAAACAACGTAGAACACCTGATCGGGTGACCACTAGGGTTTGGCGTGGCTCTATCTAGGGTAGGCGCCTAGGGCTGCTATATGCGACTTGGTTCTAAAGAATGGATACCTGAACCAGCAGATTCCTCAATTCTCACCCATTATAGGCTCATATGGATTGATTTCAGTTCAGGGAAATACATTTCCCTATGTCCATGCGGAGATGAAAATCTCACGAAGCACATAGGTACAGATGTATTCCGGAAGCAGTCCACTAGCCCATGCGGAGGTGAAAACCTCATGAAGGCATAGCTTCCTACTCCCACTTAAAGGTGTGACCACAACGGTCATGCAATGCAATGCCAAAGTATTTCATGAGATTCGACATCATAGCACAAACAAATGCATCAAGAGAAACATGATTTTTCCAAAACAATTTCCTAATTTTCAATAAAAAGGACAAAAATTAATCAATTTATGGCCTGACTCTCAACGAAGTCCCCAGTGGAGTCGCCAAGCTGTCGAAACCATTTTTGATCTTAAAGTTTGGAAAAATGGGGATCGACTTTAAAAATATGGAGTCGCCACCAATCCTTTTTGTTTAGGTGTGATCGGGTCACCTATAAAATAAATTTTGGTCTGCGAAATTCGAGAAAATGGGTTCGGGAGTCAGTTACGTGCAAGGAAGGATTAGCACCCTCGCAACGCCCAAAATTGGTACCAAATTGATTAATTGATGTCCTAATGTTGAAAAGTTTGAAATGATTTTGAAATTCTGTTCCTTTTTTTATAATTTCAAATAACTTGATTGAATATTGAGATTCCCTTGTTCCGAAGGAATAGAGTATCACATCCATCACGATTGGATACGACAATCTGAGTCCTCGAATTCAAGATTATCCCCAAAATTCTCCAAGCACATGTGTTGAAATTTTGAAAGGGTATTTGGTTATTTGGACAAACAAAAAAAAACCACACCCAACACGATTGGGCACGATCTCTTCGAATTTCCAAACGCACAAATATTACCTTATTTTGAAAATGTGGATAAAATTTGAAAGGATGTTCGTTTGTTTGGTCAAACAAAAAATCACACCCAGCACGATTGGGCACGAATTCTTCGAATTTTCAAACGCATGAATATCACTTTATTTTAAAATTTTTAAATAAAAATGATTTCAAAATTCGAATAGTGTTGAAACATGATGTTTTTAAGTGAACATAATGCTATGGCATAATAACATGCAATATGGAGCGATTGTTTACAAATGAAATATAGTGCTATTGAATCTCAAGCAACAAATAAATATAAAACGAGAATTAAAACATACATAATAGTAATAATTATCAAACATTAGATCAATGATAAGCAAAATAATAAGAATAACAAAATACATACATCAACAATATTGCGAAATCAATAAAATAATTTTAATACTAATTATGCAATTCTTTAAAACAAGAAACATAAAAATATTTGAAGTTAAACATTTATATAATAAATAAAAAATATACAAATGATATATAAAAGTAATTGGAATAAATAAATACATAATTTTAAAATAAGATCTTTAAATGAGCAATTATATTTATATAAATCTAAAATAAAATATATACATAGATAGATTTAAAAGAAAATACATGCATAAATAATATGAAATTAATAACAAATAAAATTATAACAACAACAACAATAATAATAATAATAATAATAATAATAATAATAATAATAATAATAATAATAATAATCACAAAAGGGGTGAAAAGGGACGAAATTGGAATTAAAACCGAATCAAAGGGTTAATTTACAAATAAATGAAATATTGAAATAGAAATAAGGACCAAAATATGACGCGCGCAAACCAATTAAAATGAAAATATTCCAGATTGCAAAAACGCTGCGTTTAGATGCGGACTGAATTGAAATGTCGCTTAAAATTTTAGGGCAAAATAACAATAAATAAAAGAATCAGCAAAAAGGATACAATCATGTCACCGCGAAATAGGGAGGGATCAATCGCATAAATAGACCAATTTTCAGAAATGCGCGGATCCTGGAGGTGGATTCGGGTCGACGCGCGGGTTAAACACCCTTCTAAACGGTGCCGTTTCAAAACCAATGGATTTGGCTTTAACGACATCGTTTGATACATTTTAAAAGACAAAAAGAAAACCTAAAACACATGCACACTTAACCCTTCTAAACAGAATAGACACAAAACCATTCTTTCTTAATGAAAACCCTAGACCCCCTTTTATTTTCCTTTTCGTTTTCCGCCGTAAAGAAGTATATCCGGCCACTTCAACGCCATAGTAATCGGCAACCAGTGGCCGATTCCATCTCGAACGACGGCCCCCTTTCAAGCCAGGCCCGAGTACTTCACACTCCCAACTTCGAAGGATCTCCTTACTTCGATTACGACGAAGCAGGCAATCCGACCGTTCGTGTCTCGGAGGTAAGTCTCTTATTTTTTTTATTTCCGTATGAATATACACAGTAAAAAAATAGTGGAAAAGAAACTTGGAATTGTCTATTTCTGCTCGAAATCCCCCTTCGAACTTCGATTTCAACGAAGCAAGTAGGGATCCGAAGACGATATTAACAGATAAGTGCCCCTTTTTTTTATTCGCGTGTTGAAATTGAGAGAAAAAGAATGCTACCGAAAAGCAAGTAGGGATCCGAAGACGATATTAATAGATAAGTGCCCCTTTTTTTTTATTCGCGTGTTGAAATTGAGAGAAAAAGAATGCTACCGAAATAGATTAAAAAACAAGAAGAAGATAAAATCGGAAAAGAAACCTTTTTTTTATTTCTGTATTCTGTGTTTGAAATTGTGAACCCTTACGAATGTTTCGTTTCGGTTCTTTTAAAGCCGAAATCGAAAAAAAATGAAAAATACAATTCTTTTTCTTTTTTTGTCTTCTCTGCTGCTATTCGTTTCCTTGTGCAGGTACGGGCGCGGAAGTGGTTAGGGTGCGGAGGTACGGTGCGCGCAGGAAGGACCACTGACGTGGCGTCGCGCGCGTGGGCATGCGGGGATATGAACAGTCGTGCTCGTGGAGGCACGCGCAAGAGAAGCTGATGCGGCTCTGGAGTATTCTGGAAGCTCTAGAGGCGCGCGTGGGTGCACGCGGGAAGCTCAAGAGGCGCGCGTGGGGCGTGACGAGGCTGCACGGAGGAGCCACTCGTGCGAGCAGGGGCATCAAGAGACTCCCTAAGCTTCTAGGGTTTCCCAGATTGCTCCACTGTTGGGCCACTTGGGCCACTTGGTTCTGCTCTGGGCCATTCTGGCTGGCTTAGAATTGGGCTCGTTTAGTCTAGTGATTGTTTGGGTTGTTTGGGCTTGTAATTGGGTAGGCTGATTCGGGTATTGGGTTTGTGTCTGTGTATGTTATTTGGGCTGGTAGGGGTATTTGGATCTGGGCTCTAATTTAATTTGGGCCCATGCTTTGTAATTTGGACTGTAAAAGAGACTTTCAATTCTGGATTTTTTCACTTATTATTTTTTTAATATTTTTGTTTGGTTTTAGTATGGGCCCGGGCAAATTTTGGGCCCTACATACACATTTTCAAAGTACCAAAACAAGTTTGAGTAGTGTGATGACGATCCTCGATGGTCCCCGAGCCTTCAGTAGCTTCAACGATCTATAAAACAGAACAAACACGCAAAGTAAGCTTCTAAAAGCTTAGTAAGCCATATACAAATAAACTTAACATTTAAGCATTCAATACATATAATCAATATGAATTCACTAATAGCTCAATTGCATAGCCATAACTCTTCTTGGCACATTTACTTAGCCATTTATCTTTCAATCTTGCATATCATCATATACTTGTTAGCTCATAGCTTTTCCATTCATGTATCACATTTACATTCTCATATTCAAATACACAATTCATCTAGGTAAGTTTATGAATATACTTACCTTCTTATACACACATAGTGTATTTATCAGACGTACCTGAAACAGATATGCAAACCATATAGTCATTCGTATCTTGGACTTTCCCGTTGAACCATTCGGAATCTAATAGGATACTCAGAGTAATCAGAATAGTCGTACAATGCCAACGTCCCAGACGTGGTCTTACATGTAACAAAATATCGATGCCATTGTCCCAGACAGGGTCTTACACGAATCAATACGATGCCAATGTCCTAGAAATGGTCTTACACGTAAATCTCATATCAATGCCAACGTCCCAGACGTGGTCTTACACGAAATCTTGAATCAATGTCGACGTCCCAGACGTGGTCTTACATGATATCACAATCAGACACCTATGTCATGACATATACTATCCTATCTATCCCTAGGTTCAAACGGGACTTCTCGGACATTGACACTATGTCGATTCTATCTCGGAATTCATGTATACATAATCTCATATGCATTTATCACTAACAATAGTCTTATGAACATACATAATGCAATACAATTACATTTATTTGTATATTGACTTACCTCGAGTTTGGTTTAACAGAAACAAATGCGGCTACTCAATTACTTTTGATTTCCCGCGATCTAAGTCCGTTTTCTTCGGTTCTTGATATATACATATTCAAATTTAACCCTTTTATTCATCAACTTATTTAAATCAATCCAAAACACATATTTAGGGTAATTTACAAATTAACCCCCACATTTTCACATTTGGACAATTTAGTCCCTATTTCACAAAATCACAAAATACATCAAGTTCCATATCACCCATGCCTAGCCAAATTTCACCCATGTTCATATGAGTCCATATATTTCATTTATTTCACAAATTAGTCCCTCAAAATACTATTTTCTCAATTAAGTCCAAAATACTCAAAATCAACAAAACTTCAAAGACAAAATATGTTAATCAATTATATATCTTTCATAATTCATCATCAAACTTCATAAAACACATGAGTTCATCAAAGGCTCATTTCAAAAACATCATCAATTCTCAAAATTAAAGCATGGGTTTTATAGTTTACAAAGCAATGATTGCAAAAACGTAGAAATTATCAAAAATCGAAGTCAAAACTTACCTCAATTTTGCTTGAACATATCCGAAACCTAGCTTGGATATTTTCTTTATTTTTCATCAAACTTTCGGCACCCAAATAAGATGATAACATTCATCTTTTCATTTGTTTGTTTTATTACAAACATATTAATATACATTTTACCATACTAACCCTTTTAATAAACATTTAATAACATATATATGATCGCTGTGAATCAGAGCTTTAAAATTTATAAAAGGAATGATCGAACCTGGAAACTAACTCTGACAACGATTGAGGCAAGTGCACCTATCGAACAGTAGTATAGCTTAGGCAAGACCAGATTATCGAACCTAAAGGAACTAAAAGTACTAATACTAAGTTTCTTTTTATTATTTAGCCTAAAAATAAAGAGAGATTGTTTATCTAATCTAAATTAATTAACTACTAAACTAAAGACTCTAAGACAAAGAAGAATGAATTTGGGAAATAACTTGGGAAAAACTCAGTTGATTTAGACGATACCCTAGGAAGAATACACCTAGACTTCACTTGTTATCTAACACTGAACCATACGATTTATTCACTTAGTTTGATCCGTAAGACTCCCTAACGTATATTAAACCCTCTCTCGAGGCGAATAACGTCTAACCCTAGTTTAATTAGTGGAACTCTCGTTCTCTTATAATAACCCCCTAGAATAGCAGTAAATCGATCTATGGATTCCCATATTAGGTTTCACCCTAATCCGGCAAAATCTCGTCACCCTATCTCTAGGCGTGCGATCAACTCCGCTTAATTATGTTAGATCTACTCTTAGGCAGGGTCTATTCCTCCTCCACCTAAGTACATTAAATTTGGATTAAGCTCACATAATTAAGAACAAACTAAGTTATTATCATATAATTCAAATAATCAAATAACAAGATTCATCATAGGTTTCATCCCCTTCGGGTATCCGAAGGTTTAGTTCATAACAATAAAGGAAAACATCTCAAGAGAAAAGATAAAACAAAACATAAGAAATCCCTAAAACCCCCTGAAGGAATTGAAGAGGAGATCCTCCGTCTTGAGTATAACTCTGGCTTCTTGAGATGGATCAACTGGCTATCCCTGAGTGAATCCCCACAAATCTGCCTTCTCTGGCCTAGCACGACGCCCCTAAACGATGGCTTTGGGCTCCCTTCGATAGAGGGTTTCTGTCAAACTCCATTGACAAGTTGCCCCCTTGGGTGTTTATATAGACTTTGAGATGCCTTACTTGGCCCCAAAGTATCCTAATTCAAGTAGAGTTCCTACTAGGGTGTTTGAATAGGCTTTGGAATATTTATTATTTGCCTCCAAGTATCCAAATCCGAGTAAAACTTCTCTTGGCCGCGGCAGGGACACGCCCATGGCACACGCCCGTGTAAGTCGTGGTCAGGCCGTGTGGACTTCGTTGATGAGGCATGGCCGTGTAAATCGTGGTCCAGGACGTGTTCGAGATCTTTAAGGAGGCACGGCCGTGTGATCTTTGGTCCAGGCCGTGTCGATTTCATGCTTTGGCCCATTTGTCCCGTTTTAAGCCCGTTTCTCGTTCTTTTTATCCCCTGGTGCTTTCCTGAGTATATAACATGAAAAGAAAGGATTAAGAGCACGAAATTACATAAAATAAGGGATAATTCATCCAAAAGCATACTAAATGTGGGCCTAAAATGTGTTACTATTTCAATTTATCAATATACATAAGGTCACTAATGTCTTTTAAACATCCATTAAATAATTATTGGCTTAATTGCCTCTCAAGGCCTCCTCATTTAAAAGCCATCTCAAATAGGTGTCTTTTCATAATGCATGCAAATTCTGCATTTAATGCAATTTAATCATTTTATCAAATTAAGCACATAGACTGACAAATTAGCGTACGGAACTTTAACACATGCTTAATCACATATCAAAGACACAGAAAATAATATTAAACTATTTTACTGACTCGAATTTGTGGTCCCGAAACCACTGTTCTGACTAGGGTCTAAACCGGACTATTACAATTCTCCCCCCTTAGGGATTTTCGTCCCTAAAAATCTTACTATTAAATAGATTCAGATTTTGTTGTTTCATTGAATCTTCAGGCTCCCATGTTGCCTCTTCCACTCTGTGTCGATGCCAAAATACTTTCACCAACAGAATTTTCTTGTTTCTCAACTCTTTCACTTCACGAGCTAAGATACGGATTAGTTCTTCCTCGTATGTCATATCAGATCAAATTTTAATTTCAGATGGAGTAATTACATGTGAAAGATCAGAACGGTATCTACAGAGCATCGAAACATGAAATACGATATGAATCTTTTCTAGCTCAGACGTCAATAACAATCTGTACGCAACAAGTCCAACACACTCAATGATCTCATACGGTCTGATAAACCTCGGACTTAACTTGTCTTTATGTCTGAATCGGAGTACTTTCTTCCACGGAGATACTTTTAAAAATACTTTGTCACCGATCTCAAATTCAATATCTTTACGTTTCAAGTCCGCATAGGATTTCTGACGATCAGATGCTGCTTCCAGACTATCACGGATCACTTTCACTTTCTGTTCAATGTCTTTTATCAGATCAATCCCGTGTAGCTTATTTTCACAGAGTTCAGTCCAATATAGAGGTGTTCGACATTTGCGTCCGTACAAAGCTTCATATGGTGCCATTTTAATGCTCGACTGAAAACTATTATTATATGCAAATTCAATCAGTGGTAAGTACTATTCCCATGTACCGTTAAACTCAAGAATGCAACATCTCAACATATCCTCGAGTATTTGAATAATTCATTTAGACTGACCATCCGTTTGTGGATGCAAAGCGGTACTAAAATGCAATTTTGTGCCTAAAGCTTCTTGCAATTTCTTCTAGAATCGAGATGTAAACCTCGGATCTCTATCAGATATAATAGACAACGACACCCCGTGTAATCTCACAATATCATAAATGTAAAGCTCAACTAACTTATCAAGTAATTAGATTTTACCAAAATAAAATGGGCAGATTTCGTCAATCGATCAACTACGACCCAAATCGCATCTTTCTTGCTTGGAGTCAGAGGCAATCCAGAAACAAAATCCATTATCACTCTATCCCATTTCCACTCAGGAATCAGAATCGGTTGTAACAAACCAGATGGAACCTGATGTTCAGCTTTAACTTGCTGACAAACTAAACATTTCGAAGCAAAGTCAGAAATGTCTCGTTTCATACCAAACCACCAATAGTGTTGCTTTAGATCATGGTACATCTTTGTACTTCCCGGATGAACGGATAGACGACTATTATGAGCTTCATTCAAAATCAACTGAATCAACTCTGGATTTCTCGGAACACAAATTCGATCTTGAAATCTTAAGCAATCATCAACATCAACTCAAAATTCAGAATCAGAGTTTGAATCACACTGAGCTTATTTCTGATCGTTGTTTTCACGATGTCAAAGTCTTAAAATTTATAAAAAGAATGATCGAACCTGGAAACTAACTATGACAACGATTTGAGGCAAGTGCACCTATCGAACAGTAGTATAGTTTAGTGGCAAGACCGGAATGTCGAACCCAAAGGAACTAAAAGTACTAATACTAACTCTCTTTTTATTATCTAGCCTAAAATAAAGGGAATTTGTTGTTTAATCTAAATTAATTAACTACTAAATTAAAGACTCTAAGACAAAGAAGAATGAATTTAGGGACAATAACTTGAGGAAAAACCAATTGATTAAGACGACACCCAAGGAAGAATCCACCTAGACTTCACTTGTTATCTAACTCTGAACCAGACAATTTATTCATTTGACTTGATCCGTAAGATTCCCTAATGTATATTAAACCCTCTCTCGAAGCGAGTAACGTCTAACCCTAGGTTGATTAATTGAAATCTCTTTCTAATTAAAACCCCTAGAATTGCATTAACTCGATCTATGGAATCCCATATTAGGTTTCACCCTAATCCAGCAAAATCTCGTCACCCTATCTCTAGGCGCGCGATCAACTAAGGCTTAACTATGCTAGATCTACTCTTAGGCAGGGACTTTTGCTCCTCCACCTAAGCACATCAAACTTGAATCAATATCCCAGAAATATAAACACAAGAATTAAGAACACATAATTAAGAACAAGTCAAATATTTATCATATAGTTCAGTAAACGATAACAAGATTCATCTAAGTTTCATCCCCCTCAGGTATCTGAGGGTTTAGTTCATAACAATAAAAGAAAACATCTTAGAAGAAAAGATAAAATAAAACATAAGAAATCCCTAAAACCCCCTGAAGGAATTGAAGGAGAGATCCTCCGTCTTGAGTATAATTCCGG
Organism: Gossypium sturtianum; assembly: GCA_025698515.1. Lineage (NCBI taxonomy): Eukaryota > Viridiplantae > Streptophyta > Magnoliopsida > Malvales > Malvaceae > Gossypium > Gossypium sturtianum. Next base: position 129,541,215 of record CM046949.1, on the reverse strand, counting down.
CTTCTAGAGATGAATCAACTGGCTATCCTCGAGTGAATCCCCACAAATCTGCCTTCTCTGGCCTAGCAAGATGCCCCTAGATGATAGCCTTGGGCTCCCCCTTTTAGGTCATACTTAGGGTGTATATATAGACTTTTGGAATGTGTTTCTTTGCCCCTAAGTATCCCAATCCGAATGAAACTTCTCTTTGCCACGGTAGGGGCAGGGGCACGGCCATGGCACACGCCCGTGTGAATCGTGGCCAGGCCGTGTTGGACTTCATTAATGAGGCACGGCCGTGTGGTCTTGGGCCCAGGTCGTGCTAATTTCGTGCTTTGGCCCATTTGGCCAGTTTTAAGCCCGTTTTCCATTCTTTTCATCCTCCGGTGCTTCCTTGAGTATAAAACATGAAAATAAAGGATTAAGAGCACCAAATTACATAAAATTAGGGATAATTCATCTAAAAGCATGCTAAATGTGGGCTTAAAATATGTTACTATTTCAGTTTATCAAATACCCCCACACTTAAGCTTTTGCTTGTCCTCAAGAAAAATTCTCAATCTCATAATTAAAACGAACTTCCCTCAATTCATAATAGTTGTTGATAATGTTTTATCATAATTAAAAGATAATTCATTCATGGATAATTCAACTCAAAGAGTCCTAAAGATTCAAACAGTCTAAGTCATACATTTTTGTAGCACAAAACATAGGTGTTTCCCTTCATCTAAATAATTACCTTTGATTCAAAATCGACAAGAATTGACATCCTCACTAAAGATTCACTCAAATCACTCAAAGTGTTTAAGGTTCAGAATTAAGCACTCCAAAGTCAACATGAAGAGTTAATCCCATAGGCTTGCATGAAAATCAGATCTCCACCACTATAATATGAGATTATGCACAAATCAAAAGGTCTTTAACAGGGTTGTAACGGGGCTTAGGTTAAAGGTGTGGATAAAGGCTGAATTAGAGGGTTAGAATCGAGATTGAATTGACAAATTACCTAACCAAAAACAACAAACTGAATATAAGTAATTACATCAATTGAAAACTAATAATACTAATAATTCGAGCTTCTTCTTCAATATTTGGAATTCAAACGTATAAGCTCATTTAATCACGAAACTAATAATCAATATACTTTAATTTTTTTAAGAATAAATCAAATAAATAATAAAGGATGAATTTAACTACTGAAATAAAGATCATAGTTAGGCAACTGATCAAATCAAATCTCGATATAAGGGTAGTCAAACGGAATGGTGATAACAAAAACAAAGGGTTTCGGGTTAAAATTAGTGGGTGAGTCAATAAAAAGGGTTGTTAGGATTAAAAAAAGGGTTCACTAGGGGTTAACTGTGAAGGTAGGCTTTTAATGGAGTAAGTGGGTTAAATCCTAGGTGCCTTCATCAACTCTGTATATCAAATCAAAGGTGTGGTCTCGACACGTGTAATCGATGCAAGTTCTAGTATAACAAATCAATGTTGACACACTCATAATCAATAAAGTGAGCAAGAAAAAGAATATATGCTCTATAAGGCTCAAAATCTCACAAAAAATTATGGGTATTTTGATGTCAACCTCGTAAATTTCAAATTTCAAAGTAATATTCAAATTCAGGTAGACAACCTAGAAAATTTTTAATTTCTAAAAAATAGACTTATCATGCTTGATTCTCTAGTATCCTTCAAATTTAATCATCAATGCACAATTATCAATGACTTACTCTAAAACACATCAATAAAAATCATAAATCAAAGGGAATTTCATTCTAATCATAATATGAGAAGCTTACTTTAGAACAAGGCATAATTCAGGGATTTTTCAAATAATACTATAGTTAACCCCCCACACTTAAGATGTACATTGCTTTTAATGTACAAATATAGATAATAGCAAAATAATCATAAAATCATAAGATGTGGAGAGAAGTGAAACTTCCTGAATTTTGGATGAAGTTAATGAAAAGAAACCGGATAGGATTGGAGGTGAACGTGGGGAATCCTCGAATCGTTTGAACTTGAATCCTCAAAGTAGCGGGTCTGATTTTATTGTATCCTAATCTAAATCTAAATGGCATGAAGAATAAGAAGAAGATAATAAAGAAAATAAAAAAATAAAAAAAAAAGTAAATAATGGAAAATGAAAGAAGAAAGACAACTAAAAAAGAAAAAAGGAAGAAGGGGGTTAAATAGAAATTATGGATCTGGTGGTTGCCCCTGCCCTTGTACCTTCCTGTGGTGGCCACACGGCCATGGCCATGGCCGTGTGGTATGGAAATCTATACCTTGGTTAGTTTATGGTTAGGTGCTAAAAGGAAAAATAAAAAAAATGTAAAAATTAATGGGGTTAGTGCTCGGGTTACCTCCCGAGAAGCGCTCGTTAATAGTCTTGAGCTAGACTTTACCTCTCATTCGTATGGTTATGGTGGTTTGAGGAGGTGAAAATCCTTTCTCATGTGATCAATTCGGTTATTGATATAATATTTAAGTCGAGTAATGTTTTCCTTAAAAGTGCCAAAATTAGAATGTGTTACCTCGACCGTTCCGTATAGAAAGACCTTAAGTACCGTAGAAGGAGTCGCACCGTTTGAATTATGCTCTGAAGTGGCTATTCGAGGGTCGGTTGAATCTAACAGTACACGAGATATGAGCTCACGTGATGATTTATTTTGTAGAATTGCTGGGCACACTGCGTTTAGCTCCACATGCGACGTATCGTCTAACTTCCATTTGTTTGTCAAAAACTCTTTTAAAAATTTCCTTGAATCTGGTATCTGCGAAAGAGCTTCAAGAGATGGCAAGTTAATATGTGATTTCTTTGGAGGGTTAAGAAATTCACCGAATTGTTCCTCTGTGTGGTCTTTCTTTATTGCTTCGGGGTATGGCACACGGGATTGGTACTCTGTAATTACCGGGTTTGGTAAATCATGACTTACTTCAACCTTACCTTCACTTACCTCAGGCTCTTGCCTTGGGTCAGATTCCACTAACCTTTCACTGTTATGAGCTGTTACGGCTTGATCGCTGTGAATCAGAGTTTTAAAATTTATAAAAAGAATGATCGAACTTGAAAACTAACTCTGACAACGATTAAAGACAAGTGTACCTATCGAATAGTAGTATAGCTTAGGCAAGACCGAATTATCGAACCCAAAGGAACTAAAAGTACTAATACTAACTTTCTTTTTATTATTTAACCTAAAATAAGTGAAGTTGCTTTTAATCTAAAATTAACGAACTACTAAGCTAAGGACACAAAGACGAAAAAAAAGACTAAAATTGGGGAGATAACTTTTAGAAAAACTCAGTTGATTTAGATGATACCCTCAGGAAGAATCCACCTAGACTTCACTTGTTATCTATCACTGAACCATATGATTTTATTTACTTAGTTTGATCCGTAAGACTCCTTAACATATATTAAACCCTCTGTCGAGGCGAATAACGTCTAACCCTAGGTTAATTAGTGGAACTCTCGTTCTCTTATAATAACCCCCTAGAATAGCAGTAAATCGATCTATGGACTCCCATATTAGGTTTCACCCTAATCTGGCAAAATCTCGTCACCCTATCTCTAGGCATACGATCAACTCCACTTAATTATGCTAGATCTACTCTTAGATAGGGTCTATTCCTCCTCCACCTAAGCACATTAAATTTGGATTAAGCTCACATAATTAAGAACAAACTAAGTATTTATCATATAATTTAGAAAATAATAACAAGATTCATCATAGGTTTCATCCCCTTCAGGTATCTGAAGGATTTAGTTCATAACTAAATAAGAAAACATCTCAAGAGAAAAGATAAAACAAAACATAAGAAATCCCTAAAACTCCCTGAAGGGATTGAAGGAGAGATCCACCGTCTTGAGTAGAATTCTAGCTTCTAGAGATGGACCAACTGGCTTCCTTCGAGTGATTCCCACAACTCTGACCTTTCTGGTTTGGCTCCTTGGCCTAGCTAACCGCCCCCTTTTCAGCTGACCCTTAGGGGGTTTATATAGGCTCTTGGAATACGTTTCTTTCTCCCTAAGTATCCAAATCAGAGTGAAATTGCTCTTCTCCACGGCAGAGGCACGGCCATGGCACACGCCCGTGTGAATCGTGGTCAGGCCGTGTTCGGACTTCTAATGAGGACACGCCCGTGTAGATTGATATCAGGCCGTGTTCTAGTATATTGAGGAAGCACGGCCGTGTGGGTTTAGGTTCAGGCCGTGTCGGTTTCTTCTTTGGCCATTTTGAGCCCGTTTCTCGTTCTATTTATCCTTGGGTGCTTTCCTGGGTATAAGACATGAAAAGAAAGGATTAAGAGCACCTTTTTACATAAATCAAGGGATAAATCATCCAAAAGCATACTAAATGTGGGATTAAAATATGTTACTATTTCGATTTATCACGGCTTGAATTTGCTCTTTTTCCCTAGGTAAGCTTTCTGATCGTGTTTCAAAAACTAACTTAGTAAGCTGCCCGATCTGATCCTTGAACTCCTATGTCAATGCCTCAAGTTTTGTTTCTATATTTTGGAAACGTGTTTCTGTGTCTTGGAAACGTACTTCTGAGGTTGCTATAAATTTTGTCAGCATCTCCTCGAGGTTCGACTCCTCTTCCTGTTGGTGAGGTGGTTGTTGAAAATTTGGAGGAAGTTCCGGTCTTTGGCTATTTTGATCATCCCACGAGAAATTGGGATGGTACCTACAACCTGCATTATATGTGTCACTATAAAAATTATTTTGAGGTCTAGAATAGTTACCCATATAGTGGACTTGTTCGTTCTCTATGCCATATCCATAGGGTGGGTACTCAGGATTCGCCACGCCTCCTAGATTCAAGTCATATTGCATTACTGGGTGTGCTGCTTTAGTGGGAATTATCCTCATGACTTGCCACTGATAATTATTCAGTGCCATCTTCTCTATAAGCTAAAATTATCTGACAAAAGCAATTAGAGGAAAAATTAGCAAAGTAAAAAAATAAAAATTAAAATAAAAAATAATAATGAAAATAAATTGCAATAATAAAAAAATTGGCTAAAGTAATAAAAATTGAGCGTTCTTAATATTTTAGTTCCTCGGCAATGGTGCCAATAACTTGATCGTTGTTTTCGCGATGTCAAATTCTTAAAATTTATAAAAAGAATGATCGAACCTGGAAACTAACTATGACAACGATTTGAGGCAAGCGCACCTATCGAACAGTAGTATAGTTTAGTGGCAAGATCAGAATGTCGAACCCAAAGGAACTAAAACTACTAATACTAACTCTCTTTTTATTATCTAGCCTAAAATAAAGGGAATTTGTTGTTTAATCTAAATTAATTAACTACTAAATTAAAGACTCTAAGACAAAGAAGAATGAATTTGGGGAAAATAACTTGAGAAAAAACCAATTGATTAAGACGACACCCAAGGAAGAATCCACCTAGACTTCACTTGTTATCTAACTCGAACTGCATAATTTATTCATTTGACTTGATCCGTAAGATTCCCTAATGTATATTAAACCCTCTCTTGAAGCGAATAACGTCTAACCCAAGGTTGATTAATTGAAATCTCTTTCTAATTAAAACCCCTAGAATTGCATTAACTCGATCTATAGAATCCCATATTAGGTTTCACCCTAATCCGGCAAAATCTCGTCACCCTATCTCTAGGCACGCGGTCAACTCCGCTTAACTATGCTAGATCTACTCTTAGGTAGGGACTTTTGCTCCTCCACCTAAGCACATCAAACTTGAATCAATATCCCGAAAATATCAACACAAGAATTAAGAACACATAATTAAGAACAAGTCAAATATTTATCATATAGCTCAGTAAACGATAACAAGATTCATCTAAGTTTCATCCCCCTCAGGTATCTGAGGATTTAGTTCATAACAATAAAAGAAAACATCTCAGAAGAAAAGATAAAACAAAACATAAGAAATCCCTAAAACCCCCTGAAGGAATTGAAGGAGAGATCCTCCGTCTTGAGTATAATTCCGGCTTCTAGAGATGAATCAACTGGCTATCCTCGAGTGAATCCCCACAAATCTACCTTCTCTGGCCTAGCAAGACGCCCCTAGACGATAGCCTTGGGCTCCCCCTTTTAGGTCATACTTAGGGTGTATATATAGGCTTTTGGAATGTGTTTCTTTGTCCCTAAGTATCCCAATCCGAATGAAACTTCTCTTTGCCATGGTAGGGGCACGGCCATGGCACACGCCTGTGTGAATCGTGGCCAGGCCGTGTTGGACTTCATTAATGAGGCACGACCGTATGGTCTTGGGCCCAGGCCGTGCTAATTTCGTGCTTTGGCCCATTTGGCCCGTTTTAAGCCTGTTTTCCATTCTTTTCATCCTCCAATACTTCTCTGAGAATAAAACATGAAAATAAAGGATTAAGAGCACCAAATTACATAAAATAAGGGATAATTCATCTAAAAGCATGCTAAATGTGGGCTTAAAATATGTTACTATTTCGGTTTATCAGTTTCGCTATTATTTCATTATCAACTTTCTGAGCATCACATATCTGCTGTAAAAACAACGATTTTTCTTTCAATTCTGCTATCATTGAACTATCATCAGAAAGATCTATTTGAGCATTCATAGCATATAATGCAAACAATGAATTCCGACTCAATGCATCAGCTACGACATTTGCTTTACCCGGATGATAATCTATCACAAGCTCATAGTCTTTCAACAGTTCTAGCCATCTTCTCTATCATAGATTCAAATCTGTCTGGGTCATCAGATACTTCAAACTTTTATGATCTGAAAACACGTAACATTTCTCACCGAACAGATAATGTCGCCAAATCTTTAATGCGAACACAATCGCAGCCAGCTCAAGATCATGTGTCGGATAATTCTTTTCATGAGGCTTTAGCTGTCTCGAGGAATAAGCTATAAATTTTCCTTCTTGCATCAATACGCATTCCAGACCATTCAACGAAGCATCACTATAAATTACAAACTCTTTGCCCGATTCTGGCTATACTAACACTAGAGCTTCAGTCAACATAGTTTTCACTCGATCAAAACTTTTTTGACATTTATCAGACCATTCATACCTCACATCTTTCTGAATACATCTAATCAACGGAGTAACTACCATCGAAAATCCTTTTACAAACCTTCGATAATAACCAGCAAGTCCAGAAAGCTACGGACTTTAGACACATTTTTCGGAGGTTTCCATTCCAGAATAGCATAAATCTTGCTCAGATCGACTCGTATTCCTGATGCCGATACAATATGTCCCAGAAAACTGACTTCACGCAACCAGAATTAACATTTACTAAATTTCGCATACAATTGCTTTTCTCTCAGAGTTTGTAACACAATTTTCAAATGTTCAGCATGTTCAGTTTCATCCAATGAATAGATCAAAATGTCATAAATGAAAACTACAACAAATTGATCTAGGTACGATCTAAAAATTCTGTTTATCAGATCCATAAAAATAGTAGGAGCATTCGTTAGTCCGAAAGGCATAACTAAAAACTCATAATGCCCGTACCTTGTTTTGAAAGCAGTTTTTGGCACATCTAACTCTTTAACTCTCAGCTGATAATAGCCCGGTCTCAAATCTATTTTCGAAAACATTGTAGCTCTTTTTAGTTGATCAAACAAATCATCAATACGAGGCAACGGATATTTATTCTTTATTGTCACTTTGTTCAACTGACGATAATCTATGCACATTCTCATTGTGCTATCTTTCTTTTTCACAAACAGAACGGGAGCACCTGTAATATCCGGGATTTAGGGCTTGTGCATTTTTGCTAAATTGAATGTGCTAGTATGCCTATGTGTGTTTTGATGTGTTTTTGTGAATCATGAGAACTTTAGAGTGTAGGAAAATGCCTTAGAAATTATTTGATTTTAAGTTTCAAAGAGAGAGTTAAGCCTGATAGGCCTTAAGAGAAATTGTAGGGGAAATTGGACATAAGATTGGTCTTGGTAAAGTGGCATGGAGGCGCCACTTAAAGCTCTGGTAAGTGACGCCATATGCAGTGGGCAAGGGGCAAGGTTCGAGCTGCAAGGGAAGCAAATAAAAGAGTTTTATTTTGCAGCAAGGAGCAAGAGAGGTGGACGGCAATGGGGTGCTAAGGGATGAGTTTAAGATGTGGTCTAATCCTTTTGAAATTTCAGCTAGGGGAAAAGGATAATTGATTGATTATTCAAATTATTTTGAATGGGTAAAGAAGAGAAAAATGGGAGAAAAAGAAGGAGTTGATAGGGGAAGAAGAGTTGGCCGAATATGGGGCATTGGAGGATGGCATTTTCGGTTTGATGATAGGATAGGTATGCCAAAAATTGATTCTCTTCTCATCTTTTTCATTTGTGCCAAAAATCCTTAGGAATTCAACTTGCTTTCTTTGTTTTCTTCTTCGTTTTCTCTTCAATTGACCAAAGCCGAATATCCTTCTCTCAAAAACCCATCATTGCCGATTCTCCCCAAAGCCTCATACTCTTCCTTTTCATTCTTGTTGAAGACGAATCTCCCTAGTGCCCATCAAGATCCTAATTCCATACTCTTTAGCTATTAATCTCCATAGCCGAATCTTCAAAGAGAGATCTCTTTTCCCGAAGGTGCACCATAGCCGCATATACCTCTCTAGTTTGGAAAGTTTTTAGGATTTTCCTTCGTTACGGTTTCTCTCTTCTTTAATTAGTTTCTAACTTGAATCACGTTTCCAAGGCTCGGTTGATTTCACTCCTTATTCCTACATAGCTGAATGCTTCTCTATTCCCTTTGAAGCCGATGTGATCATTTAATCAGGAGCCAAAACTCTCTGTTCCAAGCAAGGATATTCGACTAAGTTGGTAAGGGATTCGTGGCATGTAACTTTCCTATCTTTTTCTTTTAGCCGAAAGTTAAGGACTAATCCCATTAATATTCTTGTTTGCCGAAACTTGGAAGGATCTTTCGGGATTTCTAGTGTAGCCGACTTTTAGGGGAGGTCTTCGGGATTTGTGTAGTAACCAAATCAGCAACAAGGTAAGAAGTTGGTTGCGTTAATCCTTTGGGATTTGGTTATTTGGCCGAATGGCTTGTTGCTAACATGCTTAAGGTGGCCGAATATAGGAACTAGAGATCTAAAGCATTAGATCGGGGTTTTCGGGATTTCAGTGAATTCGTTAAGTAAACCAGGTGTGTACCCCACACTAACTCCTAATAGATTTATGGCATCAATTTAATATATGTGTTTATAATAATGTGAAAAGTGGGCAAAGGTACCATGTGATGGTACAAAGTACTCAGGTACGTAACCTTAACATTATGTTAATAAATGATATGAATATTATTATGATATGAATATTTAGAATATGGTACATATGTGAATATCGATAAGAATGTGGAATAAGGCATAAGGCATGATATTGCATATTCTGTGTGACATGGGGCATATGGGTTATATGGAAAGGGGAAGTGATCTGGTGGTTTTTACCACAATATCTGGTGACTTAGGTCACATAATCTGAATGTGGTGACTTATGTCACAAATTACTATGTGGTGACTTATGTCACATTTAATTATCTGGTGGCCATGCCACAAAATTTATAAGGGCGATGTGCAAGTCGTCTGCAGTGACTACCTTCAATGATGTGTAGCGGATGGTGGGTCGATTTAGTAATCCCCACGGTGTGATGGCAGGTACGGGTGATGTGTAGCGGATGGTTATCTAGGTTGGGTTCGGGATTGCATCATTATATGTAATTGCTATATGTATATGTATGATCTGATATGCCTGAATCGTTTGGGACTTAGTGTTGGTTGTTACACATTGAGTCTGTTTGACTCACCCCGTTGTGGGATATTTTTTTCAGGTGACACTCAGTGATGGACCGGGTCGGCAGGAGCTCAGTGGTGGCCATGCTCAGCTCAGAATTTATTTTATTTCGGACTTTCTATTTTCAAGTATTTTGGATTTATTTCGGGTTTCCTTTGATGTAATAAGGCCACTAGTAGGAAACTGTTTATGCATGCATTTTAATTATTCAGTATGATACGAATTTTATCAAATTAAAGTTTAAGTAATTTTTTCTTAAAAATACATTAAATGGATTTCGGTTTAATGATAAACCCCAAAAACTTGGTATTTCTTTTAACTTATGAGTTTTGGAATATTCGAATAAAGTTTTACTAAAATTTAGACTTTTAAAATGACACTGATTTCAATGATATCACAACTCCAAACGATTTCTCTTCAAAATGACCAAATTTTCCAAATTGACGAACAAGATTTGAAATATTTTACTCGAGGAACATGCCAGATCCGGTCGGGGCTTGTGGGTCGGGTTTGGGGTGTTTCAATTTGGTATCAGAGCCCAGTTTTAAACTCTCAGCCTTGGGTTTAAAGCCCATAACGTTTTCAAAATAGAGCCCAAATAAGTTTTGTGAATTTTTTTTGAAATAAGTAGGTTTTTCTGGCATGGCACCTAAGTCTCTACTCAAGTCCACTGTAAGTACCCTAACCGTTGTGTGAATTAATGTATGATTTGTATATGGGTATAACGGGAACGTAGATTAGTATATTAAGTTATGGAACCCTAGGATTAGTTTACCCCAACACAAGAACTACATAAAATTTAAGGCCTAACTAAACAAACCTGTGACTAAGTCGCCGAGTTAGGGTGTGGCAACCATTGTGCGCATGTCTAGGATTGGATTCAGGAAGAGCACCGGTATTTAAGCGATCCTAGTGACTCACCTCCTCTTCACTTGAATCCTACCTGGTGCGTAGTAACGGTTCACCCTAACCAAGAGGACTCATTCACAGGCTAAACTCAATAATTAAAACCCGAAAGGGACCTGCTACATTGTTTTATAAATCTTAGTTTTAAAATCACCAAATTACCCCTTTGATTTGTAAAAACTATTTTAGACCTTAAAAAGAAATTTTTTTGAAATATTCCCGATTTACAAAAAAATTACCCAAATACTACAGTTTGTAAGATTACTAAAATACCCTTGGTTTATAAAGTTACCATATTATCCTCGACTTTTATTAAGATATTCCTACTATACCAAAAATAACAAAAACCCCTAGTTTTGCAAAATATCAAGATACCCTGATTTGAAAATTTACCAAAATACCCCTATAGGACAAATTACGAAAATACCCCTGGGATTAAAACGGACAAAAATGTACAAGTGATGAATGTGTGTAGTAGATACTACTGAATGAAGGTGCATCTTTCTCTGAACTAGGATAGAAGACTTGAAACAAAACTCTAAAATGATCGAAAGAACTACTACTAAACCTCCTTACATAAAACTTGTTCGTGGATACTTAGTGGAACAAAGACTAATGCATAAAACTTTCTAAAACAGATTAAATCGCGATCGTAGACATGAGTTCTAGGGGACGTAGTCGTAATATGCGAGGGCATGGTAGAGGCAGAATGGCCGTATCGAAACCCGTTAGGTCTGGTCAAGGGTCCGAGAATGAGGTACCACCACCACCCGCCATTTGGCGTTGAGCATCGAGGATCGACGGGGATGATGCGACGCAGCGAGCGATCTTTGTGGGTTCTTGAGAGGGTGGCTGGAGCAGGTGGAGGTGGGGGAGCTCAGAAATCTGTACCCAAGCGACTCCGAGCCAATAGAGCTGAAGTATTCCGTGGCGTATCTGGTGTGGCACCCAGTACGGCTGAGTATTGGTTGGAAGTGACAGAGCGAATTATGGATGAGATGGATCTGACTGCTGAAGAGAAGCTGAAAGGAATGGTGTCGCTACTTCGCGATGAGGCATATCAGTGGTGGCTCACAGTTCGGGATGGTGCTACAGTTGAGGATCTCACTTGGGAGTATGTTAAGGCGGCATATCAGAAGAAGTATGTTGGAACTAGTTATACTGATGCTCAGAGGAAGGCATTTCTGGGGCTGGTTCAAGGGAACAAGTCCGTAGCGGAGTACGAGGCTGAATTCTTAAGGTTGAGCCGGTATGCTCAAGGAATTGTGGCTACGGAGCATGAACGATGTGTCCGGTTTGAGGACGGAACTATTTGTCGAATGTAGTATCCGCCCTTAAGGCGGAGAATATGGTAAGGAAAGGATGTCCGGTTTTTCTGATGTGGGTCAGTGCATTGGACACTAAGGAAGCAAGTGTGGAAGGGGCTAGAACGGTAAGGGAATTTGTGGATGTCTTTCCGGAGGAATTACCTGGAATACCCCCTGATAGGGAGGTGGAGTTTGGAATTGACTTACTGCCTGGAACGGCGCCAGTATCTATCGCTCCATATAGAATGGCACCAAAGGAGTTGGTGGAGCTCAAAGCTCAAATCCAGGAGTTGCTTGACCGTGGGTTCATTCGACCCAGTGTGTCTCCATGGGGAGCACCGGTCCTGTTTGTGAAGAAGAAGGACGGGACTATGCGTATGTGCATAGATTACCGTCAGTTGAATAAGCTGACCATAAAGAATAAGTACCCGTTGCCAAGGATAGACGACTTGTTCGATCAGCTTAAAGGGGCCGCAGTGTTCTCGAAGATAGATCTACGGTCTGGATATCATCAGCTTAAGGTGAAGGAAGCGGATATCCATAAGACAGCTTTCCGGACAAGTTACGGGCATTATGAGTTCGTAGTAATGCCGTTCGGATTGACGAACGCCCCAGCTGCGTTCATGGATATGATGAATCGGATTTTTCAACCCTACTTGGATCGATTCGTCGTTGTGTTCATAGACGATATCCTAGTGTATTCTAAGTCGGAGGAGGAACATGACGAGCATCTCCGGACAGTGTTGCAAGTGTTAAGGGAGAAGAAGCTCTATGCCAAATTCAGCAAGTGTGAATTTTTGCTGAAGGAGGTTGCATTCTTAGGGCATGTGGTGTCTGCAGAAGGGATAAGGGTGGATCTTAGGAAGATCGAGGCAGTGCTAGATTGAAAACCACCTAAGTCAGTGGCAGAGGTTCACAGTTTCTTGGGATTGGCAGGCTACTACAGAAGGTTCGTGGAAGGGTTCTCATCAATAGCCGCACCTTTGACGAAGCTATTGAGAAAGGAGGTACCCTTCGTATGGACAGATAGGCAACATGAGAGCTTTGAGAAGCTTAAGAGGGTCTTGACTGAAGCTCCAGTCTTGATTCAGCCTGAGGCAGGGAAGGATTTTGTGGTATACTGTGACGCTTCTCATACAGGATTAGGATGCATATTGATGCAAGACGGGAAGGTAGTCGCTTATGCGTCTCGACAATTGAGGCCACATAAGGTGAACTACCCCACGCATGACCTGGAATTGGCGGCAGTGGTCTTTGCTCTTAAGGTATGGAGGCATTATTTATATGGAGAAAAGTCGGTAATCTACACAGACCACAAGAGCCTTAAGTATCACGACTCGAGAAAGAGTGAACACGAGGCAATGAAGGTGGGTGGAGTTATTGAAAGACTACGATTGTTCTATAGAGTATCATCCGAGCAAGGCGAATATAGTGGCAGATGCCTTAAGTCAGAAAGTAGTGTCGGATCTGAGGGCGATGTTTGCACATCTTAGCTTGTATGACGATGGAAGTCTGTTGGCAGAATTGCGAGTTAAACTGACATGGTTGAATGAGGTGAAGGAAAGTCAGTTAATGGATGAGGATCTAAGTGCTAAGCTACGGAAAGTGCAGAGTGGAGAGTTGGAAGATTATAGTATTAATGACGAGGGAGTATTGTGTTTCAAGGGTAAGGTTTGTATGCCGAAAACTAAGGAGTTAAGGCAGAGAATTCTTCAGGAATCGCATAGTAGCCCCTATGCTATGCATCCTAGAGGTAGTAAGTTGTATAGAGATCTAAGGGAACAGTTTTGGTGGCCTGGTCTTAAGAGGGAAGTTACCGAATTTGTAGGGAAATGCTTGACGTGTCGACAAGTCAAGGTGAACACCAAGTTCCACAGATTGCTTCACCGATAAAGATTCCGCAGATGGAAGTGGGAGAGAATCACCATGGACTTCGTTAGTGGGCTTCCCCTTACGCCTACTAAGAAGGACTCGGTATGGGTGATAGTGGATCGATTGACAAAGTCCGCGCATTTCATTCGGTCTTGGGTTGATTATTCTTTGCGAAGTTGGCGAAGTTGTATGTGGCGGAGATTGTGAGGTTGCATGGAGTGCCAGATCGATTATCTCGGATAGGGATCCAAGGTCTACGTCTCGGTTTTGGAAAGCTCTACATCAGGCTTTAGGCACCAGATTGGATTTCACTATGGCATTTCATCCACAATCGGACGGTCAATCTGAACGAGTAATCCAAGTGTTAGAGGATATGTTGAGAGGCTGTGTAATAGACTTCAGAGGAAGTTGGGAAGAGTATTTGTCGTTAGCGGAATTTGCATACAACAACAGCTATCAGGCCAGTATTCGGATGGCACCGTATGAAGCATTGTATGGGCGGAGATGTCGCACACCGACGTGTTGGACGAAATTAGGGGAACATCAAGTTTTGGGTCCAGATATTGTGGCAGAATCTGAAGAGAAAGTTAAGGTAATTCAGACACGGTTAAAGGAAGCATCCGCGAGCGAAGTAAGTCGACGCAGATCTTAAGCGGAAGGAAATAGAATTTGATGTAGGAGATCAGGTGTTTCTTAAGGTTTCGCCTTGGAAGAAGGTGATGAGATTTGGTCGCAAAGGGAAGTTAAGTCCCAGGTTTATAGGACCTTATCGGGTATTGAAGTGGGTTGGACCAGTGGCATACCAGTTAGAGTTGCCTCCAGAGTTGAAGCAGATGCACGATGTGTTCCATGTTTCTATGCTACGTCGTTACCGATCGGATCCATCTCATGTAGTGCCGGTTGAGGAGGTGGAGCTAAGGCCAGATTTGTCCTACGAGGAGGAGCCGATCCAGATCTTGGAACGAGATGTGAAGGTATTACGAAGGAAATCAGTTCCTTTAGTCAAAGTGTTATGGAGTAATCATGGATCGGAAGAAGCTTCTTGGGAGCCGGAAGAAGCAATGCGACAGTAATACCCTCACCTATTTTAGCCAGGTAATTTTGAGGATGAAATTATTTTAAGGGGGGTAGAACTGTAATATCCGGGATTTAGGGCTTGTGCATTTTTGCTAAATTGAATGTGCTAGTATGCCAATGTGTGTTTTGATGTGTTTTTGTGAATCATGAGAACTTTAGAGTGTAGGAAAATGCCTTAGAAATTATTTGATTTTAAGTTTCAAAGAGAGAGTTAAGCCTGATAGGCCTTAAGAGAAATTGTAGGGGAAATTGGACATAAGATTGGGCTTGGTAAAGTGGCATGGAGGCGCCACTTAAAGCTCTGGTAAGTGACGCCATATGCAGTGGGCAAGGGGCAAGGTTTGAGCTGCAAGGGAAGCAAATAAAAGAGTTTTATTTTGCAGCAAGGAGCAAGAGAGGTGGACGGCAATGGGGTGCTAAGGGATGAGTTTAAGATGTGGTCTAATCCTTTTGAAATTTCGGCTAGGGGCAAAGGATAATTGATTGATTATTCAAATTATTTTGAATGGGTAAAGAAGAGAAATGGGAGAAAAATAAGGAGTTGATAGGGGAAGAAGAGTTGGCCGAATATGGGGCATTGGAGGATGGCATTTTCGGTTTGATAATAGGATAGGTATGCCGAAAATTGATTCTCTTCTCATCTTTTTCATTTGTGCCGAAAATCCTTAGGAATTCAACTTGCTTTCTTTGTTTTCTTCTTCGTTTTCTCTTTAATTGACCAAAGCCGAATATCCTTCTCTCAAAAACCCATCATTGCCGATTCTCCCTAAAGCCTCATACTCTTCCTTTTCATTCTTGTTGAAGCCGAATCTCCCTAATGCCCATCAAGAGCCGAATTCCATACTCTTTAGCTATTAATCTCCATAGCCGAATCTTCAAAGAGAGATCTCTTTTCCCGAAGGTGCACCATAGCCGCATATACCTCTCTAGTTTGGTAAGTTTTCGGGATTTTCCTTCGTTACGGTTTCTCTCTTCTTTAATTAGTTTCTAACCTGAATCACGTTTCCAAGGCTCGATTGATTTCACTCCATATTCCTACATAGCTGAATGCTCCTCTATTCCCTTTGAAGCCGATGTGATCATTTAATCAGGAGCCGAAACTCTCTGTTCTAAGCAAGGATATTCGACTAAGTTGGTAAGGGATTCGTGGCATGTAACTTTCCTATCTTTTTCTTTTAGCCGAAAGTTAAGGACTAATCCCATTAATATTCTTGTTTGCCGAAACTTGGAAGGATGTTTCAGGATTTCTAGTGTAGCCGACTTTTAGGGGAGGTTTCGGGATTTGTGTAGTAACCAAATTAGCAACAAGGTAAGAAGTTGGTTGCGTTAATCCTTCGGGATTTGGTTATTTGGCCGAATGGCTTGTTGCTAACATGCTTAAGGTGGTCGAATATAGGAACTAGAGATCTAAAGCATTAGATCGGGGTTTTCAGGATTTCAGTGAATTCGTTAAGTAAACCAGGTGTGTACCCCACACTAACTCCTAATAGATTTATGGCATCAATTTAATATATGTGTTTATAATAATGTGAAAAGTGGGCAAAGGTACCATGTGATGGTACAAAGTACTCAGGTACGTAACCTTAACATTATGTTAATAAATGATATGAATATTTGGAATATGGTACATATGTGAATATCGATAAGAATGTGGAATAAGGCATAAGGCATGATATTGCATATTCTGTGTGACATGGGGCATATGGGTTATATGGAAAGGGGAAGTGATCTGGTGGTTTTTACCATAATATCTGGTGACTTAGGTCACATAATCTGAATGTGGTGACTTATGTCACAAATTACTATGTGGTGACTTATGTCACATTTAATTATCTGGTGGCTATGCCACAAAATTTATAAGGCGATGTGCAAGTAAATGCAGCTGACCGCCGATGATGATGTAGCGGATGGTGGGTCGATTTAGTAATCCCCACGGTGTGATGGCAGGTACGGGTGATGTGTAGCGGATGGTTATCTAGGTTGGGTTCGGGATTGCATCATTATATGTAATTGCTATATGTATATGTATGATCTGATATGCCTGAATCGTTTGGGACTTAGTGTTGGTTGTTACACATTGAGTCTGTTTGACTCACCCGTTGTGGGATATTTTTTCAGGTGACACTCGATGATGGACCGGTCGGCGGGGAGCTTAGTGGTGGCCATGCTCGGATCGTAATTTATTTTATTTTGGACTTTCTATTTTCAAGTATTTTGGATTTATTTGGGTTTCCTTTGATGTAATAAGGCCACTAGTAGGAAGCTGTTTATGCATATATTTTAATTATTCAAGATGATAATACGAATTTTATCAAATTAAAGTTTAAGTAATTTTTTCTTAAAAATACATTAAATGGATTTCGGTTTAATGATAAACCCCAAAAACTTGGTATTTCTTTTAACTTATGAGTTTTGGAATATTCGAATAAAGTTTTACTAAAATTTAGACTTTTAAAATGACACTGATTTCAATGATATCACAACTCCAAACGATTTCTCTTCAAAATGACCAAATTTTCCAAATTGACAAACAAGATTTGAAATGTTTTACTCGAGGAACATGCCAGATCCGTCGGGGCTTCAGGGGCGGGTTTGGGGTGTTTCAAAGACTTACTGGTGAGAAACTTCTGGCCCGCAAACCCTCCGTCTACCAACTCTTGCAGCTGTGACTTTAACTCTTTCAACTCTATTGGTGCCATTCTATACGGAGCTATCGAGATAGGTGTTGTACCAGGCAATAGGTCTATACCAAATTCAACTTCACGTATCGGAGGCAATCCCGACAATTCTTCAGGGAATACATCAAAAAACTCACAAACAACTGGCACTGATTCAACTTTCTTTTTAGACACTTTTGAATCAATTACATAAGCAAAATATGCCTCATATCCCTTTTTCACATATTTTTGAGTTTTCAATACAAATATCATAGCAGGCAATCCATTCAATTCATTAGACTCAATCCGAACTATCTCATCATTCTGACCTTTCAAATCAATGATCTTTATTTTGCAATTTACAACAGTATCATGCAATGTCAACCAGTCCATACCCAGAATGATATCAAACTCATCAAATGGTAATAGCATCAGATCAGCAGGGAAACATATATCTCGAAACATTAACGGACAGTTCTTGCATATTTTGTCAACCAGGACACTTTTACCTAAGGGGTTTGACACGTTTATAACAAATTCAGTAGACTCTACAGGTAAAGTCTTACTGGATACCAAATTCATGCATATATATGAATGAGTAGAACCAGGGTCTATCAAAGCAATCACAGAAGTATCATAAAGAGTAAATGTACTTATTATAACATCCGAAGATGAAGCTTCCTCACGAGCTCGGATGGCATACGCTCTGGCAGGTGCTTTAACTTTGGATCTCACAATAGTATCTCTCGTAGTTCTCTGACTACCACTGGCATTTCTTGTATTTCGAGTAGGTCTACCTCTCGCTAAAACATTATTGGATCTCAGATTCTGAACAGTCTCTTGCTCAACACACTCTAGGCAATCACGAATGAAATAATCTAATGATCCACATCTGAAGCAAGCCCGATCATTCAATCTACAACTTCACGGATGCCTTTTTCCATAATGCTTACACTCAGGTCGTTCAGATCGAACATTTCCAACACTTGACATTAATGTTACCGGATCTTTGGAACTCAAATGTGATCTAGCTCGATCTTTATTAGAATGTCCCACATTAACTATTGAACGACTTTGTTCATATATGAATTTCTTTGAAGTAGACTGAAATGATTTGCTCGGAAATCTCTTTCTCGCATCTCTGACTAATGTATTTCTTTCGAAACTCAATCTGAAAGAAATCCCACGTGACCCGCTCTTTAGGAACAACATAAATCAAAGTTTTCCACCACTGATAGGCTGCATCTTGTAACAATGATACAACACATTTTATACATTCTTCAGGTGTCAGTGACATTTCATCGAATACTCGGATAGTGTTTTCTAACCAAAACTCGGCTCTCTCCGTATGGTCATCACTGGTAGCCCTGAACTCTTCAGCCCCATATTTACGGATTTTGTCGATTGGAGGCTTGTTCAACAGATTCAGATTCATAGTCTGAGGCATAGGAGATGTTTGAGGGGGATTAACCGGGGGCGGAGGTTGCAAAACAGCCAGATTATTTCTAACAAACTGAGTGAACCACTCACTCATCATCTGGAAGAAAGCTTGTTTAGCTTCTCCCTCTTGATCGCTCGTAGCCGGTCACGAATCAGAGGGCGCTATCCCTTGCGCGGGAGCAGGCGTATTGCTTTCTACATCGTTAGCTACGACTCTTTCGGGATCCATTACTATACGAAAATCACATTTTACACGTCCGGATTCATCACACTCTCACAGTTCAGATATATGGCATGTATAGCTAGACTCTTATACGCTACGTTGTCCAAGGATCGACTAAACTGTAGCTCTGATACCAATAAAATATAAAACCCCTAACCCGTATCCGTCGTCAGATTAAGGTTACAGGTATTACTGGACACATCGGAGACCTTTACAGATAATTCATAACTTAGTCATCATTTCACATCAAAGCGTCCCTTAATTAGGTCAACAAGACCTCAAACATGCTTAATAATTGGGCCGCGACTGAACCAATCACTTAGAAAATTTTCCAAAGTTTTCAACACTTTTCAAAACTGTAAAGGTCACACGCTCGTGCAATCAGGCCGTGTGCCTCCCATGGCTACCGGGCACACCCATGTGCCCTGGCCGTGCCAAAACAGAGCATACCTACTGACTTGTCCACACGGCCACCAAACACGCCCGTGTGCCATGGCCATGTGAAACTATGCTAACTACTGACCTATTCACATGGCTACTAGGCACGCCCGTGTAAGCAAAATAGGCCATTTGCAAGGCCATAATGCCACCCACATTAGGGTCATACCTACAAGCAATATACCAATTCATCTCATGCACAATTGACAACCAAAATCATGTCAAAAGATCAACATGCCATCTTATCCAAATTCAACTCAAATCATGCAAACTTATCTATCAATTTGCACAACCAGAACACATATAGATTCAAGTATGATTCATCTACATTTACCTTTCATATAACCATTTCTTTGATCAAGCATACATACTCAAAATTTCATCCATATGCTTACCATAAACATATCCATTTCATAGTCATAAGATCATGCTAAAACCTACATCATATACCATATTCACAAATGCATATTATCAACGTTTAACTAGCCACATCACATGGCTAATTTCATATCTCAAAATTATACCAAAATATCTAGCCTATACATGCTATATTTAGCTATATACACATTTTCAAAGTACCAAAACAAGTTTGAGTAGTGTGATGACGATCCTCGACGGTCCCCGAGCCTTCAGTAGCTTTGACGATCTATAAAACAGAAAAAACACACAAAGTAAGCTTCTAAAAGCTTAGTAAGCCATATACAAAAAAACTTAACATTTAAGCATTCAATACATATAATCAATATGAATTCACTAATAGCTCAATTGCATAGCCATAACTCTTCTTGGCACATTTACTTAGCCATTCATCTTTCAATCTTGCATATCATCATATACTTGTTAGCTCATAGCTTTTACGTTCATGTATCACATTTACATTCTCATATTCAAATACACAATTCATCTAGGTAAGTTTATGAATATACTTACCTTCTTATACACACATAGTGTATTTATCAGACGTACCTGAAACAGATATGCAAACCATATAGTCATTCATATCTTGGACTTTCCCGTTGAACCGTTCGAAATCTAATAGGATACTCAGAGTAATCAGAATAGTCATACAACGCTAACGTCCCAGACGTGGTCTTATATGTAACCAAATATCGATGCAACTGTCCCAGACAGGGTCTTACACGAATCAATACGATGCCAATATCCCAGACATGGTCTTACACGTAAATCTCATATCGATGCCAACGTCCCAGACATGGTCTTACACGAAATCTCGAATCAATGCCGACGTCCCAGACGTGGTCTTACATGATATCACAATCAGACATCTATTTCATGACATATACTATCCTATCTATCCCTAGGTTCAAACGGGACTTCTCGGACATTGACACTATGTCGATTCTATCTCGGAATTCATGTATACATCATCTCATATGCACTCATCACTAACAATAGTCATATGAACATACATAATGCAATACAATTACATTTATTTGTATATTGACTTACCTCGAGTTCGGTGTAACAGAAACGAATACGGCTACTCAATTACTTTCGATTTCCCACGATCTAAGTTCGTTTTCTTCGGTTCTTGATCTATACATATTCAAATTTAACCCTTTTATTCATCAACTTATTCAAATCAATCCAAAAACACATATTTAGGGTAATTTACAAATTAACCCCCATATTTTCACATTTGGACAATTTAGTCCCTATTTCACAAAATCACAAAATACATCAAATTCCATATCACCCATGCCTAGCCAAATTTCACCCATGTTCATATGAGTCCATATATTTCATTTATTTCACAAATTAGTCCCTCAAAATACTATTTTCTCAATTAATTCAAAAATACTCAAAATCAACAAAACTTCAAAGACAAAATATGTTAATCAATTATATATATTTCATAATTCATCATCAAACTTCATAAAACACATGAGTTCATCAAAGGCTCATTTCAAAAACATCATTAATTCTCAAAATTAAAACATGGGTTTTATAGTTTACAAAGCAACGATTGCAAAAACGTAGAAATTATCAAAAACCGAAGTCAAAACTTACCTCAATTTTGCTTGAACATAGCCGAAACCTAGGTTGGATATTTTCTTTCTTTTCCATCAAACTTTCGACACCCAAATAAGATGATAACATTCATCTTTTCATTTGTTTGTTTTATTACAAACATATTAATATACATTTTACCATACTAACCTTTTTAATAAACATTTAATAACATATATACATAAGGTCACTAATGTCTTTTAAACATCCACTAAATAATTATTTGCTTAATTGGCTCTCAAGGTCTCCTCATTTAAAATCCATCTCAAATAGGTGTCTTTTCATAAAGCATGCAAATTCTGCATTTAATACAATTTAATCCTTTTTATCAAATTAAGCACACAGACAGACAAATTAACTTATGGAACTTTAACATATGTTTAATCACATATCAAAGGCACATAAAATAATATTAAAATATTTTACTGACTCAAATTTGTGGTCCCGAAACCACTGTTTCGACTAGGGTCTAAACCGGACTGTTACAACTGTCGTAGGAGAGGAGCCTCTTCGACTAGCTGTTTATCCTGCAATAAAAACAATTAATAATGCTATGAAAAGTCAGTTTTCTTCTTTCCAACAGGGAGGGGTTAACCAAGATAATTTGTAACACCCCAAACCCGTATCCGTCGTCGAAATAAAGTTAAGGAGTATTACCAAAACTTTCAGAACATTTTCAGATAAATCATGTCAATCACTATCCATTTTCTGAGATTATTCATAACGTCCCTTAAATGGACCCTCGAGGCCCAATACGAGTGTTAGAATCGAGTCGAGACTTAAATGAAAACTCTAAGAATTTTTTGCGAGATTTCAAAATTTTTCCAAGGTGCATGGCTCACACGCCGGTGTGGTCCAAGGGGCATGCCCGTGTGACCCTGGGACACGCCCGTGCTATTGGCCATGTTTGACCCAGTGCAACTTTTTGACTTGTGCAAACGGCTGAGACACACGCCCGTGTCTCTGCCCATGTGCTCAATTCTAAGCATTCTGTATTTTCTCGAATTTAAGGTGTAGGGGACACACGGCCTAACCACACGCTCATGTACTAGGCCGTGTGTCACGCATGGTCTAGACACATGCCCATGTGTCTGCCCGTGTGGACAAAATAAAGCTATTTCTAGCTTCATTTCTCACCCAAAATCACACCAATAACCTACACTTAAACTCACATCCAAATGCCAACCATTTCAAGCATTCAAGTTAAGCAAACTCTATCATTCAACATAGCATACCATTACATGCATTGATCGTGTGTCGAGAGTCTTAATATTTATAAAATGAATGATCTACCTAGAAACTAACTATCACCACGATTGAGGCAAGTGCACCTATCAAACAATAGTATAGCTTAGTGGCAAGACCGGAATGTCAAACCCAAAGGAACCAAAAAGTACTAATACTAGCTTTCTTTTTATTATTTAGCCTAAGAATTAAGGGATTTGTTGTTTAATCTAAAATTAACTAACTACTAAGCTAAAGATGCTAAGACACAGAGAATGAATTGGGTAAAATACTTGTGGGAAAAACCAATTGATTAAGACAATACCCAAGGAAGAATCCACCTAGACTTCACTTGTTATTTAACTCGAACAGCACGATTTATTCACTTGACTTGATCCGTAGGATTCCCTAATTTATATTAATACCTCTCTCGAGGCTACTAACGTCTAACCCTAGGTTGATTAATTAAAATCTCTTTCTAATTAAAACCCCTAGGATTGCATTAACTCGATCTATGGACTCCCATATTAGGTTTGACCCTAATCCGGCAGATTTTCATCATCCTATCTATAGGGTTGCGATCAACTCCGCTTAACTATGCTAGATCTACTCTTAAATAGGAAATATTCCTCCACTGCCTAAGCACATCAATACTTGAATCAATATCCTGAAATATCAAAACAATAATTAAGAACACATAGTTACGAACAAATCAAGTATTTATCATATAGTTCAGAAAACAATAACAAGATCCGTCTTAGGTTTCATCCCCCTCAGTTATCTGAGGGGTTTAGTTCATAATCATAAAAGAATACATCTCAGAAGAAAATATAAAACAAAACATAAGAAAACCCTAAAACCCTCTGAAGGAATTGAAGGAGACATCCTCCGTCTTGAGTATGATTTCAGCTTCTTGAGATGAATCAACTAGCTTTCTTCGAGTAAATCCCACAATTCTGACCTCTCTGGCTTGACTCCTTGGCCTAGCTGGACGCCCCCTCAAGGTTGGCCTTTAGGGTGTTTATATAGGATTTTTTGATGTCTTTCTTTGCCTCTAAGTACCCTATTCTGAGTGAAATTCCTCTTTGTCACGGCAGGGACATGCCCGTGCAACACACTAGTGTGAATCGAATCCAGGCCATGGTCGAGCCTGCTAAAGGGGCATGGCCGTATGGCTTGGACCCAGGCCGTGTTGATTTGCTACTTTGGCCCATTTGGTCCATTTTTAGCCCGTTTCTCGTTCTTTTCACCCTCCTATGCTTTCCTAAGTATAAAACATGAAATTAAAGGATAGGAGCGTCAAATTCCACAAGTCAAGGGATAAATCATCCAAAAGTACACTAAATGTGGGATTAAAATATGTATATATTACGGTTTATCAAATACCCCCACACTTAAGCTTTTGCTTGTCCTCAAGAAAAATTCTCAACTCACAATTAAGAACTAACTTTCCTCAGTTCATGATTCTCATTAACAATGTCTCATCATAATTCATAGATAATTCATACATAGATAATTCAACTCAAAGAGTCCTAAAGATTCAAACAATCTAAGTCATATATTTTTTGTAGCATGAAAACATAGGTGTTCCCCCTCATCTAAATAATTACCTCTAATTCAAAATCAACAAGGGTTGACATCCTCACTAAAGATTCACTCAAATCACTCGAAGTGTTTAAGGTTCAAGAAAAAGCACTCGCAAGTCAAACATGAAAAGTTAATCGCATAGGCTTGCATGAAAATCAAATCTCCACCACTATAATATGAGATGATACACAAATCAAAAGGTCTTTAAAAGGGCTGTAACTGGGCTTGGGTTAAAGGTGTGGATAAAGGTTGAATTAGAGGGTTAGAATCGAGATTGACCTGAAAAATTACCTAACTAGAACAATGAACTGATAATGAATAATTACATCAATTGAAAACTTGTAATGCTAATAACTCGAGCTTCTTCTAAAGATGTGAATTTAACTATTTTAAGCTCATAGAACATAGAACTAATGATGAATAGATTTTCTAAATTTTTTTTCTTTTTTTTAAGAACAAATCATATAATAAAAGATGGATTCAACTACTGAAATGAAAAAAATAATTAGGCAACCAATCAAATCAAAACTCGATATAAGGGTGGTCAAGAGAAATGGTGATAACAAATACAAGATGGGTTTTGAGTTAATATTAGTGGGTGAGTCAATAAAAGGGTTGTTAGGATCAAAGGGGTTCACTAGGGGTTAATTGTGAGGGTAGGCTTTTAGTGGAGTAAGTGGGTTAAAACCTAAGTGCCTTTATCATCTCTGTATATCAAATCAAAGGTGTGGTCTCGATATGTATAAACGAAGCAAGTTCTAGAATAACAAATCAATGTTGACACACTCATAATCAATAAAGTAAGCACGAAAAGGAATGTATGCTCTAAAAGGCTCAAGATCTCACAAACATTATGGGCTGTTGATGTCAACTTTGTAAATTTCAACTTCAAGGTAATAATTAGATTCAGGTAGACAACCTAACAAAATTTTAATTCTGAAAATAAACTCATCATGCTTGATTCTCTAGTCCCCTAAAGTTTAAATCATCACTGCACAATTAACTATGACTTAATCCAAAACATATCAATGAAAACCATGAATCAAAGGAAATTTCATTCTAACAATAATATGAGAAAATTATTTAAGAACAAGATATAATTCAGGGATTTGAGAATAATGCAAAAAGTTAGGAACTTTTTCAAAATAAAGTTCACCCCTCCACACTTAAGATGTACATTGCCCTCAATGTACAAAGATATATATGAAATCATAAGAGATAGGGAGAAGTGAAACTTCCTGAATTTTTTATGGATCCTTAAGTCGGAAGTGTAGAGATTTGATTTGGAGGTGAAAGATAAGTTGGAGGAGGCATGGCATGTTTTCCTCATTATAGATGGTTATTCTAGAGTTCTGTTTTAGGGTTTTAAACTGTAAGAAAATCATTAGGTTCTTCAGAATAAGGATTACTCAAATTTTTGCCGAAAGATGCAAATTGGATAACAGCTAATATGGAATCTAAAAATAATTGAAATAAAGATAAGTCAAAAATAAAATAAACATAAAAATAAAGGTAAGAGTAAAATTTAAAAATAAGTCTTTTTAGGGAAATTTAAAAATAACATAAACATATGAAGAGAAAAGGACTCAGAAGTCCTCATCGTCTGATGGCTCGTGCGGTGGGGGTGGCAATGAGATGTGAAGGTGTTGACATATCTGGTGGAGAGTGGCGTCGATGTGATCGAAGCGCTAGAAACAGTGCTGCTCAAATCGTGTGAGGCGCTCAGATTTGTCCGAAAGAGAAGTTGCCGCATGAACTGGGCGATGGCTCGGTGTTGGCTCCTCGTGTGGGTGTGGGACATCATCAGTAATGTCCTCAGGGTCCTCCTCCTCGGTGGTATGGGCTAGCCGGTATTGGGGAGGATCGATCCCACGGCGACGTTTAATCATCCGCATGTTTATCATTGTCGAGATACCCTGTTGAGACATCTGGCCTATCAAGGTGAGCGAGGCTGATTGTGCTGCGGTATTGAGGAGACCAAAGTGTCTCGCCAGCCGTGTTACATAAGGACCCATTGAAGTGACCCCCTTACGATGTCGCTCCATCTAATGCTGGATGGCTAGAGCGATGAAATAGGCAAGGTCGAAAATGTGCCCGTTCGCCATGCACCATAGGAAATAGGCGTCATGGGTTTTAACTACCCCAGTGCTCTCTCGCCGTCCTGTCAATGTATGAGCTAAAATGGCATGTAAGTACCTCAAAGATGGGGCAAGGGCTGTCGCCTTTGAGCGACTAGGGTCGTAAGTGGCCGAAGCGTGGGCTATATTAAACCAACATCTCACAGGGGAGTTATGGATGTGGCGATGGAGTTTCGCAAGATCATATTCCCTTATGAACTCATCCGTGTATAGGCTCAGAGGAATTCAAAATTTGGGAACACTCATTCCGCGAACCAAACCTCCTAGGCGAAATTGGATGGTGCCTGGGTCGTCGTGGTTTGTCATTACTACCTGCAAATTAAAAGTGGAGCAAAGTTCTAGTGTTAGTTCGAGGTAGGTGGGCTTGTTAATGCTGAAGAATCGCTCCCAAGGGTCCGTGGTTAGTAGGGCCCGAACATCATCAACAAGTTGTACTTGTTCCAAGGCAGCCCAGTTGATACATCTGCCTTGACTGATAGGTCACGCTCGTAAGATCTAAAAAAGTTCTTCTTGAGCTCCCAGAGGAAATCGTAAGAATGGGTGTCTTACTTCGGTCGATGCGCTTGCTGATGATGAGCTGGGTCCCTTTCTTTTTTTTTAAACAGGGACTGCAGTTTTCTTGGCTCGGGAAGATGACATTATTTCATTCTTGAAAATAATAGATAATCAACAAGAAATATTTCCAGCCAAGACATATTGTATAACATTTATCAGCATAAATATTATTCGCTATTATTTAAACAAGGACTAAATGATGAATTAACAATCTGATAATGAGTGTAACTAATATTAAGAATTAAAGATAAATTAACTAGAGACTAAATAAAATCCCTATGATAATAAGGGTGAATGTAGTAAAATAGGGAAAAGGAGAGGTGATCGGTGGAGTTTTTGAGGGAAGTGGCGCGGTTGAGGCGGTGGTCGGAGCACGGTCGTGTAGAGTTGTGTGGGCGTTGCGACTTTGCACGGGCGTGGACTGCATGTGTTGTGTGTGGATCAGAAAGAGAAAGAGAGAGAAAAGGGAGGGGAATGAGGGGTGATGAAGGGAGGAGAGGAAAAAGGGGTGCCGGTGGCCGGAATGGGAAAGGGAAGTGGTGGTTTCTTGTTTAAGAGAAACGGCTAGGGTTTGGGGAGGGGAGATTTTTTGAGGGAGAAGGGCGTGGGCTACTTTAAATAGGGGGTAGGGAACACGGTTCGTCGCCACGCCCGTGTTCTATTTATTTGGTCCGTGTGTTTCGAGAAATTTAAATTTAGGCGCGTTTGAGATGTAGTCCACGCCCGTGTTCCTTGGGCGTGTTGAGACACACGGCCATATCACACGGCCATGTGATATCTTGTTCATTTCTCCCATGCCCGTGTAGAGGGTCCTACGCCAGTGTTCATTAATCAATGTCGACCCCAGCCTTGAGGCACAGGCATGGCTCATGCCTATGTCGGTTACTCAGTGTTTACCATGGTTTTTGGGTACAGGCGTGTTGCACGCTCGTGTCGATTAATTAGTATTGGCCACGGTCGCAGCGCACGGGCGTGGCGTTTAGTCGAAGCCCGTGTCTTGGGGAAAATTTTTGTCCTATTTTTGCACAATCTCCGCCATGCCCATGTACCCATTCATGGTGTCCACACGGCCACGGCCACGCCCGTGTGCAAGGCCGTGTGGTGGGGAAACCTGCGCTTTATTAAATTGGTTAGTTTGTAGTTAGGTGCTAAAAATTGAAAATATGACATTAGTAAAGTTAGTGCTCGGGTTGCCTCCCGAGAAGCGCTCGTTTAAAGTCTTAAGCTAGACTTACCCTTTTTTCATTTCTAAATGAAAGTTCACAGAGCCGAAGCTCCTCTCTCGTATCCCTAAAATCTTCACCATTATAAATTTTCAGTCACTGACCATTTACCTTGAATGTGCCACGAGTTGGATGAGTTACCTAAACTGTGCCGTAGGGAAAAATAGTTTTGATTACGAATGGACCTGACCATCTTGATCTCATCTTTCCAGGAAACAATTTGAGCCTTCAATTGTATAGGAGGACTAAATCTCCTACTTTGAATTGCTTTGGTTGCTTTAAACGAGCATCATGGCGTCGCTTTGTTGCCTTCTTATATAGTCGTGAGTTCTCATAGGCATTAGCTTGCCATTCATCTAGCTCGTTCAACTGCATCATCCTCTTCTCACTTGCAGTTTTAATATCGTAATTTAAAAATTTTATAGCCCAAAAAGCTTTGTGCTCTAACTCAAATGGTAGATGACAACTTTTTCCGTAGACAAGTTTGTATCGGGATGTTCCTATAGGAGTTTTAAACACTATTCTATAGGTCCATAAAGCATCATCTACTTTCAATGCCCAATATTTCATGTTTGATTCAACTGTTTTCTCTAGAATACGCTTAAGTTCTCGATTTGTTACTTCCACTTGTCCACTGGTTTGAGGGTGATAAGGGGTAGCTGTTCTGTGGTGTACTCCATATTTCTTTAAGACCTTGTCAAATTGAGTATTACAAAAATGAGTACCCCTATCACTAATAATTTCTCTGGGTGTTCCAAATCGAGAGAAGAGTTTCTTAAGAAATTTCACTACCACTCTAGCATCATTAGTGGGTAAAGCTTGAGCTTCCACCCATTTTGACATATAGTCCACTGCTACTAGGATGTATTTATTCCCAAATGAGCTAGGGAATGGGCCCATAAAATCAATACCCCATACATCAAAAATTTCGTATGATAGCATGTATGTTTGGGGCATTTCATCGCATTTAGAGATATTACCTATTCTCTAACATCTATCGCATGAAGTAACATACATGTTAGTGTCTTTGAACAAAGTAGGCCAATAAAAACCTGATTCAAGTGTTTTGTGTGTTGTCCTGATCCCGTTGTAATGTCCTCCTGAAGGTCCTGAATGGCAATGTTCTAAGATTTTGCTTGCTTCTGCTTTTGTAACACATCTCCCAATTACTTGATCTCCACATATACGGAAAAGAAAAGGATCCTCCCAAAAATAATTTTTCACATCAACAAAGAATCTCTTCTTTTGATGATGTGTTAACCTTTTTGGTAGGATGTTAGCAGCTAAGTAATTTGCAATATCTACGAACCAGGGTACCTCGAAGTTAGATATAGTGAATAGTTGTTCTTCGGGAAACGAGTTATTTATCTAACTCTCATCTAGTTCTTTGATATGTGGATTTTCAAGGCTAGAAAGATGATCTGCTGCAAGATTTTTAGCTCCCTTCTTATCTTGAATTTCCAAATCAAATTCCTATAAGAGTAAAATCCATCTTATGAGTCGAGGTTTTTCATCGGATTTAGTTAAAAGATAACGAAGAGTTGAATGGTCAATGTAAACGACAACTTTAGATAATATCAAATACTGTCTAAATTTATCAAATGCAAAATCCACAGCTAGCAACTCTTTTTTTGTGGTGGTGTAATTTTCTTGTGCAGGCGTCAATGTTTTACTAGCATAATAAATTGGCTAAAAATGCTTGTCTCTTCGCTGTCCCAAAACTGCACCTACTGCAAAATCACTCGCATCACACATTAGTTCAAAGGGTAAATTCCAATCAGGTGCAATTATAATTGGAGCCTTTATTAATTTATTTTTAAGGGTGTTAAATGCATCTATACATTCCTGATCAAAATCGAAAGGCACATCCTTTTCTAGTAGTTTTGTTAAAGGCTGAGCTATTTTAGAAAAATCCTTAATAAATCTTCGATAAAGTCCAGCATGTCCTAAATATATTCGAATAGCCTTAACTGAATTAGGAGGAGGTAATTTTTCTATGGTTTCAACCTTTGCTTTATCAACCTCAATCCCTTACTAGAAACTTTGTGTCCTAAAACAATTCCTTCTCGAACCATGAAGTGACACTTTTCCAAATTTAAAACAAGATTCGTTTCCTCACATCACATTAGAACTCGTTTTAGAATTTTAAGGCAAAGATGGAAAGAATTACCAAATACTGAAAAATCGTCCATAAATACCTCCATAATGTCTTCCACAAGTTCATCAAAGATGGCCAGCATGCAGCGCTGAAAAGTAGCAGAAGCTTTACATAATCCAAAAGGCATTCTACGATAAGTAAGCATACCGTATGGACATGTAAATGTTTTCTTTTCTTGATCCTCAGGGGCTATTGGGATTTGGAAGTAGCCGGAGAGTCCGTCCAGGAAGCAGTAGTACATATGCCCAGATAATCTTTCTAACATCTGATCAATAAAGGGCAAAGGGAAGTGATCTTTTCTGGTGGCGTCGTTCAACTTTCTATAGTCAATACAGACTCTCCAACCTGTGACTGTTCTTGTAGGAATCAATTTATTTTTTTCGTTGGCTACAACAGTCATGCCTCTTTTCTTTGGAACGACCTGCACAGGACTTACCCAAGTACAGTCAGAAATAGGATAAATGATTCCAGAATCTAGAAGTTTAATTACCTCAGCTTTAACAACTTCTTCCACGTTGGGGTTCAATCGTCTTTGAGGTTGCACACATGGTTTATACTCATCTTCCATTAAAATTTTGTGGGTGCAAAATGATGGGCTTATTCCTTTAATGTCAGAAATTTTCCAAGCTATGGCTCTTTTATGTTCCCTTAATACCTGTAGCAACTCGTCTTTCTCTTTGGGTTCTAGTCCTGAAGAGATGATTACTGGAAGTGTAGAGTCATCCCTGAGGAATGCATATTCTAAGTGATTTGGCAACTGTTTTAATTCTAATTTCGATGGCTCATCAATAGAGTGTTTTTGTTTTAGTTCGTCATTGATTTCAATGTCCTATTCTTTATTTTGTCTAGAGGAAGATGTATTAGAATTCAACTCATCGGTATCATCATCTACCCCCTCACCTTGGGTAAGACACAGTTCCATCGTGTCTTCATGTATGATTTCCTGCAAAGAATCTTGAATAAAATGATCAATGGCATCAATAAAATAACAGGAATCACCTTGTTCTCTAGAATATCGCATAGCGTCGTAAATTTGAAAAATAATTTCCTCGTCACCTACCCTTAACGCAAGTTTACCATCACCTACATCAATATCAGCCCTAGCAGTAGCTAAAAAGGGGCGCCCCAAAATTAAAGGCACCTCAATGTCCTCATCCATGTCAAGTACAACAAAATCAACAGGGAATATAAATTTATCAACTTTTACCAGAATATCTTTGATAATTCCCCTAGGATATTTAATAGATCTGTCAGCTAACTGAATACTCATCCTAGTGGGTTTTGGTTCCCCAAGACCAAGTTGCTTAAACATTTTATAAGGCATTAAATTAATACTGGAACCTAGATCAGCTAGTGCTTTCTCGATGTTTAAACTACCAATTAAACAGGGAATAGTGAAATTTCCTGGATCTTTCAATTTGGTTGGTAGCTTGTTTTGGAGGATGGCTGAACATTTTTTATTAAGTTCCGCTATTGATATCTCTTCAAACTTCCTTTTATTTGTTAGAAGCTCTTTTAGGAATTTTGCGTACGTCGGCATCTGCGAAATAGCTTCAACAAAAAGGTAAGTTGATATGTAACTATTTAAAAAGTTCAAGAAATTTACCGTATTATACGTCTAAGTGATCTTTCTTTAACTTTCCCGGATATGGGATCGGTGGCTTAAATTCTTCACGTACCGGTGTTACATTCTCGATTTCCTCACTTTTCTCCTTATTAGTTTCTTGTGGCATCTTCTTTTCTGCTTCAACCAATTCCTTCCCACTCCTTAATGTTACTACCTTTACTTGCTCTTGTGGTTTAGGTTCGGTATTATAAGGTAAACGACCTGGTTGCCTTTTGGAAACTAACTTGGTCAACTATCTTAGTTGACTTTTAAGCTTTTGAATTAATGTTTGCTGATTATTCAATGTCGTTTCTGTATTATGAAAATGAATTTCTGACACTGAAATGAATTTTGCTAGCATATCCTCAAGGTTGGGTTCTTTTCCTGTGGGTAGGGCTGTTGGAAGCCTGGAGGGGGTTGTTGTCTTTGATTTCCTTGGTCACCCCATGAAAAATTGGGGTGGTTCATCCAACCTGGATTATTAGTATTACTATAAGGGTTATTTTGAGATCTGAAATTGTTACCCATATAGTTCATCTGTTCATTTTCCATGCCATGTCCGTAGGGTGGGTACTCAGGATTCGCAACACCTCCACTTGTTTCGCATTGCATTACCGGATGTACCTGCGAAGAACACAAACCATCAATCTTTTTGTTTAACATCTCTACCTGATTTGATAGCATGGTTACTGCGTCGAGGTTGAAAACTCCGGCTGCTTTTGTTGGCCTTGTCCTTGTAACTTGCCACTGATAGTTATTCAGTGGCATCTCCTCTATAAACTTGTAGGCCGCTTCAGGAGTTTTGTTATTCAGCGTTCCGCCTGCGGCTGAATCGATTAGTTGCCTCGTTGAGGGGTTCACACCGTTGTAGAAGGTTTGAACCTGAAGCCAAAAAGGTAGCCCATGGTGAGGGCACCTTCTCAACAAATCCATGTATCTCTCCCATGCATCATATAGGGTTTCTAGATCCATCTGCACAAAAGAAGAGATATCATTCCTCAACTTGGCTGTTTTGGCCGGTGGAAAATATTTTAACAAGAATTTTTTGGTCATTTGATCCCATGTAGTGATTGACCCTCGTGGAAGAGAATTCAACCACTATTTTACTTTATTCCTCAAAGAAAAGGGAAACAACCGAAGACGGATGGCATCATCAGAAACACCATTTATTTTAAAGGTATCACAAAATTCTAGAAAATTCGCCAAGTGAATATTTGTATCTTCATCCTGCAAACCATCAAACTAAACAAATTATTGTATCATCTGAATTGTGTTAGGTTTTAGTTCAAAATTATTCGCAGCAAAAGCAGATCTAACAATACTTGACTCAGTTCCCGTTAAATTAGGTTTAGCATAATCATACATAGTTCGAGGAGCATGATTTTTGGCCACCTTTGGAGGTAGCAGATTATTCTCAGCCATCTCTTCAGTGGTATTGGTTTTGTCTTCTTGCTCTTCTTCTATGTAATTTAAGCTTCACCTTATTTCTCTACGATTTTTGCGAACGGTACCTTAAATATCACTATCGTAAATTAAGGGTCCTGTCAGGTTCCTTCTAGTCATAAACTAGAGGTACCTGCTAGGAACAAATAAAAGAAAGAATATTAGCAAAGTTAAAAATAGAATAAAAGTAAATTGCAAAAAATAAAAATGGCTAAAGTTGTAACATCCCGGTTTAGGGCCTAGCCGGAATAGTGGTGCGAGACCACAAATCCGAGGGTTTTGAATGAGTTTTTGAGGTTTTTGTTATGTATGCATGCTAATTTGAAAGTTTCATGAGGCAATTTTGTGAAATTGTGGTTGAATTGTCCAAAAGGACTAAATTGCAAAAATTGCAAAATGTGTGTTTCTAGAAGCTATTTGTGTGAAATAGCTTTAGATTATTAATTAGAGGTCATTAAATAGCAATTTACCCAAATTCAAAATTTTGGACAAAAATGGGCATGGATGAGTTAAAATTTGAAGTTTATCAAAAATGGCATTTTGGTCATTTAGTTATTAAGTGATTAAATAGGTGAAAAGATGACAAAAAATCACTCATCTTCTCCCCCAAGCTGCCGAAAATTCAAATAGCCATTGTTAGGGCTCTTTCAATTTTTCAAGCTTGCTAGTAAGTGCTCCTAAGCCCAGTTTTTGATATTCTTTGTATTTTTGAAGTCCTAGTAGCATGAGTAAGCTATTTTTAGCTATTTGGTGAGCTATTATGGATGTTAAAAAATGTACATATGTATGACATGCATGTATTTTGATGTTTTATGGAAGAATATGAAGGCTTGATGTAGTAGAAACATCTTTTGCTAAGTGATTTTCCATGAAAATGCATGTAAGGACTAGTTTGTGAAAAAACTTTAGTTTGGTCATACATGTGTGATTTAGTGAGAATCGATGAATGCTTTAGTTGAGTAAGTGGTTCGGCTAAGCATGAAAGGATAGAAAGTTGAATAAAAATCACTTTAGAGCCTTGGGGCTAAAGTGTAAATATGAGAAAGTTTAGGGGAAAAATAGTAATTTTGCTAAAGTATGAAATGTGGGTCAATTTAGTCA
Organism: Gossypium sturtianum; assembly: GCA_025698515.1. Taxonomy (NCBI): domain Eukaryota; kingdom Viridiplantae; phylum Streptophyta; class Magnoliopsida; order Malvales; family Malvaceae; genus Gossypium; species Gossypium sturtianum. The sequence goes on along the minus strand of CM046949.1, from coordinate 129,506,458 downwards.
ATGTGTGTATTGAATAAGCTGATTTATTCATTATAGATCAAGAAAGACGAAGCCCGGATCATAACTGAGGCAAAAGCAATATGGTGGACTAAATTGCATATTTCTATACTTTTGAGTATCGAGGTAAGTCTATGTGGAACGGTGGAAATGTGCAAGTGTACACAATCGCAACAAGTAATAAAGTGACAAGTAAATGTCGAGTTATCGTACCTAATGTGGATCGTAAAAGAATTATTTATGAAAATGTTTTCAAACAATTTGGTGAAGGAAAAATATTTGGATTTAAGAAATATTTAAAACTAAAAATAAAACAAAGAAAAATAAAATAAAACAAAGTTCTAATGCACGATTTCAAAACTCGATTTTAATCAAGATGATATAATTGTGTTGGATTAATAACATTTCTTACCTTAGAATTATTAAACTCGTGTTTATACTTATTAAAACATGGCAACTCTGTAATTTGCTAACTTATGAACATATTTACAAATAAAAATCCATTCATCTCTTATACATATTCCTATGCAAATTCAAACGACTAAACAGACTTCTAAAAGTAAACATGTTATCGTACATACATACTTATTAAATTAAATTATCTCTCGCATATTCCTATGTCAATTCAAACGATTAATTCAACCTAACAAGCATATAAAAGATCATGTGAAGTAACAAAGTATTCTTACCTTGAAACAATTTAATCACAAAATCCACGCAAGTTATGCAAGGCATATGTATCGTCAAATACAATGCTAATTTAATCTTCACTTCCTTAGAAGAATTAAACATGCCATGATTAAGTATTGCGTCCATTAATTACAATTTCAATGCGTTTAAATAATTAATTCATTAGCTATCTAAACAATTATAATGCCAGATAACTTAACGTAATTTTACTTAATCAAACATTTTACCGAGGCCTTTAACAGCATAAACACAATTTTAATAATTCAAGAGGACGAAATGCGATCAACCCAAAACGAATTAAATTCAAGCTAAATTGATTAAATTAAACATTCCAACAGCATAAATATTCATAAACATGTTTGTCAAAACAACAACGAATAATTTAAAGAGATAAGGAACAAGAAACAAATCCGGTGTTTCCCCATGGCTTGTCTGTTTGCTCCCTTCTTCGTTCTTCGTTGTCCTCGGCTATCAAGGTCGCTTATGAACAATTCAATTGCTGCTTCAAATGGCTGGAAAAACACCTCTTTCCCAAGAGGAGAAATTGGCACAAGAACACCAAAAAGGGAGAAGGGAAAATGGGAATTGAGAGAAAGTGAGAGAGGAGAATGTTAAATGCTTGAGGTGTGTTTTGAATGAGCAGCTAGGGGGTGTATTTATAGCTTATCAAGGCTGCTAAAAATAGAAAATATCAGCAGCAAAAGAGGCCTCCCTTGGCTGGCCATCCCATGTGGCAAAGTTGAAGAATTCAACTTTGCTAAATATAGCATGGGGCAATCTACAAAGCCATAATTTTTGGAGGGGTTTGAATGCAGTTTTGAAAGGTCTTCAAGGGCTTCTTTGCAAGCTTAATTAATCAGCTAATAAGCTGATTTGGGCCATCATTGTGGGACGGTTTGGGCTGCCCAATTGGTGGCTGGTTCGGTTCAACTCGATTCGGTTCAACCAAGATGCGCTTTAATGGACCCTTTTCCATAATTAATTAATAATAATTTTTTAGCCCAAATTAAATTGGGAATAACTTAAAATTAATTATATTATGATTAAATCTTCATAATTGGACCGTCTTGGGCTGGAAATAAATTTGCCTTGAACTTGAAATTGCTTCTTGGTTTTTTGTTCTTGAGCGATTGTTCGCTGAAAGTGATTTTTGCCCTTTGTGCGATTCTGTCGAAAATAGTCAAAATAAATCAAAATTAATTATAAAATTATTTAAAATTCATCATGTTCATATTTTTAGCACAATTTAATTATTTTATAATATTTAATTATTTTCCGACAAGAATTTACTCGAAACCACATGAATTTGGGTCAAAAAGGGCATGAAAAAGTATATAATTTTTTGTGTTTCCACTATGCATAAATAATGCATTCATACTTATAATCTATTAATGCTGGCTAGTGTGTAGCATGTTTAAGAACCTATGTGGAATGAATGTATGATCGAGAATGATTGAGAACCTATGTGGTTTAAGTAGAATGATTAAGTAAGTAGACTTGTGCATGTGTTGTGATAATGCTAGGTGGTGGGCTAAGTGCGATACCATCCTAATGCATATTGACGATGAGCTAGCTATGTGCGATGCTATCGTGAGGTATATCGTCTAGTGGGCTATGTGCTGAACTACTATGAATACCTTTGTGGTAGGCTAAGTGCGATACCACCTTATTAATCAATCGTGGTGTGCTAAGTGCCAAACCACCGAGATATTGGCTGTGTGGATTAACTGTGTGTACTAGCTGTGTGTGTAATAGCTGTGTGGATTAGTTATGTAAACTAGTTGTGTGGATAAGTTGTGTGGATAAGTTATGTGGATTGACTGTGTGGATGTATTACGAGAAATAATGATGTGTTGTATGTTAAGTAGATGTGATATTTAATGCAGGGGTGCATTTCAATGGTTATGAGTATGTGACTCATGATGAGTTGGAAATGTGGTAAGGGATAGAAAGAGTAAGCACAATGGTATATTATATGTTGGTATAATGCTAATTGTTGCTTAGCTTATACTATGTTGCTTAATTGTTTATGTGTAAACTTACTAAGCTCAAAGCTTACTCCCTTTCTTTTCCCTTGTCTTATAGATTTAAAAGCATTGAATCGAGATACGAGGATCATCAGAAGATAGCCCACATATCAGCAAACTTTGGTACATGAAATTTAATGTTTTTTATATGGCATGTATAGGGGCTAGACAAGTTAGTGAGTTTTGTTGTAAATGGCTAAGATGTGTTGGCCTTTAAATGGATAGTCTATTTTGTATAATGCCATGGTTGTTGGCTATTACATTATATGAAAGAAAGTTATAGTTGTCTATGTGAGATTACAATTCAATTTGAGTTGTTTATGGATGTGTTGTATGTGTAATATCCCGGGTCGGGGGCTATTTTGTTGTTGCATGATGTTGCATGTGTTTAGTGTGCTGTGTGGCTATTTTTGTGTGTTTTAGGGGCTTAATTGTAGGCTAGGAGTATGCCTGAGTGAATGGGAAAAATTTAGTTTTTGGGCTTAGGTGAGAGGAGCTGAAAGAGCTGGGGTTTAAGAATTTTATTTTGTTGTTTTGTTGCACAAAAGAGGAGCTGGCAAGGTGGCAAGGCATGCGCTACTTGGGAGCTAGGTGTGGCGTCAATTGCATGAGGTGGAGGTCTTGTGTTCAAGCTGCAAAGACCTCACATTTTGGTTCATTTTGGACGGCATAGGAGGGAAGAGTTGGATGAAGTTTAAATTCCTCCTTGGACTTGGTCAAATGGCGGCTTGGTGGGTGGAGAGTGATTTGTGGAGGAGGACTTGGTCAAGGTGATTTGAATTGGTGGCTTGGAGTGTTTAGGGGGATCTTGGCCGAATTTTAGGAGTTTTGGGGGGGGAGTGTGGACGGCTTGGTATGGGATTTTGGGTGGCCGAATGTCATTTTGACATTTTTGGTGATTTCGGTCTTGAGTTAGCAAGTTCTCCCTTTTTGTCAAAGTAAGCCGATTTTTTTTCTAAAGCATTTCTCTCATTTTCTTCACTCCTTCAAGTCGAAATTCTAAGTGAGTTCTTCATACTCTCTTTTGCAAACCGAAAGCTCAATCTCTCTTTTGCCGAATTGTGTTGCCTTTTGAGTGGGTGGCCGAAAGTTCCCAACCATCTCCCTTTCTTTTATTCATTCGTTGAAACCGAAATTAGTAATCTTTCTTTCTCATATTTTCATTCTTCTACAACTCTTGTGCCGAATCCATATCTCCTCTTTAGCCAAAACTTCTAATTGTTCTTATCATTTCATTAAACCAAAACCTTATCATCTTGTTCCCTTAAACCTTCATTTTATTTTCTTTCTTTTCCCTATACCCTTAGCCGAAACTTTACCTATTTTTCATCTTCTCTCTTTGCACTCAAAGCCGAACATAGGTGTGTTAAACATCTTGGCCGAATCCTCTTTTCTTTTGCTTAGTGTGTTAGCCGAATTTCCCCTCTCTCCTAGTGGTGTTCATCTTGGCCGAATTCTAGAGAAGTGTTGATCTTGTTGGGGTTTGTTTTCAATCGATTGGAGTTAGGTAAGTGCTTGGCCGAATGGCCATTTCTCCTCTCTCTTGTGCTTTATCGTGTTGGGTTGGTTAAGAGCCGATTTTGGGTTCGGTTGAAAGGAATTAATCTTTTGTTAATCATCGCATTATAGGGCCTTTGGATTTTGGGAGCAAGCAAGAGGAGTCTTCTTTCTCTGTTAATCGTTGGTAAGTGGTGGCAAGAGTTGATGTTATCAAGTCTATTCTCTTAGTTCTCGTTTAGTCAAGTTACAAGAGACTAATATTTCTTCTTAATAGGGTGTGCCGTTTGCTTTAGGAGGAACCATTATTGGTTCGGGTTTGGTAGGAAACCAAATCAAGTGTAAGGTAAGGGTTAAGCGTTAACCCTCTTGATCTATTTGGTTTTGGCCGAATGGTATAGGTGACTAATCTATGTTTGGCCGATTATAGGAGCAAGGATTCGAGGGCCTTAGATCGGTTCGTTGAGTTTTAAGCTTGTGTTTGAACAGGTGTGTAACTAACACACCCACACTTAGTAATATTATTAATAACTCTGATTGCTTTGTAAAACCAAAACAGTATGATGGATTAATTGGTACCCAAGTGGGGTATATGTACGGATCCGGGTAAGTCCGTAGCATTACGAGTTCTACTGATGTATACTCAATATTATGATCTATGTTATGTATGCTATGAGATATAATGCTTGGCATGTTGGCATGATATGCATGACTTGTACGAGATGCATGATCACATGAGTATGGCATGATGATGGGTATTATGAGTGGAGGGAGGATGATGATGATATCCGTGTCTTTGGGACACCGTGTCTTTGGGACACCGTGAGGTTTGGCACCTCCAAAGTGGTTTGGTACCACGATTGATTTTGTGACTTGGTCACCGGTGATTTGGTATCACATTTGTGTCTTTGGGACACCAGAGGTTTGGCACCTCATTGCGACTGGCCCCCGTGGTTAACACCACCGTGGGTTGGCCCCACTTGAGATATGGGATCGATCTCGCTAGTGATTTGGTATCACACGATGGGTTGGCCCCATCATCGGATTTGTGATTGCGGTCACCGGTGATTTGGTATCACATTTGTGTCTTTGGGACACGAGGTTTGGCACCTCATTGCGACTCGCCCCTCGTGGTTAACACCACCGTGGGTTGGCCCCACTTTGAGATATGGGATCGTCGCTAGTGATTTGGTATCACACGTGGGTTGGCCCCATCATTGGATTATTCGTGACTTTGGGTCACCAAAGTGGTTTGGCACCACACTTATGGATATCGTGACTTTGGGTCACGGTGGTTTGGCACCACCGGTGGTTTGGTACCACACGGGGTAGAAAAGGCGATATGGATGGTTAGGATCGGGTTGCATTAATCATGTTGCTATGTATGATGTGTGTTAGCATGTTGTTTCGTCGTCGAGCGGGATTTATGCATCGAGTCATTCGACTCACCCTCTCCTTTGACATTTCAGTGACACTTAGACGCGGACGTGGAGCCGGGATGGACTCGGGTACTCATGCCACGCTTAATAAAGTTTTACTCAGACTTTATAATTTGGGTACTTTTGCTTGCTTTCATTATTTAGGTTCCTGTTTTGGATTGTAAAAGGCCTTTTATTTATGTTTTACGATGTTTATGCTTTAAATAGACTTTAATACGCCTTAACAAAATAAGTGGGTTGGAATTTTACTAAAAATTGGAAAGACAATGATTTAAAAACTATAACGCAAAGTGTTTTAAACTATACCATCGGGTATCTCACCATGACTCGCATTAGAAACACAACGATTTCCAAACCAAAACTCGATTTTCTACCGAGTTAAAATGCCTTAAGTAACACTAAGAAACTATTTGAATGATGAAATGGAATAAACTCGTTTTAACTACACCTTTTGGTTAAGAAATTTTCTTCAAATACACTAGATAGTGAAGTGTCTACATCCTGCTTTTAAACGAAAAACCTAAACCTCTCAAGTACGTTTTCCCCGTAACATACCAGATTCGGTCGTGGTGTATTGATCGGGTTTAGGGTGTTACAATTGTGGTATCAGAGCCTAGGTTCAAAAGCTCGGCTGTGGGCCCAAGGCCCAAAACGTTTTAAAAGTTTGTTTGATAGTCTTTGTTTTTAAATATATGGTTTGTAAGGCATAGCACCGAAGTCTCCGCACCAGATTCGCTTGTGTAAGTACCCCTTACTATTGCTCTCGTGATTTGTTGGATGTGAGGTGATTTGATGATTAGCAATAGTACATTACTTTAGAGATTGAAACTGATAGAATTCTGTGAACTCGCGAGAACAAATCTCCTTAAATATTCATAAGATTTGCTTTAAAACAATGGAATAAATACTGATGCATAAAACTCTTTAATCAGATACGTAGAGAATTTAGTCATGAGCGCTAGAGGTGGACGTGGTCGTGGACGCAGGTCGTGGTAGGATGACGGTTTCGAGCCCGTAGGATCGGGTCGTGGTTCGAGAAAATGAGATACCGGCTCCGCCACCAACCGGAGGTGGTGAGTTCCAAGATCGATCGAGATGACGCAGCGATGTCACGAGCGATCGCCGCGAGTGTTGGAAAGGGTAGCTGGTGTAGGTGGTGGTGCGGGAGTTAGGAAATCTGTTCGAGCGACTCGGGCAAACGGGCCGAATTCTTTCGAGGTGTTTTCGTGTTGCTCCCAGATCGCTTTGAGTATTGGCCGGAGGCAACCGAGCGGATCATGGATGATCCGGACTTGATCGCTTGAAGAGAAGCCAAGGGCATCGTGACGCTTCTCCGGGATGAGTCATATCGAGTGGTGGCTCACGGTTCGGGACGACAATGTGGCGATAGAGGATCGACATGGGATTATTTCTGTGGTACGCATATCAAAAGAAGTACATCGGAGCTAGTTATATTGACTCCCAAATGAAAGGCATTTTCGAGGCTTGTCCAAGGAGTAAGTCCTGTTTTCGAGTACGAGGCCGAGTTCTTGAAGTGAGTAGGTATGCTGTGGGTATTGTAGCCACCGAACACGAGAGGTGTGTTCGTTTGAGGATTGTCCGAGAGACGAGTTGAGGTCGCTGATTGCTCCTCGCCAGGAGCGTGAGTTTCTTTGTCTGGTTGAGAAGGCTAAGGTAGCCGAGGGTGTTAAGGAGTCCGTGAGGCGGGGTATGGACAGAGCAGGCATAAGAGGAGCTTTGGGTCTTCTGGATCGTCGGGTAATCCTCAGAAAAGGGCTAGACAGAGTGGGCCGAATCAGTCTGGTAGGGTTGTTGCTGCTAGTCGGGACCGCCGCAGTGTAACCATTGTGGGAGATATCATTGGGGATTTCTTTGGACCGGTGGAAAAGGTTGTTTTGAGTGTGGTTCTCTAGATCACCGTGTGAGGGACTGTCCGCGTAAGTTGGCCAGGATTCAGTCTGAGAGTCAGGGCCGTAATCAGTTCAAGAATAATGGACCGCCACCGCAGAGGGGCCGTGGTAATGGCAGAGGTAGTAATGGATCTGGTCGGGGCCGTGGAGCACCGGGCAGAGGTGCGGGTAGTTCTGATACCAGACAGCCTGGATTAGTGTATGCAGCAAGGCGCCGAGAGGAGGGCGACGCACCGGACGGCATAACCGGTACGTTTCTGATCTTTGGTTCTCCTTATACTGCTTTGATTGATGTGGGTTCAACGCACTCTTATGTTGCCAGTAGTATAGTAGAGACCATGGACTTAGACTCTGAGATATCTTCTAGGCAGATGACTGTGATTAGCCCTTTAGGTCACTCTGTGGTAGTAGATAAGTTGTTTAGAGACGTACCCCTAGAACTCCAAGGGGTAGTGTTTGCTGCTGATCTGATGGAACTGCCGTTTGGGGAGTTCGATTTGATTCTTGGGATGGACTGGTTGGTTAAGTACCAGGCGAAGTTGGATTGCGCGGCTAAGCGCATGGTTCTAAGGACGACTGAGGGTGATGAAGTGGCTATGATAGGTAATAGGAGAGATTACTTATCAATGTGGTATCTGTGACCAAGGCGCGAGAAGATGGTCGTGAAGGGAGTGTGAGGCGTATGTGGTTCATGTGTATGCCTTGGAGGCTAAAGAGTCCGCTATAGAAAAAGTCCGAACTATTAAGGAATTTCTTGATGTGTTTCTGAGGAGCTTAGGGTTTGCCGCGAGATCGTGAGGTAGAGTTCGGGATAGATCTGTTACCCGTAAGCTGCGCCAAGTGTCTATTGCTCCGTATAGGATGGCGCCAAAGGAATTGGTGGAGCTTAAGGCTCGATTCGTGGAATTATTGGATCGAGGTTTTATCGGGCCTAGTGTTTCGCCGTAAGTGCGCCGGTACTCTTTGTTAAGAAGAAAGATGGTACGATGCGGATGTGCATAGACTACCGCCAGTTGAATAAGCTGACGATTAAAAACAAGTATCCGTTGCCACGGATAGATGACTTGTTTGATCATTTGAAGGGTGCGCGGTATTTTCTAAGATTGACCGAGGTGCGGGTATCACCAGTTAAAGGTGAAAGAAGCGGATATTCACAAAACAGCATTTCGGACTCGGTATGGGCACTACGAATTTCTGGTAATGCCGTTCGGGTTGACTAACGCTCCGGCAGCATTTATGGATATGATGAATAGAGTGTTTCAGCAAAGATCTGGATCGGGATTCGTCGTGGTTTTCATAGACGACATCTTGGTGTATTCAAGAACAGAGGAAGAGCATGATGCGCATTTGAGAGTTGTTTCGCAGATTTTGAGGAAAAGCGGCTCTATGCTAAGTTCGATAAGTGCGAGTTACGCTCTGCAGAAGTGACTTTCTTGGGTCATGTAGTGTCGGCGGAGGGGATTGAGTAGATCCTCGTAAGATTGAGGCGATTTTGGATTGGAAGCCGCCTAGGTCGGTGGGTGAGATTCGGAGTTTTCTGGGTTTGGCCGGATACTACCGAAGGTTTGTTGAGGGTTTCTCGTTGATAGCAGCGCCGATGACTAAGCTGTTAAGGAAAGAAGTTCCGTTTGTTTGGACTGAGAAACAGCAGGAGAGTTTTGATAAGTTAAAGAAGATCTTGACCAAGCTCTGCTTTAATTCAACCCGAGGTGGTAAGGAATTCACAGGTATCGCGATGCATCACATACTGAGATTGGGTTGTGTCTTTGATGCAAGAAGGTAAGGTTGTGGCTTACGCATCTCTCGCGGTGAGGCCACATGAGATCAACTATCCGACGCGACGATCCGGAGTTAGCGGTGTAGTCTTTGCGTTGAAGATTTGGAGGCACTACTTATGCGGAGAGAAATCAATAGTCTACACCGATCATAAGAGTCCGAAGTACCTCTTGACTCGGAAGGATTTGAATTTGAGGCGCCTTGCAGATGGGTTGAGTTGCTTAAAGATCACGATCGTTCGATTGAGTATCATCCGGGCAAGGCTAACGTGGTGGCGCGACGCGTTGAGCCGTAAGGTTGTTTCGGACTTAAGAGCGATGTTTGCCCACTTGAGCTTGTATGGCGGAAGTATTGCAGCGAGTTGCAGCATTAAGCCTACTTGGGTTGAGCAGATCGAGAGAAACAGTTAGGGGATGAGGTTCGAGTGCGCGCGAAGGTTGCAAGTGCAGGATGGTGGTTTGGAGGGTTACTGACTTGTCTAGTGATGAGGTTCTGTGTTTCCAAGGTAAGGCTTGTATGCCTAAAGATGTTGAGTGAGAGACAGAAGATTCTTCTTCAGACGCACATATGATCCTTATGCTATGCATCCCGGAGGTAGCAAGATGTATAGAGATCTTAGAGAGCGATTTTGGTGGCCTGGCTTGAAGAAAGAGGTGACAGAGTTTGTTGGGAAGTGTGCGACTTGTCGCCAGGTCAAGGTGAACATCGATTGCCGTCGGGTTTGCTTCACTGTGAAGATTCCTCGGTGGAAGTGGGAAAGGATAACCATGGATTTTTCGGTGGGTTACCGCTACGCCAAGCAAGAAGGATTGATTTGGGTAGTGGTGGATCGATCGACTAAATCACTCACTTTATTCCGGTGAGGGTTGACTATTCACTTGAAGTTGGCAAAGCTGTATGTTTCGAGATAGTAAGGTTGCACGGTGTGCCGTTCGATAATCTCGGATAGGGATCCCGATTCACGTCAAGGTTCGGAAAGCGTTGCATCAGCTCTGGGTACGCGGTTGGATTTCAAAGATGGCTTTTCACCCGCATGAATGGACGGGCAATCGAGAAAGAGTTATTCAGATCTTAGAGGATATCTTTGAGAGGTTGTGTCTGGATTTTAGAGGTAGTTGGGAAGAGTTTCTACCATTAGTGAGTTTGCCTACAACAACGATTACCAAGCGAGCATCAAGATGGCACCATATGAGGCGTTGTATGGTAGGAAGTGTCGATCACCTACGTGTTGGACGGAGTTAGGTGAACGCCCGCAGTTGTTAGGACCCGAGTTGGTTCTTTGAGACCGAAAACAAGGTTAAGTTGATTCAAGCTCGGTTGAAGGAAGCTTCGGACCGGCAAGTCTTATGCCGATCTTAAGCGGAGAGACATAGAGTTTTCGTGGGGATCAAGTGTTTACGAAGGTCTCGCCATGGAAGAAGGTTTTGAGGTTCGAAAGAAAGGCAAGCTAAGTCCGAGGTTTATTGGGCCGTATAAGGTTTTGAGACGAGTGGGACCAGTGGCGTATCAACTGGAATTGCCAGCAGAGCTTAGTCAGATTCACGACGTCTTTCACGTGTCGATGCTTCGACGTTATTGTTCGGATCCATCGCATGTGGTAGCAGTGGAAGAGATCGAGGTAAATCTAGATTTGACCATGGAAGAAGAACCTGTGCAGATTCTGGATCGGGAAGTGAAGGTTCTGCGTAGGAAGTCCGTGCCTTTGGTTAAGGTACTTTGGCGAAATCATGGCGTGGAAGAAGCTACGTGGGAACCCGAGGATATGATGAGACAGCAATACCCGCAACTCTTCTGATCAGGTAATTTCGAGGTCGAAATTATTTTTTAAGGGGGGTAGAACTGTAATATCCCGGGTCGGGGGCTATTTTGTTGTTGCATGATGTTGCATGTGTTTAGTGTGCTGTGTGGCTATTTTTGTGTGTTTTAGGGGCTTAATTGTAGGCTAGGAGTATGCCTGAGTGAATGGGAAAAATTTAGTTTTTGGGCTTAGGTGAGAGGAGCTGAAAGAGCTGGGGTTTAAGAATTTTATTTTGTTGTTTTGTTGCACAAAAGAGGAGCTGGCAAGGTGGCAAGGCATGCGCTACTTGGGAGCTAGGTGTGGTGTCAATTGCATGAGGTGGAGGTCTTGTGTTCAAGCCGCAAAGACCTCACATTTTGGTTCATTTTGGATGGCATAGGAGGGAAGAGTTGGATGAAGTTTAAATTCCTCCTTGGACTTGGTCAAATGGCGGCTTGGTGGGTGGAGTGTGATTTGTGGAGGAGGACTTGGTCAAGGTGATTTGAATTGGTGGCTTGGTGTGTTTAGGGGGATCTTGGCCGAATTTTAGGAGTTTTGGGGGGGGAGTGTGGACGGCTTGGTATGGGATTTTGGGTGGCGAATGTCATTTTGACATTTTGGTGATTTCGGTCTTGAGTTAGCAAGTTCTCCTTTTGTCAAAGTAAGCCGATTTTTTTCTAAAGCATTTCTCTCATTTTCTTCACTCCTTCAAGCCGAAATTCTAAGTGAGTTCTTCATACTCTCTTTTACAAACCGAAAGCTCAATCTCTCTTTGCCGAATTGTGTTGCCTTTTGAGTGGGTGGCCGAAAGTTCCCAACCATCTCCTTTCTTTTATTCATTGGTTGAAACCGAAATTAGTAATCTTTCTTTCTCATATTTTCATTCTTCTACAACTCTTGTGCGAATCCATATCTCCTCTTTAGCCAAAACTTCTAATTGTTCTTATCATTTCATTAAACCAAAACCTTATCATCTTGTTCCCTTAAACCTTCATTTTATTTTCTTTCTTTTCCTATACCCTTAGCCGAAACTTTACCTATTTTTCATCTTCTCTTTGCACTCAAAGCCGAACATAGGTGTGTTAAACATCTTGGCCGAATCCTCTTTTCTTTTGCTTAGTGTGTTAGCCGAATTTCCCCTCTCTCCTAGTGGTGTTCATCTTGGCCGAATTCTAGAGAAGTGTTGATCTTGTTGGGGTTTGTTTTCAATCGATTGGAGTTAGGTAAGTGCTTGGCCGAATGGCCATTTCTCCTCTCTCTTGTGCTTTATCGTGTTGGGTTGGTTAAGAGCCGATTTTGGGTTCGGTTGAAAGGAATTAATCTTTTGTTAATCATCACATTATAGGGCCTTTGGATTTTGGGAGCAAGCAAGAGGAGTCTTCTTTCTCTGTTAATCTTTGGTAAGTGGTGGCAAGAGTTGATGTTATCAAGTCTATTCTCTTAGTTCTCGTTTAGTCAAGTTACAAGAGACTAATATTTCTTCTTAATAGGGTGTGCCGTTTGCTTTAGGAGGAACCATTATTGGTTCGGGTTTGGTAGGAAACCAAATCAAGTGTAAGGTAAGGGTTAAGCGTTAACCCTCTTGATCTATTTGGTTTTGGCCGAATGGTATAGGTGACTAATCTATGTTTGGCTGATTATAGGAGCAAGGATTCGAGGGCCTTAGATCGGTTCGTTGAGTTTTAAGCTTGTGTTTGAACAGGTGTGTAACTAACACACCCACACTTAGTAATATTATTAATAACTCTGATTGCTTTGTAAAACCAAAACAGTATGATGGATTAATTGGTACCCAAGTGGGGTATATGTACGGATCCGGGTAAGTCCGTAGCATTACGAGTTCTACTGATGTATACTCAATATTATGATCTATGTTATGTATGCTATGAGATATAATGCTTGGCATGTTGGCATGATATGCATGACTTGTACGAGATGCATGATCACATGAGTATGGCATGATGATGGGTATTATGAGTGGAGGGAGGATGATGATGATATCCGTGTCTTTGGGACACCGTGTCTTTGGGACACTAGAGGTTTGGCACCTCCAGTGGTTTGGTACCACTGTTGATTTTGTGACTTCGGTCACCAGTGATTTGGTATCACATTTGTGTCTTTGGGACACCAGAGGTTTGGCACCTCATTGCGACTCGTCCCTGTGGTTAACACCACCGTGGGTTGGCCCCACTTGAGATATGGGATCGTCTGCTAGTGATTTGGTATCACACGATGGGTTGGCCCCATCATCGGATTTGTGACTGCGGTCACCAGTGATTTGGTATCACATTTGTGTCTTTGGGACACCAGAGGTTTGGCACCTCATTGCGACTCGTCCCCGTGGTTAACACCACCGTGGGTTGGCCCCACTTTGAGATATGGGATCGTCTGCTAGTGATTTGGTATCACACGATGGGTTGGCCCCATCATTGGATTATTCGTGACTTTGGGTCACCAGTGGTTTGGCACCACACTTATGGATATCGTGACTTTGGGTCACGGTGGTTTGGCACCACCAGTGGTTTGGTACCACACGGGGTAGAAAAGGCGATATGGATGGTTAGGATCGGGTTGCATTAATCATGTTGCTATGTATGATGTGTGTTAGCATGTTGTTTCGTCGGGAGCGGGATTTATGCACTGAGTCATTCGACTCACCCTCTCCTTTGACATTTCAGGTGACACTTAGACGCGGACGTGGAGCCGGGATGGACTCGGGGTACTCATGCCACGCTTAATAAAGTTTTACTCAGACTTTATAATTTGGGTACTTTTGCTTGCTTTCATTATTTAGGTTTTGTTTTGGATTGTAAAAGGCCTTTTATTTATGTTTTACGATGTTTATGCTTTAAATAGACTTTAATACGCCTTAACAAAATAAGTGGGTTGGAATTTTACTAAAAATTGGAAAGACAATGATTTAAAAACTATAACGCAAAGTGTTTTAAACTATACCATCGGGTATCTCACCATGACTCGCATTAGAAACACAACGATTTCCAAACCAAAACTCGATTTTCTACCAGGTTAAAATGCCTTAAGTAACACTAAGAAACTATTTGAATGATGAAATGGAATAAACTCGTTTTAACTACACCTTTTGGTTAAGAAATTTTCTTCAAATACACTAGATAGTGAAGTGTCTACATCCTGCTTTTAAACGAAAAACCTAAACCTCTCAAGCACGTTTTCCGTAACATACCGCATTCGGTCGTGGTGTATTGATCGGGTTTGGGGTGTGTTACAAAGATGAGTGCATGTTGTATAAGCTATAAGGGTAAGAAGAGCTTAGCAAATAGCTTTGTTCTTTGTAACACCCCAAAACTCGCCCAAACACCACGACCGGATCCGGCATGTCACTAAGAAGACTTTATAAAACATATCGCGTTTTGTTTTGTTTTAAAAACATAGTTTTGGCGTTTATACGGGGAAAAACTTAATAGGTTGATAAATTGTAAAAGAAATAAATTTTATTTAATGCCTTAATGAATATAAAAATCGAATTTTCCTTTGATTTTTATCATTTCAAGACATGCCATAGTTTAACTTTTTACGTAGGATTTTAGATGTCCAAAACCCGAAAACCAAAAGAAAACATAAAAGAATTATAATAACTCGTGGCCTTATTACAATAAAATATAAACCAACTAAGTAAAAATATTAAAAATAATTAAACTGGTAAAGTCTTTTGCTGAATCAAAATAATCTCTCGCATGGCCACCTTACGCTCCTCTCCAGCCAGGTTCGATGCACTAGGTGCTACCTGAAAGATGTTAAATAATAGGGTGAGTCGCGAGACTCAGTGTGCAACCCTCGTGCACCATCAGATTAGGCCTTAGCCCCACAGAACAGATAACAGAGTATAATATATCAGAAAATATGCAAAGCCCAACCTAATCCTAGGTTTCCATCCGCTACACACCACCCGTACCTGCCATTCACACCATTGGGGATTTCTACAATCAACCCACGCCGCTACACACCATCGATGGCAGTCACGCTGCACATAGCTGCTCATCGTCAGATCATGGCAATAGCCACTACAATAGATCATGGCATAAGCCACTACAACAGATCATGGCAAAAGCCACTACAACATATCATGGCAAAAGCCACTACAACAGATCATGGCATTAGCCACTACAACAGATCACTTCCCCTTTCATCAATCACCCAAACCCATGCATACATAGAAATTGGCATACATATAAAACATATCTTCTCAGCAGAAACATTCACTTTAGAATGACAGAGATCACTAACCTGGTGATTCGCCTTTACCCCTTTTCGGGTTTTCAACAGCCATGCCGGTATTTCGGCATTTAACAGAATATACAGAATATAACAGGTTTGTATGCATACTAATCAAGCAATCTAAATGGTGTGAGAGTGTTACACACCTGATAACATGTAGTACTACTCCCTATGTCGATACCCTTACTAATCAGATCTACTGCCCTTTGCCTACAGCTTTGCTCAAAAGCCGGAAGAATGCGAAGATAAAGCTTCCCCTACATTCGGTCAAGGATTACTATTTACCCGAATTTATATGTTTAAATAAACAAATCTCCTTACCTAGAATGATTAGATCCCGGAAGTAGGATGATTCGAGTGCTACCGATTTAGAAACCTATGCGACTAGATCTTTTCAAATCCCGGAATGCCTCCCATGAAAGAAAATACGAGATTAATCAACCATCTAGCCATTCGGCTATGGTCTCCAAAAGCCAAAAAAGATTAAAAGAATAACATAATCGACACTTACCACTTCAGAAGATTTCGGCTACCCTCTTACAGGAAGATTCGGCAATCACAGAAGAAGATCAAAGCGTAGAAGATTAGAGATCTAGGAATTTCGGCTTTTAAGAAAATCCCGAAAAAGATGAACAAAAAGGCTAATGCGTTTTCGGCTTTTAGAAGAACTGAGTGAGGAGTTTCGGTTTTGGCTTAGGAAAAGAAAACAAAAGAGCCTTAGGGATTTCGGCTAGGAAGTAATTTTGACAGAAGAAGAAAAAGAATAGAAAAGTTTCGGCAATAGAGAAAACTGAGAGAGAGAGAGCTTTAGAGAAAAGAAGAAGAAAGGGAAAAACTGACAGAATTCGGCTTTGCCTAACTCTATCTAGCCGTCCCCTCCTTTACACACACAGTCCCATATTCGGCCACCTCTATCCTCCTAGATAGCTCCTCATCCTTTCCCTTATCCTTATCAGAACACCTATCAAAAGAGACTTAATTAGCTCCAACTCTTCCCTCCTTTATCAGCACCATATCCACATATTTTAAACATTAAAAATCCTTAAATTTTAGCCTTGTTTCTGTCCCCCCTTACTCCCTTTTAAGTGCCAAATTTGACCCAAAAACATGGGCTCCAAGTGGCCAAAACTTGGGCCCTCTCCATCCACTAGTGACACCACCTTCTGGCTTCTTTGTAGCGCCGCCAAACTTTGGGCCACAAGCCCACTTGCTACTTTTAAACACAGATACCTACCTTTAAACCCTATATTGCCCCAACAGAAAATTAACCAAGGCCTCAGCCCAAACCTGAGCCCAATTCGCATCTCAAATTCTCAAACCAACACATTAAACCTACACACACCAAAATGCACAGGCCCACTAATTCAGGATGTTACATTCTTGGCCATGTGGATATACACACAGGCATGTGTCTAGGCCATGTGTGACACACGGTCAGCCCACGGGCGTGTGCTTTGGCCGTGCGTCCCCTGCATGTTAGTATTTGAAGTCAGAATAGACCACAGACCAGCCACACGGGCGTGTGTCTAGGGCGTGTGGGATTAACAAGTGTTGGCCACGGGCTAGCCACACGGGCATGTGTCTACACTCTAGGCCGTGTTAAGGTAGTCAGTGTGCACCACGGGTGGTAAGCACGGGCGTGCCTTGGCCGTGGGTAAATTGGCAGAATACTGGGTTTTTAGGCACGGTCTGGGGACATGGGCGTGTATGTCTATGCACGGGCGTGTCTAATCTTGCACGGGCGTGTGAGACCTGTATAAAAGAGGAAAATTTTTAAGATTGGAGAAAGTCCTGAATTATTCTCGAGAGCCCTTGTGTGTATGAGTAAGGCCTCGTAAGTCAAGAATGAGGTTATAGAGAGTAATTACGTTGAGCCTAAGTGCCGATTAAGTGGTTTGAGTTCGGTAATGCCTCGGGCCCGACTCCTGGCGAAGAACCTGGGTAAGGGGTGTTACATTTAGTGGTATCAGAGCTATGGTTTAGTCAGTTCTAGGACTACCGTAGCGGGTGTAAGAGTCTAGCTATACATGCCATAAGTGTACAATGATAGTGTGGTGGTTTCTGATGATTTTAAATCTTGTTTTATATAGTATATGGATTCTGATCCATCGACTGCTGATGAAGCAGCAAGTAACGCACCGGCTCCTGTGCAAGAAACGGCGCCCGTTGAGAGTGGACCCGAGGTCAGGGGTCAAGGGGAAGAGGCACGAGAAGCCTTTCTCCAGATGATGAGTAATTGGTACTCGAATTATGTTCGAGCGAACCCTAATGCTCAACCTCCTCCACCTCCTCCTGTACCTTAGCCAAATCCAGTGGCTCCTCAAGGTATGGATGTAGTAAGGATATCGAAACCCCCGGTGGATAAGATTATGAAACACGGGGCTGAGGAGTTTAGAGCTAAGGTAGATGATGACCTAGAGAGGGCGAAATTCTGGTTGGAGAACTCTATGAGGGTGTTCGATAAGCTCTCATGTACATCTGATGAGAGTTTGAAGTGTGTCGTATCTTTGCTGAGAGATTCGGCATACCATTGGTGGAAGACGCTGACGTTAGTGGTCCCAAAAGAGCGGGTGACGTGGGACTTCTTTCTAGAAGAGTTTCGGAAGAAGTATATAAGCCAGAGGTTTACTGACCAAAAAAGGAAAGAATTCCTTGAGTTGAAGCAAGGAAGGATGACAGTAGCGGAATATGTAACATCCCGGTTTAGGGCCTAGTCAGAATAGTGGTTCGAGACCATAAATTTGAGGGTCATGAATGAGTTTTTGAGGTTTATATTATGTATGCATGCTAGTGTGAAAGTTTCATGAAACAATTTTGCGAAATTGTGGTTGAATTGTCCAAAAAGGACTAAATTGCAAAAGTTGCAAAATGTGTGTTTCTAGAAGCTATTTGTGTGAAATAGCTTTAGATTATTAATTAGAGGTCCTTAAATAGCAATTTACCCAAATTCTAATTTTTGGACAAAAATGGGCATGGATGAGTCAAATTTTGAAGTTTATCAAAAAGGGCATTTTGGTCATTTATCAAATAAGTGATTAAAATAGGTGAAAAGATGACAAATTCATTAATCTTCTTCCCCATTAGCTGCCGAAAATTTGAGAAGCCATTGTTAGGGTTCTTTCAATTTTTCAAGCTTGCTAGTAAGTGCTCTTAAGCCCAGTTTTGATATTCTTTGTATTTTTGAAGTCCCGGTAGCATGAGTAAGCTATTTTTAGCTATTTGATGAGCTATAATGGATGTTCAAAAATGTGGTCATGAATGACATGCATGTATTTTGATGTTTTACGGAAGATTATGAAAGCTTGATGTAATAGAAACATCTTTTGCTAAGTGATTTTCCTTGAAAATGCATGCAGGGACTAGTTTGTGAAAAACTTTAGTTTGGTCATACATGTGTGATTTAGTGAGATTTGATGAATGCTTTAGTTGAGTAAGTGGTTTAGCTAAGCATGAAAGGATGGAAAGTTGAATAAAAATCACTTTACGAGCCTTGGGGCTAAAGTGTAAAAATGAGAAAGTTTAGGGGCAAAATAGTAATTTTGCTAAAGTATGAAATGTGGGTCAATTTAGTCAATGTGTGTATTGAATAAGCTGAATTATTCATTATAGATCAAGAAAGACGAAGCTGGGATCGAAAACGAGGCAAAAGCAAGGTGGTGGACTAAATTGCATATTTCTATACTTTTGAGTATTGAGGTAAGTCTATGCATAAATAATGC
This sequence comes from Gossypium sturtianum, assembly GCA_025698515.1. NCBI lineage: Eukaryota > Viridiplantae > Streptophyta > Magnoliopsida > Malvales > Malvaceae > Gossypium > Gossypium sturtianum. The sequence continues at coordinate 129,487,372 of CM046949.1, read as the reverse complement.
ATTCATACTTACAATTTGTTAATGCTAGCTAGTGTGTAGCATATTTGAGAACCTATGTGGGATGAATGTAGTAGAAAATGTGGAATGAATGTATGATCGAGAATGATTAAGTAAGTAGACTTGTGCATGTGTTGTGATAATGCTAGATGGTGGGCTAAGTGCGATACCATCCTAATTCATATTGACGATGAGCTAGCTATGTGCGATGCTATCGTGAGGTATATTGTTTGGTGAGCTATGTGCTGACTCACTATGAATACCTTTGTGGTAGGCTAAGTGCGATACCACCTTATTAATCAATTGTGGTGTGCTAAGTGCGAAACCACTGAGATATTGGCTGTGTGGATTAATTGTGTGTATTAGCTGTGTGTAATAGTTGTGTGGATTAATTATGTGAACTAACTGTGTGAATAGCTGTGTGGATAAGTTATGTGGATAAACTGTTTGGATGTATTACGAGAAATAATGATGTGTTGTATATTGTGTAAATGTGACATAGAATGCAGGGGTGCATTTTGATGGTTATGAGTATGTGACTCATGATGTGTTGGAAATATGGTAAAGGATAGAAAGAGTAAGCATAGTTGTGAATTACTTGTTGGTATAATGCTAATGGTTGCTTAGCTTATACTATGTTGCTTAATTGTTTATGTGTAAACTTACTAAGCTCAAAGCTTACTCTCTTTCTTTTCCCTTATCTTATAGATTAAAAGCGTTGAATCGAGATACGAGGATCATTAGAAGATAGCCCACATATCAGCACAGTTCGGTACATGAAACTTAATGTTTTGTATATGGCATGTACAGAGGCTAGACAAGTTAGTGGATTTTGTTGTAAATGGCTAAGACGTGTTGGCCTTTAGATGGATAGCTTATTCTGTATAATGCCATGGTTGTTGGCTATTACATTATATGAAAGAAAGATGTAGTTTTCTATGTGAGAATGCACTTCAATTTGTGTTGATTATGATGGTGTTAGATGAATATATGTTGTGTATGTTAGAAGGGTGAAAAGAACTTGACACTTAGTCTTGTTTTTGACCATGCGGATAGATACACGGGCATGTGTCTAGGCCATGTGTGACACACGGTCAGCCCACGGGTGTGTGCTGTGGCCGTGCATCCCCTGCATGTTTACATTGTAAATCAGGATAGTCCACGGGCTAGCCACACGGGCTTGTCCAGACCGTGTGGATTTAGTCAGTGTCGACCACGGGTGGAAGGCACGGACGTGTAATAGGGTACACGGGCGTGTTCCCAAATCGCATGGGCGTGTGCCTTAACCGTGGGGAATTTGGCAAAATGCTTGGGTTTTTAGGCACGGTCTGGGGACATGGGCGTGTGTGCTCATGCACGGGCGTGTCTAATCTTGCACGGGCGTGTGAGACCTATATAAAAGAGAAAAATTTTAAGGATCGTAAAAGTTCCGGATTAGTCTCGAGAGCCCTCGTGTGTATGAGTGAGGCCTCGTAAGTCGAGAATGAGGTTATAGAGAGTAATGACGTTGAGCCTAAGTGGCGATTAAGTGGGTTGAGTTCGGTAACGCCTCAGGCTCGGTTCCCGGCGTAGAACCTGGGTAAGGGGTGTTACATTTAGTGGTATTAGAGATATGGTTTAGCCATTTCTAGGACTACCGTAGCGGGTGTAAGAGTCTAGCTATACATGCCATAAGTGTACAATGGTAATGTGGTGGTTTCTGATGATTTAAATCTTGTTTATTATAGTATATGGATCCGATCCATTGACTGCTGATGAAGCAGCGAGTAACGCGCCGGCTCCTGCGCAAGGGACCGCGCCCGTTGAGAGTGGACCCGAGGTCAGGGGTCAAGGGGAAGAGGCACAAGAAGCCTTTCTCTAGATGATGAGTAATTGGTACTCGGATTATGTTCGAGCGAACCCTAATGCTCAACCTCCTCCACCTCCTCCTGTACCTCAGCCAAATCCAGTGGCTCCTTAAGGTATGGATGTAGTGAGGATATCGAAACCCCCGGTGGATAAGATTAGGAAACACGGGGCTGAGGAGTTTAGAGCTAAGGTAGATGATGACCCAGAGAGGGCGGAGTTCTGGTTGGAGAACTCGATGAGGGTGTTCGATGAGCTCTCATGTACACCTGAGGAGAGTTTGAAGTGTGTCGTATCGTTGCTGAGAGATCCGGCATACCATTGGTGGAAGACGCTGACGTTAGTGGTCCCGAAAGAGCGGGTGACATCGGACTTCTTTCTGGAAGAGTTCCGGAAGAAGTATATAAGCCAGAGGTTTACTGACCGAAAAAGGAAAGAATTCCTTGAGCTGAAGCAAGGAAGGATGACAGTAGCTGAATACGAGTGTGAGTTTGTTAGGCTTAGCAAATACGCTCAAGAATGTGTGTCGACAGAGACTATCTTGTGCAAGAGGTTCGAAGATGGGCTGAATGAGGATATCAAACTCCTAGTGGGCATTTTGGAGTTGAAAGAATTTGTAGTATTAGTTGAGAGGGCAAGTAAGGCCGAAGAGCTGAGTTCAGAAAAGAGGAGGGTTGCGAGTGAAGCCCGAGATGCTAGAAAGAGGCCGATGGGCAAGTCGTATCAAGCCCAGTCGAAAAGATCCAAGGAAGTAAATCCTCGGATGACAGCACCAGTGGGTTATTTGCATCGAGACTTGGGCAATACTCATTCAGGTTCGAGAGCCCAAGCCCCCTCGATGGAAAGTGTGGGCAATACAAAGAGTAAACCGGAGTGTCCTAGTTGTGGTAGGTATCACACCGGAGAGTGTTGGGGAAACAGTCGGAAATGTTATAAGTGTGGTTCCCCTGACCACTTTATCCGTAGCTGTTCCGAGAGGGATGATAAGGAAGAGAAGCAGGAAGTGAGACCTAGTGATGTGTCTATGAGGGGTAGACCACCAAGGAACCCAAGAGGTGGGGCTAGTGGTAAAGTTGCACCCAGAGATTCTACTGTGAGACCAGAGGGTTGGCCACCTGCGAGGACGTATGCCATTCGCGCTCGCGAAGAGGCATCCTCCCCTGATGTGATAACGGGTACTTTTTCTCTCTTTGACACCTTTGTTATTGCTTTAATAGATCCAGGGTCTACTCATTTTTATATTTGCATGAGGTTAGCATCTAGTTTGAGTATGACCGTTGAGTCTACGGACATAGTGGTTAAGGTGTCAAACCCGTTAGGAAAGCATGTGTTAGTGGACAAAGTGTGTAAGAATTGTCCTTTATTGATTGAGAATCATTGTTTTCCGGCAAACCTTATGTTATTGCCGTTTGATGATTTTGATTTAATCCTAGGCATGGATTGGTTGACTACCCATAATGTCTTAGTGAACTATGGTAGTAAGTTTATTGAACTGAAATGTGAGAGTGGAAATGTGGTTCGGGTTGAATCAGGTGGATTGGACAGTCTACCCGTGATGATTTCTTCCTTAGTGGCTGAGAAATGTTTGAGGAAAGGATGTGAGTCCTATCTTGCGTTTGTGTTGAATACTCAAGAGGTTGGAGTAGAGTTTGAAACAGTGCCAGAGGTATGTGAGTACCCAGATGTATTTTCGAAAGAGTTACCCGAATTACCTCCAGTGAGAGAGGTCGAGTTTGGAATTGAGTTGGTTCCGGGAACGACACCTATTTCGATTGCTCCGTACAGAATGGCACCTGTAGAGTTGAAGGAACTGAAAGTTCAGTTGCAAGAACTGACAGATAAGGGTTTTGCAAGACCGAGCTACTCGCCGTGGGGTGCTCTGGTATTGTTTGTGAAGAAGAAAGATGGGTCTATGAGATTGTGTATAGACTATAGGCAACTTAACAAAGTGACAGTTAAGAATAAGTATCCTTTACCAAGGATTGATGATCTTTTTGATCAATTGAAGGGAGCTACAGTGTTCTCCAAGATAGACTTGAGGTCTGGTTATTATCAGCTCAGAGTGAAAGAGCAAGATGTGTTGAAAACTGCATTTCGGACAATGTATGGCCATTATGAGTTTTTGGTTATGCTGTTTGGTTTGACGAATGCACCTGCGATTTTTATGGATCTGATGAACCGTGTTTTCAGACCATATGTAGACAAGTTTGTGGTTGTCTTTATTGACGACATATTGATTTATTCTCGGGATGAGAACGATCATGAAGAGCACTTGAGAATTGTCTTGCAAACGTTAAAAGATAAGCAGTTGTATGCTAAGTTTAGCAAGAGTGAGTTTTGGCTCCGAGAGGTCGGATTCCTAGGACACATGGTGTCAGGTGATGGTGTCAGAGTTGACCCGAGTAAGATATCGGCTGTTATGGATTGTAAATCGCCGAGGAACTTGTAAAAAATCAGAAGTTTCTTGGGATTAGCGGGATATTACAGACGTTTCGTAAAGGGGTTCTCCGTGATTGCTACCCCGATGATGAAACTTTTGCATAAAGATGTCAAGTTTGAATGGACTGAGACATGTTGTAACAGCCCAATTTTGACCCTAATCGGAATGGTGGTTTCGGGACCACGAATCCGAGTTGAAAAAATAATTAATATTATTTTATATGCTCATTATATGTGTATTGGTGTGTGTGAAAAGTTCGTATTAAAATTTGATCATTTTAGTGCATAATTGTGAAAAAGGGCTTAATCGCATAAAAAGAAAATTTGATGGTTAAATATGTAAGTACTAAATTGATGATGTCTTTATAAATTGGAGGTTTAGAGTTGCAAATTGACCATAAAATGGAGATAGTGGATGGTCATGATTATGCATGTAATAGTGATTGATTTTGGTTGTTTTATTTTATATCATATTATAATGAAATAATTTAGTATATGTTATAATAATATAATAGATAAAAGATGAAAAAATGTTCATCTTCTTCTAGCTTTGACCGAAAATAAAAGAAAAGAGAAAGAAAAAAAAGGTTTAGCTCCATTCGGCCATGCTTGAGTTTGATTAAGGTAAGTGTTTAGCCCGGTTTTTAATAATTTTTACATTTTTGATATCTGTGTTATGTGTTTGAGCATGTGTTAAAATATCGTAGACTAATTTGTCTGTTTGGGTGTTTAATTTTAGAAAAAGGATTAAATTGCATAAGTGGGAAAAGTAGCCATTTATTAAATTATGTGGCAAAATTGATTTGACTTCTTAAGTATGAGTACTTAAATGGCAAATTTACCTTTAAATGGTATAGTGGACTGTAACATGACTTTATAATATATATTATATGTTTATTTTATTTGTTAAATCATGATAATGATATAATATACATCATATACATATTCTAATAAAACAAAAAGGAGAAAAAGGATTGCATGTTCATCATTTTTTTTTTTTGCTCTCTTGGCTGAAACTAACAAAAGAAAAAGAAAAGAAAAACCAAGCAAGGGTTCGGCACTCATCAAGCAAAATTAGGTGAGTTTTAGCTTTAGATTTTTGATGATTTTTGTATTTTTGAGATGGTTGTTTACTCTACTATCAAGCCCATGTATTAATTTTGTGTATTGATGATGTATGTGAGATATGCCATTGATGATATATTGAGTTTTGTGATGATTTTTGGTATTAAATGAAAGAGTTGAGCTAGATGAACATATTTTATTCTTGAGTTTTTGATGGATTTTAGTTAATTAAGGTTAATTTGTGAAAATATTATTTTGAAAGGTTAAATTGTGAAATTTATGAGAAATATGGACTTATAAAGTCCCTAGGAAAATTCGACTCTAAGGAATGGTAGCCAAATTTTGTGTAATTTGTGAGTTATGTATTAGGGACTAAATTGTAAAAATTGTAAATGTTAGGGGTAAAATGGTAATTGGCATAATTATGTGATTTTGGATTAAATTGAATGAAAATAAATTTGAATGAGCTCAATTTGGAACTATTTAGATCAAGAACAAAAGGAAACGAGATTGGATCGGGGAAAGGCAAAGTTGAATGAATAGCCGGGAAACCTTAATCCGACAATTTCCGAGGTAAGTTTTAAGCAATTGGATTAAATTGAATTTTATTCTATATTATGCGCATATGTTAAATGATTTTAGGTATGTTAATTATCATAGTGCCGAATGTGTGTTAATGAATTTAGCATGAGTTGGCCGAATGTAAGACTTGGTATTTGTATAAGTGAACTTTGATTAGTTGAGTTGTTTGAATATGTATGTATGAAATATGAGATGGTTATATGTAAGGATGATATGAGAGATGATTGTTTTAAAATGGTGGATATAAGTTTTTATGTATGATAAGGGTGCCGAATGTAATAGTGAGTATCAGAATAAATGAGTTTTTTTTTGTAAACCTTTAATTATACGAGTATATGTGAATAAATATTAGAACATATGTGTATTTTGTAATGAGAAGAAACTGGATTGATGGCACTATGTGTGCGAGCTTATATACCGAGCACTGTGTGTGCGAAATCGGTCGTATGGCACTATGTGTGCGGGAAATAAGTAACGGCACTAAGTGTGCGATACGTTACAAAAACTAGGCACTAAGTGTGCGGAATGCCAAAGTAACGACACTAAGTGTGCGATACGTTACAGAAACTAGGCACTAAGTGTGCGAAATGCCAAAGTATAATGAGACTACGTGTGCGACATCGTTACCGAATCTTGATAACAAGTATACAGGTTTGATGTTTCTCTTTAAAGATTCCTATTATTAATGTTGATAAGGATAATAAAATGTTCAAATATAAAGTCACATGATATGTACAGGTAGTTACGGTTGGAAAGGAAAATAACCTAGAGGTATGTATTATATATAACGACTTATGATCGATGGTAGCTTGTAATGTAAGATGAAATTTTGTGAGTAAAAGATGCATATGCTGGTTATTTTATTTTGTGAAGGTGGTGTATGGATATATACATAATATATATATATATATAACATGCGTATAATGTTGTTATGAAATCTATTTTTGTATATTTAATTTTTCGGCAAGGAACTTATAAGTGAAATAATTTATTTGAATCATGACAAAGCTTATATGTGAATTAAATGCTTAAAACTTACTAAGCTATGAAAGCTTACTTTGTATTTGGTTGTGTTACGTATTGTAGATTTCTTTTGGATGTTCATATCGCGCTCGGGGATCATCGTTGAAGCTCATCACACTATCGTCAAAATTTTTGGTATCTCTTTTGTGTATAAACTTAAGGTCTATGGCATGTATAGGCTAAATCGTTTTTGATTTGACTCAAATGATGTTTAAGTGAATGTATATAAATGCCATACGAAAATGGCTTAATATGTAGGTTTGAGTTGATCGAATATGCTTGCGTTGGTGGAATATATTTGAGTTGTTGGTTATGTATGTGCATATTCGGACATGATATAATTTGGTTTTAGTATGTGTGATTTATGAGATTAAGTTATGGATATTATCAATAGGTTTAAGTAAATTTTATATTTGACTTATAAGCTCAACTTTGAGGTTGTTCCATATTATGTTTTGTGCATTATTTGAGTATTGGTTTTAGTTGAGTAAAGCCTATAATACATTGTGGATAGTGGATAAACCTTGCTTATTTTTGCATGTATCTATAAGGTAATTCATGAAAGAATAGGATTAATTTATATGCATGGAATAAATAGGTTTGATGATCTGTAACATCCTGAAATTGGGCTTAATAGGATTGGGCCGATTGGGCCTTGGGCTTTAGGAAAAATTTGAGTATCATATTGTTGCTTGAGTTAATTCAGGTATGATTTTATTCTGTGCTTAATATAGTCTTGTGAAGGCTTGGAATTAATTGGTTTAGAATAATTTTTAGTATGGAGAATTTAGTGAAGTGGATCAAGTGATTATGATGCTTAAGTTAATTGAAGTGTTTAATGTTAGCATAAGTGAGCAAGTAGTAAAGTGGTGTTGGCACATGAGTAATTGTATGAGGGAAGAGGTTCGAATCCCATGGATGGCAATAAGGTGACTTTTATTTTTGCATTGTATGGCATGTGTTGGTCAACTCTAATTAAGATAAGGTTGGACTTTATCATTTATGGATAGTAGACTAATAAAAAAAAAAGGCAAGTTGATAGTTAAGGTATGGAATCAAGGTGTTATGGTATGATAAGGGGACATAAGGCTTGGATTAAGGGATGAGGTTTTGGAAAGTTTGGCATGACCAACTTGTCCATGAATGTGGACGGCATTATGGATAAGGAGGACTAATTTTTATGGCAAGATGGTTAGTAGTTTAAGTAAGCTTGAATTTGGGGAAAAGAATTATTTTTGATTAAGGAATGATGAGGGAACACAAGGCATAATATAAGGTTATTGCTATGGAAAGTTTTGTGTGGAAAACTTTGGCTTTGGAGTTCATGAACTTGGACGGTATTAGGGGCTAGGGTGGATGGCCGAAATTTTTGGTTAGCTTTTGGTATGGTATGGTGCTAGTTTTTGGTAGAATTAAGTGCTAGATGAGCACATCTTTCTTTTGGTTATTTTGTGTTTCTCTCTAATCTTTTTCTCCTCTTAGCCGAATGTATTTTGGCCAAAAGGTAACCATTTTCTTTTCTTTTGGCCATTTGAGTTTTGACCATTTTGGTTTTTAGTTGTTCTTTCTCCCCTCAAGTCCATTCCTTCTTTCTCTTCTTTTTGTGACCGAAACTACAAAACCATCAAAGACCATCTCTTCTCTTTTTCCCTTATTGCCGAACACACTTTGACTCAAAGTTCTTCCTTGATTCATTTTCTATTCTTGAGAACCCGAAACCCAAACTCCTCATTTCTATTCTTCTTTTCCTCTTTGTTTTCCACAAGAGACTTTCAACATTATTCTCTCCTAATTCTTCACCATGGCGAATGTTGATGACAATCTCCTTAGCCGAATCTTTCTCTTCATATATATTCACTTCTCAACCATTTTTCTTATTCACACCTTGATCAATCGGTAAAAACACTCTTTTCAATTCTTTTATTTTTCTTTCATTGCCGAAATTGTATATTTCCTTGAGAGGATCTTTTGACCGAAATCATTATTTCTTCTCTTTCAAACAAACCCTTTTATCTTTGTAGTGGTATAGGGGAGTGCTGATCATTTCTTCATTGATAGTCGACCATAGCCATACTAAGAACGGGTGGTAAAGGATCTCATCATTCAAGGATTTTGACAACTCCATAGGCAAGTGACGATTATCGAATTGAATCAAAGTGTTAAGATTTTGGGGCAATCAAGAATGGGTTGAAAAGAGCGATTAATAGTGTTTGGAAGAGGGGTGGTTCTGCTATACCCTCAAATTTCAAACGAAGCGGTTTGTATCGGAGTCCGAGACTTTCCACCGGGATGTGGACCTCTGCTTTGGTGATAATCGATTATTTGAAGTCGCATGCGTACTCCCGAGCCATTGTTTGTTCGTGGTTCTTCATCAGGTTATGAACCATCAATTGGAGTGAAATCGCATATAGTTGTTGTTCGGGATTCCGAGGGTAAGGATTTAGATTACTTATCAATTGTATAGTTTTATGAATGTTAGTGTTCTAATCAAGAGTGATAAATATTTAGGTATCGACGAGCGGGAAAGTATAGTTCTCACTGTTATCAGGTGCGGTAGTTATATGACCGTCTCTTGATTGTGTGTATGTGTTATATTTATATATATGTGATATGATGTTAATGGTAGCCGAATTAAGGGCTAAGTTTGTGAATACCCGTGGTGGGTGATCGAATACTCAGGTCAGTGAATTACGATATTAAATGATCATTGATGAATATATGAAATGTGATGGCATGTGATGCATTATTGTCCAAGTGATATGTTGCCATGATACATTTATATATATATGCATGGGACTTGGGATGTGACTATCGAAGGAAAGGGTGTACTTTATGTACGTGGTCTGATGTTAGCCTTGTGCTACATTGGCGCTTGATGTTAGTTATGTGCTCCATCAAGAGAGGTGTTGGCTAGGTGCCCATCTCGGCGGTTGATAGCTGTGTGCATCACCGTGGATTAATTGATATGTGGGATCACTTATGTGATCGGTGGCTTAGCCACGGCCTTGAGCGACAAGTCTACGAGGTAAGTTATGTGGGATCACTTAGGTGATCGGTGGATTAGCCATGACCTTGGGCGGCAGGTGTCGAGGTTGGTGTAATGGATGGAACTAGGTTGGGTTGGGCTTCATTTTGCATAATTTTGCATGTGGGTGTGTGGATATGGGCCAAGCCCATATGTGGGGACATGTGTAATAACTATGCACTTAGTCTGTGTGACTCACCCAATTTTTCTCAAACCTTACGGGTGATGCATAAAGCTTGGACCGAGTTGGAGTGGATACGAGGTGGCCCATCATGAAGTTATTTTCCTTATTTTATATATATATTATACATATTTTCTGAATTTGCGAATATTTGGTTATTGTAATAAGGGCCACTTAAAAGGTTTTGAAGTTTATTATTATGTTTTAAAGTGGATTGACAATTTTTATTATTCGGATATGTTATATTTTTAGCAACTCATATCTTAAAGATATATGTTAAAATTACAAATCGAAGAATTTGTAACAACTTGATTTTATTTGGATTTATAAATATACAATGTTTTATTAAAGACAATAAAATTTTTTTATGTTTTCACTCTAAGTCAAAATATTTTTCAAACGTTTTCCGCAGTGGCATTCTAAATTCGGCCGTGGCGTATGGGCCGGGTTTGGGGTGTTACATGATCTAATGATCCAATGGAATTATATTCGGTTGTAAATATTCGATTAAGGAATTGTTTTAATTGGTGTTTATATTTATCTTAGATTGTTATATATGTTCATATTCGGTTATGAGGACTTAATAAGAGTATAATATAGTTGTAAATACTTGGTCATGCATGCGATAGAATATGTGTGGTCTATTAATTGATAAAAGTTGAATACAGTCTAACTTATATATATATATATATATGTATTCGGTTATGCTACTCAAAAAGACCAAAGGGATAGTATTGAGTTATTTGTATGGAATTGTATCTCCGAATGATGCACTTGGTATTACATTGAGATGATTTTTAGTTGTGACATAATAAATTAATTATGCATTTACCTTGTAATAAGATTTTATTGAATGAGTTGATGATGTAAAAGTATACTGACTTGTATTTGGTCAAGTAATGCCTCGTAACCCTAATCCGATGACAGACACAGGTTAGGGGTGTTACACATGTCAATAGAGCTTCGAGAGACTGAAAACAATGTTGACTGAGGCGCCGATTTTGGTTCAACCATAATCGGGAAAGGAGTTCGTGGTTTTCAGTGATGCGTCATTTAATGGTCTCGGTTGCGTGTTGATGCAAGAGGGTAAGGTAGTCGCTTACGCCTCAAGGCAGCTAAAGCCGCACGAGAAGAATTATCTAACTCACGATTTGGAGTTAGCTGCGATTATTTTTACGTTAAAGATTTGGCGACATTACCTGTACGGTGAGAAGTGCCGAATCTTTATGGATCACAAGAGTTTAAAGTATTTGATGGATCAGAAGGATCTGAATTTGAGACAGAGACGGTGGCTTGAGTTGTTGAAAGACTATGAGTTAGTCATTGATTACCACCCGGGAAAAGCAAATGTGGTTGCGGATGCCTTGAGTAGGAAATCCTTGTATGCTCTAAGAGTTATGAGAGCGAGTTTAGTATTGTCTGATGATGGTGCTATTTTGGCAGAGTTGAGAGCTAAACCACTATTTGATCAACAAATATGTGAGGCTCAGAAGAATGACAGTGAGATGCAAGCTAAGATAGCTAAGTCCGGGTCGGAATGTGACTCCGATTTTTGAATGGGTTCAAATGGTTGTTTGCTTTATCGTGACAGAATTTGTGTTCCTAAAAATGAGGAGTTGATTCGAAAGGTTTTGCTTGAAGCCCACAGTGGATGTTTGTTAGTACATCTGGGAAGTACGAAAATGTACAACGATTTGAGGAAGTTTTATTGGTGGCCAGGAATGAAAAGAGATATTTCAGAGTTTGTGGCAAAGTGTCTAATTTGTCAACAAGTGAAAGCTGAGCATCAAGTGCCTTCGGGATTGCTTCAGCCAGTAATGGTACCCGAATGGAAGTGGGATCGAATTACCATGGATTTTGTAACGGGGTTGCCGATGACTCCGAGAAAGAGAGATGCTGTGTGGGTTGTTGTGGATAGATTGATGAAGTCGGGTCACTTTATTCCAGTCCGTGTTGATTATTCACTGGATAAGTTAGCTGAGTTGTACGTGGCAGAGATAGTGAGATTACATGGTGTACCTGTGTCTATTATATCGGATAGAGATCTGAGGTTTACTTCGAGATTTCGGAAGAAGTTGTAAGAGGCCATGGGAACGAGATTGAATTTTAGTACTGTGTTCCATCCGCAATCCGATGGTCAGTCTGAAAGAGTGATTCAAGTTCTTGAAGATATGCTTCGATGCTGTGTGTTAGAATTCGAAGGTAGTTGGCAGAGATATCTACCTTTGGTCGAATTAGCCTATAACAATAGTTATCAGTCGAGTATACAGATGGCACCGTATGAGGCTTTGTATGGCCGTAAGTGTTGGACTCCTTTGTATTGGACCGTGCTTAGTGAGAAGCGGATCCATGGGGTCGATCTAGTAAAAGAGACCGAAGAGAAAGTGAAAGTAATCCGTAATAGTCTGAAAGCTGCTTCAGACCGACAGAAGTCGTATGCGGATTTAAAAAGAAAAGAAATTGAGTTTGAGGTAGGCGACAAAGTATTTTTGAAAGTATCGCCGTGGAAGAAGATTATGAGATTTGGACAAAAGGGGAATTTGAGTCCAAGGTTCATAGGGCCGTATGAGATTCTGATGAATTGGGCACAGTAGCGCACTGCAGGTTGGCTTTGCCGGTAGAGTTGGAAAAGATTCATAATGTGTTCCATGTGTCGATGTTGCGACGGTATCGCTCCGATCCTTCACATGTGATTCCTTGGACGAAAATTGAGATAAGACCGGATATGTCTTATGAAGAGGAGTCGATTAAGATCTTGGCTCGAGAAGTGAAACAGTTGAGAAATAAGAGCATAGCACTAGTGAAAGTGTTATGGCAGAAACATGGCATGGAAGAGGCTACGTGGGAAACGGAAGAAGCTATGAGAGAGCAACATCCAAACCTCTTTTCTGGTAAGATTTTTGGGGGCGAAAATCTCTAACGGGGGGGAGAGTTGTAACATCTCGGTTTAGGGCCTAGTCAGAATAGTGGTGCGAGACCACAAATCCGAGGGTTTTGAGTGAGTTTTTGAGGTTTTTATTATGTATGCATGCTAATGTGAAAGTTTAATGAGGCAATTTTGTGAAATTGTGGTTGAATTGTCCAAAAGGACTAAATTGCAAAAATTGCAAAATGTGTGTTTCTAGAAGCTATTTGTGTGAAATAGCTTTAGATTATTAATTAGAGGTCCTTAAATAGAAATTTACCCAAATTCTAATTTTTGGACAAAAATGGGCACGGATGAGTTAAAATTTGAAGTTTATCAAAAAGGACATTTTGGTCATTTAGTTATTAAGTGATTAAATAGGTGAAAAGATGACAAAAATTCACTCATCTTCTCCCCCAAGCTGCCGAAAATTCAAATAGCCATTGTTAGGCCTCTTTCAATTTTTCAAGCTTGCTAGTAAGTGCTCCTAAGCCCGGTTTTTGATATTCTTCGTATTTTTGAAGTCCTAGTAGCATGAGTAAGCTATTTTTAGCTATTTGGTGAGCTATTATGGATGTTCAAAAATGTACATATGTATGTCATGCATGTATTTTGATGTTTTATGGAAGAACATGAAGGCTTGATGTAGTAAAACATCTTTTGCTAAGTGATTTTCAATGAAAATGCATGTAAGGACTAGTTTGTGAAAAAACTTTAGTTTGGTCATACATGTGTGATTTAGTGAGAATTGATGAATGCTTTAGTTGACTAAATGGTTCGGCTAAGCATGAAAGGATAGAAATTTGAATAAAAATCACTTTACGAGCCTTGGGGCTAAAGTGTAAATATGAGAAAGTTTGGGGGCAAAATAGTAATTTTGCTAAAGTATGAAATGTGGGTCAATTTAGTCAATGTGTGTATTGAATAAGCTGATTTATTCATTATAGATTAAGAAAGACGAAGCCCGAATCGTAACCGAGGCAAAAGCAATGTGGTGGACTAAATTGCATATTTCTATACTTTTGAGTATCGAGGTAAGTCTATGCATAAATAATGCATTCATACTTACAATCTGTTAATGCTGGCTAGTGTGTAGCATGTTTGAGAACCTATGTGTAATGAATGTATGATCAAGAATGATTGAGAACCTATGTGGTTTAAGTAGAATGATTAAGTAAGTAGACTTGTGCATATGTTGTGATAATGCTAGGTGGTGGGCTAAGTGTGATACCATCCTAATGCATATTGACGATGAGCTAGCTATGTGCGATGCTATCGTGAGGTATATCGTCTAGTGGGCTATGTGTTGAACTACTATGAATACCTTTGTGGTAGGCTAAGTGCGATACCACCTTATTAATCAACCGTGGTGTGCTAAGTGCCAAACCACCGAGATATTGGCTGTGTGGATTAACTGTGTGTACTAGCTGTGTGTGTAATAGTTGTGTGGATTAGTTATGTAAACTAGTTGTGTGGATAAGCTGTGTGTATAAGTTATGTGGATTGACTGTGTGGATGTATAACGAGAAATAATGATGTATTGTATGTTAAGTAGATGTGATATTTAATGCAGGGGTGCATTTCAATGGTTATGAGTATGTGACTCATGATGAGTTGGAAATATGGTAAGGGATAGAAAGAGTAAGCACAATGGTATATTGTATGTTGGTATAATGCTAATTGTTGCTTAGCTTATACTATGTTGCTTAATTGTCTATGTGTAAACTTACTAAGCTCAAAGCTTACTCCCTTTATTTTCCCTTGTCTTATAGATTTAAAAGCGTTGAATCGAGATACGAGGATCATCAGAAGATAGCCCACATATCAGCACACTTTGGTACATGAAACTTAATGTTTTGTATATGGCATGTATAGGGGCTAGACAAGTTAGTGAGTTTTGTTGTAAATGGCTAAGATGTGTTGGCCTTTAAATGGATAGTCTATTTTGTATAATGCCATGGTTGTTGGCTATTACATTATATGAAAGAAAGTTATAGTTGTCTATGTGAGATTACAATTCAGTTTGAGTTGTTTATAGATGTGTTGTATGAGTGCATGTTGTGTAAGCTATAAGGGTGAGAAGAGCTTAGCAAATATCTTTGTTCTTGGCCATGTGGATAGACACACGGGCGTGTGTCTAGGCCATGTGTGACACACGGTCAGCCCACGGGCGTGTGCTTTGGCCGTGCGTCCCCTGCATGTTAGTATTTGAAGTCAGAATAGACCACGGACCAGCCACACGGGCGTGTGTCTAGACTCTAGGCCATGTTAAGGTAGTCAGTGTGCACCATGGGTGGTAAGCACGGGCGTGCCTTGGCCGTGGGAAAATTGGCAGAATACTAGGTTTTTAGGCACGGTCTGGGGATATGGGCGTGTATGCCTATGCACGGGCGTGTCTAATCTTGCACGGGCGTGTGAGACCTGTATAAAAGAGGAAAATTTTTAAGATTGGAGAAAGTCCCGGATTAGTCTCGAGAGCCCTCGTGTGTATGAGTGAGGCATCGTAAGTCGAGAATGAGGTTATAGAGAGTAATTACGTTGAGCCTAAGTGGCGATAAAGTGGTTTGAGTTCGGTAACGCCTCGGGCCCGGTTCCCGGTGAAGAACCCGGGTAAGGGGTGTTACAAAAGTAATAAAAATTGAGCGTTCTTAATATTTTAGTTCCCCGGCAACGGCGCCAAAAACTTGATCGTGTGTCGAGAGTCTTAGTATTTATAAAATGAATGATCTAGCCTAGAAACTAACTATCACCACGATTGAGGCAAGTGCACCTATCGAACAGAAGTATAGCTTAGTGGCAAGACTAGAATGTCGAACCCAGAGGAACCAAAAAGCACTAATACTAGCTTTCTTTTTATTATTTAGCCTAAGAATTAAGGGATTTGTTGTTTAATCTAAAATTAACTTGTAACGCCCCGAATTTGGGTCTAGTAGAATTGGGCCTATTGGGCCTTGGAAATGGGAGCGTTTAAAATTTTTGGGAATAAGAGAACGGCACTAATGCAAGTTGGACCTATTAGGTGAGTGATTTTAGAAGGTTAGGGGGCTTCCATGAAGTCCCGGGTTCAAACCTGGGCTTTAGAAAAAATTTTGGTTTTAGGTGAATAAAGCCCTAGGGGTAAGTAAGTAGGCTTCAAGAATAAATTAGGGTAAAAAAATGACACAAAAGGAGTTGTGGTCTAGTGGTAAATGGTGCCACAGGGGAGACAAGGAAGTGACGCCATAGAGGGAGCAAGGGGTCCAAGGTTCAAGTCTTGGCGCTTGCAATTCATTTTGTTTTTCTTTTAAATGAACTTAGACTTTGGCCCATAGGCTTATATTTAGTTGCGCATGTTCTAAGCCACAAAAGGAGCTTGTGTTGTGGTGGCATGTAGCGTCTGGAGCATAGGAGAGGGCAAAGGTTCGAATCTCATGTCAAGCAAGGGAGTATTTATTTTGTGGATTGGACGGCCAGAGTTTGTGTTAGATTTAAACTCTGCTAAAGGAGGGATCCCACATCGGAAAGCTAGCATGAGGATGGGCAAGAAGCTGGCCATGAGGAGAGTAAGCACACCTTTCTTGGCTTATCCCTTCGCTTTGTGGCGTGCTCGTTTAGGTTAGGCGTTGGATTATTCATTGATCTGTATGCCGTTGGGTCGCGGAGGTTGTGATCGAAGCTGATCGACACACCCCCTTAGGGGTCAAGGGTGCGATCATAGCTGGCTTCTGCGCAGATTAGTGTTCAGAGCGCAGGTTAACTTCAGCTTCCTATCAGGTGTGTATTTCGCACTACTCTAGCTGTAGAGCGGCAAATGCCGAAATGCCAGTCACACGGCGATGGTAGCCACACGAGCAAGCGAGCGCATGTGTGGGAGCTTCGACGTGATAGTTGAGGCCACCATGAGTGTTCTTGTGGGTATAGGCTGTTTGGGCCACGATGGGCCGAAAGGGGCCATGTGGGCCCAATGGGCCCGTGGGCCCATATGAATATATTGTATGACTGTGTAGTAGATATTGGACTGGACTATGTGAATCTAATATCTGTGGCTAGATTTGGGCTAAATGGGCCACACGAGCGTGTGGGCCCATTTGGGCCGAGAATGGGGCCTAGGCCCATTCGCATCGTTATCTCTATTTAGAATACCTTGGTTTACAAAATTATCGAAATACCCTTGATGGGTAAATTATCGAAATACCTTTGGTGGGTAAAATTACTGAAATACCCCCGGTTTGTAAAATTACTGAAATACCCCCAGTTTGCAAAATTACTAAAATACCCTCGATTTGCAAAATTACTGAAATACCCTCGGTTTGTAAAATTATCGAAGTACCCCCAGTTTGTAAAATTATCGAAGTACCCCCGATTTGTAAAATTATCAAAGTACCCCCGGTTTGTATAATTACCGAAATACCCTCGATTTACGAAATTACCTAAGTACCCCTAATTTGTAAAATTTCTGAAATACCCTCGATTTGTGAAATTACCGAAATACCCTCAGTTTGTAAAATTACTGAAATACCCCCGATTTGCAAAATTACAAAAATACCCCCGATTTGCAAAATTACCTGAATACCCCCGGTTTGCAAGATTACCGAAATACCCTCAATTTGTGAAATTACCGAAATAGCCTTGGATTGTGAAATTACTGAAATACCCTCGATTTGTAAAATTGCCGAAATACCCCCGATTTGCAAAATTATTGAAATACCCTCAATTTGCAAAATTATCGAAATACCCTTGATTTGTAAAATTACCATAATACCCCTGTAGGGTAGAATTATCGAAATACCCATGTAGGGTAGAATTACAGAAATACCCCTAAAGGGTAGAATTACTGAAATACCCCGAAAGGATAGGATTACAGAAATACTCTTATGGGGTAAAATGACTATTTTGCCCTTGTAGGTAAATGTGATTTAAAGCGTGAATTTGGTGATTTGGTGTGATTGTATAAGCGAGTTTAAGCCGACTTGGTGTGGGCGTGTGGTCGATATGTTGTTAATATATGTTTAGATGACTGTTCCTGAGCATGGCCATTTTGCATACATGTGTAATGATTGAGCATGACATACACGACATATTGTATGGGGTTGGGATTTGTATTTTGGAGGAAGTATTGTACTGGTGGCTATGCCATGTTATACCGATTCAGTGGCTCTGCCACGATATACTGATTTTAGTGGCTCGGCCATTATCTGTTCTTGGCGGCTTTCTTTGCTACTGATACAAGCGGTCATTTGCGTTCTTGGTGTGTAGGGCTGTGTGGGTTGACTTGGTCCCCACAAGTGTGTAGGGTTGGTACGGGTGGTATGTTTGGTTGGATCGGGGTAGGATGCATCCTCATACTGTTGCATATCTGTTTATGAGATCTGTCACTGTACTGGGCTTAGGCCACTTGTTCTGTTATTGGTTTGGGCTAGGCCCAATTGATAATTTTATGGGCTGTGACCCAAATAATTTCATAGTGGGCTTTGACCCACATATGCTCTGATTTGTACTATACTGTTACTGTTGAAAGGGCTTCGGCCGAGACTATTTAGGTTTCTGCTTTTGTATCTGACTGATACTCTGGTAAGGGGATTACACACTGAGTTTTCATAAACTCACCCCGTTTTTAACTGTGCAGGTAATCCTCAGCCTTAGACGGATCGGAGCTGCGAGGGACTCGGAGGTGACCACACGTCCGATTGGCTTTAAAGTTAAACTTAGCAACTCCTATTTTATTCTTGTTTAATTTATTGGGTTATTAATTTTGTAATAAGGCCTTAAGATTTCTGAACTTTAAGTTTTGGGATTTTATTGATTGTTTTATAATTGCTAGAAGTAGAACACGATTTTTCAGAAATAACAACTGTTTTTCAAAATATCACGTTCCGCAACTGTTTTAAATTAAGCTTTCGCAACAAACAAGGTTTAAAAGATACCAATGTTTTCCAAGAATAATTTCTAATAAACCACGTTTTGATAATAAGCAAACAAAATCTGAGGTTTTGAATAGCAGAAAGTTTTAAGTTGTAAGAAGGGTTTCTAATGAAAGCAGGGTTTTCGAAAAAACTCTTCAATGTGACACGCCAGATTTGGGCCTAACTTCTAGGCCGGGTTTGGGGTGTTATATAACTAACTACTAAGCTAAAGATGCTAAGACACAGAGAATGAATTGGGGAAAATACTTGTGGGAAAAACTAATTGATTAAGACAATACCCAAGGAAGAATCCACCTAGACTTCACTTGTTATTTAACTCTGAACCAGACAATTTATTCACTTGACTTGATCCGTAGGATTCCCTAATTTATATTAATACCTCTCTCGAGGCTACTAATGTCTAACCCTAGGTTGATTAATTAAAATCTCTTTCTAATTAAAACCCCTAGGATTGCAATAACTCGATCTATGGACTCTCATATTAGGTTTGACCCTAATCCGGTAGATTTTCGTCATCCTATCTCTAGGGTTGCGATCAACTCCGCTTAACTATGTTAGATCTACTCTTAAACAGGGAATATTCCTCCACTGCCTATGCACATCAATACTTGAATCAATATCCTAAAATATCAGAATAAGAATTAAGAACACATAGTTAAGAACAAATCAAGTATTTATCATATAGTTCAGAAAACAATAACAAGATCAGTCTTAGGTTTCATCCCCCTCAGGTATCTGAGGGGTTTAGTTCATAATCACAAAAGAATACATCTCAGAAGAAAATCTAAAACAAAACATAAGAAAACCCTAAAACCCCCTGAAGAAATTGAAGGAGAGATCCTCCGTCTTGAGTATGATTTTGGCTTCTTGAGATGAATCAACTGGCTTTTCTTCGAGTAAATCCTACAATACTGACCTCTCTGGCTTGGCTCCTTGGCGTAGCTGGATGCCCCCCTCAAGGTTGGCCTTTAGGGTGTTTATATAGGCTTTTGGGATGTCTTTCTTTGCCTCTAAGTACCCTATTCTGAGTGAAATTCCTCTTTGTCACGGCAGGGACACGCCCGTGCAACACGCCCATGTGAATCGAATCCAGGCCGTGGTCAAGCCTGCTAAAGGGGCACGGCCGTGTGGCTTGGACCCAGGCCGTGTTGATTTCCTACTTTGGCCCATTTGGTTCGTTTTTAGCCCGTTTCTCGTTCTTTTCATCCTCCTATGCTTCCCTAAGTATAAAACATGAAATTAAAGGATTAGGAGCATCAAATTCCACAAGTCAAGGGATAAATCATCCAAAAGTACGCTAAATGTGGGATTAAAATATGTATATATTACGGTTTATCATGCATACATGTTCTGTAACACCCCTTACCCGGTATTCTATGCCGGAATCGGGCATGAGGAGTTACCGTACTTAACACACATAATCATACAACTTGGGCTATCAAACTCATTTCGAATTAAAACTTTTCCAATCATGGTTCTATCATCCTTATAATGGACCTACGAAGCCCTAAACATGCCTCCAAAAGGTTCCGGAGACAATTTGGAAACTTATACGTACTTAAGAAAATTTTACTTAAACAGGGGTCACACGCCCGTTAGGGAGATGACACGCCCGTGTATCATATCATACGCCCGTGTTCGACGCCCGTGGTCGACACTGACTTGAATCACACGGCTTGGACACACGCCTATATGGCTAGCCCGTGGTCGCCTCTGAGTAATCCACACGGCCTGGGAACATGCCCGTGTGCATCAACCGTGTGGCGATTCAAATTCCAAAATCAAGGTGTAGACTTCACACGGCCTGGACACACGCCCATGGACTGACCGTGTGTCACACACAGCCTAGACACACGCCCGCGTGCCTACCCATGTGGACCAGAACAAGGCTATTTGCCAAGTTCTTTGTACCCCTCTAACTCACAACACATGAACATATTCAACATACTAATAAACAACTCATAAATTCAACATGAACTCCCATGAATAACTTTGTATTCTCATAAATGATAAAATGAGCCATCAATCATAGCAATATAAAAATAATTATCTTAACAAGGGGCCAACACACTTTTGGCCAAAATAACAAAATAACCCCACTAGTCTAGCCCCTATACATGCCATGCACAAAATCACTAAGTTTAAATATACCGAGATGAGTTAATAGTATGAGCGATCTTTTAGTTATCGGCGTATCCCGGCTCAGCTCTTGAACTCTATAAAACAAGGGAGAAGAAAGGGGAAGTAAGCATTAAGCTTAGTAAGTTTACATGTAAACAATATAACATTATAGCATGTGCTAAACAATTATATAGCATTACATACTAAACAAGGAACAATCCATATTCATAATAAAGCTTACTCATTTCTTCCATTCCCATATTCCAACCTTATTACAAGCTTCATGTATACACTCATTAGCATGCTTCCCTGCACTTAGCACCACACTGTCACACAATTCAGTACATCACAATCTCTTAATTAATTACTCATAATCAAATTACTCGGTGGTTTCGCACTTAGCCCACCATCAGCCCTTATCAGGGTGGTATCACACATAGCCCACAAAATGATAAATGAACGATGGTATCGCACATAGCCCATCGTAATTAAATAACTAGGTGGTACCGCACATAGCCCACCAAATGATAAATAGGCAATGGTATCGCACATAGCCCATAGTAACTAAATAACTAGGTGGTATCGCATGTAACATCCTTAAATCGGGGTCTTTGCATTTTATCTGTTGTATGTTGATAGTGGGGTTGTTGTGTTAGTCTAAGGTGTTTAGGGGCTAGGCATAAGCCAGGAATAGGCTAGAGCCTTGTCTAAAATTTTTGTTCTGGATACTTGGAAGGGAGAGCTGAGTGAGTTAGGTGTTAAGGGAAATTACTGGTGTGTTTGGACACAAGAATCCAAGTGGTAAGTGCCAAGGGAGGCACCACTTAAGGCACAAGGGAGTGACGCCTCATACAAGCTGAAGGGCCTTGGTTCGAGCTGTAAGAATACCCTTTTTGCTTATTCTTTTTGACGCCAAGACCAGGAGGAGTTGTGCTCAGGAAGGACTTTGGTGGATAAGGGTTGAAGGAGTCAATAGATTTGGATGGGTGGAAGAGATAAAAACTAGGAGTTTGAAGTATTCAAATTTGTTTGAATGGGTGATCAGGAGAAAAGTGAGGAGGAAATAAAGGGATTGAGTTGGGGTGAGTGTTAGCATAATCTTGTAGTGGCTAAGAGGTGTTGGAGCATTCGGTTCTTGTGTGTTAGGAGTGTGCCGAAATTTAGGGTGTGGGTTCCTTCCATTTTCGGTTTTGGGTGCTAATCTAAGGGTGGTTGGCCGAATGTGGGTGTAGGCCTTGGTGGAGTGTGTAAATTCGGCTAGTTAGGGAACCTTAGAGTTTTTTCTTTCCATTTCTTTTTGTTGCCGAAATTAAACTCCTCTCAATTGGCATTTTTCCATTTTCTTCTTTTCTCTCATCTACTCTAAAACCGAATACTCTCCTAGGCCTCTTTTTCCTTTCTATTTTGTTGTTGGCTGAATCTACCTTGTTACCATTCATCAATTGTGTCCCAATTGCCATCTTCTTCAAAAGCCAGAAACCCTCTGTAGCCTGCCGAAACATCATTCTTCATTTTCTTCTCTCTCAAAAGCCATAGCCGAAATCACATATTTCATTCTTTCTCGTTATCTTCACATTCCCTGGTTACCGAAACCTCTGTCACTTTCTCTTCTTCTTTTCAAGCACTTAGGCCGAATATCACCTGTTAAAGTGTACCCTTCTTTTCCATCTTTTTCTTTGCATAGGGAAACACTTTCGGCATTTGGGTAAGATCTTGGAACTTTGGCCGAATCTCCTTGACTCTCTCTCGTTCTCTTATCTCTTCTCTCTATCGTTTTCTTTGAAAGGGGAAGCCGAAATCTCTTGGCACTCAAACTCTCTTGTTTGACTCTTGTTGTAGTAGATCACTATCGTTGGGTTGCCATCACTTCCAATCGGTTCTGCTAGTGTGTGGTAAGTGCTGCTGTCATTTCAACATTTCTTATTGCGTTGAATGTCGAAGGCAGTAACTAAAGCTTGTAGATCTTGGTCGATTGAAGGGTGTTAAGGAAGGCTTGGTGTTTGTCGATTTAGGTAAGGGCTTTCGCTCTACGAGTTCTGTTAACCCCATAGATTCAATTTTGTTGCTTTAATCTGAGTTAGTGACTATGGTGTGTTCATGGACTCGAAGGCTAGCCAAGCATTAGGAGGGGGTGGTTCTGAGACCCCAGTCCCTAAGTTCAAGAAGAGGGCGGTGTCGGCTATTCGCGATTGGCCACCGGGGTGTGGGCCGGCATCTGAGCAAAGCAATAGGTAGATAACGGCAGTGTCGGTTAGCGACAGTGTCGGCGTAGAGAGCGTCGTATCACGGGTAATCAGGTGTGTAACTCTTACACACTTCATTAGTTAATATGTTTAGCATGTATGTTGGCAAAAGTTGGATTTTCCGCAGGAACTGTTATGTTACTCTTGTGGGTAAGAGCGAGGACTCCGGGTAAGTCAACTATTGATTGATTAACAATAAATGCCTCTAAAATATTTGCATATGCCATGCCATGTGATGTTAGTATGTTAAGCATGTTTGTTATGCCATGAAAAGTATGTTCATAAAGTTGGGTATGATGAGAGGAGGGGGAAGGCATGATTCTAGACTGTCACTAGTGGTTTTGACCACACAGTGGGTTGGCCCTGCTTTCTATATTATTGTGACTAAGTCTCAGTGGTTTTGACCACTATTGGTTTTGACCACATACTTCTATCTTTGTGACTCGTTCCAGTGGTTTGGTACCACGAAGGGTTGGCCCCACATGATGATATACGGGATTGTCACCAGTGGTTTTGACCACAATGTGGGTTGGCCCCACACATATTATCTGTGACTACGGTCACCAGTGGTTTTGACCACATATATTTATATATTATTTGTGACTACGGTCACCAGTGGTTTTGACCACCAGTGGTTTGGTACCACACGGGTAGGTACAGGAGTTCGGATGGTTAGGTTGTGGGTTGCATGACTTGCATATTGGCTTATGAAATTGCGTAAGGGCACTGATATTATCGGGATGGGGATTTATACACTGAGTCTCGGTGACTCACCCCTTCCTTTACATTTTTCAGATGATTCGTAGATTGCGGATACGGAGCCGGGGCGGACTCGAGGTGGCCATGCGCATTCTCTTTTGGGTTTTGTTTTAAATTACTATTTTGGTTTACTTTACTTTAAATTTGGTTTTTGGGTTGTAATAAGGCCACTAACTTTCATTTTGGGGTTTATTTATCTGCTTTATTTCTCACGGAAATTGGTATAAGTTAAACGAAACGGCATGCCTAGATAACCTATAAAAAGAATGTTTTCCAAACTTTCACAACTCGTCGGGTTTTTTCTAAAACTTTACCATCGGGTAACGACAAACAAGTAGTAACAACAAGCTAACTCAATTTTCTGTAAAACTAAGTTTACTTTAAGACTAAATGCGAAACGACTTTTTTGCTTTATTACTCAAACTAGTTTGGCTTTTCATAAAATCATAAGTTTTCCTAAAATGAGAGACGACAACTTGTTTTCAATAACGATTCTTTACAAAATTAAAACAACCTCCTGTCTTCTTTAAAAATGTTTTTCCCTGTGACATGCTGGATTCGGTCGTAGCGTGTTGACAGGGTTTGGGGTGTTACAATTTTGGTATCAGAGCCAGGTTCAAAAGCTTGGCTGTGGGCCCGAGGCCCAAAATGTTTTAATAAAGGGGTTCTGGAATGATTTTGATGGAAAATACATGATTTGGGGAAGCATGGCACCGAGTCTCTGGCACTGATCTGCACAGGTAAGTACCCCTAACTGCTGTTTATATGATTGTGATGATGGTGATATGACTGATAGTAATAGGAAAATACTTTAGAGACTGAAACCTATAGGATTGTGTGAACTTGCGAAAACAATCCCTATAATAACCTGTTCATAAGACTGTGCTGTAATAACAATGGAATAAGTCTAATGCATAAAATTCTGAAATCAGATTAAGTCGTGAACGGTAGTCATGAGCGCTCGAGGACGTGGGCGTAATACGCGTGGTCGTGGTAGAGGTAGGATGACTGTGTCGGAACCGGTAGGGTCTGGCCATGGGTTAGAAAATAAGGTACCACCGCCGCCAGCTGTGGGCGCGAAGTTTCAGGATCAGACAGGTGGTGACGATGCAGTGTCGCAGGTGATGCTGCGGGTTCTGGAGAGAGTCGCGGGTGCAGGCGTCGGAACGGGAGCTCAGAAATCTGTGTCCAAACGACTCTGGGCTAATGGCGCAGAGGTATTCAGGGGTGTATCTGGTGTGGCTCCCAATACAACTGAGTATTGGCTGGAGGCGACAGAACGTATAATGGACGACTTGGATTTTACGGCTGAGGAGAAGCTGAAGGGGATAATGTCTCTTCTCCAAGATGAGTCTTATCAGTGGTGGCTCACGGTCAGGGAAGGAGCAATGGCCGATGACATCACCTGGGATTTCCTTAAGGCAGCTTATCAGAGGAAGTACGTGAAAGTGGTTACATTGATGCATGCAGCGCAAGGCGTTCTTGAATTTGGTCCAGGGAGTAAGTCGATCGTCAGTATGAGGCGAGTTTCTTGGTTAAGTCGTTATGCTCGTGAGTATCGTGGCTACGGAACACGAGCTACCGTGTCGATTTGAGGATGGGTTGAGAGATGAGTGCGAATGTTGATTGCTCCACAGTAGGAGAGAGAATTTGTAGTCTTGGTAGAGAAGGCCAAGATTGCTGAGGAAGTGAAACAGTCGGTGAGACGGAACCAGGATAGGAATTGGGCTAAGAGGAGTTCTGGGTCATCAGGGTCTGCCGGGAATCTGCAGAAAAGGGCCAGATATGATGGGCCGAATCAAGCTGCAAGGCCTATTGCTACTACTCAGTGGCCGC
Organism: Gossypium sturtianum; assembly: GCA_025698515.1. Taxonomy (NCBI): domain Eukaryota; kingdom Viridiplantae; phylum Streptophyta; class Magnoliopsida; order Malvales; family Malvaceae; genus Gossypium; species Gossypium sturtianum. The sequence continues at coordinate 129,461,448 of CM046949.1, read as the reverse complement.
CACGGTGTGCTCGGTGTGGGAAGTCTCATTCGAGAGAGTGTTGGACCGGAAACAGAGGGTGCTTCGAGTGTGGGTCAATGGGGCACCGGGTAAGGGATTATCCGCAGAGGTCGGCCCAGATCGGTCCCGAGGGTCAAGGCCGATACGATTCGAGAGGATGGTCAGCAACCATAGAGGGGTCGCGGTTCAGCCAGGGGAGGTAATGGTTCTAGACGAGGCCGCGAGACATCGGGCAGAGGTGCTGGGAGCACAGAGGCAAGACAGCCTGGGTTGGTCTATGCAGTGAGGCATCGGGAGGAGGGTGACGCACCGGACGTCATAACCAGTACGTTCTTAATTTTTGGACCGCCTTTATTTGCTTTGATAGAGCGTTGGTTCGACGCACTCTTATGTTGCCGTGAGTATAGTGGGAACTATGAACTTAGCCTTTGAGATTTCTTCTAGGAGATGATGATGTAATTAGCCCTCTAGGTCACTCTGTAGAAGTAAACAAATCTAATATAGGGATGTACCCCTAGAACTTCAAGGGGTAGAGTTTTTGGCCGATCTGATGGAACTGCCATTCAGGGAGTTTGATTTGATCCTTGGGATGGAGTGGCTAGTGAAGTACCAAGCAAGTTTGGATTGTGCGACCAAGCGCGTGGTGTTGAGGTGTCATTGGGGTGTGAAGAGGTGGTGATGATAGGTAATAGAAGGGATTATCTATCCAACGTAGTATCTGCTCTGAAGTCCGAGAAAATGGTGAGGAAGGGTTGTGAGGCATTCATGGTTCATGTTTGTGCATTGGAGGCCAAGGAATCAACTGTAGGGAATATCCGAACGGTGAAGGAATTTACCGATGTATTCCCAGAAGAGCTTCCGGGTCTGCCTCCAGACTGTGAAGTTGAGTTCGGTATAGATCTATTACCCGGAACCGCGCCAGTGTCTATTGCTCCATTTAGGATGGCGCCGAAGGAGTTGGTGGAACTGAAAGCACAGATTCAGGAATTGTTGGACCGGGGTTTTATCCTGCCGAGTGTATCACCTTGGGGAGCGCATGTGTTTTTTGTTAAGAAGAAAGACGGTACAATACAGATGTGTATAGGTTACCGTCAGCTGAATAAGTTGACGATTAAGAATAAGTACCCATTGCCGAGGATAGACGATCTGTTCGATCAACTTAAGGGCGCATCAGTTTTCTCTAAAATTGATTTAAGGTTGGGGTATCATCAGCTTAAGGTAAAGGAGGCCGATATTCATAAGACAGCGTTTCACACTCGTTATGGGCACTACGAGTTCTTGGTAATGCCGTTCGGGTTGACCAACGTGCCGGCAGCATTCATGGACATGATGAATCGGGTGTTTCAGCTGTACTTGGACCGGTTTGTCGTAGTGTTTATAGACGACATTTTGGTGTACTCGAAATCTGAGGAGGAGCATGATGCGCATCTACGTGTGGTTTTGCAGATTCTGAGGGAGAAGCAACTGTTCGCAAAGTTTAGTAAGTGCGAGTTCTGGCTTAAGGGAGTGACCTTCTTGGGTCATGTGGTGTCAGCTGAGGGGATTAGAGTGGTCCCTCGGAAGATTGAGGCGGTATTGACCTGAAACCACCTAAGTCGATGAGCGAGGAGATTCGGAGTTTTTCGGGTTTGGCAGGATATTACAGAAGATTTGTGGAAGGGTTTTCCTTGATTGCAGCACCGTTGACCAAGTTGCTGAGAAAAGGGGTTCCATTTGTGTGGTCAGATAAGCAACAGGAAAGTTTTGACAAGTTAAAAGGATTCGGCTGAAGCTCGGTTTGATTCACTGAAGCAGGGAAGGAGTTTATGGTGTATTGTGATGCGTCGCATACCGGATTGGGATGTGTGCTGATGCAAGAAGGGAAAGTAGTGGCATATGCGTCTCGACAGTTGAGACCTCACGAAGTGAACTACCCGACGCATGATCTGGAGTTAGCCGCAGATGGTTTTCATACGAAAATTTGGAGGCATTACTTGTATGGGGAGAAGTCTATAGTCTACACGGATCACAAGAGTTTGAAGTACCTCTTGACTCAGAAGGAATTGAATTTGAGGCAGCGGAGGTGGATCGAGTTGTTAAAGGACTACGACTGCTCGATTGAGTGCCATCCGGGTAAGGCTAACGTAGTGGCTGACGCGTTGAGCCGCAAGGTGGTAGCGGACTTAAGAGCAATGTTTGCCCATCTTAGTCTGTATGATGACGGGAGCCTGTTAGCGGAATTGCAAGTGAAGCTGTCTTGGGTAAACCAGGTTAAGGAGAAACAGTTAGTGGATGAAGTTTTAAGTGCTCGGTGTTTGCAAGTGCAGAATGGTGGATTGGAGGGTTATGGTTTGAGCAGCGATGCAGTGTTGTGTTTCCAAGGGAAAGTTTGTATGCCAAAGGACGTTGAGTTAAGGCAGAGGATTCTTCAGGAAGCTCATAGCAGCCCATACGCTATGCATCCTGGAGGTAGCAAGTTGTACCGAGATTTGTGGGAACAGTTCTGGTGGCCGGGTCTGAAGCGGGAAGTAACCGAATTTGTAAGTAAGTGTCTGACGTGTCAGCAAGTCAAAGCTGAACGTCAGTTACCATCGGGTCTGTTGCAGCCGGTAAAGATTCCGCAATGGAAATAGGAAAGGATTATAATGGATTTTGTCAGTGGGCTACCCCTTACGCCCAGCAAGAAAGACTTGGTCTGGGTGATTGTTGATTGTCTGACAAAATCAGCTCATTTTATATCGGTTCGGGTTGATTACTCACTCCAAAAGTTGGCTAAGTTGTATGTAACGGAAATAGTGAGACTGCATGGAGTGCCGGTGTCGATTATCTCAAATAGGGATCCTAGATTCACGTCAAGGTTTTGGAAAGCGTTGCATCAGGCATTGGGTACAAGGTTGGATTTCAGTACAACATTTCATCCGCAGTCAGATGGGCAGTCAGAAAGGGTGATCCAGATTTTAGAAGATATGTTGAGGGGTTGTGTTTTGGATTTCAGAGGTAGTTGGGAAGAATTTCTACCATTGGCGGAGTTCACGTACAACAATAGTTATCAGGCAAGTATTCAGATGGCACCATATGAAGCATTGTATGGACGGAAGTGTCGTACCCCTACGTGTTGCACGGAGTTGGGCGAGTGTCAATTGTTGGGCCCAGAGTTGGTTACTGAAATAGAAGATAAAGTTAAGCTGATTCGAGCTCGTCTGAAGAAAGCTTCGGACAGGTAGAAATCTTATGCCAATCTTAAGCGGAAGGATATAGAGTTTGCAGTGGGTGACAAGGTCTTTTTGAAGGTGTCACCGTGGAAGAAAGTGCTTAGATTTGGTCGGAAGGACAAGCTGAGCCCTAGGTTTATCGGGCCTTATCGGGTATTGAAGCGGGTAGGACCAGTAGCTTACCAGCTTGAGTTACCATCAGAATTGAGCCAGATTCACAACGTATTTCATGTTTCCATGCTTAGACGCTATCGTTCGGATCCGTCTCATGTTGTGCCAGTAGAGGAGATTAAAGTGAGTCCGGATTTGTCTTTTGAGGAGGAACCAGTGCAGATTCTGGATCAGGATGTCAAAGTCTTACGTAGGAAATCAGTTCCTTTGGTGAAGGTGTTATGGCGGAATCATGGAACAGAAGAGGCCACGTGGGAGCCAGAGGATGTGATGCGGCAGCAATACCCTCAACTCTTTTGACCAGGTAATTTCGAGGCCGAAATTATTTTTAAGGGGAGTAGAACTGTAACATCCTTAAACCAGGGTCTTTGCATTTTATCTGTTGTATGTTGATAGTGGGGTTGTTGTGCTACTCTAAGGTGTTTAGGGGCTAGGCATAAGCCAGGAATAGGCTAGAGCCTTGTCTAAATTTTTTGTTCTGGATACTTGGAAGGGAGAGCTGAGTGAGTTAGGTGTTAAGGGAAATTACTGGTGTGTTTGGACACAAGAATCCAAGTGGTAAGTGGTAAGGGAGGCACCACTTAAGGCACAAGGGAGTGACGCCTCATACAAGCTGGAGGGCCTTGGTTCGAGCTGCAAGAATCCCCTTTTTGCTTATTCTTTTTTACGCCAAGACCAGGAGGAGTTGTGCTCAGGAAGGACTTTGGTGGATAAGGGTTGAAGAAGTCAACAGATTTGGATGGGTGGAAGAGAGAAAAACTAGGAGTTTGAAGTATTCAAATTTGTTTGAATGGGTGATCAGGAGAAAAGTGAGGAGGAAATAAAGGGATTGAGTTGGGGTGAGTGTTAGCCGAATCTTGTAGTGGCAAAGAGGTGTTGGAGCATTCGGTTCTTATGTGTTAGGAGAGTGTGCGAAATTTGGGGTGTGGGTTCCTTCCATTTTCGGTTTTGGGTGCTAATCTAAGGGGTTGGTAGAATGTGGGTGTAGGCCTTGGTGGAGTGTGTAAATTCGGCTAGTTAGGGAACCTTAGAGTTTTTCTTTCCATTTCTTTTGTTGCCGAAATTAAACTCCTCTCAATTGGCATTTTTGCATTTTCTTCTTTTCTCTCATCTACTCCAAAACCGAATACTCTCCTAGGCCTCTTTTTCCTTTCTATTTTGTTGTTGGCCGAATCTACCTTGTTACCATTCGTCAATTGTGTCCCAATTGCCATCTTCTTCAAAAGCCAGAAACCCTCTGTAGCCTGCCGAAACATCATTCTTCATTTTCTTCTCTCTCAAAAGCCATAGCCGAAATAACATATTTCATTCTTTCTCGTTATCTTCTCATTCCCTGGTTGCCGAAACCTCTATCACTTTCTCTTCTTCTTTTCAAGCACTTAGGCCGAATATCACCTGTTAAAGTGTACCCTTCTTTTCCATCTTTTTCTTTGCATAGGGAAACACTTTCGGCATTTGGGTAAGATCTTGGAACTTTGGCCGAATCTCCTTGACTCTCTCTCATTCTCTTATCTCTTCTCTCTATCATTTTCTTTGAAAGTGGAAGCCGAAATCTCTTGGCACTCAAACTCTCTTGTTTGACTCTTGTTGCAGTAGATCACTATCGTTGGGTTTCCATCACTTCCAATCGGTTCTGCTAGTGTGTTGTAAGTGTTGCTATCATTTCAACATTTCTTATTGCGTTGAATGCCGAAGGCAGTAACTAAAGCTTGTAGATCTTGGCCGATTGAAGGGTGTTATGGAAGGCTTGGTGTTTGTCGATTTAGGTAAGGGCTTTCGCTCTATGAGTTATGTTAACCCCTTAGATTCAATTTCGTTGCTTTAATCTGAGTTAGTGACTAAGGTGTGTTCATGGACTCGAAGGCTAGCCAAGCATTAGGAGGGGGTGGTTCTGAGACCCCAGCCCCTAAGTTCAAGAAGAGGGCGGTGTCGGCTCTTCGCGATTGGCCATCGGGGTGTGGGCCGGCATCTGAGCAAAGCAATAGGTAGATAACGGTAGTGTCGGTTAGCGACGGTGTCGGCATAGAGAGCGTCGTATTACGGGTAATCAGGTGTGTAACTCTTACACACTTCATTAGTTAATATATTTATCATGTATGTTGGCAAAAGCCAGATTTACCGTAGAAACTGTTATGTTACTCTTGTGGGTAAGAGCGAGGACTCCGGGTAAGTCCACTATTGATTGATTAACGATAAATGCCTCTACAATATTTGCATATGCCATGCGATATGATGTTAGTATGTTAAGCATGTTTGTTATGCCATGAAAAGTATGTTCATAAAGTTGGGTATGATGAGAGGAGGGGGAAGGCATGATTCTAGACTGTCACCAGTGGTTTTGACCACACAGTGGGTTGGCCCCGCTTTCTATATTATTGTGACTAAGTCTCAGTGGTTTTGACCACCAGTGGTTTTGACCACATACTTTTATCTTTGTGACTCATCCCAGTGGTTTGGTACCACGGTGGGTTGGCCCCACATGACGATATACGGGATTGTCACCAGTGGTTTTGACCATAATGTGGGTTGGCCCCACACATATTACTGTGACTACGGTCCGATGGTTTTGACCACATATATTTATATATTATTTGTGACTACGGTCACAAAGTGGTTTTGACCACGGTGGTTTGGTACCACGGGGTAGGTCTGAGGAGTTCGGATGGTTAGGTTGTGGGTTGCATGACTTGCATATTGGCTTATGAAATTACGTAAGGGCACTAATATTATCGGGATGGGGATTTATACACTTTGAGTCTCGGTGACTCACCCCTTCCTTTACATTTTGCGAGATGATTCGTAGATCGCAGGATCACGAGCCAGGCGGACTCGAGGTGGCCATGCGCATTCTCTTTTTCGGGTTTTGTTTTAAATTACTATTTTGGTTTATTTTACTTTAAATTTGGTTTCGGGTTGTAATAAGGCCACTAACTTTCATTTTGGGGTTTATTTATCTGCTTTATTTCTCACGAAAATTGGTATAAGTTAAACGAAGTGGCATGCCTAAATAACCTATAAAAAGAATGTTTTCCAAACTTTCACAACTCGTCGGGTTTTTCTAAAACTTTACCATCGGGTAACGACAAACAAGTAGTAACAACAAGCTAACTCAATTTTCTGTAAAACTAAGTTTACTTTAAGACTAAATGCGAAACGGTTTTTTTGCTTTATTACTCAAACTAGTTCGGCTTTTCATAAAATCATAAGTTTTCCTAAAATGAGAGACGACAACTTGTTTTCAATAACGATTCTTTACAAAATTAAAACAACCTCCTGTCTTCTTTAAAAACGTTTTTCCCTGTGACATGCTGGATTCGGTCGTAGCGTGTTGACCGAGTTTGGGGTGTTACATCGCACATAGCCCACCAAAATGATAAATGAATGATGGTATCGCACCTAGCCCATCGTAATTAAATAACTAGGTGGTATCGCACTTAGCCCACCATCAAGTGTTTATTACTTGCTTATATGACTATCTCGTCGTTCATACAATAATTATACAATAGCTACCGCATTCAATCCACTTGAATCACACATATTCTCAATCATGCCATGCACCAATCAACAACGACAATATATGTAATAAAATGTATAGTTTACACATAAACTTACCTCGGTGCAAAACGCGTCAACTAACGGTTTAATCAGTAACCTTGCCTTTCCCCGGTCAAGGTCAATTCCGCGCTCTTCTTGATCTATAACAATAAAATTCATTCATTTAGATCATTTTATGATCATAATGCACCAAAATCTACACTTAGGCAAAATGACCATTTTGTATTTGTACTATGGCAAAATTATGATTTTGCCCCTAGGCTCGTAAATCATTTTTCATCACATTTTCTCAATAAACAAGCCTATCTGAACATTTATTTCTCTTACAACTTCTCACAATCCTAACTATTTTTTGGATTAATGACACAATTTCAATCTTTGAATTCAAGTCATAAATAGGTGTTTTCATGCTAACACCTTTCACAAAAGTTGTTTCTCATCTCCTTAACATTCTTTTTCTTCCATAAAAACTCATCTAACATCATAAATACTCTCATGGAAAGTCCCTAGACTTTCAATCATATCTCAAATTAGTCCTCTCATTAGCTAGCTTAAGCTTTAGGGACTCCAAAAACACAAAAATCATCAATTAAAACCACCTAAATCACTTACTTGAATATGAATTGAGTGGCTGAAAGTTTGAACCCCAAGTGCTCTATTTCTTCTTCAATTTTTGATGGAAAGAGATGAGTGAATAGTGAAAGATGATAGTTTTTCTTTTTGTCATATTTTATTCATCTTTTCTCACCTAATTTTGACTAAGCATTAATTGCTCTTGTCTCCCATACCATATGGCCGGCCATCACACTCCAAAATGGCCTATTTGCACTTTAAAGACCTCTAATTTACATTCTATAGTTATTAGGTACTTCTACCTGAAAAAATAGAACTTTCGCACTTTATGCGATTTAGTCCTTTTTCACCATTAAGCATGCAATCATTAAAATTAAAGTACCAAGATTTTCCCATAGTCATATACTAATGCTATAACACATAAAATTACATCAAAATAATTTTCCTCAACCTCGGTTTATTGGTCCTGAAACCACTGTTTCGACTGGCCCCCAAAATCGGGCTGTTACAACTCTCTCCCCCTTTAGAGATTTTCGCCCTCGAAAATCTTACCAGTAAAGAGGTTTGGATATTGCTCCCTCATGTCTTTTTCTGGTTCCCACGTAGCCTCTTCTACACCGTGTTTTTGCCACAACACTTTCACTAAGGCTATGTCTTTATTTCTCAACTGTTTCACCTGTCGAGCCAAGATTTTAATCAGCTCTTCCTCATATGTCATATCCGGTCGTACGTCAATTTCTGTCGGAGAAATCACATGCGAAGGATCGGAGCGATAACGCCTTAACATCGATACATGAAACACATTGTGCATTTTCTCTAACTCTACTGGCAAAGCCAACCGGTATGCCACTGGCCCAATCCTTTCGGTAATCTCATACGACCCTATGAACTGCGGACTCAATTTCCCTTTTCGACCGAATCTCAATATTTTCTTCCACGGGGACACTTTCAGGAATACCTTGTCGCCCACTTTAAACTTGATTTCCTTTCTTTTCAAATCCGCATACGACTTTTGTCGGTCTGAAGCAGCTTTTAAACTATCCCGAATCACTTTCACTTTTTCTTCGGTCTCTTTAACCAGATCAACCCCATGAATTTGCTTCTCACTAAGCTCGGTCCAATAAAAAGGAGTCCGACACTTACGACTATACAAGGCTTCATACGGTGCCATCCGTATACTCGACTGATAACTGTTGTTGTAAGCAAATTCGACCAAGGGTAGGTATCTTTCCTAACTACCTTCGAACTCTAGTACACAACATCGGAGCATATCCTCTAAAACTTGAATTACTCTCTCTGACCGACCATCAGTTTGCGGATGGAATGCAGTACTAAAATTTAACCTCATACCTAAGGCCTCCTGCAACCTCTTCCAAAACCTCGAAGTAAATCTCAGATCTCTATCCGAGATAATGGATACAGGCACTCCATGTAATTTACCACTTCTGCAATATACAACTCGGCTAACTTATCTAGTGAATAATCAATACGCACCGGTATAAAGTGAGCCGACTTCGTTAATCTATCAACGACAACCCACACAGCATCTTTCTTTTTCGGAGTCATAGGCAAACCCGTCACAAAATCCATTGTAATCCGATCCCACTTCCACTTGGGAACCATCACTGGCTGAAGCAATCCCGAAGGCACTTGATGTTTAGCTTTCACTTGTTGGCAAATCAGACATCTTGTTACATACTCCGAGATGTCCTTTTTCATTCTCGGCCACCAATAATATTTCTTCAAATCGTTGTACATTTTCGTACTGCCCGAATGTACTGACAAATAACCACTGTGTGCTTCATTTAATATCTTTCGGGTCAATTCATCATTCTTAGGTACACAAATCCTATCATGAAACATCAAACAATCATCCGAACTCTTCTGAAAATTAGAATCCTCTCCTGATTCACACTTGGCTCTCTTAGCTTGCATCTCATTATCATTCTTTTGAGCTTCACATATCTGTTGAATAAATAGTGGCCTAGCCCTCAACTCGGCTAATATAGCACCATCATTAGGCCATGCTAAGCTCGTGCTCATAGCTCTCAAAGCATACAAGGATTTCCTACTCAGGGCATCCGCAACCACATTCGCTTTTCTCGGATGGTAATCAATTACTTGCTTATAGTCATTCAATAATTCGAGCCACCGTTGTTGCCGCAAATTTAAATCCTTTTGATCCATCAAATACTTCAAACTCTTATGATCCGTGAAGATTCATCACTTCTCTCCATATAAGTAATGTCGCCAAATCTTTAACGCGAAAACAATCGCAGCCAACTCCAAGTCATGAGTCGGATAATTTTTCTCATGCGGTTTTAGCTGTCTCGAGGCGTAAGCGATTACTTTACCCTCTTGCATCAACACACAACCGAGACCATTTAACGACGCATCAGTGTAGACCACAAACTCTTTCCCCGATTCTGGTTGAACCAAAACCGACGCCTCAGTCAACAATGTTTTTAATCTCTCAAAACTCTGTTGACATTTTTTAGTCCATTCAAACTTAATATCTTTGTGCAATAGTTTTGTCATCGGGGTAGCAATCATGGAGAACCCCTTCACAAAATGTCTGTAATACCCCGCTAAACCCAAAAAGCTTCTGACTTTTGACACATTTATCGGCAGTTTCCACTCCACAATAGCCGAGATCTTACTTGGGTCAACTCTAATACCATCACCCGACATAATGTGTCCAAGAAATCTGACCTCTCAGAGACAAAATTCACTCTTGCTAAATTTAGCATATAACTACTTGTCTCTTAAAGTCTGTAAGACAATCCTCAGATGTTTTGTATGATCACCCTCATCTCGAGAATAAATCAATATGTCATCAATAAAGACAACCACAAACTTGTCTAAATACGGTCGAAAGACACGGTTCATTAAGTCCATAAAAATCGCAGGGGCATTCGTTAAACCGAACGACATGACCAGAAACTCGTAATGGCCATACCTCATCCGAAATGCAGTTTTTGACACGTTTTGCTCCTTAACCCTTAACTGGTAATAGCCAGACCTCAAGTCTATCTTTGAGAATACCGTAGCTCCCTTCAGTTGATCAAATAGGTCATCTATCCTTGGTAAAGGATACTGATTCTTCACTGTCACCTTGTTGAGTTGTCTGTAGTCTATACACAATCTCATCGACCCATCCTTCTTCTTTACAAAAAGCACCGGAGCACCCCACGGTGAATAGATCGGTCATGCAAAACCCTTGTCCATTTACTCTTGCAACTGAACCTTCAATTCTTTCAACTCTAGTGGGGCCATCCTATATGGAGCAACCGAAATAGGTGTCGTTCCCGGAACTAACTCAATTCCAAACTCAACCTCTCTAACTGGAGGCAATCCGGGTAGCTCTTTCAGGAATACATCCAGATACTCGCATACAATCGGCACTGTTTCAATCTTTACTTCAGGCTCTTGAGTATTTAACACGAAAGCGAGATAAGACTCGTACCCTTTCCTCAAATATTTTTCAGCGACCAAGGAAGAAATCATCACCGGTAAACTATTTGACCCACCTGATTCAACCCGAATGAAATCTCCATTTTCACATTTCAATTCAATAAATTTACTACCACAGTTTACTAAAACACTATGGGCAGTCAACCAATCCATGCCAAGAATCAAGTCAAATTCATCAAACGGCAACAACATAAGGTTTGCCGGAAAACAATGACCCCTAATTGCCAAAGGACAACTTCTACACACCTTGTCAACTAGCACATGTTTACCTAACAGGTTTGACACCTTTACCACTAATTCCGTAGACTCAACAGTCATACTCAAACTAGATGCCAATCTCATGCAAATATAGGAATGGGTAGACCCCAGATCAATCAAAGTAATAACAAAGGTGTCATAAAGAAAAAAAGTACTCGTTATTACATCTGGAGATGATGCCTCTTCGCGAGTGCGAATGGCATAAGTCATTGCAGGTGCCCGACCCTCTGGCCTCACAGTAGTGTCTCGTTATGCACCTCTACCACTAGTCCCACCTCCCGGGTTCTTTTGTGGCCTGCCCCTAGAAGATGCACTGCTTGATCTTATCTCCTGCTTCCTCTCCTTGTCATCCTTCTCAGGGCAGTTTCAGATAAAATGGTCGGGGGAGCCACACTTATAACAATTCCGGTTGTTTCCCCAACACTCCCCAGTGTGATGTCTGCCACAACTTGGGCACTTCGGGTTGGACTTTGAATTGCCCACATTTGCCATCGAGGTGGCTTGGACTCTTGAACCCGAGTACGTGTTGCCTCGCTCTCTTAGCAAAAATCCAACTGATGCAGTCATCCGAGGGTTCAGTTCCTTGGACCTCTTCGATTGAGCTTGGTAGGATTTACTCATCAGCCTTTTTCTTGCATCCTAGGCCTCACACACGGCTTTCCTCTTTTCCTTACTCAATTCTTCGACCTTACTGGCCCTATCCACCAATACTACAAATTCTTTTAGTTCTAAAATCCCAACTAAAAGTCTGACATCCTCGTTCAGCCCATCTTCAAACCTCTTGCATAAAATGGCTTCTGTAGACACGCACTCTTGCGCATACTTGCTGAGCCTAACAAATTCGCGCTCATATTCTGCTACATTCATTTTTCCTTGCTTTAACTCAAGGACTTCCTTTCGTTTCTGGTCCACAAACCGTTGACTTATATACTTCTTTCAAAACTCTTCCAAAAAAAAGTCCAACGTCACTTTCTTCTTCGAAACCACTGATGTCAACGTTTTCCACCAATGGTATGTCGAGTCCCTTAGCAAGGACAAGGCACATTTTAAGCTCTCCTCAGGTGTACATGAGAGTTCATCAAATACTCTCATTGAGTTCTCAAGCCAGAACTCCGCCCTCTCAGGGTCATCATCTATATTAGCTCGAAATTCCTCAGCCCCTTGCTTCTAAATTTCGTCTATCGGGGGCTTAGTTGTCCTCACTAATTCTATACCTTGGGGAGCCACAGGAACTGGCTGGGGTATAGGAGGGGGTGGAAGGGGTTGAGCATTGGGGTTTGCTCGTACATACTCAGTGTACCAGTTACTCATCATTTGGAGAAAGGCTTCCCGAGCCTCTTCTCCTTAACCCCTAGTCTTGGGTCCACTCTGCACAGGCGCAGTCCCTTGCGCGGGAGCAGGCGCATTACTAGCGCAGTCCACTCGAAGTACACCCGTACCTTCTTTCATATCATATCCCACCCATGCACATGCAACATATAATAATGTCATGATAATAATGCATGTACAGGTTGTTCAGACATACAATCTCATTCATATAGGCACATTCACATTCTTTCAATAATCAACACTAACCTAGTATTCGATATACCTCTCTAGGGTATCCATATCACATCACTGTCACTGCACTAGTTAACCCATAAACATAACGCATACAAATAGAGCATAAACCCGGAAACGGTGGGTTAATCACACACCTGATCACTTGGAGAATTATGCTTTCGTCATCGATGCTATCACTAGGCGATACTACGGCTATTTTCCTACTTTCTTGTTACGATCTTTGGTCCACACCCGGTGGCGATCCGGACCGCAGAAATGGATCTTCTCTTAAACTTGGGATAGGGGCTATCCCTTGTCCTCCTTGACTAGCATTCGCCTCCATAACGATACTTAATCAGATCAACCGGTTAATCACTACTACTTTAATATATCAAATCAAATCTACATTTACTAAATATCCTTACCGAAATAAATCTTGAATCCGAAGCTTGTCCTACTTACGCCGACTTGCCCCTAATTAACCATAATACCAATCGGTCACATTTAAACCCTAAAGATGGCCCTTGGCCAAATGCCTTATTGGCCTACCTTGAAGAATCAAAAGCGATTACCAAAGGAGAATTCACTTACCACTATTACACGTTTGCTTGAAGAGCCTCTACAGTAAGTAGTCGATGACACCCTCCTTTAAAGATTCGGCTTAGAGCACAACAATGATGGTTTCGGCACTTAATGGTGAAGAGAAAACGCAACAATGGAGAGGGTTTTATGCCTGGAGATTTCAGCAACAAAGAACAACGACAGAGGGGTTTTAGCTTTTGTGACTTGCGGCAAAACAAAGAGAATAGGCACTTTAAGCTTCGGTTATGGCTTCAAAAAAATAGAAATAGATTTGGTGTTGGATGAAAGAAAAGAATGAGAGGTGTGAGTGGGAAGAAATTCTGCACAAAGAAATTTAAAGAAAAAGATATCAAAGATGATTACTCCCCCCTTATAAAGAATTCGGCTACTATATCCTTGCTATTATCAAACTCTTTGATAATCTCCTCTATTATCTCCTTAACAAATAAAATAAATTAATCCAACATTAATCCCTTATCAAACTCCTATATTATCTCTTATCACCTATTTAAACCAAAATAAATAAAATAAATCCTTATTTATCTCTTCTTCATCTTGCACAAAATAATTAAATCAACAATTATCCTACTTGAATAAATAAAACAACAATTATCTATTATCTACCAACTTAAAATAAAATAAAATAATCATCAATTATCCTACCTTAGCAGAAATTAATAGGAGAATAAAGTGAATCCTCATCCAATTAAAAGTCCCCTATGTCGTCCACTTTCTTCCAACTCTACCTTGATGCAAAAGCAAAATAAAACACTCCCCTTTGCTGCTCTGACCTTGAACCCAAGACTCTTTGGAGCCCTTGGACGCAAGCTGCAGATAACGCCCCAAGCCACTTTGCCAAGGCGCTTTTTGTGACATGATTCACCCAGAATTACTTTTAAAACCTCTTTCGCATGAGCGCCTTCTTGACGCAAAAATAAACACTCCCTTCTGCTTCCTTCGCAACTCAAACCAAGGCCCTTAACCCCACTGCACATGGCGTCCATTGCCACTTTACCACATGATTCCTTGTGTCATTAATTCCCTAAAAATTTCTTTAAAGCCTCCTTAGCCCAGTTCCCCTTTTGACGCAAAAATAAAAGTCTTTAATGCTTCCCACGATGCTCGAACCTTTTCCCTCTGAACTCCCTTTTGAGCGCAACCTCCCAAGCACCTAAGGTAGCGTCCCAAGCCACACTTACCAAGCCCACTTTCATGTCCATAAACTCCTAAAAATTTCCTTAAGGCCTCTTTCACCTAACTTCTCCTTTAAAAATAAAATTCCAATATTTTTCCAAGACTTCCTCCTACATCCTTGGATTCTCAAAACCCTTAAAACATGCTCAACCACACTTAAAGCCTACTAACACTTGAGTTATGCTCCAAACGCATAACCCCAATTTAGGATATTACAGTTCTACCCTCCTTAAAAATAATTTCGTCCTCGAAATTACTTACTATCGTTCAATCGTGCATTCTTAACTCACCACACTACTCTCTTTGCACAAGACTCTGATCTTAATAAAACTATCTTACCTTCTAGGCACAGTTTTAAAGTTCACATCAAGGTTTCATACACTTCACTAGCAATACAACAATAAACTATCTCTAAAGCAACAAATAATACTCCAAAACAAGGAACTTACCCGCTATCACATCCTTGGTTGTCTCACATCCGAACCTTGACTCCTCTGCCGGGTGTTCCACGACCTTGGCCTCGAGCCCTATCCATCACTTGCGGACATTTCTTAACCAAATGAGCCTTAGACCCACACGGAAACATTCCTTACTATTTCCCCAACATTCTCTCGCATGAGCTCTTCCACACCGAGCACATGAGCGACTCGATTTTCGAAGCGCGCGGTGCGCGTCTGCAATTCTCGATCCTTGGTCTTTTACGAACATCCTCGGATGGCATGCGATGGTCTAAAACTCCTTTTGTTCGAATTCTTATTCTTCCCTCGATTCTGCCTCGCGATTTTCTTAACTTCTTCAGCTATCCGAGCTTTTTCCACTAGAATCGCAAAGTCCCTTTCTCTTTGCGGAGCAATCAACACTCTTAGCTCATCCCGCAACCCGTCTTCGAATCGGACACACCTTTCGTAATCAGTAGCCATGATCCCCTTGGCGTACTGGCTTAACCGTACAAATTCCGCTTCATACTCTACTACTGACTTGCTTCCTTGAACCAAGTTTAGAAATGCTTTCCTTTGTGAGTCTAAATAACTGGCTCCCACATACTTCCCTTCAAACTTAGCCTTAAAGAAATCCCAATCCAATCAATCTGCCGGGACACCTCGTTTTGTGGTGAGCCACCATCGATAAGCTTCATCTTGTAGCAACGAGACCGCGCCTTTCAGCTTTTCCTCAGCAGTACAGTCTAGATCATCCATGATTCTTTCGACTGCTTCCAGCCAATACTCCGCTACATTCGGAGCCACTCCGGATACTCCTCTAAAAACTTGACTCCGTTGGTCCTAAGTCTCTCCGGCCCGACTCCGAGCTCCACTTCTCATTCAACTCTTGCTACTTTTGTGTAGCGCACGTAGCATAGCTTGCGATCGGCTTCATCTCCTCCTGTCGGATCTTGATCCTCCGCGCCCACCGATGGCGATGGCGGCACGTCACTTTTCGACCCATGGCGGACCCTCACTGGTTTCGATCATCGTCATTCGACCACATCTCCTAGAGCTCATTTCTAACGTCGCGATTTTATCCGATTAAAAAGTTTTATGCATCGAAATTTTGTTCCACTTATTAACCGCGAACAATTTTATGAAGTAAAGTATTTAGAAGTAGTTCATTCGATTACACAAAGGTTGGTTCAAGTTCACTACTCTAATTCGGAGGTCACATTCACAATCATAAGCAGAGACACATTCATTCACTACACTTCTATGGTCATTTCGGTCCTTTCCCAACCCGGGGGTAATTTCGTCATTAATCCTATAAGGGTATTTTGGTAATAAACGGGTAAATTTGAAAATCCTTACAAATCAACGATATTTCAAAATTTACAAAAACTCGAGGTTATCTTGAAAATTTGTTTTCCAAATCGGTGTTGCGAGAAATTTGAAATCGGGGTCATTTTGGTAATTTTTGTAAGTCAGGGGCATTTTCGTAAATTTCTTTTTTTAAAATCAAATTTCGCAAAATAGTTATTTATTATTTTTGCAAAGTAGGAATATTTCAGTAAAAGTTGTGGTAGTATGGAAATTTCAAAAAAAAAAATTTCAAACTAGGGGCATTTTAGTAATTTCACAACTAGAGGTATTTAGGTAATTTTGACAACCGGGAATAACTCGAAAAAAATATTTTTCCAAAGTCTAATTTAGTGTTTTCAAATCAGAAAGGGTAATTTAGAGATTTAGAAAATAAGTTTTTTGTAAATAGTAAGGCTAGTCCCTTTCGGGTTTTAATCATTGGTTTGGCTAGGTGACTAAGTCCTCTTGGTTAGGGTGAACAGTAGCTACGCACCAGGTAGGATTCGAGTAAAGAGGAGGTGAGTCACCAGGACCTGCTTAAGTACCAAGCTCTTCTTGAATCCACTCCTAGACATGCGCACAATGGTTGCCACACCCTAGCTCGGCGACTTAGTCACGGGTTTGTTTAATGGTCCTTAAGTCTTATGCACTTGTGTTTGAGTAGACTAGTCCTAGGGTCCAATAGCCTAATCTACTAATCTACGTTCCCATAAAAGCCCATATAGTTCACATATTCAAACCACTTCAATAGCCGAAGTACTTACAGTGGACTTGGGTAGGAGATACAGTGCCATGCTAGAATAAACACGAAATAAAAGCCCATATTTTGAAAAGCCCATTTTTTTAAAACTATTTTGGACCCAAAACCTCAAAGCGAGTTTTGAACAGGGCTCTGATACCAAAGCAGTAACACCCCAAACCGGCCCATTCGATCTGTTGAATTTGAAATGCCCTTTGCGAAAAACGTTTAAAAATATTCTTACTTAATGATAAAACCGTTAAAAATTTGTTGCCCTTGATAAAACATTTAAAACATTCTAAATAAAATTAAGTGGTGATAAAATACCGGATTCAAAACTTTAATATGACTTTTGAGATATAAATAGCTTTTAAAATTAAACTACCAAAATATTAACTTAATTACAAATCCAACTGAAACATAGCGAAATTCAAATACTTTAAGGCCCTTATTACAACAAATAACTATTCAAAAATACTTAAAATATTGAAGTTAATAAATTCTATTATATAATGAAAACAACTTCTTCTGCATGGGCCACCTCGTATCCACTCCAACCCGGTCCGATCATCATCCATCACCTGCGATGTTGATAAAAATTTGGGTGAGTCATACAGACTCAGTGTGTAATTAATCCACTGAATTCCACCCACATGTTAACCACATATTAACCCATATATCAGATAACAAGATAACATATTCACATAATAACACATTAGGGCTTGGCCCATGTTCATGTCACTTATCAGTAACAGGTAATTAACCGCATAATTTCCACATATCGGGCTTAGCCCATTTCGCCTTGATCCACATTCATATCTTTGGGCTTGGCCCATTTTCACATTAATCCACATATCAATTGAAATGCAAAGTGCACCCAACCCAACCTAGGGTCCATCCTCTACACACCCCGTATCCGACCTACCACACACGGGGATTAACAAATCACCTCTTCTTTTTACTCCAAAGGCAATCAATGCCGTCCACGTGCAATTAAGCACAATAATCCACAACGCGACCTCGATCGGCGCCAATCCACGATGTAGCCGTAGCTAACACCAAAACCACGATGGGACACATAGTCACTCATCAACCACGATATAGCACATAGCTTATATCAACCACGATGAACGCAGAGCTACTCATCAAGCCACGCGAACTAAATCGCAATTAATCCACAACGTGACCTCGAGTCAACGTCAATCCACGATGTAGCTCAAGGCTAACATCAAACCACGCACTCGAAGTACACCCGCACCTTCTTTCATATCATATCCCACCCATGCATATGCAACATATAATAATGTGATGATAATAATGCATGTACAAAGTTGTTCGGACATACAATCTCATTCATATAGGCACATTCACATTCTTTCAATAATCAACACTAACACGGTATTCGATATACCCCCTCTAGGGTATCCATATCACATCACCATATCCAACGCACTAGTTAACCCATAAACATAACACATACAAATATAGCATAAACCCGGAAGCGGTGGGTTAATCACACACACGATCACTTGGAGAACTATGCTTTCGATCTCGATGCTATCACTAGGCGATACTACGGCTATTTGCCTACTTTCTTGTTCGATTTGGTCCACACCCGGTGGCCAATCCCGCACCGCAGAAATGGATCTTCTCTTAAACTTCGGGATAGGGGCTATCCCTTGTCCTCCTTGACTAGCATTCGCCTCCATAACGATACTTAATCGGATCAACCGGTTAATCACTACTACTTTAATATATCAAATCAAATCTACATTTACTAAATATCCTTACCGAAATAAATCTTGAATCCGAAGCTTGTCCTACTTACGCCGACTTGCCCCTAATTAACCATAATACCAATCGGTCACATTTAAACCCTAAAGATGGCCCTTGGCCGAATGCCTTATTAGCCTACCTTGAAGAATCAAAGCGATTACCAAAGGAGAATTCACTTACCACTATTACACGTTTGCTTTGAAGAGCCTAAAGTAAGTAGTCGATGAAGACCTCCATTAAAGATTCGGCTTAGAGCACAACAATGATGGTTTACGCACTTAATGGTGAAGAGAAAATGCAACAATGGAGAGGGTTTTATGCCCGGAGATTTCGGCAACAAAGAACAACGACAGAGGGTTTTAGCTTTTGTGACTTGCGGCAAAACAAAGAGAATAGGCACTTTAAGCTTCGGTTATGGCTTCAAAGAAATAGAAATAGATTTGGTGTTGGATGAAAGAAAAGAATGAGAGGTGTGAGTGGGAAGAAATTCGGCACAAAGAAATTTAAAGAAAAGATATCAAAGATGATTACTCCCCCTTATAAAGAATTCGGCTACTATATCCTTGCTATTATCAAACTCTTTGATAATCTCCTCTATTATCTCCTTAACAAATAAAATAAATTAATCCAACATTAATCCCTTATCAAACTCCTATATTATCTCTTATCACCTATTTAAACCAAAATAAATAAAATAAATCCTTATTTATCTCTTCTTCATCTTGCACAAAATAATTAAATCAACAATTATCCTACTTGAATAAATAAAACAACAATTATCTATTATCTACCAACTTAAAATAAAATAAAATAATCATCAATTATCCTACCTTAGCCGAAATTAATAGGAGAATAAGCTGAATCCTCATCCAATTAAAAGTCCCCTGTGTCGTCCACTTTCTTCCAACTCTACCTTGACGCAAAAGCAAAATAAAACACTCCCCTTGCTGCTCACCAGCCTCGAACCCAAGACCTGCTGGAGCCCTTGGACGCAAGCTGCAGATAACGCCCCAAGCCACTTTGCGAAGGCGCTTTTTGTGACATGATTCACCCAGAATATCTTTTAAAACCTCTTTACTTGAGCGCCTTCTTTGTATAAAAATAAACATTCCTTCTCGCTTCCTTCGCAACTCGAACCAAGGCCCTTAACCCCACTGCACATGGCGTCCATTGCCACTTTACCACATGATTCCTTGTGTCATTAATTCCCTAAAAATTTCTTTAAAGCCTCCTTAGCCCAGTTCCCCTTTTTGACGCAAAAATAAAAGTCTTTAATGCTTCCCACGATGCTCGAACCTTTTCCCTCCTGAACTCCCTTTTGACGCAACCTCCCAAGCACCTAAGGTAGCGTCCCAAGCCACTTTACCAAGCCCACTTTCATGTCCATAAACTCCTAAAAATTTTCCTTAAGGCCTCCTTCACCTAACTTCTCCTTTAAAAATAAAATTCCAATATTTTTCCAAGACTTCCTCCTACATCCTTGGATTCTCAAAACCCTTAAAACATGCTCAACCACACTTAAAGCCTACTAACACTTGAGTTATGCTCCAAATGCATAACCCCCAATTTAGGATATTACAAGGATTACCAGTCTAGGCTAAATCCTTTTTATGACATATGCTCTAGAGAGCTTGACCTGGATTACCCGTCCGGGCTAAATCCAATACATAACATATGCTCGAGAGGACTTATATCATGATTACCCATCCGGGCTAAATCCTTTCTGTAATGAAGTCATTAGGATTGCTCGTTCGAGCCTAATCTATTCTGCAACAAATGCAGGACCTCATTCATTTCGACAATTACATTTATCCATCGATTTTCATTTATTCAAACGAGATTTAACATTTTCAACCATTTTCCGGTATGTGATTATTTCATACATCTATAACATCCATATAATTTAAATGATCACATTCCAAGCATAAAATTAACATTTTCATCATTTATCTTTTATTATCTATCGGGCATTATAATTTAAGTTAAACATTTTATTTATCGGGCTTGATTGGATACGTAATCATTTTACATATTCATGAAATTTATACAATTTACATAAACACAATCAATGCAAGCATGTAAATAAACACAATTTAGTTACACGAACTTACCTCGACAAAGGTTCGTGTACAAACATCTACTAATCTGACATTTTCCTTTTTTCCTCGTTCTAACTCCGAATTTGGTCTATCCAGATCTATACGAGTAAATTTAACATCAAATTCACACATCTCATATACATTTGGACTCAAATTACATCCTAGGCAAAATTACCATTTTGCCCCTAACTTTTCCATTAATTCTCATTTCGTCCCTAGGCTCGGAAATTGAAACTTGTGCAATTTACTCCCTATTCCAAGCCTAAAAAAATTCCCATGAAAAAATTTACAGCACATTTATTAAGAAAAATTCAGAATTTTTCATCAAATTTCACAACTTTACATTTTAATCCCTAATTCATGTTTTCATCAAAACTCACTTTGTAACAGTTGTTTTTCTATCATCAACCTTTCATTTTCTATCATAAATTTCTAATTTTCAGCATATACATCCATGACCCATTTTCCATACTTTGATAACTTTACAAATTGATCCCCTAAATAAATAGATTAAGCTATCCCAATTTTAAAAATATCAAAGTTATTAAAAATGGAGCTTGATTACTTACCCAAATAAGCTTGATAAGTCTTCTTCCTCTCTCCTAGGGTTTCTATGGAAATATTTGGGGAAGATGATATGAAATTGTTTTCTTTTTCATTTAATTAAATTGGCATTTAATAACTTTTCATCTTTCCAATTTAGTCCTTAGCCTTTTTTTATTTTTTCATGGATAAGTCATACCAAAATATCTACATACTTCTCTTTAATAGTCTAATTACCATATAAGGACCTCTAGTTTTGAATTCCATAGCTATTTAATCCTTATAGCTACTAGAATTCAACTTTTACATTTTATGCTATTTAGTCCTTCCCGTAATTAAACACATAATCGGTAAAATTTTCGTATCAAAATTTTCACATGCCTTTTATAACATAATATGGTCCATATAATAAAATAAAAATAAACTTTATTTTTGGCTTGAATTTGTGGTCCCGAAACCACTGTTCCGATTTCACCGAAATTGGGCTGTTACATAATTATCCAACTTGTCGACCACTCTCATCCTAAGCAAGTCACCATATTGTTGGCGTTGGTCCATAGGAGTATTTGGGCTGAAGAACACTATAGATTTGTCAAGGTTCATTTTCTAACCTGATACTTGTGCAAACTCCCTAAGAATTTTCACAAAGGCATCGACTTCACTTTTTTTTTTGTTCCTGACAAAGAGAAGGGCATCATCGGCAAAAAACAAGTGGTTAATACGAGGTCCATTTTGGCTAGCCTGAATGCCCCTAATGTCATTAGCACTTTGTGCATGTAAAAGCATTCTAGAAAATGCGTTAATGCAAAACAAAAAGAGATAAGGGGAGAAGAGGTCCCCTTGTCGAAGACCTTGCTCGGGAACAATAACCTTTGATAGAACCATATTACATTTTACCACATATCTTACAGACTGAACACACCGCATAATCTTGTCAACCCAAGCATCCTCAAATCCCAACTTTTTCATAACTTTCTCGAGAAAATTCCACTCAATGCAGTCATAAGCCTTGCTCATATCGAGCTTTATGACAAAACCTTTGTTCAAGCCATTTTTCGAGCTCTGTAGATAGTGCATCAACTCACATGCAATAAGAATGTTGTCATGAATCATACGGCCCAGGACGAAGGCACTTTGGTTCTAGCTAATACAAAGCGAAAGGGCAGCCTTGAGGCAGTTTGCAAGGACTTTGGAAATAATTTTATAAATCACCCTGCACAGGCTAATAGGAAGAAAGTTAGTCATGTCATTAGGGTCCTTAATCTTAGGAATAAGGATAATCATTGTATCGTTAAGGCAAGATATGTCCTTGTTCCCATCTAACACATCGTGACAAAGCTTAATAACCTTTTTTACCCACCACCTCCCAATTCTCTTTAAGGAAAATACCTGAGAGGTCATCGATCCCAGGGGCTTTGCAGTGGTCCATCTGATTGAAGGCATCAAGGGTCCCACTATCTGTAAAGTCCCTAGCTAACTTGTTGTTAATGTCCTCGATGACGCTCTTTTGTATGTAACTCAAGTTGAGCTTACCATGAGAGGACGCTTCCGACTTAACAAGACTATGAAAATACTCCCACGCTATTGTGGACTGTATATTCAAGCTTTAGTGCAACAGTATCTTTTAAGGAATCATGTATTATCTCTTTTCGTAGTGTCATTCTTTGAGGTATAGATTTTATGAAGTGCCTTTCATTAACGTTCATTGATTATGTACTTGTGAAATAGGCGGAAAATTACTTTTTATTAGACAACTACTTTAGATATATATATTTAAAATGATTAGATATAATAAATATATAATTATTTAAAATAATTAAAGTTAGTTAAATTGATCAGTTCGATTATGAATTTGCACAATTTAAAATAATTATATTATGTGTGAACTTTGTGTAGAAAATATTCCATTTATCAATCCGGTCTTACTTTATACAGTTAAATATGGTTTGAATGTTTAATATTCCATTTATTGTAATCATACTTGTAACTTCAAATATACATTTATATATTTATATTTCATATTTTAAAAAAGGTTTAATAATATTTAGCAATTGTGATTATGTCAAGACTTATTTAAAATAGTGATTAAAGCTTTCGCTTAAAATTCAGATGATACGGATTCAAAAATAATAATAGTAGATAATTTTTTTTCTTCAATAATAATAGATAAATTATGATTTGATGCGAGTAATTTAAAAAAAAAGTAATATGTAGTTAGAATTTGTTATAATCTTTAAGTATTATACTTTTTGAATATATATATTATATTTCGATATAAATAATTGTTAGTACAAATATCCGATGAGGAAAATCTTGAACACACGAACGGAACTCGAACAGAAAAATAAGAAATAAGACAAGGCTCCAATGCGTGTATCAAGCCACTATCTTTAAGTTTATATTCGCCCCCACCTATTTTCGGTGTGCAAATGAGTTTCAATCAAATTAACCTCAAGGATACAATGAAGCCAATGACTATTTGCATTTTGCACTGACGAGAATAGTCCACTAAGCACTAAGCAATGTATAACAAGAAACTCAATTTCTATAAAGAATTTCTGTAGTAACTCTTTATAAAACAATCTAATAATATTAGAAATTGAGGAAGGATAGAAAGAACTCTTAGAACTTGTTGGTGTGATTTCCAAATGAAATCCCATTCCTATTTATAGGAACTTTCATGTCTCTTCATAGAGACATCTTTCAATAGGTGCCTTTATGAATAAATAAAAATAAAAATAATTCATTTAATTTTATAACTTTTCAAGTAGTATTGTTTGAATAATTATAATTGTTTTTCAAAAATCAAATGATATAACTTTTGACTAATGACCAAAAAATTTATCTTTTGATTAATTACACCCATTCATTTATGGTTATTGGAATACTATAAATGTTCCAACAATCTCCCCTCATTTTCAAAATATTTTAGATTTTAATATTCTTGGAAATCAATTTGCATAAATGAAGGTGTCTTACGATTGAACCTTCACTTAGTGAAAATATGTTAAAGTTAATCAAAATTGCATGGTAAACTAAGCTTTGAACCAACTATTCCATTTGATTAACTGAACACATCTCACACAATGATTTCAACATCGGTCAATGCATAGTATCTAGGGACACTATTATGACCATGTGTTTGTGTCCTCTTTTCAAGAGTGTTGTCAAAGCCAAGCCCTTGAGCTCCTAGAAGCGGCCACACTACCACTCACATAGGTAGATCCCATCAATAGTGTTCCCTTAATTATAACACTCTAACATATTTATGTTATGGGTCCATTAAGAGTACATTACTCATCATTCCCTTATCATTACGGGTACCTAGCACTTTAATCTTAGGATGGATTTATTTATAGTGCTAACAGTCACATACTAATGATGTACTTTGTCTCATTAAACTCAAGACTTGATGTTATACCAAGCGTTGAGTCGAGTTTCCATCATGGGTGACACTAAATAATGGGCTTGAGTCTCATCCCTTTTGAGGTCCTTTTTACTACATCTCTAGCAAGACTTTTTGTCAAAGGATCCGCCAAATTTTCACTTGACCTCACATAATTAATAGTGATCACTCCATTAGAGATTAATTGTCGGACATAGCTATGTCTTAATCCAATGTGTCTAGACTTTCCATTATATACTTGGCTATATGTCTTTGCTAGAGTAGCCTCACTATCACAACGGATAGAAATAGGTGACATTGGCTTAGGCCATAAAGGTACATCATAAAGCAAATTTCTTAACCATTCTGCTTCTTTAGATGCAACAGCTAATGTAATAAATTTTGCTGCCATGGTGGAATCAGTAATACAGGTTTGTTTCTTGGAACCCTAAGAAATGGCTCCTCCACCGAGAATAAAGATCCATCCACTAGTAGATGCATGATCTTCCAAACTTGTAATCCAACTAGCATCTAAATTGGAGGATATCCATTATAACACAATCCATAGTTAATAGTTTTCTTTAAATACCTAAATACTCTATTCAAAGCTTGTCAATCCAAACTACTTGGATTACTTGTGTACCTACTTAATTTCCCAATAGCATATGCAATATATGGTCTTGTACAAGTCATTATGTACATAAGACAACCAATTAGACTTGCATATTTCAATTGATCAATTTTCCTACCAGCATTAGATACTAATTTTATTTGAGGATCCATGGGTGTAGGTGCTGGTATAAAATTGAAAAAATCAAACTTTTTAAGCACCTTTTCAATGTAATGTGATTGTGATAAAGCTATAGTGCTTTCATCTCGAGTTATTTTAATCCTTCATAGCAAAGTTGTTTGACAAGAATTTCTTTATGTTTTCTATTTGTTCCAAATTTGTGCAAAAAATGATCATGTCATCTACATATAAGCAAATTATGACATCTTTTCCATTTTCAAATTTGCTATATATGCACTTATCGGATTCATTTATTTTATAGCCATTAGCTAAAACAACCTTGTCAAAATTTTGGTGCCATTGTTTTGGTGCTTGTTTAAGTCCATATAAAGATTTAACAAGCTTACATACCTTATGCTCATGTCTTGGAACAACAAATCCTTCCGGTTGTTCCATGTACACTTCCTCTTCCAATTCACCATTTAAAAATGAAGTTTTAACATCCATTTGGTGAACAACCAAATTATATATAGAGGTAAGTGATAATAAGAGTCTAATTGTAGTCATTCTTTATACTGGAGTATAGGTATCAAATTAATCAATACCTTGTTTTTGCGTAAAACCTTTGGCTACCAACTTTGCTTTAAATTTATCAATGGTTCCATCAATCTTCATTTTCTTTTTGAAGATCCATTTACAACCTATTGGTTTGGAACCGATGGAAGATCAACTAAGATCTAAGTTTTATTTCCCATTATTGAATCCATCTCATCATTTATTGCTTCTTTCCAAAAACCAGAGTCTTGATATTTCATTGCCTTTTCAAATGTAATAGGATCAAATTCCATATTATAACAATAAGGTATCTTATTGAATATACTTTCACCTTTTCCTTCTACAAGAAACATAATGAAATTTGGTCCAAAATCTTTGACCTTTTTAATCCTTTTACTTCTTCTTAATTCTTGACAAGATTCACCATTATTATTAATTTGTTCCAATAGAATCTCATTCTCATTTGAAGAATGAATCAATTGTTGTGGCTGTAATTGTCTTGGAATAGAATTAAATCTATTTTCATCAAAAATAGCATCTCTTAATTCAATAACAATATTAATTGAAATTGAATCATTTGGTTCAATTACCATGAACCTATAGGTCTCCTATAAATATGCATTCAATTCCTCTTTCACCTAACTTTTCAACTATTGTTCATAGGGGGTTATTTTAGTTTCCTTATTAGGAACTCTATTCAATATATGACAAGCTATTAGAACACTTTCTCCCCAAAAACCTTGTCCAAGACCTGAATATGATAACATTGAAATTACCATTTCAGTTAAGACTCTATTTTTCCTTTCAGCTACACCATTTTGTTGTGGTGTGTAAGGGGCTGACACTTGATGGACCATTCCAGTGGATTCAAAATAACTTGGATTGTAGTATTCTCCACATCTATCCGATCTTAAGCACTTGATAAATGATTCACACTGAAGTTCAACTTCAAATTTATAAACTTTAAATTTATCAAGTACTTTATCTTTTGAATACAACAAAGATACATAGCAATATTTAGAACAATCATCAATAAAAGTAACAAAATATTTCTTTTTACCTAATGTAGGAGTATTATACATGTCACATAAATCACTATGTATCAAATCAAGCAATTTTGTTTTCCTTTTAACCTTATGGAAAGGGTTTCTTGTAATTTTAGTCAATATACATGTATTGCATTTTTCAATACTATTATTAAAAATAGGAATTAAATCTAACTTATGCATGTCATTCAATTTTCTATAATTCAAATGACCTAATCTATAATGTCACAAACAAGAAGATTCAACCATATAAGCAGAAATAATATTTTTGTTCTTATTAATAATTTTGAGTTTGAACATGCTCTTATACATATATCCTTTCCCTACAAAAATTCCTTCCTTAGACAAAATAAATGTATCTGTCTCGAAAACAAGTTTCCAAACTTATTCAACAGACTTCCAAACACTAAATTCTTCCTAACTTCTAATACATAAAGTACATCATTCAAGGTTAAAACCTTTCCAGAAGTGAATTGTAGTTCAATAGATCCTTTGTCTTTGATTGTTGCGGTGGAAGAATTTTCCTTGTACAAGACATTGTCATTTTCACATTGTGTGAACTTTGTGAACATGCTTTTGTCTTTGCACACATGTTTGGTTGCTCCAGTGTCAATCCACCATGCATTATCATCTTGTGCCATATTAATTGCAAATATCATTGCAACGAACTTTTCGTTATTATCAGCCTTAGAAGAAGATTTCTTCTTTAAAAATTGACATTCATTCTTGAAATGTCTCGGCTTACCACAATGATAGCATGGGCCCTTTTGTTTCTTTTTTAACTTAGGTGCTCTATCAGTCTGTTTGAACTTTCTCTTGAATGGGATACTTCCTCTATAACATGCACTTTGGCATTTTCAGAATTTAGGTTCTGATCTTACTTTCGATATTCTTCTTCAATACAAAGATGGTTTGCCAAAGCCTCAAGAGATATTTCCTTGCTTATGTTTTAGACTTCTTTTAAAGTCTTTCCAAGATGGAGGAAGTTTGTCTATTATGGAGGATACAACAATCATTTCATCTATTTTCATATCATACTGCTTAAATTGATTCAACATTTTTTCAATATCACGGAATTGTTCCATAATAGAATGACTGTAACACCCCAAACCAGGTCTATGCGTTAAGACGAGATTTGGTTTTTCACACCGAACGAACATCCAAATTTCTCTAATGATTTAAGTAAAACAGAAATGCAAAACCTTTAGAAATAAGGTTTAATAAAAACTAAGTACAATGATTAAAAATTTATGAATTAAGAAAAATACTTGTTTGAAATCTTATATATATTAGTCAAAACCTTAACGTAGTTTTAAAAGAATTTGAAAGAAATTGAAAAGTAATTTAGGTGTCCAAAATTGTTATAAAACACAATATATTTTTTTTTTTTAGAAAACTTTATAGATTTAACATAAGCCCATATTAAGAGTCTTAAAATAAAATTAAATCCACCCACACATAAAAATCCATAAAAACATAATTAGAGGCCTTATTACATCATACCCAAAATAGTAATTAAAATAAGTAACTTAAATAAAGTTCATAGTTTATAAAACCCAAGCTCGTAGTATGGCCTCCACCAAGTCATCCCCGGCCCAAGTCCACATCAATTTCCATTACCTGAGATGGATAATAAAACGGGGTGAGTTACAAAGAACTCAGTGTGTAACTCACTTACCACCATTATTGGGCAGACCATCAAGGCATTAATTTGGGCTTGAGCCCAATTACAAATTTTAACAATATAAAATGAAATAAAATATATAAAATGCATGTAAATGAATTTCCCAACCAAGCCTAATTTCCATCCGCTACACACCCCGCACCAAACCAGCACACTGTGGGGATCAAGTCAACCCACCCCGCCAAACACACCAATCGTAGGCATTTAGCCTTTTAAATAATATTGTAGTGCACTAACGAACTAGATTGTGACATAGTCACCGAACTAGAGGCATTAAGCCAAATTTGTGGCAGAGCCACCGAACTAGATTCATGGCCACAGGCCTTACTTCTCTTCATCATGTATCCCATCCCATGCAATTATGTATGAATAACAAACTTTAATCATAAATAATTTATCAAGTAATCCATAATACAAATGAGTTTTTAATAAAACTTTTCATTTGGGTCCATTAAACAAAATAGTATTTAGCCCATTTAGCAATCTAGCGAACTTAGGCCCAAATGTCGAACTAGAAGGTTTTTGGCCCATTTAGCGATCTAGCAGTCTTTTGACCCATTTTATCGATCTAGCAGTTTTTCGGCCCAATTTAACAATCTAGCAGTTTTTCGGCTCAATTTAACAATCTAGCAGTTTTTTGGCTCAATTTATCGATCTAGCAATTTTTCCGACTTTAACCGTTTTCATGCATTTACACAAAAGTGTTAATTATCACATAATTTTCGATTTTGCCATTTTTACGATTTATCATAATACTTACTGTTTAGTATCTAACCCGAAAGATAAGTGTGAAGTTACACACCTGGTTATAGTGAGAACTAGACTTTCCCGCTCGTCAACACCTATACGTATCACGATAAATTACAATCACTATATTTTATTAACGAAATCAATCTTAGAAATTAACGATCTAACTTTTACCCTCGGATTTTCGAACTACTTCTACTTGCGGTTTCTCCCCGATCGATGGTTCGTTAACCGAATCAAATCCACGAACAAATAATGGTTCGAGAGTACGAACTACTTCAAACAATTGATTCTCCTCGGATGAACGCCCACAACCGGTGGGAAATCCGGATTGTTGGCTTGAGTCCTTTGTTTATACTTAGGGGGAATAACGGAACCACCCCTCTTCCGAACACTATTCACCGCCCTTTTCTTCCCTATTTTGATTGTCTTCAAAGACAAAAGATCGTTAATCCAATCTAATATTACATCGAAATATGACTAAGGGTTAAAGGGTGAAATTAAACACCACAAAAATCCTTGTTCCAAAATAAGAGAATCGAGCAAATCGTTCTATGATACTCACGAACACTTGAGTTCCGGTCTTCTACTATCGCACTAAAGTATAACAAATAAAAACGTTAATAGAATGAACGTTTATTTCGATCTAAGAAAGCCTTTATACCACTATCAAGATTCGGCCATGACAACTATTAACTAACATGAACTAAAAAGAATTCTTACCTATTATCCACGGTTGAAAAGAGACGATTGAGAAAGATGTTTGTGCAAGATGGAGGATTGGCTATATGACCAAAAAAATAGAAAAGATTCGGCTATGGGTACATCAACATTCGGCCATGAGAGAAAATAATAGAGAAAGTATGAGTATCAAGAATAAAAGATGAGAGAAGAATGATGATGATGTTGTTTCAATTTTCAAAGAGAAAGAAAGAAAGAGATGAGTTTTGGGAGCAATGTATATTCGGCAATGGGGAGAAGAAAAGTAAAGAATGGCTTTTTGGTGTTGGTAGAATCGGCACTATGAGAAAGGCACAAAATTGAACACTAAAGTGAAAAGCAAAAATGACCAAATGGTCAAAACAATCAAGGCTTACCAAAAGATCAATTTCGGCCAAAGGGAAAAGTTGAGAAGAGGAATGCAAAATTTTGCACAAAAACTAAAATGACCAAAAGCAAACTCCTAAACCTTACCAAGCTACTAGCAAAATTCGCCAACCTTCCCCATAGCCATATTAGTCCAAATTCATTGGTCAAATGACCATGAATTTGTTTCCAAAACACTTTCCTTGATACTTGCCCTATGTCTCCATATCTTTCCATATTTTCTTGATTCCCTACCATAAATTCACTCTTACCTTATTCCTTTGATATACTAACCAAAAATAACAAGGTCCCAACACCACCTTGCCATTTACTCATCTTATGCTACTTTTTAACACTTAATTTAACTTAAGTGTCAATGCCACTTGCTCCACTTCAATAAATTCTCAAACTAAAAAATTATTCCATACCCGAATAATTCTATACTCTTCTTCAGGACTATCATAGGCACGAAAAGTAATAAGAAAAATTTTCCTTTATAAACTAATCACCAAAACATGCAATATATCAAGACTCGGATTTTTAGGGTGTTACAATGACCATCAACCATTTGATAATTATTGAAACGACTGACAAGAAATTTCTTACTTGTAACATCTTCGGTCATGTATCTTGTCTCTAATTTGTCCCATAATTCTTTAGTGGTGACCTCGTTTTGGTAGGTTTCAAACAAACCATCGGATAAACCATTCAATATGTAGCCCATACACATGCAATCAGCATTGTCCCCTTTTTGCCTTTCTCGGGTTGCAGCAACAAATTTGTTTTCATTCTCTTTAGGTCTTGGAGTATCCAAAACATAGGCAATCTTCAAAGTTGATAATAAGAAGTGTATCTTTTTCTACCATCGTCGAAAATTGCCACCATCAAACCGATCAAGTTTGACAAAGTTGGAAGCCAACTCTCTTAGTGTTCCACTTTCATGTGTTATGGTAGTCATCATGAACTATAACCTTAAAATTTTTAGTACAAATCTCTGATGAGGAAAATCTTGAACACACGAACGGAACTCGAATAGAAAAAGAAGAAATAAGACAAGGCTCCAAGGCGTGTATCAAGCCACTATCTTTAAGGTTATATTCGCCCCCACCTATTTTCGGTGTGCAAATGAGTTTCAAGAAAATTAACCTCGAGGATACAATGAAGCCAATGACTATTTGTGTTTTGCACTGACGAGAATAGTCCACTAAGCACTAAGCAATGTATAACAAGAAACTCAATTTCTACAAAGAATTTCTACAGTAACTCTTTATAGAAAAATCTAATAATATTAGAAAATGAGAAAGGATAGAAAGAACTTTTAGAACTTGTTGGTGTGATTTCCAAATGGAATCTCATTCCTATTTATAGGAATTTTCATGTCTCTTCATACACTACAGGAAATTACGCTTTTGGCGGCGCTTTTAGTGGCGTTTGGACCAAAAACGCCGCAAAAGTTATACATTAGTGGCGCTAATTGAAAAACGCAGCAAAAGGTCCAGCATTCGGGGCGTTTATGGAAAAATGCCGCAAAAGGTCCAGCATTAGGGCGTTTGCAAAAAATCATTTTATTTTAAACAAAACAGCGTCGTTTTGCTCCCTATATTCTCACCCATCATCCAAGTTGTAACACCCTGAAAATTTGAGTAATTTATTTTCTATGTGTGCTTTGAGTAATTATTCTAGAAAGTAAAATTTTTTTTGATTTATTTTCGTGGTTAGTATAGTCCTGAAGAAGGGTTTAAAATTTTTTTTAGAAGGAATAATATTAATTTTGAGAATTTATGGAAATAGACTAAGTGGCATTGACACATAAATTAATTTAAGTGTCAATGTGTAGCATAAGATGAGTAGTTGGACAAGTGGTGTTGGCGCATGAGCTAGTACATGGGGGTGAAGGTTGAATCCCTAAATAGCATCTAGGTGAATTTTATTTTTGATTTTTACGCCCATGTATAGCAAGTGTCGGCCAAGAGCATATATGGAAGGTGTTGACTTGTTATTTTTGGTTAGTATATCAAAGGAATAAGGAAAATTTGAACTTAAGGAAGGGTATCAAAAGAATAAGGAAAATGTGAGGATATGAGGCATGAATCAAGGAGTTGTTTAAGGAAACAATATCTTGGCCTAAAGACCAAGCATATGGACGGCATTATGGCTAGGGGGGGAGCCGAATTTTGGTGATAGTTTGGCTAGGAATTTTAGTCTTTGGTTTTGGTCATTTTGTTTAGTTTGTGCAAGTTTTGAAAATTCTCTCAAACTCTCTTTTCCTTGGCCGAAATTGTGCACTTGGTAAGCCTAGTTTCTTTTGTCAAATTGGTCATTTTGTTTTACACTTTGGTGTCAATTTTGTGCCTTTCTCTTTGTGCCGATTTTACCAATACCTAAAGAGACCATTCTTTTCTTTTCTTCTCCCCATTGCCGATTATACATTGCTCTCAAAACTTATCTTTTCTTTCTTTTCTTTTCCATTCTATTTGGAAACCGAAACATCATCACCATCTCTCTCCTATTTGATTTCTTTCAATCGAAATTCTCTCCACCTACACTTTCATGGCCGAATGTTAAAGTGCCTATAACCGATTTTATTTTCTCTTTTTCTTTGTTTCTTCATAGCCGAATTCTTCTTAGATCCATATTATTCTCAAATCCTATCTTTTCGACGTGGAAATAGGTAAGAATCCTTTTCGTTTCGATTAGTTAATAGTGGTTATGGCCGAATATTGATGATGGTTTGAAAGCTTTATTAGATCAAAATAAACGTTCCTTCTTTTAACGTTTATTTTGTTATACTTTAGTGCGATAACGGAAGTTTGGGATCAAGAAGTCGTGGGTGACAAAACATTGGAATCAATTTTGTGGTAAGGGAATCATATCTTTAAAACCTTAGGATTATTTTGATATCATTGGATTAACGATCTTTGTCCTTGAAGACATTCAAAATAGGGAAGAAAAGGGCGGTGTTTAGCCTTCGGAAGAAGGAGGTTCATTATTCCCTAAGTACAAGCAAAGGACTATTTCAGCAATCAGGATTTCCACCGGGTTGTGGACGTTCAACCGAGGAAAATCAATTGTTCAAGTCGTTCGTACTCGAACCATTATTTGTTCGTGGATTCGATTCGATTAGCGAACCATCAATCGGAGAGAAATCGCAAGTAGAAGTCTTACGAAAATCCGAGGTAAATTTCTAGATCGCTATAGTTAGATCGGTTTTATTATAGATTATAGTGTTTTAATTAACACAATACGTATAGGTGTTGAAGAGCGGGAAAGTTTAGTTCTCTCCATAACCGGTGTGTAACTTCACACTCATTTTGGGTTGGACATCATGTTGTAAGTTACGTGATAAATTCGTAAAATAGTAAAAACGGAAAAATACGTAGTAACTCATATTTTTGAGTAAATGCATGAAAGCGGTTAAAACCGAGAAAATAAAATCCGATAATACTCTAGTTTGATAAAATGGGCGATAATACTCTAGTTCGATAAAATGGGCGATAATACTCTAGTTCGATAAAATGGGCGATAATACTCTAGTTCGATAAAATGGGCCGATAATACTCTAGTTCGATAAAATGGGCGATAATACTCTAGTTCGATAAAATGGGCGATAATACTCTAGTTCGATAAAATGGGCGATAATACTCTAGTTCGATAAAATGGGCGATAATACTCTAGTTCGATAAAATGGGCGATAATACTCTAGTTCGATAAAATGGGCGATAATACTCTAGTTCGATTAAATGGGCCGAAAATACTCTGTTTCGATAAATTGGGCTAAAATGGGCCAAAGTCACTAAACTACTAAATGGGCTAGTTGATAAATTGTTTATATGAGCCTAATGAAGGG
This sequence comes from Gossypium sturtianum, assembly GCA_025698515.1. Classification (NCBI taxonomy): domain Eukaryota; kingdom Viridiplantae; phylum Streptophyta; class Magnoliopsida; order Malvales; family Malvaceae; genus Gossypium; species Gossypium sturtianum. The sequence goes on along the minus strand of CM046949.1, from coordinate 129,426,884 downwards.
TTAATTGATAAGCCCACCGATGATATGGATTAATGAAAATCTGTTATATGATTATATTTGTTATATACGCATGATTGCATGGGGTGGGTTATATGAAGAGAAGAATGGCCAGTTGCCACAAATTTGGCTCATTGCCTCTAGTTCGGTGGCTCTGCCACAATATGGCTCAATGCCTCTAGTTCGGTGGCTCTGCCACAAATATGGCTCAATGCCTCTAGTTCGGTGGCTCTGCCACAAATTCGGCTAAATGCCTCTAGTTCGGTGGCTCTGCCACAAATTCGACTAAATGCCTCTAGTTGGTGACAATGTCACAATCTAGTTGATGAGTGCACTACAAAATTATTTAAGGGCTTTAAGCCCATGATTGGTGTGTTTGGCGGGGTGGGTTGACTTGATCCCCACAGTGTGTGTTGGTTGGTACGGGGTGTTAGCGGATGGATACTAGGTTGGTTTGGGAAATTCATATTTCATGCATTCTTCTCTTTAAATTATGTTACTTTACGATGTATGGTTGAAATTGTTAATGGGCTCAAGCCCAAGCATGATATCTTGACGATTTGACCTAAAAATGGTGGTAAGTGAGTTGCACTGCGAGTTCTTTGTAACTCACCCAAATTTTATTAACCATTTCAGGTAATGGAAATTGACGTGGACTTGGGTAGGAGATGACTTGGTGGAGGCCATACTACAAACTTGGGTTTTTAATAAACTATGACTTTATTTAAGTTTTTATTTTAATTGCTATTATTGGGTTGATGTAATAAGGCCTCTTATTATGTTTTATGGTTTTATTGTGTGGATGATTTAAATTTTATTTCTAAACTCTTAATATGGTTTTATCTCAATATGTTAAGTTTTCTTAAGAACATTGGTTTTATAACAAAAAGTTTTGTAGCACTATTTTATCTTAACCCTATGAAAATAAACGAATGTATGATTGGTGTGACAAACCAAATCTTGTCTAAACGCATAGACCGGGTTTGGGGTGTTACATTTAGTGGTATCGAGCCAGTTCAAAACTCTTTGTGGTTTGGGTTCAATAAAGAAATTTGTTTGAAAATAATTTCTAGAGTTTTGAGTAAAGGTAGTATGGCACCATGAGCATCCCGCGCCAAGTCAAGTAAGTATCTCAGATATCTGTGTATGTTTATTATCATTGTGATATGATTATAAGAAACACTCTAGAACTTCTAGTTTTAGGTGTTAAAACCGTAGAGATTGAGACAATAGGATATTGATGCGAAAACACTCTATCTCTTTCATATCATAAGACATCGTTAATAAACAATTGAAATATTATTTCGATTCATAAAACTCTTAACGATTAAATCGAATTATTCGCCATGAGCACTAGAGGGCGTGGTCGTGGACGCGGTGGCGTGGCCGTGGTAGAGGACGAGGTGTTAGGGGCGCAATCGATGTGCGGGTTATATGTCGGAAATGGATGCACTGCGTCACTCGAGAGTGAGACGGGATCGCACGACCATATGGAAGAGGATAATCTTTGTGACACGAGCAATGCTCTGCGAGTACTTGAAAGGGTCATTTGGATCGAGAATCGACCAACCGCTCGTGGGTCGATATCGGAGCGATCGAAATCCGGTGGAGCCTGAGGTTTTCGAGAGGTGTCTCTGGTGTAGCTCCCAATGTCGTTGAATATTGGCTTGAGGCGAGAGAGCGAATTATGGACGATCTTGAGTGCACCGTGGAACAAAAGTTAAGAGGAGCGGTATCTTTGTTGAGAGACGAAGCTTACCAATGGTGGCTTACTATCCGAGAAGGCATCGATGTCGCTTTGGTTAATTGGGAGTTCTTTAAGGCTTCCTTTCAAGGAAAATATGTGGGAACAAGCTATGTGGATGCCCGAAGGAAGGAATTCTTGAAACTGGTGCAAGGAAATAAGACGGTGGCGACATATGAGGTCGAGTTCTTACGTTTGAGTCGCTATGCTCGAACGATAGTGGCAACGGACCATGAGCGTTGTGTGCGCCGAGGACGGTTTGAAAGACGAGTTGCGGGTTACGATAGCCCCACAACAAGTTAGAACTTTTGCCGCTCTTGTGGAGAAGGCCAAGATAGCCGAAGAGGCTAAGAACTCGAACGTCAAAATCGGGAGCAAATTCGAGGCAAGAAAGATCTCAAGCATTCGGGTTCTTGAGAAGATTCTGAAGAGGCCCCGGAATGAGGAACCAGCTCAAGGAAGAGCACCGATGGCTGTTAATCAGTCGGGATTGTGCTTTGAATGTGGGAAAAGACATTCCAGAGAATGTTGGAGGAAAGCGGGTGCTTGCTATAAATGTGGATCGACGGAGCATCAATATAGGAGTTGCCCTCGACGTATGGATACAACTCAAGAAGTTCGTACATCGATGCACCACCGGCAAGAGGAGTTTAGCAACCACCGAGAGGTCGGGGACCAGGTCGTGGTGGTAATGGGAAGTGGACGTGGTCAAGGTGCGGCCGGTCGAGGCAATGGTCCTAGAGGCAACGCGGATGCAAGGCACCCGGGATTGGTGTATGCGGTCGACGACGTCGTGAGGATGGCAATGCACCGATGTGATAAGCGCACGTTCTTCATTTCGATGTACCCGTTATTGCCTTGATAGATATTGGTTCTACTCATTCGTACATTGCTAGCACCATAATCGGAAACTTGAAATTAGACTCGAAATTTCCGATAAAGAGATGAGGTGATTAGTCCCTTAGGTCGATCGGTGGTGGTTAATAAACTGTTTGGAGACGTGCCCTTAGTTATTCAAGGAGAAACATTCTTGGCAAATTTGATGGAATTGCCTTTTGGCGAATTCGATATCATTCAGGCATGGATTGGTTGGTTAGCAGCAGGCGCAATTGATTGTCTTTGAAAAGCGGATGTTGATAAAGCTGCGGAGGATAAGGAGATAGTTATGATAGGCGGCGGAGAAATTTCTTGACAAACGTGATTTACTGCGTTAAAGGCGGAGAAGTTGGTACGAAAAGGATATGGAGCATTTTTAGCATTTATTAGTGCTTTAGATGCCAAAGAGTCATCGATGGAAGATGTGAGAACGGTGAAGGAATTTTCGGATGTTTTTCTGAAGAACTTCCCGGTGTACCTCCAGATCGGGAAGTGGAATTTGGTATTGAGCTTTTGCCCGAGGCGCTCCGGTGTCCATTGCTCCTTATAGAATGGCACCGAAGGAGTTGTCGGAGCTTAAAGCCCAAATTCAAGAACCGCTAGATCGGGGTTTTATTCGACCGAGTGTGTCTCCGTGGGAGCACCGGTTTTGTTTGTTAAGAAGAAGGATGGGTCAATGCGTATGTGTATTGACTATAGGCAATTGAATAAGTCGACGATCAAGAATCGGTACCCTCTGCCGAGGATTGACGACTGTTTGATCAATTGAAGGGAGCTTCTGTTTTTCCAAGATTGATTTAAGGTCGGGTTACCACCGGCTTAAGGTGAAAGAAGCGGATATTCACAAGACGGCGTTCGAACCCGTTACGGACACTATGAGTTTTTAGTGATGCCGTTTGGGTTGACCAATGCACCAGTGCATTTATGGATATGATGAACCGGGTCTTTCAACCATTCTTAGATCGGTTTGTGGTGGTATTCATAGATGACATTACGGTTTATTCGAGGAGCGAAGAAGAACATGACTCGCATTTGCGGATTGTATTGCAAGTGCTTGAGATAATCAGTTGTATGCCAAATTCGGTAAATGTGAATTTTGGTTAAGAGAAGTGACTTTCTTGGGTCATGTGGTATCGGTAGAAGGAATAAGGGTGGATCCTCGGAAGATTGAGGCGGTATTGGATTGGAAACCACCGAAGTCAGAAGTGAGATCGGAGTTTCTTGGGTTTGGTGGATATTATAGACGCTTTGTTGAGGGTTCTCATTGATTCTTTGCACCTCTAACTAAGCTTTTGCGGAAGGAGTGTTGTTTATATGGGGTGATAAGCGCAAGAAAGTTTCGAGCGGTGAAGAAGGTTTTTATGAAGCGCGGTATTGATTCAACTCGAGGTGGGAAGGAGTTTACAGTTTATTGTGATGCGTCACATACGGGTTTAGCTGCGTATTGATGCAAAGTGGGAAAGTTGTAGCTTACGCTTCTCGTCAATTGAGACCGCACGAAGTGAACTACCCTACTCATGATTTGGAGTTAGCGGTGGTGTTTGCCTTAAAGATTTGGAGGCATTACCTCTATGGTGAAAAGTCTATCATCTATACGGATCACAAGAGTCTTAAGTATCTTCTTACTCAGAAGGAGTTAAACTTGAGACAACGAAGATGGGTGGAGCTGTTAAAGGACTATGATTTCTCTATTGAGTATCATCCTGGAAAGGCTAATGTAGTGGCGGACGCATTAAGTCGTAAGGTGGTATCTGATTTGAGAGCTATGTTTGCCCATTTGAGTTTGTATGAGGATGGTAGTTTGATAGCGGAATTTCAAGTGAAGCCTATGTGGTTGGAACAAATTAAGGAAAAATAGATATTAGATGAGAAGTTGAGACTTCTAATTCAACAAGTGGAAAATGGTGGGATAGAGGATTTTGGTATGAACATGGAAGGTGTGTTGTGCTTTCGTGGAAGAGTCAGATGCCTAGGGACTCGAGATATGAGGCAAATGATTTTCATGAGGCGCATAGTAGTCCTTATGCTATGCATCCCGGAGGAAATAAGATGTATCGGGATCTTCGTGAGCGGTTTTGGTGGCTGGATTGAAGCGGAGATTTTGAATTTGTGGGAAAATGCTTAACTTGTCGAGCAAGTGAAGGCGGAGCATCAATTGCCGTCAGTCTTTTGCAACCGATTAAGATTCCTCTTTGGAAATGGGAGCGGATAACAATGGATTTTGTTAGTGGGTTACCTTTAACACCTACTAAGAAAAATTTCATTTGGGTAATTGTTGATCGTCGATTTAAGACCGCTCATTTTCTACCAAAGGCGTCACGGACTACTCGTTGCGAAGTTGGCGAAAATTTGTATGTATCCGAAATCGTGAGGTTGCATGGGGTACCAGATCGATTATATCGGATCGGGATCCTAGGTTTACATCTCGATTTTGGAAAGCTTTGCATGAAGCCTTGGGTACAAAGCTTAATTTTAGTACGGCTTTTCATCCTCGATCGATGGTCATCGGAGAGAGTGATTCAGATTCGGAAGACATGTTAAGGGGATGTGTAATCGACTTCAAAGGTAGTTGGGAGGATTTTCTACCGTTAGCGGAATTTGCGTACAACAACGACTACCAGTCTAGCATTCGGATGGCACCCTACGAGGCATTGTATGGTCGTAGAGGTGTCGTTCTCCTATTTGTTGGATGAGTTGGGTGATCGGCGTTGTTAGGACACGAGATGATTTAAACGGAAGAAAAAGTGAAAGTTATTAGCACGCGGTTAAAGGAAGCCGGATAGATAGAAGTAAGTCGTATGCGGATCCGAAGCGTAAGGATATCGAGTATGCCGTAGGAGATCAAGTTTTCTGAAGGTCTCACCTTGGAAGAAGATATTGATTCGGGAAGAAGGGCAAGTTGAGTCCTAGATACATTGGACCATATCGTGTGGTGAAACGAGTTGGTCCAGTGGCCTATCGATTGAGTTACCTCGGAATTGAGCCAAATTCATAATGTTTTCCACGTGTCCATGTTGAGGCGCTATAGATCGGATCCTTCGCACATAGTACCGGTAGAAGAAGTGGAGTTGAATTTGGATTTGTCTTTTGAGGAGGAACCGGTGGAAATCTTAGACCGAGACGTGAAGGTGCTAAGAAAGAAGAGCTGTGCCATTGGTCAAAGTGTTGTGGCGTAACCACGGAGTGGAGGAAGCTACGTGGGAGCTGAGGATGCAATTCGGCAACAATACCCTCACCTTTTTCAGCCGGTGTAAATTTCGAGGACGAAATTTTCTTTTAGGGGTAGAGTTGTAACACCCTGAAAATTTGAGTAATTTATTTTCTATGTGTGCTTTGAGTAATTATTCTAGAAAGTAAAATTTTTTTGATTTATTTTCGTGGTTAGTATAGTCTGAAGAAGGGTTTAAAATTTTTTTAGAAGGAATAATATTAATTTTGAGAATTTATGGAAATAGACTAAGTGGCATTGACACATAAATTAATTTAAGTGTCAATGTGTAGCATAAGATGAGTAGTTGGACAAGTGGTGTTGGCGCATGAGCTAGTACATGGGGTGAAGGTTCGAATCCCTAAATAGCATCTAGGTGAATTTTATTTTTGATTTTTACGCCCATGTATAGCAAGTGTCGGCCAAGAGCATATATGGAAGGTGTTGACTTGTTATTTTTGGTTAGTATATCAAAGGAATAAGGAAAATTTGAACTTAAGGAAGGGTATCAAAAGAATAAGGAAAATGTGAGGATATGAGGCATGAATCAAGGAGTTGTTTAAGGAAACAATATCTTGGCCTAAAGACCAAGCATATGGACGGCATTATGGCTAGGGGGGGGAGCCGAATTTTGGTGATAGTTTGGCTAGGAATTTTAGTCTTTGGTTTTGGTCATTTTGTTTAGTTTGTGCAAGTTTTGAAAATTCTCTCAAACTCTCTTTTCCTTGGCCGAAATTGTGCACTTGGTAAGCCTAGTTTCTTTTGTCAAATTGGTCATTTTGTTTTACACTTTGGTGTCAATTTTGTGCCTTTCTCTTTGTGCCGATTTTACCAATACCTAAAGAGACCATTCTTTTCTTTTCTTCTCCCATTGCCGATTATACATTGCTCTCAAAACTTATCTTTTTCTTTCTTTTCTTTTCCATTCTATTTGGAAACCGAAACATCATCACCATCTCTCTCCTATTTGATTTCTTTCAATCGAAATTCTCTCCACCTACACTTTCATGGCCGAATGTTAAAGTGCCTATAACCGATTTTATTTTCTCTTTTTCTTTGTTTCTTCATAGCCGAATTCTTCTTAGATCCATATTATTCTCAAATCCTATCTTTTCGACGTGGAAATAGGTAAGAATCCTTTTCGTTTCGATTAGTTAATAGTGGTTATGGCGAATATTGATGATGGTTTGAAAGCTTTATTAGATCAAAATAAGCGTTCCTTCTTTTAACGCGTTTATTTTGTTATACTAGTGCGATAACGGAAGTTTGGGATCAAGAAGTCGTGGGTGACAAAACATTGGAATCAATTTTGTGGTAAGGGAATCATATCTTTAAAACCTTAGGATTATTTTGATATCATTGGATTAACGATCTTTGTCCTTGAAGACATTCAAAATAGGGAAGAAAAGGGCGGTGTTTAGCCTTCGGAAGAAGGGAGGTTCTGTTATTCCCCCTAAGTACAAGCAAAGGACTATTTCAGCAATCCGGGATTTCCCACCGGGTTGTGGACGTTCAACCGAGGAAAATCAATTGTTCGAAGTCGTTCGTACTCCCGAACCATTATTTGTTCGTGGATTCGATTCAGTTAGCGAACCATCAATCGGAGAGAAATCGCAAGTAGAAGTCTTACGAAAATCCGAGGGTAAATTTCTAGATCGCTATAGTTAGATCGGTTTTATTATAGATTATAGTGTTTTAATTAACACAATACGTATAGGTGTTGAAGAGCGGGAAAGTTTAGTTCTCTCCATAACCGGTGTGTAACTTCACACTCATTTTGGGTTGGACATCATGTTGTAAGTTACGTGATAAATTCGTAAAATAGTAAAAGCGGGAAAAATACGTAGTAACTCATATTTTTGAGTAAATGCATGAAAGCAGTTAAAACCGAGAAAATAAAATCCGATAATACTCTAGTTTGATAAAATGGGGCGATAATACTCTAGTTCGATAAAATGGGCCGATAATACTCTAGTTCGATAAAATGGGCGATAATACTCTAGTTCGATAAAATGGGCGATAATACTCTAGTTCGATAAAATGGGCGATAATACTCTAGTTCGATAAAATGGGCCGATAATACTCTAGTTCGATAAAATGGGCGATAATACTCTAGTTCGATAAAATGGGCGATAATACTCTAGTTCGATAAAATGGCCGATAATACTCTAGTTCGATAAAATGGGCGATAATACTCTAGTTCGATTAAATGGGCGAAAATACTGCTTTCGATAAATTGGGCTAAAATGGGCCAAAGTCACTAAACTACTAAATGGGCTAGTTGATAAATTGTTTATATGAGCCTAATGAAGGGTTAATTGATAAGCCCACCGATGATATGGATTAATGAAAATCTGTTATATGATTATATTTGTTATATACGCATGATTGCATGGGGTGGGTTATATGAAGAGAAGAATGGCCGATTGCCACAAATTTGGCTCATTGCCTCTAGTTCGGTGGCTCGCCACAATATGGCTCAATGCCTCTAGTTCGGTGGCTCTGCCACAAATATGGCTCAATGCCTCTAGTTCGGTGGCTCTGCCACAAATTCGGCTAAATGCCTCTAGTTCGGTGGCTCTGCCACAAATTCGGCTAAATGCCTCTAGTTCGGTGACAATGTCACAATCTAGTTGGTGAGTGCACTACAAAATTATTTAAGGGCTTTAAGCCCATGATTGGTGTGTTTGGCGGGGTGGGTTGACTTGATCCCCACAGGTGTGTTGGTTGGTACGGGGGTGTTAGCGGATGGATACTAGGTTGGTTTGGGAAATTCATATTTCATGCATTCTTCTCTTTAAATTATGTTACTTTACGATGTATGGTTGAAATCTGTTAATGGGCTCAAGCAAAGCATGATATCTTGACGATTTGACCTAAAAATGGTGGTAAGTGAGTTGCATCGAGTTCTTTGTAACTCACCCAAATTTTATTAACCATTTCGGGTAATGGAAATTGACGTGGACTTGGGTAGGAGATGACTTGGTGGAGGCCATACTACAAACTTGGGTTTTAATAAACTATGACTTTATTTAAGTTTTTATTTTAATTGCTATTATTGGGTTGATGTAATAAGGCCTCTTATTATGTTTTATGGTTTTATTGTGTGGATGATTTAAATTTTATTTCTAAACTCTTAATATGGTTTTATCTCAATATGTTAAGTTTTCTTAAGAACATTGGTTTTATAACAAAAAGTTTTGTAGCACTATTTTATCTTAACCCTATGAAAATAAACGAATGTATGATTGGTGTGACAAACCAAATCTTGTCTAAACGCATAGACCGGGTTTGGGGTGTTACACAAGTGGTCGTCATCCTTATAAAACAGTTAAGCATTAGCGGTGTTTATGAGAAAAACGCCGCAAAAGGTAAGCAATAGTGGCGTTTGTCTCAGAAACGCCGCAAAAGGCTAGAGCTATAGCGGCGTTTTTCAGGTAAACGCCGCAAAAGGTAAGCAATAATTTTTGTGAAACGACACTGTTTTAGTTATGGTTTTAGTTAATTTCAAGATTTCACTCTATCACAATAACAATAATTTTTAATTATGGTTTTAGGTTTTTTTATTATATAAAATGTTTAGATTTGTTATCTTAATTTAATTTTACATAATATTTTTTTACGAATATAATATTAATGAGTTTAAAAATTAATAATAATGTTAACGGTTGATGTTGTCGTGAATTTTTATTATGAGAAAATAATTTAACTATCTTTATCATAATAATATTATCAACAAAAACGGCAAAAGTTAATAATACTATCAATTTACTCTTATTAATAACATTATAAAAATTATGTTAAATTAAAATTTTAATTTAAAGATATTAAATTATGCAAAATTATATTATTTTTAATTTAATTATATTAAATTATGCAAAATTATGCAAGACGTTAAATTATTTATTTAAAATTGATATGAAAGATATAATAATTCAATATAAAAATTGCTCATAAAAGAAGTCAAGCATTAGTGGGGTTTGGGGTTTAGGGGTTAGGGTTTATGGTTTAGGGTTTAAGATTTAGGATTTAATTGTTTGGGTTTAGGGTTTTAGATTTTGGATGTTTAAGATTTTAGGGTTTCAGGGATTTTGATAAAAACGCTGTAAAAATCATTTTATTTTAAACAAAACAGCGTCGTTTTGCTCCCTGTATTCTCACCCATCATCCAAGTGGCCATCATGTATTCTTTTCAACAACTCATGCACTCTTCCATCCTCTTCTATTTATTATTTAACTAGATTCTTTATATTAATTAAAATATAATTTGTTTTTAATTTATTATTTAAAATCTTCAGAAAAAATTAAGGACAAGTAGAAAATTTTGAAATTAAAAAAATAGAAAAATATATGTTAAAAGTGAAAACAATTAAAATACTATTATTTAAAATAATTTTAAAGTTTTTTGGGTATATGACTGATTATTTTGAATTTTATATATTAAATAATTTCTTATATAATTGTAAAAGAGATAATATTAATTTTAATATATTAAACTTATCAATATATTTTAAATTATTTAAGAGATAATAGATAAACTTTATATATATTAAAATTAAAAAAATTGCTAACCCATGCATCTCTAGAGATACAAAGTTAATTAGTAAATTGAAAAAGTTATTTAAATTTCCTAAAATATTGAAAGAATATATAATTACAAAAGAGAAAAAAAAATTAAATCCTTTTTGTTTTTTTTTTCATATTTTGAATTTTTTTGTTTTGTTTTTATTTTTATTTTCTTACATAAAAATTATATAAAAATTTCAAATTTTATCTAATTCTTTTAAATACTACTTAAATTTTTAAAAAATATATTTATTTAAAATTTATATGAAAGATATAATAATTCAATATAAAAATTGAAAAAAGTCAAACATTAGCGGCATTTATGATAAAAAAAACGTTGCAAAAGGCAAGCAATAGCGACGTATATGATAAAAATGCCGCAAAAAATCAATTTATTTTAAACAAAACGGTGCCATTTTGATATAAACGCCGCTAATTTTTAGTTTTGATTGAAACGACGCGTTTTATTTCTCTTCCCCCAATTCCCTTTTCTTTCCCGATTCCCTTTTCTTTCTCAGCCATTCTTAGCCTGTACTTCTATTTTTTCTCCCCCTATTCCCTTTTCTTTCCCAATTCCCTTTTCTTTCTCAGCCTTTCTCAACCTGTTCTTCTATTTTATACCCGAAAATCCTCTCAACCTGTTATTCTATTTTATTTCTCAGTCTATTCTTTGATTTCCCGAAACCTTAAACCCTAAACACCCAGTTTCTCGATGCCTAGCCACTCTACCCAGCAGCGAGCACAGTCTTAGCAAGTATGTGAGGTTTTTGATGTTTTTTTGTTTGGGTTTGCTGAAATTTACTTCTTTTAATTTTCAATCGTCCTAAAATTTTAGAAATTTTAATTTGGGTTTCTTATTTCTATTATATTAGTTTTCAATCGTCTTAGAAATTTTTGATGTTTTTTTGTTTGGGTTTCTTATTTCTATTATATTAGTTCAAATGTTTTTTTAATTTGGGTCTTTGCCGATTACCGGAGTTCTTCGCTTGTCAAGAGGCTCCTGGAAAAGGGACACATTGTTCACGAAACTACGAGGAATTTGGGTTAGTTTTTCTCCTCTCTTTGATGTCTTTGGTTCATCTATAGAAGGTGATGATTTTGTTTTGCTTTTATTCGGAAGTGTAACAGCCTAATTTTGGGTCTAGTCGGAACAGTGGTTTCAGGACCACAAATCTGACATAGTAAAATTTATTTTTATTAAATTTCTATGGTCTACAGTTTTACGAAATGATTTCGCGAAAATTTAGTTCGAAAATTTTGAAGTTTGGGCACACAATTTAGTAAAAAGAACTAAATTGTAAAAAGTGCAAAACTTGAGTTCTATATGTTAGAAGTGTCCAATTGCTATGAGATTTTAAATTGGAGGTCCTTAGATGGTAATTAGACCATTATACTTTAAGTTGGACAAAAATGGACATGATAGGGTGAAATTTCAAAGTTTGGCATTAAGGGCATTTTGGTCATTTGGGTAATAAAGACAAAATTAAACACATAAAAGATGTCATGTTCTCAATTTCATCCTCCCATGGCTGAAAATCACAATGGCTCTCCATAGCTAGGGTTAGTTCATCTTCCAAGCTTGATTGTAAGTCCGTTCTTGTCCCGTTTTTAATGATTTTTACATTTTTGAGATTGGTGTAACCTAATCTAGCTATTTTAAGGACTAATTTGAAAGAAAATCAATGTCTAAAATTTTACCCATGTTGGATATTTGTGTATTTTAATGTTTAATGGTAGATTATACAAGTTTGGTGTTAGATAAACAGCTTTTACTAAGTGATTTTTGATGAAAATGCTTAAAAGGACCTAATTGTAAAAGTTATAAAACATATAGTAAAAAACTGATTTAATGGAAAAGGTGGAATGCTATAAGCATGAAAATGGTTCGGCTAGGCTTGGGTTACCAAGAAATTGAACCTATTTCATTTTACGAGCCTAGAGACTAAAATGTAAAATGTCAAAAAGTTAGGGATAAAATAGTAATTTTGTCTAGGATGCAAATTAATGTAAATGTATATGTAAAATGATGAATTGATAGTCAAATTTGCTTATATAGACCCGAAACAACCAGTTACGGAACTAGATCGAGGAAAATGAAAAGTCTCGGATTAGTTGAGTTTTAAATACGAACCATTCTCAAGGTAAGTTCGTGTGATTTAATTTGGTATGTTATTATGTTTTAAATGAATTGGTGCAATTGAGATAATATATATGTGATGATATACCCTATGAAATAATCACAAGATGATAAACACGAATAAAATGTCAATTATCCCGGTCGAACATTGTATTTCGATGGATTATAATAATTTTCTTGTAATGAACAAAAAGATATAGAAAGGATTTAGCTCAGACAGGTAATCCATAGTAGGCTCATTAGAGCTAATGTTATCGGAAGGATTTAGCCTGGACTGGTAATCCTGAATAAGCTCCTGGTAGCGAATGTTAAAGACGGGATTTAACCTGGACTGGTAATCATGTTATATAAATATGGCTTGAGAGTGTGCTCTATGAGTATGTGCTTAAGGAGCACTTTGGATGTGAATTGACAAACGATTGACATGTATACCTCGAGTATACTACCCGAGTATCCATCGAAATTTCAATAGTTCAATGAAAAGAAATCCTGAACAATGGAATAGTGAATTGATATGAAAGTTTATACTATAGTGAGCTCATCTATGTTGGTTTGATAACTTTATGATGTGTATGACTAACTTGTTTAATGAGTGAATGTATTTAGGTAACTTGTCAAAATATTGATGGAATCAATGCATATATATATGCTTATTTGAATAATTATAACCGGTAAGTTTCTTTCTATTACGCGAACTTACTAAGCATGAAAATGCTTATCCCATTTTCCTTTTCCTTGTTTTATAGTACTCGTAGGGCTCGCGAAGGTTGGAGAATTTGGTCGCAGCAAGATCACACTATCCACAAATCTCCTTTTGGTATAGCTAAATGATTCATTTTGGTATAATGGCATGTATTAGCTACTTGGCTTAGATGAAGGCTTGTAAGTAATATTTTTTGACTTAGCCATTGGAATGGCTAAGGATGTTCAATTGGTGCATGTATGTAACATCCCGAATTATTGGGTCTGTGCATTTTATGTGATGTATGCTTAATATGTTAATTTGAGAATTTGAGGTGCAAATTGGGCTCAGGCTTAGGCATAGGCCTTGATTAAAATTTTCTGTTTGGGCATTATAGGGTTTAACAGGTAGTATCTGTGTTTAAAATATCAAGGTGGGCTTGTGGCCCAATATTTAGTGGCGCTGCAAGGGAGCTAGAGGGTGGCATCACTAGCAGAGGAAAGAGGGCCAAGCTTGGACGCAAGGAGCCCATGATTTTGGGCCATGTTCGGCTAAAAAGGGTAATAAGGGGGGACGGCATTGGGGCTAGGAAATAGGAGGATTAAATAATATGGATAATAAGGATAAAGAGCTGATAAAAGAAGGAAGAGGTGGTGCTATCTAGGTTTCTTTTAAAGGTATGTATAGATTTAGATAAAGGAGAAAATTTAGGAGCTATCTGCTGAGAACAGAGTTGGCCGAAATTCCATCACCTAGAGGAGTAAAGAAATCGGTTTCTAATTGCTATAGGGGGTGCCGAATTTTCCTTTTTATGGGCTTAATTCTTTAGTTATCAGGAAGGGCACTTTCGGGTTTTGATAGGTAAGTGTCGAAATTTCTATAAATAGGGGGGATAGCTCATCAATTCTGGCATTTGAACCCTAATCTTTTCTCCATTCTTTGTATCGAAATTCTCAGTCTCCCTCTGTAATTTCTTTTCTTTTGATTCCTTCAAAAGTCGAAATCTCCCAATCTTCTCAACATCTTTTCTTTCAAAAGACGAAACCATGAACTCTCTTCTCATCTCCATAGCCGAATACTCCCTATTCTTTGTCGATTTCTTCAACTAAAAGCCGAAACTACTTAGATTTCTTCCTATCATCTTCTCTTCTGATCTTCTCAAAAAGCCAGAATCTCTAAGGGGTAGTCGAATTCTCTACGTTAAGGTGAGTGCCGATTTTCCTATCTCTTCAATCTCTCTTTCGGTTTTTAAGAGACAAGGCCGAATGACCACTTGGTTGTTAAGGCTTCCGAATGAAGCTAATATTTCCTCTCTTTTGCGTTTGGGCGGCATTCCGGGATTTGAAGGAAACCTGATCATCTAGATTAAAAAGCCGGAAATCGCTAGTCTCCAATTTCGGGATTTTAAGGTAAGGTGATTTTCCCTAGATTTTCACTAGATTCGTTCATCGCATGCGAGATCTTAACTTTATGATGTGGATTAACGATCATATGTTGTGATAGTAGTTCTGACAAGGACTTGTGATGGAATTAAATATGGATCAGGCAAAGGAGAGAATCTCTAAGTTTAAGAAACGAGTCATGTGTGTCGAGATGAGATTGGGCACCAGGTTGTGGACCGGCACACGAACAACACCTTAGGCAAGTAGCGGTTGTATCGACTTACGATAGTGTCGACATAGAGAGTGTCGTTCTAATGGTAATCAGTGTGTAGATCTCTAACACACAAATAATCTGTATGAATGTATATATATGTTTATGTTATGGGCTAGAAGCGGATAATAGGTGTGTAGGCAGATCGAATAAAACCCTAAAAGGGTTAGGCAAGGATGCAGTGCACGTAATCATAGAAATCTCTATGTGTATCGAAATATATGAAAGCTTGTATGATGTTTCTTTATGTGTGTATGCATGGGGTGGGATTATGATAATGAAGGGGAAGTGCAAGATAGGTCACAATAGTGATTGGTGGTAGAAATCCCACGTTATATAAATGTTAGGTCACATAGTGATCGGTGGCTATGCCATGTTTAATGATTCACGACTAACGGGGAATAGGCGATCTGTTGTCGTTATGGTGTGTAGCGGATGGAGGGTTGATTGTAGAAATCCCCAAGGTGTGATGGTTGGTACGGGTTGGTGTGTAGAGGATGGATTTTTAGGCTGGGATGGGTCATGATGCATAGTTAGTTACCCTTGTATGGGCGAAGGCCATAATGTGTTTGTGGGCCTAAAGCCTTTTATGTGTTTTGGGGATTTGCACACTGAGTCTTGGTGGCTCACCCTATTATTTTTCCTAACCTTTCGGTGAGCGTTAGATCGTGGACAAGGGAGCCGAGGCGGACTCGAGGGGCCAACAAGTCTTTTATTTATTAAATTTCCATTTTATTTTAAGTTTTAATTTTGGGATTATTTGATGTAATAAGGCCTCCATAGCTTAGGTTATAAGTTGATATTTGTTAATGTTTATGTTTTTTTATGATCAAAGACTTATGTTTAAAAGAAATAAAATGGGATTTTCAAACCTTATTTAAATAACACCTATTTTGGAAAGATAAATTACAAAGATTTTCTACAAGTGCCACCTATTTAACGAATATCCACAAAAACGAACTAAGTTTTTCAAAGCCTTGCAACGTAAAAGTTTTTAACATTAGACCCGTAGCATACCAGATCCGGTCGTGACGTGTGGGCCGGGTTTGGGGTGTTACATTTTGGTATCAGAGCCAGTTCAAAACTCGGGCTGTGAAATGGGTCTAGTACTGTTTTAAAGTTGATAAGAATTTGGAAAAGTTTGGGTTGAGAAATGGCCTCGAGTCTCTCAGGCACCCGATCCACGCAGTAAGTATTCGAACTTTTGGATGTGATATGAATGTGGGGCTTGATGGGTTTTATGGACATAGACTAAGTATGATAGTATTGATGGACTTTAGGGCTAGTTTACACAACTCTTTAGTTTCATAAAATTTAATCCAACCAAACAAACCTGTGAACAAGTCGCCGAGATAGGGTGTGGCAACAGCATACGCATGTCTAGGATTGGATTGAGGAGAGCTTGGTATTTAAGCGATTCTAGTGACTCACCTCCTCTTCGTTGGAATCCTACCTGGTGCGTAGTGACTGTTCACCTTAGTCATGAGGACTTGTTGACGGGCCAAAATTTATAACTAAAACCCGAAAGGGACCAGCCATCCTATTTTGTAAAATTACTAAATTACCCCTGATTTATAAATGACCAAAATATCCCTGATTTGTAGAATTACCGAAATACCCCAGATTATAAAATTACCGAAATACCTCGGATTGTAAAATTATCGAAATACCCTGGATTATCAAATTACTGAAATACCCCCAAATTACAAAATTACCAAAATGCCCTTATTTCGTAAAATCACCAAGAAACCCTATTTTGGAAAATTACAAAAATACCCCTGTAGGATAAAATTATGAAAATACCCCTGGGTAGTGAAATGACAAAAGTACCCTTACATGATGACTGTGATGCCACTTGTACATTGGTGAATGAATGTATGTGCTCCCTAGAATTAGGAAACACAAACTTGAGACTGAATCGTAGATATAATCGCGAATTCGACAGAACTACTCCTAAAACTACTATCCATAAGACTGTTCGTGGTTAATCAGTGGAAGAAAACTAATAATTCATAAAAATTCTAATCAGATAAACGCGAATTGGTAGAATGAATACAAGAGGTCGTGGACGTCCGCCGCGTGGTCGTGGTAGGGGTAGGATGACGGTGTCAGAACCAGTGGGATCTTGCCATGGATCTGGAAATGAGATGCCGGTACCACCAGCTGCGGAGGAGGAATTTCAGGACCAGACTGCCGGAGATGACGCGGTATCTCAGGCAATGTAAGGGTTTTAGAGAGGGATGCTGGGGTAGGCATGGGCACAGGAGCCCGGAAATCTGTGTCGGAGCGACTTAGAGCTAATGGGGCAGAAGTGTTTAGGGGAATTTCTGGAATAGCCCCGAGTACAGCTGAGTATTGGTTGGAGGCAGTTGAACGTATAATGGATAATCTGGATCTCACGAAGGAGGAGAAGTTGAAAGGGGTTATATCTCTCCTGCGGGACGAAGCATACCAATGGTGGCTTACCGTTAAAGAGGTGCGATGGTGGCCGTATTACCAGGAGTTTTTCAAAACGGCGTTCCGCAGTAAGTACATCCGAGCGAGTTATGTGGATGCGCGCGGCGTAGAGCATTCTGAACGGTGCAAGGAAGTAGGTCTGGTGGTGCGCATGCGAGGCGCAATTTTACGCCTTAGTCGTTATGCTCGGGAAATGGTGGCCATAGAGCATGAACGTTGTGTTCGATTTGAAGATGGTCTGAGGGATGATTTGCGTGTATTGATAGCACCACAGTGCGGAAAAGGAATTGTTGTGCTTGTGGAGAAAGCTAAGATAGCTGAGGAGGTGAAGCGGACAGAAAGACTGAATCAGGATAGAGATAGGGGTGGAAGCAAGAGAAATTTTGAACCATCAGGGGTAGACGAGCGTAATCAGAAAAGACCCAGGTCAGACGGGCCGAGGCGAGATGAGAGAGACTGCTGCTGGGTCGAATACGTAGTGTGCTCGATGTGGTAAATTCCATGAAGGTGAGTGTTGGGCGGCGGTGGAAAGTGATTTAGGTGTGGATCTACGGACCACCAAGTTAGAAAGCTGTCGCGCAGCACGGGGCGGTGAAGGGCTCACTGAGTCAAGGAATGCACGGTAGGGAAGAGGTGGTCAACAACCACCAAGGGGCCGTGGTCAAGCCAATGGTGGCAATGGCACAGGACATGGTCGTAGAGCACCAGGTGGAGGTCCAGGTTATGCTGAGGCGAGGCAGCCAGCCTTGGTCTATGCAGCATGTCGCCAAGGGGACGAGGACGCTCCAGATGCGAATACAGGTGCGAACTCTATCATATTATCCTAAGTGTTTCTTTTGGCTTTAGAATTAGAGTTCGCAGCGGAAGCATAGTGGTGAGACTTGGGTAGTATGATTAATAGTTAGTTGGAAATTTCGAGGATGAAATTTCTTTAAGGGGGTAGAACTGTAACATCCCGAATTATTGGGTCTGTGCATTTTATGTGATGTATGCTTAATATGTTAATTTGAGAATTTGAGGTGCAAATTGGGCTCAGGCTTAGGTATAGGCCTTGATTAAAATTTTTTGTTTGGGCATTATAGGGTTTAACAGGTAGTATCTGTGTTTAAAATATCAAGGTGGGCTTGTGGCCCAATATTTAGTGGCGCTACAAGGGAGCTAGAGGGTGGCGTCACTAGCAGAGGAAAGAGGGCCAAGCTTGGACGCAAGGAGCCCATGATTTTGGGCCATGTTCGGCTTAAAAGGGTAATAAGGGGGGACGGCATTGGGGCTAGGAAGTAGGAGGATTAAATAATATGGATAATAAGGATAAAGAGCTGATAAAAGAAAGAAGAGGTGGTGCTATCTAGGTTTCTTTTAAAGGTATGTATAGATTTAGATAAAGGAGAAGAGTTAGGAGCTATCTGCTGAGAACAGAGTTGGCCGAAATTCCATCACCTAGAGGAGTAAAGAAATCGGTTTCTAATTGCTATAGGGGGTGCCAAATTTTTCCTTTTTATGGGCTTAATTCTTTAGTTATCAGGAAGGGCACTTTCGAGTTTTGATAGGTAAGTGCCGAAATTTCTATAAATAGGGGGGGATAGCTCATCAATTCCGGCATTTGAACCCTAATCTTTTCTCCATTCTTTGTGCCGAAATTCTCAGTCTCCCTCTGCAATTTCTTTTCTTTTGATTCCTTCAAAAGCTGAAATCTCCCAATCTTCTCAACATCTTTTCTTTCAAAAGACGAAACCCTGAACTCTCTTCTCATCTCCATAGCCGAGTACTCCCTATTCTTTGCCGATTTCTTCAACTAAAATCCGAAACTACTTAGATTTTTTCCTATCATCTTCTCTTCTGATCTTCTCAAAAAGCCGAAATCTCTAAGGGGTAGTCGAATTCTCTGCGTTAAGGTGAGTGCCGATTTTCCTATCTCTTAAATCTCTCTTTCGATTTTTAAGAGACAAGGCCGAATGGCCACTTGGTTGTTAAGGCTGCCGAATGAAATCTAATATTTCCTCTCTTTTGCGTTTGGGCGGCATTCCGGGATTTGAAGGAAACCTGATCATCTAGATTTAAAAGTCGAAAATCGCTAGTCTCCAATTTCGGGATTTTAAGGTAAGGTGATTTTCCCTAGATTTTCACTAGATTCGTTCATCGCATGCGAGATCTTAACTTTATGGTATGGATTAACGATCATATGTTGTGATAGTAGTTCTGACAAGGACTTGTGATGAAATTAAATATGGATCAGGCAAAGGAGAGAATCCCTAAGTTTAAGAAAGCGAGTAGTGTGTCGCGATGACGGATTGGCCACCGAGTTGTGGACCGGCTTCGAACAACACCTTAGGCAAGTAGCGGTTGTATCGACTTACGATAGTGTCGACATAGAGAGTGTCGTTCTAACGGTAATCAGTGTGTAGATCTCTAACACACAAATAATTTGTATGAATGTATATATATGTTTATGTTATGGGCTAGAAAGCGGATAATAGGGTGTGTAGACAGTCGAATAAAACCCTAAAAGGGTTAGGCAAGGATGCAGTGCACGTAATCATAGAAATCTCTATGTGTATCGAAATATATGAAAGCTTGTATGATGTTTCTTTATGTGTGTATGCATGGGGTGGGATTATGATAATGAAGGGGAAGTGCATGATAGGTCACAATAGTGATCGGTGGTAGAAATCCCACGTTATATAAATGTTAGGTCACATAGTGATCGGTGGCTATGCCACGTTTAATGATTCCTGACTAACAGGAATAGGCAAGATCAAATTGTCGTTATGGTGTGTAGCGAATGGAGGGTTGATTGTAGAAATCCCCAAGGTGTGATGGTTGGTACGGGTTGGTGTGTAGAGGATGGATTTTTAGGCTGGGATGGGTCATGATGCATAGTTAGTTACCCTTGTATGGGTGAAGGCCATAATGTGTTTTGGGCCTAAAGCCTTTTATGTGTTTTCGGGATTTGCACACTGAGTCTTGGTGACTCACCCTATTATTTTTCCTAACCTTTGGTGAGCGAGAGATCGTGGACAAGGGAGCCAGGAGGCACTCGAGGCCAACAAGTCTTTTATTTATTAAATTTCCATTTTATTTTAAGTTTTAATTTTGGGATTATTTGATGTAATAAGGCCTCCATAGCTTAGGTTATAAGTTGATATTTGTTAATGTTTATGTTTTTTTCTATGATCAAAGACTTATGTTTAAAAGAAATAAAAATGGGATTTTCAAACCTTATTTAAATAACACCTATTTTGGAAAGATAAATTACAAAGATTTTCTACAAGTGCCACCTATTTAACGAATATCCACAAAAACGAACTAAGGTTTGTAAAGCCTTGCAACGTAAAAGTTTTTAACATTAGACCCATAGCATACCAGATCCGGTCGTGACGTATGGGCCGGGTTTGGGGTGTTACAATGTATGATGTTAATGTATGTCCAAATTCTTAAGTGTTAAGTATGGTGGATAATTCATTTTGTAAGTGGCCATTGGAATTGGCTAATATTGGTTTAGTTATATATGAACATGATGATGTCTTTCATGGATGTGAGAATTTGGCTGATTTGGTTGAATGTATGTGTTTGGATTGGTGCTATGTTTTGTTGTGTAGGTATGTGCATGGAAGAGTGACAAAATGGCTTGATAAATAGCCTTGTTTTTTTTGTCCACACTGGTAGACACACGGGTGATCGTTATGTTTTGCGATGTCAAAGTCTTAAAATTTATAATGAGAATGATCGAACCTGGAAACTAACTATGACAATGATTTGAGGCAAGTGCACCTATCGAACAGTAGTATAGTTTAGGCAAGACCGGAATGTCGAACCCAAAGGAACTAAAAGTACTAATACTAACTTTCTTTTTATTATCTAGCCTAAAATAAAGGGAATTTGTTGTTAAGCTAAATTAATTAACTACTAAACTAAAGACTCTAAGACAAAGAAGAATGAATTTGGGAAAATAACTTGAGGAAAAACCAATTGATTAAGATGACACCCAAGGAAGAATCCACCTAGACTTCACTTGTTATCTAACTCTGAACCAGACGATTTATTCATTTGACTTGATCCATAAGATTCCTTAATTTATATTAAGCCCTCTCTCGAGGCAAATAATGTCTAACCCTAGGTTGATTAATTGAAATCTCTTTCTAATTAAAACCCCTAGAATTGCATTAACTCGATCTATGGACTCCTATATTAGGTTTCACCCTAATTCGGCAACGCCTCGTCACCCTATCTCTAGGCGCGCGATCAACTCCGCTTAACTATGCTAGATCTACTCTTAGGCAGGGACTTTTGCTCCTCCACCTAAGCACATCAAACTTGAATCGATATCCGCGAAATATCAACACAAGAATTAAGAACACATAATTAAGAACAAATCAAATATTTATCATATAGTTCAAATAAACGATAACAAGATTCATCTAAGTTTCATCCCCCTCAGGTATCTGAGGGTTTAGTTCATAACAATAAAAGAAAACATCTCAGAAGAAAAGATAACACAAAACATAAGAAATCCCCAAAACCTCCTGAAGGAATTGAAGAGGAGATCCTCCGTCTTGAGTATAATTCCGTCTTCTTAAGATGAATCAACTGGCTATCCTCGAGTGAATCCCTACGAATCTGCCTTCTCTGGCCTAGCAAGACGCCCCTAGACGATAGCCTTGGGCTCCCCTCGATAGAGGGTTTCCATCGAACTCCCCCTTAAGTTGCCCCCTAGGGTGTTTATATAGGCTTGGAGATGCCTTACTTGGCCTCCAAGTATCCTAATCTGAGTGAAGTTCTTACTTGGGTGTTTAAATAGACTTTGGATTGTGTTTCTTTGCCTCCAAGCATCCTATTCCGAGTGAAATTTCTCTTTCTCACGGCAAGGGCACGGCCATGGCACACGCCCGTGTAAATCGTGGCCAGGTCGTGTTGGGTCAATTGATGAGGCACGGCCGTGTGGTCTTGGGCCCAGGCCGTGTCAATTTTGTGATCTGGCCCATTTGGCCCGTTTTAAGCCTGTTTCTTGTTCTTTTCATCCTTTGGTGCTTCCCTAAGTATAAAACATGAAAACAAAGGATTAAGAGCACCAAATGATATAAAATAAGGGATAATTCATCCAAAAGCATGCTAAATGTGGGCTTAAAATATGTTACTATTTTGGTTTATCAAATACCCCCACACTTAAGCTTTTGCTTGTCCTCAAGCAAAGTTCTCAACTCATAATTAAAACGAACTTCCATCAATTCATAATAGTCGTTGATAATGTTTTATCATAATTCAAAGATAATTCATTCATGGATAATTCAACTCAAAGAGTCTTAAAGATTCAAACAGTCTAAGTCATACATTTTTGTAGCACAAAACATAGGTGTTTCCCTTCATCTAAATAATTACCTCTGATTCAAAATCGGCAAGAATTGACATCCTCACTAAAGATTCACTCAAATCACTCAAAGTGTTTAAGGTTCAGAATTAAGCACTAAAAAGTCAAACATGAAAAGTTAATCCCATAGGCTTGCATGAAAATCAAATCTCCACCTCTATAATATGAGATGATGCACAAATCAAAAGGTCTTTGAAAGGGTTGTAATGGGGCTTAGGTTAAAGGTGTGGATAAAGGCTGAATTAGAGGGTTAGAATCGATATTGAATTGATAAATTACCTAACTAGAAAAATAAACTAATACTGAATAGTTACATCAATTAAAAACTTAATACTAATAATACGAGCTTTTTCTTCAATTATTGGAATTTAAACGTAAAAGCTCACTTAATTATAGAACTAATAATGAATATACTTCGATTTTTTTTTTAAGAACAAATCAAATACAATCATGAGAAAGAACTTTAACAACTGAAATATAAAACATAGTTAGGCAACTACTCAAATCAAATCTAAACAAAAAGGGAGTCAAGGAATGGTGGTAACAAATACAAGATGGGTTTTAGGTTAATATTAGTGGGTGAGTCAATAAAAAGGGTTGTTAGGATTAAATGGGGTTCACTAGGGGTTAATTGTGAAGGTAGGCTTTTTAGTGGAGTAAGTGGGTTAAAACCTAGGTGATTTCATCATATCTGTATATCAAATCAAATGTGTGGTCTCGACATGTATAATCGATGCAAGTTCTAGAATAAAAAATCGATGTTGACACACTCATGATCAAAAAGTGAGCAAGAAAAAGAATATATGCTCTATAAGGCTCAAAATCTCACAAAAATTATAGGTATTTGATGTCAACCTCGTAAATTTCAAACTTCAAAGTAATATTCAGATTCAGGTAGACAACCTAGCAAAAATTTTAATTTCTGAAAAATAGACTTATCATGCTTGATTCTCTAGTATCCTTTAAATTTAATCATCAATGCACAATTATCACTGACTTAATCCAAAACACATCAATAAAAATCATAAATCAAAGGAAATTTCTTTCTAATCATAATATGAGAAACTTACTTTAAGACAAGGCATAATTCAGGGTTTGAGAATAATGCAAAAAGTTTGGCACCTAATTTCAGTAATTTGAGAATAATGAAAAAAGTTAGGCACCTTTTTAGGTTGTTCACCCCCCACACTTAAGACGTACATTGCCCTCAATTTACAAAGTTATATATATAGACAATTAAGTAGAAATTCAAGAGATATGGAGAGAAGTGAAACTTCCTGAATTATGGATGAAATCCTTGAATTGGAGGTGAAAGATAAGTTGGAGGGGCGTTCTTGATGATGATCCTGCACTAGATGAACAAATTGGGCAGCTCATGGAGGATTAGCCAGGATATAATAATAATAATTAAAACTATACTAATTAAATAATTAAAGAATAGCAAGCTAAAGTGAAGAAAAATAAAGATGAAACTAAAATTAAAAGAAAAGATAAATAGACCGTAGAGTCCTTATTGTTGGGTGTGATTTCTAAGGCTGGGGATATGGTGGTGGTCGTGGTGTGATTCCCAAGAAGCCTTTAGAACCTAAAATTAAGAAACTAAAATAAAATAGGTTAAATTAAGTAGAAGAGAAGTAAAGATGAGGAAATTGAAGCAAAAGAGAAAAACAAAATAAAAACTAAATGGCCTCAAATATCCTTAGCTCGTCGAATGATTGAAGCGGCCGGCATGAACTTATATGGATCGGTATCCCTCGAGGAGACTATGCTTGTTTCATTTCGCTTCTCCGGCATTTGGTGTAGCTCAAGGGTTTTGGGAATGTATTGGGAAAGATGCAAAGGGGTGGAAAAATAGGGAGAGGGTTGAGAAAGAAAAGGAAAACTGAATGGGCTGAATGGGTGAGAAGAGGGAGGGGTGGGTGGTTTAAATAGAATTTTCAAGTCAGGTATATTCCCACGCCCGTGTCTCGTGGGCGTGGCATCTCACACGGCTGTATCGTACGGCCGTGATGGGCTTCGTTCGTTTCTCCCACGCCCATGCTCAGGTCGCCACGCCCGTTGGTGCTAAGTCAGTGTCGTCCATGGCCGCGTCGCACGGCCGTGGGGTTTTGTCGATGCCCGTGGGGTGGTGGTTGGAGTTCGTGACTTGAAGATTTGATTCTTTTTTACTTGTACCTCTTCTACCATTATCAGTACGGAGATTCTGTACCTCCACACGGCCATGGCCACGGCCGTGTGCAAGGCCGTGTGGCCTGGAATTATGTACTTCTGGTTAGTTTAAAGTTAGATACTATAAAGAAAGGATAACATAGAATAAATAAGGCAGAATAAAAAGTTAATGGGGTTAGTAGTCGAGTTGCCTCCCGAGAGGCACTCGTTTATAGTCTTAAGCTAGACTCTCCGCTCATTTGTATATTCATGGTGGTTTGCAGAGTTGAAAGTCCTTCCTCATGCTATCGGTTTCATTATCATGATAGAATTTAAGTCGAGATGCGTTTATATTGAAAGTGCCAAAGATAGGATTACTTACCTCGATCGTTCGTATGGAAAAACACCGATTACCCTAAAGCGGTATTTCTTTGTTTATGTTAGGTCGGAGGAGATATTCGAAGTCTGCTTTTTCTATCAATACCGATCTCCAATTTTAAACTTGTTTGCTTCGTGGAGTGGCTCTGGTTCTGCTTCGTGTATTCCTAATTTCTCCTTGAAATGCGTCTTCCACTCGTCTAGATCATCGAATTGAATCCCTCGTTCCTCATGAGTTATTTCTTTGTTAACACGGGTCTAGGATCGGGTTGGATTGTATTCTTTTGTGGTGCTTCCTAAAAGAAGGGTTAACCAGAATGGTTATCAATAGAGTTTGTTTTCTCACCTTGGTTACTAGATGTTCTAGCCGAATCAAGAGCTTTGAGAGTGATTGTCTCATTACCTACACGTAAGTATGAGTTCTCTGCATCAATATCAATTTTAGTCCCGCGGTTGCTAAAAATGGTCTTCCTAAGATTAATGGGATACTATTGTCCTCATCCATGTCTAAAACGACAAAGTCTCACTGGGAATACGAATTTTTCAACTTTTACAAGAACATCTTTGATAATACCCCTAGGAATTCTAACTTGATTTTAGCGACTAGTTGAATGCTCATCCTAGTTTGTTTGGGTTTCCCTAGACCTAGTTGTTTAAACAATTTATAAGGCATGACATTTATGCTTGCCCCTAGATCAACTAACGCATTATCAATAGGTAAACTACCGATTAAACATGGAATCGTAAAACTCCCGGATCTTTTAATTTCGTGGTAGTTTATTTTGCAAGATTGCCGAGCACATTGTGTGTTTAGTTCCACGTGTGATGCCTAAATCTATCCTTCGCTTGCTCGTCAAAAGCTCTTTTAAAAATTTTCTAGAATCGGCATCCGTGAAAGAGCTTCAAGTAACGGTAAGTTAATATGTAATTTCTTTAAAAGTTTAAGAAACTTACCGAATCTGTTCCTCTGATCGTCTCTCCTTAATGCTTGGGATATGGTATGCGAGGTTGGTACTCTTTGATTACCGGTTTTGGCTTATTATTACTTACCTCAACCTTACCTTCTTTGACCTCATCCTCTTGCCTTGAATTGGGCTCGTCTAACCCTTCACTTTCTTGGTCATTATGGCTTGGATTTGCTCCTTTGGGTTAATCTTAGTGTTGCTTGGTAGACGCCCTTGCGGTCGTTCGAAAATTATCTTTGCAAGCTGTCCAACTGTGTTAGTAAGTTGTCCAACTGTCTTAGTGAGTTCCCCAACTTGGCTCTCGATCCCTTTAATTGATGCTGTTGGTTCTTAAAGGTGGTCTCAGTGTCTTGGAGGCGGTTACTGTGAGTCGCCATGAATTTTTGACATCTCTTCAAGGTTCGGCTTCTTCTCCTGAGGATAGGGCTGATTTTGGAAATTTTGAGGAGGTTGTTGTCTTTGATTTCCTTGATTTCCTTGTCCTCCCCATGAAAAATTTGGGTGGTTCCTCCAACCTGGATTGTAAGTATTACTATAAGAGTTATTATTAGATCTGAAATTGTTACCTATATAGTTCATCTGTTCGTTCTCTGTGCCCGGTTGGTAGGGTGGGTACTCAGGATTCGCCACACTTCCACTTGCGTCGCACTGCATTACTGGATGTACCTGCGAAGAACACAAACTATCAAGCTTTTTACTCATCATCTCTACATGTGTTGATAGCATGGTTACTGCATCGATGTTGAAAACTCTGGCTGGTTTTGTTGGTTTTGTCCTTGTAACCTGCCACTGATAATTATTCAGTGACATCTCTTCAATAAACTCGTAGGTCGCTTGGGAGTTCTGTTGTTGGGGTTCCACCGTAATTTGAATCAATTAGTTGCCTCGTTGAGGGATTTACACCATTGTAGAAAGTTTGGACTTGAAGCCACAAAGGTAATCCGTGGTGTGGGCATCTCCTCAAAAGATCCTTGTATCTCTCCCATGCATCGTATAATGTTTCTAAATCCATCTGCATAAAAGAAGAGATATCATTCCTTAATTTGGCCGTTTTGGCCGGTGGAAAATATTTTAATAAATATTTTTCGGTCATTTGATCCCATGTGGTGATTAACCCTCGTGGTAACGAGTTTAACCACTGTTTGGCTTTATTCCTTAATGAAAAGGGAAATAACTGAAGCCTTATGGCATCATCAAAAACGCTATTTATTTTGAAAGTATCACATAACTCTAGAAAATTAGCTATATGAGTATTTGGGTCTTCGTCCTGCAAACCATCAAATTGAACAAATTGTTGAATCATTTGTATAGTGTTAGGCTTTAATTCAAAATTATTAGCAGCTATAGTAGGCCTAACAATACTCGATTCGGCTCCTGTTAAATGTGCTTTAGCATAATCAAACATAGTACGAGGAGCATTATTTTCTCCCACATCTTGTGGTGGTGGATTATTCTCATCCATCCCTTCAGTAGGATTGGATTCGTCTTGTTGCTCTTCTTCTACGTAATTTAGGGCTCGCTTAATTTTTCTGCGATTCCTACGAGCGGTAGCTTCAATATAACTTTCATATGCTAAAGGTCCTCTCGGGTTCCTTCTAGTCATAAACTATAGGTATTTGCTAGGAAAAAGAAAGAAAGAAAATTAGAAGAGTTAAGAATAAGATAAAAATTAAAATAGAGCTAAAGTAAATTGCAAAAATAAAAAAATG
The DNA here is from genome assembly GCA_025698515.1 of Gossypium sturtianum. Taxonomy (NCBI): domain Eukaryota; kingdom Viridiplantae; phylum Streptophyta; class Magnoliopsida; order Malvales; family Malvaceae; genus Gossypium; species Gossypium sturtianum. The sequence goes on along the minus strand of CM046949.1, from coordinate 129,399,002 downwards.
GCTAAAGTAATAAAAATAGAGCTTTCTTAATATTTTAGTTCCCCGGCAACGGCGCCAAAAACTTGATCGTTGTGTTTTGCGATGTCAAAGTCTTAAAATTTATAATGAGAATGATCGAACCTAGAAACTAACTATGACAACGATTTGAGGCAAGTGCACCTATTGAACAGTAGTATAGTTTAGGCAAGACCGGAATGTCGAACCCAAAGGAACTAAAAGTACTAATACTAACTTTCTTTTTATTATCTAGCCTAAAATAAAGGGAATTTGTTGTTAAGCTAAATTAATTAACTACTAAACTAAAGACTCTAAGACAAAGAAGAATGAATTTGGGAAAATAACTTTAGGAAAAACCAATTGATTAAGACGACACCCAAGGAAGAATCCACCTAGACTTCACTTGTTATCTAACTCTGAACCAGACGATTTATTCATTTGACTTGATCCATAAGATTCCCTAATTTATATTAAACCCTCTCCCGAGGTGAATAACGTCTAACCCTAGGTTGATTAATTGAAATCTCTTTCTAATTAAAACCCTAGAATTGCATTAACTCGATCTATGGACTCCCATATTAGGTTTCACCCTAATCCGGCAATGCCTCGTCACCCTATCTCTAGGCACGCGATCAACTCCGCTTAACTATGCTAGATCTACTCTTAGGCAGCGACTTTTGCTCCTCCACCTAAGCACATCAAACTTGAATCGATATCTGCGAAATATCAACACAAGAATTAAGAACACATAATTAAGAACAAATCAAATATTTATCATATAGTTCAGCAAACGATAACAAGATTCATCTAAGTTTCATCCCCCTCAGGTATCTGAGGGTTTAGTTCATAACAATAAAAGAAAACATCTCAGAAGAAAAGATAACACAAAACATAAGAAATCCCTAAAACCTCCTGAAGGAATTGAAGAGGAGATCCTCCGTCTTGAGTATAATTCCGGCTTCTTGAGATGAATCAACTGGCTATCCTCGAGTGAATCCCCACGAATCTGCCTTCTCTGGCTTAGCAAGACGCCCCTAGATGATAGCCTTGGGCTCCCCTCGATAGAGGGTTTCCGTCGAACTCCCCCCTTAAGTTGCCCCCTAGGGTGTTTATATAGGCTTGGAGATGCCTTACTTGGCCTCCAAGTATCCTAATCTGAGTGAAGTTCTTACTTGGGTGTTTAAATAGACTTTGGATTGTGTTTCTTTGCCTCTAAGCATCCTATTCTGAGTGAAATTTCTCTTTCTCACGGCAGGGGCACGGCCATGGCACATGCCCGTGTAAATCGTGGCCAGGTCGTGTTGGGTCAATTGATGAGGCACGACCGTGTGGTCTTGGGCCCAGGCCGTGTCGATTTCGTGATCTAGCCCAATTGGCCCGTTTTAATCTTGTTTCTTGTTCTTTTCATCCTTTGGTGCTTCCCTGAGTATAAAACATGAAAAAAAAAGGATTAAGAGAACCAAATGATATAAAATAAGGGATAATTCATCCAAAAGCATGCTAAATGTGGGCTTAAAATATGTTACTATTTTGGTTTATCAACGAGCGTGTGTCTAGGTCGTGTGTGACACACAGCTTGCCCAAGGGCATGTGTTCTGATCGTGTGTCCCTTGCATCTTAATTGTTGCAAAATAGAATGCTCAGTAATGAGCACACGGGCAGAGACACGAGCGTGTGTCTCAGCTGTGTGGACAGCACGGCCTCGAACACGGGCATGTGCCCTGGCCGTGTGAAGTCTGCACCTTTTTTATGAAAATATAATTGATCACATGGCCTATGCACACGGGCGCATGACTTGGCCATGTAACACCCCTAACCCGAAACCGTCGCCGGATTAGGGTTAAGAGGCATTACTGAACAATTGGAACAATTCACATCCATTTCTCAACACAAAGTCCATCATCAATCTAACATATTCAAATATAAACATATAGTCCCTTATTGAGGTCTTCAAGACCTTAAACACATGCTAGAAAGGGGTCGGGACTAAACCGAACACATACAAAAATTCTCAGAAATTTAAACATTTTTCAAAACTGCAGAGGTCACAAGCCCGTGTGAGTAGGCCGTGTGCCTCCCACGGCCTCGACACACCCGTGTGCCTAAACCGTGTCAAAACAGGGCATACATACTGACTTGTCCACACGGCCTGAGACACGCCCGTGTGCCTCACCCGTGGTGGACTCGTACTTGCACCACACGGCCAGTCGTACACCCGTGTGTCCATCCCATGGTTGCTACTAACTTATTTCACTTGGCAAACTTAAACGACACGGTCGAGCCACACGCCCGTGTGCTCAACCATGTGGGAAATTATAGGCCATTTTCAAGACCAAATTTGCCTCGCACACATTGATTCACCTACAATCTTCAAATATCATGCATTTATACCCCAATTGGCAACCAAAACATACCATTTTTATACTCAAATTAATCCTCAACAATATCATCTATTTATATTCTCAATTCCTACTCAAATAAATCCATTTAAGCACCATGATCACAACTCAATTCATATAAGCAAAGCATCATGTAATTCTTACTACAAGTTCACATTTTATCCATGATTCTCATCAACCAAATCACATATATAACATCTCATTTCCATTCTTACTATCTCATACCATATTCATCATTGCCATAGTTCATATAAGTATCAATATTATTCAACTTCCAAGCCAAATCACATGGCAAGGTTCTAACACCTCAAAATGTACCATAATTACTAGCCTATACATGCCATATACCATCTATATACATCTTTCAAAAGTACCGAAATAGATAGCCGATAGTGTGATAGAGCCGCTGACGATCCCCGAGTCTGAGCTAGCTTTACTGACATTGTAAAATAGAGAAACAAATCACACAGTAAGCTTTCAAAGCTTAGTAAGTTCGTAACATAATACCTTCAATTTAATAGCTCAAATACAATGCACAAAATGAACTCATCACATAGATAAATTCCCAATTTTTTATACCATATCATTCATAGTCAATAATCCTACTAACCATTCATGAAATCTTACATAATCTCATCAACCACAAAGGTTCAATACATACCTTAGCCAACACATAGTTACTCACCATCCAAACTAATTTATGTTCGATATTGCATTTCGATTCAACCTTTATTATTCATTGGGTTTGGTCGCACACTTAGTGCCCAATTTATAGTCGAAACTAAATTAACATCACACACTTAGTGCCTCAATTCATTGCCAAAGCTTCAATAACATTGCACACTTAGTGCCTCAATACAAAACCGAAAGTAATTCGGTATCGCACACACAGTGCCAACCATAAAGCCGAAGCTTATTTTATTCCGTACACACAGTGCTAATCATCTCGGTCATATTTCCAAATACGCACACTTAGTGCTACATAACTCGATTCCTCACTTAGAATTTACAATTAAATAATATCATACCATTCATTTCATAACATTAAACATAGTTAAATACACGTATTATGTCTGAACTTACCTCGGATGTCGAAATACCGAAACGGTCGATTAATCGAGCCATATATCTGTGCCTCAATCTCGATCCGAACCTCTCCTTTCTTGGTCTATACACATTCAAATTCAGCCCATTCAATCACCAAATCATTCAATTTAGTCCAAACACACATATTTAGGGTATTTTACAAAATAGCCCTCACATTTTCACATTTTGACACTTTAGTCCTTAATTCACAAAATCATCAAATTCACATAATTTCACTTAGTATAAGCCTAGCCGAATTTTCCTTGTGTTCATAAAAGCCCACACATTTCATTTATTTCACATTTTAGTCCTTCAATTTACACTTTTCTCAACTTAGCCCAAATTACTCAAATTCACCAAAAATTCAAAGACAAAATGTGTTAATCTTCCATCTATCTTTCATTTTTCATCTTCAACCAACACATAGCTCAAACATTCATCAATGGCATATCTCAAACTCACCATTAATTCTAAAATTAAAGCATGGGCTAGCTAAAACACTAAGCAACGATCACAAAAACGTAGAAATCATCAAAAACTGAATAAAAATCACATACCAATTGAAGCTTGAAATGGCCGAATGTTTCAAAGCCCTAAACCTTTCTTTTTCTTCTTCAATTTTGGCAAGGAAGATGATGAAATGAACAAATTTTGTGTTTTGTTTTATTTTTATTATCATTAATACACCAATTACCATTTTGCCCTTAATGAAATTTAATAATAACCACAAATCCATGCTATCATCTTCCACTAACTTATAAAATGGGCTATTTGCATCATAAAACCTCAAAATCATAAAGACAACAACAATTTAGCACTTAACAATTAGCACACAGCATTTTACACTTTATGCGATTAAATCCTTTTTCATAATTCGACACATAATCGATAAAATTACAACACAGAAATTTCACACAGGCTATATCACATTTAATAAACACCAAAAATAATATTAAAATATTATTCCAACCTCAGATTTGTGGTCTCAAAACCACTGTTCAGACTAGGGTCTAAACCGGGCTGTTACAGGCCGTGTGACCTTAATTGGACGATGGCGTCATAAACAAAATGCTCCCTGTTTTGAACACGGCCTGAGGCAAGGGCGTGTCTTAAGGTCACACGGGCGTGTCCCGAACCCACACAAGTGTGTGACCCCTTTTACATGAAAAATTTTCTAAGTTTTCTAAAAGTTTCTAAAGTTCTACGTTTAGTCCCAAACCACTTCCAATGTATGTTTTGGGCCCTGTAGGCTCCTTTTAGGGACAATATGAATGTTTTTGAAAAGTTTAAAATTTGAGTGAAAATTTATGTCTCGATTTTGAATGTCTGCTTGTGAATAAGTTCGGTAATTCCTCGTACTCTATTCCGGCGTCGGATACGAGTAAGGGGTGATACAAGTAGAAACAATGATTACATTTGATTTTAGTGGCATTTTTGTTTATTCCTTTTGGGTTAGGATAAAATCAAAGTGGTTAGGAGCACAGACATTCCCTTTTTTACATGTATTCATTTTCCCTAAGCTGCCAAAATAACAAACTAAGGACTTCCAATTTTGTGAATTTTCTGAATAACTTTTTATTATTGTTGGGTGGGAAGAACGCTCTAAGTGTATGACTACTCAATTTATTTCAATTAAACTAATTTTACTATGTAACAGTCCGGTTTAGACCCTAGTAGGAACAGTGGTTTTGGGACCACAAATTCGAGTCAAAAAATATTTTAATATTATTTTCTGTGTCTGCAATATATGATTAAGCATGTGTTAAAGTTTCGTGAATTAATTTATCCGTTTGTGTGCTTAAATTGAGAAAAGAATTAGATTGCATTAAATGAAAAATTAGCATGATGTTTGTAAAAGCACCTACGTGTTATGGCTTTTAAATGTTGTGGCCTTATGAGGCAATTAAGCCATTAATAAAGTTAGTGGATGGCAAAGGACAAGTATGCCCTTAATGTATATAAGTTCCTTCTATTAATTGAAAGGATAATAAAGTAAATAGTATAATAACATGTTAATAATAAAACAAACAATTAAAAGATGAATATTATCATCTAATTTGGACGAAAATATCAAGAAGAGGAAAAGAAAGAAGAACATCTAGGTTTCGGCTAGTTCTTGGTTTGATTCAAGGTATGTTTTGCTTCAGTTTTTGATAATTTCTACGTTTTTATAATCGTTGCTTCGAGTACTTCAAAATCCATGCTTCAATTTTGTGAATTGATGACTATTTTGAAATGTGCCATTGATAAACATGTGAGTTTTTGGATGTTTGATGGTGAAATATGGAATATATGTGTTAGATTGACAAGTTTTATCTTTGGAGTTTTGATGATTTTGGGTATTTTGGATTTAATTGAGAAAATAATATTTTGAGGGACTAAATTGTGAAATAAATAAAATTTATGGATTGATATTATCATGGGGTATATTCGGCCAAGCATGGGTATAAGCAAATTTGGTGTATTTTGTGATTTTGTGAAATAGGGACTAAAATGTTAAAATGTGAAAATGTGAGGGCTAATTTGTAAATTGCCCTAAATATGTGTTTATGGATTGAATTGAATAAAGTAGTGAATAAATGAGTTAAATTTGAATATGTATAGATCAAGAATCAAAGAAAACGGACTTAGATTGCGGGAAATCGAAAGTTATTGAATAGCCGTTTATCTCCATTCCTTCCGTGCGAGGTAAGTCGATATACAAATAAACATATTTGAATTGAATTATTTATGTATCAATGAGACATATATTGTATGGTAAATGCTCAAAAATGAAATGTATATGAAATCCGAGGATATGTCGACAAGTTATCAAGGTCTAAGAAGTCCCGTATGAACTTAGGAATAGATAGGATAACGTATATCATGACATAGGTTCCAAAATGAGATATCATGTAAGACCACGTCCGGGACGTTGGCATTGATTTGAGATTTCGTGTAAGACCACGTCTGGGATGTTGGCATCGATATGAGAATTACGTGTAAGACCATGTCTGGGATATTGGCATCGTATCGATTCGTGTAAGACCCTATCTGGGACAATGGCATCGATATCTGGTTACATGTAAGACCACGTCTGGGACGTTGGCATTGTATGATTATTCTGAGCATTCCGAGTATCCTATTAGATTCTGAACGGTTCAACGGGCAAGTCTGAGAAAAGAATGACTATGTGAGTTGTATATCCGTTTCAGGTACGTTGATATGTATGCTTTGTATAAGCATGAAAGGTGAGTAAGTATGTGCATTGATGCAAAGGAACATTTGAGATATATGTTTGTTTGAGCTATGAGCAAATGAGATGCTTGAGATATGATGTATTGGTAAGCAATGGCAAACCAAGTGAGCCAAAGAGATTATCTATGTGATTGAAATGAAGATATGTTAATGAATTTTAAAAAGCTATGTTTATGAATGATTATATGTTAAGTTTATATGTATATGGCTTACTAAGCTTTTGGAAAGCTTACTTTGTGTGTGTTTGCTCTATTTTATAGATCGTCAAAGCTACTGAGGGCTCGGGGACCGTCGAGGATCATCACCACACTATCAAACTCAACTTTGGTACTATTGAATATGTATATAGCTAAATATGGCATGTATAGGCTAGTTGTTTTGGAGTATGTTTGAGACATGTGTATATAGCCATGTGATATGGCTAGTTTAATGGTTGTGTAATAAATGAAGAGTCATGCTATATGATGTTTGGCTTTAGTATGATTCCATGGTTGTGGAATGGTCAAGGTAATGGTAAGCATGTTGATCCAATTTGAGTATATATGTTTGAACAATGAAATGGTTATATGAATGGTAAGATGTGGTTGATTTTTGTTTGGTTTTACATGTGATTTAGTTGTGCAAATTGATATACAAGTTGGCATGTTTAGTAATGAGATTGAATGGGATGAAATGTTGATCAGCTGACATGTTTTTGGTTGTCAATTGTTTATGAAATGATGCTTGTAGGGATGACCCAAGTGTAGGTGGCATTTTGGCCTTGAAAATGGCCTATAATTGCCCACACGGTTGAGCACACGGGCGTGTGGCTTGACCGTGTCCCTCGTGGTTATATTTCATTGCAAGTCAGGCTTGACCACGGGCTGAAAACACGGGCGTGTGACTGGCCGTGTGGTGCAAGTCAGGTTTGACCACGGGTGAGGCACATGGGTGTGTCCACAGCTGTGTGGATAAGTCAGTATGTATGCCCTGTTTTGACACGGCTTAGACACACGGGCGTGTCTGAGGCCGTGGGAGGCACACGGCCTGCCCACACGGGCGTGTGACCTCTGTAACATTGAAAATTTTTTAAATTTCTGAGAATTTCTATATGTGTTCGGTTTAGTCCCAGCCCCTTATAAAAAGTATGATTAAGGTCTCGTAGATCTATTTCAGAGACACTTAGATTGGATTCTTTGAATTATATTATGTAATGTCTGTAAAATTTTTCAATTTTCTGATAACGCCTCTTAACCCTAAACCAGTGATGGTTACGGGTTAGGGTGTTACATTTGGTTGGTACCAGAGCTACGGTTTAGTCAATTCTCAGACTAACGTAGCGTATGAGAGTCTAGCTATACATGTCATATATCTGAATTGTGATAGTGTGATGAATCCTGATGTGTAAAATGTGTTTATCATATAGTAATGGATCCCGAAAGAGCCGTAGCTGATGACCTTGAAAGCAGTCCGCCTATTCCCGCTCAAGGGACAACGCCATCTGGTTCAAGACCGGCTACTAGCGGTCAAGAGGGAGAAGCTAAACAAGCTTTCTTCTAAATGATGAATGAATGGTTCATTCAATATGTAAGAAATAATCCGACTGTTTCACAACCTCCGCCCCCGACTAATCCCCCTCAGACTTCAGTTGTTCCTCCTATTATGAATCTGAATTTGTTGAATAAGCCTCCAGTTGAAAAAATTTGTAAGTATGGGGCTGAAGAGTTCAGAGCCACTAGTGATGATGATGCCGAGAAAGCCAAATTTTGGTTGGAGAACACTATCCGAGTATTTGATGAGATGTCGTTGACTCTTAAGGAATGCATAAAATGTGTTGTTTCCTTGCTACGAGATACAGCTTATCAGTGGTGGAAAACCTTGATATCTGTGGTTCCAAAGGAACGGGTTACTTGCGATTTCTTTCAGTCTGAGTTTCGAAAGAAATATATCAGTCAGAGATTCATTGATCAGAAATGAAAGGAATTTCTGGATTTGAAACAGGGCCGCATGTGCATCGCTTTGAATACTGAACGAGTTCATGAGATTAAGTCAGTATGCTCGAGAATGTGTATCGACCGAGGAAATAATGTGCAAAAGATTTGAAGATGGCCTTAATGAAGATATCCGTTTGCTTGTTGGGATTTTAGAGATAAAAGAGTTCGTTGTGCTTGTTGATCGAGCATGCAAAGTTGAAGCACTCAGGAAAGATAAAAGAAAAGTCGAGTTTGAAACTAGAGATGTGAGAAAGAGATTTTCGAGCAAATCATTTCAGTCTACTTCAAAGAAATTCAGAGATGAGTATAGTCATTCCAGAACTAATGTGGTACATTCGAGTCCGAGAGATCGAGCTAGATCACAGACGAATTCTAAAACTCTAGCTACATCGATAGCTAGTGTTGGAAATGTTTGATCCGAGCGATCTGAATGTAAGCACTGTGGTAAAAGACATCCGGGTAGTTGTAGATTGAATGACCGAGCTTGTTTCAGATGTGGATCATTAGATCATTTCATTCGTGATTGCCCAGAATCTGTTGAGCAAGAGATTGTTCAGAATCTGAGATCTGAGAATGTTTTAGCGAGAGGTATACCTTCTCGAAACGAAAGAAATATTAGTGGTAATCAGAGAACTACGAAAGATTCAGTTGCAAGATCTAAAGCCAGAGCGCCTACCAGAGCATATGCTATTTGAGCTCGTGAGGAAGCTTCATCTCTAGATGTTATAACGGGTACATTTACTCTTTATGATACTTCTGTGATTGTATTGATAGACCCTGGTTCTACACATTCGTATATATGCATGAACTTAGTATCCAGTAAGACTTTGCCTGTAGAGTCTACTGAATTTGTAATTAGAGTATCAAACCCCTTAGGTAAAAGTGTCCTGGTTGCTAAAGTATGCAAGAACTGTCTGTTGATGTTTAGAGATGTTTGTTTTCCGGCTGATCTGATATTATTACCTATTGATGAGTTCGATATAATTTTGGGTATGGACTGGTTGACATTACACGATGCTTTTGTGAATTGCAAAAGAAAGACCATTGATTTGAGATGTCAGAATGATGAAATAGTTCGGGTTGAGTCTAATAATTTGACTGGGTTACCTGTTGTGATATCTGTATTGAAAGCTCAAAATTGTTTGAGAAAGGGTTATGAAGCTCATTTTGCTTATGTAATTGTCTCGAAAGTACCTGAAAAGAAAGTTGAATCAGTGCCAATTGTCTGTGAATTCTCTGATGTGTTTCCTGAAGAACTACCGGGATTGCCTCCGATACGTGAAGTTGAATTTGGTATTGATTTGTTACCGGGGACAACTCCTATTTCGATAGCTCCGTATAGAATGGCACCAACAGAGTTGAAAGAGTTAAAGTCACAGTTGCAAGAACTGACTGAGAGAAGGTTTGCAAGACTGAGTTTTTCACCTTGGGGTGCTCCTGTTCTGTTTGTGAAAAAGAAAGATGGCACGATAAGAATGTGTATTGATTATCGTCAATTGAACAAGGTAACTATAAAGAACAAATATCCTCTGCCAAGAATCGATGATTTGTTTGATCAGCTTAAAGGAGCCACTGTGTTCTCAAAGATAGATCTGAGATCAGGATACTACCAGTTGAGAGTAAAAGATTTAGACATTCCGAAAACTGCTTTAGGACGAGGTACGGGCATTATGAATTTTTAGTTATGCCTTTCGGACTAACAAATGCTCCTGCTATTTTTATGGATCTGATGAATAGAATTTTTAGACCGTATCTAGATTGATTTGTTGTTGTGTTCATTGATGACATTTTGATTTATTCGCGAGATGAGATTGAACATGCTGAGCATTTGAGAATTGTTTTGCAAACTCTGCGAGAAAAGCAATTGTATGCGAAGTTCAGTAAATGTGAATTCTGGTTGCGAGAAGTTGGTTTTCTGGGACATATTGTATCAGCCTCTGGAATACGAGTTGATCCGAATAAGATTTCTGCTATTCTGGAATGGAAACCTCCGAAGAATGTGTCTGAAGTCCATAGTTTTCTAGGACTTGCTGGTTATTATCGTCGGTTTGTAAAAGGATTCTCGATGATAGCTACTCCGTTGACTAAATTACTTCAGAAAGATGTGAGATTTGAATGGTCCGATAAATGTCAGAAAAGCTTCGATCAGTTGAAAACTTTGTTAACTGAAGCTCCAGTTTTGATACAGTCAGAATCGGGCAAAGAGTTCGTGATTTATAGTGATGCTTTGTTAAATGGTCTGGGATATGTTTGATGCAGGAAGGCAAAGTTATAGCTTATGCCTCGAGACAATTAAAGCCTCATGAAAAGAACTATCTGACTCATGATCTTGAGTTAGCTGCGATTGTGTTTGCGCTAAAGATTTGGCGTCATTATCTGTTTGGTGAAAAATGTCATGTGTTTTTGGATCATAAAAGTTTGAAATATTTGATGACCCAAAAAGATTTGAATCTACGACAGAGAAGATGGTTAGAGCTGTTGAAAGACTACGAGCTTGTGATAGATTATCACCCAGGTAAAGCAAATGTTGTTGCCGATGCATTGAGTCAGAAATCATTGTTTGCATTGTGTGCTATGAATGCTCATTTAGACATGTCTGATGATGGTTCAGTGTTAGCTGAATTAAAAGCGAAACCGTTGTTTTTACAACAAATATGTGATGCTCAGAAAGTTGATAACGAAATGCCAGTGAAACGAGCTCAGTGTGATCTGAACTCTAATTATGAATATCGAGTTGATGTTGATGATTGCTTGAGATTCTGAAATCGGTTATGTGTTTTGAGAAATCCAGAGTTGATTCAGTTAATTTTGAATGAAGCTCATAATAGCCGCTTATCTGTTCATCCGTGTAGTACAAAGATGTACTATGATTTGAAGCAACACTATTGGTGGTCTGGTATGAAAAGGGATATCTCTGATTTCGTGTCAAAATGTTTAGTTTGTCAGCAAGTTAAAGCTGAACATCAGGTTCCGTCTGGGTTGCTACAACCGATTCTGATTCCCGAGTGGAAATAGGATAGGGTAACGATGGACTTTGTTTCTGGATTGCCACTGACTCCGAGAAAGAAAGATGCAATATGGGTCGTAGTTGATCGATTGACAAAATCTGCCTATTTTATTCCGGTACGATTTGATTTCTCACTTGATAAGTTAGCTGAGCTTTACATTTTTGATATTGTGAGATTACACGGAGTGCCATTGTCTATCGTGTCTGACAGAGACCCGAGATTTACTTCACGGTTCTAGAAGAAATTGCAAGAAGCTTTGGGTACTAAATTGCATTTCAGTACAGCTTTTCACCCGCAAATGGATGGTCAATCCGAGCGAATCATTCAAATACTTGAAGATATGTTGAGATGTTGCATCCTTGAGTTTGATAGTACGTGGGAGCAATATTTTCCATTGATTGAGTTTGCGTACAATAATAGTTTTCAGTCGAGCATCAAAATGGCACCTTATGAGGCTTTGTACGGACATAAATGTAGAACACCTCTGTATTGGACTGAGCTCAGTGAAAATAAGATATATGGGGTCGATTTGATAAAAGACACTGAACAGAAAGTGAAAGTAATTCGTGACAGTTTGAAAGTAGCGTCTGATCGTCAGAAGTCCTATGCGGACTTGAAATGAAAAGATATTCAGTTTGAAGTTGGCGACAAAGTTTTTTTGAAAGTATCTCCATGGAAGAAAGTACTCAGATTCGGACGTAAAGGCAAATTGAGTCTGAGGTTCATCGGATCGTATGAAATTATTGAGCGTGTTGGACCAGTTGCATATAGATTGTGGTTGCCACCTGAGCTAGAAAAGATTCATAATGTATTTCACGTATCGATGCTTAGACGATACAGATCCGATCCGTCACATGTGGTTCCTCCGTCTAAGATTGAAATCTGATCCAATATGACTTACAAGGAAGAACCGATCCGTATCTTAGCTCGTGAAATGAAAGAGTTGAGAAACAAGAAAATTTCGTTAGCGAAAGTGTTGTGGCATCGACACAGAGTAGAAGAGGCTACGTGGGAGCCTGAAAATTCAAGACAGCAATATTCGAATCTGTTTAACGGTAAGATTTTCGGGGTCGAAAATCTTTAAGGGGGGAGAATTGTAACAGTCCGATTTAGACCCTAGTCAGAACAGTGGTTTCGGGACCACAAATCCGAGTCAAAAAATATTTTAATAATATTTTCTGTGTCTGCAGTATATGATTAAGCATGTGTTAAAGTTTCGTGAATTAATTTGTCCATTTGTGTGCTTAAATTGAGAAAAGGATTAAATTGCATTTAATGAAAAATTAGCATGATGTTTGTAAAAGCATCTATGTGTTATGGCTTTTAAATGTTGTGGCCTTATGAGGCAATTAAGCCATTAATAAAGTTAGTGGATGGCAAAGGACAAGTATGCCCTTAATGTATATAAGTTCCTTATATTAATTGAAAGGATAATAAAGTAAATAGTATAATAACATGTTAATAATAAAACAAACAATTAAAAGATGAATATTATTATCTTATTTGGCCAAAAATATCATGAAGAGGAAAAGAAATAAGAACATCTAGGTTTCGGCTAGTTCTTGGTTTGATTCAAGGTATGTTTTGCTTCAGTTTTTGATAATTTCTACGTTTTCATAATTGTTGCTTCGAGTACTTCAAAACCCATGCTTCAATTTTGTGAATTGATGACTATTTTGAAATGTGCCATTGATAAACATGTGAGTTTTTGGATGTTTGATGGTGAAATATGGAATATATGTGTTAGATTGACAAGTTTTACCTTTGGAGTTTTGATTATTTTAAGTATTTTGGATTTAATTGAGAAAATAATATTTTGAGGGACTAAATTGTGAAATAAATGAAATGTATGGATTGATATGATCATGGGATATATTCGGCCAAGCATGGGTATAAGCAAATTTGGTGTATTTTGTGATTTTGTGAAATAGGGACTAAAATGTTAAAATGTGAGGGCTAATTTGTAAATTACCCTAAATATGTGTTTATGGATTGAATTGAATAAAGTAGTGAATAAATGAGTTAAATTTGAATATATATAGAGGGAAATCGAAAGTTATTGAATAGCCGTTTATATCCGTTCCTTCCGTACGAGGTAAGTAGATATACAAATAAATGTATTTGAATTGAATTATTTATGCATCAATGAGATATATATTGTATGGTAAATGCTCAAAAATGGAGTGTATATGAAATCCGAGGATATGTCGACAAGTTATCAAGGTCTGAGAAGTCCCGTATGAACTTAGGAATAGATAGGATAACGTATGTCATGACATAGGTTCCGAAATGAGATATCATGTAAGACCAAGTCTGGGACGTTGGCATTGATTCGAGATTTCGTGTAAGACCACATTTGGGATGTTGGCATCGATATGAGATTTACGTGTAAGACCATGTCTGGGACATTGGCATCGTATTGATTCGTGTAAGACCCTGTCTAGGACAGTGGCATCGATATCTGGTTACATGTAAGACCACGTCTGGGACGTTGGCATTGTACGATTATTCTGAGCATTTCGAGTATCCTATTAGATTCTGAACGGTTCAACGGGCAAGTCCGAGAAAAGAATGACTATGTGAGTTGTATATCCGTTTCAGGTACGTTGATATGTATGCTTTGTATAAACATGAAATGTGAGTAAGTATGTGCATTGATGCAAAGGAACATTTGAGATATATGTTTGTTTGAGATATGAGCAAATGAGATGCTTGAGATACAATGTATTGGTAAGCAATGGCAAACCAAGTGAGCCAAAGAGATTATCTATGTGATTGAAATGAAGATATGTTAATGAATTTTAAAAAGCTATGTTTATGAATGATTATATGTTAAGTTTATTTGTATATGGCTTACTAAGCTTTTGGAAAGCTTACTTTATGTGTGTTTCTCTATTTTATAGATCGTCAAAGCTACTGAGGGCTCGGGGACCGTCGAGGATCATCACCACACTATCAAACTTTGGTACTATTGAATATGTATATAGCTAAATATGGCATGTATAGGCTAGTTGTTTTGGAGTATGTTTGAGACATGTGTATATAGCCATGTGTATATAGCCATGTGATATGGCTAGTTTAATGGTTGTGTAATAAATGAAGAGTCATGTTATATGATGTTTGGCTTTGGTATGATTCCATGGTTGTGGAATGGTTAAGGTAATGGTAAGCATGTTGATCCAATTTGAGTATATATGTTTGAACAATGAAATGGTTATATGAATGGTAAGATGTGGTTTATTTTTACTTGGTTTTACATGTGATTTAGTTGTGCAAATTGATATACAAGTTGGCATGTTTAGTAATGAGATTGAATGGGATGAAATGTTGATCATTTGACATGTTTTTGGTTGTCAATTGTTTATGAAATGATGCTTGTAGGGATGACCCAAGTGTGGGTGGCATTTCGGCCTTGAAAATGGCCTATAATTGCCCACATGGTTGAGCACACGGGCGTGTGGCTTGACCGTGTCCCTCGTGGTTATATTTCATTGCAAGTCAGGCTCGACCACGGGCTGGACACACGGGCGTGTGACTGGCCGTGTGGTGCAAGTCAGGTTCGACCACGGGTGAGGCACACGTGCGTGTCCACGGCCGTGTGGATAAGTCAGTATGTATGCCCTGTTTTGACACGGCTTAGACACACGGGTGTGTCTGAGGCCGTGGGAGGCACACGGCCTGCCCACACGGGCGTGTGACCTCTGTAACATTGAAAAAATTTTAAATTTTCGAGAATTTCTGTATGTGTTCGGTTTAGTCCCGGCCCCTTTCTAAAGTATGATTAAGGTCTCGTAGACCTATTTCAGGGACACTTGGATTGGATTCTTTGAATTATATTATGTAATGTCCGTAAAAATTTCCGATTGTCCGGTAACGCCTCTTAACCTTAAACCGGCGATGGTTACGGGTTAGGGGTGTTACATACTATTCCTCTTCTCTTGTCTCCATCTGTATAAAATTCTTTGTCTTTTATTCTATTTTTCGGGAAAAACTAAAATGAGAAAAAAAAACTCTATTGTGGGTTTTTCCAGTAGACCAATAAAATAAAATGAATTTTGAATTCTTGACAAACCAAGGAAAAAGATAAGGTTGAGGGCCTCTTTAAAATTTATATTTTTATTAAATATGTCTTATTTAAGCGTGAAGAGAGCAAGTTGTGCTTGTATGTAAGTTATCAAGCAGAAAGAGATCTAAATAATTAATGGAAGATAGAAATTTCATATGATCTTGAATTTGTTGCTCGATAAGTGATCATTCTGTTTTGTCCGAGACTTGTTTTCTCTCAAAGTAATGAATATGTAATTCTCTGGATGTTGATTGGCTGCCTACTTTTATAGGATTATGAGTATGCAAGTTATAATCCTGTTGCCTTTGATATTGCAAATCACTTCTGTGAGATG
This sequence comes from Gossypium sturtianum, assembly GCA_025698515.1. Taxonomy (NCBI): domain Eukaryota; kingdom Viridiplantae; phylum Streptophyta; class Magnoliopsida; order Malvales; family Malvaceae; genus Gossypium; species Gossypium sturtianum. Next base: position 129,382,902 of record CM046949.1, on the reverse strand, counting down.
GCTGTCGATTATCACATAGAAACACCCCATGTTATGGATTATAGTAAATATCTAGGTGAACCTTTTGGATCTCATTTTTTTTTCTTTTAGATCTTTCTTTTGATTTTTACACATCGGTTGTTAGTCGCTAAGGTGTAGGTGATAATCTGAGGTTGTCAATTACTCAATTACGCTTTAAGTTTACTACGCTTTTTAATATGTATTTATGATCTGAAATTTGAATAATTCATTTGGATGAACAACTTATTATAGTGCACTGAAATCTTTGTCAAGAGGCATGCTTCTTTTCTTTTCTTTTTAATATTAAATTTTGTCCATTTATTCCGTCGATTAAAGCATATTAAACAATATATATACACATGCATATATGTGTGTGTGTGTGTCCCTTCATTAAATTCTTCGTTATGTATTTAATAAAGTCAATTTTGTGTCTGTCTGCAGGCATTAGTGATAATAAGATATATCATTATCACTTAAGGCCCAGTTTGGATGGGCGGTGTGTTTACCTCCGGTGAGGTTAAAAACAGCGGTGGCGGTGAGATTAGTCAGCAGTAGCGGTGAGATTGGACATCAGTATGCGCGAGTGAGATTAGAAACAATGGGAGTGTGTGTTTGGATTCAAACACATTTGTAGAGAGGTGAGGTGAGAATATAAAATGACTATTAAGGACATCAGAATAGAATTGATATACAATAGAAGTTTTTAAATTATTTTACTTATATTAAATTATTAAAATATGTGAATTTATAAATTCATTTAATAATATATTAAAATGTATCTTCCAATATTTTATTATAAATATTTTAATGAATTATACAATCAATTTAAATTACTTATTAGATAAAATGATTATTATTTTTAATTTTTCATAGTTAAATATTCTTTTATAACAATGATAAATATTATTTTCGCTAATAGTAACATTATACTTGGATCAAATTTTGAAGTATCTAAATAAATGATTTTTAATGAAAAAAAATAGTAACATAAGACATAACAAGTTTCATTATTACTAGAAATTAGGTTATGATACAAATTTGTTTTTACAAATATTGATTCATTAAACTATTTGCAATGGTTTCCCTTAACATTGCAATTTGAAGGTCACTTTCACTGTTAGAAGAACTCGATTCACCTCTATCAAAATGGCCTGAAGAGATTGGCATGTCGGGTATATTCTCAAATTGTCGAAAATCCTCATCATTTGACCAAGTATGTCTCCGAATGTAATTATGCAAAACCATTGTTGCAATTACTATTAAAACTTGCTTGTCGAATGAATAGCTTGGAATATCTCTTAATATTGGCCATTTTTGTTTCCACACTCCAAATGTTCGTTCAATCACAGAGCGTAATGAAGAATGGGCATGATTAAAGATTTCTTTTTTTCCAGATGCTCGATGATTATCTCGACGAAAGTCAGGTAAATGATATCGTTCCCCCCTATATGGACCTAGAAAACCTGTCATTTGTGGATATCCTGAATCCACAAGATAATATTTTCCTACAAAAAAATTAAAACATAATATCAGGTTTAAAAATAAATTAAAATTTTTAGTATTATTTTTATGTAAAGATTTATTAAAAATTAAAGTTCGACCTGGTGGAGGGTGTGGAAACTTTAACTCTGGTTTTCTAAGTGCTTGCAAAAAAATTCTCTTGTCATGTGTTGTTCCTTCCCAACCAGTGAAATGCAAAAATGAAGCACATGTTGAAGTCACAAAGCGCCATAATATTTTGAGTTGGTTCACCTTTCCGTCCGATATAAGGTATTTGACAAGAAGGCGAAATGCATGCTTTTATGTGTGTTCCATCTATGGCCCCAATACAATCCTTTAAAATAAATACAAGTAATGAGATAAAAGTTAGAAATAGTTTATATTTTAAAAATATAAAGATTGTGTAAATTTTACCTTAAAGTGAGGCCAATATCTTGTATCATGTCGAATATGGTTCGGTACTTCCTCGAATTGACCTTCAGTGGGTTTAATCGTGTCTATTCCCATTCGAGCAAATATATGCAACATATCAGTAAAAATTCGACTAATAGTTTCTCCAGATCTTTGAAATCGCTCTGCTGCATTTGAATTTGATTCTCTATTTCCAAGAATATACAATGATAATGCTAACTTCTCCATCGCAGATACCTTCCCATGCTTTAAGCCATAATTTGTTTGCAAATCATGCAATAAGCTGTGAAATATATTTTTTGGCATCCTAAAACTATTCATGCAACGATCATCATGCCCATTTAATACTTCGTCCACCCACATTTGACCTGTAAAATTTGAATTCATACACGGTTGCATAGTGAAATAAGTTTCATGGTGTACCAATACACTGCTTAACATTTGTTCTTCCTCTTCATGATAATTGTTGTGCTCAACTTGTGTAATAATTGTGGCTATTCTTCGTTGAGCTTCTTCACTCAATTCATGGGTATCATAATTCATATAAAAACTATTATATATATTGTTAAATTCATCCATAACCTGAACAATAATAAAATGAAAATAAATTAATTACTTGTGACATTCAATACAACACAACAAAATTGAATAAAAGCATAGCATAAAAATACCAAACATAAAATATACCATACATTAATTTTAATATAAAAAAGTAGATCATACATTAGTTTTGCATATAAAAAAGTAGATCATACATTAGATTTACATATAAAAGAGTAGAAAAGTTATATTACAATAATAAAGCTAAGGAGCTTATGGTGAAGGTTGTGGATGGTATGGCTGGAAGGGAAATGAGGATGTTGCTACCAAGGATGAAAATGATGCAATTGGATTTTGTTCAGCATACTCACGTCGAAGCCACCAAACCCTAACATCTGGATTTGGAACATTTTGATGGCAAAATAGTACAGTTCATCTTTTTTTGGAATTTCATCTTCCAAATCACGCAAAGCATCCATTGCACTTGAAATAGTATATTGAGAGTGAGGAAAAATAATTCGTAAACCGAATTCCTTGGACTAGCCATACTCTCACACAATTTCTCAATATGAGTAGCTAATGAATTTTTGATGATTTTCTACTTGAACTTGTTTTTTTCCTTTACCATGTACAACCCCAAGTGTTTCCTTTCTTGATTAGGAGTTTCATGAGAAGGGTTTGTGGTACCTCATTAGTAGGAATATCTTCATTCTCATTACTATTTTCATCCGAATCACCAAATCCCTCATTAGGTGTATCATCTTCCATAGGAACCCCACTTGGAAGAACACCAGACGAAGGTGCCCATGCATTCTCTCCAGTGGCTACAATGCCACCAAACATTTGCCACATTAAATCATTCAATCGTGGTTCAATTCCTTTCTTCTTAAATCCTTTAAAATCAGGATTTTCCTACATAACATGTTAAATGTTAAATGTTATACTAAGATTTTTATATTTGTAAATTATTAATTTTAATAAAATTTATGCATTAGAATAATGATAAAGTTAACACTAACCTGTATTTTTTCAGCCCACCATTCTTCGGTAGCATCAACCGTCTTTTTAGATGGACACCATCCAATACACTGTAGATTCCTTAAGCAACTCCTCCATAACCTCCATTTCTTTTTAATGTATCCCACTTATTTTTCAATTGAGGTTTTCCATAATTTTTTGTGTTTTTGCTTGAAAAGAGCAATGATATTTTCCCATCCTTTTGAGTTTAGATGAGTTATCGGTCTATTACCAGCATTGACTTCATTCACGCAGAGTTCACAAAATATCAATGTCAGCTCATCATCCCAAATAGCTTTTGTTGCTAAGGTACTTTCTCCTTCCACAAATTTTCGTGTCTTTACCATCTATTATATACAGTAATATTGAATAACTCAAAACTTAAAAGTTGAAAAGTTTATACTATAAATTACTTAACAAGATAAAAAATTTTCATGCTTTTCTTATTCTATATGGGGGAAAGGTATCGGGTCTGGTTACTATAAGTAAACCACCATTGACAGAGCTAGAGGCAACTGACATTTAATTTAAGCATCTAACTTAAAAAGCTTTTATATGTAAGAGGGTCAAACACTTTTAAAAAGCAATAAAAGCTCTCAAATCATTTCAACTAAACTAATATCATTTCAACAAATTTAAAATCCTATGCATTTTGTCAGAAATATAAGCAAAAAGACCAACCAAAACAATTTTTCTTTAAAAAGCAAACTTGGTATACAATAAGAAATTAGGAAGAATCATACCTTATGAACAAGGCCCCTCCAAACTGTTTGATTTTATCCTCCAGACAAATAGATTGACTACTGCAGGACCAACAACAATCTTGATGACTACTGCAGGACCAAACGACGGAATATATAAGAAAATAAAAAGAATTTGGTAAGTTCATTTTGCATGTTCTCTATAGAAGTCTATGACAAGAAATTAATAAAAAATACCTTCAAAAATCAGATTACTGCAAATGAAAGTCATATGAAGTAATCAAATGCATAAAAATTTATTCCACACTATATTTTTTTCACCCTTCCAGAGATTTACAGAACGTGGATAAATGTCGGAGCCTAAAGATAGAGATAGAACAATTATATTTGGTAAAGGAAAGTACCAATGCGAGAATACAAGCGATTACACGATTGCCACAAGAAGTTAAAACAGCGTGCTCCAATGAGATGCCTGCAGAAGAATACATTGTTAGGCGTCATAATTTTGCAAGGACAACAAGAAAATGTCAAAACTTGACATGATTTAAAACTCACATCAATGACCAAAGCAAAAGGCTACAAATAAAATAACTTGAGTTGCGGTGATTGGTGCAAACACACCATGGAAGTCATTGAGAATGTTTAATCGCAATGATACTTACGTGGATGAAGTGTTTAATGGCCTAAGAGGCAAAATAATGAACTTCAAAATAGAATGGAATGTTACCAAGAACAGAAAAAGAATAAAACAATGAGTTAAAATGGATATGAGTGCAACACTTCAAAGTGATTGACATAGAATTCTAGTCCAATGGAGGTTGATAATTCTTATCAACAAAGACCAAAAAAAAAAATTTTACAGCAAACATGAGGGTACTTGCTTATTAGCATTGGAATTTAAACAATAGCTTATTTATGAGAAGAGGAAATGAGCAAGAATTCTATCAAGAACTCAATGGCAAGCGCACCTATAAAGGAGTCAACAATGATGTTGCAAGGAAATACATTTCCTTTAATTGAATAGAGAACTGAGGTTTGGTGTGATATGAAGGCTTATAGACATCAACAGAACGATGGGAAAGCAATACCAATTTCATGTCAAATCATAAAATTCAACAACATAGACTAGCAGTTCTCCAGTATCCAAAAGAATTCAATCTCCCTTTACTTTGCGAGATGTGTTGGAACTTTAAACAAGAGTCAAAGAAGCTGAGAAAATGAATTGAGGTTGAAAAAAACAATTAAATTCAATAACAAACTCAAGTTCTAAGCTTTACATGGATTGGGAAAAAAAAAAGGACATCTGTTGTTCTAAATCCACATACAAACAGAACAAACAAAGAACAGCATATATTATGAAACTTATTATCTCTGTCCATGTAATCTGGTCCTTTTTCTACGCATAATGTTATTCCCATGATGTAATAGTTTATCAAAGCACATAAATCATACAGCAAAAGTATTGATTTTAGAAAAAGGTTGAACATTTACATATACCCAAGGACTCAAAATCCTTGTTCATTTTTTTTTTTTTCTAAAAATTTATATCCAAAAAGTTTCTTTGGAGAAACAAGAACTCACTTGTAACTCCACAAAGGACAAAGAAGGTCCTTGCTTGCCCATGTCTTTCTCTTTGGCTCAAGGGAAGAAAAATAAATTTAAAAATAACAAAGAGAGAAAAAGCAAGAAAGAAAATTTTTATTATTGACAAAAACTTTGACCAATAATTGAAAACCTTTTGGAATATAAATTTGATTGGTTTCTTCAACCCTTATATGACAAATTCAACTGGTATTAAAGACTTTTGTGCAAAAACCAAGAAAACAAGTTTAGTTTGCAGAACAAAGAAAAAGCTTAAAAATGAAAAAAAAACCCAGAAAAGAGTTTTTTATATCTATTTTAACAGCCCATGGAACATGAATCAATAAAAGCAAAAAAAAAAAAAACAAGCAAAAAAATCAAGAAGAAATGAAAATATCTTGATATGCTACTTACTGATAGAACCATGTATATTATGGTGGATTCATCTCATAGAGTGATTAAGAACAGTCCTCTCACCGCTTTGTATGTGAAATAGTTGAGCAATTCTTTGCAAATAGAAAAAAATAGTCATCTATAAAACTTTAACAAGGAAAGCATGGTGAAGCGAGAAAAGCTCGTGCTCCAAAACTCATTCTTCTTTAAAAAAATTCTCACAAAGCTAACTTCACTGATTTATGTCCTAAACCCATCATCATCAAGTTTAAATATAAGCTTACAATAGACAACTCAACAAAAAAAAATGTAAATGATTTTCCCAGAGAAAATCTTTGCAAAGTTCAAGAAAAAGGAGCAACTATCTTACTTCCTATGAAGGGTTTAGTTTCTGATTCTGAGACACGCAAGAAGAATTTTAACATAGAAACCTTTATCTCAGATGCGGATCAATTGCTACAACCAAGAACAAAGCAAAAAAAAAAAAAAACAAGAACAAAGCAAAAAGGGAGAAAGCTATTGCTTTTTCCCCAAATCTGAAAACAAATATGGTTGGGAAAGAAATTAATCTAACTTTTAAGGATAAAATGGTAAAACAATAAATAAAAGTATGGGTATTTTTGGCACTTAAAAATACCAATCGCCCATTGATTTTTCATCGTTCTTTCTTTGAAACGACCGTGAGTTTCATTTGCTAGTGTGGTCAACATTTATTTTCACTGCTGACCTGTACCCTAATCCAAACAGCATAGCAGTGAGGTTGGGGGCAGTTTTCTACCCCAACTGCACCTCACTGGCTTCAAACGTTCTACCAAAGGGGGCCTAAATCTTAGAGGAAGTGTTTTTGCCAGAAGGCTGACTAGGCTACCTTCAATTCCTAAGAATGATGCAAAGTTCAGGTATGCGCCATACTTAAACATTTCTCTGATCTTGGGTTATATTTTAGCTTTATATTTTAATTATTATTTTTGAGTTTTAGAAAATGAAAATATTAGAAAAATCCCTTCGTTTATATTTGAACTTTGTTAAAACTTGAAATGCTTCAAAAATTATTGGTTTTACCTGTGAATTTTACCTTCATTTGTTTTTTTACTGTGTTTTAGTTGTAGAAATTAAAATATTTGAAAAAAAATTGCTTATTCATCAATTTACATTTGAGATAACCTTGATTCTAAAACCATGGTTTTGAATATTTTTCAGCTTATTAAGAGAGTAAGATGGCATCCACTTTCACAGCCATGTCATCAGTTGGTTCATTCGTTGCACCTAATGGTTTGGTTATGGATAAGAAGCTTTCATCTTCTTCCAACAGATTGTCATCTTTAGCATCCATTTCTTCATCTTCATTTCTTAGTAGACGAAATGTTGTTCTTAGAAGATCTCGTCTGCCCAAGATTTCTGCAGCAAAAGAGCTACATTTCAATAAGGATGGGTCAGCCATAAAGAAATTACAAGTGAGTCTTTGTTTCAAATGCTAAAAAGTTGCCTAAGCCTTTATATGGTTGGAGTCACTCTTGGACAAAAAGGCATGAATGTCGTTCTAGAGAGCAATTATGGCTCTCCCAAAATCGTTAATGATGGTGTGACAGTGGCTAAGGAGGTATATTGCGTTTGCTCTAACCATTTTTATGTCGTTTAAACAGCCTGGTAAGGACAAGTTTTCCAGCATTTATACAAGAGTCTAATATTTACAAGAGTGTTGAATCGATCTTAATTACAATGTCTAAGCAACCCATCATGTTAAATTTCCAGCATTTAATTCAGTAAGTCATATTTCATATTTATACATATTAAATTATAACATTTCTACAAGCAACTGATATGACTAAAGTAAGTTGTCCGAAATAATCTGGCTCGTGTGAATTATCCGCAACTATGTTAAGCATTTGAATATTATTCTTTACTGCTAAGAATTTGTATTCAGAGTTGAAGGGATGATTGGAAGTATGTGAGAAATGAGAGAATAATGATTTCTGTAAGTTACTTTGTCTCCGGTAAGTTACATAAATGAAATTCGTGATGGGTGAAAAACCTTCTGTTATTTAATTATTTGCAAGTGCTCTCCAATGATAACCCTAGGTATGGATTCAATGCTGCCACTGGAAATTATGAGGATCTTATGTCTGCAGGAATTATTGATCCAACCAAGGTTAGTTCCCTTGTTAAGTGCTTGACTCCATTTTAATTGAATGCTCGCGTGCCAAATAGCTTTGTCCCTAGTTTACAATTTTAACCCCAAGTGTTTTTAAAGCTAGTGGGACTCAAATAAAATTTGTATATCCACGAATTGCAAGAATATTCGGTAGAAAGGAAGCCTAGGGGAATTCAGGGAAAGGATTTGAATAGGTGGTCAGATATTGCTTGGAGCATACAGCATCAGTGGCCAAGACATTCTTGATGCCCGATTGTGTGGTTGTGGAAATAAAGGAACCCGAGCCCATGCTTGCTGGGAACCCCATGGATAATTCAGGTTTGCACTTCTGAATCTAACATGATTAGTAATGGAACACTTTCTTGTTCTTTATATTTTGCATGCTAATATGTCGGGTTCGTTGATTATGTCAGGATGTAGCTACTAAAGCAGATGTTGAAGGGAAACCGAATAAGGTATCAAATCTCCTTTGTAGCAACGATGAACCTGTTTAGAGTAGAATGCTTATTTTCGTTGTTGATTAATTATTGAAAAATCCTTAAGATCCCGGTGATATATAAGATTTGCATTTTGCAGTTCAGTGTAATAATTTTGAACATCATTTTTTAGTGAAAGGAAGAAAGTTGGTATTTACTGTTTGCTGTTTTTTATTGGTAGAAAATTTTTCAACTGAATTTTATTTAAATTGTCGTAATAAATTGAATTTCAACACATTATTTATAAGACTAATTTCATGGGGAGCGCTATAGTTGATATTACTATACGAACAAAAAATAAAGGTAAACAATGAAGAAACATCACCGGAACTACAAATTATGAGGAATATCAAATGTGAAACATGAAAGAACGATAAAAAGCAAAGAAGCAGCTGGATAGTGGTGGATATCCCACTTCAAACAGCAAAGAAGTTCATGGCATTTTTTTATAAACGCCGCCAAAGAACATAACTTTTAGCGGCGCTTTTCCCAAAAACACCACTAAAGAATATGATCTTTAGCGGCATTTTTAGAGAAAGTGCCGCTAAAGGTCATACTCTTTAGCAACGTTTGTGGGAAAAGCGCCGCTAAAGGTCATGTCCTATAGCGGCGTTTTTCTACATAAACGCCGCAAAATTTAGCGGCGGTATCTATAGCGGCATTTTTTGCAGCGCTTATTTGTTTTAAGCACTGCTATAGAGGCCTAAAAAACGCTGCTAAAAGCCTGTTTTGCTGTAGTGATAGAAACATCTTTCAATAGGTGTCTTTATGAATAAATAAAAATAATAATTATTCATTTAATTTTATAATTATTCAAGTAATATTGTTTGAATAGTTATAATTGTTTTTCAAAAATCAAATGATATAACTTTTGACCAATGACCAAAAGATTTATCTTTTGATCAATTACACTCATTCATTTATAGTTATTGGAATATTATAAATATTTAAAAATGTTCCAACAATAATAATATATATTAGTATAATGCAAATGAATTAAATTTATTTATATTATATAATTATTTTTAGATACACCAAAATCTCAACAATTAATTGTAACTTTTGCTTAATGTGATTTAATTATTTGGTGACAGTAAATTGTGAAATGAGTCATATATATTTATCATTAACTTTTAAAATTTTAAATGAATAATTTATTTATTTAAAAATAAAAATGAATAAATAAATACCTGTCAAATAGACTGTAATTTGTGTATATTCATACAAACCATGCATTTGTAGGAGCCTAAAAACTATACCACAATCATCAAAACAAGTTGTCAACTTAGTAACTAAAGAGTATCCCATTTTTATTTAGAAATATCTCTAAATATTAATATTGCCAACAGCAAATAATAGAACTAAAAATCAAAGCATAAGAAATGAAGCCAAATTGAAAATAAAAGCAACCCGAAATCCAACTCTAGAAATTAACATAACTTCAAATAGAAGAGCAGGCCGTGTTTAATGAGGAGGGGGGCAGGCTTTAGAGCTAAAAACATTCGGACACATCAAATTCCAAATGGACTTGCATGTAGAGCGAAATAATCAATAAAGGTCAACTGGGTATTCATCTAAGCTGCTGCATAATATTGATATAGCAAGCGAGGAACTTTATGAATATATACACCTTTTGTAACGAGATGAGAAGGAATTGGAACTTGGCCTGGGACAGTTATCCCTAATGCGCTTTAAGACGAAAACTCTGGCAGTTGGCTGAGGTTAGATGAACAAGGGAGAAGAAGACAGAGTTGGAGACCAAACTCAATGAACTACGCTGTTTGAAGGAACTCTTGACATTAGAAAAAGGAAAATTATATAATGCAAGGGAGATACGCGGGGAGCCTGGTGCCTCTCGCATGCAAAGCGGGCGCTCATTATATTTTTCCGTTTTTTATTTGTTAATGGCATAAATGATAATAATTTTATTTGTTTATGAATACTTAACAGCAATATGTTTGCATCTTATATGATATCTTTACATAAATACCATCTGAATTAATTGTTCTTTTAATATATGTACAACCTTATTTTAAAATACTTTAAATATTATTTAATTGATTTACTTTTTTTATACAAATTAATGGACCTTTTACATTTCATATATACAAACTAATTTGATTATATTTATTACTTTTATGTTTAAAACTACATAAAATAAAGTTTTCAACAATATATATAGTAGTTTTATAATCTTATTTAAAAACACATAGTTTTATAATATCACCATATATTAGAAAATCTATAAAAGAATACAAGACAATTTCCATTTATTTATGGTATTATTCATAAAATTATTATAAAATATTTAATATATTTTAATTTAGAGTTCAATAATATAATCAACAACGAATGTTTTATAACAAAAATTAGTTCAATAATATAATCGGGGGTAAAAAAATTAGTTTGAAATTTTCTCCAACTTTTATCTTTTATCATTTTTAATAATGGATGAAACCTTAAAATGTATTCTTGCAACATTTGTTAGAAAAAATTCAATGTTAAGGTTAAAGGTAAATATCAATTCATAATAACAATATTGATTATTATTTTATTTGTAGTTACCATCTTCTCAAGAAGGTCATAAATAATTATTAGATTAAGACATATTTATAATGCACAACAAATATGTTTACAAGTTCATAGTAAAAAAAATGAGGATTGATGAAGTTGATACTTTAAAGTGGTAAATATAGGTAGGTAAAAAGAGAGTTTTATGTCATTTCTCAATTAAATTTGGATCCGGGTTAACGAATGACACTAATTTAATATAAATATTAAATTTTTTAAAACTTTTTCAAAACTAGTATTTTTCATAATAAAACTTGTTATACATAAATATCTGTCACAATATGAGTCCCACCAAATATCCCTTTATATACATCTCTTGTGATTAGGGCTAAGGGGGATATTTTTGGGATTCTTCCTCTCATATAGTTCTTAACTTCTTCTTTCATCATGGAGCTCTCAATCGGTGATGGCTCTCTGTCTTACTCCAAACCACCTCCATTTTCTCCTTGTATCAACATAACCTATATTTGAATTGAAAGTTAGCAAACACTTTGTTTGACCAAAACAGTTAAAACCACGGTAGTCAATGCGTACCGGGTTTATCGATATTTTTAATTTTTTTTACATAAACACATTTATAATCTAATTTTTAATTTCTTGATAATTATACACTTTTAAGTATTTTCCACTCGCACACGTATATATTTATAATCTAAGTTTTAGTTTCTTCATAAATTATATGTTATTTTGGTCTAAAAATAAATTATATATTACATATACATGTAAATATATCTTACTTATATCCATATAAATATGTAAATATAAGTTTTAAATTTCTATGTAAATATGAGTTTTAACTTTAATAACTTCTAATTTTAAATGTAATTATGATAGAATTAAAACGGTTAGGATAAAAATTTTAAATGTTAGTTTAAAATGCCACAATTTTGCACCGATTGGTACGGGTATAAGTTAATATTGACTGAAACATAACATAGACTACAAAAAGGGTACCTACCTACCTACTATCATGGTTAAAACCCTTCTAAAAGTACATTTTTAATTCTATCATGTGTTCTCACTTTGACAAAATGATTTAATGTTAAAGTTTAAAACGTGTGTTCATGCTTTTTTAAAAAACCAATGTTGAGCTTAATGGTAATGATCAGTTACTGATAACAATATTGTTACAATTATTTTATTTGTAACTACCATTTTCCCCCAAAAAGACTTACTATTCATTGAAAAAAAAAAAGACATGCTTACTAAATTATAACAGTCAGCGCAATGCATTCAACCTGTCATAACTGACATTAACTTGAGTTTCCTGCACTCTATATAAAAAGGTGCAGAACACAGTGTGGTCATGGGAGCTTTGATATATAGAATCAATGTCACACAATGATTATTGGGAATTCAATAAGCAATAATCAATAAAAAAAAGCAATCGTTCAAGGATAATATATGCTCCCCGATTCAAATAGGATTACTGAAGCTACAAAACTGGATGATTGGATCCTCTGTGCTCATTTAAATAGACTTAGGTGTTGTATTGATATTGATCATGCCTAATGTGGTTTTGGAACATACCCGTCAACAGCAAAGTTTCGAGTGGCAGCAGGGATTGCTAAACGAATTCCATCAAGTTCAGGACTTGCAACTATTTGACATCCCAGACGAGACCTGAGATCATTCAAGAACATGGCAAATGGCAATCTATTTAGATTAAATTTCACAGACACACACACACACACACACACAAAAAAAAAACCTCCGGTAGATTATGAAGAAGGAACTCACGTTTCGGTAAGCCCAAAGGCCAGGTCCAACATGTCATTCTCCTCATCAGTTGGATCTTCCAGTTTATTATAGTACTCCATGTCCTAACAAAGGAGTCAATAGTTAAGAGGATAATCAGGTTGAAATAACATTAGTATGTATTAACATAAACTAATTAACAGCACGTTTGGTAAATATAATGCCAATAGCATACCATCACTATGACATGGCATGTTGAACAAGCAAGTGAACCCTCACATGCTCCTGAAACGACAGTATAAACAGACATTAATTATTAGCAATGAAAGGGTTCGGTAAACAAATTACCCCAAGAAGATAAGAGTTAGGTCCAAGGAAAGCTAGAAAATTATGGGTTCAATTATGGATCATGATCCTTGCCTTCAAGTTCTATATCATTTTCATGAGCTGCTTCTAGCATAGACATTCCAATAGGCACTCGAATGGGGATTTCTTCTCCATCCTTTGAAACAAATGTGACAGATATCCTGCCAAATAAGACAAACTACCGTGAAGAAAAACGACCAAAATTTATAAATAAATAAAAATCAATTTTAGATTAAATGCATACGGATCCATTAAGTTTATAAAGAGCAAATGTAAAGGGGGAGGCACTCAAAGTCCACTTTCAAAGTTGGTGAATGTCATAAGTTGCAATCTAAATCTCCCACCAACAAAAGAAGTGTAAGAGCCACATCATGCAGAGATGGACACTAGACCAGAAAAGCACACCAACAAAATCCACAATTAATTAAAGGTGCATGCATACGTAGATGCAAGTCCTATTAACGGGTTCCGGAGCTTAGGATTTTATCCAACCTAAAATCTTTGCTAAGGCATTAATTGACCACCAAAGTTCAAGTTTGCTTTGAAGCATGCCAAATATGTCAAATAATAGTTCATCGGGACAAAGAAATGCTTTTCCTAAGTAGTATCAATATAGAATTAGCTTAAAATGACAAGTTGTAAATCAAAATTACGTTAGTGTATTTCTTCTTTAATGTTTGTGTCCATTCTAAAAAACGAAAAGGAATCAGGGAGTTTACATAATCTAAATAGATAATTCACCAATCTAAGAATATTAGCACCAAATAAAAGATCCATCACTTCATCCCACGGTCATAGACACCATGTTCTTACATTTATATTTAAAAAGAACTTACGCTTCTTTCTCTTCATCCCTTCCTGCAGAAGCACCATCGGAAGCTGAGGTAGAAAAACCATGACGCTTTTGAAATATGGAACCTTGAAAGGCACTAGTTTCTGGCAGTAATTCAAGCTGTCCAAAAAGAATTGAATAAACAAGAAAAAGATTGTGGGAAATTTTCCCTAATAATTTGTTGAACACGAAATCTTTTATTTTTTTCAAGATAAATAGTTATAATTGAAATCCTTTCTTATCCAAATCTGAAAGCATAATATCAACCATATGTATGTCGTTCTTCAATGTTTATACCAATACCAACCATAGATTTGTCATACTTCAATGTTTCAGAAATTATTTTCTAAATATCCTGGCAACTATTTTTACCTCCAACTTATTAGTATTCAGATCTCATCAAATGTTTGTCTGACTTCAATCATATTTTCTAATGTAACAGTCATCCAAGATTAAGCACTATTAGTCTATTTTGCCATCCCTTTGACAAATCCAATAATTGCCACTATAACTAACATTAATCAAATCATTCCATCTCCTTAGAAAATAAAATCAATGTTATACTATTTCCTTTCTGTAGACACGACAAGAGACCGTTCTTTCACAAGAAAACTGATCTTCACTAAGCCATCATAAGCTCATAAAAAACCACAATAATTTCATTATGTTAACAACTAATATATTCAAGACCGTCTAAAGCAAAATCAGCTTAACTAGAAAGAAGGGAAATTATTGATCGTGTCATTTGCTCATTGACTAGCATAGTTAACACATTTCTTCTCCTGATATCATAACTAGCTACCCGTAAAAGAAGCTAATCTCATTAGAGTTCACAACTACAACTTCCACTTTAATCCTGATAAACTGCTATGTTTTCCATCATTTACACTCCACAGTCCAAGATTCCTACAGGGCCAAGCATGTCATAAGCGGCAGGATAACTTGGCCAATTGTCAACAACAACCTATATATTCTCTTACTGAAACATAAGAAAATGACCATCACTAACCGAAGACCACTGGTACTGACTGCAAGGCCTTTGTGTATATCTTGCTCTAGACATATATGTATATCCACCTGTCAAAAAGAACGCAATCTGTGTATATCTTGCTCAAAAAGACAGTTTCATACAAACCATGCATTTGTAGGAGCCTAAAAACTATACCACAATCATCAAAACAAGTTGTCAGCTTCATAATTAAAAGGGTATCACATTATTATTTAGAAATATCTCTAAATATTAATGTTGCCAACAGCCAAAAATAGAACTAAAAATCAAAGCATAAGAAATGAAGCCAAATTGAAAATAAAAGCATACCTCTTGATAGCTCCTTGGCAACTCGAAATCCAACTCTAGAAAGCCTAGAAATTAACATAACTTCAAATAGAAAAGCAGGCCCTGTTTAATGAGGAGGAGGGCAGGCTTTAGAGCTAAAAAAATTCAGACTTTAACAAACACATCAAATTCCAAATGGACTTGCATGTAGAGCGAAATAATCAATCAAGTTCAACTGGGTATTCATCTAAGCTGTTGCATATTGATATAGACAAGTAATTAAATCTCCAGAAAAGAAGACATAACGAAAAAAGTGGCCGCCGGCGAGGAACTTCAGGAAATAAAATATAAATATATACACCTTTTGCAACGAGATAAGAGGGAATTGGAACTTGGCCTGGGACAATGATCCCTAATGCGCTTTAAGACAAAAACTCTGACTAGGTTTGAGGGTAAATAGTGGCCGCCGGCGAAGGCAGTTGGTTGAGGTTAGATGAACAATTTTTATTTTTTTTTTTTGAATAATATGCGCCGTAGAGACTAAAAGGGAGAAGAACAGAGAGTTCGAGACCAAACTCAAAGAACGACGCCGTTTGAAGGAACTTTGACATTAGGAAAAGGAAAATTATATAATGCAATGGAGGTCCCGTGCCCCTCGCATGCAAACCAAGAACTTTTTATAAGGGAGAGAACTTTTTAACAATCATGCAGACAGCAAACAAAAATCATATAAACTAGCATTCATTAATGTTATTTCAAACAAAATCATGAGTTTGTAACGAGATACCTTGGATCAATATAAATAGCCAAGTCAATCAAAGGATCAATTGAAGCCCCTTAAATACTACCGACATCCTCAAAAGAGAAACCTTCTTACTACCGATATCCTCAAAAGAGAAACCTTCTTTTGCTACATAATTAACAATTCTAAAGTAAAAGATGAGTAAATTGCATTTTTTTTTAAAATAAACCAGTAATACGATTCAAATATGAAACTTTGAAAGAAAACTCTCACTGTAAGATAAAAAAAGGGAAATATACTGCATTCTTTATAAGGAAGAAAACAACAACACAGTTAATATCTTCTAATCCAAACACAATAACCACTCGTAACTACTTGTAATAGAGATGTTGAACGATGTCCCCAAGCATGTTAAAACTAGCAACTACTAAACCTTAAACCTCAAGCCATAACCATTAACTCTAACCCCTATCACTAGACCCTAAGCCATAACCATAAGCCCTAAACATAAAACCCTAACCATGAAACCTAAAACATTAAACCCTAACCTTGAAACCTAAAACTAAAAACTAAAAACCATAAAACTTGAAATCCCAAAACCACGAAACATAAACCATGAAACCTTAAAGTATTAAACTATAAGCCCTAAACCTTGAGCCCCAAGCCTAAAACTTAAAACTCCAAAGCCTTAAGCAATTAACTTTAACCTTAACCCTTAAGCCCTCAACCCTCACCTTAACCCCTAACCCTAACCTCAAACACTAAACCCTAAACTCAATTCCCAACCCCAAACCCTTAACCCTTGACTTAAACTTTTAACCCTAACATTAAACCTTAACCATTAACCCTAAATCTTAAACCCTAACACTAGACCCTTAAACACTAGACACTAAACACTAAACCATTAACCATAATAATGAAGCCTTAACCCTGACACTAAGCCTAACCTTAGACCTATAGATCATAAACCTTAAACCTACCCTAGGCCCTACATCCTAGATCATAAACCCTAGACCCAAACCTTAAACCTTAAACCATAAACATTCATATCTATAACAACCTATTTTTAGTGAAATTGGAACAATAGTTTTGGGACCACAAATCCGATGAGTAAACTATTATTTTATTATTAATTTAATGTCTATGGGGATGTTAATGAGGTCGTATTAAAATTTCGTTAAGAAATTTTTATGTTTGTATGATTAATTAAGTGAAAAGGACTAAATCGTAAAAAGTGTAAAAGTAGAGTTCCATTAGTTAAAAGGGTCATATCGAAACCATCTTTTGAAAAAGGGGTCGACTTTTATTTAAAAACGAAAATGGAGTCGCCACCAATCTTTTTTTTATGAGGTGTGATCGGATCACCTTGTAATTTGATCATTAAAATGTTTTGATTTACTAAAACAACGATTTTGGTCTACGAAATTCGAGAAAATGGGTTCGAGAGTCAGTTACGTACGAGGAAGGATTAACACCCTCGTAACGCCCAAAATTGGTGCCTAATTGATTAATTAATATCTTAATGCCGAAAGTTGAAAACTCAAAAAGAATTTTAACATACGATCCATTTTTATTAATGTTATTTTAAAAAAAAACGCTTGAATAAATTGAAACGAGCATTAAAGACCCTCGCGTCTCGAGATAATAAAATGTCGCATCCCGTAAGTTAGGACACGACATTTGGACCCTCGAGAATAAGCTTGCCTTTTAATTTTTTTTATTTGAAATCTTATGCATTTTAATTTTGAAAGAATATTCGGTTATTTGAGTTCAACAAGAAAATCTAAAACCCATAAGTTAGGGTACGATTTCTCGAAGTTCCAAATACGAAATGTTGCCTTTATTTTATTTAAAATTCACGCATTTAAAAATTAAAAGAATGTTCGGCTATTTAGGATTAACGAGAAAATCGAAACCCCGTAAGTTAGGGTACGATTTCTCGAATCTCTAAAATACGAAATATTACCGATTTTTTAAAATTCCTTTTTATGAATTTAGGCGAAAGTTGATGAAATATTTTAAAAGATACATATGTAATTTATTCGAGCATGGCTAAGACGTAAAAAATCTCATATTGAACGAATGATAATGTGACAAAAATTCAACAAACTAATAAAGCATGGAAATAATGATAATAAAGCATAACAATAATACGCATAATTGAACAATATTAATAATGAAAATGATAATGGTAAAATAATAATAATAATAATAATAATAATAATAATAATAATAATAATAATAATACAAATACCAACAACAAAAACAATAATAGTAATAATAATAATAAAGGCAGAGAAAATGCACAATATATAAAAGAGGAGCCAATTTTGCAATTCAAAAAAAAAAAACCAAAAACTAATAAAAAAAGATTAAAGAGATAATAAATACATAAACAAGTTGAGATTTATAAAAAAATTGATTACCAATTGAAAATGAAGAATATTTAAATAAATCAAATCAAATATATAAAACAATTTGAAATAAATAATATATAAAACAATTTAAAATAAATAACATATAAGACAATTTAAAATAATAGTGTATAAAAACAATTTAAATAAATAATATATAAAACAATTTACAATAAATAGTATATATAAAATAATTTGAAACTAAAAGGCTAAGGATGAGATTGAAATCGAAATAAAATTAGGGGTACAAATTGTAAATAAAAAAAAGGGTGCCAGGGACCAAAATATAATGCGCTTAAAAGGCGAGGGATTAACAGGGAAAATATCCCAAATCCACCAAGCGCGCCATTCCCCTTGGGAAATTGAGGGACTAAATCGAATGCGAAATAAAATTAAAAGGGTCAAATTAAAAAATAAAAAAGGGTGGACTTAATCGAAAAACACCGCAAAAACGGAAGCCCCATTCGCGCAAATAACCCAAAAATAAAAAATACGCGGGGTCCCCTTTCGGAGCGGGTCGGTTTCGGGTTGGTGGCCTTATACGGCACCGTTTTGAGGCCACTGAAACAGGCCCTAAACGACGCCATTTCACTTGTTCTATAAAAGTAATTTTTAAAAAAAAAAAATAGTATGCTATTGCATTTTTAAAGAACTTCAAAGCTTTTCCTTCTTCTCTCAGCCCTCTCTTCGGCCGGCGTGTGTTCCGTCGGCGGTTCGTCGCACCTCCGCTGTGGCCGGTGGCCTGAAACACACAAACGAGGTGTTTTTCGGCCCCTTTTTCAACGGGCTTGAAGGCCAAACCTTCTAGGCCCAAAAACGAAAGCAAGGGACTCCCGACCCCCTTTTTAGGGCAGATTTTGACGACGGAGAGGGGATCTCCGACGACGCGACCGCGGGTGACTCAGGTGAACCATTTCTTCTTCTTTCCTTTTTTATTTTTTTACATGTAAAAATAACAAAATAAAAATAAAAATAAAAACTTTAAAGTAAATATTCGAAAAAAAAATGAAAAGTCACCTTCAAAAATTTTTAATATGTTTTTCTTGATTGATATTTTGTGTGCCTCTAAAAAAACATTGATAGTGTTCGTGGCTTTTATAGCCGATATTACACTGCTTTGTCACAAAAATTGTTTTTTTGCTTGTTTTCTGTTGTTGTGCTGTCTTGCTTGCAGGTACGGAGGCCAGCTGTAGAGGTACGGGTACGGAGGGCACTCCTGTGACATGGAGAGGAACGGTGGCCATCAGCAGCTAGATTTTTTTTGTTCATTTGCTTAAAATTTGGCTTAGTTTTAGGCCATTCGGGCTTAGGGTTAATTTTGTATTATTGGGTCATATTGGGCTATTGGGAATTTTTGTTGCTGGGCTATGGGTAAATGGACTTTGGACGGTTTAATTTATTTGGTTCTATTTTGGGTTTCTGGTTTTGTTAATTGGGCCCGGGCAAAAATGGGCTTTTACAGCTGCCCCTCTTTGCTCGTTGTCGTGTAACGAGAACGGAGCAAAGACTTTAAAAATGACCAATTTTGCCCGATCTTGCCAAATCTCGACTTCTTTGGTGTCTCTCTTTTTCAAATAGCCTCATTCCAATCCATTGCATCTTCAGGGGTATGGGATTTGTAACTTGTAGCTTAAATCTGTTCCACTGCAACTTCAGAGAGATAAGGTTAACGGCTTTAATCTGCTCCACTGCAACTTCAGGGAGATAAGATTTGCCACGGTAGACTTGATCCGACCTACTGCAACTTCAGAGGTATAGGATTTGTGACCGGTAGCTTTAATCTATTCCACTACAACTTCAGAGAAATGAGATTCGCTATCTTCAATCTTCTCCACTGCAACTTCAGGGAGTTGAGATTCGTAACTTCAACCTGCTCCACTGCAACTTTAGGGAGATAAGGTTTATGGCTTTAATCTTCTCCACTACAACTTCAGGGAGATAAGATTCGCCATGATAACTTCGTTCCGTCCAACTGCAACTTCAGGGGTATAAGATTTGTAACTTGTAGCTTAAATATGCTCCACTGCAACTTCAGGGGAATAAAATTTGCTATTTTCAATCTGCTCCACTGCAACTTCAAGGAGATAAGGATTGGTAAATTCAACCTGCTCCACTGCAACTTCAGGGAGATAAGGTTTGCAACTTGTAGCTTCAATCTGTTCCGCTGCAACTTCAGGGAAATAAGATTCACTGTATTCAGTCTACTCCACTACAACTTCAGGGAGATAAGGCTGGTATCTTCGATCTACTCCATTGCAACTTCAATGAGATAAGATCTACGACTTCAATCTGCTCCACTTCTACTCCAGGGAGATGAGATTTATGGATTTACCAATCTTGCTACACCGTCCTCTGGGGGACATAACCTGTAGAATCAATTTCATGGGCCCATGCTTATGCCAAATGATTAGGATGCAATGATCAGAATGAATCGAATGCTCCTAACTAGATGTGTTATGGATGATATTTGTATGAATGCAGAATGTCTTGAGAATGATCCCTTTTTAATGTCTGGGTTGTCATTGCTCATTGTTTCTCAAGGTTGTATTACTAACGTAACATCCTGTCTTCTTGTTCAACTGATATCTTTGATAGAAGATCCAAAAAAATAGTCACAATTTAGACTCTTCTTTCTCAAATATTTCCAGCCCTTTGGCTTGGTAAGTTCTAAATAATAGTCTTGTTTTAGGTTCTTGTACTATTCAGAACTTCCAGAGTAATATGCAGAACTCCTTTTGTGAAAGTATTATTAGTCCATTAATCGTTATTTCAATGCAAAATTCTTGAAAAGGATCATAATGATGGACAAAACTGAAATTTATCAGGAACAAAATCTGAAAAGAATGGATTAATTAAAGAAAGCAAACATTGCTGGAATACAAAATAGGTGAGGGGAAAAATAGGTGCCCCAGATATCGCAGCCTGAGCTTCTCTGTACGAACTTCCTGAAGACCATTTTGAGCTCAACATGTGTTTAGGAGATCTAGAGTATTTTGTTGATGCCCCAAGATGTAGCATACCTCCTCTTCGTTAATTCAGGCATAGCAAGACTACCGCATGCCCCACCTTTGATCAAAATTTGAATTGCCCTTTCACGTGTTTTCAATTCAAAACCCCTTTGGTCTCAAAGCGCCCTTTGCAGGTTTTTTCCTTGGCCTCTCCTTTTTTTTTTAATTTTTAAGTGAAGTACTTTTTGACTGAGTCTGAATTCATTGGATTAGGCAAAGTCTTGCCATCCATTTCAGTTAATATCAACACTCCTCCAGAAAAGGCCTTCTTTACCACGTAAGGTCCTTCCCAATTTGGCTCCATTTTTCTCTGAAATCCTTTTGAAGGGGTAGGATCTTCTTCAATACCAAGTCCCCGTCATGGAATTCTCTGGGGTGAACCTTTTTGTTGTAAGCTCGTATCATTCGTTTCTGGTACATTTGACCATGACGGATAGCTTTCAGCCTTTTCTATTCGATCAAATTTAGCTGATCATATCAGGATTAGATCCATTCTGCTTCATCCAACTTTAGCTCTGACAAGACTCGAAGGGAAGGAATCTCAACTTCAATGGGTAACACTGCCTCCATTCCATTGACCAATGAGAAAGGAGTTGCCCCAGTAGAGGTTTCGACTGACGTTCGATAAGCATAAAGAGTGAATGGTAACTTCTCATGCCAATCTTTATAAGTCTCAGTCATCTTTCCCACAATCTTCTTGATATTCTTATTAGCCGCCTTAACTGCACCATTCATTTATGGGTGATATGGTGACGAGTTGTGGTGTTTAATTTTGAACTGACTGCAGACCTCTGCTATCGTGCTGTTGTTCAAGTTCAGTGCATTGTCCGATATGATCCTTTCTGACATTCCATACCAGCATATGATCTCCCTCTTTAAGAACTTGCTGAATACTGACTTGATGACATTGGCATATGAAGCAGCCTCTACCCACTTGGTGAAGTAATCAATGACCACAAAGATGAATCGGTGCCCGTTAGAGGCTTTTGGCGAGATTGGCCCAATGACATCCATGCCCCACATAGAGAAAGGCCATGGAGAAGTCATAACATGAAGAGGTGAAGGAGGCACATGAATCTTGTCCCCATAAATTTGGCACTTATGGCACTTCTTGGCATAATTGATGCAATCCCCTTCCATGGTAGACCAGTACTGACTTGCTTTGTTTTTGCTTTGTTTCCGTAGACACCCTCATGGACTTCTTCTAGGATTTTTTTTAGCCTCAACAGCATCCACACATCTTAATAACACTTGATCCTTTCTTCTTTTGTATAGGATCTCCCCATCTAAGACGTAGTTACTGGCCAGTCTTCTCGAAGTCCTTTTATCATTCTCAGTTGCTTGATCAGGGTATTCACGATTCTTCACATATCGCAGCATATCGTGATACCAAGGATGATCATCTTTTTCTTCCTCTTCATTGATGTTGTAGCAATGAGCCGGAGCCTTGTAAATACTCATTTAGATAGGCTTCACATCCTCTTGTTTATTTACTCTGATCATAGAAGCTAATGTAGCCAAGGCGTCGACAATCTGGTTTTCATCTCACGGGAGGTAACAGAAGGTGATATCATCAAACTCCTCAATTAATTCCAGAACTAGCTTACAATAATTGATCAATTTGGGGTCTCTTGTTTCCCATTCACCTTTGAGCTGATAGATCACTAGTGTGGAATCCCTATACACCTCTAGCACTTTGATTCTGTGTTCTATGGCCATACGGATTCCCATGATACATGCTTTGTACTCTGCCATATTATTTGTGCAATAAAAATCCAATTTGCAAGTAAATGGATAATGATCTCCATTTAGGGATATCAGGACTGCCCCAATTTCATTACCAACAGCATTTGATGCTCCGTCGAAGTTCAGTTTCCAAGGATGACCTTCTGGAGTGTCTTCTTCGGTAGTTGCCACATACATTAGATCTTTATTAGGGAAATAAAAGTTCAAAGGTTCGTAATCTTCTAGAGCTCTACTGGCTAGAAAATCTGCTATTGCACTCTCTTCCACAGCCTTCTGGTTCACATAGACTATGTCAAATTCAGAAAGCAGAATTTGCCATCTGGCTATCCTTCCATTCAAAGCAGTTGACTCCATCATATATTTTAGAGGGTCTAGTTTCGAGATTAACCTAGTCATATGGTACAACATGTACTGCTCAATCTCCGAGTTGTCCAGATCAAGGCGCAACATAATTTCTCAATTGGCGAATATCTCATTTCACACTCAGTGAATTTCTTACTGAGGTAGTATATCGCCTTTTCTTTCTTTCTTGTCTCATCGTGTTGGCCAAGGACACATCTCATAGAATTGTCAAATACTGCCAAATATAGTATAAGTGGCCTATCTAGACTTGGTGGTGACAGCACTGAGGTATTGGACAGGTACTGTTTTACCTTGTCAAAAGTTTTCTTGCATTCATCATCCCATACGCCTAGGTTGTGTTTCTTAAGAAGATGGAATATGGGGTCACATTTCTTAGTTAGTTGTGAAATAAACTGGGCAATGTAATTTTGTCTTCCTAGGAAACCTAGAACTTCCTTTTGAGTGCGCGGCGGAGGCAATTATTGTATAGCCTTGACTTTGTCTGGGTCAATTTTGATTCTCTTTTCACTAACTACGAAACCTAGCAATTTTCCTGACCTAGCCACAAAAGTACATTTGGTTGGATTGAGCTTTAGCTGAAATTTTCTCAACCTCAAGAACAACTTCCTCAAAACTTGCACATGCTCCTTTTCTGTTTGGGATTTTGCAATCATATCATCGACGTAAACCTCGATTTCCTTGTGATCATGTTATGAAACAAGGTTACCATGGCTCTTTGATACGTTGCTCCCGCATTTTTTAATCCAATGGCATCACCTTATAGCAAAATGTTCCCCACAAGGTCACGAATGTGGTCTTTTCCATGTCTTCATGATGCATCTTTATCTCATTGTATCTAGAGAAGCCATCCATAAAGGAGAACAGTGAGTAGCCTACCATATTATCCACTAAAATGTCAATGTGAGGCAAAGAAATTGTCTTTTGGGCTGGCCTTGTTTAAGTCTCTGTAATCTACACACATCCGTACCTTTCCGTCTTTCTTAGGGACGGGGACAATGTTAGCTACCCATTTTGAGTATTTAACCACTTGTAAGAACCCAACATCGAATTACTTCCTGACCTCTTCTTTTATTTTTATCACAACATCGGGTCTCATCCTTCGGAGCTTCTGCTGAACTGGCTTGCACTCTTCTTTTATAGGGAGGCGGTGTACCACAATATCAGTGCTTAACCTGGGCATATCTTGGTACAACCATGCGAAGACATCTTTGAATTCTTGAAGTAATTTAATGAGGCCTCGTTTTGTTTCTTCGGTTATACAAGTTCCAAGTTTCACTTCTTTTCCTTCTTCCAAGATCACAATCTCTACTATCTCTTTGTGAGGTAGAATTTGTTTCTCTTCTTGTTCTACCATCCTTAACAAATCTGGAGATAAATTACAGTCTTTGTCATCTTCAAAATCCTGAGATCCCTCTAGACACATGTCTCGCTCAAAAGGAGATTCTGGGTCAGTAGCAGCGTCGCTCAAGTCGTTGATATCTGGAGACCTGTTGTAGGCACGAAGGAATATCCAAAGAACAAATAAATCTAAGAATAGCTATTTGTATGGTGTGATTATGAATGAAATGAAAGAATAAAAGAATATTTGCTCAGAGTGATATAAAAAATGTATTTTTTATTGAAATAAAGATGTTAGACATGAGCCTATTTCACAAAAGGATTCTTATTGCTTCTAGGCTTAAAGCAACAAGCGTGTTTTGAACATTACTCTGAATCAGCTCTAAAAACTACATGAATCTCTTCTGTAGTCCAGTTGTTCAGAACACTTCCAGGCTCATTAGGGTAGATGCCCGATAAGTTTTCTTCCACCATTCCCTCTTCAGATATAGCGTTGATGCTCAGATTTCCCATCATATCTTTAACAATTTCTTTCCTTGTCATCTTTCGTTCAGGGTGAATAATTCCTCCTGACACGAATGTTTTGGATATTTGGGGAAAGGTCATTGGTTCCCATTTGACCTCTACCCGGCTTAATCGCGCTCTTCTTTGGTCTTGCTTCCTCTCCAATTCCTTCTTCCTCTGCTTCGCGTCTGGCTTATACCCCAAGCCAAAGCGATCCTATTTGTCAGCCAAGATTGGTACTTCGACCCGTCCATGGAGGTATTTCCCTAGTCCCCTTCCAGGCAATGCTCATTTTCCCACTGTCAGTTGTAAGCTCATCTTCGTGGCTTTGGATATTTTGGGCATTGGGATCTTGCTTCCCTCAACGATGAAGGTTGCGTTCACAAATTCTAGCTGTAACGCCCCAAAAATTTAGGGTCTTTAGTTTTTGCTTGTTATATCACAAATTGTTTGGTTGCTGTAATGGCTCAGTGATTTGGGTGTGTATGGGGGTGTGTGAGAAGCCTGGGTTCAAGTCTGGGCTTTTGCAAAATTTTTAGTTTTTCCCTTAAATGAATCAGGACACTGGCATATAGGCCTTATAAATATTAAGGCATGTTTTATGACACAAGAAGAGTTGGTGGTCTAGTGGAAAGGTGGCATGTAGTGCAACTGAGAGGTCTGAGGTTCAAGTCCTGGGTTACGCAATGGGGTATTTATTTTACTGCATGAGCTGTGTAGGTGGTAGAGTTGGACTGAAACACAGCAAGGGTGGAGTTTGAACTGGTCATGGAGAGATTCAAGGAGGGATAAGAGGAGAGATTTTAGGAGAAAATCAAGGAATTTGGGTGAGAGGTGGTGTTGTGCCGTTTGGGGGAACTTGTGCCTTGAGATTTTGGCTGGGGGAGGGATGTGGGTCATTTCGGCATTGTGTTAGCCTCTGCCGATTTTGGTAGGCTCTTTGACACTTTTCTCTGAACTTTTTTGCATTTTTTTCTTTCTTCTACTCTGCCGAATCTCCTTTTCCTTCCCTCCATTCTTTGGCTTTTGGTTCATTTGCCTTTTTCCTGTCGGTCAATAGGTGGATTTTGTGAGCAATCCTTCCTCTCTTTTCTTTCTCTTCCTCTCTTCCTCAAGCTGTCCCCTCTTTGGCCGAATATATCATCTCTGGATCATTTCTGCTTTCACCTCTCTTCCTCTTTTCTTAAAGTAATAGCTGAACCTTTCCTCATAATATTTTGGTAAGTCGAGTACTGCATTTTCTCTTTTTCCCTCCCTTTGGTTTCTCTGCTTTCTCAATATTGACTAAATATCAATCTTGTCTTGTTACCCTTTGGAGGGTAGTCTCTGACAATTGGTGGAGCATCGACTGCCTTGCGTCTCTGCTTTCTTCTTTTAATACTTCTTTGGCCGAATACTGTGGGGTAAGTAGGTTTGTTTTGTAGTATTGGCTGAATACTCAATCTGCTCTAACTCTGATTCTTTGGACTATGGGTATCAATTCAAGCCTTGTATTAAACGAGTATTGCTAATGAAATCCGTTGTATGCGTAGTAAATCGAGAAGAAGGGTGCAATCGTTTCCAACTAGCAATCTAAGAGTAATAATCGCATAACTTTTAGTCAAGGCAAGTGGTGATATCGGTTTGGGGTTTTTGTGTTAATGATCATGAAAGGATGAAAGATTGATTAATTTGGGATGCTTGTAGGTTGATCGCACGTGGGGTAATCTGTTTGTTGCGCAAACAGGTGTGTAGTCACACCCCTCTCTTCTGTGAATCGGCAAAAGCCGAAAAGCCGAAAAGCCGGAACTTCGGCATTTGAAGCCTCACGAGCGTGCGATCACTCGTGTAGTAAACCAAGCCCACAAATCGTGGGCGATAGATTGCTGAGGCCACCACGAGCGTTCTCGTGCTCTTGGACCGATATGGGCCTCGTTTGGCTGAAATGGGCCGTGTAGGCCCAATGGGCTCGTGGACCCCACACGGATAAAATCTGTGGTAAGGGGAAAATACTGGATTGGGCTATGTAGTTCGCATGGCCGTGACTGAATTTAGGCTAAATGGGCCACACGAGCGTGTGGGCCCTCTTGGGCCGAATAATGGGCCTTGGGCCCATTTACATCGTTATGACTATTTAGGGTATTTGTGTCGCTGGAGGCGACTATAGACCTTCGGAGAGGTTGTTATCTGCACCAAGACCCAAAAATATGTAAAGTGACCAAAATACCCCTAAAAGGTAAATTTACTATTTTACCCCTAATAGATGGGAATGACCATTTTACCCCTAGAGGTAGGTTGACCGATGACTATATGTTATTTGTAAGATTGTACTGAGTAGGACACTTTGCATACACGAACTATTTATGACATGACATACTGCATGGGGTCGGGATTCTGATATGGAGGAAGTATCAGATCTTGATGGCTCGCCACATTCATCAGCATTGGTGGCGTTGCCACATATACATGCTTGGCGGCTCTGTTGCGTTATTATTCTTGGCGGCTATCTTTGCGATATTAGTGTCTTTGGGTGGGTGGGTCAATTTTTTCCCCACATGGTGTGTTGGTTGGTACGGGTGGTGTGTTGGTTTGGATTGGGGTGGGTTGCATATTTGCACGTCATCGTCATTGTATTGGGCTTAGGCCCACAGCCCATTGTTATCGTAATAGGCTAAGGCCCACACCGCACCTGTGCATTGAATAGGGCTCGTGCCCGCATCGATATCTTGCATATATTGTTACCGACTTTGATCGATAGGGGATTACACACTGAGTTTTCGTAAACTCACCCTTTCTTTTTATCTGTACAGGTAATCCCCAACCTTAGACGATTTGGAGCCGCGAGGGACTCGGAGGTGGCCACATGATCGCTGATGTTCTGCTTTAGACTTAGTTATTTAATTTTAATTTTCATATTGGGCTGTTGATTATGTAA
This sequence comes from Gossypium sturtianum, assembly GCA_025698515.1. Classification (NCBI taxonomy): domain Eukaryota; kingdom Viridiplantae; phylum Streptophyta; class Magnoliopsida; order Malvales; family Malvaceae; genus Gossypium; species Gossypium sturtianum. The sequence goes on along the minus strand of CM046949.1, from coordinate 129,354,359 downwards.
TAAGGCCTTTGGTGGATTTTATTTTTAATTGGGCTTTGATTTCTTGTTTTAAACTGCCAAACGGATACAAAAGAGTTTTCAAAATAACAACTGTTTTCAAGAAAGACACGCATTTTAAACTTCAAGGTTTTTAATTAGAGAAGCTTCCGGGGTTTTATTCAGTTTAAGAAATCGACGGTAACAAATGTGGCAATCGTTTTGATAAGCTAGTTTCAGAATGTAATAACTTATTTTGCCGAATTTTCTCAAGCAATAAAAACTAAATGGGTTTAACTTAAATACAGATTTTTATCAACAAGTCCAAACTTCATAAATCACTTCGATGTGACACGTCAGATTCGATCGTAATGTCTAGGCTGAGTTTAGGGGTGTTACACCAGCGATCGAAAGGAACATTCTATCGCTTCACCATCAGCCTCTATGTATGGCGCATTACTGGTAACGGACGCAATAATGTCTTCTTTCGCATTTATCGTTATCAGTCGGCCCTCTGTTACCAACTTTAGCTTTTGGTGCAGTGATGATGGCACCGCCCCTGCTAAGTGAATCCAAGGCCTCCCCAATAGGCAATTGTAAGAAGGCTTGATGTCTATCACTAAGAAGTCTACCTCGTATATGTTTGGACTGATCAAGAGAGGTATCTCAATCCTTCCCATTACTTTCCTCTCGGTGCCGTTGAATGCTCTTACTACGTTTTGGCATGTCTTCATGTGAGAGCTGTCCACAGGCAACCTGTTTAATGTGGACAGGGGTAATACATTCAGTGCCGATCCATTGTCAATTAGTACCCCCGGTAATGTATACCCCTTGCAGCAAGTGGTGATGTGCGGAGCCTTGGTGGATCCCATGCCCCCGGCGGTATTTCATCATCATTAAAAAAGATGAAATTATCGACGCTTATGTTGTTGACAAGACGATCTAGCTTGTTTACTGAAATATCATCAGCAATGTAGGTTTCGTTTAACACCTTCATTAGCGTGTTCCGGTGTGTCTCCAAGCTTAAGAGTAAAGCCAGTACCGATATGCGAGCTGGCTGCTTGTGTAGTTGTTCCACAACACTATACTCGCTGTGTTTTAGGAATTCCAAGAATTCCTCAGCTTCTTTCTCCTTTACTGGCTCATTAACATGTAGTTCTAGCTTCTCTTTCCTTTGTTCGATTGCCAAGGATTTCCCTTTAACAGGTTCGGCTTTTGTATTTGGGGCATCATAACGTCTTCCGCTACGTGTATAGAAACCTACATCTTGACCTTCCTCTGATGTGTTGACCGGGCCCACCTCTCCCGGGATTGTCACATTGCAGTCGTAGTTCCAAGATACCCTTTTGCAATCTTTATAAGGAAAAGCAACGGGTTTCTGGACTAATACTCTTGGTGCAATTTTTGCTCTGGCTTCGTTGATTCTTGGTCGTGAGATGATTACCACTGGGTGGTTGGCCTCATAGACCTTCTCTGTCGACCCTCCCTCTGAGGCGCACACCTCTTCTGCTTCAGAATACTCAAAGAACTCGAGCTCCTTGTTGTCCAATAGACCTTGTACTAAGGCCCTGAATTCAATGCATTTCTGAATCTCATGATCTTCTTCATCATGGAACTCACAATAGTTCATTGCTTGTAACACCCCTAACCCATGACCGTCGATGGATTAGGGTTAAGAGGCATTACTAATCTTTTCCGAACATTTCATATCAAATCACAACCAAACATAACAATTCACATTCATATAGTCCCTAAAATAGGTCAATGAGACCTGAAACATGTGTTAGAAAGGGGTCGGGACTAAACCGAACACATACGAAAATTTTCGAAATTCAAACATTTTTCTAAGTTACAGAGGTCACACGCCCGTATGGGTAGGCCGTGTGCCTCACACGGCCTCGGACACGCCCATATGTCCAAGCCGTGGCAAAATAGGGCATACATACTGACTTGTCCACACGGCCTGAGACACGCCCGTGTGCCTCACCCGTGGTCGACACTGACTTACACCACACGGCCAGTCACACGCCCATGTGTCCAGCCCGTGGTCGAGTCTGACTTGTTTTGAAACACAACCTCGAAAGACACGGTCGAGCCACATGCCCGTGTGCTCAACCGTGTGGGCAATTTTAGGCCTTTTTCAAGGCCAAATTACCATCCACACTTTGGAATCACCTATATGCCACAAACCAATACCAATTCATGTTTCAAATGCAACCAAAACATACCATTTCAAGCACCAAACCAACATCAACTACATAATTTACTTCCATACTCAATTTCTACTCAAATAAGTCCATCCAAAAACACTATTTTCACAACTCAAATCATTTAGCCTAGCATAATGTAATTCATACTACAAGTTCACACTTAAAATACCATTCTCATCAACCAATTCAAGCATGAAATATACCATTTCCAATTTCACTATTTCATGCCACATTCATCATTTCCTAATTTCACATATAAACCATCAACATTCAACTTCCAAGCCATATCACATGGCAAGGTCCAAACATTATAAAACATATCATAACCACTAGCCTATACATGCCATATACCAAATATATACATCTTTCAAAAGTACCAAAATAGATAGCTGATAGTGTGATTAAGTCGCTGACAATCCCCGGATCCGAGCTAGTTTTACTGACACTGTAAAATAGAGAAACACATCACACAGTAAGCTTAAGAGCTTAATAAGTTCGTAACATAATACATTCAATTTAATAAATCAAATACAATATACAAAGTTAATCCATCACATAGTTCAACTTTCAAATATTCACACCATATCATCCATAGCTAATATACTCACTCAACCATTCATAATTCCATATACAATTTCATCAACCACAAAGGTTCAATACATACCTTAGCCAACACATAGTTATTCACCATCCATACTACTCAATGTTCGATATTACATTTCGATCAACCTTTTTTATTCATTTGATTTAATCGCACACTTAGTGCCAATTTCGTAGCCGAAGCATAAATGTCATCGCACACTTAGTGCCTATACTTTAAACCAAACTTATCTCGGTATCGCACACACAGTGCCAAATCAATAAGCCGAAGCTTCTACTATTTCGCACACACTGTGCCAATCATCTCTGTCTCATTTCAAATTACGCACACATAGTGCCTCATTAATCAATTTCATATATAACATTGCTATTTCATTAACTATACAATTCATTCATTTCTCATCACATAGATATAAATTTAACAATTTTTATTATATCCGAACTTACCTCGGACGTCGAAATACCGAAACTAGCCGATCAATCGAGTACTTTGTCTTTGCCTCGATCTTGATCCGAATCTCTCCTTTCTTGGTCTATACATATTCAAATTTAGCTCATTCAATCACCAATTCATTCAATTTAGTCCAAACACACATATTTAGGTCATTTTACAAAATAGCCCTCATATTTTCACATTTCGACACTTTAGTCCCTATTTCATAAAATCACAAAATACACATTATTTCATTATACCATGCTTAGGCTGAATTCTCCTTATACTCATACAAGCCCATATATTTCATTTATTTCACATTTTAGTCCTCCAATTTTTCATTTTCATAATTTAGCCCAAAGTACTCAATTTCACCAAAAATCCAAATGCAAACTATGTTAACCCAACACTAAGCTTTCATATTCCACCAACTAACAACACAAAGCTCACATATTCATCAATGGCATATCTCAAAATCACCATCAATTTCTAAAATTTAAGCATGGGTTTGATAAAACATTAAGCAACGATCAAAAAAACATAAAAATCACTAAAAATCGAGCTCAAAACATACCTTGATTGAGCTTAACAATGGCCGAATGCTTCAAGCCCTATTTCTTTCTTTTTCTTCTTCAAATTCGGTTAAGAAAGATGATATATGGCCATCTTTTTGTTTTATTTTAATTATTTTAGCATTAATGCACCATTTACCATTTTGCCCTTTATTAATTCATTCAAATTTCCACCAACTAAAGCCCATTTTTGTCCATCCATTCTTCTAATGGTTTATTAACAACATAAGGACTTCTCATTTAGAAAGCCATGACAAATAAACACTTTAACAATCAGCACACAACTTTTACATTTTATGCAATTAAGTCCTTTTTGCTAATTAAGCACACAATCGATAAAATTTTCAAACAGAACTTTCACACATGCTCAATCACATATTATAAACACAAAAAAATAATATTAAAATATTTTTTCGACCTCAAATTTGTGGTCCCAAAACCACTATTCCGAATAGGGTCTAAACCGGGCTGTTACAACTCTCCCCCCTTAGGGATTTTCGTCCCCAAAAATCTAACCAGTGAATAGGTTTGGTTATTGCTTTCTCATAATATCTTCAGGCTCCCACGTAGCCTCTTCAACTCCGTATTTGTTCCATAACACTTTCACTAAGGAAATTCTCTTATTTCTCAACTCTTTGATCTCACATGCCAGGATTCAAATCGGTTCTTCACTATACGACAAATCTGGTTGAATCTCAGCCTCAGTAGGAGTAATCACATGTGATGGATTAGATCTGTATCGTCGAAGCATCGATACGTGAAATACATTATGAATTTTCTCTAATTCAGGTGGCAACAACAACTTATAAGCAACTGGCCCAATCCTTTCGAAAATCTCATACGGCCCAATGAACCTCGGACTCAGCTTGCCTTTTCGGCCAAATCGAAGTATTTTCTTCCATGGAGACACTTTCAAAAACACTTTGTCACCAACCTCAAATTCGATTTCTTTTCGTTTTAAGTCTGCATAAAACTTTTGACGATCTGATGCTGCTTTCAAATTATCACGAATTACTTTCACTTTCTGCTCAGTCTCTTTTATTAAATCAACCCCGTGAATCTTATTCTCACTCAGCTGAGTCCAATACAAAGGAGTTTGGCATTTTCGACCATAAAGAGCCTCATATGGTGCCACTTTGATGCTAGATTGAAAACTATTATTGTATGCGAATTCAATCAACGGAAAATGTTTTTCCCATGTACTTTCAAATTCAAGAATGCAAATCTCAACATATCTTCGAGAATCTGAATGATCCATTCGGATTGTCCATCCGTTTGCGGATGAAATGCAGTACTAAAATGTAGCTTCGTGCCTAAAGCCTCTTACAATTTCTTCCAAAACCGTGAAATAAATCTCGGATCTCTGTCAGACACAATAGATAATGGTACCCCGTGCAATCTCACAATCTTAGCAATATACAGTTCAGCTAATTTATCAAGTGAATAATCTGTTCTCACCGGAACAAAATGAGCTGATTTCGTCAATCTGTCAACTATCACCCAGATTGCAACTTTCTTTCTCTGAGATAGAGGTAGTCCGAACACAAAGTCCCTCGTGATTCTCTCCCACTTCCACTCAGGAACCATAATTGGTTGTAACAAACCAGATGGAACCTGATGTTCAGCTTTAACTTGCTGACAAATCAAACATCTCGAAACAAATTCTGAGATATCACGTTTCATACCATGCCACCAATAAAAATGTTTTAGATCGTTATACATTTTTGTACTGCCCGGATGAACTGTCAAACGACTATTGTGAGCTTCGTTCAAAATCAACTTAATCAACTCTAAATTCCTCAGAACACAAATCTGATCTCTGAATCTCAAACAATCATCGTTATCTACTCGAAATTCTGAATCAGAATTCAAATCACATTGAGTTCATTTTGCTATCATCTCATCATCACTTTTCTGGGCATCACAAATCTGACGTATAAACATCTGTCTAACTTTCAACTCAGCCAAAACCGAACCATCATTACATAGATCTATCAGAGTACTCGTTGCTCGCAAAGCACATATAGACTTTCGACTCAAAGCAACAACAACAACATTAGCTTTACCTGGATGATAATCTATCACAAGCTCGTAGTCTTTCAAAAGCTTTAACCATCTTCTTTGTCGCAGATTCAAATCTTTCTGAGTCATCAAGTACTTCAAGCTCTTGTGATCAGTATATATATGACATTTCTCACCAAATAGGTAGTGACGCCAAATCTTAAATGCAAATACAATCGCGGCTAATTCAAGATCATGCGTCGGATAGTTCTTTTCATGCGGCTTTAACTGCCTAGAAGCGTAAGCGATGACTTTGCCTTCTTGCATCAGCATACAACCCAAACCATTCAATGATGCATCACTGTAAACTATGAATTCTTTACCAGACTCAGGTTGAACTAACACGGGTGCCTCTGTCAACAATGCTTTCAACTGTTTAAAACTCTGTTGGCACTTTTCTGACCACTCGAATTTAACATCTTTCAGTAACAACTTCGTCAACGGAGTCGCAATCATTGAGAAGCCTTTTACAAACCGCCTATAATATCTCGCTAGTCCCAGAAAACTACGGACTTCAGACACATTTCTCGGAGGCTTCCATTCTAAAATAGCTAAAATCTTACTCGGATCAACTCGTATTCCCGCAGCTGATACAATATGTCCCAGAAAACCAACCTCACGCAGCCAAAACTCACATTTGCTGAACTTTGCATATAATTGCTTCTCACGTAGAGTCTGTAACACAATTCTCAAATGCTCGGCATGTTGCGTCTCATCACATGAATAAATCAGAATATCATCAATGAACACCACCACAAAACGATCCAAATACGGTCTGAATATCTGATTCATCAAATCCATAAACACTGCAGGAGCATTTGTTAGTCCAAAAGGCATAACTAAGAATTCATAATGTCCGTACCTCATTCTAAAAGTACATTTGATTCTTTAACTCTCAACTGATAGTAGCCTGATCTCAGATCTACCTTAGAAAACACTGTAGCTCTTTTCAGCTGATCAAACAAATCATCAATACGTGGCAAGGGATACTTATTCTTTATCATTACTTTATTCAACTGTCGGTAATCAATGCACATCCTCATAGTACCATCTTTCTTTTTCACAAACAACACAGGAGCACCCCAGGGCAAGAAACTCGGTCGTGCAAATCCTCTATCTGTCAACTCTTACAACTGAGACTTTAACTCTTTTAATTCTGTTGGTGCCATTATATACGGAGCTATTGAAATAGGAGTCATTCTCGGTACTAATTCAATACCAAACTCAACTTCTCGGATCAGAGGTAATCCCGATAGTTCTTCAGGAAACACATCAGGGAATTCACAAACCACAGGCACAGATTCAACTTTCTTTTCTGTCAGTTTTGTATCAATCACATATGCAAGATAAGCTTCGCAACCCTTCTTCACATGATTCAAGGCTTTCATCGAAGATATAACAGCTGGTAACCCATTCAAATCATTGGATTCAATACGAACTATCTCACCATTTTGACTTCTCAAATCAATGCTCTTTCGTTTACAATTCACAATAACATTATGCAAAGTTAACCAATCCATGCCCAGAATGATATCAAATTCATCGAAAGGTAGCAACATCAAATTAGCCGGAAAAAAACATCCCGAAACATCAATGGACAATTCTTGCACACTTTATCCACCAAGACACACTTGCCTAAGGGGTTCGATACTCTAATCAAAAATTCAGTAGACTCAATAGGTAGAGTCTTACTTGATACTAGATTCACACACACATAGGAATGAGTAGAATCTGGATCTATCAATGCAATCACATCAGTATCAAATAGAGTAAAAGTACCAGTAATGACGTCTGGAGATGACGCTTCTTCTCGGGCGCGTATAGCATAGGCTTGGGCAGGTGCTCTCGCCTCGAATCTCACAGCTGTATCCGTAGTCCCTCTTTGGATTCCACTCATATTTTTGGTGTTTCTAGGTGGTCTACCCCTAGCCGTCGTATTACTCGGTCTCGCACTCTGAACATTGTCTTTCTCAGTTAATTCTGGACAATCCCGAATAAAATTATCTCATGATCCACATTTATAACAAGTTCTATTATTGTACTTGCCCCAGCACTCTCCAACATGTCGTCTTCCACATTGTCTACACTCAGGCTTGTTGCTTTTGACACTTCCAGCATTCGATTCGATCGAAATTTGAGTTCTTGGACCAACACTTTGTCTCACACGATCTCTACTCGAATGTCCAAACGAATCATTTGATCGATTACTTGCATCTCTAAATCTCTTCGTCGAAGGTTGAAACATCTTACTCATCGATCTTTTTCTTTAATCTCTAGCCTCAGAATATGCTTTCTTCTTTTCTTTACTAAGCTCCTCGGCTTTGCAAGCTCTTTCAACTAACACAACAAATTCATTCAAGTCAAGTATCCCAACCAACAATTTAATGTCTTTATTCAACCCTTCAATGAAACGTTTACATAGTAGCTTCGGTCGAAACACATTCCCGCACGTATTGGCTCAGTCTCACAAACTCCCGTTCATACTCCGTAACTGACATACGGCCTTGTTTTAGCTCTAGAAACTCTTTACGTTTCTGATCTATGAATCGTTAACTGATGTACTTCTTTTGAAATTTAGTTTGAAAGAAATCCTAAGTGATTCTCTCTCTCGGAACCACAGATATCAATATCTTCCACCAGTTATATACCGTATCTCTCAACAAGGAAACAACACATTTAATACATTCATCAAGAGTCAACGACATCTCGTCAAATGCTCGAATGGTATTCTCGAGCCAAAACTTAGCTCACTCGGCATCATCATCAGCTGTGGCTCTAAACTCTTCAGCCCCATACTTTCAGATTTTATCTACGAGAGGTTTATTCAATCGGATCGGATCTGCAACTTGTGACACAACAGGTACTTATGGGGGTGGAGGTTGTGGAGCAGCCAGATTCGTTCGAACGAACTCCGAAAACCACTCACTCATCATTCAAAAAAGGCTTGCTTAGCCTCTCCCTCTTGGCTACTATCATTCGGCCTAGATGTGGCCGGCGCTGTCCCTTGAGCGGGAGCAAGCGCATTACTCTCTACATCATCAGCAACTGCTCGATCGGGATCCATTTGCTATATAAAAACACATTTTTAACTGTCAGGATTCATCACACTATCACAATTATATATATGGCATGTATAGCTAAACTCACACACGCTACGTCAGTCCGAGAATCGACTAAACCGTAGCTCTAATACTAATAAAATGTAACACCCTAACCCGTGACCACCGCTGGATTAGGGTTAAGAGGCATTACTAATCTTTTCCAAACATTTCATATCAAATCACAACCAAACATAACAATTCACATTCATATAGTCCTTAAATAGGTCAATGAGACCATAAACACGTATTAGAAAGGGGTCGGGACTAAACCGAACACATACAAAAATTTTTGAAATTCAAAAATTTTTCTAAGTTACAGAGGTCACACGCCCGTGTGGGTAGGCCGTGTGCCTCACACGGCCTCGGACACGCCCATGTGTCCAAGCCATGGCAAAACAGGGCATACATACTGACTTGTCCACACGGCCTGAGACAAGCCCGTGTGCCTTACCCGTGGTCGACACTGACTTACACCACACGTTCAGTTACACGCCCATGTGTCCAGCCCGTGGTCGAGTCTGACTTGTTTTGAAACACAACATCGAAAGACACGATCGAGCCACACGCCCGTGTGCTCAACCGTGTGGGCAATTATAGGCCATTTTCGAGGCCAAATTACCATCCACACTTTGGAATCACCTATATGCCACAAACCAATACCAATTCATGCCTCAAATGCAACCAAAACATACCATTTCAAGCACCAAACCAACATCAACTACATCATTTACTTCCATACTCAATTTCTACTCAAATAAGTCCATCCAAAAACACTATTTTCACAACTCAAATCAATTAGCCTAGCATCATGTAATTCATACTACAAGTTCACACTTAAAATACCATTCTCATCAACCAATTTAAGCATGAAATATACCATTTCCAATTTCACTATTTCATACCACATTCATTATTTCCTAATTTCACATATAAACCATCAACATTCAACTTCCAAGCCATATCACATGGCAAGGTCCAAACATTATAAAATATATCATAACCACTAGCCTATACATGCCATATACCAAATATATACATCTTTCAAAAGTACCAAAATAGATAGCCGATAGTGTGATTAAGTCGTTGACGATCCCCGGATCCGAGCTAGCTTTACTGACACTGTAAAACAGAGAAACACATAACACAATAAGCTTAAGAGCTTAGTAAGTTCGTAACATAATACATTCAATTTAATAAATCAAATACAATATACAAAGTTAATCCATCACATAGTTCAACTTTCAAATATTCACACCATATCATCCATAGCTAATATACTCACTCAACCATTCATAATTCCATATACAATTTCATCAACCACAAAGGTTCAATACATACCTTAGCCAACACATAGTTATTCACCATCCATACTACTCAATGTTCGATATTACATTTCGATCAACCTTTGTTATTCATTTGATTTAATCGCACACTTAGTGCCAATTTCGTAGCCAAAGCATAAATGTCATCGCACACTTAGTGCTTGTACTTTATACCGAACTTATCTCGGTATCGCACACACAGTGCCAAATCAATAAGCCGAAGCTTCTACTATTTCGCACACACAGTGCCAATCATCTCTGTCTCATTTCAAATTACGCACACATAGTGCCTCATGACTCAATTTCATATATAACATTGCTATTTCATTAACTATACAATTCATTCATTTCTCATCACATAGATATAAATTTAACAACTTGTATTATATCCGAACTTACCTCCGACGTCGAAATACCGAAACTAGCCGATCAATCGAGTACTTTTTCTTTGCCTCGACCTCTATCCGAATCTCTCCTTTCTTGGTCTATACATATTCAAATTTAGCTCATTCAATCACCAATTCATTCAATTTAGTCCAAACACACATATTTAGGGCATTTTACAAAGTAGCCCTCACATTTTCACATTTCGACACTTTAGTCCCTACTTCATAAAATCACAAAATACACATTATTTCATTATACCATGCTTAGGTCGAATTCTCCTTATACTCATACAAGCCCATATATTTCATTTATTTTACATTTTAGTCCTCCAATTTTTCATTTTCACAATTTAGCCCAAATTACTCAATTTCACCAAAAATCCAAATACAAACTATGTTAACCCAACACTAAGCTTTCATATTCCACCAACTAACAACACAAAGCTCACATATTCATTAATGGCATATCTCAAAATCACCATCAATTTCTAAAATTTAAGCATGGGTTTGATAGAACATTAAGCAACGATCATAAAAACATAAAAATCACTAAAAACCGAGCTCAAAACATACCTTGATTGAGCTTAACAATGGCCGAATGCTTCAAGCCCTATTTCTTTCTTTTTCTTCTTCAAATTCGGCTAAGAAAGATGATATATGGCCATCTTTTTGTTTTATTTTAATTATATTAACATTAATGCACCATTTACCATTTTTCCCTTTATTAATTCATTCAAATTTCCACCAACTAAAGCCTCTTTTTGTCCATCCATTCTTTTAATGGTTTATTAACAACATAAGGACTTTTCATTTAGAAAGCCATGACAAATAAACACTTTAACAATCAGCACACAACTTTTACATTTTATGCAATTAAGTCCTTTTTGCTAATTAAGCACACAATCGATAAAATTTTCAAACAGAACTTCCACACATGCTCAATCACATATTATAAACACCAAAAATAATATTAAAATATTTTTTTGACCTTGAATTTGTGGTCTCGAAACCACTGTTCCGACTAAGGTCTAAACCAAGCTGTTACATTGCTTCTCGGGACCTGTTCCTCGAGTCTTGTGTGATTAACCCTCTTTCTACCATTCTTTTCCAAACTTCTCTCAACGGGGTTTTCACTTCTGTAATATTCTTCTTGATTTTCTTCCCCGTATACTCGACTATCGCATTTACCCCCTTATCAGCATGGTTGGGTAACAGATTTTCTGCACCAGATAGATCATTAAATTTTACAATGCCCATTTTGATGAGCCTTTCGACTAACTTTTTGAAAGCGGTGCAGTTTTCTATCGAGTATCTCGTGATTCCCGCATGGTATTCGCATTGGGCATTTGTGTCGTACCATTTGGGGTATGGGGGTTGCATTGGTTTTAGGTAGAAAGGGGATACAACTGTGCATCAAATAAACTTTGGTACAACTCCCTATACGTCATTGGAATAGGCGTAAACTAGAGTTTCTCCGTATTTTGCCTTGTGTTGAACTCTTGTCTTGGTGGGCCTTGATGGCTGGTGGCTACTGTCCTCAGTTAGTTCACAGTGATTAGTTTTGACTAACCTCTGTTATACGTGCTCACATTATTCACCTTATTTTCTCTTTTTCTCGTGGCCAACCTCTTTGTGCTTTCCCCGACCTCTATTTTTCCACACCTTATTGCATTCTCTATCATTTTGCCGGACATCGCTATGTCTGATAAACTTTTAGTTCCGCTTCCAAACATGTGATTGATAAAGGGTGCCTTCAGTGTATTAATGAAGAGCATGGTTGTTTCCTTTTCTAGCAGTGGCGGTTGGACTTGCGTGGTGACTTCCCTCCACCTTTGAGCATATTGCCTGAAACTTTCGTTTGGCTTTTTCTCCATATTTTGTAATGTGATTCTGTAAGGAGCCATATCTGTCACGTGGCCATATTGTTTCATGAAGGCCTACGCTAGGTCCTTCCATGAATTAATTTGGGCACGATTTAGCTGATTATACCATTTGGCCGCAGCCCCAGTCAAGCTGTCTTTGAAATAGTGAATCAATAACTTATCATTACTGACATATCCGGTCATCCTCCAACAGAACATTGTAATGTGAGCCTCAGGGCAGCTGGTCCCATTATATTTTTCAAATTCCGGTATTTTGAACTTTGGAGGGAGTACTAGATCTGGGACCAGGCTCAATTCCTTAGCGTCAATTCCACAATGGTAATTAGCACTTTCCAACTCCTTGAATTTCTCCTCTAGCCATTTGCATCTGTCTTCTAGTTACTTTGGGAGTTCCACTATCGGTTTTCCCATTTCTGCTATATCATCAAGGTCGGGGACAACGGGATTTGCTAGATTGTCTCTGGGGTTGGAGCTTGAACCCATTAGGAAGTTTATCGATGCCGAAATACCGGTCTGATATTGAGGTCTAATGTTGACAGATACCCTTTGTGGTTGTGCTTGGGTGTTCGTTGGGGTAAAGCCTGGAGGATAAGCAGGGTCCTCATTGTCGTCTCCGGTATTGATCATAGGGCTCTTTCCTTTTTTCTAGCCCCCCCAGCCAGCAACTGCGTTAACTGGCTCATCATGCTTCTCTGGGATTCTAGCATCTGATCCCTCATATCCTGTTGGATTTTGGCCAACTGTTCTTGCATCTGTATTTGCAGTTGATCATGCATCTCTCTTTGCATTTGTTCCAATCTTTCCAACCTTTGGTCCATGGCTTTAGTCTTTTTTCGTGTACCGTAATGATATTCTAGGGTAACTGCCATGATTTTAGAGTCTCTTTGTGAGTTTTTGTGCACACGATACAATGCAATGCTGATGCGTGAATGCAATGAATGCAAAAAGAAAAAGGCATTGATTCTGATTCAATTTCATTAGAATAACCTTTCTAGGAAACAAATTTCTTTACATAAAATGGATTACATATATAGCTTTGCCCTAATACTTAAGGTCTTGACTTGCTTAAGAAGCCAAGCTAACTCTCGGCCTCGATCTGACTCTGACTCATATTTCAAACTCAGTACATCAGCCTGGACCGCCAAGGTTTGTAAATGATTAGCCACCTCTCTCACTTGAGCCAAAGCTTCACCCATGACGTATTCCTTATCCCTGACCTGGTCTTGAGATCGATGAAGTTGATCTTTCCACCGCTCATTATTTACTTCCAGTAGTTCAACCCGGAGTTCACAGTTTTACAGCGCAATTTCAAGTTCTTCTATCCTCCATTTTAGTTCCTCAATCTTGCTTAGGCTGGCCCTTAATTCGATTACGGAGTTACGACTACGATGCTGATGTAGTGACTTTTCTAACTCTGCCACCCGAGCTCTTAACTTCTCCTTTTCATTTTGGCTCTCCAACAAGCTCTTATTTAAAGCGTCCTCCCGTACTCGAGTATCATGGAACTTCTTCTCCCATTGATCAGCTCTAGTATTTTATTCTTGGTTTTTTTTTTGCCATTTCTCAGACGTTTTACCTAAACCAGCGGTTCTTATTGACATATGCAGCTTCTTGTAATCCGTCTTCAAACTGTCTAAATCCTCTTCGGCCTAATTCTTCCCCTTCTTCAGTTTCTTGGCTTCTAGTTTCTAGACATCGACATTTAACCCTAGCTGCATTTTCTCTTCCTCCAATTACTCGATCCTTTTTCCTAGTTCTGAACTTTTCTTCTCAAAATCCTGTGTGATGATCTCTAGTTCAGTCGAGACCACCTGCAAGTGTTCTTCTATTGATCGGATGTTTTCTTAATTTGACATAGGGATGTTGTCACTGATTCTTGGACCCCACCACCGGTCATACTCAGGGGTAGTCATTGGATTAGCAGCAAACCTTTTCATTCTACGAGTTTGGTTCCAGGCATTCGATATCTCACGAACTTTCTTTTTGTAGTTATCTCCCTAGTATACGAACTCGCACTGAGCTAACCCTTGTGTTACTGGCGTGAACTGTCTTGACCTGTATTGCCTTAACACGAGTAGGGGAGCATACCCGATAGCTCCCCATATCCCAAGCTGGAGAACCCAATCAAAATCTCCACATCGGTACAAGATCTCGTCGGGTACCATCTAAGAGGCTCTCCATTCGATGTCTTCTTCTTGCAGACTTTGGAGAACCATCATCCACTTTTCCTCCAGAATATCATTTGGTCTCGACGTAGCCACTATCTCTTTCAGGGGAGAATAGCTTTCGGAGAAGATTCGATATGAGACCTTTTCCACTTTCCAAAAATGGCTGTGGAACCATGTTAATAAAAGTTGCACACACCCTATAAATCTGCCCTTGCTCGCTCTCTGGCATGCGTTCAAGGATCTGAAAGTTTCTGCCAAAATCGCAGGAACTGATGTGACCCTTTTGTCAAGTTGATCAAAGAGATCTGAGACTGCCTCATTTACGTGCCCTAATGCCTTGGGAAAGACGACCAAGCCGTAGATACTCAAAGCAAAAACATCAACTCTTTTCTTCATATCTGGATGTGCTAGAATAAAATCCCTCAAGTTTTTCCAAAGGATACACTTACTATCTCCTTTTTGCTTGATCCGGGCTGCAACCCACTGCTCAATTATCCCTATGATGCTCATCAAATTTTTCAAAAAGGTCAGGACATTAGCAGCTCTTGAATATGCTTTGTCGGCTTGAATCTTTGGGCAATGAAGTAAGGCCATATACTCCTCCACGGTAGGTACCAAATCAACTTTCCCAAAAGTGAAGCAATTGTAGGCAGGATTCCAAAACTGGGTAAGGGCTCAAAATAAGTGCTTGTCCACCTTCACATCGAGCAGATAGGGCAAATGTAATATCCGGGATTTGGGGGTTGTGCATTTTAATTTGTAATTGTGTGTTAATGTGCTCTGTATGTTATCTGGAAGTATTTGGGGGTTTCGGGAAACTTTGGGCTTGGGTAGAAGTCATAGGAAAATTTTTGGTTTAAGCTGAGTGGAGGGGAGCTAGGGGAGCTAGGCCTTAAGAGAAATTAGGTGTGGATTATGACACAAAAAGGGAAGCAGTAAAGTGGCAATGTAGCGCCCAGGTGCAAGGGGATGTGGCATCACATGGAGTGTCAAGGAGAGAGAGGTTGAGCTACGGTGGCATTTTAAGTTGCTTTTTGCGTCAAGGAGGAGGGAGAGTTGGACGGCATTTGAACTCTGGGAAGGATGAGGGTGGACTTGGTCAAGGAATTCGGATAGGAGGTGGAGAGCTCTTTGAGGAGTTTTACTCATTCAAACAAGTTTGAATGAGTGGTGAAGAGGAAAAATAGGAGGAAAACAAGGGATGGGGAGTGAGGTTGAAGAGTTGGCCGAATGTGGGACTTTGGAGGGGGCATAGTTTCGGTCATGTATGGGGGGAGTAGTGCTGAATTTTTGAGTAGTGTGAGTGTTCACCTTTTTGTTCTTCTTTAATTCTCTTTGCTGAAATTTGTGAGTCACAAGAATTCTCTCTTTTTACTTTCTTTTCTTTGGAGCAAGAGCCGAAAATAGAAGTAACCATTTGGGCACTTTTGTGCATTTTGGGTGATTTCCAAATTCTTCTAAGCCTCTTCTATTCCTCTTTTTCTTTCGTTCAACCTCAACTTTATACCCATTCTTTTTGGTGGCCGAATATTCCATCTCCATTTGGGAGCCATAGTCGAACCTTGTAGTCTTCTCTTTCTCCCTTCTTTTCTTGAAACCTTAAAGCCGAAACACCATAGCCGCAACCCTCTACACCCATCTTTCTCTTCTATTCATTTCACCATATTCAAAAGCCAAAAATACCTCTTGTTATTAGCTGAAAGTGATAGTCTTCTTCTTCTTTCTTTGTTCTCTTATACTATCATTTTTTCCAAAACCATTCTTGTTCTGTCATTCTCAAATCAAACGTGGGTTGGTGGTAAGTAATTTCTTCATTAGCAATCGATTTTGCCTCTTTTTCATTTGGTGTGCCGAAACCAAGTGGTTGGCCTTGATTTCTAGGGATGGCCAAATGTTCATAGGGCCATAATCTCGTGTTTCTTTTGTATGTAGCTAGCGTAAAGGAGCATTAAGGATTCTCTTGGGTTCGACTACTCAAGGTAAGGGGTTAGTATTCGGCCAAGGCCACTTTCATAAGCTTTATGGGTTGAAGCCGATTCTAACTTGGGTTGTGTAGGGATTTCGGCAAACTTGGAAAGTTAAGCAGATATCTTCAGGATTCAGATTCACATCGGTAAGGGTATTCAATGAGTTCTAGATTCAATATGTTTAGACTATAACATTAGTGATTAACCAAATATTCTGATTAAGTGTTGTTCGATGGATGCGGGTACCAGTCAAGGAGAAAAAGGGGTAGCCCCTATCCCTAAGTTTTAGAAGCGATCGATCTGCGATGCGGGATTGGCCACCGGGTTGTGGGCCAAAGATCGAAAAGGGATAAGAAGATCGCTGTTATCCCTGATAGCGAGAGTGTCGGTATTGAGAGTGTCATTCTCACTGTTATCAGGTGTGTAACCCCACACTAATCTCCCGATAGATTATTAGTATTAATGTTAAGCATGTGTTAATGAGAAATATGAGTGAACAAGGCTAAGGGTACCATTCAATGGTACAGTGCATTCAGGTACGTTACCCCTTAACACTCCGTTAATAATGTTTATAAACATGGATATGAAAATATATGTAATTTCGTTATGGCTTTGGGGTAAGATATATTGCATGATATCTGTATATTTTGTATGATGCATGGGCACATGGGTGATAATGATAAAAGGGGAAGTGTTCCGGTGGTTTTACCATGTTATTCGGTGACTTATGTCACATATTATGAATCCGGTGACTCTATCACATTATCTGGTGGCTATGCCACATTATAAGGGCGATGTGTAGTTGTCTGCAGCGACTGCCTTCGAGGGTGTGTAGCGGATGGAGGGTCGATTTAGTAATCCTTACGGTGTGACTGGTAGGTAAGGGTGGTGTGTAGAGGATGGATATCTAGGTGGGCTCGGGAGTGCATTTCATTTTAGACATAATGTGATTCAATATGTTATGATTCGATATGCTATGTTATGGGCTTATGACCGAATGTGACTAAAGAATGGGCTTTGCCGAAATGGTTAAGATTAAGGCTATGATCGATTGGGTTTTTGGTGTAGCTGTTACACATTGAGTCTGTTGACTCACCCTTCGTGGGATAACTTTTTGCAGGTGATGCATAGTATTATGGACCGGGTCAGCGAGGACTACGGAGTGGCCATGCTCAGCGTTTTCGAGTTTTTGAACGGTTGAATTTTTCGTTTACTCTAGCATACTTCTCTTTCGGGATTTATTTGGTATTTTAAATTTGTAATAAGGCCACTATTTAATTGTTTAAGTTTTATGTTTTAAGTTTTATTCCCATTCGAAAATCGGCAAATAAATAACTAAACATTTTTCTTCAACAACTTCAAATGTTTTAACACTTAGTCCACTACGGTTTTCAACTCAATAAGCTTTAAAATCAGGCATTGTTTTCAATTTGTTAGAAATGAAGGAAACATTTTTTTTTAAAAGAAATACAAACTGAACTACAACTCGGTTTCCAACTCGCTAAATTTTCAAACTTGTTTTAATAAGTCGACATATTTTATCGAATCATGAAACGAGATTTAGTTAAGTTTTTCGAAGGAACATATCAGATCCGGTCGAGGCTTGTGGGCCGGGTTTGGGGTGTTTCAACTTGGTATCAGAGCCCAGTTTTAAACACTCGGCCTTGGGTTTTGAAGCCCACAACGTTTCCAAAATTTGAGCCAAAATGGGTTTTTGAAAATTTTTGTTAAAATGGTCCTATGGAAGCATGGCACCCGAGTTCTCGGCCCAAGTCCTCCAGGTAAGTTTTTTAGATGATAAGTTGATTTGTATATGCTAATATATGATACTATAGATGATAGGCTTAGGAAACTATACTATAGGGACATGAACCCTAGGTATATGTGTACTTCTACGGAAAAACCACTAACTAAAACTCTATTGCATAAAACTTCTCTTTAAACAAGAAGTGAAATGATTCTAATGCATAAAAATTTCGAAAAAAATAGATAAACCGCGACGGTAGACATGAGTTCTAGGGGACGTGGTCGCAATACTCGTGGGCGCGCAGAGGCGTAACGATCGTGTCGAAACCGATCTGGTCCGTCGTGGTTCGAAAATGAGGCGCCGCCACCGGTTGTAGGGCGAAATTTCGGGAGCAGACGGAGGAGATGACGCAGAGATCGCAAGCTATCTTTGCGTGGTGTTAGAGCGGTCGCCGGGCCGACATGGGAAATGGGGCTCGAAAGTCGAGATCGAGAGACTTAGAGCAAATGGAGCCGAGGTTTTTAGAGGAGTATCTGTGGTAGCTCCGAACGTAGTGGAGTATTGGTTAGAGGCAGTCGAGAGGATCATGGATGATTTGACCGCACCTTCGTTGAGGAGAAGCTGAAAGGTCTTTGTTTGTTTTGCCGGGATGAGGCCTACCGGTGGTGGCTCATCACAAAGAGGGTACCCTGCAGATCGAGTGGATTGGGGTTATTTTAAAATTAAATTTGAGGGAAAATACGTTGGATCTAGCTAAGTAGACTTACAGAGGAAGGCGTTTCTAAATTTAGTGCAAGGAAGCAAGTTGGTAGCGGAATACGAAGCGGAGTTTTTGCGGCTAAGCCGGTATGCCAGAGAGGATTGTAGCTACCGACACTGAGCGATGTGTCGATTCGAGGATGGATTGCGAGATGAGTCATGAGTGTTGATTACCCTGCAACGGGAAAGAGACCTAGAGTTGATGGGCCGCGAGGTTAGCAGGCTACTACAGAAGGTTCGTAGAAGGGTTCTCATCAATAGCAGCACCTCTGACAAAATTGTTAAGAAAGGAGGAACCTTTCGTATGGGCAGATAAGCAACAAGAGAGTTTTAAAAAGCTTAAGAGAGTATTAACAGAAGCTCCGGTTCTGATTCAGCCTGAGGCAGGGAAGGACTTTGTGGTGTACTGTGATGCTTCGCACACAGGGTTGGGTTGTGTACTGATGCAAGACGGAAAGGTTGTTGCTTATGCGTCTCGTCAGTTAAGGCCTCATGAGGTTAATTATCCGACGCATGACTTGAAATTGGCAGCGGTAGTCTTTGCTCTTAAGGTATGGAGGCACTATTTATATGGAGAAAGGTCGGTGATCTACACGGACCACAAGAGTCTGAAGTATCTGCTGACTCAGAAGGAGCTGAATTTG
Organism: Gossypium sturtianum; assembly: GCA_025698515.1. Classification (NCBI taxonomy): domain Eukaryota; kingdom Viridiplantae; phylum Streptophyta; class Magnoliopsida; order Malvales; family Malvaceae; genus Gossypium; species Gossypium sturtianum. Next base: position 129,334,530 of record CM046949.1, on the reverse strand, counting down.
AGACAGCGAAGGTGGGTGGAATTGTTGAAAGACTACGATTGTTCTATAGAGTATCACCCGGGCAAAGCAAATGTGGTGGCTGATGCCCTAAGTTGGAAAGTAGTGTCAGATCTGAGGGCGATGTTTTCACATCTTAGCCTTTATGACGACGGAAGTTTGCTAGCAGAGTTACAAGTAAAGCTGACATGGTTGAGTCAGGTGAAAGAGAAACAGTTGGTAGACGAGGATCTGAGTGCTAAGCTACGGCAAGTGCAGAATGGGGAATTGGAAGACTATGGTGTAAACAGTGACGGAATATTATGCTTCCAGGGTAGGGTATGTATGCCGGAAGGATGAGGAACTAAGATAGAGAATTCTTCGGGAATCGCATAGTAGTCCTTATGCTATGCATCCCTGGAGGAAGTAAGTTGTACAGGATCTCATGGATCGATTTTGGTGGCCGGTCTTAAGCGGGAAGTTACTGTAATTTGTAGGGAAGTGTTTAACGTGTCGCAAGTCAAGGTGAACACCAAGTACCTTAGGGTTGCTTCACCGATAAAGATTCCATGATGGAAGTGGGAGAGAATTACCATGGACTTCGTTAGTGGGCTTCCCCTTACGCCTACTAAGAAGGACTCGGTATGAGTGATTGTGGATCGGTTGACAAAGTCTGCACATTTCATACCAGTACGGGTTGACTATTCTCTGCAGAGGTTGGCAAAATTGTATGTGGCAGAAATTGTGAGGCTGCACGGAGTGCCAGTGTCGATTATTTCGGATAGGGATCCGAGGTTTACGTCTCGGTTTTGGAAAGCATTGCATCAGGCATTGGGCACCAGATTAGATTTCAGCACGGCATTTCATCCGCAGTCGGACGGCCAATCTGAGCGGGTAATTCAAGTGTTAGAGGATATGTTGAGGGGTTGCGTGATAGACTTCAGAGGAAGCTAGGAGGAATTCTTGCCTTTAGCAGAGTTTGCGTACAACAACAGCTATCAAGCAAGTATTCGGATGGCACCGTACGAAGCACTGTATGGATGGAAGTGTCGCACTCCTACGTGTTGGACAGAATTGGGGGAACGTCATGTTTTGGGTCCGGAGATTGTGGCAGAATCCGAAGAAAAGGTTAAGGTAATTCGGGCACGGTTGAAAGAAGTGTTTGACAGACAAAAGTCGTATGCAGATCTCAAGCAGAAAGAAATAGAGTTTGCTGTGGGAGACCAGGTGTTTCTAAAAGTTTCACCGTGGAAAAAGGTGATGAGATTTGGTCGCAAGGGTAAGTTAAGTCCCAGGTTTATAGGACCTTATCGGGTTCTGAAGCGGGTTGGACCAGTGGCATATCAGTTAGAGTTGCCTTCGAAATTGAAGCAAATGCACGATGTGTTCCACATTTCGATGCTACGTCGTTACCGATCGGATCCATCGCACGTGGTTCCAGTTGAAGAAGTAGAGTTGTGGCCAGACTTGTCTTACGAGGAAGAACCGATCCAGATCTTAGAGCGGGATGTGAAAGTCTTGCAGAGGAAATCAGTTCCTCTAGTCAAGGTGTTATGGCGTAACCATGGATCGGAAGAAGCTTCGTGGGAGCCAGAAGAAGCAATGCGGCAGTAATACCCTCACTTGTTTTGACCAGGTAATTTCGAGGCCGAAATTATTTTAAGGGGGTAGAACTGTAATATCCAGGATTTGGGGGTTGTGCATTTTAATTTGTAATTGTGTGTTAATGTGCGCTGTATGTTATCTGGAAGTATTTGGGGGTTTCGGGAAACTTTGGGCTTGGGTAGAAGTCATAGGAAAATTTTTGGTTTAAGCTGAGTGGAGGAGAGCTAGGGGAGCTAGGCCTTAAGAGAAATTAGGTGTGGATTATGACACAAAAAGGGAAGCAGTAAAGTGGCAATGTAGCGCCCAGGTGCAAGGGGAGAGGGTGGCGTCACATGGAGTGTCAAGGGAGAGGAGGTTCGAGCTGCGAAGCTGGCATTTTAAGTTGCATTTTGCGTCAAGGAGGTGGGAGAGTTGGACGACATTTGAACTCTGGGAAGGATGAGGGTGGACTTGGTCAAGGAATTCGGATAGGAGGTGGAGAGCTCTTTGAGGAGTTTGACTCATTCAAACAAGTTTGAATGAGTGGTGAGAGAGAAAAATAGGAGGAAAACAAGGGATGGGGAGTGAGGTTGAAGAGTTGGCCGAATGTGGGACTTTGGAGGGCATAGTTTCGGTCATGTATGGGGAGAGTAGTCTTAGAATTTTTGAGTAGTGTGAGTGTTCATCTTTTTGTTCTTCTTTAATTCTCTTTGCCGAAAATTTTGAGTAACAAGAATTCTCTCTTTTTCCTTTCTTTTCTTTGGAGCAAGAGCCGAAAATAGAAGTAACCATTTGGGCACTTTTGTGCATTTTTGGTGATTACCGAATTCTTCTAAGCCTCTTCTATTCTTCTTTTTCTTTCGTTCAACCTCAACTTTATACCACTTCTTTTTGGTGCCCGAATATTCCATCTCCATTTGAGAGCCATAGTCGAACCTTGTAGTCCTCTCTTTCTCTCTTCTTTTCTTGAAACCTTAAAGCCGAAACACCATAGCCGCAACCCTCTACACCCATCTTTCTCTTCTATTCATTTCACCATATTCAAAAGCCAAAAATACCTCTTGTTATTAGCAGAAAGTGATAGTCTTCTTCTTCTTTCTTTGTTCTCTTATACTATCATTTTTTCCCAAAACCAGTCTTGTTCTGTCATTCTCAAATCAAATGTGGGTTGGGGGTAAGTAATTTCTTCATTAGCAATCGGTTTTGCCTCTTTTTCATTTGGTGTGCCGAAACCAAGTGGTTGGCCTTGATTTCTAAGGATGGCCGAATGTTCATAGGGCCATAATCTCGTGTTTCTTTTGTATGTAGCTAGCGTAAATGAGCATTAAGGATTCTCTTGGGTTCGACTACTCAAGGTAAGGGGTTAGTATTCGGCCAAGGCCACTTTCATAAGCTTTATGGGTTGAAGCCGATTCTGACTTGGGTTGTGTAGGGATTTCGGCAAACTTGGAAAGTTAAGCAGATATCTTCGGGACTCAGATTCACATCGGTAAGGGTATCCAATGAGTTCTAGATTCAATATGTTTAGACTATAACATTAGTGATTAACCAAATATTCTGATTAAGTGTTGTTTGATGGATGCGAGTACCAGTCAAGGAGAAAAAGGGGTAGCCCCTATCCCTAAGTTTAAGAAGCGATCAGTCTCTGCAGTACGGGATTGGCCACTGGGTTGTGGGCCAGCATCGAAAAGGGATAAGCAGATCGTTGTTATCCCTGATAGCGAGAGTGTCGGTATCGAGAGTGTCATTCTCACTGTTATCAGGTGTGTAACCCCACACTAATCTCCCGATAGATTATTAGTATTAATGTTAAGCATGTGTTAATGAGAAATATGAGTGAACAAGGCTAAGGGTACCATTCAATGGTACAGTGCATTCAGGTACGTTACCCCTTAACACTCCGTTAATAATGTTTATAAACATGGATATGAAAATATATGTAATTTCGTTATGGCTTTGGGGTAAGATATATTGCATGATATCTGTATATTTTGTATGATGCATGGGCACATGGGTGATAATGATAAAAGGGAAGTGTTCGGTGGTTTTACCACGTTATCCGGTGACTTATGTCACATATTATGGATCCGGTGACTCTGTCACATTATCAGTGGCTATGCCACATTATAAGGGCGATGTGTAGTTATGCGCAAATGATCGCCTTCAAGGGTGTGTAGCGGATGGAGGGTCGATTTAGTAATCCCCACGGTGTGATTTGGTAGGTACGGGTGGTGTGTAGAGGATGGATATCTAGGTGGGCTCGGGAGTGCATTTCATTTTAGACATAATGTGATTCAATATGTTATGATTCGATATGCTATGTTATGGGCTTATGACCGAATGTGACTAAAGAATGGGCTTTGCCGAAATGGTTAAGATTAAGGCTATGATCGGTTGGGTTTTTGGTGTAGCTGTTACACATTGAGTCTGTTGACTCACCCTTCGTGGGATAACTTTTTGCAGGTGATGCATAGTATTATGGACCGGGTCAGCGAGGACTACGGAGTGGCCATGCTCAGCGTTTTCGAGTTTTTGAACGATTGAATTTTTCGTTTACTCTAGCATACTTCTCTTTCGGGATTTATTTGGTATTTTAAATTTGTAATAAGGCCACTATTTAATTGTTTAAGTTTTATGTTTTAAGTTTTATTCCCATTCGAAAATCGGCAAATAAATAACTAAACATTTTTCTTAAATAACTTCAAATGTTTTAACACTTAGTCCACTACGGTTTTCAACTCAATAAGCTCTAAAATCAGGCATTGTTTTCAATTTGTTAGAAATGAAGGAAACGTTTTTTTTTTAAAAGAAATACAAACTGAACTACAACTCGGTTTCCAACTCGCTAAATTTTCAAACTTGTTTTAATAATTCGACATATTTTATCGAATCATGAAACGAGATTTAGTTAAGTTTTCCGAAGGAACATATCAGATCCGGTCGAGGCTTGTGGGCCGGGTTTGGGGTGTTTCAACTAGGCCCAATGGGCCTTGGGCGTAGTAGCGTTTAAAATTTTTGAGAACAAGAGAACAGCTTGTTGGACCTATTAGGTGAGTGATTTTGGAAGGTTAGGGGGCTTCTATGAAGTCCCAGGATTAAACTTGAGCTTTAGGAAAATTTTGGTTTTAGGTGAAAAAAAACCATTTGGTAGGTAGGCTTTAAGAATAAAATGTGGAGAAAAATGACATAAGTGGAGTGTGTGGTGTAGTGGCAAAGTGACGCCACATAAGAGACAAGGGAGTGACGCCACAGGGAAGGAAGGAGGTCCAAGGTTCAAGACTTGGCTCTTGCATTTTGGTTTTCTTTTTAAATGGACTTTAGAATTTGGCTATAGATTTATATTTAGTTGTGCAAGGTTTCAAGACACAAGAGGAGCTTGTGGCCAAGTGGTTAGCGGTGTGGATTATGCTACAAGGGAGCCTGGGTTCGAATCTCATGAAAAGCAAGGGAGTATTTATTTTGCGAATTGGACGGTAAGAGTTTGAGTTGGATTTAAACTCTACTGACGAAGGGATCCCACATCGGAAAGATACAAAGAAGGAAGGTGAGAAGCTAGCTATATATAGAGCATTCTATGATAGGAGAAAGGATACACTGGAGGGCGTTTGGGCACAGGAGTGGTCGGAGCGCGGATTAGCACCAGACTCCTATCAGGTGTGTAACTCTCTCTACTCTAGTTGTAGAGCAGCAAATGCCGAAGTGCCGATCACGGCATTAGTAGCCACACGAGCGTGCGAATGCACGTGTGGGGCTTCGACGCGATAGTTGAGGCCATCAGTAGTATTCTTGTGGGTTGAGGCTGCTTGGGCCACGATGGGCCGAAGTGGGCCCGTGGGCCCAATTGAATAAAATGTATGATGGTGTAGTATATAGTGAACTAGACTAGGTGAATCTCATATACGTGGCTAGATTTGTGTTAGGTGGGCCACACGAGCGTGTGGGCCCGAATGGGCTGAAATCGGGTTTTAGGCCCAATAGTCCGGTACGACCGAAAATGGTAGTTGAGTTGCTCGAGGCGACATTAGGCCTTTGGAAAGGCCAATACAGGTGCGAAATTACTGAAATACCCTTGGTTTACAAAATTACTAAAATACCCTTGGTTTACAAAATTACTGAAATACCCTTGGTTTACAAAATTACTAAAATACCCTTGGTTTACAAAATTACTGAAATACCCTTGGTTTACAAAATTACTGAAATACCCTTGGTTTACAAAATTATCGAAATACCCCCAGTTTGTGAAATTACAGAAATACCCTCGGTTTGTGAAATTACTGAAATACCCTCGATTTATAAAATTATCGAAATACCCCCGGTTTGTGAAATTATTGAAATACCCTCAGTTTGCGAAATTACCGTTTTACCCCTAAACGACAAAATGACCGTTGTACCCTCGTGGTAGTACTAGCGTTGTATGTGTTAATTGTATGATTGATTATGTTTGAGATGCGTTGCATACATGGATTGGTTATGAGTAGAATTACCGAACTACCCTTGTAGGGTAGAATTACCGAAATACCCTTATAGGGTAAAATGACTAATTTGCCCTTGTAGGTAAATGATCGACTTGTGCAATGAGTGGACTAATTTGGATGTGGTTGTATGACTGATATGCTTTTATTACATGTTTAAATAATTGTTACTGAGCATGACCATTTTGTATACACGTGTAATGATTGAGCATGACATACACGACATATTGAATGGGGTTGGGATTATTAATACGGAGGAAGTGCTAATAGGATCGCATGGTCGCTTGACGACTGTGGATCCACCAGAAGGCTTTATAGCCACCGCAGCTTTTTAGCCACCGAGTAGCCATGCCGCACCGATAATGTTATCGAGGGTCGTGTGCCATTAATATGGCTTCGCGTCGTAATTATGGGCTTTGTGCCAATACCAGAAGGCTCACGTGTCGATATTATGGCTTTGTGCCAATCGATTTACCGTGGCTATGTGCCTAACTTATATATCGATGGCTGTGTGTCGATCATATTTACCCAAGGTCGTGGTGCCGATTATATTACCGTCGTCGGCGATGGCTATGTGCCAAATATAATACGATCCATCGATGGCTTTGTGCCAATTGTAATACCGCTACTTAAGGCTTTTTAGCCACCGAGCAGCTATGCTGCACCGATAAGTTAGTGCCACAACCGGTGCTACATAAGGAGTGTAGGGATGGGTGGGTCGATTAAATTCCCACAGGAGTGTACGGTTGGACAGGAGACGGAGTGCAGGGTTGGTATGGGCATTAACGCATTGCATATCTGGATTATATTACTGAGATGGGCTTAGGCCCCGATTTATATGTATGACATTGGACATTTGACTTGGGTTAAGGCCCAACCGAGGCTATTTTGGGCTAATGCCCAATTGCCACCATTACTTTAATGGGCTTGGGCCCGAATTGTTTTGATGCATGTTCTTACAGATTTTGTTCGTAAGGGGAATTACAAACTGAGTTTTCGTAAACTCACCCCATCTTTTTAATTTTTCTTAGGTAATCCTCAGTAGGCGGTTCGACGTACTGGAGGACTCGGAGGTGGCCACACTACGAGCAGTTTTGGACTTTAGTATTTTACTTATTTTTAACTTGGGTTAATATTTTGTAATAAGGCCGCTTTAACTTTAAATTTGGTATTTTATTTGGTTTAGCTTTTAATATGATACTGCCTATTATTCTAAAATGTTTAATACGAGATTTTCCTAAACCCTTAATAACCGTTTTCCAAAATGTTAACAAAAGGATAACAAGCGAATACATAATTAAACTCGAAATTTTTAACAAACGCGCAATTTTTAAACAACCCTTTTATGTGACATGCCGGATCTGGTCGTAACGCTTTGACCGGGTTTGGGGTGTTTCAGCAAATCTCCATAGTTATAGTAAAATAGCTGCTTGATCTCATCATTCCACTGGTCCCATATCTCCCTTAATTCTTGAAGATTATTCTGAGTCACGCTGATGCGAGAGAAATCCCACAACTCTGATACGTATCCCTCAGTCAGCTATCACCCTTTTCTTGTTGTGTTGTCTCGGCCCAAATCTGAACGGCCGCATTATCCTCCACTTTATCCAGAAACCCCTTTTCCATGATAAGTTATCTATTTAGGAACCGAATGTGAATCAACACCTTTTTTTGAAAATGCCATGCAATTACAATTAAAGCGGAAACAAAGCAAGTCAGTACTTCATACACCGTTTAAGGTAAGCAAAGAATAATAGGTAAAGCACCTACTCGGGTGACCACTAGGGTTTGGTGCGGCTCTACCTAAGGTGGGCTCTTAAGGCTCTCTATATGGGGTTTGGTTCTAGAGTAAAGGTACCTAAACCGGCAGATTCCTCGATCCTCACCCATTATAGGCTCATGCGGACCGAGTTCAGTTCAGGGGAATACATTTCCTTATGGCTATATGGAGATAAAAATCTCACGATAGGTACGGATGTATCCCAAAAGCGTCCACTATCATATACGCAGGTGAAGACCTCACGAAGGAATAGCTTCTCGCTCCCACTTAAGAGGGGTAAAATCAACCGACTTATGCAATGCAAAAATGCTTAGACATATCAACAGATTTAAACCAACAAATCAAACATATTATGATGAAAACCCCGAAAATGACGAATAAAATAGAGTAATCGTAAATTTAAAACAGACTTTCAATTTTTCGACAAAAAGAAAAAATTAATCAATTTATGGCTCGACTCTCCTATTTTTTCCCCAGTGGAGTCGCCAAGCTGTCGAAACCATCTTTTGAAAAAGGGGTCGACTTTTATTTAAAAATGAAAATGGAGTCGCCACCAATCTTTTTTTTATGAGGTGTGATCGGATCACCTTGTAATTTGATCACTAAAATGTTTTGATTTACTAAAACAACGATTTTGGTCTACGAAATTCTAGAAAATGGGTTTGGGAGTCGGTTACGTACGAGGAAGGATTAGCACCCTCGTAACACCCAAAATTGGTACCTAATTGATTAATTAATATCTTAATGTCGAAAGTTGAAAACTCAAAAAGAATTTTAACATACGATCCCTTTTACCGCAAAAACAGAAGCCCCATTCGCGCAAATAACCTAAAAATAAAAAACACGCGAGTCCCCTTTCGGAGCGGGTCGATTTCGGGTTGGTGGCCTTATACGGCACCGTTTTGGGGTGTAACACCCCAAACCTGGCCCATTCGATACGACCGAATTTGAAATGCCACTGCGGAAAACGTTTAAAAATATTCTTACTTAACAGTAAAAACCGTTAAAAATTTGTTGCCCTTGATAAAACATTTAAAACATTCTAAATAAAATTAAGTGGTGATAAAATACCGGATTCAAAACTTTAATATGACTTTTGAGATATAAATAGCTTTTAAAATTAAACTACCAAAATATTAACTTAATTACAAATCCAACTGAAACATAGCGAAATTCAAATACTTTAAGGCCCTTATTACAACAAATAACTATTCAAAAATACTTAAAATACTGAAGTTAATAAATTCTATTATATAATGAAAACAACTTCTTCTGCATGGGCCACCTCGTATCCACTCCAACCCGGTCCGATCATCATCCATCACCGGGATGTTGATAAAAATTTGGGTGAGTCATACGGACTCGAGTGTGTAATTAATCCATTGAATTCCACCCACATGTTAACCACATATTAACCCATATATCGGATAACAAGATAACATATTCACATAATAACACATTTCAGGCTTGACCCATATTCATGTCACTTATCAGTAACAGGTAATTAACCGCATAATTTCCACATATCGGGCTTAGCCCATTTTCGTGACCGATCCACATTCATATACTTGGGCTTGACCCATTTTCACATTAATCCACATATCAATTGAAATGCAAAGTGCACCCAACCCAACCTAGGGTCCATCCTCTACACACCCCGTATCCACCTACCACACACCGGGATTAACAAATCACCCTCTCTCTTTTTACTCCAAAGGCAATTAATGCCGTCCCACGTGCAATTAAGCACAATAATCCACAACGCGACCTCGATCGGTGCCAATCCACGATGTAGCCGTAGCTAACACCAAAACCACGATGGGACACATAGTCACTCATCAACCATGATATAGCACATAGCTTATATCAACCACGATGAGGCACAGAGCTACTCATCAAGCCACGCAAACTAAATCGCAATTAATCCACAACGTGACCTCAGTCAACGTCAATCCACGATGTAGCTCAAGGCTAACATCAAACCACGTACTCGAAGTACACCCGTACCTTCTTTCATATCATATCCCACCCATGCACATGCAACATATAATAATGTCATGATAATAATGCATGTACAGGTTGTTCAGTCATACAATCTCATTCATATAGGCACATTCACATTCTTTCAATAATCAACACTAACCTAGTATTCGATATACCCCTCTAGGGTATCCATATCACATCACACATCCATTGCACTAGTTAACCCATAAACATAACACATACAAATATAGCATAAACCTAAAGCGGTGGGTTAATCACACACCGATCACTTGGAGAACTATGCTTTCGATCATCGATGCTATCACTAGGTGATACTACGGCTATTTGCCTACTTTCTTGTCGTGTTTGGTCCACACCCGGTGGCCAATCCTGCATCGCAGAAATGGATCTTCTCTTAAACTTCGGGATAGGGCTATCCCTTGTCCTCCTTGACTAGCATTCGCCTCCATAACGATACTTAATCAGATCAACCGGTTAATCACTACTACTTTAATATATCAAATCAAATCTACATTTACTAAATATCCTTACCGAAATAAATCTTGAATCCCGAAGCTTGTCCTACTTACGCCGACTTGCCCCTAATTAACCATAATACCAATCGGTCACATTTAAACCCTAAAGATGGCCCTTGGCCGAATGCCTTATTGGCCTACCTTGAAGAAAAAAACTGATTACCAAAGGAGAATTCACTTACCACTATTACACGTTTGCTTTGAAGAGCCTAAAGTAAGTAGTCGACAGCACCATCCTTTAAAGATTCGGCTTAGAGCACAACAATGATGGTTTCGGCACTTAATGGTGAAGAGAAAACGCAACAATGGAGAGGGTTTTATGCCTGGAGATTTCGGCAACAAAGAACAACGACAGAGGGGTTTTAGATTTTGTGACTTGCGGCAAAACAAAGAGAATAGGCACTTTAAGCTTCGGTTATGGCTTCAAAGAAATAGAAATAGATTTGGTGTTGGATGAAAGAAAAGAATGAGAGGTGTGAGTGGGAAGAAATTCGGCACAAAAAAATTTAAAGAAAAAGATATCAAAGATGATTACTCCCCCCTTATAAAGAATCCGGCTACTATATCCTTGCTATTATCAAACTCTTTGATAATCTCCTCTATTATCTCCAAAATAAATAAAATAAATCCTTATTTATCTCTTCTTCATCTTGCACAAAATAATTAAATCAACAATTATCCTACTTGAATAAATAAAACAACAATTATCTATTATCTACCAACTTAAAATAAAATAAAATAATCATCAATTATCCTACCTTAGCCGAAATTAATAGGAGAATAAGCTGAATCCTCATCCAATTAAAAGTCCCCTGTGTCGTCCACTTTCTTCCAACTCTACCTTGACGCAAAAGCAAAATAAAACACTCCCCTTGCTGCTCACCAGCCTCGAACCCAAGACCTGCTGGAGCCCTTGGACGCAAGCTGCAGATAACGCCTGTGCCACTTTGCCAAGGCATTTTTTGTGACATGATTCACCCAGAATTTCTTTTAAAACCTCTTTCGCCAGGCGCCTTCTTGACGCAAAAATAAACACTCCTTCCTGCTTCCTTCGCAACTCGAATCAAGGCCCTTAACCCCACTGCACATGGCAACCATTGCCACTTTACCACATGATTCCTTGTGTCATTAATTCCCTAAAATTTTTTTTAAAGCCTCCTTAGCCCAGTTCCCCTTTTTGACGCAAAAATAAAAGTCTTTAATGCTTCCCACGATGCTCGAACCTTTTCCCCCCTGAACTCCCTTTTGACGCAACCTCCCAAGCACCTAAGGTAGCGTCCCAAGCCACTTTACCAAGCCCACTTTCATGTCCATAAACTCCTAAAAATTTTCCTTAAGGCCTCCTTCACCTAACTTCTCCTTTAAAAATAAAATTCCAATATTTTTCCAAGACTTCCTCCTACATCCTTGGATTCTCAAAACCCTTAAAACATGCTCAACCACACTTAAAGCCTACTAACACTTGAGTTATGCTCCAAACGCATAACCCCCAATTTAGGATATTACATGAGGCCACTGAAATAGTCCCTAAGCGACGCCATTTCACTTGTTCTATAAAAGCAATTTTTTTAAAAAAAATAGTCTGCTATTGTATTTTTAAAAAACTTCAAAGCTTTTCCTTCTTCTCTCAGCCTTCTCTTCGGCCGGCGTGTGTTCTGTCGGCAGTTCGACGCACATCCACTGTGGTCGATTCCCTGAAACGCGCAAATGGGGTGTTTTTCGGCCCCTTTTTCAATGGGCTTGAAGGCTAAACCTTCTAGGCCCAAAAACGAAAACAATGGACTCCTGACCCCCTTTTTGGGTCGATTTTAACGACGAAGAGGGGATATCCGATAACGCGACCGTGGGTGACTCAGGTGAACCCTTTCTTCTTCTTTCCTTTTTTTTTAATTTTTTTACATGTAAAAATAACAAAATAAAAATAATAGATATAAAAACTTTAAAGTAAATATTTGAAATAAAAAAAATGAGAAGTCACCTTCGAAAATTTTTAATCTATTTTTCTTGATTGATATTTTGTGTGCCTCTAAAAAACATTGATAGTGTTTGTGGCTTTTATAGCCGATATTACATTGCTTTGTCACAAAAAAAAATTGTTGCTCGTTTTTTGTTGTTGTGCTGTCTTGCTTGCAGGTACGGAGGCTAGCTGTGGAGGTACGGGTACGGAGGGCACTCCTCTAACATGGAGAGGAACGATGGCCATCAGCAGCTAGGGTTTTTTTTGTTCATTTGCTGAAAATTTGGCTTAGTTTTGGGCCAATCGGGCTTAGGGTTAATTTTGTATTATTGGGTCATATTGGGCTATTGAGAATTTTTGTTGTTGGGCTATGTGTAAATGGACTTTGGACGGTTTAATTTATTTGGTTCTATTTTGGGTTTCTGATTTTGTTAATTGGGCCCGGGCAAAAATGGGCTTTTACAGGTCAAATGGCTATGGAACTTTAAAAGTGAGTGGACTTAGATGGTAATTAGACCATTCTTATAGTTAGTTGACATTCATGGTGTAACACCCCTAACCCATATCCGTCGCCGAAATAGGGTTACGGAGCATTACCAGAGATTACATTTCAAAACAATCAAAAATTTTAAACATATATTTCACAACATCAATCATAGCAAACTCCATTAATAACATACATATTGTCCCATATACGAGCCCTAGAGGCTCTAAAAACACATTTGAGACAAATCGGGACTAAATAGGAAACATATAGATTTTTTCGGGAAAAGATGAAAATTTTCAAGCTGCAGGGGTCACACGACTGTGTCACCTGGTTGTGTGTCACACACGGCTAAGACACACGCCCGTGTCTCTGGCCGTGTGGATGATAAATAGGCCATTTCTAAGCCATTTTCTCACCCATTCATGCACATACCTACAATCAATTTTCCACATATAAACAAGCCTTCAAGTTGCAATTAAAACATACATAACCAAGCTAAATTAATAAGACATATATTCATATAACCAATATGCCCAAAGGGCACCTCAACCACAACAACTAACATGTACTTTATAGATGCAAAATTTAGGCACAAAACAACTAACTTGTAATCAATTTCATGCCAACATTTATCTCCATGTTCACATATTTTAGTCTCACTCATTATACCAATTTTTCCATTCAATGTTCATTAACAAGCATTAGCACAAATAGCTATAAATGTCAACTACATTACTTATACCAAATAACCACATTCAAGCATATCAAAGGACAACTCATAACATACATTTTTAACTACCATTCCATCTTCCATCAGTCAAGCACCATAAGCCATGATATCAACCATTATATGTCCACAAACATATATCAAACCTAACAACCATTTCAATCACTCAAAATACCATAACTACAATCCAAAACATAATGGCTATAATATCAACCAAAACACCTATACATGTGCATATTTAAACAATTATCACTTAACTTGTTTTCATGCCAAAACATAACATAATTGATACATAATAACCATACCATTTTGGCCATTTAAAGATACATTAACACATACTAATTTTGGTCATTTCAAAACATACACCAATTTGACCATATTAACCACAACCAACAAGATATCAGTAGTACCTTAAGTACCTCAAATCCAAGGCAACATTTCATACCATAATCATTAACCAAAATGACATATATATACCAAACTCATCTATTAAACATTAGACATAGTCCACAAATACATGCCATTATAACCACGACCAAAGCATTAAAATCTACCGATAAAATTGATGGATAGGGTGATGGATCTCCGACTAGCTTCCAACCCGATCGAGCTGTCGATAATCTGAAAAGTAAGAGAAAGAAAACCTCATAAGAAATGAATGCTTAGTAAGCTCGTATAAACCATAAGCATAATATTACATTTCAATAATGAACATTATAGGTTAAATATAAATCTATACCAATGCCTCAAGATTTACCAAACCATAATTACCAACTCATAAGTGAGTAAATTCATTAATGTCACATATATTTATAATTCTTAACATGAAAGGATTTTATGGGATGTAATGTATAACCATAAACCTTTCTATAAGATTATACGTCTTTCAATTTACTTACTTTCCTTTCCATTCCCAATGTTTATCATAAGCCTCAACAACATTATTAGTTCTCAATTCAATGTATAAATCCATGACATAGATAGATTTATTCAAAGCATAAGAAATTTACTAACATATGAATACATCATTTATCTCATTAAACTTTTTATAACATCATAATACATCCCAATTACGTACTTACCGTATCATTCCCTTTTCTTACCCATTTCATATGCATAATACAAGCATAACCATAAACATCAATCATATCCACAAGCTTGGCATAAGCCTAAGAACATCAACAACACATGTTAGTTCATTTAAACATGATTTATATGAATTTATCATGGATAACCACTATACTTGAGCATGAATCAATTGGATTTATCATCCATCTCAACATAACATATTTTCCATGTAACTCACCATTTCAAATTCTTTCATACGTGTACATGTCTTAGTTCGTATCGAACTCTTACCATTTCCTTTTCAAATCATGCCCGTTGAACCATTTAGAATGCCGTTGGATACCCGGGATAGCTCACACAAAGTGTGTTAACTCATATAAATGTAATTCATCAATTCCTGTACATATATGCTCACAAGAGCTGTGAATAAGTATGCTCACACGAGCTATGAAAATGGGCCTACTCACACGAGTTGTGGGTCGGAACATAGCTACACGATGTTGCTCACACGAGCTATAGAGTATCTGCAACACTTGCCAGACCTCAGCCATTGGTAGGATGTTCAAGACCAGCACCCAAATCACGTAAACCCGAATGACATGTCATTTGTATCCTACGAATTCCTAAGGTTCAAACGGGGCTCGGTAGTTGTCGTATGTCGTTGGATTTACGCCCTTTCATAACACGATAAATTGTATAATAACATATATATATTGATTCATTTTCAATAAAAATCATATAATAACATTCAATTTAACCAACATTATACATAATACAGTTTATACGAACTTACCTGGCTAAATTGCAGAAATGTCAAAGTATAGGGGCATTTTGGTAATTTTCTATTCTCCTCGATTTTCCACTCGATCTTGATCTAAATTAATAATTTCATTCAATCTATTAATTTATACAGTAAAACAATGTATTTTATGCAATTTAGTCATTTTTGACATTGTTACAAAATTGCCCCTAAAGTTTTACTTTTATTCAGTTTAGTCTCTGAGCCTAAAATATGCAAATTAACCATTTTTACCCAAAATTGAGACTAGAAGAATACTTATGGCATCCAGTATAGCCTATTATTGCAACAATTTCACATCAAATCCTTGTACTTTTACTATTTTAATATTATTTTAACAATTTAGTCCCTAATCAAAAAATTCATCAAAAATCACTTAATAAAATACTTTTAAATAACAACCAATATTTAAAATTCATCATTTAAAATCTAAAATCACAAGGTTTATCAATGGCAACATTTAAAATCTTCAACAGTTTCAAAATCGAAGGTACGGGCTAGCTAAACCTAGTTGCAACGATCTCAAAAACATAAAAATTATTAAAATTGGAGCCAAAATCACATACCATGCAAGTAAATTGTCCATGGCCAAAAGATTCATCTCAACATCCATGGATGTTTGGTTTATGAACAAGAAAACTAAAAAGATGATAACAAATTAACCTTTTGTTTATTTTAATTTAATATAATTATCAAATTACCATATTAACCTTAGTTAATAATTAAATAAAACATCAAATTCATGTCCACTATTGTCCACTAACACCTTGAATGGTCTAATTACCATTTAAGTCCCTTTTCCTTTATTCAATTAACCATTTAATCACTCAAATCAAATAGTTATTAAATTTTACATATTTTACGGTTTAGTTTTTTTTTAATTAATTAACTATCGAAACGTTAAATTTTTTTAACGAAACTATAATACCACCTTAATGACACTCCGTAAATATTTATAAAAATATTTACGACTCAATTTATAGAAACGAGGCCCCGATACCTCATTTTCTAAAACCACTTGACCTTAGGGTCTTACCACTCGAACTTAATAAATCGCTTAAATAACATAAATTATCAAATCAAAAACCTTTTTAAAAATCACATTTGACTCGTAAATATTAAATAATAATATTTATGAACTTACTCATCGGATTTGGTGGCCTCGAAACCACTATTTCCGACATCACAAAAAAATGGGCTATTACACATGGCAAGGTTTTATTGAAATTATTAAAGTTTTAAAGGTTAAAATTGTAAATGTGTAATTAAAGGTTAAATTAAATAAAACCAAATAGCACTCATCTTCTTCAAGCTTTGTTTCAACCAATATTGAAGGAAAATAAGCCATTTTAGGGTTTGAACATTCAGTTGGCTTTCTCTCTTGCATATAAGTGTTTTCGAGTCTCGTTTTTAATAATTTTTATGTTTTTGAGGTCGTTTTAGCTTAATCTAGCTAGCTCGAGGATCAATTTGTAAAATTGTTAAAGATTGAGGATTATTCCATGAATTTTTTTTTATGATTCTTGATGTTTAATGATAGATTATGAGTCCTTGTTGATAAATAAACAAGTTTTGTAAAGTGATTTTTAATGAAAATTGCATTTAGGGACTTGTTTGTAAAATATAGTAAAAGTTCATGTTAAATTTATGAAATGATGATTGGCATGGGTTGGTTTAAGTCTCTAGAGAAATCGATTAGTTTGAAAGGAGGATTAAAATGCTTAAATTTCAATTTATGAGCTTAAGGACTAAATTGTGAAAAGTTAAAATGTTATGGGCAAAACAATAATTTTGCATAAATGTGAAATGTAGACTAAATTAAATATTAGGGGTATTAAATGGATTGAATTTGCCTATTTAGATCAAGATAGACCACGTACGGATTTAGATCGGGGAAAAGCTAAAGCCTTGGATTAGTTCGACTTTGTTTCTATGCCCTAATTGTCAAGGTAAGTTCATATGAATAGTTATTGTTTTAATGCTGTAACACCCCAAACTTGGCCTAGACGTTACGATCGAATTTGACGTGTCACATCGAAGTGTTTTTCAAAATTAGGCTTGTTGAGAAAATCCTTTTTTAAACGATAGCCATGTTTGTTACTGTTGGTTTCTTAGTTGGTTAAAAACCTACGGAAGCTACTCTAATGAATGTCATTTTGAAGTTTGAAAATGTGAGTTTGTCTTTTTAAAACAGTTATTATTTTTGAAAATTTGTTTGTATCAGTTTGGTAGTTTAAAACATGAAATTAAACCCAATTAAAAGAAATTAAAATCACCAGAGGCCTTATTACATAAATATCAACCTAATATAAAAATTTAAATAATTAGGTCTAGAATAAAATACTAGCGAACATGTGGCCGAGTCCCTCGCAGCTCCAAATCATCTAAGGCTGGGGATTACCTGTACAGTTAAAAGAAAAGGGTGAGTTACGATAACTCAATGTGTAATCCCCTATCATACAGTAACAGTCTGGGCCTGAGCCCTATTCAGTAACAGTACAGTGTGGGCCTTAGCCCATTACAGTAACAGTGTAGTGTGGGCCTTAGCCCATTACAATATCAGAATTAGAAATAGAATACATGTGGCCCTAAGCCCAATACAGTGACAGTATCAGTAACAGAAATGCAACAATGCAATCATGCAACCCATCCTAATCTAGTCAACACACCACCCATACCAACCAACACACCATGTGGGGATTAAATCAACCCACCCCGCCAACACACCAATATCGGACGCAGGTTGCAAAGACTAATCGATGATCGCAGCAAAGCTGCCAATAATCAGAATGGCTAAGAGTCGTAAACAGGATAGCTATAACACCGTGAGTACAGTAATATGATTGGCACATAGCCATCGATAGCTGTAGTATGATCGGCACAAAGCCATCAGTAGCTGTAATATGATCGGCACAGAGCCATTGGTAGTTGTACTATGATCGGCACAAAGCCATCAGTAATGGTGATATGATAGGCACAAAGCCATCAGTAGTAGTGATATGATCGGCACACAGCCATCAGTAGCATCGCAAAAAAGCCGCCAACGATGATCGCGAAGAAAGTCGCGATGTAATAGTATCGCGAGCAAAGCTACGAGTAACGCGATATGTGGCAAAGCCACCGAATAATGATGATTGTGGTAGAGCCACCAAGATAATACTTCTTCCATAATAAAGATCCCAACCCCATGCAGTATGTCGTGTATGCAAAATGCCATGCTCAGAATCAGACATACAAATCACAGACAGATAAGTCATTTACGTCACAGACAAATCAATCATTTACATCGCAAATAAATCAATCATTTACCCTCGAGGGGCAAAATAGTCATTTTACCCTTTGGGGGTATATCGGTCAATTTACCTAACAGAGGTATTACAGTCATTTTACCTACAGGGGCATCACGGTCATTTTACCCTACAGGGGTATTACGGTCATTTTACCCTACAGGGGTATTACGGTCATTTTACCCTACAGGGGCATTACGGTCATTTTACCCTACAGGGGTATTACGATCATTTTACCTTACGGGGGTATTAAGGTCATTTTACCCTACGGAGGTATTACAGTCATTTTACCCTACGGGGGTATTACGCCCTACGGGGGTATTACGGTCATTTTACCCTACGGGGTATTACAGTCATTTTACCCTACGGGGGTATTACGATCATTTTACCCTACAGGGGCATTATGGTCATTTTACCCTACGAGGGTATTACAGTTATTTTACCCTACGGGGGTATTACTGTCATTTTACCCTACGACAGTATTACGGTCATTTTACCCTACAGGGGTATTACGGTCATTTTACCCTACAGGGTATTACAGTCATTTTACCCTACAGGGGTATTACGGTTATTCTACCCTACATGGGCATTACGGTAATTCTACCCTACGGGGGTATTTTGGTCATTTTACCTACCTTGGGGTCTCGGTATAGTTAACGACATTTCCGAAGGCCTACAGTCGCCTCGAGCGACACAGATAATCCATTTGGTCAAAACAGTGTAAATGGGCTCAAAGCCCAATATTCGGCCCAAATGGGCCCACACGCTCGTGTGGCCCATTTGGCCCAAATTCAATCACGGCTATGCAAACTTCATAGCCCAATCCAGTTTCTGCTACTTTTCGTAAAATTTATCCGTGTAGGGCCTATGAGCCCATTGGGCCCACACGGCCCAACGAGGCCCATAACGGCCCAAGTGCACGAGAACCCTCGTGGTGGCCTCTTCAGTCTATCGCCCACGGTTGTGGGCTCGATTTTACCACCCGAGCGATCGCACGCTCATGAGGCCTCAAATGCCAAAGTTTCGGCTTTTCGGCTTTTGCTGATTCACAGTGGAGATAGTGTGATTACACACCTGATTACGATATTGCTCTACGCTCCACGAGCACCCAACCTAGGTTCAAGCAAGATCCAACATTAGTCCATTAACCAATAGGGTAAAGCACCCTCTTATTGACGCTTAATCCGAACCACACTTCTTACCTTGTTTGAATGAGGGTGACCTTAGTCCCTCTACGATCGCTATTCAGAAACGATCACCCACCCTTGTCGGTTCCTATAGTACAATAAAAATTCGATTAGTAATTGATAGGGCACATTCGGCCAACCCCAAAAACCTAAGGTAACACTTTTACCTTACCAGTACGTTGAAGACGAAAGTGTGACTCCTCCTAACCGTTCACACTTCACCACTCCTTGAAGAAGACCCTAGAATCGCAACGAGTACGTGAAGGAGGAAATGACAATTGGTTAGCAAAAGGGAGTATTCGGTTTTGGAAAAGAAGAAGAAGAGCATGGGGTATTCGGTTTTAACAAGAAAAGCAAAGAATAGATTTTGAACACTTACTAATAGTCCGAACCTTTGCAGTAGATCGACGCAGAGAAGGATTACTAACAGTGATATTCGGCCAGCCTAGAATAGAAAATAAACAGAAGTTAAAAGAAGAGAAAGGGAAGGTTCGGCTAGGCTATGAAAGAATCCGATTGCAAAAGAAAAGGGTAAGGAACAATAGATGTTAGGTTTGACCAAGAAGAGAGGAAGAGATTAGCAAAGATGCAGAGAAGAAATGACATGAATGGTCAATTTCGTAACACAAAAAGAATTAGAGAGAACCCGAAATGCCAAAAAGTGCAAAACCTAAACTGCCAGCAAGGGAATTCGGAAGCTCTCCTATCAACACAATGCCTAGTGCCGAAAATGCTCTCTCTTTTCCCCTTAGCCGAATTCCACTAAGCCTCAGAGTCCCATTCGGCCACAACTCCCCTCACATTCAAACTCCTTGAAAATCTCCACAAATCACTCCCCTTATCCCTCCTTGATATCCTCCATAACAACTCCAAGACCAATTCAAACTTCACCTTGCAGAGTCTCAGTCCAACTCCACTTCTCCTGCTGCAAGGAAATAAAATAAATATTCTTTTGCATGCTGAGGGATTCGAACCTCAGACCACTAGTACACTCCACACGCCACTTTCCACCTTTACCAGCAGACTCCTTGTGTCATGATTTCACCAAAAATATTTATAAAGCCTTCAAGCTAAGGCCAAGATTCACTTAAGAGCAAAAAGCAAAAAAATTTCTAAAGCCCAGGTTTGAACCCAGGACTTCTCCAACACTCCCAACTCTTCCTAAATCACTTAGCCACTAAAGCAAACAAGCAATTTGTGTCATTTTCTTGCACACATAAATATTCATGTGCCGTCTCCTAACTGATCCCACGCTCAAGGCCCATTCCTTCTAGGCCCCAAATTTGGGGCGTTACAAATGCTATTTCAAGTAGTATGTTATTATGTTATTTATCATGTGAATTCATCGATATATAAATAAATCAATGCCACGACGGTTATCGAGTCCCAGTTGAACCTTAGGAATTCGTAGGATACAAATGACATGTCATTAGGGATTTCATGTTTCGGGTGCTGATCTTAAATGTCTTTGTAACAGCTTGGTTTTCAGTGGTAACAGAAATGGTGATTCGAGGTCACCAATTTCGATGAGTAAGCTCGTAAATTTTATTATTTAGTATTTACGAGTCAAATGTGGTTTTAGGAAGATTTTTGAATTAGTAACTTGTGTTTTATAAGGATTTATTAAGTTAAATAGTTTAAAAAATAAGGTATCGAGACCTTGATTCTATAAACGGAGCTGTAAATATTTTTATAAATATTTACGGAGTGTCATTAACGTATTATTAATTTTCGTTAGAAAATTTTAATGTTTTGATAGCTAATTAATTAAAAAGGACTAAATTGAAAAAGGTGCAAAACTTGCTAAAGTAATTAAATAGCATAAATGGTAAATAAGGGAGGACTAAAAGGAAAAATATGCCAAGTGGAATGGCTGAGGCGGCATAAGTGTGAAAAAATAATAAAATCATGTGATTTAAGGGCAAAATTGGAAAAAAAATAAAATTAAATAGCCAAAATTTGATTTTAAGGATTTCTAGACATTTCTTCAAAATTTCAGCCAAAACAGCCATAGGAGAGCTCCTTAAGCTGGTTTTTCATATTTTTACTTCAAGTTAGTTTAATTCTTGCCCTTTTCTTTTATTTTTTATGTTTTTAAGACTTTTACAATTAGGTCCAACTAGCTATTTCATTAGTTTTTGATTTTATTGGAAATTTTGAAAGTTACCATTGATGACTATTGGATATTTTTTATGAAATAACATGGATTTAGAGCTTCAATTTTGCTGTATGATGATTTTAATAAGTAATTTTGTTAGATATTGATTTTAGAACTAAATTGTAAAGAATTAAAAATTTAGGATTTGGTATTAAATTTCTATGTATCAGGGGCTGTAAGATAGCCTAGAATATTTAGATAAATTATCAATTGAGAAAAAATTAGTTCATTTGATATACTAATTAGTAAGGGGACTAAATTGCAAAAGTTATAAAAATTAGGGTAATTGTGTAATTTCAAAAATTGAGGGGTATTAATTGTGAAGTGAATAGAAACTGAAATATATGCTAATGAATGAATAATTTTGTATTCTAGATTAAGAGCCCGAAGACAATCGTGAAAAAGGGAAATTAACAGAATAGTCCCTGAGCTACTACAAATCTTACAATTTAACCCAGATAAGTTCGTATGGTTAAAATTTAATGTTTATATATTAAATTGATGAATGATATTATGTATGTATTCATATCTATTGTTGAAAGAAAAATATTGTGGAAATTATGAAATTGAATTGAGTGTTCAAAACAAATGGAACGTGGGATTGAGTACAATCGTTCTGTGGCGAAAGACAACAAAAGAAGAATTGACGGCAAAATTACCCAAGTAAACCGAGGTTCAACATTTGTTGCGAACTTTCTTGTTTACTTACCGTTTAGCTCTCATGAGCTTCTGTTTAACTCATATGAGTTTCAGTTCAACCTTAATAGGTTTCCGTTCAGCTCTATTGAGCTTCTGTTTAACCCTTATGGGTTTCCGTTCAGCTCTTATGAGCTTCAGTTCAACCCTTATGGGTTTCTATTTAGCACTTATGTGCTTCTGCTCAGCCTTCAGGCTTCTGAAAACGATGTACTCATATCCATAAGTCGTTCTCCAATTTGGTAAGATTTGGTAAGTGACCTACATATTTAAAATTGGAAGATTGGTTATTTATTGTTGGAATTGACTTGAAATGAGTGTATTCATCAACTGAAGTTGTGATTGGCAGGAAGTGTATATTGAATGATTTACTTAATTGATTGATTATAGTAGGTTCGATAAGATTTATGTTTAACCTATCGAACTTACTAAGCTTCATTAAGCTTACTTGTGTTGTTTAATGTTCTTGTAGATTAACATGAGGTTGGGAGATCGGATCAACACATCAAGTCACACTATCCAACTCATCCCAGTAGTCTTTGAAACGTATACTATGGTTTATATGGCATGTATAGGGTTGGTATGGATTTGATTAGAGCCTGGTTTGTATAAATGCTAGGAGTGAAGTTTTATTTAAATAATCAACTTATATATATATACATAATGGTTTGAAAATGAAGTAAATTAAAATATAGACGTGAATGATATATGCTTGTATGTATGTAATGTTATGTTATGCTTAAGACATGATTTTGATTTGTTTTGATTGCTTGTTTGGGATGTATTAATGTATCAAAATGTTGTGTATAAGTTGATATTAAAATGGGTGAGAAATGTGGCCTTAAAATGACCTATTTTCGTCCACACGGGCAGAGACACGGGCGTGTGTCTTAGCCGTGTGTGACAAACGACCTAGCACATGGGCGTGTGGTCTGGCCATGTCCCCTTCATCTTTAAAATTGAGAAACAGAATGCCCAGGTATTTTCACACGGCCTAGCACACGGGCGTGTGGCTTGGCCGCGTGACCCTTGCACCTTAATTTCATAACACACGGCTTAGCACACCACTACAGCAAAACAGACTTTTAACGGCGTTTTTTTAGGCTTTTAGCGGCGTTTATAAGCGCCACTAATAGTATTTGCGGCGCTTTTGAAAGCGCCGCAAAAAACGCCGCTAAATCAAATGCCGCAAACTTTAGCAGCGTTTATGAGAAAAAAACGCTGCTAGAGGTCATGACTTTTAGCGGCGCTTTTCCCGCAAACGCCGCTAAAGACCATGATCTTTAGCGGCGCTTTTTACACAAACGCCGCTAAAAACCATGACCTTTAGCGGCGCTTTTCTCATAAACGCCGCTAAAGGTCATGACCTTTAGCGGCGCTTCCCAACAAACGCCGCTAAAGACCATGATCATTAGCGGCACTTCCCCCAAAAACGCCGCTAAAGACCATGATCTTTAGCGGCGCTTCCCTAAAAACGCCACTAAAAACATGACCTTTAGCGGCGTTTTTCCTCCAAACGTCGTTAAAGGCCATATCTTTAACAGCGCTTTTACCAAAAACGCCACTAAAAGTCATGAAAAATAAAAAAAATTTAAAATATTATAAAAAGAAGCAGATATCAAAAAGAAGCATGCAATAAACAAGCGTTGATTGGATAACAATTTAAATACAAATCCATTCCTATCCCTCTGCCCGCTTAAGCAAGTCCTTTAGCATTACTTTGATAACAGTTCCTATACAAATCCATTTATGTTCTAGGGGCACAACTAACTTCCGTTTGATTGTAATAATCAGCCTGTTGCTTGTAACGCTACTGATATGAACTCTGCAAAGATATGAAAGTCACGCAAATCAACTGCAAGTAGCTTGTAGTGATCACTGAGCACTTCTCCATTCTCTACAAAAATATGAACTCTATATCATTCTACAAAGAAGCATGTGCCAAAATGCACCAAAAGCAAGATACTATAAAGTACAAGAAGCTAGCTTTGTGATTCCTTCAATCAAAAGTTTGTTGATGCACAATGAACCATAATTTATAAAATCTGCCATCAAATCCTTAAAACATCTACTAGATGCAATGGACATATGACTTCCCAAAAAAAAATATTTAACAAACAAATAGAAACTCAACCAAATATGAGCTATTCACAGAATGGTTGAAAGGGACAATTTTCTGTTGCATGGCATCTTTAATGTTAAGTTTATGTACAATGGAAAAAGCACTCTTGGTAATAGCACTAAGCATCCACATAAACCAGAAAAACAAAAATAGGAATTTGATAAATAAAAACAATAATAGCAGTAATTTGTCGTACAATAACTTGAAGAGCTGGGCAACTTACCTTGCGAGATTGATCTTTGTTGCACCAATTTTGTCCATCAACTAAGCTGTAGGATTCAATAAGGGAAGCCTTTTTGCTGGTTACCTAAAGTAAGAAATCACCGTTTAAAGCACGATGATTGCACAAATCAATTGCAATCATAAATTCAAAAATGCACCTCTTTAAAATCCAGTTCCACGTATAGATACGGTGCTTTTCCCTCATCCCTGTGAATGAAAGAAAACAAAAGCACAATTAAACTTGTTAATATTCAGGCTTCCATAAGGTAAATCAAAATTTTCAAGAACTACACAAAATATGCAAAAGAAAAAAATACAAGGGAACATGCATTTTCTCTAGATAATTATTGAAAAATAAACAAAGCGGATAACTAATGCCAACAAATAGAAACATAAAACTTAAGTTACAAGTGTTAGACACAAGTTAAACGATAAAGGTAGAAATTTCACAAGTCTGTCTTATGTTATGAGTTTATCCAACTCACAAGAAAAATCGAGCACCGCAATCTGAAATTTGAAACTCTTTTTATGCCCATAAATTACCCGGTGATAAGATTAATATCGTACCCAATATATAAAGGCAAGATGGTCTCCCCAAAGGTAAGGTCACCTCTATAGCGATAGATCCGATCAATTAAAAAAACAACCAATCCATACAATTCACAAGTCAATTGATCTCGATGCCTCTCTACGAATCAATATTCGGGTTAGTTTTCAATTTGACCAGTAGATCCGATCTAGCTCAAACAACCATAACTCTAAATGTCTATACTTAATGCACTTGAAATTTAGTCTTCCAAATTTTATTTTCAAAAATCTAATCTTTCTAGTTTATGGATTTAAAAATCCGCTTTCAATTTTATACAATCACATAATATTTTAACTGAAAAGTTAAAAATATTAACTATTTGAACTAATTAATAAAATCATTAAAAGAATATATAGACATTAACAAATACACCAAATTTATCTTAAAACTGCAGTGTTGAACAAGAACGATCACATATTGTCTCAAATTGATAAGTCTTACCACCCCAAAATGGAGGCACCCCACATAGGAGAATGTAGATGATCACCCCAAAGACTCCACACATCGCACTCGGACCGTAACACTTGTTTAAAACCTCAGGTGCTACATAGTATGGGCTTCCAACCACAATAGAAAAGGTATCCCTTGAAATTTTAACACCTTCATTAACAAAACTACTCATTGCTTATTGCATACGCAGCTTCACAATATTGTGGAAATTTCTCTAATTTTGTTTTCCTGTTGGAACCAATTCAACAGGCTACCAAGAATACTTAATTCAATTTGGTATATGTAAACTAACATCGAAGTCTGCTACATCCAATCCTAAACATCATTTTCAACTCTTACAATATTTTTAAAATATCACTTGGGTATTTCAATATTTATTTGTTTTTATTCCATATATATATTAATGAAAATGAGTACACCAATTTAAATATAAATGTTCGTGTAAACCTAAATATAACATATGTTCTTATTCTTGTAAGTTGAAAATTTTCAAAGAAACATTTTCCTTTCATCAAATGCAATCATCAAATACAAGTAGTTAAAGAATAACAAGAAGAAAAACCTAAAGTTGTGAAACCAAGCTTTTGAATATAGATAGATAGATATAGAAGAATGTATGCAGTTTCCATTCTAATTTTAAGCTAGCCAGTTCATGGAAAGTGAGCAAATTAAGCTTTAAATTCAACATGAACCATTCACCTACAAATGTTTACCAAATATGGGAGATCATGAACTGACCAGTTTGAAACTGTCCAATTGCATTGTAGACAGGAAGCTCAACCTCCACTGTGTTCACATATTGAATCGAATCTTTACCAAGGAAGTCAAACTAAATGATTGAAACAAGAAAAAAGAACGTTAACACCAATATCAACCAAAAGGTATGACTAGCTTCCATAGAATTCCACAAAAATTTTCAAAGAACTAACATTAATTGCAAATCAACTAAAACTACAATAAAAGGTCATAGGATCCATTCCAATGATTACCAAATTTAGTACAAAAGAAATATCAGATCTTTTCCAGAACATAAACCGACTTTACCTTCAATTTATTTGGTGGAATACACTCCACATTTCCTACTTTAAGCATGCAAAGCAACCAACGATTATCAACTTCATCATCATCCTCGCACGTTTGCCCACCATAACATGAAAATACCGAAAAGAATTGCTTGAAAACTTCTTTGATAACTATAGGTTATAGGACCTAACAACATATTAACAATTGACTATCAACATATTTCAACCTATGCATCTAGCTCATCCCGAGTCCCAAAAATTTTTCAAGAATGAAGTTTTAATCAAAGCAGTAAAAGAACAAACAAAACCTTGGACGCAATAAACCAAACACAATGATGAGCGCAACATTATTGGTTCCAAGTCAAAAGAGTTAAAAAGTTAAGAGAGCAGCCAAAAAGAAAAGAAAAAGGCTACTACAAAAACAGTAGCAAATGATTTAGTTGATGATGCAAACCATTTTTGCCCTTTTTCATAACATTTTCATTAATGAAGAAACAACAAAAACAGATTTTAACATTCTTCTTTTTCCTTTTAACAATTTTCTTACATTTCAAATCCAAATCTGCCTCTTCACGGCCACCACTGGTACCAGCTACATCAGATCCCCCGCGTGACGATGAAGCCAAACCCACTACAGAAAAGACGCTTGGGTCATCGAAAATGCCGTGGTATCCTTCACTAAACCTCGTCGCTTTCACCAATAGTGCTTTCTCCACGATCTTCAAGCTTAGTTCTTCATTGGCTTCCTCGTCGTCACTACTGCTTAGTACCATCAATGGTTTCGAATCTAATGGTTCTGATTCGTTCTTTTCGATACGAAATCTAGGGTTTTTATTTTATTTGACCTTTACTGTCATTGGATTTAGCGGTTGAAATGCAAAATTTTCAAGATAAATGCAACCAGTTGGCGGCATAAAATTGGGGATTTAGGGGAGGGGGTGAAACGGCGTTGTTTCAATAGAAAGTTTTTGCGGCGTTTTTGTAAAAAACGCCACTATAGCTTAAATTTTTGTGGCGTTTACGCCACTATTGCTCAATTTTTTTTCATTTTTAATATATTTTTTTCTATTTTTTCTCTTTCAAAACTTTTGTACTGAGATTATTATTTTTTGGAATTTTTATTTTTTAAAAATTTTGAATATTAAAATTTTTAATTGAAATATGGACTAAAATATTAAAATTAAAATTTTTAAGTTTTTAATTTTTTATTTTTAAATTTTTTTGAAATTTTTTTTTGAAATTTTTTATAATTTTTAAATTAACATATAAAAAAATAGTATCATGTCATGTGAATTACCTTAAATTAAATTATTAATTTTAAAAAATAGTTCACCTCAAGTTTTTAAATAACTTAAATTAAATTATTACTTTAAAAAACAAAGTTGAACTGATATTTTTTAAACGGAAATAATGACTAAAACTTTTTAAGTTTTTAAACATAACAACTTATATGACAATTTACATGTATTTTATTTTTTTAATTTTATAAACTTTTAATTTTTTGATTTTTACTTTTTCTTTATTTTTTGAATTTTTTAAAAAATTTCATCATTTAACAAATCTCAAGTAAACCTTAAATCCTAAACCATTTAATATATGTAAAGTTTATCTATTTATCTCTTAAATAATTTAAACTATAATCATAATTTTAATATATTAAAATTAATATTATGTCTTTTACAATTATATAAGAAATTATTTAATGTATAAATTAAAAGACACTAATTAATCTAAACCCTAAACCCATATCCCCTATCCCATAAACCCTAAATCATAAAACATAAACCCCTAACCCCTAACCTTTAACCCATTAACCCTTAACCCTTAACGCTTAAACCCATTAACCCTAACTCTTAAACAGATAATATTTTGTTACGGCGTTTTTTTTTTAAAACGCCGCTAAAAATTCAAAATGAAGCGGCGCCGTATTGCTCTCTCTTTGTGCCTTTTATTATTTTAATTGTTATTGGATGATTTTTATTTGTATGTGAAAATATATTATATGATTATTATTGTAACTATCAACAAATAAAAACAAAGTATAACGTAGTCATGAATAAACTATGATATTTAAAAAAAATTACTATTAATATTATTATGTACTTCAATATTTTTATTTGTAATATACATACATTAGTCGGCAGGTAAGGGTAATGTATTTAAATTTGTATAATATTTTCAATTTTTTAAATAATTTAATTTAAATTATTAATTTAAGAAAAAACAAAGTTGAACTGTTATTTTGTAAACGAAAATAATGACGACTAAAACTTTTTAAGTTTTTTAAACATAACAACTTATATGACAATTTACATGTATTTCATTTTTTTTATTTTTATAAACTTTTTATTTTTTTGAGTTTTATTTTTTCTTTATTTTTTAATATTTCAAATAATTTCATCATTTTACAAATCTCAAGTAAACCTTAAAACCTAAACCATTTAATATATATAAAGTTTATCTATTTATCTATTAAATAATTTAAACTATAATCATAATTTTAATATATTAAAATTAATTTTATCTCTTTTACAATTATATAATAAATTATTTAATATATAAATTAAAAGACACTAGTTACCCTAAACCCTAAACCCTAAACCTTTTAGCCCTAACCCCATAAACCCTAAACCCATAACCTTTAACCATTAAACCCCATAACCATTAACCCTTAAACATTAAACCACAACCCTTAAACCATATAATCCCTAAACATTAAAATAGTGACTCCTACACCTTACACCCTACACCATTTATACTCTAAACCATAAAATCTAAACTATAATGATAATTAATTCAATATTTTAAATCTAATACTATCTCTTTTACGATTATATAAGAAAGTATTTAATATATAAATTGTTCAATTATTTGTGGCTAATGCCCTAACTTTTGCGGCGTTTTTTAATAAGCGCCACTGATGCCATTTTGTCGTTAGTATTAAAAAAATAAACAACGTTGTTTTGCTCAAAATTTTGTGGCGCTTTTATAAAAGCACCGCTAATGCTCGGATCTATAGCGGCATTTTTAAGAAAGCGCCGCTAATGCTCAGATCTATAGCGGCATTTTTACAAAAGCGCCGCTAATGCTCAGACCTGTAACGGCGTTTTTATGGAAGCGCCGCTAATGCTCAGACCTATAGCGACGTTTTTACAAAAGCGCTGCTAATGCTCAGACCTATAGCGGCATTTTTACAAAAGCGCCGCTAATGCTCAAACCTATAGCGGTGATTTTACGAAAGCGCCGCTAATGCTCAGATCTATAGCGGCGTTTTTACGAAAGCGCCGCTAATGCTCAGATCTATAGCGGCGCTTTTAAAAAAGCACCGCTAATGCTCAGACCTATGCGGCATTTTTACAAAAAGCGCCGCTAATGCTCAGACCTATAGCGGCGTTTATACAAAAGCGCCGCTAATGCCCAGATCTATAGCGGTGTTTGGGAAAAAAATGCCGCTATTGCTCTTTTTTAGCGGCGTTTGGGCAATAAACGCCGCTATTTCTCAACTTTTTGCGGCATTTTCTTTCAAACGCCGCTAATGTATAATATTTGCGATGTTTTTTTTATTAAAACGCCACTAAAAACGCCGCTAAAAGTCTATTTTGGTGTAGTGCACGGGTGTGTGACTTGGCCGTGTGATACGATCCCGAGTTGTGAAAGTATTATGGGTCGTAATTATGCCCGATCGTTAAATCAAAGAAGTATCGTTGTAACTCGGAGTTTGTTGAAGTTCGGCTGATTGTAGGCTAAATGGGGGTTGCAATTTGGTTCAAGGGTTGTGTGTGTCAATCAGATGAAGGCTCGGTTTGAAAATAGAAGAAATAGGCAATGAAATGTTTAGGATGGATAGAAGGACTTAAGGACAAGATCGAACCAATATTATGAAAATATTGACCCGGGACTTATACGTCGCTTAAGGTTGCTGGAATTCGTTAAAAGAACTTCGACCCACTATCTATAACGAGATAGGAACATAAAAGTATATCAGGTGAATGCCACACTCGGTGAAGAGTGATAAGTTCAAACAAAACAAGGTTGACGCCACTAGTGAACTAGATAAGCCAACGCGAGTCTAAAACAAAATTTGGGAGTTTAATAAACTCACAAAGTGATAGAAATTCGTTCAAATTGCAAAAAGTCTCTTTGCTTAGTCGAATCCATCACATATCTTACTTAGCCATTTGAACCTATTTTGGAAACTAAACACCACACTTAGCTGAATTTAACCCCTTTGTTCTAAATCGAACGATACTTCTCATTTAATGATCGAGCACAACTACGACCCGGAATACTTCACAACTCGGGATCGTATCATTTGGTATCAGAGCTAGTCAAAATCGAGGAGTACAAACGTTCATGAAGTGCCGGAGTAAGTATTTGAAAAAAAATATTTGAAAAAAAATTTAAAAAAAAATCGTGAGTCAAAGTCTTTTATTTGTACTTATCATTTGTAATAAATAAAAAAGAAAAAAAAAAGAAAAGAGAAAATACGAAAGTGTTGAAAGATTGTGCATTCCCGATCAGCGAGTCCCTGCTACTATCAATCAACCTTTTCACGCCACACTTGCTAACCATTTATTTTCTTCTTTCAGCCTACCCAACACCAAAACGAAATTTACCCTTGTACCCCTTTGAAGCCGACCCCTAAGCGAATAGTTAAGCCTAAAAGAGTCTTTTACGAAGTTTCGAGAGGCGAATTGAGTGGTAAAAGGCACGAGTGTTGAGAGAGCATTCGAGTGTAGAAAAAGCCATTTAACGAGTGCAAACATGAGTGTGAGTGCCAACCAATTTTTCTTTGTGAGTGAAATGTGGGATTTTGTAGTGAGGTATTTACTTTCTATTTTATTCTAATCACTTTTCTTTTCAGCAATAAAATCATGTTACGAGAAGAGTTTTCAAAATCAAAATTTCAATATGTGATGAAAGAGATGCGTAGGATCGTGAGCTCTAAGTTTGAAAGGTTGCACGAGCGATTGGACCGATTAGAGGAAAGAGACCAACATGAACGACTTTCTCCAAGTCAAAAGACGGAGTCTAGGTTATCAAGAAAACAATCGTCCAATGACTATTTCGGAAGAGATCTATATCGTGGTTCTTATTCATCAAGGAATTCGAGACGAAATAAAATAAGTTTTGAGTTTGAAGCCTATCAAGATGATGAACGAGAAAGCACAAGTCATTCTTCGTATGCATCAAAGTATTCATCCACGGAGGAGTCCTTACGAAGAAGTGAATGTGATTCGTATGTAAATCTTTCCATTCAAACCCGACGAAAATCATCTCATTCTGATTCTTTTATTTTATCTTCATCTTGTAACGAAAGGAAGCGAGAAAAAGAAATAAAAAGAAAAGAGAGACAAGAGAAGTTGATGCAAGAGAATGAGTAGACGAAATCGAGAGAAAAAAAAGAGAAGTGAAGGAAAAAGAAATCGAAAAAGAAAAAGAGAATGAAAGAAAGAAAAATGAGATTGAGAATCGTGAGCAAGGAAAAAAAATTGAACATGAAAGTGAGATAAAAAGTGAGAATGAGTCTTCAAAAGAGACGATAGAAAAAGAGAGAGAGTTTGAAAATGAAACAAGTGAAAAGGAAGAAAGTGAGCAAGAAAGAGTGATGAGTGTTTTTACTAACCATCCTGTGAGTTCTCATTGTATTGTTTCTTCTTTTCAGGTTTCTCGAAATCCCATTGATAAATTTCAACTTCACTATATTTCCGATGAGAGGCAGTTCAAGTTGATCGAGAAAGGTAAGAACATAGATGACCCTCGTCCACCGGCACTTAAAGGTAAGCAATGTGAGGGTTCTATGACGTTTAAGTCTCCACCATCCCACTTGAATGTTTGTGACAATATAGTTGATATGGTTAACTGCCATTCTTTGTTTAATGTTGATGCGTCCGTTTTAAAAGATGGCAAGACGAGTTTCTCCAACAAAAATTACCGCGTTGACAAGTGCGTTGGTGAAGTAAGTATAAATCAGCACAAACAATTTTCGGACTTGTGTGTTAAAAAGTTGCCATGTAAAACTCCTAGTCCGATTGTTTGTGATGTGAGTGAGACGATTCTATTTTTTTGTGTAAATTCTGCATGTCTGTGTAAGTTTGATCGAATGAAACTTGAGATATATGATTATTTGAATGTTTGTATGCTCACATCTTCTTTGTTTCATGTATGTGAGTTGTTGATGAAATAAAAGCCTTTGTTGTTTTTGACAATGAACGACCAAAATCGTGTGTTTAAGCCTGGAGCAAGTTATCTTAAGTTGTTGCTAAATAAAGGTGAGTACTGTAATTTTGTTTTGAATAAATGTGTTGAACTTTCTCATCTTCTCCGAATTTTATCGCTATGTGTGAAGACAAAGCATGTGAACATTATTGGCTTGCAAAGTCAAAATTCGATTTATGATTCTGGAAATTGCTCCATATTGTGGTTTAAGGGATTCGAACATGAGTTGCATACTTATAATTGTAGTTTGTTTCGTGTTCCTACCATGCTGCCAGCCAAGAAATATTCAAGTCAACGTGAAATGGTCAGCAAAAACTTCGTTTTTGATCCCGGTGATTATTATTCTTTATTATTGATCAAGGGATTTGGACCATGGAATCTAAATTTCTGAGACTATAACCTTCGAATACTTTGTGAATTTGGTTTGTTTCCATCGAAGAAAAAGGTAAGATCGATTTCTATTTTTGATCCCGGTATTAGTTTATTTGTTCAAGTTGTGAATAAAATCTCGGAAAGTTCTTTTGTGTTTAACCTTCATCGTGTCACTAATTTGTTTTATTCTTTTGTAGGTGACGATGTGAGGTGGTACCCTCCTAAATAGGGAGGGAATGCAAATGACCTTCTTTCTTTCCGAGCCATTTGTGGCTCTCAGAATGTTGGAAATGATTCTGTCCGAATCATGCACATAAGGGTTTGTGACCTTGAAAATTTTTTCTCGAGCAAGTAGCCCGATTTGAGGACAAATTGCTTTAAAGAGGGAGGGGATGATACGACCACGCCCAAGAACGGCCTTTGTTCAGCTCACCAAGCGAGGCTTGCCATCTTTCGCAAGCTGAACTAACTCGAACTCAGCTCGTTGAGCTCAGTTTAGCTCGATTTCAGCTCAATGAGCTCGTTTCCATCTTTTTTTATTTTATGCGTTTTAAGTTGCTGGAATTAAATAAGTTATTTAATTGAATTAGTTAATTAGTTTTCAGCTCATAAATATGTTCAAATTTGATATTTATTAATTTGAGTTAAGTGTGTTTAAATTTTAATACATGTTTTTAATATGTCTAGCTACAGCATTTTAATGTGTCTTAAGCTGAACATTTTAAATACATGTTTTTAAATGTGTCTTAGTTGTTTGTGTTTAATATGTCCTAATTGAATACATCATTTTAATGTGTTTTTAGTTATTGAATTAATGTGTCTAAAAGAGAATTAATTTGCTGAATTTATTTTGTGCAGGTACATGTACAAGGGACAGCATAAGTGCAAGAATGAAGATTAATGCAAAGTGTGCTGATGATTGGCTTCTCCCAAGTGACCATTCGGTCACATTCAGCTAATGCATTGATGGTATTAATGAGCACATGTATTTGGAGCTAGAGCAATTAAGCTGAATTAATAGTCAGCAACAGTTTTTAGCTTCTCCAAGTGGCCGTTCGTGGAGTCCAATAGCCAGGAAGCTATTCACATTGAACCTATTCAGCTAGCAACATTTTTTTCACACCTTGGTGGCTGCACAAATCACCCTTTTCACACCTCAAGGCCGATTGAATTCAAGTGTTCACACAAGGGACTGTTTGTGCGCCTAAATTCGCCTTTATTATGGTCGCTTTGCTTGTTTATTTGCCCAAGGAAGAATTGAAAGCTGATCATAACTCTTTGGTTGATCAAATGCAGCTCCATTCAGCTCATTCTTCACTTCAATTAATCAAGCTAGTTTAGGAAGCATTAAAGGACGTTTTTAAGAAAAAGTTAAAAAGTTTTAGCCCATTAATCAACTTAATTAAACTCCAGCTGAATGTAGGCTTTTAGATGCTGTCCATTGGTGTCTCCCATGCTAGGAAACTTTAAGGAAGCTTCCAAGGACGTACAAGAAACTTCCAGGAATTTTCCAGCCTCTTTTAGCTTTAATTGGCTGCCCATTCAGCTCCCTAAATTGCCTTTTCAGCTAGACCTTGTATTTGGCTATAAATAGCTTATTTTGTGAACATTTTGTGGTTAGACAATTTACTTACTCTTTATGAAATTTACAGCAATTGTGAGTTATTCAACTCCCTTTGTTCTTTTGTGACTCAATTGACTTATCAAGTTATTCATGTGGCGTTCAACTTTATACCGAATGGTTCCTATCTCCATATAGATAGTGGGTCACGGTTTATCTATCCTTCTACCCACCTTTAAGTGTCCTATAAGATTTGGGATAGTACTCCATTTAGTACTGGTTCTTTCTTGACCTTAAAGCCATTCGAGCCATCCGCATTTCCATCTTCAAATCACCTAGTCTCTTTGCTTAGCCGAATCCATCACATATATTACTTAGCCATTTGAACTTATTTTGGAAACTAAACACCACACTTAGCTGAATTTAACCCCTTTGTTCTAAATCAAAAGATACTTCTCATTTAACGATCGGGCACAACTACGACCTGGAATACTTTCGCAACTCGGGATCGTATCACCGTGGGACCCAAGTTAGAGATTTACACGGGCATGGACACAGGCTGGGACACGACCGTGTGCCTCACATCGAATGCCCACACGACCCAAGACACGGGCGTGTCTCCTGGCCATGTGAGCCACACGGCCTAGCCACACGGGTGTGAGACCCCTGCACCTAGGGAAATTTTTTTGAAATTTTGGAAAAAATTCTTTGAGTTTCTGGTTTAGTCCCAATTTACTTTTAACGCGTATTTTGGGCCTCGAAGGCTCATATAAGGGACATTATGAATGATTTATGAATAGTTTTTGTTATGTATGTTAAATGATATGAGATATTTGTATTTGATTTGAAAAGTCCGGTAATATTTCGTAACCCTATTCCTGCGGCGGATAAGGGTTAGGGGTGTTACAGTCCTACCGATAGTTGAGGTCCTATGTAACGCCCCTAATGCATATCCGTCACCAGAATAGGGTTACAGAGCATTACCAAACTTATCTCTTAAACAATCATACATTTCATAGTTATTTCTCATATCCAAACAAAAGTCATTCAAATTCATTCATATAGTCCCTAACACGAGCCCTCGAGGCTTAAAATAAGCATTAGAAGTGGTTCGGGATTAAATCGAGTACTTAAGAAATTTTTAGAAAAACATGAAAAAAATTCGACGTGCAGGGGACACACGCCCTTGTGACCAGGCCGTGTGTCTCACACGGCCAAGAGACACGCTCGTGTCACAGGCTGTGTGGACATTCGAAATGGGATCACATGGTCGTGTCCCAGCCCGTGTTCGACCCCGTGTAACTCACTGACTTTGGTCACACGGCCAGATCACACGCCCGTGTGCCAGGCCGTGTGAAGCTAATGACTTGGTTTCTAAAGAAGTATCAGGGGACACACGGCCGTGTCACCTGACAGTGTGTCACACACTGCTGAGGCACACGCTCGTGTCTCTACCTGTGTGGACAAAAATAGGCCATTTTCCAAGCCTTATTTCTCACCCAAAGTGGTACCAACCTAAACATACCAAATTGCATATGACCATATCATCAATAGGCATTCAAACTAACCAAAATTCAAGTTTGAAACATGCAACATCATTACCATTAACCTAAGTACTCTTAGGCATCACAATTGGCCTTTATACAACATGCAAATATAACCTCCAGAAGCTACCTAAATGGTCAAATGCATACATGATACATTGTGCCTAGAACTTAGCATGAAATTTCATCTCAATTCCAACCATTTGGTACCAA
Organism: Gossypium sturtianum; assembly: GCA_025698515.1. Lineage (NCBI taxonomy): Eukaryota > Viridiplantae > Streptophyta > Magnoliopsida > Malvales > Malvaceae > Gossypium > Gossypium sturtianum. The sequence continues at coordinate 129,297,519 of CM046949.1, read as the reverse complement.
AACTCAATTTCACAAGAAAGGCATTCATATAATAACTATACACCACAATTCACAAGACCATATATATATATATATATTTCAAAATATATGAATACTTGCAAGCCAATTCAAATGGCCAAAATTCATCAAGACATAAAGGCTACATTAGCCAAAAGACCTATACATGCCATATAACCAAAATACACAAAGTTCAAAAGTACCAAAACAACGGCTGGATAGTGTGATGAGATTTCTGACAACTTCCAATCCGAGCAAGCTTCGAAATCACTATAAAACACAGAAAAGTAAACAGAGTAAGCTATTAATCTTAGTAAGCTCGTATGGCTAATAAGTACAACTTACCATTCGTTCACAATTTAAAGAAGCATAAGTAAACATAGGAAAGTTTCAATCAATCCAAAGGTTAGCACATAATCATAACCTTGTTAGACATGTATGAATACATCAACTATGAATTACTTGTCATACTTTTCACAAATACCTGAATTGGTTCGTATCATCTCTTATATCCTCGTACCATCATCTTTACCCATTGAACCATTTGGAATACTGTCAGATACTTGGGAATCTCACAGATTAAGTTCCAAATACGTGGTTAAAACCACCTCTATCTCATATCTCATATAGATGCTCACTCTCGAGCCATCACTGGGCTTGCTCACACAAGCTGTCGATCAAGTCATAACTACAAGGTTCTGCTCACACAAGTTGTCGAGTAACTGCAACACATGCCGAAAAACTCAACCACCAGTAGAACGTACGGACCAGCACCCAAAACACAGTAACCCCTAATGACATGTCATTTGTATCCTATCTATTCCTAAGGTTTAATCGGGATTTCATACGTTACCCAATCTTCGTCAAATATTTTCGTGAAGTCCTATTCATCAAGAATGCAATAATAAAGTATTTAAAACACAATTACTTTAATGCTTATTAACATACGAACTTACCTCAAATTAGTATGGAGAAAATCTACTGACCAATCCACTACTTTATCTTTTCCTCGATCTAAATCCGAACGTGGCTTATCTTGATCTATATAATAAAATTTAACTACTTTAAGTCTCATTCCATTCAATTCAATCCAAAAATTCATGTTATGGAAAAATTACTATTTTGCCCCTAAACATTTAACTTCTTTACAATTTAGTCCTACTCTCATAAAGATGCAAATTCATGCAATTAAATTTCAACCCATTATAGCCGAACATTATTTAGACCCATAACAGCCCATATTTTTCATTATTTCACACATTTACCACATAATTTTCATTTTTCTCAATTTAACCCCCTAATTTGCAATTTCATTCAAAATCACTTAACAAATGTTGTTTATCTAACAACAATCATTCATTTTCTACCATTAAACTTCAAAACACATACACATTCAACAATGGTGAAATCCTAACTCTTTAACAATTTTTCAAATTAGTCCCTGGGCTAACTAGATTAAGGTACAACGACTCTAAAAACATAGAAATTATTAAAAACGGATTGAAAATCACTTACATGCTAGCTAGAGAAGTAACCGAAACCTTCAAGCCCTAAACATGGCTTCTTCTTTGTAAAATTTGGTGGTGATGAAGAGAAAATAATGATATTTTATGTTATTAATTATTTTACGTAAGTTATTTAATAATTTACTATATTAACCTTAAATATTATCATTAAAACACTTGATAAAATGTCCATAAATGTCCACTCAACTCAAAAATGGTCAAAATACCATATATGGACTCTTACACATTAATTCTATAGCTATTTAATACCTTTAGACTATAGAACTCAAGTTTCACACCTTTTGCGATTTAGTCATTTATATCAAATTAAACATGCAAACGATAAAATTTCTTAGAGAAATTTTTATATGACACTACTAACATGTTGTAGACATTAAAATATTAATAAAATAAATATTTTGATGTCGGATTTGTGGTCCTGAAACCACTATTCTGATTTCACTAAAAACGGGCTGTTACAACTCTTCCCCCGTTAGGAATTTTCGTCCTCAAAAACCTTACCAGAAAACAGGCTAGGGTACTGTTTCCTCATAGCTTCCTCGGGTTCCCATATAGCCTCTTCAACACCGTGACGTTGCCAAAGAACCTTCACTAGAGCTATGCTTTTGTTTCTTAACTCTTTAATCTCTTGGGCCAAAATTCTAATCGGTTCTTCGCTATACGACATATTAGGCTAAATTTCAATCTCTGCCGGAGAAATTATGTGCGGCAGATCTGATCGATACCGTCTTAACATGGATACATGAAATACATTATGAATCTTTTCCAACTCTGGCAATAACTCAAGTTGATAAGCCACTGGCCCAATTCTCTCGATAATCTCATACGGTCCGATAAATCGCGGACTCAATTTTCCTTTGCGACCAAATCGAAGAATCTTCTTCCACGGTGATACTTTCAAAAACACTCTGTCGCCTATTTGAAATTCAATATCTTTACATTTCAAATCCGCATAGGATTTCTGTCGATCTGAAGCTGTTTCAAACTATCAGGAATTACTTTCACTTTCTCTTCAGTCTCTCTGATCAAATCAACCCCGTGAATCTTTTTCTCACTAAGTTCGGTCCAGTACAACGGAGTTCGGCATTTACAACCATATAAAGCTTCATACGATGCCATCTTTATGCTCAATTGAAAACTATTATTATATGTAAACTCAGATAAATATTTTTCCCAGTGGCCCTCAAACTCTAAAACACAACAACGAACCATATCTTTAAGAATCTAAATCACTCTCTCGGATTGACCATCGGTTTGAGGATTGAAAGTAGTACTAAAATGCAACCGTGTACCCAAAGCCTCTTGCAATTTCTTCCAAAATTGTGACGTAAACCACGGATCTCTATCTGAAATAATGGAGACCGGCACTCCGTGCAATCTGACAATCTCTGAAATGTACAATTTAGCTAATCTATCAAGTGAAAAGTCTGTACGTACCATAATGAAATGTGCAGATTTCGTCAAATGATCAACAACAACCCAAATAGCATCTTTCTTTTTCGGAGATAGGGGTAATCCCAATACGAAATCCATCGAAACTCTATCCCACTTCCACTCAAGTATTATTACTGCCTGTAATAGTCCTGAAGGTACTTGATGTTCAGCTTTAACTTGCTGACAAATCACACATTTGGACACAAAGTCAATAATATCCCGTTTCATACCTGACCACCAATACAACTTTCTCAAATCATGATACATCTTGTTACTCCCCGGATGAATAGACAAGTTACCCCTGTGTGCTTCTTGTAAAATTTTCTGTATAAGCTCTGGATTTTTCGGTACACAAACTCTATCTCGGAATAATAAACAATTATTTGTTCCAATCTGAAACTCTGAATCAGTAGTCGACTTACATTGTACTCGTTTAGCTTTCAATTCATTGTCACATTTCTGAGCTTTACAGATTTGCTGGAGAAACATCGGTTTAGCTTTTAACTCAGCTAAAATTGAACCATCATCAGACAAGCTCAATTTTGTCTTCATCACTCTCAGAGCAAACAAAGATTTTCTACTTAAAGCATCCGCGACTACATTTGCTTTTCCCAGATGATAGTTGATTACTAACTCATAATCTTTCAACAATTCGAGCCATCTTCATTGTCGTAAATTCAAATCTTTCTGAGACATCAAATACTTCAAACTCTTGTGACCAGTAAAAATATGGCATTTTTCACCAAACAAATGGTGTCGCCAAATCTTCAATGCAAACACGATCGCAGCCAACTCCAAGTCATGTGTCGGATAATTCTTCTCATGCATCTTTAACTGTCTGGAAGCATACGCTATCACTTTACCTTCTTGCATTAAAACACATCCCAAACCGTTCAATGACGCATCACTAAAAATTACAAACTCTTTACCCGGATCAGGCTGAACCAAAACTGGTGCTTCAGTTAACAGTGCTTTCAACTGATTAAAACTCTATTGACATTTTTTAGACCACTCAAATTTCACATCTTTCTGTAACAATCGAGTCATCGGTGTAGCAATCATCGAGAACCCTTTAACAAAACGCCGATAATAGCCAGCTAATCCCAAAAAACTTCTGACCTAGGATATGTTTCTTGGTGGTTTCCAATCAACAACAGCTAAAATCTTACTCGGATCAACTCGGATGCCATCCGCTGATACTATGTGTCCCAAAAATCCAACTTCTTGGAGCCAAAATTTGCATTTGCTGAATTTAGCAAATAATTGTTTATTTCTCAAAGTTTGTAACACAATTCTCAAATGCTCGGCATGTTCAGACTTATCTCGAGAGTAGATCAGAATATCATCAATGAATACAACAACAAATCTGTCTAAATACGGTCTAAAAATTCTATTCATCAAATTCATGAATACTGCAGTAGCGTTAGTTAACTTAAATGGCATAACAAGAAATTCATAGTGTCCGTACCTAGTCCTGAATGCAGTTTTCGGCACATCCGAATCTTTAACCCGCAATTGATAATAACCAGATCGTAAATCAATCTTAGAAAATACGGTGGCACCTTTTAGCTGATCAAACAAATCATCAATTCTCGGCAATGGATACTTGTTTTTTATCGTAACTTTATTGAGCTGTCGATAATCGATACATAATCTCATCGATCCATCTTTCTTCTTGACAAACAGATATGGTGCACCCCAAGGCGAGAAACTTGGTCGTGCAAAACCTCTATCCGTTAACTCTTGCAACTGAGCTTTCAACTCTTTCAATTCTGTTGGAGCCATTCTGTACAGAGCTATCGATACCGGTGATGTTCCCAGTACCAACTCAATAGAAAATTCAACCTCTCTAATCGGTGGTAACCCGGGTAACTCCTCTGGAAAAACATCTGGATATTCACAAACCATTGGTACTGATTCAATCTTCGATTCAGACACCTTTGTATCAAGTACATAAGCAAGATAAGCATCGCAACCTTCTGATCTTAGCCAATATCACAATAGGCAACCCACTCAAATCATCAGATTCAATATGAAGAATTTCACTATTCTGACATTTCAACTCAACAGTCTTTCGTCTACAGTTTACAACAAAATCATGCAGAGCCAACCAATTAATACCCAAGATCATATCAAATTCATCAAACGGTAAAAGCATCAAATCACCCAAAAAACAGTAACCTTGAGTCATCAAGGGACAATTCTTACAAACTTTATCAACTAGAACATACTGGCCTAAAGGGTTTGATACTTTAATCACAAATTCAGTAGACTCAACAGGTAAATTCTTACTAGACACTATTCGTACAGACATATGAATGGGTCAATCCAAGATCAATAAAAGAAATTATATCAGTGTCATAAAGACAAAAAGTACCAGTGATAACATCTGGTGCCGATGCATCCTCACGAGCACAAATAGCGTAAGCTCTGGCTGGCGCTCGGAATCCTTTGTTGCACCTTTGCTACTATTCACATTTCCATTATTTTGAGGTGGTCTCCCTCTAGCAACTGTATTACTCGGCCTTGTTGTTGGAAATTTTTCTTTCTCGGATAACTCAGGACAATCACGAATAAAATGATCTTGCGAGCCATATCTGAAACAAGATTTATTATTCATCTAACAATTTCCAAAATGCCTTCTTCCACATTGTTGACACTCAGGTTTGTTAACTTTGACGTTACCAACGCTCTATACTGAAGTGACTTGAGCTTTTGGACTCGTGTGTTGCTTTCCACGATCTCTGTTGGAATACCCCACCGAAGCAGTCGAACGGTTAAAAGAATCCTTTGATTTCTTTGACGATAAATGATATGATTTACCCATCGACCTCTTTCTCGAATCTCTAGCCTCAGAATTGGCTCTTCTCTTTTCTTTGCTAAGCTCCTCGGCTTTGCAAGCTCTATCGACCAAAACAACAAATTCTTTCAGTTCTAGAATTTTGACTAGAAGCTTGATATCCTCATTCAACCCGTCTTCGAACCGCTTACACATAATTTCTTTAGTGAAGACTCATTTTCAAGTATACTTACTCAGTCTCACGAATTCTCTTTCATAATCGGTTACGGTCATACGACCCTGATTCAACTCTAGAAATTCTTTGCGTTTTTTATCAAGAAATCGCTAACTTATGTACTTTTTTCCTAAACTCGGTCTGAAAGAATTCCCGCGTAACCCATTCTCTTAGTACAATAGATATCAAGGTATTCCACCACTAATAAGCTGTATCTCTCAGAAGAGACACAACACACTTAACACACTCAGATGGTGTACAATACAATTCATCAAAAACTCGAATCGTATTCTGAAGCCAAAACTCAGCTCTCTTAGGATCATTATTGACTGTAGCTCTAAACTCTTCGGCCCCATACTTTCAAATTTTATCAACAGGTGGTTTGCTTAAACGTACAGGTTTTAGAACTTGAGAAGCTACGGGAATCGATTGGGGAATAGTTGGGGGTGGAGGTTGTTGAGCAGCCGGATTCGTTCGGACAAACTCAGAAAACCACTCATTCATCATTTGGAAGAAGGCTTCCTTGGCCTCTCCTCCCCCACCCTCAGATACGAGTCTCGAACCAGACGGCGTTGCTCCGTGATCGGAGGCTGGCGCATTACCTTCTACATCGTCGGAATCTACTCGATTGGAATCCATTACTTTATGAAAACATAATTTAAAACTTGTCAGGAGATATCACACTATCACAGGTTAAATATGGAATGTATAGCTAGACTCACACACGCTACATTAGTTTGAGAATCGACTAAACCGTAGTTCTGATACCAATAAATGTAACACCCCTAACGCGTATCCGTTGCCAAGATAGGGTTATGGAGCATTATTGAACTTATCTCTTAAACAATCATACATTTCATATTTATTTCTCATATCCAAACAAAATTCATTCAAATTCATTCATATAGTTCCTAACACGAGCCCTCGAGGCTTAAAACAAGCATTAAAAGTGGTTCGAGATTAAATCGAGTTGTAACATCCTAATTTAGGGCCTAGTCAGAATAGTGGTGCGAGACCACAAATCTGAGGTATATGAATGAGTTTTTGAGGTTTATGCTATGTATGCATGCTAGTGTGAAAGTTTCATGAAGCAATTTTGTGAAATTGCGGTTGAATTGTCCAAAAGGACTAAATTGCAAAAGTTGCAAAATGTGAGATTCTAGAAGATATTTGTGTGAAATAGCTTTAGAATATTAATTAGATGTCCTTAAATAGAAATTTTCCCAATTTCTAATTTTTGGACAAATTTGGGCATGGATGAGTTAAAATAGAAAGTTTATCAAAAAGGGCATTTTGGTCATTTAACAATTAAGTGATTAAAATAGGAGAAAAGATGACAAAATTCATTCATCTTCTTCTCCAAGGCTGCCGAAAATTGAGAGAGCCATTGTTAGGGTTCTTCAAAATTTTCAAGCTTGCTAGTAAGTGCATCTAAGCCCTGTTTTTGATATTCTTCGTATTTTTGAAGTCCTTGTAGCATGAGTAAGCTATTTTTAGCTATTTGATGAGCTATGATGGATGTTAAAAAATGTGGCCATGTATGAAATGCATGTATTTTGATGTTTTATGGAAGATTATGAAAGCTTGATGTAGTAGAAACATCTTTTGCTAAATGAGTTTCCATAGAAAATGCATGTAGGGACTAGTTTGTAAAAATCTTGAGTTTGGTCATACATGTGTGTTGTGATGAGAATTGATGATTGCTTTAGTTGAGTAAGTGATTCGGCTAAGCATGAAAGGCTAGAAAGTTGAATAAAAATCACTTTACGAGCCTTGGGGGCAATAGTGTAATTATGAGAAAGATTTGGGGCAAAAGAGTAATTTTGCCAAAGTATGAGATGTGGGTCAATTTGGTCAATGTGTGTATTGAATAAGCTGATTTATTCATTATAGATCAAGAAAGACAAAGCCCAGATCAAAACCGAGGCAAGAGCAAAGTGGTGGACTAAATTGCACGTTTCTATACTTTTGAGTATCGAGGTAAGTCTATGCACACACAATGCATTCATACTTACAATTTGTTAATGCTAGCTAGTGTATAGCATGGTTGAGAATGATTGAGAACCTATGTGGTTCAAGTGGAATGAATGTGATAGATTTTGTGAATGGATGAATGATTGAGTAAATAGATATGTGAATGTGTAGTGATAATGCTAAAAGATGGGCTAAGTGCGATACCATCTTAATGCATAATGACGATGAGCTGGCTATGTACGATGCTATCGTTGGGTATATTGTCTAGTGGGCTATGTGCGAAACCACTACAATTACCTTTATGGTAGGCTAAGTGCGATACTACCTTATTTATTGATTGTTGTGGACTAGTGCGGAACCACCGAGACATTAGCTGTGTGGATTTACTGTGTGGATTAGCTGTGTGGATTAGCTGTGTGGATGTATTATCGAGAAATAATGATATGTTGTATATTGTGTAAATGTGATATTGAATGCAGGGGTGCATGTCAATGGTTATGAGTAAGTGACTCATGATGTGTTGGAAATGTGGTAAGGGATAGAAAGAGTAAGCATAGTTGTACATTATATGTTAGTATAATGCTAATTGTTGTTTAGCTTATATTATGTTGCTTAATTGTTTATGTGTAAACTTACTAAGCTCAAAGCTTACTCCCTTTCTTTTCCCTTGTCTTATAGAGTAAAAGTGTTGAATCGAGATATGAGGATCAATTGGAAGATCGCCCACACTATCAACACACTCTGGTACATGAGACTCAATGTTTTGTATATGGCATGTATAGGGGCTAGACAAGTTAGTGAATTTTGTTGTAAATGGCTATGATGTGTTGGCCTTTAGATGGATAATCTATTTTGTATAATGCCATAGTTGTTGGCACTTTATTATATGAAAAGATGAAGTTATCTATGTAAGATTGTAAGACTTTGAGTTGATTATGGATGTGTTGAATGAGTGCATGATTGTGTCTGCTAGAAGGGTGAAAAGAACTTGGCAAATAGCTTTGTTCTTGTCTATGTGGGTAGACACACGGGCGTGTGTCTAGGCCATGTGTGACACATGGTCAGCCCATGGGCGTGTGACTTGGCCGTGTGTCCCCTGCATGTTAGTATTTTAAATCAGAATAGACCACGGACTAGTCACACGGGCGTGTGCCTAGAACGTGTGTGTTAATCAGTGTTGGCCACGGGCTATCTACACGGGCGTGTGTCTAGACTCTAGGCCGTGTTAAGGTGGTCAGTGTGCACCACGGGTGGAGGGCACGGGCGTGTGCCCTAACCGTGGGGCATTGGCAGAATGCTTGAGTTTTCATGCACGGGTAGTGACCATGGGCATGTGTGACATCCACGGGCGTGCCAAATCTTACACGGGCGTGTGAGCCCTATATAGATGGAAAAATTTTAAGATCGTAAGAGTTTTCGATATGGTCTCGAGAGCCCTCGTGTGTTTGAGAGAGGCCTCGTAGGTCGGGATTGAGGTTGTTGTGATGGCCAAAGAGAGTGGTCATGTTGTGCCTAAGTGGCGATCTTGAGGTCTTTAATTCGGTAACGCCTCGTGCTCGGTTCCGGCGTTGAATACGGGTAAGGGGTGTTACACGAGTACTTAAGAAATTTTTAGAAAAACATTGAAAATTTTCAAAGTGGAGGGGACACACGGCTGTGTCACCTGACCGTGTGTCACACACTGCTGAGACACACGCCCGTGTCTCTGCCTGTGTGGACAAAAATATGCCATTTTCCAAGCCTTATTTCTCACCCAAAGTGGTACCAACCTAAACATACCAAATTGCATATGACCATATCATCAATAGGCGTTCCAACTAACCAAAATTCAAGTTTGAAACATGCAACATCATTACCATTAACCTAAGTGCTCTTAGGCATCACAATTGGCCTTTATACAACATGCAAATATAACCTCCAAAAGCTACCTAAATGGTCAAATGCATACATGAGACATTTTGCCTAGAACTTAGCATGAAATTTCATCTCAATTCCAACCATTTGGTACCAAAACTCAATTTCACAAGAAAGGCATTCATATAATAACTATACACCACAATTCACAAGACCATATATACATATATATATTTCAAAATATATGACTACTTACAAGCCAATTCAAATGGCCAAAATTCATCAAGACATAAAGGCTACATTAGCCAAAAGACCTATACATGCCATATAACCAAAATACACAAAGTTCAAAAGTACCAAAACAACGGCTGGATAGTGTGATGATATCTCCGACAACTTCCAATCTGAGCAAGCTTTGAAATCACTATAAAACACAGAAAAGTAAACAAAGTAAGCCATTAAGCTTAGTAAGCTCGTATGGCTAATAAGTACAACTTACCATTCATTCACAATTTAAAGAAGCACAAGTAAACATAGGTAAGTTTCAATCAATCCAAAGGTTAACACATAATCATAACCTTATTAGTCATGTATGAATACATCAATTATGAATTACTTGTCATACTTTTCACAAATACCTAAATTGGTTCGTATCATCTCTTATATCCTCGTACCATTATCTTTACCCATTGAACCATTTGGAATAATATCGGATACTCAAGAATCTCACACACTAAGTGCCGGATACATGGTTAAAACCACCTTTATCTCATATCTCATATAGATGCTCACTCTCGAGCCATCACTAGGTCTGCTCACACAAGCTGTCGATCAAGTTGTAACTACACGGTGCTGCTTACACAAGCTGTCGACTAACCGCAACACATGCCAGAAAACTTAGTCACCGGTAGAACGTACAAACCAGCACCCAAAACACGGTAACCCCTAATGACATGTCATTTGTATCCTATCTATTCCTAAGGTTCAACCAGGATTTCATACGTCACCCAATCTTCGTCAAATATTTATGTGAAGTCGTATTCATCAAGAATGCAATAATAAAGTATTTAAAACACAATTACTTTAATGCTTATTAACATACGAACTTACCTCAAATTAGTATAGAGAAAATCTATAGATCAATCCACTTCTTTATCTTTGCCTCGATCTAAATCCGAACTTGACTTTTCTTTATCTAAATAATAAAATTTAACTACTTTAAGCCTCATTCCATTCAATTCAATCCAAAAATTCATGTTATGGAAAAATTACTATTTTGCCCCTAAACATTTAACTTCTTTACAATTTAGTCCTACTCTCATAAAGATGAAAATTTATGCAATTAAATTTCAACCCATTATAGCCGAATATTATTTAGACCCATAGCAGCCCATATTTTTCATTATTTCACACATTTACCACATAATTTTCATTTTTCTCAATTTAACCCCCTAATTTGCAATTTCATTCAAAATCACTTAACAAATGTTATTTATCTAACAACAATCATTCATTTTCTACTATTAAACTTCAAAACACATACACATTCAACAATGGTGAAATCCTAACTCTTTAACAGTTTTGCAAATTAGTCATTGGGCTAACTAGATTAAGCTACAACGACTCCAAAAACATAAAAATCATTAAAAACGGATTGAAAATCACTTACATGCTAGCTAGAGAAGTAACCAAAACCTTAAAACCTTAAACATGGCTTCTTCCTTGTTATATTCGGTGGTGATGACGAGAAAATGATGATATTTTTATGTTATTCATTATTTTACGTAAGTTATTTACTAATTTACTATATTAACCTTAAATATTATCATTAAAACACTTGATAAAAGGTCCATAAATGTCCACTCAACTCAAAAATGGTCAAAATACCATATAAGGACTCTTACACATTAATTCTATAGCTATTTAATACCTTTATCCTATGCAAACGATAAATTTTCTTAGCAAAATTTTTATATGACACTAATAACATGCTGTAAACATTAAAATATTAATAAAATAAATATTTTGACGTCAAATTTGTGGTCCAAAAACCATTGTTCTGATTTCACTGAAAACAGGCTGTTACATTCTACATTTTTTTGCGGATACTCCAAAGCTCATGTGAGCAGCATCATGTAGCTTACATTCTGACCCAAAGCTCATGTGAGCAACAATGTAAAGGAAAGGTTATGATTATATGTTTAAGCACACTTTGTGTGAGCTTTCCTGAGTTTCTGATGATATTCTAGTTAGTTCAACGGGCAAGAAAATTGATTGAAATAGTAAATTTCCAAATGGTGTTATGCATATGTTCATGGAAAGGATGAATGATTCAAATGATGTACTTGCATATGGAATTGACTTATCATGTGGATAATCCAAATGAGTTATGTATAAATGCACTAACTTTTGTATTGATGATGATGTTTAGGCTTGTGCCAAGCTTGTGGTTTGAGATACATTATGCTCATACTTATTGTTATGTAAATAAAATGGTAAGTTATGTTTCATTTTCTACGAACTTACTAAGCATAATGTGCTTACGTAGTTTCTTTCCTATGTTTTATAGATTATTGGAAGCTTGATCAGTTTGGAAGCTCGTCGGAGATCTATCACACTATCCAGCATAAATATCGGTAGTTTTTGAATGTTTTGGCCAAGGTTATAATGGCATGTGTAGGTGGACTTGTAATGGTGTTTAGTTGAATGTTTAATGAATGAATTGGTATGTATAACTTGTGCAAGCTGCCTTGGTTGGTACCATTTGGTACCTTGTTGGATTGTGTCATTTTAGGTACTTGTGATGCATGAGTAGAATGACTCAAATGGTATGTTTGTAGTGATGTGTTAATGGTCATGTTTGTGGCATGATTTGATAGAAGTTGAATTATAATTGATGATGGAAATGTGACCAAATATGCATGTTTAGGTAAGTTTTGATGTTTGAATTTTAGGTGCCTTGAATGGCATATTGGTTAGTTGATTTTAGGATTCTTGAATTGGTCATTATGTGTATGTTTTGATAGGGTTTTGATGCCTTGATTTTGTGTACAAAAGGCCCTAAGGTTTATGCTTGAGTTGGTGTTGGAAATGGCTTGATTTTGGGTAAATTTATGTCCACACGACCTAAGACACGGGCATGTGACTCAGCCATGTGTGGCACACGGCCTAACGACACGGCCATGTGTTTAGGCCGTGTGTCCCCTGTAGGTTCCTTTGTATGCAAGTCAGTGAGTTACACGGCCTGACACACGGGCGTGTGAGGCAATTTCGAGAGTTACACGACCTGGCACACGAGCGTGTGACCCTACTCAGAGAGTTACACGGGTAAGGACAAAGGCTAGGACATGGCTGTGTGTCCCTAGTTCAAAGGTGACACGACCTGAGACACGGGCGTGTGTTTCATCCGTACGAGGCACACGGCCTGGCTATACGGCCGTGTGACCCCTGTATTCCAAAATTTGTAACTTTTTCATAAACTTTCCAAACGATTACAATTTGGTCCTGAATTGTTTCTAAGGTGTCTCTAGGGCCTCGAGGGCTCGATTTAGGGACGATATGCATGTGAATGATTGTTTTATAACATGTTTATGATAATGTATGAAATGTATGTTTTAATGTTCCGTTTGTACATTAATACTCAGTAACCCTAATCCGGCGACGAATACGGGTTAGGGGTGTTACAATCTCCATTTTACTCTAGTTCTTGTGACTTTAAGCTCTTACTTTATTAAATAAAGCCATTGTATTGACTTAAGCTCCTAACCAGGGATTTAAGTAGCGGTCCGTTATCGAAATAGCGGCCGTTATATAGCGGTAGCGGCACCGTCCGAAACTACTACTGCCGAAATCGCTATTATGTTTTACAATAAATTTTGTGAATTTTTTTAAAAATTCACGACCGCGATACCCGCAGTGACCGCAATAGCATCCGTTATGTCCGCAACCGCGATAAACGCAACGCGACCGAAAACGCGGCCGCGACCGCAATTTAAATCCCTGCTCCTAACATCACGTTTGTTTTGCCAAAACTTGATAATATTCTAACTCATTTCACCTTTCTATAAGATCCATCTCCAAGCTTGATCTATCAACAAAAATTTGTAAACAATTAGGCAAATGATTGCAAAACATTTTAAATAAAATCATGTTTAGGATTTTGGATTTAGGGCTTAAAATTTAGAGTTTAAGATTTAAAGTAAACTAAATGCTCAATTTTGGCTTAAAGATTTTAAACTCTTAAATGAGCGAGGGCCAAATCTTTCATGATGGTTGATTAAAGACCAAACTTTCTTAGACTAAGGAATTTTGCGAGCAATTGTACGACCAACAAAAGCCCTTATTTGAGTTGGTCCATAAAATTTTGGTGACCACTTTGAATTGCAAAAGTTTTTATTTGAATAAGTAAGAAAAAGTAATCTTTAATCAGCCACTCTTACACTCAAGATGGGAAATGCTGTAGTGAAATGTTTAAGCTTAGAGTAAGCATTTAATCTTTATCATGACTAAGCCAAAATATGAGAACCTTCCGGTAGTGCTGTATAAAAACTCGAGTCCTTTCCGCTCTGGGGACAGAATTCACGAGCGTTTAAAATAGATTTATAGCCACAGGGATCAATATTCCATAAAGGCCCACAGAGTCCACACATTGAAATATATATCTAAGAAATTATGAAAAAGAAAGCTCAAACGTCAAACCACATCCATACATTGAAGAAGAGGCTATCCGTAATCTCACCCTCTCGTTTCCGTCATCCACCAATTACTTACCGCTCACTTATGCACTTGTACTTAATCAAAACTAAAACCTGTGTGCCTTTGCTACGCACCACTTCTTAAGCAGCTTCCTCTACGATCATAATGGTGTCGGTTACTGTTTCTGTAGCCAAACCAACCCTTCAGGTTCATTGCCGTTCGTCTTATTAACTAGTGCTGCCCCTTTTACTGATCAAATCAACGTTTCTTTTTCTTCCAGGCAAATGCAAAGGGTTTTGCGGAATTCTCAGGTCTGCGCAACTCAGCTAGCCTTACCTTTGCCAGGAAAACCTCGGATGACTTTCAATCAGTCATTGCTTTCCAGACATCTGCTGTGAGTTTGACGCTAGCTCTATCTATCAGCTTTATCTCAGCATCTCCATCCTAGGCTCCACCCACCGTCATATTGTTACCTTAATCTGAAGAGAGAACTTTTTTTCTCTACTGCAGAATGCAGAGTTGACGATGCCACACGCACGCAATATAATGATCAATATCTATGTATTTCTTATAGCATTTGCGTTGTTTGTTTATAACTAGTGATAGTTGTAAAGAACCGGAAATCATCTTAATAATATAATACAATGCCAAAGCTCACGGCTGCCCTTTGACCATAAATTCCTCAGCAGACTTGCAAGTAGCGAAAGGGACAACTGAACTGAAAATATCTTCAATTGTCTCTTTATACGTGTTACACAACACGGTTTCTTGAAGAGCATTTAACTCTTATCTTGTTTATGAATGATGTGCCTTTCAATTTTGGTTCGCAGATGTAAAAATATACTGAATCTATCATTCATTCATTTAAATATATATATCCTTAACTTCTGGTTAAGTTTCAAAATACAATTGGAACTACCTTGTTCCTTTTACTTATGTGCATCTTGTTTGTAGTTGGGAATCAATAATGGTGGATACCGGAAAGGCGTGGTAGAGGCAAAGCTAAAGGTCGCTATTAATGGGTTTGGTAGGATTGGCAGGAACTTCTTAAGGTGCTGGCACGGCCGTAAGGACTCCCCACTTGATGTCATTGCAATCAATGACACTGGTGGTGTTAAGCAGGCTTCTCACCTTCTCAAGTATGACTCTACCCTTGGGATATTCGAAGCCGATGTTAAACCTGTTGGTGATAACGCCATATCTGTTGATGGCAAGGTCATCAAGGTCGTTTCTGACCGCAACCCCGTCAACCTCCCATGGAAGTAAGAATTTATGTTTCTCATATCTCTAGTTCCACAATAAAATGCCTCGGATTTTCATATAAATTAACAATTCCTGAACAATTGTTGGTTATCATTCAAAATGACAATGTTGATGCAGAGACTTAGGCATAGACCTGGTGATCGAAGGAACTGGTGTGTTCGTCGATAGAGATGGTGCAGGAAAGCACATCCAAGCAGGAGCGAAGAAAGTGCTCATAACTGCCCCAGGAAAGGGTGACATCCCGACCTATGTTGTCGGAGTTAATGCTGACATATACAACCCAGATGAGCCCATAATCAGTAATGCTTCTTGCACCACCAATTGCCTTGCTCCCTTTGTCAAGGTTCTGGACCAGAAATTTGGTAACTCCTTTGACCAGATTGTCCCCGTGCCTACAAATTTCTTAGTTTGCCTCGGTTTTTTAATTCGCACTTCTTAAAATGGTTCAAATCAAGTGGTACGTATGTTAAGTAGATACAGCACTGATATGCCTATTTAGAAGAATGGCGCTTTTCTAGTTATACACCTAGTGCCTAGTCAAAGATTCCAAGTCTAGGCAACCTTCTGACAGTTTAATAGTTACGAACAGAACATGTAGGCATGCGATAATACAGAACTAACATAATATATGGCAGGTATAATCAAGGGCACAATGACTACAACTCATTCATATACTGGTGACCAACGATTACTTGATGCTAGCCACCGCGACCTCAGGCGTGCTAGAGCTGCAGCTCTCAACATTGTTCCGACTTCAACTGGTGCAGCGAAGGCTGTGGCCCTTGTACTCCCTACTCTCAAAGGCAAACTAAATGGCATTGCCTTGCGTGTACCAACACCAAATGTCTCGGTCGTTGACTTAGTTGTCCAGGTCTCAAAGAAGACCTTCGCTGAAGAGGTGAATGCTGCTTTCAGAGAAAGTGCAGAGAAGGAGCTTAAGGGTATCCTTTCTGTATGCGATGAACCCCTTGTCTCAGTTGATTTCAGGTGCTCTGATGTGTCCTCCACCGTTGATGCATCACTCACCATGGTCATGGGAGACGACATGGTTAAGGTGATTGCTTGGTACGACAATGAGTGGGGTTACTCTCAAAGAGTTGTAGACTTGGCTGACATTGTTGCCAACAACTGGAAGTGATTCGAAATACTTGTCTGCAGTGTGATATGGTTAATTTTTGCTCACCTCATTTCTTTTCGGCTTTCATCAAGAATGTATACTTTTAACGTGGACTGTATGCAATAAAAATCCTGCTTTCACTTTGATGGCCTTGCTCCATGCTATATATGCTATTTCTTGGTTGAAGCATGGAGTATAATAATAATAAAAACAGTTTAATTCATATACTATAAACCTAATTAATTTAATCCTGATTTGAGATTAGTGGTAATAATAAGAATAAAGCTTTTCATCTTCCGAATATGGATGCTTTTCTATCGGCTTTAGTCTCTCTAGCTCATAAAATTATATGCCTATCATTTTATGCGAGGTGAAACTCTCACAGCCCTCGAACAGTGTACAAATACAACTTCCCCTCCCTCGCCTTTCTGGTTCCCTTTCATCCTTTTTATCCTTTCCTCTTTTTGAGGGTAAACCAAGAATAGGCAGACATTGACAAACATGTTTAACATTGCAACTTTGAAAGGGTAAGGATGGTTTCACTGCAGGAATGTGTGAAATTTAACAACGATGCTTCTGTTGTTAGGTCTGTTGGAATTGCAGGGATTGGGGGAGTGCTTAGGGATGATAAAGGCCAAGTTCTTACATTATTTTTTGGTCCTGCTTCTTCATTGGATCCTGCTGTTAGTGAAACCATTGCCATTAAGGCTGCATTGGAGGTTTTCGACCAGACTTTCTGGAAAGGAAAGGCTCATTTGGTTGTTGAGTCTAACTCTGAAGTGACCATTTCCTGGTGTAGCCGACCTGCATAGAGACCTTGAAGATTTCTGGACCTCTTCCGAGTTATGTGCATGTGCAAATTCCTTGGCTGATTCACTTGCAAAGGATAGTGCTTGGCGTGAGAGTTTGTTCACTGGTTGGCGGTAGTTTCCTAGTAGGTGGTGGCCTGGTTTGGTGTATTCTGTTTTCTGGTGTATTACAGTTAGGTTGTAATTGATAAATTGTTTTGTTACAGAGCGAAAAGAAAAATAATAATCTGCCTTACAGAAGAATAATCATATATATATTTCAAAATGAGGGAAGGGGGGAGGAGGAAAAAAGTAACCTGGTGCATCTCAATCTCAAAAGCACCATACATCTTTAAAGTAATAAACACCAAAAGCTTACTACCATCTGTTAATAAAATATTTAGCATAGTGTACACAGTACTAATCATTCAGCAGCACGAGAGCTATAGCCTCCCCAACATCCTGCTCATTAAAACAACCAATGTTTCTTCTTTGGCTTCTGAATTGGGGCACCTGGAACAAAGACGTTAGAACATTTTGTGCTTGAATATCCAAAATCCATATAGGCTCAACCTAAAATCATGTTTTCACCCTAACCTTGGATCTCATATAGTGAATTGTAGTGTACCTCAGACCAGAAACTCAACCACAGTTCTGCATTAATTAAGACAGAAAGGATGAAAACCGCAAGGATGCATTCATGGATATCAAACAGATTTTTGAACCTAAGCAATCAGTACAGCACGTTTCTTGTTAAAGTATAAATGCAGTCCAAGTGGGAGGATATGAGAAACAAATTCAAGTAAACCGAAAACCAAACAGTTTGGTTGAATAAAATGCTTATTTTTTAAGAGATTCCATGGCAAGCTTTATGTTAAAGGGATTAGGAAAAAGAAAAAGCTATGGCACAAGGAATGCCATCAGGTCCCAGGATGGAAGAATGAAAAGCCAGTCTTACAAGTCAGTAAGTTTATTGAGCACTCTCAACTTGAGACAACCAAAAAAAATTATTTGGGAAGTAAGACTCATGTGCAAGCAGGATTATTTTTAGGAAAATGGGAAGACAGGAAGTAGGCTGCAGATTTGGGACCTTGACCTTCAAGCACACTAAAGTATGCACCCATGTAAAACACACACCGATAACAGTGAATTGAGGGATGATGAATAAATACATTTTTAAAAAATGTTACAGGGAATGACAACAGTGTTTTCCCATTTAAAAAAAAAAAAAAACTTTCCATTCTTACCATGTTTAGGAGGCTGGCTTTGTGGCATAATTTCAATAAAGCAAGTATCTCTGAATGATGTCAAAAGGCATATCTTTGCTGCAAACTGCAAATACGCAAATAGCACATATTACACACTGATATTGAGGCATTTTACTTGGGATATTGCAACCTCAGAACACATTCACAATACTTAATTGGGAAATTTTTTTAGAAAAAATTAAAAAAAAAGAAAAGAAAAGAAAGGATAAACTCTTCAGACATTTCTAACAATATTATCACAACCATATCATCATTATCAGATATTTCTAAAAACCAACAAAGAAGTCAACATCTAATATATACATATAAAAATATATATATGAACATTTAGATACGTTAAAGGCTAAATTATAAAATATAGATGAAACTAGGCAAATGAACAGAAGTTTCACAGGAGAAGTCACAAAAAAATGTCATTCAATGATATCTGAGATATTTGCATAACAAAATACTTCAGTTGAAATAGTATTTACACCATCTGCATGCTGATTTCCAATGTATTATATTGGGGTTGGGATCCTATCCAAATACTTCTTCATCCATTGCTTTTTAATATACAAATCATTACCATTTAAATGGTGATTAAAGTTGTATTGGATAATAATGGACATAAAAGTAATGGATGGGAACCAAACCCATTATATTGTGCATGAAGGGTTAAAGATAATAAATGAGATAGATGCAACAGAAACTGACAGCTTAATGATATGATACAAAACATGAATATGATGACTACCTAATAGAAGAGTAAGATAAAAAGAGGCAGGAATTTATGATAGTTTTTACGAAGACAACCTTATCAGAAGCTGCTTGTAAGGTAACATGGTCCCCCCACTCTCCAGATCTACACAATAAGGTTAATTAGAATTTAAAACCTTCACTGTGAGCCAAAAATAAAGTTAAACTAAACTCTAAAACAGAAGTATCAGTTCAAGTAACACTTGTCGCGTCAAAGCAGAGAGTGTAAAGACCCTTAATGAAGCAACATACTTTGCCATTTTCTTGCAATATCGCTTGTATTTCATTGGAACATATCCTTCATACAAGTTACGGTTGTCTTTAAGCTGGAATATGGAAAAGAAAAAAAATAAGAAAAATAAGTAATCATTTAAAATTAATTGATATTTCTTTTCATCCTGCCTTTAGAATACCTTTCACAAACCTAAAACTTCAATTTATTTTTCAGAGAATTCCGTTAGCGAACTTTAAATAGACCATATAAGTTCAAAAAAGAAAAATACAAAAATAGGGATAATATTGATTGTTAATATATGGAAAAGAAGGAATGTCAGCAACAAGAGCTTGTATGCTGCCAGTGGCTAAATGTCTTTATACTGAGTTGGGGCAGGTGCCATCACTTCCAAGATAATTTTGCATAACTTTAATATTTCATAGTGGTAGTTTGACACTAATCAAAGTTAAAGGTGCTAAATATCTTCAATTTGAATGGTAGAAAATTAAAGAAGAGGTAAAACTTCACTATGGCTATGATTTAGAGACAAGAGGAAGGAGATGGAAGAAATTGCGGCAAAAAACATTTTGCCATAATTCTCGAGGAGACAGCCACTGCCAAAGTAGATACTCAGGGGAGCACTAAGAAGAAAAGTGGTACTCTTAGCAGAGAGAATGGTTAAAAGAGACAATATGGAGATATATTCAATTGATAAAAAGATGTTGAAACCGGGCTTTATACTATTTTTTTCTGGGACTATAGGTAAATAGGCTATGAAGCTAGTATATATATCATATTCGATTTTGAACTAAATACCATCTAAACACTTATAAATTTAAGGGCCTTTTATTTAGTTTCAATCAAATATCTACATCCAATCCACTGTTCATGCCAAAAAGACACTGTACCTGTTTAACAATATCTTTCCGAACATGCTTGTGATACTCAGGGGACCTGTACATCTGATCTGAAAGTGCACGAAACTGCAAAGCAAGGAGGCATGATTTATAAAGCCTGACTATGACAATGAGGTGAAAGGATCTGAGAGAGATGGATTAACTTCAACCATTATTTGGTATTACTGTACCTGACAGTTCCCATCACCAGAGACCTTCACTTCATATAGACCATAAACATGAAGCCTGAGAAAAATGAGGGATTTACTAAATACTTTTATTCATGACATATATAGAAGTCCAGAAATCTCTAAACAACGACATTCTAACATGAGCCTAATCACAAGTTTCTCAATCATATTCTAAAAGAAAGAAAGAAGAGGTAAAGCTTCAAGATGTCCATTAGATATAAGGAAAAAGCATTGAGGCTTGAAAGTTAAAGGTCCAAGAAAGAACAAAAGTATGCAGTAGTTACAACCTTACTCAGAGAAACATATTGCATAAGCTAGCTTAAAGAAAACAACTAACAGAAGAGTCATTTGTGCCTACTTCTGATGTTGCGTGAACCTTTATATTTCCTCCATCAATATGAAATATTTATGAGTCGCATGCAAACAGCTGTGCATGCTTAGAAATGGTCGTACATAGACACACATACTGACACATACAAAGATTTGTTAACTGTCAATTTAAGAGACAAATGTCTTGTTGCAGACCTAGGTCACTGAGGTAAGCATAGACCATATTATTTTGAGCTCTCTATAAGGGATAAACTCACAGGCTTCAGTAAATAAAAGAAAATATTAAAGAAAAGGAGAAAAGGCTAGCCGGTAGACTACTGAGGGAGGAGCATGCAAGAATTCAGGGATAGATTTATCTTACATATCAGATCTCTCTCTAAGATATACTAGCATAGTAACATCTACATGGAAAAAAAGAGTGAATTCATCTCCAGCTATTGTATCAAGAGAGTAAGAAATTCAGTACATCAAATATGGAAGATTTTTCAGAGCAGTGGAGACATATAAATTAAAGTGCAACTCTGAAGAACATGACTTAACTAGTATGTTGTTTTGACGTAATTTCTCACTATAACATTCTTTACTCATCTAAATGATTCCTTTCATATAAACATTTAGATTCCATTTGGTTGATACTACTACTATATGAAAAGGAAACTACTATAAAGCAAAAGCAGAAAGTAAAATGCAGTATTATAGTTGATTTATAAATGGATAAATGATTAAAATGTAGGACCAGTTCACTAAATCAGTTAAATTCTTCAGATTTATCAATACATACAAAGTACACAAACAAAAGGCTTCTTCCAATTTTTATCAACAATGCTACATGGATATGTATATCCATGATATTTCTAAACATCTTCCAAATGAATGAAGCTTAGAAGAATATTAAGAAGCTTTTAAATCCATGCTTTTGGAACTGTTAAGCATAAGACATACCTCTCTAGAAGACGTTGGTGATCCAAACTTGCATCATGTATGCTGGGAATATAGGAGTTTATGTGTGGGACATGCTGAAATTTCAAGTATTATTCATTTAAAAGAGAACAATGATCACTAAATATCAATTAAAAGTAGCAGCAACAAAATTAATGTAATCAGCAAGAACTGTGCGGATCAGACAAACTTGACAATGCCATAAAAACTTCATTGGGAAAAAAAATCTCAGTAATGGCCCCGTGAAGAAGCAGAACGGATTAATGATGATAAAACAGGAGAGCATCAAATGCATCGTTTCTCAGATGTAATGAATACTAAATGAGAACTGTGAAGACGTTTTTTTCTTTGAATTTAAGGGGGAATGAGAGGGGACAAAATAAAACCTACTGAAATTTATTTAAAATGAATTCAGTTAAAGCTAAGATAGATCCATGGAAAAGAAAAAAAAAGGGAAACTTCAGAAATTGACGGAAATAAATTAAATCAACAAGAAAAAAGAAAAAAAGAAGGGGAAAGTGGGACTGCATACAGGAACTGGTGCAAGACCAGAAAGGCGTCTAGCAACAGCGCCATCTAACTTGGAAAATTCTTCTGATAACACAACAGCAATCATCTGGTCATCCTCAGTATCCTGATGACTGCTCCAAGAGGTTGAGCTAGAACATTCAACCGCGTGCTGTGCTCCATTCCTCATAGTGTAACACAAGCCGAAATGGAGAACTAGTCCTCGATATAAGACTCAACTAAAACAGGTGCTGAATGCTAAACTGCCAGAGAAAGAAGCTTCACAGAATGAAAACCATTCTTACATGTTTTAGTAAAGACGTATTATGTTTGATCGTCGGTTTTCATTCAATTATGATCACATTATAGTGACATTATGAAGGACTGAGCGGAGAAAATTAAGAAGCAAGAAACACAAAAAGCATCCATGCAAGTGATTGGTCAAGATTGTAATTGGATTCTTTTCTTAATAAAATTTAATTAATACATCTTTTTTCTAGGCAATCTGCCTGTATATGATAATTATTTAAGGAAACTCGTTGGTATTGACCTAACAATAAGATTCAGGGATTAAGGAAGGAGTTAAGGGGAAAGGAAATAATAATTAATAAGGAAAGATATATTCGATTCGATTAGACATCAACAGAAACATGGCATCATCTATCTATCTAATCAAATATGTAATGGATCTTCCAATGTTGAGAAAGTAAATAGCAATTAAGAAACAAGTGGGCATATATCATGAAGCTTAAAATCTGGAGTGAAAGGAAGAAAAGACGCACTACTTACTAATGATATGAATCACCGAAGATATGTCTGCAGTGGGAGGCGAAACATGAGAGATGGGTGGATTGAATTTGATGGTGATCAGACTTTCCGAGTCTTGGAAGGGAGGAATTCTTTTTTGTTTTTTAATTTATATATTCTCTTTCTCTGGACTGCTTCCACGGATGTAAGCAGAAGAAAGAGAAGAGGAGAAAATATTTATTTGTTTAGATTTGAAAAAGGCTGTCCCCATTCTAAAACCCCGAATGAGTCCTCTCATAAGTTGGGGGGGTTTCCGTGTTTGGTAGTTAGTAGTTGGCTTTCGCGGTTTCTGCGCATTAAGACAACTCAACTCGCTCGTCACTTGTGTCGTGTCTTTTTCAATTTCTTTTTTCTTTCCCCCATGGCTTTTCCGTCCCACAAAGATCTTTACTTTTTCTATTAAATCAGCCACGCTATACTGTGAGTATTTCTTTTCTTTTCTTTTCTTTTTTTCTGTTTTATCACATTTTATAATATTTAATTAATTATAAAAGAAATAATTTCATGTTAGTGTTTATAATTTTTTTTCCTTTTATCAAAAATAATTGAAATTCTAACATTTTTACCCTCTAATTAAATGAAAAAAAATTATTTCAAGTTAGTGTTTATTGTATTGGCAAGTCTTAGTTTCATATTATTAAAAATACCTGCCAAAGTATAACTCAAAATAGAAAAATTTTAAATTATAGTGAAAGTATCACTTAACTTGCATATGTGTAATTTCATATTTAATAAAATAAATTTTAATATTCGAAATTAATAAAAATAAAATATTATCCTAATATCAATGTAATAATATAATAAAGAATAAAATGCATTTAAATCAATTCAAAAGGTTCACAAAGCTCACAATTTTTTTATATTTATAACTAAAGTAATTTTTTTTATTTTTTAGTTAATGAAAAGATAATAATTTAAATGTAAAGTATAAATTCATTTTTTTTAAAATTCTTTTAATAAAATCAGAATTCTTACTTATAAGTATGATAAATTTTTTTATCAAGTAAATTTAATTAATTAAATATTTCAATAAAATTTAAAATTATTATTTATAAATATGATAAAACTTATAAATAATGAAAAATATATTTAAAATGGAAAATACATAATATAATGAACTATAAAAGTTATGCGAGTTAGTTCAAAAGTTTTTTAAACTCATGCTTTTATATATACTAGTTTTTTGTAACACCTTATACCCAACCTAATCAATGAATTCGGATGCACGATGTCACATCCGTTGCTGAAGCAACTTAGACAATAATTAAGCATAACACCAAAGCCAAAACCGAGCAAGTGTGACATACAATTAATGATTAATTAGAATATCAAATGCATGAATAAGATGTTAATGGGATCTGTATACAATAGTCCAGGATCGATGTTAGTAAAAATGAGGCCAGGTTATGATTCCTAGGTCAAACTATCGAAAAGCAAGAAAATGTCTCGAGAAAACGAAGTGTAACATCCCAAATATGGGGTTATTTGGAATTTGACTATTTTCTTATTATGAACTGCTGTGATATTATTAATGGAATAATAGAGCTTAATTTAAGGCTTTGAGTGTGCCGGTTTGATAGGAAATTTCATTTTTAATTTTAAAAGAAGGAGCCTTAGTAAGTGGGTGTTATAAGAATAAATGTGGGTAATTTAACACTAAGAAGCCCTTGGTAAAGTGGCAAAGCAAGCCCACTTAAGAGCTAGCATGTGACGCCACCAAGGAACAAGGGAGAGCCTTGGTTCGAGTCACAAAATCCTCCTTTTGTTTTTATTTGACGGCGGCAAGGGGGAGAGTTTTTCTCCTTCAAACTCTTTTATTAAGTGTTGTTATTAAAGGATAATAGGAGAGTTTTATTTGCTTAATTATAGTATTAATAAAAGGGATAATGGATGGATTATTAGGAGATTATTGTTTGATTAATTCAAGCTATTTTGAATTAAATCAAATAGGTGGCCAAGAGGATTTTTAGGAGTTGTGCCGAATTTGAACTCCTTGAGCAAGGAGAGTGGACGGCAAGGGGTACTAGGGAGTGCCCAAGTTTCTTTTACTTCTTTTCCTATTAGCCGAATTCTCCCAAAAGTCCCCCATTTTCTACTTTCTCTTCTCCATCCTCTCTAAACCGAAAGCACATCCCCTAAAACCTTTCTTTTCTTTTCCCAACCTCTTTAGTGAAACTCCACATTCAAATTCCCTTTTCTTTATTTCTTTGTCAACCGAACCTCTACTCCTTGTTGCCGAAACTCCAACACCCTTTCCTCTCCATTATTTACCTTTTACCGAATGTTCAAGCAAGGGTAATCTTCTCTAAACTCATCTCCAATCGGTTCATAAGGTAGGTAGGTATGGCCGAATGCCATCTTTCTTCTCCTCTGTGTTTTTGTCGATTTCTAATAGGGGAATAAGTGCCGATTTCGGCAATGATTAAGTCTTCTAAACAAGAAGTAACCGATTCCTGTTGGGTACTCAGGAAGTGAAGCGATCGATTGAGCCCCGATCTCTAGCATTCGAATTGTGGTACGTAACGGTAAGATCTACTGTAGTTGGTCAGTTGATATTCGTTTTAGCCGAAGGCTACTAACTTGTTGAGTGCCGATTCTTGGAATCAGAAGCAGATTCGGGAGTTGGGTGTTGCGGTTGTTGTCCAAAAGTGTGAAGGTGAGATTTCGGGTTCACAAGGAACCCCTTCCAATAATCTGATTTGGCCGAATAGGCCCTAAGACTAATTCCACAGTTGGTCGAATATAGGTACAAAGTGAGATCTAGGGTGGCCAACGTTCCTTTTTGGATTTAGACTTCTCATCAACATCGTGTGTGTACATACACACTTATAGCGATTAATGTTGTGTTATATATGTTTTGTATGAAAATCGCTTGATGTAGATGCGGATTGGTACCTTAACGGTACAAGTGAGGATCCTGTAAGTCTCTGTTGATATGAGATTACTTTAATGCTTTTGGGAAGCATGGTTTATTGATACATGTGATGAATGCATGAGATCCGTTGTTAATCTGTTTACCTACTATGGGCTATATGAGAGGAGGGGGTGATGATGTTTCGTGGCCGACGAGCACCGAAGTGTTTTGGTAACACATCGTGACTATATGTCACCAGAGGTTTGGTACCTCCAGAGGTTTGGCACCTCATAGCGACTTGTCCTCGTGGTTAATACCACCGTGGGTTGGCCCCACTTGAGATATGGGATCGCCGCGCGGTGATTTGGTATCACACGATGGGTTGGCCCCATCACCCGATTTGTGTCTACGGACACGGTGCTTTGGTAGCACATTGTGACTATATGTCACAGTGGTTTGGCACCACGTGCTTTGGTAGCACATTGTGACTATATGTCACCAGTGGTTTGGCACCACCAGTGTTTTGGTAACACATTGTGACTACGGTCACGATGGTTTGGTACCACATGGGGTAGACAAAGGCGTTGGGTTGGCTAGGTTGGGTACACGATATACTGCATAATTAATCGTTATATGTTGTGTATGAAATGTTGTATTAACCGGGGAAGGGTTACATATCGAGTCTTGGTGACTCACCTTCTCCTTTAACATTTTTCAGGTGACTCGTAGATGGCGGTTGAGGAGCCAGGTTGGACTCGAGGTGGCCATGCAAAGTGGATTTAAATTTATAGGACTTTAAATTTGGTTAATTTTATTTTGGGTTGTAATAAGGCCTCCATAAACTTTATTTGTGTTTTTTTATATGTTGGATATCTACTTTAAACTATATTATTAAATTGAACTAAAATCACATGTTTTCTTAAGTTAACACGAAAAAGTTTAATCGTGCCATCGGGCACACTTGAAAGCTAGTATAACAATTGGACTTAATTAAATTTCCAAATTAAATCTAAGGGTAGCTTTGGCAAGATAACCGAAAACGAGAAGCTTTAAATAAAAATTAAATAGGTATCGAAATGGTGTTCACAAGGTTTTTCTCCGTAACAAATCAAATTCGGTCGTAATGTTTGGGCGGGTTTGGGTTGTTACAGACTTAATATCGAGCCAGTTCAAAGCTTCCTTGTGGGGCCCAAGGCCCAAAAATGTTTTAATAGGCCTTTTGAATTGTTTTTGGGTTTTAAGCAGCATGGCCCGAGCCTCCGGCACCGATCCGCCCAGGTAAGTACATCTAAACCTCTTTGTGAATTATATTCTGTAGAAGGGTAGGAAGCATGGAACGTAGATAGACTTATAGGACTTGGACCCTAAGGTTAGATTACTCAAACACAAACGAAGCATAAGACTTAAAGAACTAAACCAACCTATGACTTAGTCAATGAGCTAGGGTGTGGTAACCCCTGTACGCATGTCTAGGATTGGATCCGGAAGAGCCTGGTATTTAAGCAGTCCTCGTGACTCACCTCCTCTTCGCAGGTATCCTACACAGTGCGTAGCTTCGGTTCACCCTAACTCGGAAGGCTCGATGGTGTGGTAACCCTCTGTGCGCATGTCTAGAAAGGTTCAGTGAGAGCTTGGTATTTAAGCGGTCCGCGTGACCCACCTCCTCTTCACTCGAATTCTGCCTGGTGCGTAGCTTTGGTTCACCCTGACCAGGAGGGCTCGGTCATAGGCTAAACACAATGATTAAAACCCGAAAAAGGGAATTAGCCTTGTTTTTCAAAATAGAACGAAACAACAAGCCCTAATGTTTTCAAAACTTGTCCAATAACTCTCTTAAACCCTAGAACATTACGTATACAACGTTTTTCTCGGAAAACTAGACTTGTGGAAAATTACAGAAATACCCTTAGGAGTAAAATTACCAAAATGCCCCTGACCCATAAAATATTAATTCGACGGTTTTGCCCAAAAATTTCAATTATATTACAAATATTCAATAACTTAGCTTTGGAAATCATCAGCAACATATTTTGGTTCTGGAAAATTACGAAAATACCCTCAGAGGATAAAAGTCGAAAATACCCACAGGTTAGGAATGGCGAAATGTCCGATGAGTGAATAGGTATGGAAAGTATTAAGGAATGGATGCATGAACTTCTTTGTGTGAACTAGGATAGGAAACTGAAACATTGTTTGCTCGAAAGAATCTCTGATTAAATCTTATCCATAAAATTTCTTCGCGAGTAATAAAGTGAAACAAATGCTAACGCATAAAATTTTTCTTAATCAGATTAAAAGCGCGGTAGATAGAATGAGTTCTAGAGGACGTGGACGTCGTGGACGTGGTAGGGGTAGGATGACGGTGTCTGAACCCGTCAGGTCAGGACAAGGTTCGGAAAATGAGGTACCACTGCCACCACCACCTCCTACTTTTAGAGGCGAGGAGGGAGCGAGCATCGGTGGCGAGTCGGTATCGCAAGCTGTGTTGCGAGTCTTGGAGATGGTGGCTGGGGCTGGTGGAAATGTAGGAGCTCGGAAATCTGTCCCCGAGCGACTCCGATCTAACGGAGCGGAGGTATTCCGAGGTGTGTCAGGAGTGGCACCCAGTGCAGCGGAATACTGGCTAGAGTCAACTGAAAGAATCATGGATGACCTTGACCTGACTGAGGAAGAAAAGTGAAAAGGCGCGTGTCGCTTCTAAAGGATGAAGCGTATCAGTGGTGGCTTACGGTTCGAGATGGGGCTACAGCAGATGATTTGACTTGGGAGTATTTCAGAACCACCTATCAGAAAAAGTATGTGGGCATTAGCTACACTGACACGCAGAGAAAGGCTTTTCTGGGATTAGTGCAAGGAACTAAGTCCGTGTCGGAATATGAGGCGGAATTTCTAAGGCTGAGTAGATATGCGAGAGGCATCGTGGCTACCGAACATGAGCGCTGTGTCCGCTTTGAGGACGGACTCGAGATGATTTGAGGTTATCGATTGCCCCACAAAGCGAGTTCGTGAGTTCTCATCGCTAGTGGAGAAGGCTAAGGTAGCCGAAGGAATCAAGGAGGCCGTGAGGCGTAACTATAGTAAGAACAATCGTAAGAGAAGTTTTGGGTCATTTGGATCAGCGGAAGTGCTCGAGAAAAGGCTAGGCCAAGTGGGCCCAATCGAGCAAACAAGGCCCACGATCGCTAATCGAGGCCGACTCTGCAATCTGTGGAAAGACCCATTGGGGAGGTTGTTGGACCGGTGACAAAGGATGTTTTGAGTGTGGGTCTTTGGAGCATCGCGTCGAGATTGTCCCCTAAACTAGCTAAGAAGCGGCCGGAGGGGCGAACCGTGCTCGGGATAGAAATATAGGACCACGGAGGGTCGTGGTAATGGCAGAGGAAACAACGGTCCTAACCGAGGTCGAGGAACTCAAGGCGAGAGGTTCGGGCAACACGAGGCTAGGCGGCACTGGCTTAGTTTACGCAGCAAGGTGTCGCGAAGAAGGTGACGACCGGATGTCATAACCGTGACGTTTCTAATTTTCGGTTTTCCTTATGTTGCATTGATTGATGTGGGCTCGACGCACTCGTACATTGCTTGTAGTGTGGTAGGAACTATGGACCTAAACTCAAAGCGCTTCTAGGAGATGACCTGTAGTTAGCCCCTTAGGTCACTCCGTAGTCGTAGATAAACTCTATAGAGGCGTACCCCTAGAACTTCAAGGGGTAGTATTTGTAGCTGATCTAATGGAACTACCGTTTGGGGAGTTCGATTTGATCCTCGGTATGGATTGGTTGGTTAAGTACCAAGCAAGGTTGGATCTTGTGACCAAGCGCATGGTTCTTAAGACGGCGGAAGGTGATGAAGTGGTTATGATAGGTGATAGAAGGAATTATCTATCCAATGTAGTGAGATCGCCTTGAAGGTGAAAAGATGGTCAAGAAGGGTTGTGAGGCGTATTTGGTTCAAATCGTGCTTTGGAAGTTAAGGGGTTAGTAGTTGGAAAGGTCCGAACGGTTGGGGAATTTGTTGATGTATTCCCGGAAGAAATTCGGTTTGCCTCTCCGGATCGAGAAGTCGAATTCGGTATAGACTTGCTACACCGAACGGCTTTGTGTCCATAGCACCATACCGAATGGCACCAAAGGAATTGGTGGAGCTAAAGGCTCAAATTCGGGAGCTCTTAGATAGAGGGTTTATACGACCAAGTATATCTCCGTGGGAGCACTGTGTTGTTTGTCAAGAAGAAGGACGGTTCTATGCGGATGTGCATCGACTACCGTCGATTAAATAAGTTAACGATCAAGAACAAGTATCCGTTGCCTCGGATTGACGACTTGTTTGATCAACTGAAGGGTGCCTCGGTGTTTTCGAAGATAGACCTTAGGTCGTTATCACCAATTAAGGGTGAAGGAGGTCGATGTTCACAAAGCGGCATTCGAACTTCGGTATGGGCATTTTGAGTTCTTGGTAATGCCATTCGGGTTGACCAATGCACGGCGGCATTCATGGACTTGATGAATAGAGTATTCCAAAGATAGATTTGGACCCGTTTGTCGTGGTGTTCATAGACGACATATTGGTTTATTCAAAGACGTAAGAGGAGCATGACAAGCATTTACGGATAGTTACGCAAGTATTGAGGGGAAGAAAGATTATATGCCAAATTCAGTAAGTGTGAATTTTGGCTTAGGAAGTGGCTTTCTTAGGTCATGTAGTGTCATCCGGAAGGAATTAGAGTGGACCCTCGCAAGGTTGAAGCAAAGATTGGAGTGGAAACCACCTGGGGACGGTGGGTGAAATACGAAGTTTCTCGGGTTTAGCAGGTACTATCGGAGATTCGTGGAAGGATTCCCTCTAATAGCGGCGCCGTTAACTAAGTTGCTAAGGAAAGGTGTCCCATTTGTATGGACGGAGAAGCGCAAGAAAGCTTTGATAAGTTAAGGAAGATTTTGACTGGAAGCTCGGTTTTGGTACGACTGAAGCGGGAAAGTTATTCACAATTTATTGTGATGCATCTCACACCGGTTTGGGATGTGTGTTGATGCAGGATGGGAAGGTAGTAGCCTATGCATCCCGTCAATTAAGACCGCATGAGGTTAACTACCCAACTCACGACTTAGAGTTAGCAGCGGTCGTCTTCGCTCTGAAGATATGGAGACATTACCTGTATGGAGAGAAGTCGATGGTCTACACGGATCACAAAAGCTTGAGGTATCTTCTGACTCAGAAGGATCTGAATCTGAGACAGCGTCGATGGATTGAACTACTAAAGGACTATGATTGTTCAATCGAGTACCATCCGGGTAAGGCTAATGTGGTAGCTGATGCATTGAGCCGGAAGGTGGTGATGGACTTAAGAGCAATGTTCGCTCGGTTAAGTCTATATGATGATGGAAGTCTTTTGGCGGAACTCCAAGTAAAGCCGACTTGGGTTGAGGAGGTTAAGGAAAAGCAGTTAGTGGATGAAGGCTTGAGCTCTAAGAGGGTACAAGTTCAAGACGGTGGTTTGGAAGGGTACAGTCTGTCTAGTGAAGGAGTGCTTTGTTTTCAAGGACGAGTATGTATGCCAATGGATACAGAATTAAGGCAGAAAATTCTCCAAGATGCACATAGCAACCCATACGCTATGCATCCTGGGGGAAGCAAGATGTATGGAGATTTGCGGAAAGCTTGATTACCGTGGCACAGGTTGAAGCGTGAGATAACGGAGTTCGTAGGGAAGTGTCCGACGTGTCGGCGAGTTAAGGGCCGAACATCGGTCACCATCGGGACTACTTCAACCGATAAAGATCCTCAATGGAAATGAGAGGATCACCATGGATTTTGTTAGTGGGCTACCCTTACGCCCACCAAGAAGGATGCGATTTGGGTAATTGTGGATCGCTCGACTAAATCAGCTCACTTCATGCGGTGAGAATGGATTACTCACTCGAAGCTAGCGAAGGTCGTATGTGGGTGAAATAGTGAGGTTGCATGGCGTGCGATGTCGATTATCTCGGATAGGGATCCCGATTCACGTCAAGGTTTTGGAAAGCGTTGCATCAAGCTTTGGGTACACGGTTAGATTTCAAGACGGCTTTCCATCCACAAATCGACGGACAATCGGAAAGGGTGATCTGATTTTAGAAGACATGTTAAGAGGCTGTGTCTTGGATTTTAGTGGTAGTTGGGAGGAGTACCTACCATTAGCGGAATTCGCTTATAACAATAGTTATCAAGCGAGTATTCAAATGGCTCCATACGAGGCCCTATATGGACGAAAGTGTCGTACTCCTACATGTTGGACGGAGTTGGGAGAAAGACAAGTTTCGGGTCCGCACTGGTAACCGAGACGGAAGACAAAGTCAAGGTGATTCGATCTCGTCTCAAGGAAGCATCGGATAGGCAGAAGTCTTATGCCGATCTCAAACGCAAGGAAGTGGAGTATGCTGTGGGAGACAAAGTTTTCCTGAAAGTGTCGCCTTGGAAAAAGGTGTTGAGATTTGGACGGAAAGGGAAGTTAAGCCCAAGGTTCATCGGGCCATATACTGTTGTGAAGCGAGTAGGACCAGTGGCTTATCAGCTAGAGCTGCCGGCAGAGAACTGAGTCGATCCATGACGTATTTCATGTATCAATGCTGAGACGGTATCGGTCAGATCCTTCGCACGTTGTGCCAGTAGCAGAGATTGAGGTGAACTCGGATTTATCTTTTGAGGAAGAACCGGTTCAGATTGTAGACCGAGATGTGAAAGTTCTACGAAGGAAGGCAGTGCCTTTAGTGAAAGTGTTATGGCGGAACCACAGAGTGGAAGAAGCTACGTGGGAGCCCGAGGAGGTGATGCAGCAGCAATACCCCCATCTCTTTTGATCAAGGAATTTCGAGGACGAAATTTATTTTAAGGGGTAGAATCTGTAACATCCCAAATATGGGGTTATTTGGAATTTGACTATTTTCTTATTATGAATCATTTGTGATATTATTAATGGAATAATAGAGCTTAATTTAAGGCTTTGAGTGTGCGGTTTGATAGGGAAATTTCAGTTTTTAATTTTAAAAGAAGGAGCCTTAGTAAGTGGGTGTTATAAGAATAAATGTGGGTAATTTAACACTAAGAAGCCCTTGGTAAAGTGTCAAAGCAAGCCCACTTAAGAGCTAGCATGTGACGCCACCAAGGAACAAGGGAGAGCCTTGGTTCGAGTCACAAAATCCTCCTTTTGTTTTTATTTGGACGGCACAAGGGGGAGAGTTTTTCTCCTTCAAACTCTTTTATTAAGTGTTGTTATTAAAGGATAATAGGAGAGTTTTATTTGCTTAATTATAGTATTAATAAAAGGGATAATGGATGGATTATTAGGAGATTATTGTTTGATTAATTCAAGCTATTTTGAATTAAATCAAATAGGTGGCCAAGAGGATTTTTAGGAGTTGTGCCGAATTTGAACTCCTTGAGCAAGGAGAGTGGACGGCAAGGGTACTAGGAGTGCCCAAGTTTCTTTTACTTCTTTTCCTATTAGCCGAATTCTCCCAAAAGTCCCCCATTTTCTACTTTCTCTTCTCCATCCTCTCTAAACCGAAAGCACATCCCCTAAAACCTTTCTTTTCTTTTCCCAACCTCTTTAGCCGAAACTCCACATTCAAATTCCCTTTTCTTTATTTCTTTGTCAACCGAACCTCTACTCCTTGTTGCCGAAACTCCAACACCCTTTCCTCTCCATTATTTACCTTTTACCGAATGTTCAAGCAAGGGTAATCTTCTCTAAACTCATCTCCAATCGGTTCATAAGGTAGGTAGGTATGGCCGAATGCCATCTTTCTTCTCCTCTGTGTTTTTGTCAATTTCTAATAGGGGGGAATAAGTGCCGATTTCGGCAATGATTAAGTCTTCTAAACAAGAAGTAACCGATTCCTGTTGGGTACTCAGGGAAGTGAAGCAGTCGATTCAGGCCCCGATCTCTAGCATTCGAATTGTGGTACGTAACGGTAAGATCTCATCGTAGTTGGTCGGTTGATATTCGTTTTAGCGAAGGCTACTAACTTGTTGAGTGCCGATTCTTGGAATCGTAAGCGATTCGGGAGTTGGGTGTTGCGGTTGTTGTCCAAAAGTGTGAAGGTGAGATTTCGGGTTCACAAGGAACCCCTTCCAATAACTGATTTGGCGAATAGGCCCTAAGACTAATTCCACATTGGCCGAATATAGGTACAGTGAGATCTAGGGTGGCCAACGTTCCTTTTCGGGATTTAGACTTCTCATCAACATCGGTGTGTACATACACACTTATAGCGATTAATGTTGTGTTATATATGTTTTGTATGAAAATCGCTTGATGTAGATGCAGATTGGTACCTTAACGGTACAAGTGAGGATCCCAGTAAGTCTCTGTTGATATGAGATTACTTTAATGCTTTTGGGAAGCATGGTTTATTGATACATGTGATGAATGCATGAGATCTGCGTTGTTGCTTGTTTACCTACTATGGGCTATATGAGAGGAGGGGCGGTGATGTTTCGTCGACGAGCACCGGTGTTTTGGTAACACACTGTGACTATATGTCACCAGAGGTTTGGTACCTCCAGAGGTTTGGCACCTCATAGCGACTTGTCCTCGTGGTTAATACCACCGTGGGTTGGCCCCACTTGAGATATGGGATAAATCGCCGGTGATTTGGTATCACACGATGGGTTGGCCCCATCACCCGATTTGTGTCTACGGACACCAGTGCTTTGGTAGCACATTGTGACTATATGTCACCAGTGGTTTGGCACCACCAGTGCTTTGGTAGCACATTGTGACTATATGTCACCAGTGGTTTGGCACCACCAGTGTTTTGGTAACACATTGTGACTACGGTCACCAGTGGTTTGGTACCACATGGGGTAGACAAAGGCGTTGGGTTGGCTAGGTTGGGTACACGATACTCTGCATAATTAAGCTGTTATATGTTGTGTATGAAATGTTGTATTAACAGGGGAAGGGTTACATATCGAGTCTTGGTGACTCACCTTCTCCTTTAACATTTTTCGGTGACTCGTAGATGGCGGTTGAGGAGCAGGGTTGGACTCGAGGTGGCCATGCAAGTGGATTTAAATTTATAGGACTTTAAATTTGGTTAATTTTATTTTGGGTTGTAATAAGGCCTCCATAAACTTTATTTGTGTTTTTTTTATATGTTGGATATCTACTTTAAACTATATTATTAAATTGAACTAAAATCACATGTTTTCTTAAGTTAACACGAAAAAGTTTAATCGTGCCATCGCAGCACACTTGAAACTGGTATAACAATTGGACTTAATTAAATTTCCAAATTAAATCTAAGGGTAGCTTTGGCAAGATAACCGAAAACGAGAAGCTTTAAATAAAAATTAAATAGGTATCGAAATGGTGTTCACAAGGTTTTTCTCCGTAACAAATCAAATTCGGTCGTAATGTTTGGGCCGGGTTTGGGTTGTTACACGAAGTCATGTCTGTGAAAAATATAACGTCGGTAATGACAAATATATCACAAAGAAAAAAGAAATAAAAATAAAGAACACACAGATTTTAAGTGGAAACCCTTTCGGGAAAAAATCACGAGCAGAGGAGAAGAAAATTCACTATGTCGAATTCGAAATTATTACAAGAGGAATAGACTATGTCTATTTATAGGCTTGTAAAGCCATATTCTAATTGGAGTGTAGTAAGATTGAAACACCTTATTCTAATCAATATAAAATAGATGGAGTTTAATAAGGTTTAAAAAACCTTATTCTAAAATAAAATAAAAGAAGTGTAGTTCTATATGGATTTTACTTTTATTTTATTTTACCACTGTATTTTATTTAAATAAGGATTCGGGTCACTTAATTCTAACAGTCTCCACCTTGACACGAATTCTCAATGAACAAGTTCTTCATCGCGAACTCTCAACGAACAAGTTCTCCACCTCTTCCATAAAACCCCTTAAGGGTTTAACTTCAACAATGAACACCAACCAAGTCTAAGCAATGCTCAAACTTGGTTATAGGAAGTGACTTAGTCATCATATCTGCAGGATTTTCATGAGTACTAATTTTGCTCACAACAATATCACCACAATCAATAATATCACGAACAAAATGATACCGAACATCAATGTGTTTTGTTCTCTCATGAAACATTTGATCTTTTGTGAGGAAGATTGCACTCTGACTTTCACAAAATACTGTACTGATTTGAAGGTCTTCATTGAGTTCACTAAAGAGTCCCTTCAACCAAATAGCTTCTTTACAAGCCTCAGTAATCGCCATGTACTCAGCTTCAGTGGTAGACAAAGCGACTGTAGTTTGCAAAGTGGCTTTCCAACTGATTGCACAACCTCCGATTGTAAAGACATAACCAATGAGAGATCTTCTTCTATCAAGGTCTCCAGCAAAATCAGCATCAACATACCCAATGACTCTATTTCTAGTTCTTCCAAACTATAAGCAAACATCAGTAGTACCTCGTAAGTATCTTAAAATCCACCGAACTGATTTCCAATGTTCTTTACCGGGATTCGCCATGTATCTGCTAACTGCATTAACTGCATATGATAAATCTGGACGTGAACAAAGCATAGCATAAATGAGAGATCCCACTGCACTAGAGTATGAAACATGTGACATGTACTCAATCTCATCATCTGATTGTGGAGACAAAGCCGATGAAAGTCTGAAATGGGCTGCTAAAAGAGTACTAACAGGCTTAGCACTCTGCATATTGAACCTGCAAAGAACTTTCTTAATGTACCCCTTCTGACTTAGGTACAATTTACTTGCTTTTCTATCTCTAAGAATCTCCATACCAAGTATCTTCTTTGCTGGTCCCAAATCTTTCATCTTAAATTCTTCACTTAGTTGGGCTTTGACCTTTCTTATCTCTCATTTATCTTTTGCTGCTTTCAACATGTCATCAACATAAAGAAGTAGATACACAAAAGAACCATAACTGTTTTTCTTAAAGTAAACACAACTGTCAAAACTACTTCTTTTGAAATCATGAGAAGTCATAAAGTAATCAAACCTCTTGTACCACTGTCTTGGTGACTGTTTTAAACCGTAAAGGGACTTTTTCAGCAAGCAAACATAGTCCTCCTTTTCTGAGACTGTAAAACTTTTTGGTTGTTGCATGTAAATATCCTCCTCAAGTTATCCATGCAAAAATGCAGTTTTTACATCTAACTACTCAAGCTCCAAATCATGCATGGCCACAATACCAAGCAAAGCTTGAATCGAACTATTCTTCACAACTTAGGAAAACACATCTGTGAAGTCCACTCCTGAAATTTGACTGTAACCCTTTGTAACAAGCCTTACTTTATATCTGGGTTCTTCAACTCCTAGAGTCCCTTCTTTCTTTTTAAACACCCATTTACAGCAAACAACCTTTTTACCTTTAGAAAGTTTCACAAGATCCCATGTTCTATTTTTTTGGAGTGATTCCATCTCCTCTTGCATAGCAAACATCCACTTTTCTGAGTCTTCACAGCTAACCGCCTCAGAATAATTAGATGGCTCTTGGTTTGCATCTATATCTTCAGCCAAATTTAAAGCATAAGCAACTAGATCAGCCTCGGCATACTTCTTTGGAGGTTTAATTTCTCTTCTAGTTCTATTTTTGGCGATAGAGTATTGTGGTGAAGAAGCAACTCTATTCTTAATTTTTGTACTGGCTTGAGGAGTCGACTCTGTATTAATCTGATGCTCCACCTGCTTTTGATTTTCTTTATTGGAAGAGTCTTCAAGAGATAAGTTAGGTAGCATAGCAGTTTCATAAAAAACAACATCTTTGCTAATCACAACTTTTCTATTTTCAAGACACCATAACTTATACCCTTTTACACCAGCTTTATAACCAAGAAAAACACATTTAATGGATCTCGGTTCCAATTTTCCATTATCAACATGAGCATACGCAGGACACCCAAAGATCTTTAAATCAGAATAATTAGCAGGATTACCAGACCATACCTCTTGTAGAGTCTTTTTCTCAATGGCAACGGATGGAGATCGGTTGATCAAAAAACATGCAGTAAAGGCTACTTTGGCCCAAAACGACTTTGGTAAGTTGGCATTTGACAACATACATCGAACCTTCTCCATGATTGTTCTGTTCATTCGTTCTGCAATGCCATTTTGCTGTGGAGTATGACAAACTGTCAAGTGTCTCGCGATCCCTTCTGACTTGCACAATTTATTAAACTTATCAAAACAAAACTCTAAGACATTGTCTATGCGGAGGTATTTTATTTATTTTCCCGTCTGTTTTTCAATCATATTTTTCCAAGACTTAAATGCGAAAAACACATCACTTTTCTACTTCAGGAAGAACGCCCAAACTTTTCTGGAAAAATCATTAATAAAAGTTATAATATAATTAGCTCCACCTCTCGAAGGCACTCTTGATGGCCCCCAAAGATTAGAATGAATATACTCCAACGTTCCCTTCATGTTATGGATTCTTCTGGTGAATCGAACACTCTTTTGCTTCCCAAAAACGCAATGCTCACAGAACTTCAGTTTGCAAATTCCTTACCCATCAAGAAGTTCTCTTTTACTCAATTCTGCCATGCCATTCTCACTCATATACCCTAGGCACATATGCCAAAGTTTAGTAATATCATTATCTGACAAGGAAGAGAAAGCGACAACTGCATCACCAATAATAGTAGAACCCTGCAAAACATATAACTTGGCAGTCTTTCTCTACCCTTTCATCACAACGAGGGAACCTTTGGAAATCTTCAAAATCCCACTTTCAGCTGTGTATTTGTACCCTTTTGAATCAAGAGTACTTAACGAAATTAAATTTCTTTTCAATTCTGGAACATGTCGTACGTCACTAAGGATTCTGACAATTCTATCAAACATCTTAACTTTAATTGTTCCAACACTTGCGATTTTACACGAAGCATTATTTCCTATCAAAACAACACCTTCAGACACTATTTCGTAAGTTATAAACCAATCCCGATTGGGACTTATATGGAAGGTGCAACCCGAATCAAGGATCCACTCATCGCTCACTTTAGAATTATTGACAGAAGCGACTAGAAGTTCACCATCACTGTAGTCTTCTACAACATTAGCTTCACCGAAATTTTCTGGTTGTTTTCCCTTTTGATTTGCAGCCTCCCTTTTAATCTTGTTCTGTAGCTTATAGCACTCAGATTTAATGTGTCATTTCTTCTTGCAGAAGTTACAAGTTTTACCTCTGTTTGAAGATTTTGATCTACCCTTAGATTTACCGCGGGGATTCTGTTCCTGTGTCCTTCCACGATCATCATCAGCATTCCGATCTTGTCTCTCACGAACAATAAGACCTTCTCTTTGAAAGTCGAGTTTAACCACAAGATGCTTCATCTTATCATACGAGGTCAAAGAATCATAAACCTCATCAACTGTGAGAGACTCGCGGCTATATAAGATCGTGTCTCTAAAGGTTGAATAAGACGGGGGCAACGAACAAAGTAGAATCAACCCTAGATCTTCCTTATCATCTTTGAACCTCCATGGCCTCCAAGTTTGAGAGAATTTCTTTAAACATCATTAAGTGTTCGTGCAATGCTGACGCACCTTCCTCCAAACGATGAGCATAAAGATGTTGCTTCATATGCAACTTGCTGGTTAGAGTTTTCAACATACATATTTGTTCCAGCCTCTTCCATAATGCAGCGGCTGTATTCTCCTTCATCACATCCTGTAAAATTTCGTTAAACAAATGCATATGTAACTGTGTTAACGCCTTTCGATCCTTGTGCTTCTTCTCTTCCTCTATCAATGTCGAAGGAATCTTATCTACCCCTAGCAAGGCTTCCTCTAAGTCCATCTGTGCAAGAACTGCATGCATCTTTATCTATCACAAAGCGAATCTGGTGTTACGATCCAACAGCAGAGTTTCATACTTCAAAGACGCCATTATTGTGATCGAGATGAAAAATTTAGAAGCTCGGATACCAATTTGTGAAAAATATAACGTCGGAAATGACAAATATATCGCAAAGAAAAGAGAAATAAAAATAAAGAACACACAGATTTTACATGGAAACCCTTTCGGGAAAAAACCACGGGCAGAGGAGAAAAAAATTTATTATGTCAAATTCGAAATTATTACAAGAGGAATAGACTATGTCTATTTATAGGCTTGTAAAGCCATATTCTAATTGGAGTGTAGTAAGATTGAAACACCTTATTTTAATCAATATAAAATAGATGGAGTTTAATAAGATTTAAAAAAACCTTATTCTAAAATAAAATAAAAGAAGTGTAGTTCTATATGGATTTTACTTTTATTTTATTTTACCACTGTATTTTATTTAAATAAGGATTCGGGTCACTTAATTCTAACAATGTCTCAAGACATGCCTCCCCTATTGCAGCATTTTTGGTTCAAAGTTTGAAGTCTCAAGACAAAGGCACCATGTCTCGAGATAATGGCCCCTATGTCTTGAGGTAATACCCCATGTATCAAGACACTGGATTGAATTTTCACTAATTTAGTTTCAATGTTTTATGGCTCAAGACTTGGCACTTAGGTCTCAAGAATTTCATGGTAAGTCTCGAGGCTTACACACAAAAATGCTTGAAATTGTTTTTAAAGTCTTGAGACATGCTCTTAGTGGCTCGAGATTGTCCCTTTTTCAAACAAATTAATGGGAATAAAAAAATTAAACTTCATAATAGAAAAAGTAAAAAAATGGAAATAAGTACAAAATGATGTTGAATCCTCTTATACTAATAATATATATTGATGTAATATTCAAGAGTTCATTGACTCAATCTCTTAATGGAAATAAGAAAAAGATTTAAACTTCGTAATGGAAATAAGTAAAAAAATATTTCAAATTGTTAATAAGGAGATTTGAACCAGGGAAAATGGAGAAAAAGCAGCCATCTTATCCAATCTGGCACCATCGAGAAATGTTGCCAACCATTGAGCACTATCGGAAAGCGCAGGTACATTGGTGCCTTGGATGTGCCGGAGCATAAAGCACCATCAGCACCTGGGGCCTTTGTATGTGTGGGAGCATCGAGCACCATCGGCAATTTAGACCTCTGTTGGTGCGGGAGCATCAAGCACCATCGCGAAACTTCGGGCTAAAAAAAATAGAGGGGTAATGCCGAACCGTCGGGCACTATTGGTAAGTTGGCTGGAGGGGTGGTGCCGGATCGTCGAGCATCATTAAAAGTTGGTCGGAGGGATGGTGTCAGAGTGTCGGACACCATTGAGAACCATCGGACACCATTCGAAAGCATTGGCACATTGGTGCCTTTGATGTGCGGGAGCATCGAGCACCATTGGCATCTGGGCCCTTGTATGTGCAGGAGCTTCGAGCAACATTGGCAATTTAGGCCCCAGTTGGTACGAGACCATCGAACACCATTGAGCACCATCAAGAATCGACCTCAAAAAATGGAAGGATAATGCCGGACCGTCGGGCACCATCGACATGTTGGCCGGAGGAGTTGTGCCGAACCGTCAGACACCATTGGAAGTTTACCACAATTGTGGTACCGGACCATCAGGCACCCTCAGCAAGTTGGCCAGAGGGGTGGTGCTGGACCGTCAGACACCATCGAGCACCATTGGGCACAACCGAGAAGTA
The DNA here is from genome assembly GCA_025698515.1 of Gossypium sturtianum. Taxonomy (NCBI): domain Eukaryota; kingdom Viridiplantae; phylum Streptophyta; class Magnoliopsida; order Malvales; family Malvaceae; genus Gossypium; species Gossypium sturtianum. The sequence goes on along the minus strand of CM046949.1, from coordinate 129,255,544 downwards.
TCGACATGTTGGTGCATTGGATGTGCGGGAGAATGGAGCACCACCAGCACCTGGAGCCCTTTTATGTGTGGGAGTATCGAGCTGTAACAATCTGTTTTCAGTGAAATCGGAACAGTGGTTTCGGGACCACAAATTTGAGTCAGAAAGAAAGTTTATTTTAATATTATTGCATGGTCTGCATTATGATAGGAAAGACATATGAAAATTTTGTTATAAAAATTTTACCGATTACATGTTTAATTATAGAAAGGACCAAATTGCATAAAATGTAAAAGTTGAGTTCTAGTAGCTATAGGTAGTAAATAGCTATGGAATTCAAAACTTGAGGTCCTTATATGGAAATTAGACCATTAAATGGAGTTAGTAGATAATTATAATGACTCATACATGGAAATTCAAGAAAAGAAAAGGACTAAATTGGAAATTGAAATAATTAAAGATGATAAAAATCTAATATCATCTTATTTCATCATCTTCCCCAATTTACTTTTATGGAAACCCTAGCTAAGAGAAAAGACATCAAGCAAGCTTAATTAGGTAAGCAATCTTGTCCCGTTTTTAGTAATTTTTACATTTCTGAGATCGTAATAACTTAATCTATATATTTTGGGGATCAATTTGCAAAGTTATCAAAGTTTTAAAATTTTACCATGGATGAATATGCTGAAATTTTGAAATTTATGGTAGAAACTGAAAAGTTGTTGGTAGATAAACAACTTTTGTAAAGAGAATTTTGATGAAATTGTGATTTAGGGACTAAATTATAAAGATGTAAAATTCATGGAAAAATTCTAAATTTTATGAATTACATGGGCTGTAAATGTTATATGGAAAATTTGGCTAGGCTTGGAATAAGGATTAAATTGCATGAATTTCATTTTCCGAGCCTAGGGACGAAATTAGAATTAATAAAAAGTATAGGGGCAAAATGGTACTTTTGCCTAAGATGTAAGTTGGATTGAATTGAATATAAAATGTGTTAAGTTGATGTTAAATTCATTTATATAGATCTTAAAAGATCAAATAAAGAGTTAAATCGAGGAAAAGAAAAAGTATCGGATTAGTAGATTTCCGTATACGAGCAAGTGACGAGGTAAGTTTGTGTAACTAAATCATGTATATTAATATGTTTGAATTGAATGTTGTATATGTGTGAATTGTATAAATGTCTTATCTTATGTATGAAATTGATCACATGTTCAATAATGCTAGATAAGTAATAAGTCCCGTTTGAATAAATGAAACTCGATGGATACAGGATTTTCCGTATTGGTTGTGGTCCTGCATATGTTTTAGACACACCATAGCTCGAAAGAGCATCCTGTTATAAGCCCTCTCGAGCTTCCCGTTATATGGTTCCTGCGAGCATTCTGATCGGTATTGATCCTGCATGTGTTGCGGATATACTGCAGCTCTTTGTGAGCGTCCTGTTATATGATTGGTATTGATCCTGCATGTATTACGGACATACAGCAGCTATTTATGAGCGTCCCAATATAGGCTCGCTTGAACTTCCTAATATATGGCTCTCCGGAGCTTCCTGATAATATCTCTTCAGAGTTACCTGTTAAGCTCGCATGAGCTTTCTGTTTCAAACTTTTATGAGTTTCCTTTTATAGCCTGGATAAGCTTCCTGTTACATGGCTCACATGAGCTTCCTATTATATGGCTCGAGAGAGTGCTTCCTAATTATGTGCTCTAATGAGTACCCCTGAATATGAATTAATCGATTACAGTTTTGTACACTTTAAGTGTACTATATGTGTGTCCACCGATATTTCAAATATATTCAACGGGCAAAGTTCTAATATGGCTAAATTGAACTTGAAATGATTTGTCATGGAAAAGTACATGTTATATGGAAATATGATAATAAAAGTATATGTATATGAAAGTTATTACATGATGAGCTCATTCATGTTTCTTGACAATTGTGTGAATTCCAATGACTAACATGTTTTGATGAAGTTGGGTGTTTAGGCTATTAGCCAAATTTCTTGGATGCATTTTGTATGTTTACTTTAATGGAAATGAATGGTAAGTTAAACTTCCAGTTATACGAATTTACTAAGCATTAAATGCTTACTCTGTTTTATTTTTCCTTTGTTTTATAGTACTCGAAAGCTCATAAAGGTTAGAAGTTGGTCGGAGTATCATCACACTATCCCTCGGCTCATTTTGGTAGAACTAGAAAACTAATTTAGGTCATAATGGCATGTATAGGCTAATTAGCCAATGCTGGCATGATAATATTTTGGTTGTAACTAGCTATTGGGATGGCTAATGTTAAGCATATTTTGATGTAGTTATATAAGGCCTTATCATGCTTGATATGTGTATTGAAATGGTTGAATGATGGAAGTTACATAAATATATTAATGGTTGCATGAATGGGTAAAATATACTTATATGTTTATATGGTCATTTAGGTAAGATTAAATATTTGGATAAATGGGATGTTATGACATGTATTTAACTTGAAATTGGCTTGAAGTGAAGGTCTTATTATGTCTTGTAATGGTACAAAAATTGATTGGATAGGTTGATGCCAGGTTGGGTGAGAAATAAGGCTTGGAAATGGCCTTATTTTGTCCACACGGGTAGAGACACGGACGTGTGTCTCAACCGTGTGTGACACACGGCCATACGCACGGGCGTGTGGTTTGGCCGTATGTCCCCTGCATCTTAAATTTTGAGAAACAGAATGCTTCGAATTGCTCACACGGGTAGAGACACGGGCGTGTGTCTCAGCCGTCTGTGTCACACGGCCTAGTACATGGGCGTATGACTTGGCCGTGTGACTTCTGCACTTAATTATTGAAAATTAAATTATTCACACAGCCTAGCACACGGACGTGTGGTTGGCCGTGTGACCCAAGTCAAAGAGTTACACGGGTATGGACACGGGTTGGGACACAGCCGTGTACCTCACATTGAAAGCCCACGGCTTAGGACATGGGCGTGTCACTTGGCTATGTGAGCCATACGGCTTGACCACGCGGGCGTGTGTCCCCTGCACCTAAGAAAAATTTTAAAATTTCATGAAAAATTCTCTGAGTTCCCGATTTAGTTCCGACTTGTTTCAAATGCATAAATTGGACCTCGAGGGTTCACTTAAGGGACAATATGATTGAATATGATTGGTTTCGGATATGAATAGTAAATAACTTGAATTAATTGTATTTGTTTTGTAAACTCCGGTAATGCTTTGTAACTCTATTTGGGCGACGGATATGGGTTAGGGGTGTTACACGAGCACCATCAGCAATTTAGGCCACTATTGGTGTGGGAGCATCGGGCAACTTATGGCTCAAAAAAGCGGAAGGGTAATGCCAAACCGTCAGGCACCATCGATAAGTTTCCCAAAGAGGTAGTGTCCGGCCGTCGGGCACCATCAGAAGTTGCCAGAGGGGTGGTGTCGGACCGTCGTGCACCATCGGTGTAACACCCCTAACCCGTATCAGTCGCCGGATTGGGGTCACAAGGTATTACCGAACACATGTACAGATTCAAATGTTCACCCAAGTCATATTCATATATAAAATAAATAAAGCTCATAACTAATTAAATATTAAACATATGGATCATGCCTCTATAATTTCTCGAAATCATACCATATATCTATTCAATTTTTCAAACAAAGAAACATACCACAACTAAACAATATATGCATACTTTACGAACACAAAACTCAATCATGTGCACATCATCTTAATAATATGCGAATATATAACATAAATTAAACACTTTGCTTCAAAATTTTATTTATGCTTATACATGACTTAATGACCATAAGAAATTAAGGCATTAACAACTCCAGGTTATGATCAAACATATTTCATTAATCATTAAGATCATATAAGTATTTAACTACATCACATATCAAGACATATATAACATGTCAAATACCTATTTATGCATTTCATATTTCTAAACCTATGCTTTCACATTTGACCTAACATACTATATACTTTAATCTATAAGCGACAGGCCCAATACGTTCGATAATCTCATACGGTCCGATGAACCTCGGACTTAATTTGCCTTTTCGACCAAATCAAAGTACTTTCTTCCACGGAGAAACTTTCAAAAATACCCGGTCACCGACCTGAAACTCAATGTCTTTACGTTTCAAATCCGCGTATGAATTTTGGCGATCTGATGCAACTTTCAGACTATCTCGGATTACTGCCACTTTCTGTTCAGTCTCTTTAATCAAATCAACCCCTTGTATCTTGTTTTCACTGAGCTCGGTCCAATACAATGGTGTACGACACTTGTGGCCGTATAAAGCTTCGTAAGGTGCCATTTTGATACTAGATTGAAAACTGTTATTATAAGAAAATTCAATCAAAGGTAAGTATCGTTCCCACGTACCTTCAAACTCGAGGATGCAACATCTCAACATGTCCTCAAGTATCTGAATGATTCGTTCAGACTGACCATCTGTCTGCGGGTGAAAAGCTGTGCTAAAGTATAGTTTGGTACCTAAAGCATCTTGCAATTTCTTCCAAAACCGCGACGTGAATCTCGGGTCTCTGTCCGAAACAATGGAAATCGGCACACCATGTAATCTCACAATTTGAGATACATAAAACTCAGCCAACTTATCGAGCAAATAGTCCGCATTCTATTTGGAACAAAATGGTGATTTGGTTAGTCTATCCACTATATACCTTGATCGCATCTTTCTTGCTCGGTGTCGTAGGCAAACCGGATACAAAATCCATAGTAATTCTATCTCATTTCCATTCGGGTATCATGATAGGTGAAGTAACCCGAGAGGGCTTTGATGTTCGGCCTTTACTTGCGACAAACTAAGCACCGAGACAAATTTAGATATGTCCCGTTTCATACCGAGCCACCAAAAGAACTATTTCAAATCATTAAACATTTTTGTGCAACCGGATGTACAGGACAATCGAAGCTTCGTGAGCTTCATTCAATATCATACGAATCAAAGTCGAATTTCTTGGCACACACATTCGGCCTTTGAACTTCAAGCAGTCATTCTCATCAATTCGAAACTCTGATTCTGCATTACTTTCACACTGAACTCGTCTTGCCATCGTATCTTTGTCAACTCTCTGAGCATCATAAATTTGTTGAATATACAACGGTCTTGCTTTCAATTCGGCTATTATCGAACCATCATCAGACATAACCATATGTGCGTTTAATGCACGAGGAGCAAATAATGATTTATGAAGTAAGGTATTCGCAACAACATTGGCTTTCCCCGGATGGTAATCAATCACTAATTCGTAATCTTTCAACAGCTCTAACCATCTGCGTTGTCTCAAGTTCAAATCTTTCTGAGTCATCAAGTACTTTAAACTCTTGTGATCCGAATAAACATGACATTTCTCACCGAATAAATAATGACGCCAAATCTTTAATGCGAATACAATGGCTGCTAACTCCAAATCATGTGTCGGATAATTTCTTTCATGTGGCTTCAACTGTCTCGAAGCATAGGCTACTATTTTGCCTTCCTGCATTAAAACGCAACCCAAACCATTCAAAGATGCATCACTATAAACAACAAATTCTTTACCCGATTCAGGTTGAACTAACACTAGAGCCCTTTTCAACTGATCAAACAAATCGTCAATCCGTGGCAACGGGTATTTATTCTTTATAGTTACCTTAATGAGCTATCGGTAATCAATGCATATTCGCATAGTCCCATCTTTCTTTTTTCACAAATAAGACTGGTGCACCCCAGGGAGAGAAACTTGGTCGTGCAAAGCCTCTATCTGTTAACTCTTGCAACTGTGCTTTCAACTCTTTTAATTCTATAGGTGCCATCCGATAAGGAGCTATTGAAATCGGAGTCATCCCCGGTACTAATTCGATACCAAACTCTATTTCTCGAACAGGTGGTAAACCCGGTAGTTCTTCACGAAACACATCTGGATACTCGCACACAACTAATACGGATTCAATCTGCTTCTCAGTAACTTTACTATCCAACACATAAGCCAAGTAAGCTTCACACCCTTTTCTCACATGCTTATGAGCTAACATCGAGGAGATTACTGCCGGTAACCCATTCAGGTCATTAGATTCAATTCGGATAACTTCACCGTTCTAACATCTCAAATCAATGGTTTTTCTTTTGCAATTAACAACAACATCGTGCAAAGTTAACAAGTCCATTTCCAAAATTATATCGAACTCGTCGAAAGGCAACAACATTAAATTAGCTGGGAAGCATGAATCCCGAATCATCAACGGGCAACTTTTACACACTTTATCAATCAGAACACATCGACCCAAGGGGTTTGATACACGAATCACAAACTCACTAGACTCAACAGGCAGAGTTTTACTGGATACTAAAGTTTCACACACATATGAATGAGTCGAACCCGGATCAATCAATGCAACCACAGTAGTATCATAAAGAGTGAAAGTACCGGTGATAACATCTGGGGAAGAAGCATCCTCTCTGGCACGTACAGCATATGCTCTAGCAGATGCACGAGCCTCTGATCGAACTGCAGCGTCTTTGGTTCCTTTCTGACTGCCACTTACATTTCCCGAATGCCTAGGTAGTCTGCCTCGCACTGATACATTACTCGGTCTTGTATTCTGAGCCGTATTTTTCTTAGCTAGCATCGGGCACTCTTGAATAAAATGATCCAACGATCCACATTTAAATCAGGACCGATCACGAAATCTACAACTCCCTGAATGCCACTTACCACAATGCTTGCATTCAACCCGATTCTGCTGGACATTACCAACACTGGCCATCGAAGTAGCTCGAGAACCCACAGGTGGTCGATCTCGTCTAGATAAGTCTGAAGTAGCTCTATGTCGACCAAATTCATCTTTGAACTTCTTGGATACCGAATGAAATATCTTACTCGATGATCTTTTACGAATGTCTTTAGCTTCCATTTCAGCCTTTCTTTTCTCTTTCCCAAGCTCTTCAGCTTTGTAAGCTCGTTCGACAAGTACCACGAACTCTTTAATCTCGAGTATGCCGACTAGCAACTTAATATCTTCATTGGACCGTCTTCAAATCTTTTACACATAATGGCTTGGTTGACACACATTCACGGGCATATCGGCTCGATCGACAAATTTTCGTTCATACTCGATCCACGGTCATTCGACCTGTTTCAATTCTAGAAATTCTTTTCGTTTACGATCAATGAATCTCGATCGATATATTTCTTACGAAACTCGATGCGAAAGAAATCCCAAGTCACTTTCTCTTTTGGAACCACCGATACTAGTGTATTCCACGGTGATATGCGGTGTCCCGTAATAAGGATATAGCACACTTCAAGCATTAAATGCGGAGTACACATGCACTCAACAAGCACACGGATAGTATTATCAAGCCACATCTCAGCTCGTTCCGCGTCGTCATCATCATTAGCTTTAAATTCTTCGGCCCCGTGTTTCCTGATTTTATCAACGGGAGGCCTGCTAGATCTCATCGGATCTATCATCGGAGGTGCTGCAGGTATCGGAGTTGGATTATTCGGGGGTGGAGGTTGTTGTACAGCCGAATTAGTCCGAATAAATTGGGTAAACCATTCATTCATCATCTGGTAGAAGGCTTGCTTAGCCTCCGCCTCATGGCTACCCGAGATAGGTCGAGAGTCTACCGGCGCTGACCCATGTGCGAGATCAGGCGCTACGCTATCTACATCATTAGCTACGGCTCTGTCAAGATCCATTTACTATATAAAACACAATTTAAATGTCAGAAGTCACCACACTATCGTATTATAAAATTAAGGCATGTATAGCTAGACTCACACGCTCTACGGTAGTCCTAGAATCGACTAAACTGTAAGCCCTGATACCAATTAAATGTAACACCCCTAACCCGTATCAGTCACCGGATTGGGGTCACAAGGTATTACCGAACACATGTACAGATTCAAACGTTCACCCAAGTCATATTCATATATAAATATATAAATAAAGCTCATAACTAATTAAATATTAAACATATGGATCATGCCTCTACAATTTCTCGAAATCATACCATATATCTATTCAATTTTTCAAACAAACAAACATACCACAACTAAACAATATATGCATACTTTACGAACACAAAACTCAATCATGTGCACATCATCTTAATAATATGCGAATATATAACATAAATTAAACACTTTGCTTCAAAATTTTATTTATGCTTATACATGACTTAATGACCATAAGAAATTAAGGCATTAACAACTCTAGGTTATGATCAAACATATTTCATTAATCATTAAGATCATATGTGTATTTAACTACATCACATATCAAGACATATATAACATGTCAAATACCTATTTATGCATTTCATATTTCTAAACCTATGCTTTCACATTTGACCTAACATACTATATACATTATAACATTTTCTACTCCATAAAAACTTGAATAAGTCGCTTCACAAACACTTCTTCCTAAATCCATGAATCAAACACATTCACATAAATGCAAACGCTAACATCTCAATTGTAACTCTTATAATTCGAACCATATAAAGTAACAAACCAAAGACCTTGCATAATCAACTTCATTCAATAACTAACTTAACGTTTATGTTAAACCATATGAATATCACGATAATTAATTATGCATCCATTCACGCAACTCACATTGCTGATTATACTGCATAAAGATCATGCAACATTTCCATATACATTCAAGGCCAAAGTATCTTTACTTAGCCATTTTCGCATGGCTATACTTATATACAAGACAAAAACTCATTGGTTTAAAAACTTAGTCTAACCTATACATGCCTTTGGTTCAAAAAACTAAGCTTATAAGTACCAAACAAGATGATAGTGTGGATGACTTCTCCGACGATCCCCTGAGCTCGTAGCTTGATCAAAATCTATAAAATAGAGCAACAAACACACAGAGTAAACTAACTTAGCTTAGTAAGTCTTAAGCAAATTCAACGATTCGGCTAATTATTTAAATCAAGTTAAACCAAACAAATTTTTAACATTTATAAAATAATAAGACATTTATGTGCTATCATATTAGAATATCAATATCCATATATAGCAAAATTATTATCATCATCTACTTTAAAAGTAGAACTCATCAAATACACATTACTTAATAAATATATATATATTCCTATATATATATATCCAGAATATCATCTTTCATGTATATATATAAAGCAAGCCCCCATAACAGAAAGTATATCTAAATACAATTCTCACCTATTCGTTATCACATATATATATATATATACATATATATTACATGAACCAAATGAATATACAAATTATTTCATATAACTTAGATTATATATAAACATATCTATGTATATAGATATACATACATAAACATCTTAACAACTCTCATATTTTTAAGTAAACAACTTTCACATCACATAATTTATCCACGTATCCGAACAACCAATTGAACAACACATTTATTTCATCATTTCAATTGCTCATTGACATCACATATAACATATATGTATAATATACATACCTTATGGCGAATTAACAAAATTCATTTGCATAAGCTTAAGCTTACTCGATTTGTTCCATAACTTGATTATTTCGTAGTCTAAGCTCGAAATTTTAATTCACCGGTATAAAACTTGCTACGCGTCAGCCTGAATCACACATCGGCACTAGGCCTGCTAGACCCGAGGTCTGAAATTTAAACAGGCATTTAGCCCGCTAGGCAATAAGCCCGATATAATTCAGGCAAGACAAGGCACGCTAGGCAATAAGCCCGATATAGTTCAGTTCACCGGCACAAGGCACGCTGGGCAATAAGCCGAATATTCATATTACCGAACCAACTCCTTCACATTACACATTAACAATATCACATATATCACATATAATTCACATCACTTTCACATAGTGAACTCAATTAAGTCAACTACATATCATTGCTAAATTACTTTAACACATTCGGCTTTGTCATATTTCAATCCACAAATTCATAATTCAGCATGTATAATAGGTTATAATCGATACTCATGATATTAACTTGCTTAAAAACTTACCTCGGATATCGTCGGACTACAAAATCGGCTATTCGATAACTTTCGCCTTTCCCCGATCAAAGTCCGTTTTTCTTTGTTCTTGATCTAAACATAATCAAATTAAGCTCATTCAAGCACATTTCATCTCAATTTAGTCCCAAGACACATAAATAGGCAAATTACCATTTTACCCCTAACATTTGCAACTTTTACCATTTAGTCCCTATTGCACAAAACACAAAATACACATAATTTGAATTCAATCCCTGAGGGCCGAATCTTCCCCATGGTCATACAAGTCCCTACATTTCATTTATTTTGCATTTTAACCCCTCAAAAATTTATTTTCTCAATTTAGCCCAATTTAGCCAAATTCATCAAAAATTAAAGAATAAAGTTTGTTCATCAACTATATATCTATCATTTAACACCATAAAACATCATGAAACTCAACATAGTATCCATGGCATTTTACACAAACATCACCCATTCATGAAATTAAGACATGGGTTTAAAAGCTCTCGAAGCAACGATTACAAAAACGTAAAAATTATCAAAAACGAATCAAAAACTAACCTTAAATTTTGACTTGAAAGTGCCGAAAGTTTGAAAGCTTCTATTCTTTCTTTTCTATTTGGTTTTTCGGCAAAGGGGGTGATAAAAATGATGATAATGCTTTCATTTTGTTTCCATTATAATAATATATCATATAACAATATAATATTAATAAACTATTAAAGTAAATATAACAAACATATAATTTCTATTTATCATCATCATTGCCGTCCACCATAAATCAAAATGGGCATATTGTCCTTTAAGGACTTCACTAAAATAAAGCCAAATCAATTTAGCCATAAATCAAATAAAAGGCCACCTTTTACCAATTATACAAATCAATCCTTTTTATCAAATTAAACCCACAAACAGACAAATTAACTTACGAAAATTTAGCACATGCTTAGTCACATATCAACGGCACAGAAAATAATATTAAAATATTATTTGGACTCGAATTCGTGGTCCCGAAACCACTGTTCTGACTAGGGTGTAAACTGGACTGTCACAATCGGCAAGTTGGCCAGAGGGGTGGTGCTGGACCTTTGGACACCATCGAGAACCATCGGACCCTATCGGGAAGCACCAGCACTTTGGTGCATTGGATGTGTAGGAGCATCGAGCACCATCGATAATTTTGGCCCTTGTTGGTGTTGTAGCATCGAGCACCATCGGGAAACGTCGGGCTCAAAAAAGTGAAAGGGTAATGCTAGACTATCGGGCACCATCGATAAGTTGGCTGGAGGGGTAGTGCCGAACCGTGGCACTTTGTTGCCTTGGTTTTATGGGAGCATCAAGCACCATCGGTAATTTAGGCCCCTGTTGGTGCGGGACCATAGAGCACCATCACAAAATGTTGGGCTCAAAAAAATGGAGGGGAAATGCTAGACTGTCGGGCACCATTGACAAGTTGGTTGGAGGGGTGGTGTCGGACCATCGAACACCATCGAAAGTTGGCTAGAGGGGTGGTGCTGGACTGTCGTGCACCTTCGACAAGTTGGCCAGAGGGGTGGTGTTAGACCTTCAGACACCATCGATAACCATCGGGCCCTATTAGGAAGCACCGACACTTTGGTGCCTTGAATGTGCAGGAGCATCGAGTACCATCGGTAATTTTGGCCCTGTTGGTGCGGCAACATAGAGCACCATCGAGAAACATCGAGTTAAAAAAGCGATAGGTAATTTCGGATCGTCGGGCACCACCAACAAGTTGGTCGGTAAGGTTGTGCTAGACTGTCAGGCACCCTCGGTAAGTTGGCCGGATGGGTGGTGTCAGACTGTCGGACACCATCGAGAATCATCGACACATTGGTTCCTTGGATGTGTGGGAGCATCGAGCACCATTGACAATTTAGGTACATTTTGGTGTGGGAGCATCGAGCACCATCTAAACGCGTCGAGCTCAAACAATCGAGAGGGTAATGCGGTGTGGGGGCACCATCGGCAAGTTGGCCAGAGGGGTGGTTCTAAACCATCGGACATCATCGAAAGTTTTTTAGAAGGGTGGTATCGGACTGTCGGACACCATCGAGGACCATCGGGTACTATTGGAAAGCATTGGCATGTTGGTTCCTTTGATGTGTAGGAGCATCGAGCACCATTGGCACCTAGGGCCCTTGTTGGTGTAGGACCATCGAGTACCATCAAGAAACGTCGGGCTCAAAAAAGCAGAGATGTAATGCCGAACGTCGGGCACTATCGACAAATTGGTTGGAGGGGTAGTGTCAGACTGTCGGGCACCCTCAACAAGTTGGTTGGATGGGTGGTGTTGGACCGTCAGACACTATCGAGCACCATTGGGCACCATTGGGCATTATCAGGAAGCACCGACACATTGGTGCAATGGATGTGAGAGACAATCGAGCACTACCGGCACCTGGAGCCCTTGTATGTGTAGGAGCCTCAAGCAACATTGGCAATTTAGGCCCCTGTTGGTGCGAGACCATCGACACCATCAAGAAATATCAGGTTAAAAAAATGTAGAGGTAATGCTGGACCATCGAGCACCATCGACACTTTGGCCCAGAGAGTGCTGCTAGACTGTCGGACACCATTAGAAGTTTGTCAAAGTTGTGGTGTCGGACTGTCGAGCACCCTCGACAAGTTGGCCGAAGGGGTGGTATTGGACCATCGGACACCATCGAACACAATTGGGCACTATCGGGAAGCATCAACACGGTGGTGCTTTGGATGTATAGGAGAATCAATCACCATCGAAAATTTAGTCTCATGTTGGTGTGAGAGCATTGAGCACCATCGAACAACATCGGGCTCAAAAAAGTGGAGGGGTAATGTCGAATCGTCAAGCACCATCGACAAGTTTCCTCGAGAGGTGGTGTCGGACAGTCAAAAGTTGGACAGTGATGTGGTGTCGGACCGTCGGACACCATTGAGCACCACTGGGAAGCATCGACACTTTGTTACCTTGGATGTGTAGAAGCATCGAGCACCATAAACAATTTAGGCCTCTATTCGTGCGGGAGCACCGAGCACTATCGCGAAACGTTTGGCTAAAAAAATGGAGGGAAAATGCCAAACCATCGGGCATCATCGACAAGTTGGCTAGAGGGGTGGTGTCAGACTGTTGGACACCATCGAGAACCATCAGGCCCCATCAGGTAGCATCGACACTTTGGTGCCTTGGATGTGTGGGAGCATCAAACACCATCAGCAATTTAGGCCGATGTTGATGCGGGAGCATCGAGCACCATCGAGAAATGTTGGGCTTAAAAAAGCAAAGGGGTAATGCTGGACCGTTGGGCACTATCGAGAAGTTGGCAGCAGGGGTCGTGCTGGACCTATAGACACCCTCAGCAAGTTGGTCAGAAGAGTGCTGCCAAACTATCGGACACAATTGGGCCCCATCGGGAATCATCGGCACGTTGGTGCCTTGAATATATAGAAGAATCAAGTACCATCAGAACCTAGGCCCTTACATGTGCGCGAGCATCGAGCACCATCGACAATTTAGGTGCAAGTTGGTGCGGAACCATCGAGCAGCATCGAAAAATGTCGCGCTTAAAAAAGCAGAGGGGTAATGCCGGATCGTCAAACACTATCAATAAGCTGGCCGGAAGGATGGTGCTGGACCGTCAAACACCATTGGAAGTTGGCCGAAGTTGTGGTGCTGGACCGTCGAGCACCCTCGATAAGTTGGTCGGAGGGTGGTGCCGAACCGTCAGACACCATCAAGCACCATCAGGCACTATTGGGCACTATCGAAAAGCACTAGCATGTTGGTGCAACGGATGTGCGAGAAAATTGAACATCATAGGCACCTCGGCCCTTATATGTGCGGGAGCCATGAGCAACATCAGTAATTTAGGCCCCTGTTGGTGTAGGACCATTGAGCATTATCGAGAAATGTCGGGCTCAAAAAAGCGGAGGGGTAATGCCGGACTGTCAGACACCATCGACATGTTGGCCGGGGGAGTGTTGCAGGACCATTGAACACCATTGGAAGTTTTCCAGAGTTGTGGTGTTGAACTGTTTGGCACCCTCGACATGTTGGCCGAAGGGGTGGTACCGAACTGTCGGACACCATCGAGCACCATCAGCGCCTGAGACCCTTTTATGTGTGGGAGCATCAAGCACTATCGACAATTTAAGCCCCTATTTGTGAGGAGCATAGAGCACCATCGGTAACGTCGAGCTCAAAAAAGCAAAGGGGGTAATGCTAGACCGTAAGGCACCATCAACAAGTTGGCCAGAGGGGTGGTGTCGGACTGTCAAGCACCCTCAGCAATTTGGCCGGAGGAGTGGTGCCTGACTGTCGGACACCATCTAGCACCATCTGAAACAATTGAACACCATCGAGCCCCATCGGGAAACATCGGCACGTTGGTGCCTTAGATGTGCGGGAACATCGAGCACCATAGGCATTTGGGGCCCTTGTATGCGCGGGAGCATCGAGTACCATCGGTAATTTAGACTCTTTTTGAACCAGGAGCTCGAGCACCATCAGGCACCAGCAGGAAACATCGGGCCCAAAAAAATGGAGAAGTAAAGCTGGACTGTCGGGCACTATCGCCAAGTTGGCCGGAGGGATATTGTTGAATAGTCCGACACCTTCGAAAAGTTGGCCGGAAAAGTGTTGCCAGACCGTCGGACACCATCGAGCACCATTGAAAATTTAGGCCCATGTTTGTTTGAGGGTATCGAGCACCACCGAGAAACGTCAGGCTCAAAAAAGCGGAGGGGTAATGTCGGACTATTGAGAACTATTAACATGTTGGCTAGAGGGGTAGTGACATGTTGGCTAGAGGGGTAGTGGCGAACCGTCGGACACCCTTGGCAAGTTGGTCGGACGGGTGGTGTCAGATCGTCAAATACCATCGAGTACCATGGTAACCATCGAGCACTATCGACAATTCAGACTCTTGTTGGTACAGGGGCATTGTGCACCATCGGGAAACGTCGGGCCCAAAAAAGTAGAGGGGTAATACCAGATCATTGGGCACCCTTAGCAAGTTGGCTTGAAGGGTGGTGCTGGACCTTCAGACACCATTGAGTACCATTGGGCCCTATCGGGAATTATCGACATGTTGGTGCCTTGGATGTGCGGAAGCATGGAGCACTATCGGCACCTAAGGCCCTTGTATATGCGGGAGCATTCAGAACCATCAACAATTTAGACCCTCATTGGTGCGGGAGCACCGACCATTATCAGGAATCGTCAGGCTCAAAAAAGTGGAGGGATAATACTGAATTGTCAGGCACCTTTGGCAAGTTGGCCAGAGGGGTGGTGTTGGACTGTCGGACACCATCGACCACTATCTGGAATAATCAGACACCATCGTCATGTTGGTGCCTTGGATGTGTTAGAGCATTCAGCACCATTGGGAAACGTCGGGCTCAAAAAATCGGAGGGGTAATGTTGGACCGTTGGGCTATTGGGAAATGTTCCCATATTGTAGTAAACATGTAACTGTTTTCTATTTATTTGATCGATAAATAAATAAATAAAGTTAATTTCACATTTTACTATTTTGTCTTTTGTATTTTCTGTCTTTTATATTTGCATGCATAGCGAAATTGTGACAAACAAATATTAGCTCATTGATTGTCTAAGTTCAAACTGAAGATAAGTGGCATTGTAAAGAACATTTACATTGTGAGAAAGACAACTTACTTCAGTAGATAATCTAAATGAGTCCGTAATCTCGTAAAAGAATCAAAGTGAGCATTTGATTCAAATATTGATAAGAATTATTGTGTCGTCTACAATTCCAATTGGGGAGATGGCTAGTCTTGGCTATCGGAGCAATTAACTCCATGAATAGAGACATAGACATATTCATTGGTAGAATGATATATTGGACTAGACCCAAGATGAATTAATTTTGAATCCGTTTGTGAATTAATTCACTTGTGACGTTCATGGTGTGATTTACCTAAATCCTGAGTTAGTCACTAACCATACGTATGCAACTCATGTGCTTTGATATAAGTAGAGGCTTATGCCCTAAAGATGATCGAGCCCATAGTTGGTATGTTGGGTACATGACTTGTGTATGGCATGGCTTTACTAGCAATAGTGGAATTCATAGCTCAATTAAAGAGTTAATGATATCCTCTCATTGGCATTGTGAGGATTGATAAATATAGAACAAGGCCACGGGTTGCTTGTTCTCAAACGAGCAATTTATCACAGTCATATGTTGGCAGTGATCATATTAATCATTAAGAAGACACAATTGTGACAATGAGATAAAATATGATTGTATTGTGTGAATGAATTGATGAGGTCATTGGACAAAGCAGTTGGATGAATTGCTTTCGTAAAGAGTATACAATAAAGAGTTTTCAATCATGGTACTTCTTGTGGATTGAATCCATGATTAAGTAATTGCGAATTATCGAAACAATGCTTCTGGACATAATTGCAATCACTAGAGCCTAATTGTATATGTCCAATTGGTCCATCCATTAGCTCAATAAAAGCTCGATCGGATTGCATTTGAATCAGAAGAAAATTCTATGACTTTGGGAATAATTTAATTGAGCCGATTTATTCTATGTGGAATTAAATTAGGTGGTCGTAAGAATTTTCTTGAAAAATTAATTTGGAAAATGTAAGTGATTTTGAAAAAAATAATTTTGATCAAATAGAATTAAATTAATCAAATCAATTAAAATTAATATGATATTTTTGGATGTTAATTTTCAAGTCAGACAATTGACCCAATGGGTAATTGAACTTGAAAATTGGATCTAAGATCGTAAATTGAGCCCGGGAGCCCAAAACTAATACCAAAACCCAAAAACTGGTCGAACCGGGCTCAGTATGTGAAACCGAGGCGAAGATCCAACTAGTGGCTACACTGGACCGGTTTGGTCGTCATTGACCCGGCCGAATCGGCAGCAGCCGAACTGGCTCTATAACACCCCATATCCGGCCTGTACGCCAAGCCAAATATCGAGATGCCACACCACTGTCTCACTACTTTTTCATTTAAAACATGTTATTTCTCATGCATATTTTTTTTTTCCAATTAATATTAAGATAGCATTATCATGAATTATAAACCATACATTCACCTTATGTTGATAAACCATGCTAAGAATTCATAAAATAACATAACATAGGTATTAACCATGCATTAGGACCACTTATCAAATTTTCCCAAAAATGTTACATAGGTATCGATACTGCCTCTACGGTATCAATATTTCCTTTAAGTGGTATCAATACCGCCTGGAAAATTAATACCAAACTAGCATTCAGTTTCTCACCAAATTTCAAAACATCGAAAAATATCGGTACCTTTCGCAAGGTATCGATAATTACACCTCGAGTATCGATACTCGGGCCAAGGTATTGATACCAAATTGGTATTCTGATTCCCTGTACTTTCGAGAATATAGAAGTATCATTTTAGAAGCCCTAATATCGATACCTCTGCTTCAGGTAACAAAATTCAGTATATAAGAGCATTTAAATCATTCAAACTTAATCCCATATCCAAATGTCTAAAACAATAGTCCAAATACCATATCCAAGTCCACTTGCTTCCAAATATACATAATATGCAAATGATCCCAAATACGTCTTAACAATCCGATATAAATGTCTACCACATTGCCTTTTTATTCCCTAGAACTAGAATAAGCAAAACACTTACTATAATGAATAAAGAGTGATTTGGATCAATCCCTCGATGGCCACACCGCTAACACCGGGAACACAACTACTCTGCAAAAGATAAAATGGAGTGGGTGAGCTTAACAAGCTTAGCGAATGCTTAGAACAACCACTACGCAAACATGTCGTCATGCATCAACCAAACAACATACAACATATTCCCAAAACGTCATTAACTAAGTGTCATAATTCACATATTTAGTCATATTCCATGCATTCTTTTACACATTATTTGTATGAATGTTTAGGCATATATATTCCGACGCGTATCAATCACATATAAGCACATTTTAGTCACTTTTGTTTGCCTCAGATTACATTTTAGTCACTTATGTTTGAAATGTTACATTTTGGTCACTTATGTTATCGTTTTGTTACGAAGTGGTCACTCTACCATTAAGCTCCGTTACCTCTCTAACGGCGGTCCTACGTGGCAGTCCAAATTGGTTTTAAATGCCAACTTGGATGTCCTACGTGGCAGTCCAAATTAAATTTATTTAATTAAAAACCTATTTTCATCCCAGCAACTGGGCATCCAAGTTGACATTTAAAACCCATTTGAACTGTCGTTAGGGAGGTAACAGAGTTTAACGGTAGAGTTACCACTTTGTAACAAAACAATAACGTAAGTGACTAAAACGTAACATTTCAAACAAAAGTGACTATATTTATAGTTTACCTTTTTTTTTTCTTTTTAACGAATCCAAAGGCCAATAATAATAATAATAATAATAATTTAGTGCCTAACTCAGACAAAATCAATAGTTTAAGCCTCCCGTTGAATTAAGCTGGACGAAAACTATGCATTTGTTTTGTTGTACTACTAGTAGCCCCTCTCTGTAAGGCCCAATCATTTATTGAAGCCCAAATTAATTAATTAGCTTGAAGCCTTAAACAATAAGATTGATGCTTCTGCAGCAGCGGAAAGAAACCCAGAGGAAGAGAGAGAACAATGGAAGCAAAGCCGGAAGAGAAAGCGGAATTTGAAGAAGCGGAGATAGAATATGTTAGCTATGGAGGGGAGCACCATCTGCCTCTCATCATGAACCTGGTCGATCAAGAACTCAGTGAGCCTTACTCCATCTTCACCTACCGATATTTCGTCTATCTTTGGCCCCAACTCTCCTTCCTCGTAATCTCTTCTCTTTTTTTTTTTTTTTTTTTTAGCTTGTGGACTATGGGTTTCATCCAAAATTCCTTTTTGTTCACGCTTTAAAATAAAAGCAGGCTTTTCACAAGGGTAAGTGCGTCGGAACTGTGGTGTGCAAGATGGGAGAACATAGAAATACTTTCAGGGGTTACATTGCCATGTTAGTTGTAATCAAGCCTTATCGTGGAAGAGGCATTGGTATTTTTTTTGTCGTCCCCTTAAATTTATTGAATGGGTTCGATTTTTTCGATTCGAAGTTGAAAAAAAATGTGTATCATCATATGGGTTTCCTGTCAACTGTTCATGCCTTAATGGATATGTAGTCACAAAATTCATGTAAAATGTAGATGCTGAATTTCTTTGCTTTTTCTCATGTTGCAGCCACTGAGCTCGTCACCAGATCCATTAGAATGATGATGGAATCTGGATGTGAAGAGGTACGGTATCTCTCATACTTTTGTCTTGGTAATATCATATGTAATGATGAATATTGATGCTCATTTCTGCCTCACCAACTTCTGAATATGAAAATGGCAAGTACGATTGAAGTATGAGTTGATAACTCGTGATGTTGGTTAATCTGTTTCAGAAACATAAGATGCAATGCTAATGTTTTGTTTAACTTGAACTTAGTTAGTGTGAATATGAATTTCATCCTTCAAATAGTTTTCAGTTATCACTCTTCATATATGCTGATGCACATGTATTTGTTCACATTGTAAACCGGTTAATTCTGTGGAGACAGCACCACTCACCGATCATTTAACATTGTCTATTTTTATGCGTAGTATATGCCATCAGAACTCTGACCTGATGGTTTTGAGTAGCCGTCCAAACATTGGTGATTTCCCTTGATCCTCTTTTTTCCAAAGGGAGCTTGAACATGAATCAGAAACCATGTTATTAGATCAGCGTTGCCACAAATTTTTATCTTTTGCTGCATTTGAATTTTATGCTCTTTTATCAAGATAGTTTCCTTTCCAAAGCTTTGATAATGGTTAAGATGTTATGGCTCTGATTTGTGCTCTTTTGGAGATTTCTTTAATCTTTACTATTTCTCAACCTAATAACACCTTTTAGCTATATTTGGCTCATCAGTAATCCTTCACCGAGTATTGACTGAGTTGATTCTAAAAGGAAGGTAGAAAATGGTTCTAAATGATGTTACTCATTTCCCAAGGGATCTCTGCAGTTGGCAAAATTCTTTTAAAGCATAAGAATTTGCAAAGTTTTGAGTATTTTCTTCACCATTCTTTTTTTTTTTTTGATAGACTCTTCACCATTCTTAAGTTGGTGGTATGCCTGGCATTATTATGTATTTTTTTAAATGTAATTGCAAGTTTTAGGCAGTTATAATTCGTGGTGATGAGATTGACCATTATGACATTTATGATGTTACTGAAGGTCACACTGGAAGCGGAAGTGACGAATAAAGGAGCACTGGCACTTTATGGGCGTCTTGGGTTTATCAGGGCAAAGCGGCTTTTTCACTACTACTTGAATGGTGTTGATGCTTTCCGTTTAAAGCTATTATTTCCTCCTCCTCGCCAAGTATTGTAGCCATGATAACAAACGGGGATGCAAGTTATGAATTTCGATCCAGACACTTGAAGAATGTGCAATGCTGGTGCTTATGAATGTTTAAGGATATTGCTATCAGGTCCTATAAATTTAAGGACATCTTCTAAGATTGCTATATACAGTAATATATTTTCGTTTAATATGCTAAAAACGATGAATAAAGTTGTCCACTGGTAGGATATAATATGTATACTCTTGATTTAGTCAATTCATTTAGACTTAAAGCAATTTGATGTACTGAATGTAATATTATCTATCCTAGTAGGATGATTATTACGATGCAAGATTATCTAACACGTATCAATTATGTTATGTTTGGTTCATTGAATGTAACATTACGACTTGTAATGTTACATTCCGGAATGAGATTATTGTATTTAGATTTTAACATTTTAATCATCTTGTAATCTTACATTACGGTCATTTTATTATATAAGGTGTAATCTTATTATGGCTTATTTATTAGATAATATCATATTACGAGTGTAATCTTAAATTTTGAAGTCATTTGTCTTTTGTTTCTATTATTCTAATCAATTTAGGTTTTTTTTTCTTAAATGAAGTATAAGACTAATTAAAAATAATTTTTTTTCTTAATAGTAAACCAATAGATACCATATGTTATAATTATAATCATTATATTTTATACCCAAAATGTGGCCACAGATCATCTGTTTTTGTGATGGATGACTTGATTGCTATTTGATAGTGGTTGACTTTTCATGAAGGAAGATGTAATGGCTACTATGAGATAAAACAGGATCATATTGGGAGAACATATATTATCCCAAAGATATCAATGATATCCTATGAAAGTAACACACTTATGACAATGTCATTGGACGAGCATTGAGTAGTTGTTTTGGTAATGGTATGTCGTTGGCGAGAGCTCAGTCACGATACTATAGTGGAATGACTTCGTAACTAAATGAGTTTATTATTAATATGTGAAAAGCCAGAACTTAATTATAAATCATTTGAGCCTCAACTACATATGCCCAATCGATCCCTCCGCTAGCTCGTTGGAACCAGAAATGAATTTTTTGTTTCAATTGAAATGAACGGAATGAATAGGAAAAGAGAATGGGAAACATTCAGGAGTGATTATGGTTTTCTCCGAAATGTAAAGATGGAATCATTTGAAAATGAATGCAGGTTTCCAAAAATGGAAATGAAAATGAAAATGAAAAATCCATTTGCAATCCTATATGGATTACTTAAAAAATGATCGAAAGAATAAACTTATGTTTTTGGACGATTTTGAAGCCCAAAAATGAAAATAAATCATTTGGTCATAGTGAACATGTTGAGTTGTGAAAATAGACGTAAATGTTGCTAATTGGCTGTCTAAATGTTTAACTAATACTAAGCGATATTACGTGGTCGGATCGTAGTGCAGAAAGACAACTTGTATTAGTAGACGAACCTAAACATTTTCTTAGTCTAATAAGAAATGAGCAAACCTATTAAAAGACTAATATGTTGTCTATCAAGTCCAATTAGGGAGATGCCTTGTCTTGGGCATCGAAGCGGATAACTCTCAAAAGATAGAGACATAGATGTGACTGATTGGACTGACAATACATCGGATAGGACCCAAGTAGAATAGATCCTGAATCCGTTTACAGATTTATTCACTTGTTACGTTCATAGCGTGTCATACCTAAATCCTAAGTGGATGGCGGACTATGTATCCGTACTCGTACACTTTGATGTAGTAAAAGCTTGAGTTCAAATAGATAATGAATTGAAAGCTGGTGCGTTGGGTGTACGACTTCTGTAGTATGTAGCATCATTCACAACAGTAGAATTCATAGCCCAAAACATGGGTAAATGATATTCTCTCATTGGCATTACATGGTTGATGAAAAGTAAACGTGGCCACGGGTCGTCCGTCTTTATGATGGATGACTTGACCACTATTTGATAGTAATTGACTTTTCATGAAGGAAGATGTAATGGCTACCATGAAATAAAATATGATCATATCGGGAGAATAGATATTATCCCAAAGAGATCAATGATATCCTATGAGGGTAACACATTTATGACAAGGTCATTAGACGAGCATTGAGTAGTTGCTTTTGTAATGGTATGTCATTAGGGAGAGCTCAGTCACGATACTATAGTGGAATGACTTCGTGACTAAATGAGTTTATAATTAATAGGAGAAAATCCAGAACTTAATTATAAATCATTTGAGCCTCAACTACATATGCCCAATCGGTCCCTCCGCTAGCTCGTTGGAACTAAAAATGAATTACTTGTTTCAATTGAAATGAACGAAATGATTAGGAAAAGAGAAATGGGAAACATTCAGGATTATTATGGTTTTCACCAAAATATAGAGATGGAATCATTTGAAATGAATGCAAGTTTTCGAAAATGGAAATGGAAATGAAAATATCCATTTGCAATCCTATATGGATTACTTAAAATATGATCGGAAGAATAAGTTTATGTTTTTGGACTATTTTGAAGCCCGGAAATGAAAATAAATCATTCGGTCATAGTGAACATGTTGAGTTATGAAATAGTGAACATATTTTCTCGAAATTTTACCAAGGATAAAATCATCAAAATTTTACCAGGGGTAAAATCGTCAAAATTTTTTTAGGGGTAAAATAGGGATGAAAAATTGTTATATATATAAATATTAAATTTTATTCTAGGAAATAGAAAAATTGAATTGGGTTGGACCATATTACAGAGTACTGGGTCAAAAAGGCCTAGGAAGTACTTGTAATTGGACCCGATGTGAGAGAGGCCCAAAAACCCTTATGGACATGAAGAGGGCGACAACCCTAGTAGGTATACTAGGGTGTGTTGTCCACCATAGTCCTATTCTAATTAGGATGTTTTTTTTATTTGAAATAAACCACTACAACTCAATAAGGGTTCTACCTTCTTTTCTTATAAATAGATAGCACCGGTAGAGCTTTTAACACAATTTTGAGAGACTGTTATTCTACAAAAAAAATAGAGAGAATTTATTCTCAACTATTACATATATTTTTCAGAATAACAATTCTATTGGTTTCTATTAAGAAGAGAGAATTTTTGCTTTCACCCCAAAAGGAGAGAGAACTTTTTCTAGTTCTATGTTTCGATTCAATTGGTTCAAACCCACACTCGGGACAGTTCATGGTACGAGAATAATGGAGAAGATCGATTCGTTGAAATCCGGGAACAATGAACATCCGCTAAGCCAGAAACACATGTACGAATTCAGTTAAGGTTTATTGCTATAAATATATTACAAACCGGGTCTATTTTCAAAATTTTAATTTTCCTTTGTGAAAGAAAATCATTTTCAAACTAGTATTTTTTCAACAATTGGTATCAGAGCGTCAGGTTGTGCTATGTTTATTGTGTAAATCAAGACCGAATCTCTCTCTTCATCTTATTTGATTGATATTTGATAAGATTTGTTTTTTCATTTTCATTTTTCATTTTGTTTTATTTTATGCTCTTTTGATTGTTGCAAGGATAATTGTACTTAACTTCAGATCTCCAATACTTCAATATTTCACTATCTCTATACATTCATCCCAAATCAGGGAAATTTCTGTTCTTTTTTCATTTTATTATGTTTTATTATGTTTATCTCTATTCGTACATTGAGTGAAATGTACATCTTAAGTGTGGGGAGGATTTTATACTTTCATTCAACTTAGTTCTTCAATTTTTGCATGTTTTCTTAAGAAATTTTCTTAATTTTTGCATGAGAGTTATCTTTTCTAAATCTAAAGTTTTTGTTGATTCTGATTTGTGATACTTTGTAGATTTTTATGCATTTTTATTTATATTTTAATGTATGAGAGAGTCAAGCATGATAAGCTGGTTTCTGAATAATTCATTTTAGGTTTTCTCCCTAAACTTAGTAATTGTCTTAAATTATAACTTTACAAGCTTTGATATCAAAACCATATTTTTGTAAGCTTTTGACCTTTAGAGCATTCATCCTTTTATGCTCATGTTATTTTTTGGTTTTGAGTATGTC
The DNA here is from genome assembly GCA_025698515.1 of Gossypium sturtianum. Classification (NCBI taxonomy): domain Eukaryota; kingdom Viridiplantae; phylum Streptophyta; class Magnoliopsida; order Malvales; family Malvaceae; genus Gossypium; species Gossypium sturtianum. Next base: position 129,231,117 of record CM046949.1, on the reverse strand, counting down.
AACTAGGTTTGTTATTCTAGAACTTGCTTTTATATTCATGTCAAGGCCATATTGATGATTTCATATGTTGAGATGATAGATACACTTAGGATTTAACATACTTAGATTTAAATAGCCTACCCACTTTATTTCCCACTAGTAACCCCCTTTCATCCTATTTTTTTTTGTTCATTTACCACCCACTTATTTTAACCCTTAAAACCATATTAATCTTTGAATTACCCTTTTCTTGCCTTCCTTTAGTCGAGATTAAATTTTGGTAAGTTTCCTAACCATGTTTGATAATTCATATTACTGAATTTGTTTTAAAAAAAAAACCATCAATGTAAAAAACATGGAAAACTTTGGGCTATCTTGTTCAATTGTGAGATCACTTTTTATGTTATAGCCCCATTATCTTGCTTGTTGAGCTTACACCATCACTATTATATATTGTATAAAGGCTCACTTCAATTGTTTGTGTAACACCCCAAACCCGGCCCATTCGTTACGACCGAATTTGAGATGCCATCATGAAAAACGTTTGAAGACTGATTTCACTTCAGGAAAAACATTAAAAATTTTGTCATTTGAAAACCATGTCCAATTAAAAATTCTAAATAATATAAGCTTGACAAAAATATCCAAATTAAAAGCACTTCCAAATAATAATTTAATGGTCGTCTAGCTTAAACATAATAAAAATGCTCAAATAGAAGTACTTAAATACTTTAATCTGGGCCTTATTACAATAAATAATTAAACAAAAGTTCTTAGTAATAAATGAATAAAATAAAGAAGATGTCTTCTCGCATGGGCCACCTCGTATCCACTCCAACCCGGTCCAATCACCACGAATCATCTGCGATGTTTAATAAAAATTGGGTGAGTCATACTGACTCGAGTGTGTAATTAATCCCTTTGAATTCCACCCACATGTTAACCACATATTAACCCATATATCGAGATAACAAATATCATATTCACATGTTAACACATTCAGGCTTGGCCCATATTCATATCACATTCATCTAATAGGGTAGTTAACCACATAATTTCCACATACTGGGCTTGGCCCATTTCATCATCAACCCATATGACAGATAATGAGTTTATGCAAAGTGCACCCATCCCAACCTAGGGTCCATCCGTTACACCTACCTTGGCAGACCCCCTGCCCAAGGCCGTGGCTAATCCACCGATCAACTAAGTGATCCCACATATCTTACCTTGGCAGACTTGCTGCTCAAGGCCGTGGCTGAGCCACCGATCACCTAAGTGATCCCACATATCATTCAGTCCACGGTGATGCACACAGCTATCAACCGCCGAGGTGGGCACCTAGCCAACACCTCCCTTGATGAAGCACATAGCTAACATCAAGCGCTAACGTAGCACAAGGCTAACATTAGACCACGTACATAAAGTACACCCTTTCTTTCGATAGTCACATTCATATCCCATCCCATGCACATGCAACATATGATAATGTCATAACATAGTAAAATAATGCATGCACATGCTATTCGGCATACAAACATATTCTCATTGGCATATTCACATTCTTAATAATTAACATCGACTGATTTCCGATATACCCTTAAGGGTAACCATTCACAATCGCCTTTGCACATATTAGCATTTACACAACACATACAATATACCATAAACCCGGAAAACAGTGGGTTAATCACACACCTGATCACTTGGAGAACTATGCTTTCGATACTGATGCTATCACTAGGCGATACTACGGCTATTTGCCTACTTTCTTGTTCTCGACATTTGGTCCACACCCCGGTGGCCAATCCCTAAGCGCCGAGACAGATCTCTTCTTAAACTTCGGGATAGGGACCTTCCCTTTCCCTTCTTGAATGGTATTCGCCTCCATCAACACACTTAATCGAACAATCGATTTAATCATCAATATACGAATTCATAACCAAATATCCACAACTTATCATACTTCTTAGGAAGGGTCTTAAAAATCGAAAAGCTTGATCTAATGCTTAGATCCTTAATCCCTACATTTGATTAATCACCTACTACTTTAATAAAAAGCCATTTCGCCATAAATCCAAATCCTAGTAGGATTAGTATACTTAAACTTACCTTGTTCTTTGTTTGACTTAAGAATCAAGTCTTGAAGTCTCTCGCTATACTCTTCTTGCATTCGGCCAAGCATTGAATCAATTAACTTGGTTAGTTTTTAGGCTTTTGAATAATTAATGAACACATATATTTACCAAACATGGCCTTGGCCGAATGCTATAGACACTTACCTTGTGGATTTTAAATCCTGAAACTCACCAAATAACTAGGGAACACGTGGCCTATGGTGTACCTTCGGAAAAGAACTTCTCCTTCCTTGTAGTCGACACTTAGTAAATCCCGAAAGATCTCTTCAAAGTTTCGGTAACAAGATATTAATGGGGTTAGTCTTAGATTTTGGCAAATCTTAAGAAAAAAGGATGAAACCGAATGAGATCTTACCCTTACTTGAAGAAATCGATTGCACCTTCACTTCAACCTTGAGAGATTCGGCTATGGCTAGATGATGATCTCACAACTTTCGGCTTTTGGAGGATTAGAAAGAAAAGAGAAGGAAGAATAAAGATGGAGGATTAGGCTAGATCACAAGGTATTTCGGCAGCAAAATAAAAGAAGAAGAAGATTTGGTGAAGAGAATTCGCAGAGGCTTTCAAAGTCTGAGAAAATAATGCGAGAATGGCCTCTCTTTTCCTTTTATAGCCGAAATTACTAACTTAGAATCCCTTACTTGGCCATCACTCCTCTATCTGATAACTTTATCTCTTTAATTATCACTTAAAATAAAAGATAATTCAGCAACTATCCTTACTTAGCCAAAATTATTAAACTCAAAGTCCCTTACTTGGCCATCACTTCTCCCTTATTTTCCTCTTTATCTCTTTATTCAAATTAAAAGAATTTAATCCAACAATTATCTCTTGAAAATAATGATAAATAAATCCCTTATTTATCCACTATTTATAAAATAATAAAAGCTCCTAATTTATAGCCATGTGCCGTCCACCTCTCTGCTCCTTGTAGCAAAATAAAATTTCTTTTATTTGCTTCCCATGTGACTCGAACTTAGGCCCATTCCTCTTGCATATGGTGCCATTTCCATAGGCCCTAAGTGGCATCTTGAGACCACTTTTGCAAGCTGTTTGTGTGTCAAATTTCACAAACTTTTTCTTTTAAGGCCACCTTGCCTTAATTTCCCCTTTTAAACCTTAAAACTCGTCATTTCTAGGTCATTTCTAAGTTTCCAAAAATTTTCGATCGGCTCTGTAAACTTGACATTTCCTTACATTTCCATGACATTTCCTTATAAGACATTTCCTTACATTTCCAAGACATTTCCTTACATTTCCATGACATTTCCTTACAAGACATTTCCTTACATTTCCAAGGTTCTAAAAATGTTCACTTTCCTCTTTTAAACTTAACATTTCCATACATTTCCAAGTTTCCAAAAGTGTTCAAAATATATTCATAACACATAAGATATGTCATTTCGTACAATTAAACCAAAAATGCATAGGCCCTTTTCAGGATGTTCTGTTCTACCCTCCTTAAAAATAATTTCGTCCTCGAAATTACTTATTAACGAATAATCGTACATCTTAACTCACCGCACTACGCTTTATGCGCGCTCACGATCTTAATAGAACCATCATACTTTCTAGGCACAGTCTCTAAGTTCACGCCCCTAGAACTCATTTCTAACGTCGCGATTTAATCTGATTAAAATTGTTTATGCATCAAAAATTTTGTACCACTGATTATTCGCGAGCAGTTTTATGAAAAGAGATGTTCAGAAGTAGTTCTTTAGATCAACCAAAGTTTCTAGTTCAAGTTCACTACTCTAACTCAGGGAGTCACATTCACATTCATAGGCAGAGACACATTCATTTTTCCATGAAGTCACATTCATTCACAACATCATTCACTACACTTTTATGGCCATTCCATCCATTTCCCTACCCAGGGTAATTTTCGTCTTTTCCCTACAGAGTATTTTGGTAATAAATCGGGGTCAATTCGAAAATATTTTTCAAATTAAAGGTATTTCAGAATTTACAAAATCTCTGGGTTATTTTGTTTTCCAAATCAGAGGTGTTGCAAAAATTTCATAAATCGAGGTTATTTCGGTAATTTTGGAAGTCGAAAGCGATTCAGTAAATTTTTAAATCGGGGTATCTTGTTATTTGTAAAATGAAGTTTTTGATATCTTTGTAAAGTAGAAATATTTTAACAAAAGTCGAGGTATTTTTGAAAATCTTAAAAACTAAGGGTATTTTAGTAATTTACAATACAGAGGGCATTTTTGTAATTTTGTAAATCGGAGATATTTTGGAAAAATTTTCACAATAATCTTTTACTACAATTAAAAGGGTAATTTAGGGATTTTAAAACTAGGAATTTTATAAAGCTGCATGGCTAGTCCCTTTCGGGTTTTAATGATTGATTTAGTAGTGAATAAGTCCTCTTGGTTAGGGTGAGCGGTTACTACACGCCGAGGTAGGATTCGAGTAAAGAGGAGGTGAGTCACTAGGACTGCTTAAATACCAAGCTCTCACTGAATCCACTCCTAGACATGCGCTGTGATTTGCCACACCCTAGCTCGGCGACTTACTTCCTGAGTTTGTTTAATAGTCCTTAAGTCTTATGCATGTGTTTGAGTGCACTAGCCCTAGGGTTCAATAGCCCTAATATTCTAATCTACGAGCCCAAATAAGCCCATACTTGAGTTCACATAAACAAGTCACTTCAACAATTAGAAGTACTTACAGTGGACTTGGTCTGAGATACAGTGCCATGCGAGAATAACTGAAAAGTTTATGAAAGCCCATACTTTTGAAAAGCCCATCTTTGAAAAAAATTATTTTGGACCCAAAACCCTCAAAGCCGAGTTTTGAACCGGGCTCGATACCAATTTGTAACACCCCAAACCCGGCCTATTCGTTCTACGCCGAATTTGAGATGCCATGCTGGAAAAACGTTTGAAGACTGATTTCACTTTTGGGAAAAACATTAAAAATTTTGTCATTTGAAAACCATGTCCAATTAAAAATTCTAAATAATATAAGCTTGACAAAAATATCCAAATTAAAAGCACTTCCAAATAATAATTTAATGGTCGTCTAGCTTAAACATAATAAAAATGCTCAAATAGAAATACTTAAATACTTTAAGCTGGGCCTTATTACAATAAATAATTAAACAAAAGTTCTTAGTAATAAATTGAATAAAATAAAGAAGATGTCTTCTCGCATGGGCCACCTCGTATCCACTCCAACCCGGTCCAATCACCACGAATCATCTGCGATGTTTAATAAAAATTGGGTGAGTCATACGGACTCGGTGTGTAATTAATCCTTTGAATTCCACCCACATGTTAACCACATATTAACCCATATATCGGATAACAAATATCATATTCACATGTTATCACATTCGGGCTTGGCCCATATTCATATCACATTCATCTAATAGGGTAGTTAACCACATAATTTCCACATACTGGGCTTGGCCCATTTCATCATCAACCCATATGAGATAATGAGTTTATGCAAAGTGCACCCATCCCAACCTAGGGTCCATCCGTTACACCTACCTTGGCAGACCTGCTGCCCAAGGCCGTGGCTAATCCACCGATCAACTAAGTGATCCCACATATCTTACCTTGGCAGACTTGCTGCTCAAGGCCGTGGCTGAGCCACCGATCACCTAAGTGATCCCACATATCATTCGAGTCTACGGTGATGCACACGACTATCAACCGTAGAGGTGGGAACCTAGCCAACACCTCCCTTGATGAAGCACATAGCTAACATCAAGCGCTAACGTAGCACAAGGCTAACATTAGACCACGTACATAAAGTACACCCTTTCCTTCGATAGTCACATTCATATCCCATCCCATGCACATGCAACATATGATAATGTCATAACATAGTAAAATAATGCATGCACATGCTATTCGACATACAAACATATTCTCATTGGCATATTCACATTCTTAATAATTAACATCGACTGATTTCGATATACCCCTTAAGGGTAACCATTCACAATCGCCATTGCACATATTAGCATTTACACAACACATACAATATACCATAAACCCAAAAACAAAGTGGGTTAATCACACACCGATCACTTGGAGAACTATGCTTTCGATCATCGATGCTATCACTAGGCGATACTACGACTATTTGCCTACTTTCTTGTTACGTATTTGGTCCACACCCGGTGGCCAATCCCTAGCTGCCGAGACAGAACTCTTCTTAAACTTCGGGATAGGGACCTTCCCTTTCCCTTCTTGAATGGTATTCACCTCCATCAACACACTTAATCAGAACAATCGATTTAATCATCAATATACGAATTCTTAACCAAATATCCACAACTTATCATACTTAGGAAGGGTCTTGAAATCGAAAAGCTTGATCTAATGCTTAGATCCTTAATCCCTACATTTGATTAATCACCTACTACTTTAATAAAAAGCCATTCGCCATAAATCCAAATCCTAGTAGGATTAGTATACTTAAACTTACCTTGTTCTTTGTTTGACTTAAGAATCAAGTCTTGAAATCTCTGCTATACTCTTCTTGCATTCGGCCAAGCATTGAATCAATTAACTTGGTTAGTTTTCGGCTTTTTAATAATTAATGAACACATATATTTACCAAACATGGCCTTGGCCGAATGCTATAGACACTTACCTTGTGGATTTTAAATCCCGAAACTCACCAAATAACTAGGGAACACGTGGCCTATGGTGTACCTTCAGAAAAGAACTTCTCCTTCCTTGTAGTCGACACTTAGTAAATCCGAAAGATCTCTTCAAAGTTTTGGCAACAAGATATTAATGGGGTTAGTCCTAGATTTTCAGCAAATCTTAAGAAAAAGGATGAAACCGAATGAGATCTTACCCTTACTTGAAGAAATCGATTGCACCTTCACTTCAACCTTCAGAGATTCGGCTATGGCTAGATGATGATCTCACAACTTTCGGCTTTTGGAGGGATTAGAAAGAAAAGAGAAGGAAGAATAAAGATGGAGGATTCGGCTAGATCACAAGGTATTTCGGCTTGGCAAAAATAAAAGAAGAAGAAGATTTGGTGAAGAGAATTCGGCAGAGGCTTTCAAAGAACATAAAATAATGCAGAATGGCCTCTCTTTTCCTTTTATAGCCGAAATTACTAACTTAGAATCCCTTACTTGGCCATCACTCCTCTATCTGATAACTTTATCTCTTTAATTATCACTTAAAATAAAAGATAATTCAGCAACTATCCTTACTTAGCCGAAATTATTAAACTCAAAGTCCCTTACTTGGCCATCACTTCTCCCTTATTTTCCTCTTTATCTCTTTATTCAAATTAAAAGAATTTAATCCAACAATTATCTCTTAAAAATAATGATAAATAAATCCCTTATTTATCCACTATTTATAAAATAATAAAAGCTCCTAATTTATAGCCATGTGCCGTCCACCTCTCTGCTCATTGTAGCAAAATAAAATTTCTTTTATTTGCTTCCCATGTGACTCGAACTTAGGCCCATTCCTCTTGCATATGGCGCCATTTCCATAGGCCCTAAGTGGCATCTTCAGACCACTTTTCCAAGCCTGTTTGTGTGTCAAATTTCACAAACTTTTTCTTTTAAGGCCACCTTGCCTTAATTTCCCCTTTTAAACCTTAAAACTCGTCATTTCTAGGTCATTTCTAAGTTTCCAAAAATTTTTGGTCGGCTCTGTAAACTTGACATTTCCTTACATTTCCATGACATTTCCTTACAAGACATTTCCTTACATTTCCAAGACATTTCCTTACATTTCCATGACATTTCCTTACAAGACATTTCCTTACATTTCCAAGGTTCTAAAAATGTTCACTTTCCTCTTTTAAACTTAACATTTCCATACATTTCCAGGTTTCCAAAAGTGTTCAAAATATATTCATAACACATAAGATATGTCATTTCGTACAATTAAACCAAAAATGCATAGGCCCTTTTCAGGATGTTACAGTTTGTTTATTATTCATGTCAATTATTTGCAATTTAACATCTTATTCTTTTGGTCTTGTAACTCATCAATTCAACTCTTAACTGCAATCATGTAACAGTCCGGTTTTGACCCTAATCGGAACAGTGGTTTTGGGGCCACAAATTCTAGTCAAAAAAATATTTAAAAAATATTTTGTGTTTATTATGTGTGAATTTATATCCATGAAATTTTTGTGTTTTAATTTTGTTGTTTGAGTGCCGATATAATAAAAAGGGCTTAATCGCGTAAGATGAAAAAGTTGATAGTTAAATATGTAACGGCAGAATTGTTGTTGTCTTTAAAGCATGAGGTATTTATGATGCAATTAGACCATTTCATTTATGCATGGACACTTTTGGACATGAGTTAGTGGAAATGGAATAAAATGATAAAGGTTAAAATAGTAATTAATATATTATAATGTAATTATAATAAAACAAAATTAGAAAGCCATGCATTATGTCCATCCTTCCACCGAATATACAAAAAAAAATAATAATGAAAAGAAGAACAACTAGGTTCGACTTTGATCTTGGCCAAATTAAGATCAAGAACCGAAGAAAACAGGTTTGGATCGGGGAAAAACAAAAATAAATGAATAGTCGTTTATTTCGTCTGTCGATATCTGAGGTAAGTCTATAAGCATAAAAATGTTGTTAAATTTGAATATATATATATATGTTATATGTTGAATTGAATTTTATGAATATACATGTGTATTGGCCGAATGTATTTAAGCTTGGAAGCTATATTTACAAGTTCGATTTGACTGAGATATGATGTCCGAAAGTCCCGTACGAACCTTAGGAATAGCTAGGATACATATGTCATGACATAGGATTCCGACATGTGTTTTCGTGTAAGACCACGTCTGGGACGTTGGCATCGACTTGTGTTTACGTGTAAGACCATGTCTGGGACATTGGCATCGTATTTGATTCGTGTAAGACCACATGCGGGACGAGTGGCATCGATATGTGATTACATGTAAGACCACGTCTGGGACGTTGGCATTGTACGAGCCTTCCGACTATCCGAGTATCCTTTTTAATTCCGAATGGTTCAACGGGCAATGATAAGTTAAGGTCGAGTGTAAATCAAGTTAGAAATGCTCAGGTATGTGTTCATACTAAGCTATGAAATTGAGGTAAGTTGAATACTTGATTTGATGATACAAAGTTATGTGAAATGTGAATTATGTGATGGCATGCTTGAACTTATATGTATTCGGCCTATTGAAGTGTATGTATTGTGGAAAGTGTTGGTTAGTTATACTAATGTTTAATTGAGTACTCGGTTAAAGTAGAATTTATACTAAACTTATATGTCTTGGTATATGAAATTAAATTGGAAATGTGCATGAGTTGATAATGGTTTGAATAAATTGATTTTTGTTTATGATTAAATATTTATTTGCTTATGACTTACTAAGCTTTGATAGCTTACTGTGTGTATTGCTTTCCGTTTTATAGATTTTGGAAGTTGGTTACGAGCTCGGGGATCGTCAGAGAAGTCTATCACACTATCGACTCTTTTCGGTATTTTGTTACATTTGAATTTGAACTTATGGCATGTATAGTCTAGTTATAATGTTTGATTTGGGATATGTAATTACAAGCCATGCGAAAATGGCTTATTTCTTTTGGTTAAGTTTATTTTCTATGTTTTTGATATATTAGCTTGATTATAATGCTAATGGTTGTGTAAATTCGGTTATGGTTTAATCATATATGAAAAGTAATCATATGGTATATATGTTGTGGTGTTTTGTCATGAGTTTCGACAATGAGGTAAATGATAGATGCTTGATGAATTATAGTATGCAATATATTAGTTAAGTATTATGCATATTATATATGTGTGGTGTGCTTGGTATATGCCTATAGCTTAAAGTAATGATATGTATGGCTTAAGATTGTTCATTATGGTAAGCTTGACATATTGGTATGTTAAGTGAGGTTTGTTTGGTATGCTTTGCTAATGATCTGTCTCAATTTAGTCATGGATTAAGTTGTATCGAGAGTAATATGTATTTCATGTGTAGGTGATATTTATATCTGGGTTATGTTAGTGTTAAGTCTTGAAATGTGAGTTCTATAAATGGATAAAATGTTAAGTGTATTATAGAAAGAATGGTAGTTAAGTTCGAATTAAGAAAATAAATAATGAATATAATTGAAGTGGTTTATATGGAAGTTAATATGGTTGACCGAATATGTATATGTGATTAATTGAGCGGTTTGATATGTGTATGTTATGGCATATTAATTAGTAAGTAAATTGATTGAATTCTTAGTAATTATTTGTACTCAAATTGATTCAAATGATATGATTATATACACATATACTTGTGATAAATGAAGAGGTATAATTGGTTTTTAAAATGATGCTTGTCTATGTATAATATTTACCTATTTATATGCCTAGTATGCCGTATGGATAATTTTAAGTGAATAAGTATTAGCCGAATAGATCATGAGATGAATGACTAAATGTATGTGGGTTGGTTTGATTAATGACTTTATAAGTTGAGTAGGTTGTGATTTGAATTATGCATTTTTCTTTATATGGTACAAAATGGTTAGGTATAATGCGCACATAACTTTGATATTTAGAATTTTATGCTTGACCAATAAATGAATTTGCTATTGCCGAATGTGTTTTTGTTTGTAAGCTATGTGACATTGATTATTAGGTTATCAAGTGAAAGATCTAATGTTTTATAAATAAGTAATGTAATACGTGTACTTGGTTAATAAAATGATATATGTTTGATTATAAATTAGGCATTCGAGTATTATGTATATAATATTTGTATGTTTTGAATATTATACTTATTAAGTAAAGTAGTTTAATTGTTAAGCATGGATAGGTTATGTATTAATGGTAATAAAGCATGGTTGGGTTTAAGTTGAATAAGTGATTTTATATGTATAATGATTTATATGAATGTGTTTTGATTTATAAGCCGTGAGATATTTTGTTTAAATATAAAATACAAGCATTGTTGTGATTGAATTACAAAGCATGAAATATAATGAATGCCTGTTTTGAGTTATGTTCTGTTCAGTAATGCCTCGTAACCCTAATCTGGCGACGGATACGGGTTAGGGGTGTTACAAATCACCTCTTATATCCTTCCATACCCTTAACCTAAGCCCCATTTCAACCCTTGTGAAGACCTTTTGATCCTTATGTTATTTCTTTTTTGCAGTGGTAGAAATTTGATTCTTAAGCAAGCTTATGGTAATAACATTTCTCGTTTTGACTATTGAGTGCATATTATGTAACACCCTTACCCGTATTCGGTGCTGGAACAGGGTACGAGGCGTTACCAGACTTATACGCAAGCAATCATACAAAAACTGAGACATGACTTTCCACTTAAATTTAAAACTTTTCATAAACCTTCATATCACCCCTTAAACTAGCCTACGAGGCTCAAAACACACTTTAGGAACGGTTCAGGATCAAACCGAATTCTTTAGAAGATATCTGGAAAAACTTAGAAAATTCTCATCAAACAGTCCACACGCCCATGTGGAAGAAAGGACACGCACGTGTTCCACACCCGTGTAGATTTATTTCTCAATTTGAACCTACAGGGGTTTTCACACGGTCTGACACATGCCCGTGTCCATGGCCCGTGTCCCTCACATGGCCATGACACGTTCGTGTCTTATCCCATGTGCAAAAACCTTGACATTCTGTTTCTGACATCATCATCCCAATAAGGTCACACGGCCAAGGCATACGCCCGTGTCCTTAGACTGTGTGGCTAATTAAATTCCAAAATTCAGGTGCAGACTTCACACGGCCTGGGCACATGCCCATGTCCTATGGCCGTGTCTTCCACACGGTCGAGACACACGACCGTGTCTCAGCCCATGTGGTTACTACTGGGCATTCTGTTTTGCCAACTTAGAATGCAGGGGGACACACGGCCAAACCACACGCCCATGGGGCAAACCGTGTATCTCACACGGCCTATACACACGCCCGTGTGTCTACCCGTGTGGACAAGAACAAGGCTATTTACCACGCCCTTTCTGCCACCCCTACTTGTACCAACATAAACCACATCAAGTAACCAACTCATTCATGCATAATATACCAATTAATCAACCATGCAACTTGCACATTCATGAATAACATCATCATTTCATAGATTAATAAGAAAGACCCATCAACTATGGCCTTATACAAAAGAATTCATCTTCAAATAAGCCAACACATTTGACCAAAACAATATGACATTCAATCAAAGACTAAATCCCTATACATGCCATACTCAAAATGCTAAATCTAACTATACCAAAATGTGTGGATAGTGTGGGTGATCCTCAGACGGTCTCCGTATCCCGAGCTGACTCTTCGACACTATAAAACAAGGGAAAAGAGAAGGGAGTAAGCTTTAAGCTTAGTAAGTCTATATGTAAACAATAAACATCATACCACATACTTATCAATCAAGAACGTTACATACTAATCAAGAACAATTCAGATCCACGTAGTTGTACTTTCTCATTCCAATGCTTACCACATTCCAAATACATAACATAAATATTGCTCAAATTTATATGCACTTATACCCTGCACTTGTCACCACATAACCACACATAACTTCACTTAGTTAAAGTTTCTCGATGAAAACTTCGAAATAATACTGGATACTCGGTGGTTTTGCACACAGCCCACCATTGATAATTAACACGGTGGTGTCGCACACAACCCACCAATAATAATGGATACGGTGGTATCGCACACAGCCCACCAATAACATTGGATATGGTGGTATCGCACACAGCCCACTAATAACAATGGATACGGCGGTATCGAACATAGCCCACCAATAACAATGGATACGGTGGTATCGCACACAGCCCACCAATAACAATGGATACGGTGGTATCGCACACAGCCCACCAAATATCACATATCCATGGTTTTTACCCGTATTCTTTTCATATTCCGAAGGTTCATCCGAGAATTTCCTTACTTTCTATCATTTCAATGGATAATAATAATATTCATTCACCATTCATACAATGCATTAATATGTAAAAACATAAGTAAAAAGGATGTATCATTTACATATAAACTTACCTCGATACAAAATATGTCAATTTGAGGTTTAGTCCGAAACCTTGCCTTTTCCTCGGTCAAAGTTGATTCCACGTTCTTCTCGATCTATAATGATAAAATTTACTCATTTAATCACTACATTAATCAAGACATTTTAAAATTTCTACTTTGGCAAAATTACCATTTTGCCCTTAGACTTTCATAAATTTACGATTTTGCCCCTAGGCTCGTAAATCGATTTTCATCAAATTTTCTTATTAACCAAGCCTAGCCAAATATTTTAATTATAGCAACTCACAATTCCAATTATTACACACATTTACCACCTATTTTAAAACCTTTACAAAAAGGTCCTTTTAGGTGTTTTCAAGGAAACACCTTTCACAAAAGTTGTATAGTTAACAACCAAGATTCATTTTATTCCATAAAATTTCAGCAAACACATAAATACTCACATGGAAAAACCCTATACTCTCAATCATTTTACAAATTAGTCCCCTCATTAGCTAGATTATGCTACAAGGGTCTCAAAAGTACAAAAATCATCAAGAATAATCACCAAAATCACTTACTTGCAAGGAGTGTAAGTTGCTGAAAATTTCAAGCTTTCAAAACCCTTATGCTTGAGTGAAAAATTGGTGGAAGAAGAAGATGATAGAAAAAAGATGATAGCTTTCTTTGTTTTATTTTATTTTATTCATTTAGTCACCTAATATCACCAAACATTGACTAAATCTAATCTCTTGTCCCCCCCATGGCCGGCTTTCACCCTTAGAAAGGCCTAATTGTACATTAAGGGCCTCCAATTTAAGGTTCTATAGCTATTTTACACTTCTAGCTTGTAAAATAAAACTTTTGCACTTTATGCGATTTAGTCCTTTTTCGCAATTAAGCATACAATCACTAAAATTAATTCACCAAAATTTTCATGCACTCATATAATCATTCTATAACACATAAAATAATATTAAAAATAACTTCTCCAGTCTCAAATTAGTGGTTCCGAAACCACTATTCTGACTAGCCCCAAAATCGGGCTGTTACATATTAATTAGCCTTTAAACACTTTGAGTGTAACAACCCGAACCCGGCCCAAACACTATGACCGAATTTGGTTTGTTACGGAGAAAAACTTTTTGAAACCATTTTAAAACCAGTTTAGGTTTTGTTGAAAACTTCTCGTTTTTGGTTATCTTGCCGAAACCATACTTAGATTTAATTTGGAAATTTAATTGAGTCAGGTTATTATACAAATTTCAAATGTGCCCGATGGCACGATAAAACATTTTCGTGTTAATTTAAGAAAAACATGTGATTTTAATTTAATTTTAATAATATAGTTTAAAACAAAGTATCCAACATATAAGAAATAACAAAAGTGAAGTATATGGAGGCCTTATTACATCCAAAATAAAAATAAACCAATAATAAAATAAAATAGCTAAGTTTAAAGTTCAATTTATTCAAGTCCTTTGCATGGCCACCTCGAGTCCAACGGCTCCTCAACCGCCATCTACGAGTCACTGAAAAATGTTAAAGGAGAAGGTGAGTCACCAAGACTCGAGATGTAACCCTTCCCCGTTTTAAAGACATTTCCATACACAACATATAATGATTAATATGCGAGAATATTATGTGCTCCCAACCTAGCCAACCAAACGCCATCTGTTCTACCCTTTTGTGGTACCAAACCACTGGTGGTGCCAAACCACTGGTGACATATAGTCACGATGTGTTACCAAAACACCGGTGTCAAAGAGACACGAATCGATTGATGGGGCCAACCCATCGTGTGATACCAAATCAGCGCAGACGATCCCATATCTCAAGTGGGGCCAACCCACGGTGGTGTTAACCACGAGGGACGAGTCGCTATGAGGTACCAAACCTCTGGAGGTACCAAACCTCTCGGTGACCAGTAGTCACAAGTGTGTTACCAAAACATCGGTGCCCGTCGGCACGATTAGTACCGCCCCTCCACTCATTTAACCCACAATAGTCAAATAATCATGAATAGATCTCATACATTTATCACATGTAACATATGAACCATGCTTCCCAAAAGCATAATAATCTCGTATTAACGAGAGACTTACGGGATCCTCGCTTGTACCCTTGAGGTACTAGATCCGTATCTATATCAAGTGATTTACAGGCAACATATATTTAACACAAACATTAAGCGCTATAAGTGTGTATGTACACACTGATATTGATGATAGTCCTAAGTCCCGAAAAGAGAGTCGGCCTCCTAGATCTCTCTCTGCACTTATATTCGGCCAACCTTAGAATTAGCACTATGGCCTATTCGGCCAAACCAATACAATTGAAAAGGGTTCCTTGTGAACCCAAAACATTACCCGAATGTCTTTGAACCCAAGCCACTATACTCCAATTGGTCTTGCTTCCACGAAATCGGCAACTATTAGTAGCCTTTTAATAGCCTTGACTTTTCTTAATTAGAAGAATAATTTCTTATAAGCAAGCACTTACCACTTACTTACCCAAACCGATTGTTAAGGAATGAAAGATCCGATCTCACCGCTTTGAGATCCCGAAGTACCTAAAAGGAATCGATTACCAAAGTGTTTAGGAGCCTTTCTGCTTAGAAATCAGCACTTACTCTTGTAAAAGTCGACAGAATATGAATGAGAAGAACAATAGGCATTCGGCCTAGATACTTACTTTCTTAAATCGTTTGCCAAGGAAGATTCAAGAGATCTATCCTACCTTTATTGTTCGGCCAAGGTGTTTCAAGATAGGAAAAGAAACTTGGCACCAAGATGAGATGTATATTCGGCTAGAGAGAGTTTAACAGGAGAAAAGGGATTTCGGCAAAGGGTAAGGTGTAGGTTGGCTTTGGTTGATTCCAATATCAATCAAGGCTGGACTTTGAGAAGAAAAGAAAAGGAAATAGGTTGGAGAGGGTGTAGAGAATTCGGCCAAAAAGAAGGAAAAGTTATATGGAAATGATGTTTTTGCTTGAGGGAGAATGAGAGAAAATCTAAAAGAAGTGAAGGCTAGCCGAATTTTGTGAAGTAAATCACTAGGCAAATTCGGCCTTATCCCCCCCCAACACCTTGCCGTCCACTCCTTTCAACAAGGAGTTCAAATTCTAACCAAATCCTTGTTTTTCTCTAGGCCACTAGTTGATTTAATTCAAATAATAATCAAATACTCCATTTAATCCACTAATATCCTTGATTAACTCCCATTATCTTATTATCTAATAAAAAAAACAAAGAATCCATGTGCTTTCCAAACTCCAGCCGAATGCTCAACAAAGAAGCAAAAAAAACCATGTGCAGGCCACTCCACTTTCACGCCAAAGAAAATAAAATAAAACCCACCATTCTTTGCATCTTCGGGTTCGAACATGGGACTGGGGAATCCAAGTGACCAAGTAGCGCCTGAGCCATTCGGCCAACCCGCCTTTATGTCAAAAAGCCCCAACATTTATTTTTAAATCCTTCCTTCTTTGACCCATCACCACATAACAAAATTAAAACGCCAAAATGCCGCTCCAGCCCTCGAAACCGCGCCCTCTCTCCCCCTCCGTCTAAGTGACGACGCTAGCCACTCCGCCAATTGGACTTTCATGTCCACCAAGCCACACCATTAATTTTTAAGGCATACTTAGCCCAGTCCTTTGACGCACAAAAATAAAACAAAATTGTCGCCCAGCAGCTCGAACCCCTGCTCCCCTAGGCGTCACCTTCCAAAGCCCCCAAGCGGCGCCTCCACGCCACTTTGCGGATCCTTTCTTGCGTTTTAAACTCCCCCAATTTATTTTTAACGCCTTCCTGCCCATTTTCCCCTTTATACCCTAAAAATCAAAAATTTTCCAAAGCCTTTCCCTTTCATCCAAGCATTCTTAGAACCTCTAAAACTCATCCAAGCACTCCCAAAAACCTACTAACACTTGATTTATACCCAATATGCACAGCCCCTAAACAGTGGTGTTACAATTCTACCCCCTTAAAAATAATTTCGTCCTCGAAATTACTTATTATCGCTCAATCGTGCATCCTTAACTCGTCATCCTACGTTACTGCTGCGCACTCTGATCTTAAAGAACTATCATACTTTCTACACATTCCCTACGTTCATAATCTAGGTTCCATACTCTTTACTAGCAATCATAAGAATGAACTAACGTAACCATAACCAAGACAATTGAGGGTATTCCAAAATTAAGAAACTTACCCGTTGTCATGTCTGGCACATCTTCCTCCTCACGACAGCCAACTGCATAAACCAACCTTGGTTGCCTCGCCTCTGCACCTTCAGCACCTCGGCCACGCCCGTTACCATTTGCATTACCTCTAGCTGCACCTTGACCCCTCTGTGGTGGTCCTTCATTTCTAACCTGCGCACGGTTCTGACCCTCTGGTTGGTTCCTAGCTAGCTTTCGAGGACAATCCCTTACACGGTGATCGAATGACCCACATTCAAAGCACCCTTTACTTCCAGCCAAACATTCTCCTGAATGGGGTTTCCCGCATCTAACACACCGAGGTGGCCCCGCGAGCGAGCTTTGTGGTTCTTTACGATTCCCAAATCTAGCCCTCTTTTCCACATTATTGCCGCTCCAGCGATCCAAAGCCTCTCTTCGGTTGTTCCTATCATGCTTACGTCTTACGGTCTCCTTGATCCCTTCGGCTACCTTAGCCTTTTCCACTAGAGACGAAAACTCACGAACCTGTTGTGGGGCAATCAGCAACCTCAAATCATCTCTAAGCCCGTCCTCAAAGCGGACACAGCGCTCATGTTCAGTAGCCACAATGCCTCGAGCATATCTACTCAGCCTTAAGAATTCCGCCTCATATTCTGACACTGACTTAGTTCCTTGCACTAACCCCAGAAAAGCTTTCCTCTGAGCATCAGTATAGCTGGTGCCCACATACTTCTTCTGAAAAGCAACTCTAAAATAGTCCCATGTAAGATCATCCGCCGTGGCACCATCTCGAAAGTGAGCCACCACCGATATGCTTCATCCTTCGTAAGCGACACGGCTCCTTTCGGCTTCTCCTCATTAGACAAAGTCAAGATCGTCCATAATCCTTTCCGTAGATTCTAGCCGATTCTCGCCTTTGGGTGCTACGCGGACACACCTCGGAATACCTCACTCAGTTAGACCAAATTCGCTCGGGAGCAGATTTTTGAGCTCCTAAATTTCCCAGCCCGACCACAATCTCCGAACTCGCGATGCGACTTGCGATCTTCGCCACCACCCGATGTCGATCCTCGCTCCTCACTCTAAAAGTAGGAGGTGGTGGCGGTGTACTTTTATTCGAGAACCCCGTCCCGACCCGAGCGGGTTCGACACGGTCATCTACTACCCTACGGCGTCCACGGCGTCCACGACCTCTAGAACTCATTCCTATCTACCGCGCTTTTAATCTGATTAAGAAAAATTTTATGCATTAGCGTTTGTTCCACTTGATTAGTCGCGAAGGAATTTTATGAAAGAATTTTAATCAGAGATTCTTTCGAGCAAACAAGGTTTCAGTTTCCTATCCTAGTTCGCACAAAGAAGTTCATGCATCCATTCCTTAATACTTTCCATACCTATTCGCTCATCGGACATTTCTGCCCATTTCTATCCCAGGGTATTTTCGTCTTTTTCCTACAGGGGTATTTTCGTAATTTCTAGAACCAAAATATTTTGCTGATGATTTCCAAAGCTAAGTTGTTGAATTTTTTTTTTTTGAGCCAAAACCATTGAACTGATATTTTATGAACCGAGGACATTTTAGTAATTTTACCCCCTAAGGGCATTTCTGTAATTTTCCACCATCAAGTTTTTCGAGAAAAACGTTGTAAAAATAATGTTCTCGGATTTGAAAAAAAAAGTTATTGCACAAGTTTTGAAAACATTAGGGTTTGTTGTTTCATTATTTTCGAAAACATGGCTAATTCCCTTTTCGGGTTTTAATCATTGTGTTTAGCCTATGACAAGAGCCCTCCTAGTCAGGGTGAACAAAGCTACGCACAGTGCAGGATTCGAGTGAAGAGGAGGTGGGTCACGCGGACCGCTTAAATACCAAGCTCTCACCGAACCTTTCTAGACATGCGCACAGAGGTTGCCACACCACTGAGCCCTCCGAGTTAGGGTGAACGGAAGCTACGCACTGGTAGGATACCGCAAAGAGGAGGTGAGTCACGAGGACCGCTTAAATACTGGGCTCTCCGAATCCAATCCTAGACATGCGTGCAGGGGTTACCACACCCTAGCTCGGTGACTAAGTCATAGGTTGGTTTAGTTCTTTAAGTCTTATGTCCTGTTTGTGTGTTTGAGTAGTCTAAACCTAGGGTTCAAGTTCCTACAAGTCTATCTACGTTCCATGCTTCCTACCCTTCTACAGAATATAATTCACCAAGAGGTTTAGATGTACTTACAGGCGGATCGGTGCAGGAGACTCGGGCCATCCGCTTAAAACCCAAAAACAATTCAGAAGGCCTACTAAAACATTTTTGGGCCTTGGGCCCCCACAGCCGAGCTTT
Organism: Gossypium sturtianum; assembly: GCA_025698515.1. Taxonomy (NCBI): domain Eukaryota; kingdom Viridiplantae; phylum Streptophyta; class Magnoliopsida; order Malvales; family Malvaceae; genus Gossypium; species Gossypium sturtianum. Next base: position 129,211,460 of record CM046949.1, on the reverse strand, counting down.
GAACTGGGCTCTGATACCAATTTTGTAACAACCCGAACCCGGCCCAAACACTATGACCGAATTTGGTTTGTTACGGAGAAAAACTTTTTGAAACCATTTTAAAACCAGTTTAGGTTTTGTTGAAAACTTCTCATTTTTGGTTATCTTGCCGAAACCATACTTAGATTTAATTTGGAAATTTAATTGAGTCAGGTTATTATACAAATTTCAAATGTGCCCGATGGCACGATAAAACATTTTCGTGTTAATTTAAGAAAAACATGTGATTTTAATTTAATTTTAATAATATAGTTTAAAACAAAGTATCCAACATATAAGAAATAACAAAAGTGAAGTATATGGAGGCCTTATTACATCCAAAATAAAAATAAACCAATAATAAAATAAAATAGCTAAGTTTAAAGTTCAATTTATTCAAGTCCACTGCATGGCCACCTCGAGTCCAACCGGCTCCTCAACCGCCATCTACGAGTCACCTGAAAAATGTTAAAGGAGAAGGTGAGTCACCAAGACTCAGTATGTAACCCTTCCCCCGTTTTAAAGACATTTCCATACACAACATATAACAGTTAATATGCAGAATATTATGTGCTCCCAACCTAGCCAACCAAACGCCACTGTCTACACCGCTGTGGTACCAAACCACTGGTGGTGCCAAACCACTTTGGTGACATATAGTCACGATGTGTTACCAAAACATCGGTGTCAAGTGAGACACGAATCGATTGATGGGGCCAACCCATCGCGTGTGATACCAAATCAGCGCGACGATCCCATATCTCAAGTGGGGCCAACCCACGGTGGTGTTAACCACGGGGACGAGTCGCTATGAGGTACCAAACCTCTGGAGGTACCAAACCTCTGGTGACCGTAGTCACAGTGTGTTACCAAAACACTGGTGCCCGTCGGCACGATTAGTACTGCCCCCTCCACTCATTTAACCCACAATAATCAAATAATCATGAATAGATCTCATACATTTATCACATGTAACATATGAACCATGCTTCCCAAAAGCATAATAATCTCAGATTAATGAGAGACTTACGGGATCTCGCTTGTACCCTTGAGGTACTAGATCCGTATCTATATCAAGCAGATTTACAGGCAACATATATTTAACACAAACATTAACTGCTATAAGTGTGTATGTACACACCTGATATTGATGATAGTCCTAAGTCCCGAAAAGAGGAGTCGGCCTCCCTAGATCTCTCTGCACTTATATTCGGCCAACCTTAGAATTAGCACTATGGCCTATTCGGCCAAACCAATACAATTGAAAAGGGTTCCTTGTGAACCCAAAACATTACCCGAATGTCTTTGAACCCAAGCCACTATACTCCAATTGGTCTTGCTTCCCTGAAATCGGCAACTATTAGTAGCCTTTTAATAGCCTTCAGCTTTTCTTAATTAGAAGAATAATTTCTTATAAGCAAGCACTTACCACTTACTTACCCAAATCCGATTGTTAAGGAATGAAAGATCCGATCTCACTGCTTTGAGATCCCGAAGTACCTAAAAGGAATCGATTACCAAAGTGTTTAGGAGCCTTTCTGCCGAAATCAAGACTTACTCTTGTAAAAGTCGGCATGAATATGAATGAGAAGAACAATAGGCATTCGGCCTAGATACTTACTTTCTTAAATCGTTTGCCAAGGAAGATTCAAGAGATCTATCCTACCTTTATTGTTCGGCCAAGGTGTTTCAAGATAGGAAAAGAAACTTGGCACCAAGATGAGATGTATATTCGGCTAGAGAGAGTTTAACAGGAGAAAAGGGATTTCGGCAAAGGGTAAGGTGTAGGTTCAACTATGGTTGATTCCAATATCAATCAATTTGGACTTTGAGAAGAAAAGAAAAGGAAATAGGTTGGAGAGGGTGTAGAGAATTCGGCCAAAAAGAAGGAAAAGTTATATGGAAATGATGTTTTGCTTGAGGAGAATGAGAGAAAATCTAAAAGAAGTGAAGGCTAGCCGAATTTTGTGAAGTAAATCACTAGGCAAATTCGGCCTTATCCCCCCCAACACCTTGCCGTCCACTCCTTTCAACAAGGAGTTCAAATTCTAACCAAATCCTTGTTTTTCTCTAGGCCACTAGTTGATTTAATTCAAATAATAATCAAATACTCCATTTAATCCACTAATATCCTTGATTAACTCCCATTATCTTATTATCTAATAAAAAAACAAAGAATCCATGTGCTTTCCAAACTCCAGCCGAATGCTCAACAAAGAAGCAAAAAAAACCATGTGCAGGCCACTCCACTTTCACGCCAGCAAAATAAAATAAAACCCACCGCTGCTGCATGCTGGGTTCGAACATGGGACACTGGGGAATCCAAAGAGACTAAGTAGCGCCTGTGCCATTCGCCAACCTGCCTTTTATGTCAAAAAGCCCCAACATTTATTTTTAAATCCTTCCTTCTTCAGCCCATCACCACATAACAAAATTAAAACGCCAAAATGCCGCTCCAGGCCCTCGAAACCGCGCCCTCTCTCCCCTCCAGCGTCTAAGTGACGCACGCTAGCCACTCCGCCAATTGGACTTTCATGTCCACCAAGCCACACCATTAATTTTAAGGCATACTTAGCCAGTCCTTTGACGCACAAAAATAAAACAAAATTGCTGCCCCAGCACTCGAACCCTGCTCCCTAGGCGTCACCTTCCAAAGCCCCCAAGCGGCGCCTCCACGCCACTTTGCGGATCCTTTCTTGCGTTTTAAACTCCCCAATTTATTTTTAACGCCTTCGCCCATTTTCCCCTTTATACCCTAAAAATCAAAAATTTTCCAAAGCCTTTCCCTTTCATCCAAGCATTCTTAGAACCTCTAAAACTCATCCAAGCACTCCCAAAACCTACTAACACTTGATTTATACCCAATATGCACAGCCCCTAAACCAGGGTGTTACATTGAGTGTTTTGAGTAAATCTTAGTGAGGATGTTAAGCCTTGTTGAGTTTGAATTTCAAGTAATTATTAATGTAGGGGAGACTCCTATTTTTATGCATTAAATTTTTTGATTGGATTGTTTAAGCTCTTTATTTTCATTTTAGTTTTAATCTTTAATGCATGATTATCTATTAATTATCTTAAGACATGATTAGTGAAAATAATGGGTGAAGGAAAGTTAATTCGAATGTGAATTGAGGACTTTGCTTGAGAGCAAACAAATGCTTAAGTGCGGGGATATTTGATAAGTGTCAAAAGTAACATATTTTAGTATCATTCTTAGTGTATTTTGGGTGATTATGTGGCATTAATTTTGAATTATACACTCCTAATTCTTTATATTCATGTTTTGGAGCTTAATAGGATGCTTGGGAGCAATAAGAGTGAAAAAACAATGAAAATTAGAACTTTGGAGCATTCCGGAAGCTATGCATATGCAACATGTTTTCACATAGGCAATCTACATAGCAGTGTGATTCACATGGCTGTGTGTCCAAGGTGTGTTGATCTCGGGAATTGTGCAGACTGATGGCTGCACGTTACGTGTTTTAGGATTTTTTAGCACTTTAAGAGGTTATAAATAGGGAAATAAGAATTGAAGAGGGCAAACACCAAGGAAAAGCACAAAATTACCTTGAGAACACCCTTGAAGCCAATTTCCAGGCGATTTTCCACCAAGATTCAAGAGTCCAAGTTGATTTTCAAGGGAGTTATCATGGATTTTTTTTATCCTAGTGGTTATTTTGTATTTTTGGTGTTTACTCTTGCCATTATGACCTAAATCTCTTAATACCTAGGGGAGATGAACCCTAGGATGGATTCTATTGTTTGATTTCTATTTTTATGCAATAAAATCTTAGTCTCTTTGTTGTCAATTATGAGTGCTTTATTATTTTTGGGTTAATAATTCTAGAGTGTTAATTTGTGTTTGATGCGCATAAGTCTAAGATTAAATAGACTCTCATTGTGATTAGATCTTACATAATTGAATGGAGTTGCATGCAATCCTAAAAATAGGACAACATAAATCTATCGGATTAGAGTCAAATCTAATAAGAGGATCCATAAAGCGAATTAATGCAATAATAGGAGTTTTAATTAGAAAGAAACTTTAATTAATTAACCTAGAATTAGTTGCTCTTATGCTTGAAAGAGATATTAGTATAAATTAGGAATTTCCAAGAATCAAAGAGCTAAGAAAATAAATTGCATAAATTAGATTAAGAATTATAAATGAAATCTAGGTGGATTCTTACCTAGGTATTGTTTTGTCACTTGGTTGATACTTGATTGTTTTTGTATTTCATTATTTGGTGCATTCATTAGTTAATTTAGACAGTTTAATTTAATTTCGTCACTTAGTTGATACTTGATTGGCATCTTTAAATAGATGTCATTTCTACTCTGACTTTTTTTTTTCAGGTACTATTTTTGCACCCTTTTTTTTAATATACATTGCTTTGTTTATTAGTAACTGGTTGTTTTTTTGGGTTTAGGTGTATGGAGATATAAGTGGCTAACTGGGGACATAAACAATGCCGTGGGCAGTGATGATAAACAATGATGAGTATGATGGAAGTAATGGTTGACGAATGGAAGGTTCAATGAGTTAGATTTTAAATGAGGGATGGTAATAGGGTTTGTCTGGATTTTAGTTTATTGGTTGAAGAGATGGTCGGAGGAGGCGGTAGTTCAATGCAAGGAATGGTGAGATCTTTTAGGGAGGAGGTGACAAGGGTTCTTGAGTTAGAATGAAGAAGATGAGAAAAAATAATGATACAAAATAAAAAGAAATTAAAAAAGAAAAGGAATTCACTTTAGAAGAGATTTAATGATGAGTGACCATTTTGTTCAATTTCATTAATAATAGTGACTAAATTAACATTTTTTTTTAGAATAACCAAAATAAGAACAACCCTGCATAAAGTGATTAGTGGGATAGTTTATCATAATAATTATTTCTATTAGTAAACTAAAAATCATATTATTAACAAAAATTTACAAAATTAATAAAAAAATTAAAAAATAATTGGATGTAATTTAATTAATACATACAATCAACTTGTGCAATTGCATGAGTAAAGAAAGCTAGTATTATAAATTTTTATTTCTATTTTCAAGATTTTAAATTATTAGAATTTTTTGTTAATAATATATGGCTCTCTTCCCTTTTCTGTGTGTGTCATGTATTTTATGTTTGTGTAGCTTTAGATATAGGAAATATATATATTTTTGGTCGAATTAGAAAAAGGATAAGTTCATGTCAAAATATAACATGTAATTGTAACTTTAGTATTATAATTTATTTATTTATATTAAAATAATTAAAGATAAAATAAATTAATATTAAATATATAATTATATATATTAAAAAATTGTTATGGTTATACAAGTTTATAATTTAATTAAAAAAAGATAAACTTAAGTAATTAAACTACCATTTAATCTAAATATTTTCAAATTATTTTTATTTATTTATTGATGAAAATTTTAATACAAAAGTATTTATTTTTATGTAATTATATAATAGATGAAATTTAATTGAAACAAATTATATGTACTTGATTTACACATTCCAATAATATTTATATATTAACATATACAATCCTTCAGTCGATTTCGCTTCATTTAGTTCAGTTTTTGTAACACCCCTTACCCGTATATAACGCCGGAACCGGATACGAGGCATTACCGAACTTATCATACTTTACTTACAACTTTGGGCTATAAAATTTTGTTCTAACTTAAAACTTTTTCATTTACAATCGTAACTCCCCTATTATGGGTCTACGAGACCCTATACATATGCTCGTGATGTTTCGGGACCAAACCGGAAACTTTCAAACACTTCAAAAAATTTTGACATAAAACAGGGCCACAAGCCCGTGTGAAGAATGGGACACGCCCGTGTGGCATTTCACATGCCCGTGTTCCATACCCGTGGTTGACACTGACTTGCATCGCACGGCCTATCACACGCCCGTGTGTTAGTCCGTGTGCCAAAACCTTGGCATTCTGTTTGTGACATCATTATTTTACTAAGGTCACACGGCCAAGGCACACGCCCGTGTCCTTAGGCCGTGTGTCAAATTAAATTTCTAATTTTAGGTGCAAACTTCACACGGCCTGGGCACACGCCCATGTCCATGGCCGTGCCTCCCACACGGCTGAGACAAACGGCCGTGTCTCTGCCCGTGTGTTTACTACTGAGCATACTGACTTGCAAACCTGGTATGCAAGAGGACACACGGCCGAACAACACGCCCATGGGACTGGTCGTGTGTCACACACGGTTTAGACACACGCCCGTGTATCTACCCGTGTGGACATTAAAAAAAGCTATATTCCAAGCCAAATGCCACCCTACATAGCAACCATACTTATACCAATTCATTACAACATAGATCATGACCTTAAGGCACTTCCAAAAACTCAATTTAAAGCATCCACACAAGCATAAACTTCATAATTTCATCATCATTGAATAAAAAAAATAAACTTGTCATGTGTTGGCCCAATTCCAATGACCATTTGCAAAATGACTTTGATAACTTAAATAGCCGACACATTGGCTATCAAAATGACATAACAAAGTACCCAAGTCCTATACATGCCATACTCAAAATGAATCTAACTTGGCTATACCAAAACGTAGTTGATAGTGTGATTTCTGAACTCCGATGTCCCCCAAACCCTCGAACTAACTTGGTAGTGCTACATGGAATAGGAAAATGAGAGGGGTAAGCATAAAGCTTAGTAAGTTTGCATGAAAATAAATAACAACAATAAGTTCATAATGACATCAATTCATGGCATTGGATAACCACACAAAGTCAATAACATTTGCCATAACTTACTCGTACTTGTTCTTATCTAGCATATACCATGCCACATATCGTAAACATTCCTCGTGAATTATTCACGGGTACCTGTATTCACTCAATCACATGACTTTAATACTAATCTCATTTCTATTTCCAAGCTTCTCAATTTATCCCACTAATTCACTAGGGATACTCAAAGACGAGTATTCATCGTCATTAACATAAACACGAGGCCAATGCCACATCCTAGATGTGGTCTTATATGGGGTCACCTCTGAGTGCCGATGCCATATCCCGGATATTGTCTTATACGGAATCTCACTTCAAGTATCGATGCCATATCCCGGATATGGTCTTATACGAAATCTCGCTTCAAGTATCGATGCCATATCCCGAATATGGTCTTATAGATTCTCATATTCAATACCGAAGCCATATCTCAAATATGATCTTATACGGAATCTCAATTCAGTGCCGAGGCCATGTCCCCCACATGGTCTTACACGGGACCTTATCCATCTCATGTCTCGATGATAGTATTCTCACATTTATTATAGTCCAACCGGGACTTCAACATCTCAACTTTTATCATCTTTCTCATTCAACACCAATACTTAATTTCATAGAATATCATGTATCATTATAATATCAAACGTTCTCAAACATACTAGCATCAATGTTGAATTTATCACATACAAACTTACCTCGATTTCAAAATAAGCTAGATCGTCGATCTAGTCCGATACTTTGTTCTTTCCCCGGTCGAGGTAAATTCTTGGTTCTTCTTGATCTATAATAGAAAATTAGCTCATTTAACAATCACATTAATAAATGCATTTCAATAACCATGCCTTGGCAAAATTACTATTTTTCCCTTAGACTTTTGCAAAATAACCATTTTACCCCTAGGCTCAGAAATCAATTTTAATCAAATTTCTACCTTTATCGAGCCTAGGTGAACATTTATTTCTCTTATGGCTACCATCAAAACTCAACATTTCACACATTTACTACATACTTTACAACCTTTACAAAAAGGTCATTTACAACTCACAAAAGTTGTTCATCTAACAACTAAGACTCGTTTTCTTCTATAAAAATGCAGCAAACTACTTAAAAGCTCTTATGGCAAAACTCTAAACTCTTCACCATCTTACAAAATAGTCCCCTCTTTAGAAAGCTTAAGCTTTAGGGGTTCCAAAAGTACAACTTTTATCAAGAAAGGATCACTAGAACACTTACTTGTAAGGAGAAGAGTTTACTGAAATTTTTAAAGCTTTCAAACCCCTATTTGCTGCTAATTTTCAGTGGAAGGATGAAGGAGAAAAGATGATATCTTTTCTTTCTTTATTTTAATATAAATCAATCAATTTAGTCACCAACCTTTACCAACTTTGACCAAATTTGACTCCCTTGTCCCCTATGGCCGGTCAACTATTATTTAAGGGGCTAATTTCCCTTTAAAGACCTCCAAATAATACTCCATAGCTATTTGGCACCCTTAGCTTGTAAAATTGAACTTTCGTACTTTATGCGATTTAGTCTTTTTCGCGATTAAACATGAAATCACTAAAATTAAAGCACCAAAATTTTCATACACTTATATAATCATGCTCTAACTCATAAAATATCATTAAAATAATTTTCTCTAACTTTGGATTAATGGTTCCAAAACCACTGTTCCGACTAGCCCCTAAATCGGGCTGTTACAATTCTTCCCCCTTAAGGATTTTCGTCCTCGAAAATCTTACCGGTAAAAAAGGTTGGGATACTGGTTTCTCATGGTCTCTTCGGGTTCCCAAGTAGCTTCTTCTATCCCATGTCTCTGCCATAGTACTTTAACAAGAGCTATACTTTTGTTTCTCAGTTGTTTGACCTCTCGTGCCAAAATCTTAACCTGCTCTTCACCGTAAGTCATGTCTGGTTGAATCTCTACTTCTGATGGCACAATCACATGTGAAGGGTCTGAACGGTATCGGCGTAACATGGACACGTGGAAGACATTTTGAATCTTTTCCAGCTCAGGTGGCAAGGCCAAACAGTAAGCTACCGATCCTATCTTCTCGGTAACTTCATAAGGTCCGATAAAACGCGGACTCAATTTGCCTTTCCGACCAAATCTTAGGACTTTTCTCCATGGTGATACTTTCAGAAATACTCTATCACCTACTTGGAACTCAAACTCTTTCTATTTTAAATCCGAATAAGACTTTTGTCTATCTGAGGCCGCTTTCAGATATTCACGTATCACCTTTACTTTCTCTTCGGTTTCCCTGACCAAATCAACCCCGTGAATCTGATTCTCTCTGAGTTCTGTCCAATACAAGGGCGATCAGCATTTACGTCCAATGCTTCATAAGGTGCCATTTTCAAACTTGACTGAAAACTATTGTTGTAAGCGAATTCCACAAAAGGGTAAGTATTTTTCCCAATTACCTTGAAATTTCAAAACACAACATCGAAGCATGTCTTCAAGTATCTGTATCACTCTATCCGACTGCCCGTCGGTTTGTGGATGGAAAGCTGTACTGAAACTCAATTTCGTGCCCAAAGCCTCTTGCAACTTTTTCCAAAACTGTGACGTGAATCTCGGATATCTATCCGAAATGATCGACAACGATACACTATGAAGTCTTACTATCTCTGACACATACAAATTCGCCAACTTATCGAGAGAATAATCGACTCGTACTGGTATGAAATGGGCTGACTTCGTAAGTCTATCAACTACAACCCATACATCATCTTTCTTTTTTTGCGTCAACGGCAAACCCGTTACGAAGTCCATAGTAATACGCCATTTCCACTCGGGAACCATAATAGGCTGAAGTAGACCCAAAGGTACTTGGTGTTCAGCCTTCACTTGTTGACAAATTAGGCATCTCGATACAAACTCAGAAATGTCTTTCTTCATACTCGGTCACCAATACTACTTCCTCAAGTCATTGTACATCTTCGTGCTGCCTGGGTGCACAGTTAAGCATCCGCTATGTGCTTCACGCAAAATCTTTCGAATAAGTTCATCATTTCTGGGTACACAGACTTTATCTCGAAACATTAAACATCCGTCAGAACTTACTCGAAAGTCTGACTCAACATTTAACTCGCTTAGAACTCTTTTGGCTTGTAAGTTGCTGTCATCTTTCTGAGCTTCGCAAATCTCTTGGAGAAACAATGGTCTAGCCCTCAACTCGGCTAGAATAGAACCATCATCTGACAAGGCCATCCGCGTATTCATGGCTCTCAGCGCAAACAAGGATTTTTTGCTCAACGTATCGGTGACCACGTTCGCCTTTCCCAGATGGTAGTCAATCACTAACTCATAATCCTTGATTAGCTCTAACCATCTTCGTTGTCTCAAATTCAAATCCTTTTGAGTCATCAAATATTTTAGGATTTTATGGTTGGTGAATATCCGACACCTTTCACCATATAAATAGTGTCTCCATATCTTTAATGCAAACACAATGGCAGCCAACTCTAAATCATAGGTCGGGTAATTCTTCTCGTGCGACTTTAATTGTCTAGAAGCATATGCAATCACCTTGCCCTCTTGCATAAGTACACAACCCAATCCATTCATGGATGCACCACTGTAAACCACAAATTCTCTTCAGGGCTCAGGTTGCACCAAAATAGGAGCCTTAGTCAACAATGCCTTTAGTTTTTTAAAACTCTGTTGGCACTTTTCTGTCCAATCAAACTCCACATCTTTTTGCAATAATCTCATCATTGGAGTAGCTATCATGGAAAACCCCTTGACAAAATGCCTATAATATTCAGCTAGGCCCAGAAAACTCCTCACTTCAGTTACATTCTTTGGCGGTTTCCATTCAACAATTGCCGAAATCTTACTCGGGTCGACTCTAATTCCATCTCTTGAGACAATGTGCCCCAAAAATCCAACTTCCTTAAGCCAAAATTCACTTTTACTAAACTTGGCGTACAATTGTTTATCTCTCAAAATTTGCAGAACCTTTCTCAAATGCTCGGCATGTTCGTTTTCATCTCGAGAGTAGATCAGTATATCGTCAATGAATACTACAACGAATTTATCCAGATATGGTCGAAAAATGCAATTCATCAAGTCCATGAAAATGGCTAGGGCATTTGTTAAACCAAAAGGCATAACCAAAAATTCGTAGTGGCCATACCTTGTCCGAAATGCAGTTTTCGGAACATCTGAGTCCTTGACTCTCAACTGATAGTACCCAAACCATAAGTATATTTTGGAAAACACCATGGCTCCCTTCAATTGATCAAACAAATAATCGATTCTTGGAAACGAGTACTTGTTCTTCACAGTTACCTTATTAAGTTACTGATAATCTATGCATAACATCATAGAACCATCTTTCTTCTTCACAAATAACACGGGAGCACCCCACGGAGAAAAACTCGGTCTTGCAAAGCCTTTATCCGTTAGTTCTTGCAACTGTGCTTTCAATTCTCTTAGCTCGGCTGAATCCATTCTATACGGAGCAATAGAAATGGGAGCGGTACCCGGATCTAACTCAATCCCAAATTCAATCTCCCTAACTGGAGGTAACCCTGGCAATTCCTCCGGGAAAACATCCGGATATTCGCACACTATGGGTACTGACTCAATTTTCAACTCAGTCTCTTTAGCATTCATTACGAAAGCAAGGTAAGCTTCGTACCCCTTTCTTAAATACTTTTGAGTCAACAAGGATGATATCACTACTGGTGATCTGTCTTGCTTATCTAATTCAACACGAATAAGATCCCCACTTTCACATTTTAACTCAATAAACTTCTTTCCACAATTTACAATCACATCATGAGTAACTAACCAATCCATCCCAAGGATGACATCGAACTCATTAAACGGTAATAACATGAGATTCGCAGGAAAACAATGACCCCTAATTATCAAAGGGCAACCTTTGCATGTTCTATCAACCAATACACATTTGCCTAAGGGATTCGACACTCTTATTACAAATTCAGTAGACTCTCTAGGCATGCTCATGATAGAGACTAATTTCATGCAAATATATGATTTGGTAGATCCCGGATCAATTAAAGCTGTAACACAAGTATCATAAAGAGAAAATTTACCCGTGATCACGTCAGGGGAGAAATCCTCTTCTCGAGCACGAATATCATATGTTCTCGCCGGTGCTCTACCCTCCACTCTCGCAGTCTACTCTCTAGATGAATTCTTGTCACTCATCTCATTTCTTGGGTTTCTCGGTGGTCTTCCTCTAGCAATATTTCCCGGTTTTGCATTCTGAGGTTTCTCTTTCTCACCCGCCTCAGGGCAATCTCTGATAAAGTGGTCTACAGACCCACACTTGAAACAAGCCTTCTCGTTTGCTCGGCACTCACCAAAATGACGTCTGCAACACTGCGGACATTCTGGTCTACTCGGTCGGGCATTGCCAACACTAGCAACCGAAGTAGTCTGAGCCCTAGACCCTGAGAATTGTTTGCCCTTACTTCAGTTTGAAAACCCGGCCGAAGTGGCTGATCGAGTAGCGAAATCCCTTGATTTCTTAGATGAGGATTGGTAGGACTTACTCAGTTGTCTCTTTCTCGAGTCACGAGACTCAATCTCAGCTCTTCTTTTCTCTTTGGCCAACTCTTCAGCTTTATAGGCTCTATCTACTAACACTACAAATTCTTTTAGTTCGAGGACTCCAACATATAAACGGGTGTCTTCATTTAACCCGTCCTCAAACCTTTTGCACATGATAGCCTCGGTAGACAAGCACTCTCGGGCATACTTACTAAGCCTTACGAATTCGCGTTCGTATTCAGCCACCGACATTCGGCCCTGCTTTAGCTCTAAGAACTCTTTCCTCTTCTGGTCAATGAATCTTTGACTAACATATTTCTTCCGGAACTCCTCTTGGAAGAATTCCCAACTTATCCTCTCCCTTGGTACCACTGACACAAGGGTGTTCCACCACTGATAGGCTGAATCTCTCAATAAAAATACCGCACACTTTATGCACTCTTCAGGCGTGCATGACAGCTCATCGAATACCCTCATGGTATTCTCGAGCCAGAATTATGCCCTATCCGGATCATCATCTTTACTGGCCCAAAATTCCTCGGCTCCTTGTTTCCGGATCTTGTCGACCGGAGGCCTTTCTCTCCTTACTACCTCTACCACCTGAGGAGCTACAAGAGCGGGCTAAGGAATAAGTAGGGGTGGAGGGGGTTGAGCATTAGGATTTGCTCGAATGTACTCAGTGTACCAATTGCTCATCATATGGAATATTGTCTACCTCTGAGTGCTGATGCCATATCCCGAATATTGTCTCATACGGAATCTCACTTCAAGTATCGATGCCATATCTCGGATATGGTCTTATATGAAATCTCACTTCAAGTATCGATGCCATATCCCGGATATGGTCTTATACGATTCTCATATTCAATATCGAAGCCATATCTCAAATATGGTCTTATACGAAATCTCAATTTAGTGCCGAGGCCATGTCCCCCACATGGTCTTACACGGGACCTTATCCATCTCATGTCTCGATGATAGTATTCTCACATTTATTATAATCCAACCGGGACTTCAACATCTCAACTTTTATCATCTTTCTCATTCAACACCAATACTTAATTTCATAGAATATCATGTATCATTATAATATCAAACATTCTCAAACATACTAGCATCAATGTTGAATTTATCACATACAAACTTACCTTGATTTCAAAATAAGCTAGATCGTCGATCTAGTCCGATACTTTGTTCTTTCCTCGGTCGAGGTAAATTCTTGGTTCTTCTTGATCTATGATAGAAAATTAGCTCATTTAACAATCACATTAATAAATGCATTTCAATAACCATGCCTTGGAAAAATTACTATTTTTCCCTTAGACTTTTGCAAAATGACCATTTTACCCCTAGGCTCGGAAATCAATTTTAATCAAATTTATACCTTTATCGAGCCTAGGTGAACATTTATTTCTCTTATGGCTACCATCAAAACTCAACATTTCACACATTTACTACATACTTTACAACCTTTACAAAAAGGTCCTTTTTGGTGTTTTCATGATAACACATTTCACAAAAGTTGTTCATCTAACAACTAAGACTCATTTTCTTCCATAAAAATGCAGCAAACTACTTAAAAGCTCTCATGGAAAAACTCTAAACCCTTCACCATCTTACAAAATAGTCCCCTCTTTAGAAAGCTTAAGCTTTAGGGGTTCCAAAAGTACAACTTTTATCAAGAAAGGATCACTAGAACACTTACTTGTAATGAGAATAGTGTGCTGAAATTTTTGAAGCTTTCAAACCTCTATTTGCTGCTAATTTTCGATGGAGGGATGAAGGAGAAAAGATGATATATTTTCTTTCTTTATTTTAATATAAATCAATCAATTTAGTCACCAACCTTTACCAACTTTGACCAAATTTGACTCCCTTGTCCCCTATGGCCGGTCAACTATTATTTAAGGGGCTAATTGCCCTTTAAAGACCTCCAAATAATATTCCATAGCTATTTGGCACCCTTAGCTTGTAAAATTGAACTTTCGCACTTTATGCGATTTAGTCCTTTTTCGCTATTAAACATGAAATCGCTAAAATTAAAGCACCAAAATTTTCATACACTAATCATGCTCTAACTCATAAAATATCATGAAAATAATTTTCTCTAACCTTGGATTAGTGGTTCCGAAACTACTGTTCCGACTAGCCCCTAAATCGGGCTATTACAGTTTAAGTTTCGGTTTATAAAATTTCAATAAAATTCAAATTAATAAGGAGTCCTTATGTCATGTTACCGAGGGCCTCTTTTCAAAAAAATACGTCGTATGGGGGCTTTACCGGGACTAACTAGTAAAAGGCCTAGAGCCGGAAGCGATATTAGAAAACAATCGCGCCCCAGTAAAAAATCTCAATACCATATTCGTTTAAAAGAAAAACAAAAATTGCTTTTTCATTATGACATTACAGAACGACAATTACCTAAATACGTTCGTATTGCCAGAAAAGAATTACGTGATTATACCTAATAGAAACAACATTATGGATATTATCCAGTGCACAACACATGTTAATATATATATATATATATATTATAGGCATAATGTCAAATTTAGTCCTTAATGTTGATTTTTTTGTCAATTTAGCCCCTTTTTTAGTCAAATTTGGCTCTCAACCTTTTAAAAGGAGTCAAAATTGACCATCAACCTTTTGAAAAAGAGTCAAAATGATGTTTTTTAATGAGAATTCTAACTAAAATGTTAAATTTTTAAACACGATAGACTGCATGACAACTCATGTGTACTCCATGCTATTTTTATTTTTATTTTTTATGAACCTTTTATATTTTATTTTTGATGTATTTTTTTATAATTTTTAAACTATTTGTTTATGTGACATATAAAATAAATAGTGTTATGTTAACATGATGTATACATGGATTGTCATGTGAGTTGCCACTCCAATAATGTTAAAAATTAATGTTTCAATTAGCATTTTCGTTAAAAAAAGCGAATTGACTTTGTTTTGAAAAGTTAATGGTTAAATTTAACTAAAAAAAAAACGAGAGTCAAAATGATAAAAATTATATATTGAAAATTAAATTTATCATTATACCTATATTATATTACAAGTTACATGCTTGCATGACATGGATAAATGCTTATGTGGACACTTTATTTTAATGGCACCCAAGATTAGTTTAAAATATAATTTTATTTATCTTTAAGATAATTCTGTCAAGTTTCAAAATAAAATCTAATATAATTTTTGTTATCATAGAACTCAAATTTTGATTGAGTTTTATATGTTATCACGTTATTTTTAGCATATTATTAGTTTTTGTAAACAGGTAAAATATTTAAATCTAAAAAAAGAAATATTAATTATTTGGGTAAATTATTAGTGTGTTTATATTTTGATCACTAAACTATAATTTTTTTTAATTTAATCACTAACGTTTTTGATCGGTTCTGTTTTAATCACGGCCCGTTAAAAACTTAATTAAAATAGAGTGACCTTTTTTTAATTGATATAATAACACACTTAATCCTTAACACTTACACATTCCATTAAATGGATCTTAATTGTAAATAATTTAATAAATTTAACCCTTCAATTTATAAATTCTAACAATTTTTTAATTTTTATAATTAACGTAAATAAATAAAAAAACATGTGTTTCCATTTTTTAATTAAAAATTATAAACCAAATTCTTGGACTTGGGTGCCACAATTCCATTACAAGAATCAGCAAAAGTGAACACGGGATAAGCAACAAGGATATCAAAGTATAAGGCGAAAGTTGATTAGATGTTTTGAGACCATTCGCAAAGCCCCATCAACATGACAAAGAGATTTATCATCTGCAACCTCTTTCATCCCCTTCCCAACTCTTTTTAAGGCAAACCATGCTACTAAAATTCGAAGGACAATATTGAAAAATATCACCACCTCACTAAGCAAGAAGGCATACTGATCAGTAGTCCCCTTTTCATATCATATGTTTCAGATTACCAGATACTGCAAGCAAATAAACAACACTACAATGTGTTGCAAGAAAGAGTCAATTGTATGCAATGCATACAAGCTGTACAAAAAAATTGGAGTACAGACACCAAAAGTGAAGGCAGCTAGCATTGGTTATAAAAATTAAAAAATATTTTTATTTATTTATGTTAATTTGGGTTTTAATTTTAAATTTTAAAATATTTAATAATGATATTTTTCATATTTTTTTAAAAATATGTGTTTGAGGATCAAACTGATAGAATTTGTAAATGTGGATGGTTCAATGTATTGAATTATATAAAATTAGAACCATATTAATAGGATGTGTAAAAATTAAAAAAACCCACGTCAACATTTCCGTTAATGATTTAACAGAAGGTGACCAAAACAAAACTAATAAAAAACGTTAGTGATGAAATTAAAATTTTTTATAGTCTGGTGACCAAAACAAAAACACGATAATAATTGGGTGACTAATTGCGTATTTTACTCTAATTTCTTTATTTGATTATATTTTGAATTATATATTTTTGTAATGATTTTTAACATATTATCAATATTAATAAATAGATAAAATGACTAAATTTAAAAAAACAACCAAGATGGAATATTATATTAAGTTAATATTGGTTTTATCTTATTTAATATTAATATAAAATTTAAATTTATTATATATATATTTAAAATATTTATGTATTTTTATATATTTCTTTGAATTTTATAGAATTAGGATCAAATTGAGACCATTTGTAAATTATGAGGGTTAGTGTTTCAAAATTATGACTAAATTGATATAATATGTAAAAGTTGAGGGATAAATTTGTCATTATACCAGTTTTTTTTAACTATCACATCAACTTACCATTTGTGATTTTAATGGTAGTGGCCAAAATGATCAAATTATGTAACGTGGGCACTTAAATTGCAAAGTTTTTACTTTGAGAGTATAAAATAAAAAATAAATAAATTTATAATGGAGTGATTATTTGTAGTTTACCCAAAAATATATTAATTATCTTAATATTTTTATAAGTGAATTTAACTAATTAGATAAATGAGAACATTTAAAGACTAACAAAAAAGTATATTTTATTTTAATGAGATTGTTGTCATTTACTTTTTCTTTTTCTTTTTTCATTTCGTTTATATATATATATAGATATATATATGTATTATTATTTTTGTCATTATAAGCACATTTTTTATAATATATATTGTGCATTGATATATCAAGAGTGAAAATTTTAGTGTTTTTCAACTTTCACCACAACCTTGGATTGCCTCAATCTTTTTATACTTTCATAAACTCACTTATAATTTTAAAATTTAAATTTTTTTATAAATTAAAAGATTTAGATTCTTTTCAAATTTAATTAATACATACTATGGAATGTTTATTTTATAATATCTAGCAATAATTTATAACAAAATGTGTAAAAATGTACAGTTAATCATGGTTATATATCATATAGAGTTTTAAGTTGAGATTTCTTTTTAACTATGAATGTTTTTTAAAAAGTTATAAATTTATCAAAAAAATATTAATTTTTGTTTCATGTAATAAACTATTTTTATTAAACAGTACATAAATTATATTTACATTTTTCATATATATGAAATACCAAAAAAGATTATGGAAATAGATGAGTTGGGAGATCATTTAGCAAAAAAAGTAGTTGAGTTTGAACAATATTATGGTGAAATAAGAATGTAGAGAATCTGATTTTAAAGTTGGCACCCCATGTACCAACTTTTCAATTTCTTGCATGGCACATGCAATTATGTTTGAGCTTTTTGTTCTCTTTCTTCGAAGTCATTCGTGAAATGAAAGGATTGGTTTGAAGTTGCTTCAAACACCCTTATGGCGCCAAACATGTTCTCCAAAACACTCTCAATACTTCCATCAAGGTAACCCCGGTTTTCCTTCTCTCTTTTGGGGTTTTTTCAGGTTGGATATGGACATATTGATTACGCTTCAATGTATAGCAATGAGAAAGAGGTGATTTTTTTTACATAATTCATAGATTCTTTTTGCTTTGTGGGGGTGTGTAAGGGAACATTCATATAAACAAATTGTTTCATATGTTTGTGTTTTAATGCAGTTTGGTTCTTCTCTGAAAAAAGTGTTTAATGAAAGTATGGTGGTCACCTGGTATGAAGGATATGACAAGAAAGAGGGGATACAAAATTTGTTAATCAAATGACTGAGATTCATATCCATTTTCTATCTCATCCTCCATACTAATCACACCAAAACTTTGGTTTGTTTGCCTTTTTATTTCTTTAGATGGAGTCTCTGCGTCTATCTAATATGTCATTACATTGAACATTCAGGTATATCGATGGTTTCTCATTTGCTCAATGATCATGAGTCGAATGGAAAACAGAGAAGTCGTGATAATACTCTAGAACGTCATATTTTTATGTGCTAATTGCATATTTATTTTGAGTATGATTCTACTAATTTGGGCTATTTATGGTCTTTTATCTTGTAGGGACTAAATTGGAGGCAAAAGCGAAATTAAGGGCCAAAAGCGTGAATTTAGAGATAAAATGGGTCAATGTGCGACACAGGGAAAAGTTGGTGCCAAAAGTGCAAGCATGGAGGACACAAGGGTTGAAATGCAAAAAGAAGAGTTTTTATTCTATTAGACTCTATTTTGATAATATTAGGATAATTAATATTAAGATAATTATTAAGGATTATTTAATTTAGGATTTATTTAATTTATCTTTATTTATCTTTGATTATTTGTAATTATCTTTAGGAATTTAAGTAGGACTAGTCTATTTATCTTAGCACTATAAATAGGGGGTGAGATGACTAAAAAGGGGGCTTCATCTTTTTCTGTAAACTCTCTCCCCAAATGTCTTTTGTTCTTTCCATATTTCCTTTTAATAAAATCTCCATTCTTATCATATATTTATTTTCTTTTCCACCACAACCATGAGCCACTAAAACTTATCTAGCCAAAGGTTGCCGAAAATCCCCAAAAAGGGGTTCTTGAGGTTTAGAATCCGCACTTAGCCTTCTCAAACAGGGTATTCATCGTTTCTTCGCACTACGGGGCTGACGCTTCCGTCCATGTCCCTTAAGAAGTAAACTTTTCAACGTATACAAAGGCGGTCGCTTTGTATGTTTTGGAAGGATTGCACAGTCGGTTCGTTAACTTACTGCGTCAGATGTTGGCGAGCCCAAGAGACAAAATGGCGTGGGATTCGCCTTAAGAGCGATTGTTGGCTAGAGTCAGGTTCCACTAAATCAAAGTCTAAATCCTTGGAGCTGGTGGTCGTAGGCGTCCTCTTCCACTATAACTGGCTTATTCGGTTTGAGAATGATCATCTAAAAACCAAAGATTGAGCCCAAGGCGGATCGAGGTAACCGGAGGCTGGAATCTCCCCATAAGAATTTCCTTAACTCAACTCTATTTCCTATTTTAATTTTCGCAATTCCAATTCGACTTCTCAATTCTGTTTTTATTTTCGTTTCCAGATCAAAACTTTTAATTCTGTTATTTTTATTTTTCCAGGAACGCAGGTTTTCTCGGGCACGATTCTGCCCAGGATTTCGAGAAACAAGTATTCGTATAATCCGGTCCCTGAGGATTCGACCCTACTTCCCCTTTACTGTTCTTTTTCATTATTTTGTAGGGAATAGGATATTTTTGGTGCTTTCAATGACGCATCAAATTTTGGCACCGTTGCCGGGGATCGGCAACATACTAATCTTGTTTTTTTTTTGTTTTCTATGACCAGATCTGCCCCAAGCACTCTTGCGTTTGACTCAGAAATTGAAAAGACTGCGAGAGCTAATCGCAAAGAAACAAAGCTAAGGAAAAAGCAGTCAGCGGTGGTTGGGACTCAAAGCAATCCACCGCCAGAAATCAGAATCGACGACGAAGTAGAGTCTAGGGTTAACGAAAACCCTACTCAAACATTTGAAAGTAAAGCAGAAGAAGTCGATTCACCTGAAGAGGTGCTTGAAACTAGGGTTAACGAAAACCCGAATTTGGTACGTCAACCAATGGCTCAAACAATTCGGCAACTAGCCGAAGCTCCGGCAGAACAACCGCCATTGTGCATCGCATATCCTACTATGGATACCGATTTTGAACTAAAATCAGGGTTAATTCGATTCTTGCCAACTTTACGAGGGTTACAAAATGAAAACCCCATAAACATTTGAAAGAGTTTCATATGGTTTGTGCGAGTATGAAACCTCAAGGCGAATCGAGGATCAAATTAAATTGTGCGCTTTCCCTTTTCCCTAGCAGATTCAAGCTAGGGAATGGTTATTTTATTTACCCCCTGGATCTATTACTACTTGGGCTGATTTATCTCGTTTATTTCTCAACAGGTTTTTTCCAGCATCTAGAGCAGCTGAGCTAAGAAGAGAGATCGTGGGAATAAGGCAAAAAGAAGCAGAGACTCTTTACAATTATTGGAAGCGGTTTAAGAAGTTGTGTACGAGCTGCCCACAACACGGTATAACAGAGCAATC
Source organism: Gossypium sturtianum (assembly GCA_025698515.1). Taxonomy (NCBI): domain Eukaryota; kingdom Viridiplantae; phylum Streptophyta; class Magnoliopsida; order Malvales; family Malvaceae; genus Gossypium; species Gossypium sturtianum. The sequence goes on along the minus strand of CM046949.1, from coordinate 129,190,693 downwards.
TCTCCTCCAATACTTTTATGAAGGTTTGAAACCAATGGATATGAATATGGCAGATGCTACTAGTGGAGGAGCGTTGGTCAACATGACCCCCCAACAAGCAAGGGACTTAATCTCCACAATGGCTGCAAATTCTCAGCAATTTCGAGCCAATACTGAACCCCCTAGAAGGGTTCACCAGCTAAGTAATTCAACCTTAGAGGATAAAGTTAATAGGCTTACTAATATGATGAATTCTCTTATTGCAGAAAAGGCTAAACCAGCTCGGTTATGTGGAATATGTGCTACACCTGATCATACCACCGATGCATGTCTTAGTTTGTATGACGATACCATGGCTCATCTAGATGCTGTGGGAAATTTCCCTAGGCCACCACAAAGGCGATATGATCCCTACGCTAATACTTACAACTCAGGGTGGAGGGACCATCCTAACTTGAGTTATGGAGCTAATCCACGGTATAATCAGCCATACCAAAACCGACCTCTACAACAGCCACAAAATCCAGGTAACTCTCTAGAAGCTCTTGTCAATAAATTAGCAGCTAATGTTCTTGATTTTCAACAGAAAACCGAGGCATCCATAAGGGAGTTGACCACATCAATTGAGAAAATAAGTTCTCAAGGGAAGCTGCCGTCACAAACAGAGCCAAACCCGAGGCAAAACGTGAATGCAGTGACGTTGCGAAGCGGTAAGGTACTGGAACCTATTCCCGACAGGAATCTTGACCAAGAAATCGCCCAGGAAAAACCCAAAAAAGACGAACAGGTCCGACCGAAACCCCCACTGCCTAAAATTCAACCTCCATTTCCAGAACGATTCAACGAGTGTCGAAGAGGTAAGGAGGACAAGGAGATCCTCGAAACATTTAGGAATGTCGAGATCAACATTTCGCTGTTGGATGCCATCAAGCAAATACCGAGGTATGCTAAATTTCTTAAAGAGCTTTGCACCAACAAGCGAAAGTTAACAGGTAATGAAAGGGTGAATGTTGGTGAAAATGTGTCATGATGTTATTCTGTGAAAAATGCCGGCAAAATGTAAGGATAGGGGCATGTTTGCAATACCATGCAAAATAGGTCATTTGGGAATTAAGAAGGCTATGTGTGATCTAGGAGCCTCCATAAATGTAATGCCATATTCTATTTATGAATCACTTAACGCAGGTTTTTTGACAAAAATAGGTGTTATCATTCAATTGGCAGACAGATCCGTTGTGCATCCCGAAGGAGTCCTCGAGGACGTGTTGGTAAAAGTTAACAAACGTATTTTCCCTGCAGATTTTTATGTGATAAAAATGGAGGAGGATAGTACTCCCGGATCTTCAGATCTCTTGTTGGGACGACCCTTTCTTAGTACGGCTAGTACTAAAATCGACGTTCGAAGTGGAACTCTCACGATGGAGTTTGATGGGGAGATCGTGAAATTTAATGTCTACGACGCCATTAGCCATCCCAGTGAAATCTTGAGCGTAAATTATGTCGACACTAGAAAAGATCATTTCCCTCTTTCCTTTATTGATCAAATGCTTGAAAGGTTAGCTGGAAAAACTCACTTTTGTTGTCTTGATGGATACTCAGGTTTTTTTCAAATACCGGTCGCGCCAGAGGACCAAGAGAAGACCACTTTTACGTGCCCATTTGGTACATTTGCGTATAGAAGGATGCCGTTTGGTCTTTGCAATGCGCCGGCTACTTTCCAGAGATGCATGATGAGTATATTTTCTGAATATGTAGAAAAAATTATCGAAGTTTTTATGGATGCTTTTACTGTTTATGGAAATTGTTTTGATGAATGCCTTAAAAACCTAACGATAATTTTGAGCAGGTGTATAGAATTAAATCTTGTCTTAAATTATGAAAAGTGTCATTTTATGGTAGACAAGGGTTTAATTCTAGGTCACATAGTTTCTTTTAGGGGAATTGAGGTCGATAAGGCCAAAATTGACATTATAAATTCTTTGCCTTATCCCTCTACTATGAGGGAAATTCGTTCTTTTCTTGGCCATGCAGGGTTCTACAGGCGCTTTATAAAGAATTTCTCGAAAGTAGTAGAACCACTGTGTGAGTTGTTGCAGAAAGACAAGAAGTTTGAGTTTGGCCAAAAGTGTAAAGAGGCCTTTGATACACTCAAGCAGAAATTGGTCTCCGCTCCTATAGTGCAATCGCCGAATTGGAAGTACCCGTTTGAAATTATGTGCGATGCAAGCGAATACAGTGTAGGGACTGTATTAGGGAAAAGGATAGACAAGGAACCCCATGTCATTTTCTATGCTTCGAAAACCCTAGATGCGGCACAGAGCAACTACACCACTATAGAAAAAGAACTTTTAGCCGTTGTATTTGCTTTAGATAAACTTTGACCTTATTTATTGGGATCTAAAGTGATTATTTTTTCTGATCATGCAGCACTCAGGTACTTGATTGCAAAGAAGGAAGCAAAACCGAGGCTCATTAAGTGGATTTTGTTGCTCCAAGAGTTTGACGTCGAAATTCGAGACAAAAGAGGATGCGAGAATTTAGTGGCTGACCACTTGAGCAGAATAAAAGTGCCTTTTGACGACGTCCCTATTAAGGAAGAATTCCCTGACGAGAGCCTATTCTCGACCGAGGCACGTCTCCCATGGTATACAGATATAGTAAACTTTCTAGCCACAGGCTCGTTACCCACTGAGTTAGCACATTCCATGAGGGGCAAGCTTAGACGAGAAGCTCGATACTACATTTGGGATGACCCATACTTGTGAAAACACTGTTCGGACCAGATAATACGATGATGTGTTCCAGAATCTGAGGTAACTTCTATCCTTAATTTTTGTCATGCTGAAGCTTGCGGAGGACACTTTAGCCCTAAAAGAATTGCTCATAAGGTGTTAGAATGCGGGCTATATTGGCCCATAATTTTTTGAGACGTATATAACTTTTGTAAGTCTTGCGATAGATGCCAACGTACAGGTAACATCACTAAACGAAATCAGATGCCCCTATCCCCGATTCATGTATGCGAAATCTTTGATGTTTGGGGCATCGATTTCATGGGCCCATTTATTTCTTCATTTAGCAATGTATATATAATTCTCGCAGTGGACTATGTTTCTAAATGGATAGAAGCAAAGCCTACTCGCAATGATAATGCCAAAACTGTTGTAGAGTTTCTAAAATGAACTGTTTTTTTCTAGGTTTGGCACACATCGAGCCCTAATCAGTGATCGTGGCACCTACTTTTGCAATAAAGTCATGGAGGCACTATTATCGAAATATGGAGTTCATCACCGTATAGCTACGGCATACCATCCCCAAACAAATGGACAAGCTGAAGTCTCAAACAGGGAAATAAAAATTATTTTGGAGAAGACAGTTCGGCCCAACCGAAAAGATTAGAGTCTTCGGCTTAATGACGCACTGTGGGCTTATCGAACGGCATATAAAGGACCAATTGGAATGACCTCGTACAGACTTGTTTTTGGAAAAGCTTGCCATCTTCCAGTAGAATTAGAGCATAAATCCTATTGGGCGGTTCGACAATGTAATATGGAGTTAGGCCCTGCAGGAAAGGCGAGGAAATTAGATATCCAAGAGTTGGAAGAAATCCGCAACAATGCTTATGAGAACGCATGTATTTATAAAGACAAGACCAAGTTGTTTCATGATAAGAAAATCACTCAGAAGCATTTTTCGGTAGGACAAAGAGTTTTACTTTATAACTCTGTGTTGAAATTATTTCCAGGTAAGCTTCGATCACGATGGCAAGGACCTTTCGTTGTAACTGAAGTATTCTCTCATGGCGCGGTTGAAATAGAAGGTGAAGAATCAGGAAAGCGATTCATAGTCAATGGCCAGCGGTTAAAGCCGTTTTACGAGAATTTTCAAGCTCACTCGATTGAAAAGATTTATTTGGAGCCTCCGTAGAACCATTTAAATCGTCGAGCTATGACGTTAAACAAGCGCTTGTTGGGAGGCAACCCAATCTTTATTTTTCTTTTATTATTTATTCTCATTTTTGTTATTATTTACTATTTATTATTTTCTTTTCTTTTCCTTTTAATTTATTTTATTTTGTTTAAATATTAATAAATTTCTCTTCTTCCATCTAGGTAAAAAGGAGCGAAAATACTAAGAAAAAGGAGAAAAGTCAGAAAAACAGAACCAAACAGCCCTATCCATGGTACCAAACAGCCTCTATTCTAGGTTCTATTCCAGCCCAGAATGCCATATCCCTGCAGCCAAACAGTCTTTTTTTTCCATCCCTAGAACCCCCAAAACCTGCAACCAAACACCCCTTTTCAGCCAAATAAAACCCCCAAAACCTAAAATAATTTCCCATTTCCTTTCACCCAATCTCTTTGCCGCCGAGATCACCCCCTCTCCCCCTACCATCGTCGTTCGCCGTTCGCCGTCTACCATCGCCGTTCGCTGTTCGCAATGGTGCGAACCCGAAGCCGCGCCGCTGTCGAGCCTCCCTTCTCCGTCAACTCGTGCCGTCACCGCCTCTCCGCGCCCCAAGCCGTCGATTTGACCGTCGACGCCTCTTCCTCTTCTTCCTCACCGCCGTAAACCTCCTCTCCAACACCAACTAGCCCTTATTCGGCCTCCCTTGCCTCCTCTTCCTCCATGACCGCCGCACAAGCCGTCGCGCCCTCCACGACGTCCCCTTCACGCGCAAGCCCTCCGACCACCACGCCAACGGATATGCGATCCCCTTTTCACCGTTCGTTTTCTACTCCACACGGTGGCCACGAATCATCAACCTCTGCCCCTTCCCGTCCCAACTGAATGCTAGCCCTTCCACCACCGCCGCCGACAGAGCAGTCCCCACCGCCGTCACGCCACGCATCACCCGAACCGTCGCGTAGGCCTCGTCGTCGTCCACCCCGACGTGCGGCCCGAACATTCGACACCACCACGGACTCTTCCTCTAACACTGCCGCCGATTCACATGTCGACTCCTCCAATGCCACTGATGAGAACCGGCCCATACCCTCTCGTGGTCGTACCTACCGTTCTAGCGTCAATGTCTTACCCCCGGAGGCCCATTTGCACGGTAACCTTACTTTTAGTTCCGATATTGATCGGAAAAGGTATGATTTTCTTCGACATAAAACGATAATACCTTGTAAATGCATGTCGATACCTGTTTTGGATGCCTTGCATATTGAAACTACTGTTACAGATTATTTCAAAAATATTGGCTGGGTTGGAAATTTTGATGTGTCTCATCCTTCATATTATGAACTTGTTTTAAAATTTTATTCTACTTTTCAACTTCATCGGCACGGTCACATTTTGTTAGATACACCGGATGTTGTCAAATTCAGGTTATTAGGTACCATGCATAGCTTATCTCTTATTGAATTTAATATTGCTTTATCTTTCGTAACTGAAGAGTATGCTATGTCTCAGGATTTTCAGAACAGTTTATGTACATTTCCTACTGATTTTAAGGCTGTCGAGGCCTTTGCTTTGCTAACTAATAATGCCGAATCTATGTATAGCCCAAAAACATCAAAGGATTTATGGTTTCGCAACCCCGCCTTATGTTACATACACTGTTATTTAGCTTAAAATTTCTCAGGCCGTTGAGATGCTCCGGCAGCCGTCTCAAAAACGGAATTATTCTTTTTATGGTGTATGTATACCGGTCGTTCGGTTAATTTGGGTTATTGGTTTACACTTCAATTTGAGCATGTTATCAAAGCTAAGCACCCTCTAATTTTAGGTTCTCTTATTACACAACTGTTGTTTTCTCTGCATGGTTCTAATGCTCCTATTTCAGACTTACATGTTGCTTGTCAGGCCGATCCTTTAGATGCTCGATGCCTCGACTCAATGGGGCTACTTCTTGGCACTCCGTCATCATTCCGCTTTGTCCCTCCTGGTGTTCGTTCCACACCATCCGAACGAGTCTTTCGACAGCGAAATCAAAATGACACACCAGCACCCACTCAAGACCAACCTCCTTCGACTGTTGAGCAACGCTTGGAGCGCATTGAGGCTCGACTTGAAACTTTTGGCCAGCAACTAACCGAACTCATTGCCATCCTCCGCAATCGAAAATAGCTACACAATGAGTTTTTCTAAACTTTTCTACCTATTTATTTCTTTAGCATCCACATTGAGGACAATGTGTTTTAAGTAGGGAGGAGGTACTCTTCGTATTACTGTCGTCTTTTGCTATGATTTGTGTTTGCTGCTTGAGGCTTCACTTTGTCCATAATTTTTTTTTAAGAATATTCTGTTGCTTTTCATGCCCAAGAATTTGACCACGACTTGCCACTGTTTGACCTACATGCATGATTCTTGGCTACTGAGTTAGTTATGATTCTGTCTGTTTGATTTTATCTCTATTGTTTTATTTTTATTAGGCTAAAAATAATTATGATTAATAAGTTAACTCTATCTTGCTTTTCGTGAAATTGATCAAGTTTAATATAAAGTGGACACTTAATACAATTGCATGCCTAAATTATGTTCGTGTCTATTAGGTGGTTACTAAAACTTATTTTCGACACTTGATTATTTCTCTTAGGTCCTCCAAAATTAAAATTTCGTGTAAATTTTGTTTAATAAATGTTTCCAAGGTTATGAGTGCAGACTTTAGAACGTGGTCGATCGAGTAACTTGGGGTAGGGTGCTTGGGTTGTCATTCTACTTCGCGTCAAAAGGTTGTGTGACGTGATAGGTAAAACTCCGCTAACCAAGGTTATGAGTGCGGCTCGTAACGTGGATCGATCGAGTAACGGGGTAGGGTGCTTGGGTTGTCATTCTACTTAGCGTCAAAAGGTTGTGTGACGTGATGGGTAAAACTCCGCTTACCGGAAATAAATAAATTTTAGGAGTATAATTTGAGTAACCGGGGTGGGGTGCTTGGGTTGTCATCTCTCTTCGCGTCAAAAGGTTCAATATATTCCTAAGTAAATAAATAAAAAAAAAGAAGAAGAAAAAAAAAGAACGAAAAAAAAGAGAAAAGAAAAAAATAGTACTAATAAAATTGCAGTTGAGGACTAAAGGAGGAAATAAATAGAGTGTCTTGGTAGGTTTGGTAATTTACCTAAATAGCATGAAATAATTCAAGACGATTTTAATTTTTGTGTGTGTTAATTAGAATACTTTTTCTGTTTTACTTAAAGTAAGCTTAGAAGTTCTTTTTATTTTTCATATGCATTTTTGACTAATTTTTATAAAACTTTGGAGTAGAATTTCTTTCAGGATCTAATTTTCACAGTGGATAGGAACCATACTTGAGGGCAAGCATGGGCTAAGTAGGGGGAATTTGATAATACTCTAGAACGTCATATTTTTATGTGCTAATTGCATATTTATTTTGAGTATGATTCTACTAATTTGGGCTATTTATGGTTTTTTATCTTGTAGGGACTAAATTGGAGGCAAAGGCGAAATTAAGGGCCAAAAGCGTGAATTTAGAGATAAAATGAGTCAATGTGCGACACAGGGAAAAGTTGGTGCCAAAAGTGCAAGCATGGAGGACACAAGGGTTGAAATGCAAAAAAAAAAGAGTTTTTATTCTATTAGACTCTATTTTGATAATATTAGGATAATTAATATTAAGATAATTATTAAGGATTATTTAATTTAGGATTTATTTTATTTATTTTATTTATCTTTGATTATTTGTAATTATCTTTAGGAATTTAAGTAGGACTAGTCTATCTATCTTAGCACTATAAATAGGGGGTGAGATGATTAAAAATGGGGCTTCATCTTTTTCTGTAAACTCTCTCCCCAAAAGTCTTTTGTTCTTTTCATATTTCCTTTTAATAAAATCTCCATTCTTATCATATATTTATTTTCTTTTCCACCATAACCATGAGCCACTAAAACTCATATAGCCAAAAGTTCTCGAAAATCCCCAAAAAGGGTTCTTGAGGTTTAGAATCCGCACTTAGCCTTCTCAAACAGGGTATTCATCGTTTCTCCGCACTACGGGGCTGACGCTTCCGTCCATGTCCCTTAAGAAGTAAACTTTTCAACGTATGCAAAGGCGGTCGCTTTGTATGTTTTGGAAGGATTGCACAGTCGGTTCGTTAACTCACTGCGTCAGAGGTTGGCGAGCCCAAGAGACAAAATGGCCTGGGATTCGCCATTGAGAAACGTTGATCTAGCATAAGATGATCCCACAAGAGCGATTGTTGGCTAGAGTCGAGTTCCACTAAATCAAAGTCTAAATCCTTGAGCTGGTGGTCGTGGCGTCCTCTTCCACTATAATCGGCTTATTCGGTTTGAGAAGGATCATCTAAAAACCAAGGATTGAGCCCAAGGCGGATCGAGGCAAGCTGAGGTGGAATCTCCCCATAAGAATTTCCTTAACTCGACTCTATTTCCTATTTTAATTTTATAATTCCAATTCGACTTCTCAATTGTTTTTATTTTCGTTTCCAGATCAAAACTTTTAATTCTGTTATTTTTATTTTTCTAGGAACGCAGGTTTTCTTGGGCACGATTCTGCCCAGGATTTCGAGAAACAAGCATTCGTATAATCCGGTCCCTGAGGATTCGACCCTACTTCCCCTTTACTGTTCTTTTTCATTATTTTGTAGGGAATATGATATTTTTAGTGCTTTCAACGACGCATCAAGTCGAAAAAGACATTATATCTAGGAAGCTCTCCCTCTCTCAACTGCAATAGAAAATATAAGTGAATATATGTTTATATATATAATTGTATAATCAGCAAATGAATAAGTTGAGAGAGTTTTTAGATATAGCTTTTGAGAATATTAAAGTATTAAAACACCTTTCATCAATTGTGAAAGGCTCCTCCTATTTGTTGTGCGTTAAGAATGAGAGTTACAAATTTATCAATTAATAATAGTAATGAATGATATTTTTCAATTACAATGTCATTAACAATTTTTTTTCTTTAGTAAAGAGTTTTATTTGTGATAATAAATCTTGAAGAAGTGTTCACTATGTTTCCAAAAGAAGGGAGAATCACTCATGTTACAAGAAAATGTCAAGAGGAAACCTCTTAACTATCTATATATCTGATTCCCTAAGCTAAACTCTCCGGAACATCCCAAGAGTGAAGATAATCTAATAATGTTGTCATATTTGGTGGTCACTTCCACTTCTTCTATTTTGGTTAAGTGGTACGAAGTAAAATATCTTTCGCGAAACATCGTTTGAAATTCAAGACGAGGATTGTTCCTCAACAAGGGTTATTCTGATTTGTTCCAAATGTTAGTTGTTTTCAAATTGTTCACAACGTAGAGGTTGTTTCGAACAACAGTAATTCTATGATGATACTTTTCTTGGAAGAGTATGTTTTGAATCTTTAAAACACAAGAGTTATTCTTTTAGAAAAGATAATGAATAAAAATTGTTCTTCCGGAAGAGATATTAAATGAAATAACGATGTTACTTGTTTAGAATTAACTTTGTTATTAACCTTAAAAGTATGAAATATAATTTTATTTATTTTTAAGAAAAGATAAAATATTAGTAGACAAAATTGAACATCGATGTATAGAAACAAACCACGAGAAATAGATGCAAAATCAGCCGCATCTTGTTTTATGACATTTGGGTGTTCTAGAGGTGATCATGAGCCGGGCCGGGCCGGGTTCAGGTTGGGCCCAGACAAAATTTTAGGCCCGTTTTCTAGGCCCAAGCCCGGCCCGACCCGTAATATGGGCCTAAAATTTTGTCCAAACCCGGCCCGAAATAAAATTGATAAACCCGAGCCCGGCCCGGCCCGGCCCATATTAATTTTTTAAGCTTTTTTCATTAAATAAAAATTTTAAAACAAATATTAAAACAAAAAAACAAATAAAAATATGTAAATTTAAAAAGTATATTTGATTAAAAATAAAATATATATTTAATATATAATTCGGGCCGGCCCGGGCCCGGGCCAAAAAAGTTTTACCCGAGGCCCGGCCTGTTTTCTAAACGGGCCTCGTTTTTTTTTGCTCAAACCCATATTTCGGGCATATATTTTTACTCGAACCCTCCCATTTTTCGGGCGGGCCGTCGGGCCAGGCCGGGTAGCCCAACCCATGATCACCTCTAGGGTGTTCGCAGATTGTCTGCACCTTTATCATTCTTTTCTATGGAAATTGTAAAAGCTTTTCTTTGTTGTTATTTGTTACCGGAACTATCAAGTGTTAAAACTTATCCATCTCTGCGAAAAATAAGTCGTAGCAGAATCTGAATTTTGGAGGAAGGAGTCGACGAAAAATTAATTGGTAAGCGGTGTCTTGGAATTCACGATGAGAATTGCTGTTCAACAAGAGCTATTCTGATTTGTTCCAAAGTTGTTTTTAATATAATTGTTCACATATTGTTTCGAACAACAGTTGTTCACATATTGTTTCGAATAATAATTGTTTTATGATGATACTTCTCTTAAAAGAGTATGGTTCAAATTTTAGTTGTTCTCAACAGGAAATGTTATCAAATGATAACTATTCTGGAAATGTAATTATTTTAAACAATAGTTGTTCCGAATTTTATCTGTGCTCAACAAGAAATGTTATTAAATGATAGTTACATGGGATGATAGTTGCTCTAAACTGAAACATGTTCTGAATATAGTTGTTCCAAATGTAGCTATTATTTTAAACTGAAACTCTATTCTGAACATAGTTGTTCTGGATGTAACTATTCTCAAACAAGGTTGTTTAGAACAACTATTCTAAACAAGATTTATTTTTTTGGAAGAGATACTAAATGAATAAGAATTGTTCTTCCGGAAGAGATACTAAATAAAACAACGATGTTATTTGTTTAGAATTAATTTTGTTATTAATCTTGAAAGCATAATTTTCTGAAATATGATTTTATTTATATTTTTGCGGAGATAAAATATTAATAGAAAAAATTGAATATCTAGAAACAAACCACGAAAAATAGATTCAAAATCAGCTTGTTTTATGACATTTGGGTGTTTGCAGATTGTCTGCATCTTTATCATTCTTTTCTATGGAAATTGTAAAAGCTTTTCTGTTTTGTTTTTTGTTACCGGAACTATTAAGTGTTAAAACTTTTCCATCTCTGCGAAAAATAAGTCGTAGCAGAATCTGAATTTTAGAGGAAGGAGTCAACGTTGAAGCCATGCAAGGTTTGAAGTTGAAAAAAAAATGGAGTTAGATGTTGATACCTAGAGGTGCTGACTAAATAAAATAAAAAACAATTATTCTATTAATAAATTTTAATAAATTATTAGTACTGCATATAAATTAGATTAAATCAAAACTCAAATCATATGAATTGAACCCATGAATCACATGAGCCACAAACTAGTTATACATATATAGGCCGAATGGAACTCTTATTAGATAAGTCAAACTGTTATACTCCCTCAAGATGTATTCTTTCAATCTTTCCTTTCTCCAGTTCTCTTCTCTGTCTACACAAAAGTACAGTATCTTGCTGATGACGTACATGCTTGCCTGCTGAGAAACTAGAACAGTAACAAGTCAGAACTGCATTAGATGATAAAAAAAACTAATCATGCTACTCTGAGCAAGATTTCATTCGATATTGACGGCCTGATCTCTGGGAGATGTTTCTGTTGTCAATGCTTGTTTGTGGTTCATCTTCATCCATTGCACAAACTCCATCATCAGTATCCCCAGCTGCAATTCCAATCTGCAAGCCTCTCCTATGCATGGGCTTCTTGTCAGCACCTTCTCCTGTTTGTTTTGACTCGCTGCCACTTTCTCCCATGATCACATCGCCAATTTTCTTCCTTGGTATAAAAGTTACTGGTTTTGTAAGATCACCTGGACCATCATCAGCCTGTGGTTCTGTACCATCTGACCTCCTAACCAGTCTAAGGAAGTCCATATAGGCTAACCGATTTGATTCATCATCAACGTCACTAGTATCAAAAGTATACCGAGTATATTTTGAAGGGTTCCGCATATAATCTGGAATTCCAGATGGATAATCAGATACCTCATTGGAAACCATAGCATCTTCTTCCTCTGTCAAGCAAACTTCCCCCTGAACATCTTTGGTTCTTTCAGGGCCTTCACTGCAATCATTTTTACAACATTCAGAATCAAAACGGACACGTTTCTGCGATTTTGAATTTGACTCAGCATCCTTCCTCTTCAAAATGGATTTCGGGTTACCGTCCTCAAATGTGCTAATGTGAGCCTCCACACCCACAGTTGCATCACTATCAGACACATGCAATGAATCGATTTTTTTAGCAGCTTCAGCATCTTCTTCAAGCCTTCTCTTAGTAGCTTCTTCATCTTCCATGAGCCTATGTTTCGCAGCGATGTGATTGGCACGTGGATCTCTACTGAAATCCTTGAACGTAGTTGGAAGTGTGTTGCAAGAATCCGCATCTATGTCATAGTCATTCACATCTTTCATGTAAAGGCGATCTCCGTTCTTATCCCTTCCAACTGCCACTTTATCATATGCATCTTCCTCTTCCTGCACCGAATCCCAGAAAGAAAATCAATACCAGAACATCATATCAAAGTCGGACCCTGAATCTACAACGTTATAGCAACTATGATATCTCAGGACAAGATCATAACTCTAACAAGTGAGACCGATGTATCTACCATCGGTACCACACTCAAATGCTTGTTATTAGAGGTAATGCGACGTTGCCAGTTATATTTGGCTTGTGAATCCTACAACTTCTATATTTTTAGATATTTCCTACTTGCAATTATATTTTGATATTAAGGAAACAATATCATACTTGGATTTAAAAAATAAGCATATTCCCTTTAATATTTTGTATTATTTTATGGGGATGAAAGAAATAACTGCAATTCAATTCTTCTACACGCTTTTTTATTTTCTACTCGCGTAAAATTCATTCAAAGGTTGAACCTCAAAATCTTGAAAAATAATAATTTTTAGTACCAAAAACATATTCCAATACAGCCGACTTGCTTATTTATTCTATCTGAGTTGATTGAGGGAATAAAAGAATGAAAAGGAAAAAGTAACCTACCTCGTAATCAAGAGTACAGTCCCTCCCAATGGAAGACTTAATCTCCCATTCTTCATCATTATAATCCTCTGGCTTAGCAGGTTTTCTCGAGGAGGCGCTAGCTTCTTCTTCTTCTGCATCCTCGTCGTCCAGGACATCGAGATCCTTCTCCAGCTCCGCACCAAAATTAATGGCCTTCTTCTTGTTCTGTGAAAAGTTGTGGAGGAAGCCCTCGTCCTCGTCCTGCTGCTGGGGACTATTCTTGTCTCGGTTCCACTCTCGTTTCTCGATTTCGTCGTCGGTGAGGCTCCAAAGAGAGCTCAGAGGAAGCGATTTAGAATTAGAAGAAGAAGAAGAAGAAGAAGAAGAAGAAGCAGCGAGGGAGCCGAAAACTTTGCCGACTCGGGCATTGAAGCTGTCTTCCATGGCGGTTAGTTAGAGGGTATTTCAAATAATTAGGGTTTTGTGCATAGGAAAGTTAAATTGGGAAATGAATAGGTAGAGATGGTGATAATAGCTATAGTTCCTAAACATATAAAAATATGAAATGGATGGTAGCAGTAGCAGCCTACTAGAGGCCCATATGTAGCCCAAGATAAAATTCAGCAACGTAATATTTTGGGTAAATTACATTAGTAGTCACCCAATTATATTAGGCTCTATTTGTTTGCTAGTAGAATGTTTTTTAAAAAATAATTTCTGAAAAACGATTTACTTATCTGGAAATAATTTTACTTTTCTGGTGTTTGGATGAATCTGTGTAAAATATTATTTTCTGCTGTTTGGTAGATTTCCTGAAAATATTTTCTGAAAAAGCTGTTTTTACATATATATTAATAATAAATTTATATTTTAAATTATTTTTACATATATTGCAATGATTTATGGATAAATAAATAAATCAAATTAAATATATAATAACACTCAATTATTAAGCTAGAATATTAACTGTCATAAATTGAAAACATCTAAAGTCAAATAAATTATTTGTAATTGTGTTATAAATTGTCCACTGATTCAATTAACTAATTTCTGCCTAACACAATCATCAATCATGTAATGACAGCGAATTATTGCTTAATACCTGATTTCTTTGTCCTTAATTAGCAAAAACATGATTCAGACAACAAATGTTAATTCTTCATTAAACAAAACAAAGCTGCTATTATTCTCAATCATTGAACAAATAAAGTAAACTATTACATTCTTTATTTTTTTCTTTTCCCAAATTAATAATTACAATTCAGAAGAATTCAAAAAATCTGTATGAAAACAATAAGACAAAAAATCAATCACTGACAAATATACCCTAAGAAACTGCACATTAAAACATGAACCTCTAAACCATACTGCAAACGATTAAAAGAGGAAGCAGTACTTCATTACAAACAAAAAAATTTGATGACTAACTTATATAGCAACCCTCTTGGGCACCCACCAGACTCTTACTGTTTTGTCAAGGCCTCTACTATAGAGCAAGAAACCATTGCCAACATTACAGGGTGCTGCTTGCAAACATTTTGATTGGTCCTTGATGACCATTAATGACCCCAATTGTAACACCCCCAAACCCGGCCCACGAGCCTTGACCGGGTCTGGTGTGTCACTGAGAAAAACGTTTGAAAAGATTTCGTCGTAAGAGTGAAGACATGAAAATTTGTTGTCATTTGTAGAACATTATATATTTTAATATTTTAAGTTGCTGAAAATAAAGTCATTTCCAAATAGTAATTTAATCGGCAATCCAACCAAAACATATTAATAAACTTCAACTACCTTAAAGTGGCCCTTATTACATCAAATAAATATCCAAAATAATGAAAATATTAAAGTACGTAAACAAATAACTTCGCATGGAACAAATAAAATTAACTTGACATGGCCACCTTTGTATCCTCTCCAACCCGGTCCAAGAATCCCGTATCACCTGCGATGTTGATAATTATTTGGGTGAGTCACACGGACTCAGTGTGCAATTAGTCCACTGAATTCCACCCACATATCAAACCACATATCAACCCCCATAACAGATAACAAGGAAATTTATTCACATAATATCACAATTCGGGCTTGGCCCATATCCATACCACATATCGGATCATAATGTAATTAACCACATGATTCCACATATTGGGCTTGGCCCATTTCCACACTGTTCCACATTCACATATTGGGCTTGGCCCGTAATCCCATTAGATACACATATCCGATGTAATTATGCAAATGCACCCAACCCAAACCTAGGGTCCATCCTCTACACACCCCCGTATCCAGCCACCACACACCAGGGGATTACTAAATCACCCTCCAACCGCTACACACCAATTTCGGCAATTAATGCCGTCCACGATGTAGCTCGTAGCTAACATCAAACCACGATGAGGCACATAGCTACTCATCAACCACGATATGGCACTAAGCCAATATTAACCACGATGAGGCACAGAGCCACTATCAATCCACGTGAACTTAATCACAAGTAATCCACAACGCGACCTCAGTCAGCGCCAATCCACGATGTAGCTCATGGCTAACGTCAAACCACGTACTCGAAGTACACCCTGTCCTTCTTTCACATTCATATCCCATCCCATGCACATGCAACGTACAATAGTGACATAATAAAATAGTGCATGTACATGTTACTCATGCATTCAATCATATTCACATTCATAACCACATTTCATCAGTTTGGTACTGACCTGATTATCGACATACCCCTTAAGGGCATCCATTTCATAATTGCATCGAACTTATTAGCACATATATAACACATATACAACACATGCAAGTATCACATAAATCCGGAAAGCGGTAGGCTAACTACACACCTTATCACTTGAAGCACTACGCTCTCGATCCCGATGCTATCGCTAAACGAAACTACTGACTATCCGCCTATTTTTCTGCTCTTCTCTTTGGCCCACACTCAGTGGCCAATCCCGAAATGGCCCGATCTCTTCTTAAACTTCGGGATAGGGACTACCCCTTTCTCCTTGAGTGGTATTCGCCTCCATCAACAATACTTAATCGAGAATCAAAGCAGTTAATCACCACTATACGAGATCTTAACCGAATAAACCACAACTTAACATCCTTACCCAAATGAATCAAAATCCGAAAAGCTTACGCTTACTCTTGTCGTCGATTTGCCCCTAAATAACCATAGTCAAAAAATCGGCTAACACTTAAATATCCATAACATGGCCTATGGGCGAATATTATCAACCACTTACCTTGCTTGCCTAAATCCAGAAATCACCACATGCTCATGAAGTTGTCGAAATCCACGAGTGAAACCACATTAGAATCGGCTTTAAGCATATATCTTAGGAAAATGGCCCTTGGCCGAATACTACATTGCTTACCTTGATCACTTCAAATCCGAGAGACTCCTTTAATGCTCCTTAATGTCGGCTACATACAAAAGACACATATTATGGCACTAAAGAATATTCGGCCATCCAAGAAATCAAGGCCTACCCTTGATTTTGCACACCAACAAAGAAAGAACTCAAACCGATTGCTAAGGGAGAACACACTTACCACCCACGTTGCTTGTGAAGACTAAAAGACAAAAGGTTTCGGCTTCCAAAACTTTCGGCCAAAAATAAAGAATAAGGCCACCCTAAGATTCGGCTATGGCTCCTAATGGAGATAGGATATTCAGCTATCTCAAGAGTATTTGACTTTTGGGAAAACAAGAGAACAAAAGAAAGCGGTAGGGAGGTTCAAATAGAGGTTCGGCTCTTGAGAGTTATGGAGAGAAAAGTAATGAAGAGTTGGGGTTGAAGTAGTTTCGGCAATAGGGGAAAATATAAGAGAGGTTTCGGCTAATGGTGACAAAGGAGAATTTGACTTCAAATGACAAAGAAGAAAAAGGGAAGTAAAAGATGGACACTCCAAAATTCGGCACAATGAGAGAGTGAGATGAGAGGAACAATTTTCGGCAAAAAGAAAATAAATGAAGAAAAGAATTGCCAAAAGATGATCACCCCAATTTATACTACACAGTTTCGGCACACACATATCCCACTTCAACCAAAACCAAAATTAGTCACCAAGAGAGTCCCTTGGCCGGCCACCACATCTCCTCTAATCAAATCCCAAATTTCCCTCCTATTTTCTCTCTATGCTACTCATTCAAAATAAATTGAATAAGTCAACATTTATCCTTCCCTTTTTGCCGAATTTTAAAAGAAAAACCAAAGCTTATCCTCATCTATTTGAAAGTCCACATGCCGTCCAACTGCCCCTCCTCTTTGACGCAAAAAGAAACCCCCAATTGCCTCCTCTGCAAATCGAACCTCCTACCTCCTGAAGCCTCCTTTGACGCAAACCTCACAGCACCCTAGGTGGCGTCCCTTGCCACTTTACTACTAGGTTGCTCGTGTCATAAACTCCACCACTTATTCCTTTAAGGCCTCACTCCCTTAGCTCCCCTTACTAAACTCAAAATCTACTATTTTTCCAAGGCACTCTCCTACATCCTAGGGTTCTCCAAACCCTTAAAACACAACCAAACACACACTAGGCCCACTATCACTTGAATTATGCACTAACCACACAACCCCTAAATCTCGGATGTTACAGTTCTATCCTCCTTAAAAATAATTTCGTCCTCGAAATTACTTGGTTAAACTAGCTAGGGTACTGCTATTCCTCGGACTTCTAAAGGCACTCACTAAAAGTTTACCTACCACCACTAATCGCCCTACGAACTAGGTACGGTCATCTTCCTAGATACAATCTCAAGGTTCACATTCAAGGTTCCAAACACCTCACTAACCTTATAAGAATAAGCTAACTCCATAACAAACAAGGCAATAAAGGGTATTCGGGAACAAAGAACGCACGTTATCACATCCGGCACATCTTTCTTCTCGCGACTACGATCGCCTAAACCAACCTTGGTTGTCTCGCCTCTGAACCTTCAAAGACACCCCTACTTGGTGTTCCATGACTCTGCGGAACCATTTCCTCCATGGTTTGGACCACGACCCTTCGTCGTGCGGGGACAATTTTTAACCAAATGAGCCTTAGACCCACAACGGAAACATTCTTTACTATTTCCCCAACACTCTCCAAAGATGAGCTCTTCCACACCGCGCGCACATGTACGACTCGATTCTCGATGGAATCGATGTACAGCGCACGTATAGCATTCTCGGTCCTTGGTCTCTTTGGAAATCCTCGGATGATACCGATGGTCCAAAACTCCTCTTGTTCCAACTCTTATTCTTCTCTCGGTTCTGTCTCGCGGTTCTCTTAACTTCCTCAGCTATCCGAGCTTTCTCCACTAGAATAGCAAAGTCCCTTTCTCTTTGCGGAGTAATCAACACTCGTAGCTCATCTCGCAATCCATCTTTGAATCTAACACACCTTTCGTAATCAGTGGCCACGATCCCCTTGGCATACTGACTTAACCGCACAAATTCCGCTTCATACTCTGCCACCGACTTACTTCCTTGAACCAAGTTTAGAAACGCCTTCCTTTGCGAGTCTAAGTGGCGGCTCCAACATACTTCCCTTCAAACTTAAGCTTAAAATACTCCCAATCCAATCGATCTGCGGGGACACCTTACCCGACGGTGAGCCACCATCGATAAGCCCTCGTCTCGAGCAACGAGACAAAGACACCTTCGGCTTTTTCTCTCGATGCGGTCCAAATCATCCATGATTCTTTCGACCGCTTCTAACCAATATTCCGCTACATTCGGAGCTACTCCGGATACTCCTCTAAAAACCTCAGCTCCGTTTGACCTTAGTCTTTCCGATACTGACTTCCGAGCTCCATTTCCCATACCAGCTCTTGCCACTTGCTCTAGCACTCGCGGAGATAGCTGCGATCATCGCATCATCTCCTCCCGCCGGATCTTGATCCTCCGCGCCCTCTGCTTGGCGGCGGCACCTCATTTTCGACCCATGGCGGACCCTATTGGTTCCGTCTGATCGTTCGACCACGTCCTCTAGAACTCATATCTAATGTCGAGATTTAATCTGATTAAAAGTTTTATGCATTAGTAATTTGTTCCACTGATCATCCGCGAACAGTTTTATGCAAAGACGTTTTAGAAGTAGTTCTTTCGATCAATCAAAGTTTCAGCTCAAGTTTACTATTCTAATTCAGAGAATCATATTCACATTCATCAATAGAGACACATTCATTCATCCACCATACTACTATGGCATTTTATCCATTCCCAACCCAAGGGTAATTTCGTCATTTATCCTATAAGGGTATTTTGGTAATAAATCAGGATCAATTCGAAAATCTTTACAAAGGTATTTCAAAATTTTCAAAGCTTAGGGTTATTTTAAAAATTCTCTCAAATCGGAGGTATGGTAGAAATTTTGAAAATCAGGGTCATTTTGGTAATTTTGTAAGTTAGGGGTATTTTAGTAAATTTCCAAATTAGGGTATCTGGATATTTTTCAAATAGAGTTTCTGGGTATTTCTATAAAGCAAGGTTATTTTAGTAAAAATCGAGGGTAGTACGGTAAATTTATAAACCAGGGGCATTTTAGTAATTTTACAACCATGGGTATTTGGGTAATTATGTCAACCGGGAATAATTCGAAAAATGTTTCTCTCAAAATCTAATTTAGTGTTTTCAAATTAAAAGAGTAATTTGGAGATTTAAAAACTAAGGTTTTTATAAACAGCAAGGCTAGTCCCTTTCGGGTTTTAATTATCGAATTTAGCCGGTGACTAAGTCATCTTGGTTAGGGTGATCCGTAGCTACGCACCAGGTAGGATTCGAGTAAAGAGGAGGTGAGTCACTAGGACTGCTTAAGTACCAAGCTCTTACTGAATCCACTCCTAGACATGCGCACAACTGTTGCCACACCCTAGCTCGGTGACTTAGTTCACAGGTTTGTTTAATGATTCTTAAGTCTTATGCATTCTGTGTTGGAGTAGACTAGTCCTAGGGTCCAATAGCCCTAATCTACTAATCTACAATCCCTTAATGCCCATACAGTTCACATATTCAGATCACTTCAGTAGTTAGAGGTACTTACCTGGTGGACTTCGGGCAGGAGATACAGGTGCCATGCCAGAATAACCTGAAATAAAAGTCCATATTTTGAAAAGCCCATCTTAGAAAATGTTTTGGACCCAAAACCCTCAAAGCCAAGTTTTGAACTGCTCGATACCAAATGTAACACCCCAAACCGGCCCACGAGCCTTGACCGGTGCCGTGTGTCATCGAGAAAACGTTTGAAAAGATTTCGTCGTAAGAGTGAAGACATGAAAATTTGTTGTCATTTGTAGAACATTATATATTTTAATATTTTAAGTTGCTGAAAATAAAGTCATTTCCAAATAGTAATTTAATCGGCAATCCAACCAAAACATATTAATAAACTTCAACTACCTTAAAGTGGCCCTTATTACATCAAATAAATATCCAAAATACTGAAAATATTAAAGTACGTAAACAAATAACTTCTGCATGGAACAAATAAAATTAACTTCAGCATGGCCACCTTTGTATCCTCTCCAACCCGGTCCAAGAATCCCGTATCACCTGCGATGTTGATAATTATTTGGGTGAGTCACACGGACTCAGTGTGCAATTAGTCCACTGAATTCCACCCACATATCAAACCACATATCAACCCCCATAACAGATAACAAGGAAATTTATTCACATAATATCACAATTCGGGCTTGGCCCATATCCATACCACATATCGGATCATAATGTAATTAACCACATGATTCCACATATTGGGCTTGGCCCATTTCCACACTGTTCCACATTCACATATTGGGCTTGGCCCGTAATCCCATTAGATACACATATTCGATGTAATTATGCAAATGCACCCAACCCAAACCTAGGGTCCATCCTCTACACACCCCCGTATCCAGCCACCACACACCGTGGGGATTACTAAATCACCCTCCAACCACTACACACCAATTCGGCAATTAATGCCGCCCACGATGTAGCTCGTAGCTAACATCAAACCACGATGAGGCACATAGCTACTCATCAACCACGATATGGCACTAAGCCGATATTAACCACGATGAGGCACAGAGCCACTCATCAATCCACGTGAACTTAATCACAAGTAATCCACAACGCGACCTCGATCGGCGCCAATCCACGATGTAGCTCATGGCTAACATCAAACCACGTACTCGAAGTACACCCCGTCCTTCTTTCACATTCATATCCCATCCCATGCACATGCAAGCGTACAATAGTGACATAATAAAATAGTGCATGTACATGTTACTCATGCATTCAATCATATTCACATTCATAACCACATTTCATCGGTTTGATGCGACTGATTATCGACATACCCCCTTAAGGGCATCCATTTCATAATTGCCATCGCACTTATTAGCACATATATAACACATATACAACACATGCAAGTATCACATAAATCCGGAAAACGGTAGGCTAACTACACACTATCACTTGAAGCACTACGCTCTCGATCTCGATGCTATCGCTAAACGAAACTACTGACTATCCGCCTATTTTCTGCTCTGCTCTTTGCCAACAACACTCGTGGCCAATCCCGAACGGCAATAAACCGATCTCTTCTTAAACTTCGGGATAGGGACTACCCCTTTCTCTCCTTGACCGGTATTCGCCTCCATCAACAACACTTAATCGAGAATCAAAACGGTTAATCACCACTATACGAGATCTTAACCGAATAAACCACAACTTAACATCCTTACCCAAATGAATCAAAATCCCGAAAAGCTTCTACTTACTC
Source organism: Gossypium sturtianum (assembly GCA_025698515.1). Classification (NCBI taxonomy): domain Eukaryota; kingdom Viridiplantae; phylum Streptophyta; class Magnoliopsida; order Malvales; family Malvaceae; genus Gossypium; species Gossypium sturtianum. The sequence continues at coordinate 129,169,020 of CM046949.1, read as the reverse complement.
TTGTCGTCGATTTGCCCCTAAATAACCATAGTCAAAATCGGCTAACACTTAAATATCCATAACATGGCCTATGGCCGAATATTATCAACCACTTACATTGCTTGCCTAAATCCCGAAATCACCACCTGTCTATGAAGTTGTCGAAATCCCTGAGTGAAACCACATTAGAATCGGCTTTAAGCATATATCTTAGGAAAATGGCCCTTGGCCGAATACTACATTGCTTACCTTGATCACTTCAAATCCCGAGAGACTCCTTTAATGCTCCTTAATGTCGGATACATACAAAAGACACATATTATGGCACCAAAGAATATTCGGCCATCCAATAAATCAAGGCCTACCCTTGATTTCGGCACACCAACAGAGAAAGAACTCAAACCGATTGCTAAGGGAGAACACACTTACCACCCACGTTGCTTGTGAAGACTAAAAGATAGAAGGTTTCGGCTTCCAAAACTTTCGGCCAAAAATAAAGAATAAGGCCACCCTAAGATTCGGCTATGGCTCCTAATGGAGATAGGATATTCCGCTATCTCAAGAGTATTTCGGCTTTTGGGAAAACAAGAGAACAAAAGAAACGGTAGGGAGGTTCAAATAGAGGTTCGGCTCTTGAGAGTTATGGAGAGAAAAGTAATGAAGAGTTGGGGTTGAAGTAGTTTCGGCAATAGGGGAAAATATAAGAGAGGTTTCGGCTAATGGTGACAAAGGAGAATTTGACTTCAAATGACAAAGAAGAAAAAGAGAAAGTAAAAGATGGACACTCCAAAATTTGGCACAATGAGAGAGTGAGATGAGAGGAACAATTTTCGGCAAAAAGAAAATAAATGAAGAAAAGAATTTCCAAAAGATGATCACCCTAATTTATACTACACAGTTTCGGCACACACATATCCCACTTCAACCAAAACCGAAATTAGTCACCAAGAGAGTCCCTTGGCCGGCCACCACATCTCCTCTAATCAAATCCCAAATTTCTCTCCTATTTTCTCTCTATGCTACTCATTCAAAATAAATTGAATAAGTCAACATTTATCCTTCCCTTTTTGCCGAATTTTAAAAGAAAAACCAAAGCTTATCCTCATCTATTTGAAAGTCCACATGCCGTCCAACTGCCCCTCCTCTTTGACGCAAAAAGAAACCCCCAATTGCCTCCTCTGCAACTCGAACCTCCTACCTCCTGAAGCCTCCTTTGACGCAAACCTCACAGCACCCTAGGTGGCGTCCCTTGCCACTTTACTACTAGGTTGCTCGTGTCATAAACTCCACCACTTATTCCTTTAAGGCCTCACTCCCTTAGCTCCCCTTACTAAACTCAAAATCTACTATTTTTCCAAGGCACTCTCCTACATCCTAGGGTTCTCCAAACCCTTAAAACATAACCAAACACACACTAGGCCCACTATCACTTGAATTATGCACTAACCACACAAATCCTAAATCCCGGATGTTACACCAATTTTACAAAGTTTACCATAAGCCTTTCGCTTCCAAATACCTATGGTTTTATCAGCTGAACCACTGCACAAAACCTCTCCCATCAGGCACTAAAATTGGCATTCCCTTCCCACCCCATAATATACCCATCTGAACCACCTCCATAGACCCATTTTCCATCCTTTGAAACAGTGACTGAATTCAATGAAACATCTTTATGACCCTCTAAAATCCCTTGGAATGAATGAGAGGTGTTCCCATGTTTTCCCCAAGCTTTTATTTTCCCATCTGTAGATGTTGAATACACAATTCCTTTACAAGCTACTAAGCTATTGATAGCATCATCATGTGCTTTAATGGATTCTAAACATTTCAAATCAGATATACTCCATACTTTAAGTGTTTTATCGCATGAACCTGAATAAACTAACCCATTATACACTGCTAAACAAGAAATACTGTCTGCATGTTCAATCCATAATCGCTTGTGATGCCGACGAGTTTGAACTGTATGGATCGACATGGAGCATAAAAGAAACCAGATACAATTGTAGCTTTGAAGAAAAACATGTCTACACAAACAACCAAACAGGAGGCAATATGCGAAAAAGAAGTCAAAGCTCTATCAATCTAAAGCAGATAAGTCAATACAACCAACAACATCGAGAACAAAGTGCAAACGACTCGGCTTTCTTTGTACAAACAAACTCGGTCGAGCCCTCGAAAAACAAAGGCCAAAACAGAGTCCCCACAAAGCTCGAGTGCACGAGCGAGATTGAATCGGAAAAAGCGCGCTACCCACGAGGCCACGACACAAATATCGGCGCCCTCGGACCAACCAACATAAAACGAGACCCACTTTGAACCTCCCGAATTGGAGCGAGAAAATGGAACCGATGAGAAGCCGGAACAAGCCTCCGAAACCAACACCGAACTGAATTCCAAAAGCCCAAGACAAGCCAAACACGGTGAGGCTACAAAACGCTAACAAATATGAGTAGAAATCTACCTTCGATGAACAAAAACAATAGAGAGAGAAAAGGAGAAAATTACCTGTTGATAACCCAAAAAGAAGAAGCACACCGATGAGGAGGAGAGGCTGACGTTGATGGACGGAGAGGAAATAAGGAGGAAATGAAAGGAGAAGGAACTGAGTGGCTAAGGGTGTGTTTTCCGGAAAATGTCTTACAGAAAAAAAATCTGTAAGACATTTTACCCAAAGAAGGGGAAATTTTCCCGTGTTTCTGTAATTGATTTTCCGGAAAATCAATTCCTTTGGTCAAACAAACATAGTAAAAGACGGAAAATGTTTTCCGAAAAATGAAATACCGCAAACAAACAGACCCTTAGTATTTTTTTTGGTCATCTAATTATGAAAAGTTACAAAATAATCATCCAACCATTAGTAAATTTCTTTTTTGGTCACTCAATTATGAAAAGTTATAAAATTGTTACCCAACTATTCAATTTTGTCTTTTTTATCACCAGCTAGCTAACGGTGGTAGCTTTTAGAATTGGCATAATAGTAACGTTAACCCTCAACATTATACATTGTGTCAATTTAATCTTGATTCTAGAAAATCTAACCCTCAACATTGACATATTGTGTAATTTGGTCTTTTTTGTAGTTTTGCTTTTCTTTGTAGCCCTTTCACCTAAAAAGCTAGGGAAAAAACAAATTTATCAGCTAAATTTGATTGAAAATATACAGAAATGGAAATAACAAAAAATTCAAGATAATAATTTTCATCTTTTTTTCATTCTTTTAAAATCAACCCGCAATGTCACAATGAAAAGAAAAAATACAAAAAAAAAATCAAATTACACAATATGTAAATGTTGAGGGTTAAATTTTTTTAGAATTAAAACTAAATTGACAAAATGTATAAATGCTAAGGGTTAAATTTCCTATTATGCCAATTTTAAAATTTGCCACCGTTAAATAGTTGTGACCAAAAACGACAAAAATGATTAGTTGAAGTGACCATTTTGTAACTTTTCATAATTGAGTGACAAAAAAGAAATTTACTAATAATTGGGTGACTACTAATGTAATTTACCAAATATTTTTTTCACAAAACAAAAATATATCATTTACGAATTTAAAAAATTATTATATCATTTGATAATTGAGTTTAACTTTAATATTGAATATGATATTCAATTTTTTTTTTATCAAATTTAGTATCTATATTTGGTTTACCTTACATAAGTTGATACTCAAACTAAATGGTGTTAAGTTTTTAACACGAACTAATAATTTTTTTATACATAGACACTTGTATAATTAACATGTAGACACATGATGTCATTGTCTCTAAAAACTTAAAAAAAAAAAAAGTAAAACATTATTTAAAATTTAGTTTTTAAAATTTTTTAAAAAAATTATAAATAAAAAATCAAAATATATGTACTACAAATCCAAAAAATTACAAAGATTAAATAAAATTAAAAATATTTTTACAATGTTCTATAAAAAAATTATAATTTAAATAATCTAGAGACCGCACCTTATTAGAATGCCTACCCTTATTTTTTTTAAAATTTTTTTAGAGTAAAATGCAAGTAAAAAGTGAATAGCATTCTTGAATTGCATTGTCTCATATTGAAATGTTTTTTTTTTCCTTCAAAAAAAATCCCTTGTCAAGTTTTAACCTTATATATGATATCGGTAAATATTTTGCATCACCATTTAAGATATTTAGTACTTTTAAGATTTTAACATGCTTGCAAAGTACTAAAGTATGTAAGCTTGAATAATTGATGATTATCGAAAGATTAATGCTGACCTATTATAGAATGTGTTTCATGGGTTTTGTGTAATTAGGTTTTATTAGGGCTTTTGATATTTCCTCATTGACCTTTCTTTGATAATATCATAGTTTGAACTTTTCTTGGATACATTATGTGTCTTAGATGATATGCATGAATTGTAATGGGTTGTAAGTACGATCTTTATCATGATTGTAGAATCTATTAGTTGTTGCCCTTGAATATGATGAGTAGTTCCAAATCCATGATAAGGGAAAACCTAGGCAATCTCTTCGGATCGTTTGAGCTTTCCGAGCCAACCTTTGCATATTTTTTTCTTAATACCTTGATTTTGAGCCTTTAAAAAAAAAATTACACGTTTAATGTTATTATTTTAGCCTATAAAGCCTTAATTACTAAATTTCAATCCTTTTGAAGTATTTAGTGCTTACCGAACGCATTCCTTCAGTTTAAGTATTAAATGAGATAAATAGCAACAATAAGGTGGATATTTTAGGGTGAAAGAATGAGTAAAACATAACTTCATTATCTTTTATATATAATTCATGGAAAATAAAATAAATAAAAATAGAAGAAAGGTAAAAGAAGCGCTTAAAAAAATAGATCAAAAGAAAAGTAATATTTTTTTTTTTGTTTGTTTACTTATTTTATTAATACTTTATTTGAAGCATGGAGAAATAAGAAGATGAGTAAAAAAAGGAGAAGATGGATTTAAAAATATAATTAGTGCCCATATTGGACAAGTAGGGGATATTTTAAGTTTTTCTCGATCCATAAATAACTAATGCTTAAGGGTTGAGCCTAAATTGACTTTTCATCCTATCTTAACCTTAACCTAATGTTATAAGCCAAAAGACTAGTGACCTTGTTATGCATATTGGAGTCATATTAAAGGAGAGGGGAATTGTTAATGGACTTATGAAATCATGATTATTATGCTTACCTTACACCTATTATTGTTTAATGTGTTAATAAGATTGCACATATGTAATTGCACACGAGCACAAAGGTCCAAGGTTTCTAATTTTGCCTAATTAGATAAATATTCTGTTAGGATCGACCCGATTAAGCAACAAGAAAAAATAGCGGAATAAATTGAGAAATTGAACACACACAAATTTAACGTAGAAAAAACCCCTCCAAAGAGGATAAAAAACCACGGGCAAAGATAATTTTACTATAATGGCAACAGAACGAAGAGTACAAAAGATGGAGATAAAACTAAACCCCGAAAACCCGAAAACAAATAACCCTCAAAACGTAAACACAAAATTCTCTAAATGTGTTATGAGTTCTAATATCTAATGGGTGTATTTTCTAAGGTTGTAAAAGAGCCTATTTATAGGCTAAATTCATAGGTCAAATAATAATAAAATAATCTAAACTAATCAGTGTTTGATTGAAACAAATAAACAGAGTTTAACTAGAAGATTACTTCTCAAATTTGACTGAAATAGGAGTCATACTTAACAAATCTCCACCTTGACTCATATTTCCACAACGCCATCTTTGCCAAAGCCCGCCACGAGCCTATCTTGAACCATGCAGGGAATTAACTGAGTCGAATCTATGCTTAGAAACTGGAAGACTTCTAGCCTTTGACTTGTACACTACCAAATCAAAACTAACCCAGGTTTGATTTTCACGAACACAGTGCCCTAAATTTTCAAAACCTGCATCCCAAAGAGAACCTCTCTTCAACGAAACGATCATACCTTTTTCCCTCCTATGACCAAGTTGCCTCCGCTCTGAATGAGTTGACTTCGACTCTGTAACGGACGAGGGACGTCCAATTTCACCGGTCACTGTAGAACCTTTCAGAATATAAAGACTGCCAGTTCTTTTACCTTTTAACAAAACGAGAGCTCCACAAGATACTTTAATGCCGCTCGACTCGATGATGATTCTGCATCCTTTCAAGTCTAAAATACTCAAGGAGATGAGATTCTTTCGTAAATCAAGAACATACCTGACATCTGAGAGTGTCCTAATCGTCCCATCGTGTATCCTAATTTTAACAGTACCAATACCAATTACCTTACTAGATGAATCGTTTCCCATGCACACAACTCCACCTTCAACCGAACTGTATGTAGAGAACCATTCTCTATTAGGACACATGTGGAAAGAACATCCCGAATCTAGGACCCATTCAGACGTGAGCTTGGAGTTATCGCTCGTTGACACTAACAAGAAATCATCGCCGCTTTCATCTGCCAAATTAGCACCAACTACATCTTCCTCGTTACTCTCAGCAGCTCTTTTCTTTCGCAGTTTATAACAATCTGCTTTGACGTGACCTAACTTTTTACAATAGCGACACCTTTTGTCTTGTTTCTTTGATGCTATCAAAACGGAAGCTTGCCTATCGGTCTTGCTATCCAAATGAAGCTCATTGTCGAGTTTGTCTCTACTCAACAAATGACCCTTCACATCTTCGAGCGAGAGTTTGTCTCTGCCATAAATCAGGGTCTCCCTAAAAGACTTGTATGAAGGGGGTAAAGAGCACAATAATAGCATAGCCTGATCTTCATCGTCAATATGAACCTCAACATTCTTTAAATCATTTAAAAGAGTAATGAATTGACTGATGTGATCTCTAAGAAGCTCACCTTCGTTCATGCGAAACGTAAATAGACGTTGTTTCAACACTAAACAGTTAGCCAGAGACTTAGTTGCATAAAGAGTTTCTAACCTTTTCCACAAGGCAGATGAGGTCTTCTCCATCAATATCTCCTGCAATACCGTATTAGCGAGGCACAACTGGATTGCAGGCAAAGCCTTTTCATCAAGCTCTTTCCATTCTGTTTGATTTAGATTCTCAGGCTTTTTCCCGGTAACAACCTTTTTCAAGCCGGTTTGAACTAGAATTGCCATCATCCGAACTTGCCACAGATTGAAATTTGTCTCACCATCGAACTTCTCAATTTCAAATCTTGTTGCTGACATATCTGAATGGGCTGATCTATGAAAATTGAACTAGCTCAGATACCACTTGTTAGGATCGACCCGATTAAGCAACGGACAAGTAATAATAGCGGAATAAATTGAGAAATTGGACACACAAATTTAACGTGGAAAAACCCCTCCAAAGAGGATAAAAAACTACGGGCAAAGATAATTTTACTATAATGGCAACAGAACGAAGAGTACAAAAGATGGAGATAAAACTAAACCCTGAAAACCCGAAAACAAAGAACCCTCAAAACGTAAATACAAAATTCTCTAAATGTGTTATGAGTTCTAATATCTAATGGGTGTATTTTCTAAGGTTGTAAAAGAGCCTATTTATAGGCTAAATTCATAGGTCAAATAATAATAAAATAATCTAAACTAATCAGTGTTTGATTGAAACAAATAAAAGTAATCTTCTCGTTAAACTCTGTTTATTTGTTTGATTTGATTTGGCAGTGTACAAGTCGAAGGCTAGAAGTCTTCCAGTTTCTAAGCACAGATTCGACTCAGTTAATTCCCTGCATGGTTCAAGATAGGCTCGTGGCGGGCTTTGGCAAAGATGGCATTGTGGAAATATGAGTCAAGGTGGAGATTTGTTAATTATGACTCCTATTTCAGTCAAATTTGAGAAGTAATCTTCTAGTTAAACTCTGTTTATTTGTTTCAATCAAACACTGATTAGTTAGATTATTTTATTATTATTTGACCTATGAATTTAGCCTATAAATAGGCTCTTTTACAACTTTAGAAAATACACCCATTAGATATTAGAACTCATAACACATTTAGAGAATTTTGTGTTTACGTTTTGAGGGTTCTTTGTTTTCGGGTTTTCGGGGTTTAGTTTTATCTCCATCTTTTGTACTCATCGTTCTGTTGCCAATATAGTAAAATTATCTTTGCCCGTGGTTTTTTATCCTCTTTGGAGGGGTTTTTTCCACGTTAAATTTGTGTGTGTTCAATTTCTCAATTTATTCCGCTATTTTTTCTTGTTGCTTAATCGGGTCGATTCTAACAAGTGGTATCTGAGCTAGTTCAATTTTCATAGATCAGCCCATTCTGATATGTCAGCAACAAGGTTTGAAATTGAGAAGTTCGATGGTGAGAAAAATTTCAATCTGTGGCAAGTTCGGATGATGGCAATTCTAGTTCAAACCGGCTTGAAAAAGGTTGTTACCGGGAAAAAGCCTGAGAATCTAAATCAAACAGAATGGGAAGAGCTTGATGAAAAGGCTTTTTCTGCAATCCAGTTGTGCCTCGCGAATACGGTATTGCAGGAGGTATTGATGGAGAAGACCTCATCTGCCTTGTGGAAAAGGTTAGAAACTCTTTATGCGACTAAGTCTCTGGCTAACCGTTTAGTGTTGAAACAACGTCTATTTACGTTTCGCATGAACAAAGGTGAGCTTCTTAGATATCACATCAGTCAATTCATTACTCTTTTAAATGATTTAAAGAATGTTGAGGTTCATATTGACGATGAAGATCAAAGCTATGCTATTATTGTGCTCTTTACCCCCTTCATACAAGTCTTTCGTGGAGACACGATTTATGGCGAGACAAACTCTCGCTCAAGATGTGAAGGGTCATTTGTTGAGTAGAGACAAACTCGACAATGAGCTTCATTTGGATAGCAAGACAGATAGGCAAGCTTTCGTTTTGATAGCATCAAAGAAACGAGACAAAAGGTGTCGCTATTGTAAAAAGTTAGGTCACATCAAAGCAGATTGTTATAAACTACGAAAGAAAAGAGCTGCTGAGAGTAACAAGGAAGATGTAGCTGGTGCTAATTTGGCAGATGAAAGCGGCAATGATTTCTTGTTACTGTCAACGAGCGATAACTCCAAGCTCACGTCCGAGTGGGTCCTAGATTCAGGATGTTCTTTCCACATGTGTCCCAATAGAGAATGGTTCTCCACATACAGTTCAGTTGAAGGTGGAGTTGTGTGCATGGGAAACGATTCATCTAGTAAGGTAATTGGTATTGGTACTGTTAAAATTAGGATACACGATGGGACGATTAGGACACTCTCAGATGTCAGGTATGTACCTGATTTACGAAAGAATCTCATCTCTTTGAGTATTTTAGACTTGAAAGGATGCAGAATCAACATCAAGTCAAGCGGCATTAAAGTATCTCGTGGAGCTCTCGTTTTGTTAAAAGGTAAAAGAACTGGCGATCTTTATATTCTCGGAAGGTTCTACAAATGATCGGTGAAATCGGACGCCCTCGTCCGTTATAAAGTCGAAGTCAACTCATTCAGAGCGGAGGCAACTTGGTCATAGGAGGAAAAAGGTATGACCGTTTCGTTGAAGAGAGGTTCTCTTTGGATGCAGGTTTTGAAAAGTTAGGCATCAGATTCGTGAAAATCAAACCCGGGTTAGTTTTGATTTGGCGATTGTACAAGTCGAAGGCTAGAAGTCTTCCAGCTTTCTAAGCACGATTCGACTCGATTAATTCCTCGCATGGTTCAAGATAGGCTCGTGGCGGGCTTTGGCAAAGATGGCATTGTGGAAATATGAGTCAAGGTGGAGATTTGTTAATTATGACTCTATTTCAGTCAAATTTGAGAAGTAATCTTCTAGTTAAACTCTGTTTATTTGTTTCAATCAAACACTGATTAGTTAGATTATTTTATTATTATTTGACCTATGAATTTAGCCTATAAATAGGCTCTTTTACAACCTTAGAAAATACACCCATTAGATATTAGAACTCATAACACATTTAGAGAATTTTGTGTTTACGTTTTGAGGGTTCTTTGTTTTCGGGTTTTCGGGGTTTAGTTTTATCTCCATCTTTTGTACTCTTCGTTCTGTTGCCAATATAGTAAAATTATCTTTGCCCGTGGTTTTTTATCCTCTTTGGAGGGGTTTTTTCCACGTTAAATTTGTGTGTGTTCAATTTCTCAATTTATTCCGCTATTTTTTCTTGTTGCTTAATCGGGTCGATCCTAACATATTCATGTGACTGTTTTTATTTTAATTAGCATCAATGATTTCTATTTTCATCATTATTTCTTGTTTTATAATAATTTTATACTTTGTTCACATGTTATTATAGTTTGTGTACTATTGTTGGTAGTAGCATTTTTTTTTTAAAGTTTTGTGTTGCTTGGGGACAAGCAAAACTGTAAGTGTGGGGGTATGATGAGTCCTTATCATATGATTATTTGAGCTATACCTTATTTACATTTGTTTAGTTTATTGAGTATTTTTATATATTTTAGATTCATTTTAGTTTATTTGACTTTTTTAGTTGGCATTGTAAATATTGTGTGTTTCAGTATTTTTCACGCATTTAGTTTCAATAAAATATTCCATGTGGAATTTCCAGGTAAAAGAAGTTTGGGAATAAGGTGTAAATACATGGAACCATGAGATCAAATGCACTAAGCCTAAAGTTGATCCAAGATGATTAGTGACAATCCAATACTCAAAGATTCAAAATTTGTAATTTGCACACATTCAAAACTTCCAATTGGAACACTTCTTAGTGTTTCGATCATTTCTCGAGCTCTAGGACTCCATTTTGGGCGTACTTTATATCTTCGAAAAGGGAATTTGAAGATCTATTCACATATTAGAACAATAATGCCAAAATTCATTACGCAGAAATCCAAAAGTAAATATAAAGTTACAAATTTCAAATTGATGGATAATTTTTGTGCATTTTCATTTTTGGGTCATATCTCCTAACATACTTGGAGTTTGGAGTTGAAATTTCTACAGTAAATGTACAAGATGCATATCCTCAATCAATTTTCTTGGACTTTTCCCATTTGGAGTCATTAACTTGATAAAATAATTCATCAAATAACATGTGAAAAATGACTTTAAAAGATGACGAAGAAGTGCCCAATTTCAGAACAAGGTCAAAAGTCTAGAAAATCAAACCAAGATTGTATCAAAGCCAATATATGAGGATGAATCTTTTTGAGGAAATGAGGAATTATACATGCACGGAATGGGTGAAAAGTATTAAAGTCAATTCAACCAAGTTGTCAATTTTCAAGCTGAAAAGATTAATCAACTTGTGACAAATATTTGTATGGGATCTAGGCATTTATGGATTAAGTTGTCTTCATAGTGTTTGAAGATCTATCTCTTAAATTCGAAACACATTTTGAATCACTTGATTTCGAGTTTGAGAACTCAAGTTATGACCGTTTTAGTGAAGATTGTGCGAGCAGAATTTTTGGACGTGATTATTACGAAAATTGCGAGTTTCGAGCTTTTAATTCGAGTTTAAATCATATTGGGTTCGAGTTTAGGCTTAATTTTTATTATATATGAGCTAAATATTGTATTTATTAACTCTTATTATTTTATTATTCTAATTTTTTTTATAATTATTAAGTATTTTAAGTTATTTAGGAGTTTTATGTCAACAAGAAAGTTTAGTTTAAAACTACTTCTTATTTAGGTTAATTAGAGTTTTAGTATACTTCAGAATTTTATTTAGATTTATTTAGTTAGCTTATAGGCCTTACATTGTACACAGAAAAGAAATTCATTACTATTCAACAACTTCTCTTTAGAGTTAATAAATTCTCTTTGGGTTTTTCTTTTCAAGAATTTCTCTTAAATCTTCTTTTAGAAGAGTTTTAACAATCTTTTTAGATTGTGGAGATCATCTTCAAAATTTTTTCTTGCCAAGTTTTCTTTCTTGGAGGGAAAATTAGAGCTGCTTGAAGTGGGGTTGTGGATTCTTCTTGTTTCCAAGGCTTCTTAGGACTTCTACACACCACGTTCTATCTTTTCCATCTATGTTCTTTATTTTCTTCTTTATTGTTCTAATCTTTGATTTATTATTCTATTTTATTTATCTTATTTATTTTAATTGTTTTTATTTGACTTGGATTCGGTTGCGTTTCAAGTTGTGTCAAAATCCAAGTTTCTTTCCGAACATCTAGAGTTCTAAGTCAAATCTGCAACTTGGACAAATTTTATGATTCTCTTCCGCATTCATCCATATCAGGTGACAACCCTAGTTAAATATACAAGGGTTTGTCGTCCCATGTATTAACATAAGGGGCTTTTGGGCCTCTCTCATATTAGGTGCAATTATAAGTGTCTCCTGGGTTTTTAGTCCAACCAAATACAAGTTTTTCTATTTTCCAAAATAAAAATTATAAATTAATTAATTAATTTTCCAATTAAATAATTTTCTCAACTTGATTCTAATTCCGTTAAAATTATAATAACTTTACCGTAAAAAAATTTCTGAGAAAATACATTTAATATTTCTACATTTAACGAATTTACTATAATCAATTAATTTAATTCCATTTTTGAACTTCAATAACTTAGGTAATTAATTAAATAATAATTTGAAAAACCATAAATTATTTTTTCATGTCATTTCCATTTAGTGAGAAAACCACATTTATTTCTAAATGTTTCTCATTTCTCTAACTTTATCATTTCTATCCATTTTTATTCATTTAATTTAACATGCAATTCATTTCTGGTTTCAACAAACTAGCGGAGGGATTGGTTGGACATATGTAATTAAGGCTCAAATGATTTATAATTAAGTTCTAGTTTTTCGCCTATTGACTTCCTATAAACGTGTTATCATTTATAGAATAAATATCACACCAAAAATATATTAAATTAGAACGGCGGTGTCCGCAAGCGTATGGATCAAATTGTAATATAGTATATGTTACAATGAAACACTAATAAGTGTTCCGAGGATCGTACCCAAGGAATTGCATATTGGAGAAATTAATATTAAATTAATTATAAAAAATAATTACTAGTCTAATCGAATCATGAATTAGTAGTGCGAATCCAAATTAATATTTTAATTAAACTAATTAAATTAACCTTCTAGACTTTCCTATTACTAATGTCGACAACGTGAGCCTCTAGCCTATGATTGATTAAATCCCTAATTATTTAATTAAATAATTAATTATCCTAGATTGAGTTATTTATCACCCTTAGCTACGATTACTGTCTTGGTTAATCTTCACTAAGGATTACCACCTAAGTCACCCTTCTGGTCTCTTCCTAGGCATACGAATACCCTCCCGGGCTCTCCGCTAGGCATAAGTTATACACGACAGGATATCTTTCCGATCTCACATGCCTCGATATTCTATTAGGGGCATCACTCCCTAATATACTATATGCTCTTGAATAAATAATCAATTTCGAATAAAGAATTACTTAACAAATAAATTAGTTTAATAATCGAATCATGCCAGATATAAAATAAACACAATAATTTATTCTAGTATTCATACTACGAGTAATCGACCGAATTAACGAAATACAAATAAAAGAAGAGAAGAGATAGGAGAATACTCATGAATATATATTGAAGTGTGGTGTCGGAGCAATCTCCGCTCGCTTGTCTTCACATTAGAATAAAAAAGTTCTGACTACACGAACATGAAAAGAAAAGAAAACTGTCTAGGTCTAAAACTACTTACAGTTCTGGTGACCCTAAGGTTGCTTATATAGGCAACGGCCTGCTTGGTGACCACTCAATCTCGAGATTCACTACCAATGAATAAAATATTATGCTAAAAGTTAGGGTCCAATTATGGAAATTTCCCAATATGTTGTCCAAGGAAATCAACTCTTTTCTTCCACACCAAGTCACATCGTCGAGGTGTGGGGATGTTTCTCGTCCCGATGTCAACACCGTGTCATTCTTCTCATTTCCATCGCATCATCGTGACAAGAGGGAGCTCCTCGTCATGACGTCAAATGTGGTTTGGGCCTTGGCAACTTCGTTTAGCTTATTAGGCTCCTTAGCTCACGGCCCGATTAGCATTCCTTGTATTCTTGGACCTTAATTAGCATCCTGCACACTCAAATAGCTCATTAGTCACTCATAAGGCCTAAGTCAGCCTTACAGGTCATCGAAATAGAAAAAAAATGCATAAAAACACTTATTTATTAATATTTTATTCCTAACCTACTAATACCGAAAATGTAATATTTAATTATAAGATGCCAATAAAAAAGCTCGTTAAGTGCGAAAATGATCTAAAATAACTACTACAAGTGATGTTGTAACATCCTAAATTTACGGGCCTATACATTTAGTGTAGGGATAGGTTTACTATGTTAATTTAATTGATAGGGGTCTAAATTTGGGCTTAGAATTAGGCAAAAAGGCCCAGATTAAAGTGGCGGCGATTAACAGGTAAAAGGGACAAGTTTTGGGTCGCAATGAGCCCATGTTTTAGGCCAAATTTGGTACTTTAAATGAAGAGAGGGTGACGCCACACACAAGGAATTAGGGGCCCAAGTATTAAGTTTAATGAGGCCCAAATATTTTAATTTAAGTGAGTTAAATTTGGCATTAGGGATTAGTAGAGAGGTGGCTGGCTACAAGGCTATAAAATAGGAGAATTTATGTGGATTTTTAAGTGATAATATCATAGATAAAAAGGAGAAAAGTTAGGAGCTTATCTTCAAGGGAAGTGTTGGCCGAAAATCCACCACCTAGAGGAGTGTAAAATTTGGCTCTTGCATGGCAAGGAGGGTGCCGAATTTCTCCTCTCTTTAGCTTGAATTTTAAGGCGTTTTGGGTTTTAGCAAAGAGGTGCCAAAATATCTATAAATAGGGGCTAGCTCCTTGATTTCGACACTGAAAACCCTAAATTTCTCTCCCATTGTGCCGAAATTCCCTAGCCTCTCCCTCTCCAATTTCTTTTCTCCAATTTCTTTAAAAGTGAAACTCTTCTCCACTTTTTCCTTCTTGTGCCGATTTCTCTAGAAAGCCAAGCATCCATAGTTTTTCTTCTACTCATCCTATTTGAGAATTAGTTCTGTACTTAGGCATTTAAATCTTCCATGGGCATTGCCGAATCTCTCTCTAGTGCTAGCCGAATCTCCTATGCTAAGGTAAGTGTTGATTTTTGATTAGTTCTCATGATCTATTCTCGGTTTTGAAAGGAAAAAGCCAAAAGCTAATAGTTTAATGGTTTTATGATGGGCGGCAATTCGGGATTTGAAGGAAGCTTAGTCGACTAGATCTAAAAGCCGAAAATCATAAGTCTCCAATTTGGGATTTCAAGGTAAGAGGATTTGTTTATTTATATATATAAAATCGGGTAGAATACTAACCATGGCCGAATATAGGAGAGACCTATTTTCACAATTGTTAGAAGCTTTTAAGCAAGGCTATAGATTGAGGATAATAGATCCGGATAGCAAGGACATCGACTAAGAATATTGGATTTCGCAATATCGGTGTGTAATTCTCACACCATCTAGATCTGTTTGATTAATATATGAAAATAAGTATTACATGTTTTGTTAAATCAAAACCGGCATATTGACGGAACCCAAAGAGGGTAAAGCAAATCACCGGGTTAGTAAATGATCTGATTAAATATTATAAGTATACTGATTTTATGTGATTGCATGGGTTGGGTTTGATGAAAGGAGGAAGTTATATGTTGTAGCGATTTTTACCGTGATCTGTTGTAGCGGTTCCTTACCGTGATCTGTTGTAGAAGCGGCTTCGCCATGATTCATTGTAGTAGGCTACGGCCATGATCTGATGATGAGCAGTACGACTGCCATCAAGGCGTGTAGCGGTGTGGGTTGATTGTAGAAATCCCCAATGGTGTGAATGGCTGGTATGGGGCGTGTAGCGGATGGACACCTAGGATATGGGTTGGGCTTTGCATATTATTTTTGTTATTTATATTTTGATTATTCTGTTTTATGGGGCTAAAGCCCAAATCTAATGGTGAATGAGGGTTGCACACTGAGTCTCGCGACTCACCCTTTAATTTTAACCATCTCAGGTGACACTTAGGGCATCGGACCGGGCTGGAGAGGAGAGCAAGGTGGCCATGCGATAGAGCTTTGAGAATTCAGCAAAAAGACTTAGTCTAATTTTTTTATTTTCATTTAATTAATGGGTTCAAATTTCCTTGTAATAAGGCCATGGGCCACTAGACTACCATTTATGTCTTGGGATTTTGTTGGGCTTTTATTACTGGGTTTTAAGTTTTACGTTTTTAATTAAGTTTAGACCTGCATGAAATTTCGGTTTTTATTTAAAATCTACCAAGATAATTGGTTACTTAATATTTTATACTTTAATGAATTATTAAGCTTTTGAAATAAAGGTGTAAACCTAGTAATTGTTTTCCAAAATGCGACATGTTATGTAAAATCTCTTAAGTGACATACCAGATCCGGTTGTAGCGTTTGGGCCGGGTTTGGGGTGTTACAAATTGGTATCAGAGCCTGGTTCAAAACTCGGCTTTGAGTTTTTGGGCCGAAAATGTTTTCTAAAGATGGGTTTTTGAAAACATCCATGTTTATAAATAACACAGGAGGGTTTTCTCGGCATGACACCTGCGTCTTCGGCCCAAGTCCGCCAGGTAAGTATTCTGAACCATTGTGTGATATAATATATGTGGGCTTGATGGGCTTTATGGGACGTAGATTAGTTAGATTAGAACTTGATGGACTTTAGGCCTAGCTGAAACAACTCTTAAAATCTCATAAGACTTAACTTCACTAAACAAACCCGTGAACGAGCCACAAGACTAGGGTGTGGTAACAGGCATACGCATGTCTAGGATTGGATCCGGAAGAGCCTGATATTTAAGCAGTCCTAGTGACTCACCTCCTCTTCACTAGAATCCTACCTGGTGCGTGGTGACTATTCACCCTAGTTACGAGGACTTGTTGATGGGCTAAACCTTATAATTAAAACCCGAAAGGGACCAGCCACCCTAGTTTGAAAAAAAAAAGAAGAAAATTTCTCAAGTTTTGCAAAATTTTCAAAATACGTTTGATTTGTGAAAGCTACCAACCGGCCATGAATTTGTAAAATACCTATGTTTTGAAAATTTACCTGAAAATCTCATGTTTATAAGAGTAACCCGGACCATGAAACTAGATTTTTCCCCAAAGTACCCTGTTTGAAAAGAAAAAAAAAACAACAACAACAACAACAACATCGAAATATCCCTGGTTAGAAAAAATTTACTAGCCTACCCTCATTTTGTCAAATGACCAAAATACCCATGGTTTTTACAATTACCAAATTACCCCTGATTTGCAAAATTACTAAATTGCCCCTAATTGTAAAATTACCGAAATACCCCCTGATTTCAAAATTACCAAAATACTCCCGGATTGTAAAATTACCAGAATACCCTCACTTCACGAAATCAACAAGGAACTTTATTATGAAAAATTACGAAAAATACCCCTGTAGGATGAAATTACGAAAATACCCCTGGGTAGTGAATCAACGAAAACACCTTTACGTGAAGAATGTAAGTGCTTGGATGATTTTTGTATGATGTATGTGTTTTATTTTAGTTAGAGGTTACAAACTTGAGACTGTATTGTGAATGCGAATTCGAAAGAACCACTCTTAAAACTATTATTCATAAGACTGTTAGTGGTTAACTAGTGAAAGAAAACTAATAATCCATAAAATTCTTAAACAGATAAACGCGAATCGGTAAAATGAGTACAAGGGGACAAGGACGCTCTAGATGCTAACACTGGTGCGTACTCTACCATAGTATTCTAAGTGTTTCTTTTGGCTTTAGAATCGAGTCAATAAAGCATAGTGGTGAGACTTGGGTAGTACGATTAATAGTTAGTTGGAAATTTCGAGGACGAAATTTCTTTAAGGGGGTAGAACTGTAACATCCTAAATTTACGGGCCTATACATTTAGTGTAGGGATAGGTTTACTATGTTAATTTAATTGATAGGGGTCTAAATTTGGGCTTAGAATTAGGCAAGAAGGCCCAGATTAAAGTGGCGACGATTAACAGATTAAAAGGGACAAGTTTTGGGTCATAAGGAGCCCATGTTTTAGGCCAAATTTGGCACTTTAAATGAAGAGAGGGTGACGCCACACACAAGGAATTAGGGGCCCAAGTATTAAGTTTAATGAGGCCCAAATATTTTAATTTAAGTGAGTTAAATTTGGCATTAGGGATTAGTAGAGGTGGACGGCTACAAGGCTATAAAATAGGAGAATTTATGTGGATTTTTAAGTGATAATATCATAGATAAAAAGGAGAAAAGTTAGGAGCTTATCTTCAAGGGAAGTGTTGGCCGAAAATCCACCACCTAGAGGAGTGTAAAATTTGGCTACTGCATGGCAAGGAGGGTGCCGAATTTCTCCTCTCTTTAGCTTGAATTTTATATTTTTGAGTTTTAGTGAAAGAGGTGCCAAAATATCTATAAATAGGGGGCTAGCTCCTTGATTCGACTACACGAAAACCCTAAATTTCTCTCCCATTGTGCCGAAATTCCTAGCCTCTCCTCTCCAATTTCTTTTCTCCAATTTCTTTAAAAGTCGAAACTCTTCTCCACTTTTTCCTTCTTGTGCCGATTTCTCTAGAAAGCCGAAGCATCCATAGTTTTTTCTTCTACTCATCCTATTTGAGAATTAGTTCTGTACTTCCGGCATTTAAATCTTCCATGGGCATTGCCGAATCCTCTCTCTAGTGCTAGCCGAATCTCCTATGCTAAGGTAAGTGTTGATTTTTGATTAGTTCTCATGATCTATTCCGGTTTTGAAAGGCAAAAGCCAAAAGCTAATAGTTTAATGGTTTTATGATGGGCGGTAATTCGGGATTTGAAGGAAGCTTAGTCGACTAGATCTAAAAGCCGAAAATCATAAGTCTCTAATTTCGGGATTTCAAGGTAAGAGGATTTGTTTATTTATATATATAAAATCGGGTAGAATACTAACCATGGCCGAATATAGGAGAGGCCTATTTTCACAATTGTTCCGGCTTTTAAGCAAGGCTATAGATTGAGGATAATAGATCCAAATAGCAAGGACATCGACTAAGAATATTGGATTTCGCAATATCAGGTGTGTAATTCTCCACACCATCTAGATCTGTTTGATTAATATATGAAAATAAGTATTACATGTTTTGTTAAATGCCAAAACCCAGGCAAGATATTGACGGAACCCAAAGAGGGTAAAGCAAATCACCAGGTTAGTAAATGATCCGATTAAATGTTATAAGTATCACGATTTTATGTGATTGCATGGGTTGGGTTTGATGAAAAGGAGGAAGTTATATGTTGTAGCGGTTTTTACCGTGATCTCATTGTAGCGGTTCCTTACCGTGATTCTGTTATGTAGCCTTCGCGTGATCTATTGTAGTGGCTACGGCCATGATCGATGATGAGCAACACGATCGCCATCAAGGCGTGTAGCGGTGTGGGTTGATTGTAGAAATCCCCAATGGTGTGAATGGTCAGTGCGGGGCGTGTAGCGGATGGACACCTAGGATATGGGTTGGGCTTTGCATATTATTTTTGTTATTTATATTTTGATTATTCTGTTTTATGGGGCTAAAGCCCAAATCTAATGGTGCATGAGGGTTGCACATTGAGTCTCGCGACTCACCCTTTAATTTTAACCATCTCGGGTGACACTTAGGGCATCGAACCAGGGCCGAGAGGAGAGCAAGGTGGCCATGCGATAGAGCTTTGAGAATTCAAAGCAAAAAGACTTAGTCTAATTTTTTTTATTTTCATTTAATTAATGGGTTTAAATTTCCTTGTAATAAGGCCATGGGCCACTAGACTACCATTTATGTCTTGGGATTTTGTTGGGCTTTTATTACTGGGTTTTAAGTTTTACGTTTTCAATTAAGTTAAGACCTGCATGAAATTTCGGTTTTTATTTAAAATCTACCAAGATAATTGGTTACTTAATATTTTATACTTTAATGAATTATTAAGCTTTCGTAATAAAGGTGTAAACCTAGTAATTGTTTTCCAAAATGCGACATGTTATGTAAAATCTCTTAAGTGACATACCAGATCCGGTTGTAGCGTTTGGGCCGGGTTTGGGGTGTTATAGATGTCAGGTCACCTATTAATTATAAACTCATTTAGTCACGAAGTTATGCACTATAGTATCGTGACTGAGCTCTCCCTAATGATAAACCATTACGAAAGCAACTCGATCAACGATTGTCCAATGACCTTGTTATAAGTGTGTAACCCTTATATGATATCCTTAATATCTTTGGGATAAATCTGCTCTCCCAATATGATCCTATTTTATCTCATGGTAACAATTACATATTCCTTCATGAAAAGTAAAGTACTATCAAATAGTAATTAAGTCATTCATCACAAAGACGAACGACCCTGGAAACACAAAAATATAGACTTTTTCAGCACCTTTTGAGCTCTAATTCGTGCAGTTTCATAGTAATTTTTGTCAAAATTCATATTTTAAGTATAAAATAATTAATTTGTACTTAAATTATTAACATATTTATTTTTATTTATTTTTATAATAATTTTTCACAAATTTAGTTTATTTTCGACAGTTTTGCACAAAAGATGAAAATTGGTTCAACAGACACCTTGAAAGGCTTAAACCATTGGGGTAATTTTTGCATCAAGTGAATCAAGAGCATGACTAAATTATTTTCCTGCCAAGGATAGTCCAATAATTATTATACATACTTTATATTTAATTTTTATTCAACATTAATTGGGTCAAAATTAATATAAAGTCTGAAGAAGAAAGTGACTCAGTGTGCTAAGTATAGAGGACTGAACCACCAAGCAATTGGGCAGCCCAAAACTGTCTCTATAGCTGATCCAATCAGCTGATTTTAGCTTATTTTCATACTTGCAAATCATCCCTTGAGCCCCCTAAACGCTATTCAAACCCCTCCACTTTTTGCCTCAAGCTAAATATAGCAAAGTTTGAAACATTTAAACTTGCTTAATGCATGGCCGACCAAGGAAGCTTGAATGGCTAAAATTTATTTGCTATTTTTAGCAGCCATTCCTGTAAGGCCCCGAAAATAGGCTAGTAGTTTCGGGTAAGTTTACCGGGTGCCGAGTGAAAATTGGGAATTAATCAGGTTAATTAGCGATTTATATTCTTAATTAGTTAGCTTAATTTCATCTAAAAACTGGTAAATAGTATTCCGAAAAATAAAAATATTTTTAGAAATATTAATTTTATGGTTTTAAATAATTTTTGGGTAAAAATAAATATTTTGGGTTGAATTGGAATTTAAAAATAATTTAAAATGGGGGTTTAATTGGGTGATCTAAAATATTAATTAAATGGGATTAATTTGAAAAACAAGGAAAATGTGTAAAAGGTTTTATAGCAAATAAACCATATTTTCGAAATTTTGGAGGGAAATGAGCAAATTGTAAAACAAGGGAAAAGGGGGAGTGGCTTGATGGCAAATTCCCCAAATTTTGAAAAACAGGTGGGGGTTTTCAGTTTAAAAACTCTGCAACTACCTCACTTTTCACTCATTTTTCTCCTGAGTTGAGATATTTCTCTCTCTCTCTCTCTCTCTCTCTCTCTCTCTCTCTCTCTCTCTCTCTCTCTCTCTCTCTTGTTTTCATAAACCAAATATCAAAGAATAGATCTAAATCTTTTCTCTCCCATAATTCTCTCTAAAATCTCTCAAAATAGTTTTCAAAGTTGGGCAAAAAGTCATCCGAATTTCTTCAAGCATTTTGATTCAAAAATCAAAATCAATGATTTGAGTTCAATTGAAGGTAATCCTTATCTCTAAACTTGTTTTTAAGTTGATTTCAATCATTATTTGTTAATTAAAGTGATTATAATGGATTTTCAACTTTAATTTCTTCTTTCTTGAACTTAAGGATAAAAAATGGTGGATGTAACGCCCCAAAATTTTAATTTTTGATTTCGTGTATGTGTAACACACAATGTCTATTTGCTTCAGTGGTTATGTATTCTGGGTGTGTGTGAGAGGTCCCAAGTTCAAGCCTTACTTGGGCAAAATTTGGTATTTTTATAAATAAAGCCTTAACCTTGTGCAAAGGGCTTAAGTTTAAATGTTGGGTAAATTACATTAGAATGGGCATGCTAGTCTTGTAATATCCCGGGTTAGGGGCTGTTTTGTTGTTGCATGATATTGCATGTGTCTAGTGTGCTGCGTGGCTATTTTTATGTTTTGGGGGCTTAATTGAAGTCTAAATGTATGCCTGAGTGTATTGGGAAAATTTTGGTTCTTGGGTGTTAAGTGAAGGGAGTTGAGGAAGCTGGGGTTTTAATTTATTTCTGGTATTTCTTAGCACAAATGAAGAGCTGGCAAAATGGCAAGGCATGCGTCACTTGGGAGCTTGGTGTGGCGTCATCTTCAGGTGAGGGAGGTCCAGTGTTCGAGCTGTAGAGTCCCCATTTTGTCACTTATTTTTGGACGGCATGGAGGAAGAGGTTGAGAGCAATTTGGATTCTACCTTGGACCAAGTCTTCACATTCAAATGGTGGGTGGAGAGTGGATTGAGGAGGAAGACTTGTTCAACTCATTTGAAATGGGTGGAGAGGAGTGTTTGGGGGGATATGGCCGAATGTTGGGGAAGTGGGGAGTGTTTGGCCGGTTGTGGTAAGTGAGTAGGAAGGGGGTGCCGAATTTCATTTTTGGCATTTTGGTGTTTCGGTCAAAAGTTTATGAGCAAACTTCTTCTTTTTGTCTTTAGTCTAAGCAAGAAAATTCTAAAGAGTCTTGCCTCGTTTCTTTGTTTTGTTTGGAACCGAAAGTCCAAGTAGTCTTATTTGCCGAATTTGACTATTGTTTTCTCTCAATATCCTTTGACAAGCCGAACCTAGCATCCCATCTCCATTTTCTTCTCTTTTGGAAACCTTGTAAGCCGAAACTCCATCTCTCCAAACCATTCTTTTCCATTTCTTCTCTTGCTAGCCGAAACTCAATTCACTAAAAGCACATCTTCATCTTCTTTCGTTGACAACCGAAACTACCTTCATTCCATCCACTTCTCTTCTTCTCAATTACATTTGCCGAAATTGCAAGAGAGAGTTCTTCCATTTTTTCATCTTGAAACCGAAAGACCAAACCTCTCAAGAACTTGCCGAAATTTGCTTGTTTTTCTCCTAACTTTCTTTGCTAGCCGAATGCTCCTTCCCATTTTTTCTTCTTTCTTTTCTTGTGTGTTGAGCCGAAACCATTACCCTAGTGTTCTCATATCTTCTTTCTCCTATTAGCACCTTGTTGGCCGAATCTCTTTTTGTTCTCTCCTAGTGTGGTTGACCGATTGGTGGTTGGTGTTGGGGGTAAGTTCTTGGCCGAATGGCCATTTCCCACTTCTCTAAGAGCTATGTTGTTTTCGGTTTGACTAAGAGCCTATGTTGAATTCGGTTGGAAGGAATAATCATTTGTTGAACATTTCGATATAGGGCATTCGGGATTCGGAGCAGTCGACAAAACTTTTATCTGGATTTGATTGATCGGTAGGTGTTGGTAAGATGTTATTCATGGGTTATTCATTTAGTCTTGATTGAGTCTAAGGTTTCAAGAGATTAACTATTTGTCTTAATAGGGTGTGCCGATTGTTAAAGAATAACCACTGTTGGTTCGAGGTTTGGTAGGAAACCAAACCATCTGCAAGGTAAGGATTAAGCGATACACCCTTTGGTTTAATTGGTCATAGCCGAATGATCTTGGTTACTAACCCCCGGTTTGGCCGATTCTAGGAGCAAGTTGATCGAGGGTTTTAGACGGGGTCTTTGGGATTTAGACTTGCGATTTACTGTGTGTGTAAACTAACACACTATGCTTAGTAATATTGTTATTAAACTGGTTGCCTATTTAAAACTATGACCAAGATGATGGATCATTGGATACCCAAATGGGGTATGTGTGCGTATCCGGGTAAGTCAGTATTGTTACTAGATTACTGATGATCTATATGGTATCATGACTATGTATGTATGTGATATGGGGCATGAGTCAAACATATTAGCATGATATGCATGACTTGTATGATATGCATGATTACATGAGTATGGTATGTTGATGGGTGATACGAGTGGAGGGAGCATGATATTTTGTGCTGACGAGCACCAGTGTTTTGGTAACACACCTTGTGGCTTTGGGTCACCAGTGCTTTGGTAGCACATTTGTGTCTTTGGGACACCAGAGGTTGGGCACCTCATTGCGACTTGTCCCTGTGGTTAACACCACCGTGGGTTGGCCCCACATGAGATATGGGATCGCCTCGCTAGTGATTGGGTATCACACGATGGGTTGGCCCCATCATTCGATTATTGTGATGCGGTCACCGGTGCTTTGGTAGCACATTTGTGTCTTTGGGACACCAGAGGTTGGGCACCTCATTGCGACTTGTCCTCGTGGTTAACACCACCGTGGGTTGGCCCCACTTTGAGTTATGGGATCGCTCGCTAGTGATTGGGTATCACACGATGGGTTGGCCCCATCATTCGATTATCGTGACTACGGTCACCAAGTGCTTGGGTAGCACATTGTGTCTTTGGGACACCAAAGTGTTTTGGTAACACATTGTGACTATATGTCACCGAGTGGTTTGGCACCACCAAAGTGGTTTGGTACCACATGGGGTAGAAAAAGGAGATACTGGATGGTTAGGATCGGGTTGCATTAATTATGTTGCTATGTATGATGTGTGTTAGCATGTTGTTTCATCGGGAGCGGGATTTATGCATCGAGTCACCGACTCACCCTCTCCTTTGACATTTCGGGTGACTCAGAGGCGCGGACATGGAGCCTGGATGGACTCAGGGGTGCTCATGCCATGCTTGATAAAGTTTTACCTCAACACTAACATTTGGGTACTTTAGTTAAATTACTGTTATTTGGTTTTAATTTGGATTTGTAAAAAGGCCTTTAAATTTTGTTTTATGGTGGGTATGTTTTAATTAGATTCTCAACCTGCTTAATAATTAACTTGGCATGAAATTTTACTAAAACTTGGAAAGACAACGTTTTCAAAATTATATCGCAATGTGTTTAAAACTATACCATCGGGTATCTCGCTATGTTTCGTTATTCAATAAACTCAAATGATTTTTAAATCAAACTCGATTTGCTACTAAGTCTAGAAGGTTTCAAAACGGCACTAAGAAACTAGTGGAAGTACTAAAATGAAATCAACTCGTTTTAACTATATACTCGGATAAGTTTTCAAAATCTAACCAAACAAGCCTACTCAACTTTCCTCAAATTCACTATGTTTTCACCCCACTTCTAAACGAAAAAAAGCGGTCACTCAAAGACGTTCTTCCCGTAACATACCGATTCGGGCGTGGTGTCTTGTCCGGGTTTGGGGTGTTACAATTGTGGTATCGTGAGCCAGTGTTCAAGCTTCTACTGTGGGCCCGAGGCCAAAAATGTTTTCAAAAGATTGTTTTGTTAGTTTTATTCTCAAAGTATGGTTTGAAAGGCATGGCACCGAGTCTCCAGGCACTGGGCCGCCTGTAAGTACCGTACTCATCGCTTGTGAATTGATTGGATGTGATATGATTTGATGAATAGCAATAGTATACTACTTTAGAGATTGAAACCGATAGGATTTTGTGAACTCGCGAGAACAAATCCTCTTTAAATATTCATAAGACTTGCTTTTAAAAACAAGTGGAATAAATATCGATGCATAAAATTCTTTAATCGACACGTAGGAAGATTAGTCATGAGCGCTAGAGGTGGACGTGTTCGTGGACGCAGGTCGTGGTAGGATGACGGTTTCGAGCCCGTGAGGATCCGGGTCGGGGTTCGAAAATGAGATACCTGGGTTCGCCACCGGTGGAGGTGGTGAGTTCCAAGATCGATCGGGACGACGCAGCGCGGTGTCTGAGCGATGCCGCGAGTGTTGGAAAGAGTAGCTGGTGTTGGTGGTAACACAGGAGTTAGGAAATCTGTGCCTGAGCGACTTCGGGCCAATGGGGCCGAATTCTTCCGAGGTGTTTCGGTGTTGCTCCCAAGACGGCCGAAATTTTGGTTGGAGGCGACTGAGCGGATCATGGACGATCTGGACTTGATTTGCTTGCAAGAGAAGTCAAGGGCATCGTATCGCTTCTCCGGGATGAGTCATATCAGTGGTGGCTCACGGTTCGAGACAGTGTGGCAGCAGAGGATCTAACATGGGATTATTTCAGGGCTGCATATCAAAAGAAGTACATCGGAGCTAGTTATATTGACTCCCAACGGAAGGCATTTCTGAGGCTTGTTCAGGGGAGTAAATCATGGTCGAGTACGAGGTGAGTTCCGGTCGAGTAGGTATGCCGTGGGCATTGTGGCCACCGAGCATGAGAGGTGTGTTCGTTTCGAGGATGGCCTCGCGAGACGACTTGAGGTCATTGATTGCTCCTCGGCCAGGAGCGAGTTTCATTGTCTTAGTTGAGAAGGCTAAGGTGGCCGAGGGGTTAAGGAGTCGCGAGACAAGGCATGGGACGTAAATAGACATAAGAGGAGCTTTGGGTCTTCGGGTCGCCGGGTAATCCATGAGTAAAAGGGCTAGACCGAGTGGGCCGAACCGACTGCTAGGTTTGTTCTCGCTAAGCGGGGACCGCCGCAGAGGTGATGATCAGTGGGAAATCTCATTGGGGTGGTTGCCGGACTGGAGGAAAAGGTTGCTTCGAGTGTGGTTCTCTCGGAGCATCGTGTGAGGGACTGTCCGCGTGAGGTTGGCGAGATTCACCCGAGAGGCGGGGGCGTGTCGGCCCAGAGGTAATGGACCGCCACCACAGAGGGGCCGTGGTAATGGCAGAGGTGGTAATGGTTCGGTCGGGGCCGTGGAGCACCGCGAGGTACGAGTAGCTCGATGCTAGACACTGGATTAGTGTATGCCGCGAGGCGCCGAGAGGAGGGCGACGCACCGGACGTCATAACGCAGACGTTTTTGATTTTTGGTTCTCCTTATACCGCTTTGATTGATGTGGGTTCAACGCACTCTTATGTTGCCGTGAGTATAGTAGAGACCATGGATTTAGACTCAAATATCTTCTAGGCAGATGACCGTGATTAGCCCTCTAGGTCACTCTGTAGTAGTAGATAAACTGTTTAGAGAGGTACCCTTAGAACTCCAAGGGGTAGTGTTTCTCGCCGATCCGATGGAACCGCCGTTTGGGGAGTTCGATCCGATTCTTGGGATGGATTGGTTGGTCAAGTACCGGCGAGGTTGGATTGCGCGCCAAGCGCATGGTTCTTAAGACGGTCAAGGGTGAAGAGGTGGCTATGATAGGTAATAGGAGAGATTACTTATCAAATGTGGTATCCGCTCAAAGCGCAGAAGATGGTCGAGGAAGGGCGTGTGAAGCGTATGTAGTTCATGTGTATGCCTTGGAGGCTAAGGAGTCCTTTGTGGAGAAGGTTCGCACTGTTAAGGAGTTTGGCGATGTTTTCCCGAGGAGCTTCGGGTTTGCCGCGATCGCGAGGTGGAGTTCGGGATTGATCTGTTATACCGGAATCGCGCGCGGTGTCTATTGCTCCGTATAGGATGGCGCCAAAGGAATTGGTGGAGCTTAAGGCTCGATCCGTGGAGTTATTGGATCGAGGTTTTATTAGGCCAAGTGTTTCGTGGGTGCGCCATACTCTTTGTCAAGAAGAAAGATGGCACGATGTGGATGTGTATAGACTACCGCTTGATTGAACAAGTCGACGATTAAAAACAAGTATCCATTGCCACGGATAGATGATTTGTTTGATCATTTGAAGGGTGTCGCGGTATTCGAAGATCGACTTGAGGTCCAGGTATCACCGTTAAAGGTTAAGGAGGCGGATATCCATAAAACAGCGTAAGCCGGACTCGGTATGGGCACTACGAATTTCTCGTAATGCCATTCGGGTTGACTAACGCACCGCAGCAGCGTTTATGGACATGATGAATAGGGTGTTTCAAAGAATATCCGGATCAGTTTGTCGTGGTTTTCATAGACGACATCTTGGTGTACTCAAGGACGAGGAAGAGCATGATAAGCATTTGCGAGTGGTGTTGCAAACTTTGAGGAAAAGCACTCTATGCTAAGTTGATAAGTCAAGTGCGAAGTTCGCCAGAAGTGACTTTCTTGGGTCATGTAGTGTCGGCCGAGGGGATTCGAGTAGATCCTCGTAAGATTGAGGCGATTTTGGATTGGAAGCCGCCTAAGTCGATGGTCGAGATTCGAGTTTTCTGGTTTGGCCGGATACTACCAAGGCTTGTTGAGGGTTTCTCGTTGATAGCAAATACCGATGACCAAGTTGCTTGAGGAAAGAAGTTCCGTTTGTATGGACCGAGAAGCGGCAGGAAAGCTTCGACAAGTTAAAGAAGATTTTGACCGAGGCTCCGGTTCTAATTCAACCCGAGGTGGTAAGGAATTCACGATCTTTGCGACGCATCACATACGGGCTTGGGTTGTGTGCTCGATGCAAGAAGGTAAGGTGGTGGCTTACGCTTCTGCACCGAGGCCACACACGAGGTCAATTATCCGACGACGATTTGGAGCTAGCACCGTAGTCTTCGCTTTAAAGATTTGGAGGCACTACTTGTGCGGAGAGAGATCGATAGTTTACATGCATCACAAGAGTCCAAGTATCTACCGACTCGTAAGGATTTGAATTTGAGGCGCGCAGATGGGTCGAAAGGTTGAAAGATTACGATCGCTCGATTGAGTATCATCCGGCAAGGCTAACGTGGTGGCGCACGCGTTGAGCCGTAAGGTTGTTTCGGACTTAAGAGCGATGTTTGCCCATTTGAGTTTGTATGACGATGGGAGTATTCGCAGAGTTGCGAGTTAAGCCTACTTGGGTTGAGCAGATCGTAGAGAAAAACAGATTATTGGATGAGGTTCGAGTGCGCGAAGGTTGCAGTGTGCAGGACGGTGGTTTGATGGTTACACCGCCTAGTGACGCAGGTTACGTGTTTTCGTGGTAAGGCTTGTATGCCTAAAGATGTTGAGTCGAGGCGTAAGATTCTTCAGACGCACATAGCAGTCCTCATGCTATGCATCCCGGAGGTAGCAAGATGTATAGGGATCTTAGAGAGCGATTTTGGTGGCCGGCTTGAAGAAGGAGGTGTCGAGTTTGTTGGGAAGTGTCCGACTTGTCGCCAGGTCAAGGCTGAACATCGCTTGCCGTCGGGTTTGCTTCACCTGAAGATTCCTCGGTGGAAGTGGGAAAGGATAACCATGGATTTCACGGTGGGTTACCGCCACGCCAAGCAAGAAAGATTCCGTTTGGGTAGTGGTGGATCGATCGACTAAATCACTCACTTTATTCCGGTGAGGTTGACTACTCACTTCGAAGCTTCAGCGGTCGTATGTGTCGAGATAGTGAGGTTGCACGGTGTGCGGTTTTCGATAATCTCGGATAGGGATCCCGATTCACGCCAAGGTTCGGAAAGCACCGCATCGTGCTCCGGGTACTCGTTTGGATTTTAGCACGGCTTTTCACCCATGATCGACGGGCAATCGAAAGGGTTATTCGTGATCTTAGAGGATATCTTTGAGAGGTTGTATCCGGATTTGTGAGGTAGTTGGGAGGAGTTTCTACCATTAGCCGAGTTTGCCTACAACAACGATTTACCAAGCGAGCATCAAGATGGCACCGTATGAGGCGTTGTATGGTAGGAGGTGTCGCCACCCACGTGTTGGACGGAGTTGGGTGAACGCCGCTTGTTGGGACCCGAGTTGGTTGTTCTTTGAGACCGAAGGCAAGCGTTGTCGATTCAGTCTAGATTGAAGGAAGCTTCGGACCGGCAAAAGTCTTATGCCGATCTTAAGCGAAGAGATATAGAGTTATTGTGGGGATCGAGTGTTCTGAAGGTCTCGCCTTGGAAAAAGGTGTTGAGGTTCGGGAAGAAAGGCAAGCTAAGTCCGAGGTTTATTGGGCCGTATAAGGTATTGAGACGAGTTGGACCGAAGAGCGTATCAACTTGAGTTGCCAGCAGAGCCGAGTCGATTCATGACGCGTTTTCCACGTTTCGATGCTTCGAGGTATCGCTCGATCCATCGCATGTAGTAGCAAGTGGAAGAGATCGAGGTAAATCCAGATTTGACCATGGAGGAGGAACCGTGCGATTCTTGATCGAGATGTGAAGGTTTCCGCGTGAAGAAGTCTGTGCCTTTGGTTAAGGTTCTTTGGCGGAATCATGGCGTAGAAGAAGCGACGTGGGAACCCGAGGATACGATGAGACAAAGAATACCCGCAACTCTTCTCGATCGTGTAATTTCGAGGTCGAAATTATTTTAAGGGGGTAGAACCGTAATATCCGGGTTAGGGGCTGTTTTGTTGTTGCATGATATTGCATGTGTCTAGTGTTTGCGTGGCTATTTTTATGTTTTGGGGGCTTAATTGAAGTCTAAATGTATGCCCGAGTGTATTGGGAAAATTTTGGTTCTTGGGTGTTAAGTGAAGGAGTTGAGGAAGTGGGGTTTTAATTTATTTACGGTATTTCTTAGCACAAATGAAGAGTCGGCAAAATGGCAAGGCATGCGTCACTTGGGAGCTTGTGTGGCGTCATCTTCTGTGTGAGGGAGGTCCAGTGTTCGAAGCTGTAGAGTCCCCATTTTGTCACTTATTTTTGGACGGCATGGAGGAAGAGGTTGAGAGCAATTTGGATTCTACCTTGGACCAAGTCTTCACATTCAAATGGTGGGTGGAGAGTGGATTGAGGAGGAAGACTTGTTCAACTCATTTGAAATGGGTGGAGAGGAGTGTTTGGGGGGATATGGCCGAATGTTGGGGAAGTGGGGAGTGTTTGGCCGGTTGTGGTAAGTGAGTAGGAAGGGGGGTGCCGAATTTCATTTTTGGCATTTTGGTGTTTCGGTCAAAAGTTTATGAGCAAACTTCTTCTTTTTGTCTTTAGTCTAAGCCGAAAATTCTAAAGAGTCTTGCCTCAGTTTCTTTGTTTTGTTTGGAACCGAAAGTCCAAGTAGTCTTATTGCCGAATTTGACTATTGTTTTCTCTCAATATCCTTTGACAAGCCGAACCTAGCATCCCATCTCCATTTTCTTCTCTTTTTGAAACCTTGTGTTTCTAAACTCCATCTCTCCAAACCATTCTTTTCCATTTCTTCTCTTGCTAGCCGAAACTCAATTCACTAAAAGCACATCTTCATCTTCTTTCGTTGACAACCGAAACTACCTTCATTCCATCCACTTCTCTTCTTCTCAATTACCTTTGCCGAAATTGCAAGAGAGAGTTCTTCCATTTTTTCATCTTGAAACCGAAAGACCAAACCTCTCAAGAACTTTGCCGAAATTTGCTTGTTTTTCTCCTAACTTTCTTTGCTAGCCGAATGCTCCTTCCCATTTTTCTTCTTTCTTTTCTTGTGTGTTGAGTCGAAACCATTACCCTAGTGTTCTCATATCTTCTTTCTCCTATTAGCACCTTGTTGGCCGAATCTCTTTTGTTCTCTCCTAGTGTGGTTGACCGATTGGTGGTTGGTGTTGGGGTAAGTTCTTGGCCGAATGGCCATTTCCCACTTCTCTAAGAGCTATGTTGTTTTCGGTTTGACTAAGAGCCTATGTTGAATTCGGTTGGAAGGAATAATCATTTGTTGAACATTTCGATATAGGGCATTCGGGATTCGGAGCAGTCGACAAAACTTTTATCTGGATTTGATTGATCGGTAGGTGTTGGTAAGATGTTATTCATGGGTTATTCATTTAGTCTTGATTGAGTCTAAGGTTTCAAGAGATTAACTATTTGTCTTAATAGGGTGTGCCGATTGTTAAAGAATAACCACTGTTGGTTCGAGGTTTGGTAGGAAACCAAACCATCTGCAAGGTAAGGATTAAGCGATACACCCTTTGGTTTAATTGGTCATAGCCGAATGATCTTGGTTACTAACCCCTGGTTTGGCCGATTCTAGGAGCAAGTTGATCGAGGGTTTTAGGCGGGTCTTTGGGATTTAGACTTGCGATTTACGGTGTGTAAACTAACACACTATGCTTAGTAATATTGTTATTAAACCTGGTTGCCTATTTAAAACTATGACAGCATGATGGATCATTGGATACCCAAATGGGGTATGTGTGCGTATCCGGGTAAGTCAGTATTGTTACTAGATTATCGATGATCTATATGGTATCATGACTATGTATGTATGTGATATGGGGCATGAGTCAAACATATTAGCATGATATGCATGACTTGTATGATATGCATGATTACATGAGTATGGTATGTTGATGGGTGATAATGAGTGGAGGGAGCATGATATTTTGTGCCGACGAGCACCGGTGTTTTGGTAACACACCTTGTGGCTTTGGGTCACCAAAGTGCTTTGGTAGCACATTTGTGTCTTTGGGACACCGAGGTTGGGCACCTCATTGCGACTTGTCCTCGTGGTTAACACCACTGCGTGGGTTGGCCCCACATGAGATATGGGATCGTCGCTAGTGATTGGGTATCACACGATGGGTTGGCCCCATCATTCGATTATTGTGATCATGCGGTCACCAGTGCTTTGGTAGCACATTTGTGTCTTTGGGACACCGTGAGGTTGGGCACCTCATTGCGACTTGTCCTCGTGGTTAACACCACCGTGGGTTGGCCCCACTTTGAGTTATGGGATCGTCTCGCTAGTGATTGGGTATCACACGATGGGTTGGCCCCATCATTCGATTATCGTGACTACGGTCACCGGTGCTTGGGTAGCACATTGTGTCTTTGGGACACCAGTGTTTTGGTAACACATTGTGACTATATGTCACAGTGGTTTGGCACCACCGGTGGTTTGGTACCACATGGGGTAGAAAAAGGAGATACTGGATGGTTAGGATCGGGTTGCATTAATTATGTTGCTATGTATGATGTGTTAGCATGTTGTTTCATCGGGAGCGGGATTTATGCATCTGAGTCACTCGACTCACCCTCTCCTTTGACATTTCGGGTGACTCGAGGCGCGGACATGGAGCAAGGATGGACTCGGGTGCTCATGCCATGCTTGATAAAGTTTTACCTCAACACTAACATTTGGGTACTTTAGTTAAATTATCGTTATTTGGTTTTAATTTGGATTTGTAAAAGGCCTTTAAATTTTGTTTTATGGTGGGTATGTTTTAATTAGATTCTCAAACTCGCTTAATAATTAACTTGGCATGAAATTTTACTAAAACTTGGAAAGACAACGTTTTCAAAATTATATCGCAATGTGTTTAAAACTATACCATCGGGTATCTCGCTATGTTTCGTTATTCAATAAACTCAAATGATTTTTAAATCAAACTCGATTTGCTACTAAGTCTAGAAGGTTTCAAAACGGCACTAAGAAACTAGTGGAAGTACTAAAATGAAATCAACTCGTTTTAACTATATACTCGGATAAGTTTTCAAAATCTAACCAAACAAGCCTACTCAACTTTCCTCAAATTCACTATGTTTTCACCCCACTTCTAAACGAAAAAAAAACTGGTCACTCAAAGACGTTCTTCCCCGTAACATACCAGATTCGGGCGTGGTGTCTTGTCCGGGTTTGGGGTGTTACAAGTCTGGTGGTTAAGTGGTGTATTATTATGGTGGAGGCTTTGTGTTCGAATCCCTGTGCAGGCAAAGGTATTAATTTTTTTGCTCAGATTTCGGGATAGAGTTGTGCAATGGGGGGATTCTGAGTAGTTGGATGTGAAGTGGGAATTAGGGGAGAAGATTAAGGGATTTTGGGGGTTATTGGGATTTTATTTTATTTTTTTCCTATAACCGAATTTTGGCTCCCTTTTCCAAAAAAAAAAATTTATGCCGTCTATTCTTCTCCCTCTCCTCTTGCCGAAATTCTCTGAGTTTTTCCATCTTTCTCTTCTTTTTCTTCTTCTTGATTTTTCCCTAATCCATTTATTTTCCTTCGTTTTCATACGCAGTTAGTGCTCGCTTAGTTTTGGTAAGTGTTTCTCTTTGTTTCTGTCATGAATCTCTTAGCGACTGAAGTGGTAATGTTTTTTCTCTGCGATTTGGGCGTAGGGGGAGGCTCGGACTGGTGAATTCAGTGTTCTCGTTTTAACAATAGTTAAACGGAGGGTTATCGTTGGCGGTAAGTTGGGTTTCTGTTCGTTCTTGCTTGTCAATTCACTTGTAAATCCGTTAAATTGATGTTGAGTATCTTGATTTTAGGCCTTGAAGTGCTCGGGAGTTATTAGACATCAAAATGATACCAGGTGTGTACCCGAAACGCAGAAAACGGGGTTCGACGAAAAGCCGAAATTGCTTGCTATAGGGAAATAAGAAAAATAAGAGAAAATGATGCGAAAGATTGTAGAGAAAGGAAATAAGGGTGTTAAAAACTAGGAAATCAACATTTTGCACTAAAACAGTTTTGGATAGCAGCAGAAGTATAAATTTGAAAAATCATAAAAAATATTGTAAATTGAGTTA
Organism: Gossypium sturtianum; assembly: GCA_025698515.1. Taxonomy (NCBI): domain Eukaryota; kingdom Viridiplantae; phylum Streptophyta; class Magnoliopsida; order Malvales; family Malvaceae; genus Gossypium; species Gossypium sturtianum. The sequence continues at coordinate 129,134,740 of CM046949.1, read as the reverse complement.
GAGGTTGAATAAAATATGAAGTTAAATTTTATTGAGTCTAGTCTTTCATGCAAGAAACAGTGTAAGCAATGGAATTCTAAATCATGAGTTATAATAAATTTTGTGAGACAAGGTCAGAATGATTTCGGGTTCCCCTGTTCTGACTTTGTAAAATTATGAAAAATTGTAAAAAAATAATTATGGGCTTAAATTTATATTTTTAAATCCTTAATGAGTCTATTTTCAAGAGAAACAAACGGAAACATCATCTAAATTCCGTACTAGGAGATAAATAATTTTTAGTAAGGAAAGGTCGAAGCTGTCAAACAGCAGAATAGAGATAACTTTAAAGATTTTACTCTACTTATTTGATAAACTATAAATTCTAAAAAATTTATGGTAGAAAGGTATTTGAGTCTAGTTTAAAAAACATTAAGCATATCTTAATTTGGAATTTTGTAGCTCAAGATATAAATAATTTAGTGATAATGACTCAAGTAGACAGCTTTGAATGAACATATAAGTAAATAGTGAAAACATATATGAGTATTGAGCTAGCATGGGTTACTTTAAAAATGGATCACACGGCCAAAGCCAATTTGGGCCGAGTGGGCCACACGGGTGTGTGGGCTCACACGGGTAGATCACATGGGCATGTGGGCCCATTTTTACCGAAATGTTTTTAAGGTTGCACGGGTCGCCCAAGTCGATTTGTGAACCTCATTGTAGGATCGTAAGCGCTACTTAGACCCCTAAATGTGTGAAATTGATGAATGATATCTCATGATCTTGGGCATGTTAATATCTGAACTGAATATTATGTACTGAAATGGCATAATAGCATGTCATCCATTGTGTGTTGCATTGCATTGGGTTGGGGTTGTTATTCGGAGGAAGTGTACTGAAAGGCTTTAAGCCTAATTTATCGTGACTTAGCCGCAAACTCATCAGACAGCCGCATTCTGCACTACTTGGAGTGTAGGGATGGGTGGGTTAATTATATCCCCACATGGAGTGTAGGGTTGGACGGAGATAGTGTGTAGAGGCTAGTTGGGTAGGATTTTTGCTCGCATAATCATAAGTGCGCTATCGTCATCGTGATGGGCTAAGGCCCAAATCATCATCGATCATCAAAAGGGCTTAGGCCCAAGACTGTTTCAAGCGTAATCGTGAATATTGATTATTTGTTTGTTTCTACGGGATTACACACTGAGTTTACGTAAACTCACCCTTTTTGATTAATGTGCACAGGTAATCCCCAGACTTGACGGATCGGTGCAGCGGAGGACTCGATGGTGGCCACACGTATTTTAAACTGTTTTAATTTCAGTTTTGGTATTTATTTCTTAATTATTTTCTGGGTTATTTTTATGTAAATTGAACTTTTTGGACTGTTTGCTTTTATTTCGGATTTTAGACTGTTTTCGTGGATTTAAAAACTACACAAACTCAACGAACAAACTGTTTTCTCTAAAACAAAGGGGTTTTTCTAAGATGGACGGATTTACCTAATTAACTCGATTTTTCATAAAATAAATGATTTCTAAAGCTTCCGCTATGAATTGTGTTTTAAAACAATCGATTAAATAAGTAAGCGATTTTGGAGTCAACAAGAGTAAATAAATGAAAACGGTTTTATCGTAACAACTTAGTTTCAACACGCTATTATGTGACATCGCCAGATTCGGCCATAACGTCTAGGCCGGGTTTGGGGTGTTACAGTGGATCTTTAATTTTGAGTTGAAATCAAAATATTAATGGATGTCTAAGATTAAAATAGGTCTAATAAGAGGTTTTTAATCTTAAACCAAAAAATACAAACACGTTTTATGGATCAATTTTGAGAAATTCTAATTTGATTAAGAACATGGATGATTGTTCTGGAAAATTATGAAACAGATTAAATGATGAAATTAATACTTATAATACATGTTATTGGACTATGAATGAAGATTAAAAATGGTTTGAGGTGTTGAAAAGGGAGCTTAGTTGAGGAATTCCATATTTCAGCTTAGTTGTGCAACATCGGTAAGGTAGTTTAGAATAATGATTTAGATTCATATACTTTAGCAAACTTCGTGTTACTTGTTGCTATTGTTAGCTTGTAGCATACTTTGCCTCTGTTAAAGCTCCACATTAAGAGGAGGAATGTGCAAATCAAAATTGAAGCTCAAACTTGCTTGTTTGAACACTTTTTTTTTTTTTTTGCTTAAAGAGCTAAGTGTGGAGGTGAGTGATATTAAGGGTAATTTGGTAAATTGGTCTGATTATGTGTTAAACTAAAGGTTTAATTGGTGTTATTAATGACTTAATTGCATATTGGATGGTTGGATTTGCAAAAATAGGTTTTATTTTATAAAAGTGCAAAATGAAAATTGGTTTGGTAAGTTGTGTATTATGCTTTTAGCATGATTAAATTGTATGGAATAAATTAATATTTGGAGCATGAATTGTTGACTTATTGAACAATTGATAAAGGTGTTCTAATTGGTATATGAATATTGGGAAAATGGTATTTGCTATGCTTAATTTTATTAATGTTAAAATTGCTTAGTAACATGCTTTTACTTGCATTTTAACATCCTAAATTAAGTTATTAAACAACATATTGTATGCCTTGTATGTATGATTATATTGGCAACATTGCATGGTGGATCAATTGGTTATAGTTGGCATGCCATAGGATTTGTGAGTACTCACCACTATTTGTGATATTGTGAGCATATGGCTCTTGGTGGACTAATTTGTTTGGAGTAGATAAGGGAGTGTTGAGCTTGAGTCTCCACTCATCGGGTTATTTGAGGCGCTATAAGGGAATGTGTGGCTTCGGCCCGCTCAATTCAGAGGACTGTATTTGATTTGTGGGAGTTCAGAGATCCGTTTATCCAATGTATGATCACACGTTTACTTATTGCCATGGATGTATTATGCCAATATAATTGATTGATTGTGCCAATATAATTGAATGTTTATGTGTTAAAAATTGATTTTACATGCCATGGAAAAAAATTGATTCTTAATTCTTGAAATAGCATGTGATGTCATGGTGAAATGTTAACATGTTATGACTAAAAAGTTAATGCTTAATTGCTTTGATTTATGCATGATTGGGTACAAATTACTTAATGTTTTTACTATCATTCACTGAGCTTTTTAAGCTCACACCCTCACATTTCGTACAGAGAATTTTTAGGCGTAAGGAATCGAGAAGCAAGTGCAAGGGCGATCCAAGAATAAGGCTCAGTAGTGGCTTAAGAAATTTACTTTAGAGACTATATAGGGGCATTGTGATGCTTTTGGGACTAATGTTATTTTACTTGTAATGGACATTGGACTTTAATTTTGGTGATTTTATAATTTATTTAATACATGATTTTATGTCTAATTGATGTTTGATTTATGGTATGTTGATGAGTGTTCGTACGGTGGTTGATAACACGGTGTATGAAGCATGTATTTTATACTAACAGTGTTTAATTGAAGCTTACCATGGAGTGGATTGCTTGCGACTAAGGTATTTAGCTTGTGTGAATTAATTGGTGTTTGCTAAACGTGTAATTGGGTGTTAAATTTTGATTAATTGTTGCATATTTGTTGTAAATAAATTAAATTGGAGATGTGTGGATGTTTATGGTAATTAATTGCAGCTATTTCAAGTTTAATGGGTAAGTAAAATATGTAAAATCGGGTAATTAAAATGAATTTTTGACAAAATAGGTGTAGTAGTTTGCACACGGGCGTGTGTCTTTTCACACGGGCTTGTGGGTTTTTGGGGTTTGATTTTTGGTTTTTGTAATCTATTATTCTAATATGCTTAATTAATAATTTAGTCCTAAAAGTTGATTAGATTATTTGAAGCCTTTAATGATAGGGAAACTTTGTAATATTTTAGGATTAGACTTGTAACTGTTAATATTTGGTAGAAACACTCTTAATTTTTAATTTGGAAAATGTACTAAAAGTTTGTAAAAGTTAGGATTTAGTCCCTAATAATAAAACTTGAATTAGACATAGTAAATGAACTCGAATTAAGCTGAAATTTTTAGAGCTTACATAATTTGAATAAAAGAAGGTCGGTAACTATTTAGAAATAAAATCGGGATAGTTTAACCTTAGGTGGTAAAATGACCAAAATACCTTTAGGTTTAAATACTTAGAAAAAGTTTTAAAATGGTTCACAAATTACTTTTGCATTAATATATGATAGTTAATTAGTCATAAATGAGGTGTTATAAGGTTGAGGTGTGCGTCGGGTGGTCGTTAGCTGGAGAGTCGCTTCGATGACTAATGAAACGCTTTGAATTTAGGTCGGCCCGTCCCGGTCGGGTTTGGGGTATCACAATTCCCACATATAAATATCCCTATTCCCTTCCTCATTTCACACGCCATTCATTCCCACACATCTCTCTCTTTCACTCACTTTCTCTCTTCCATTCCCTCTTTTGTTTTCTCATTTTTCTTGTTTCATTCCCTTCTCGATTTCCCTCTTGAAAAACAGATTTCATCCACCTTGGAGTAGCAGCATTCAATTGTTCGTGAATGCCTTGGATCGACAGAACAACAGAGAAGGAGATGAGCGCACTAGTCTGGCTTCGAAGAAATACTAGATTTGCTTTCTAATTCCCTTCTCTTTAATTTTCTTGTTTATGTTGTGATCATGAACATGGATATTTTTTGTGTTGTTATTCTTGATTTAATTAAAATGACTTGAGTTTAATTCGTGTTAGATTGATTGCATTCTGTCCACTTAAATTATTATAATCGTGTTCGTGTTGTTATTAGGCCTTGGTAATTTGTTCAATTAAATAAAATCATGTCTATGTTGTACTTGCATTATAGTTGTAAGGTAATAAATGAATTAATTATTAATCATATTGAAATTATAATTAATTGACACATTATTTAATTGGTGCATGTTTAATCTTCTAAGGAATCTGAAGGTTAAATTAGCGACGGTATTAAACGGTACATTAGTCTTGCATAACTTGCAATATTATTGTGATTAAATTGTTTCAACATAGGACTATGTTGTTACTTCACTTAATCTTATACTTGCTTATGAAAATTGATTAATTTTTTGAATTGACATAGTAATATGTTCAAGAGATTAATTGGTTTAGTAAGTTTGTATGTGCATTAGTTAGCAAAATACAAAGTTGCCGTGAAATTATTCGTAACAGCATGAACATGAGTTTAGTAATTTTAAGTTAAATAATGTAATTGATCTAACACATTTATGTCATCTTGATTAAAACTCGTCTTTTGAAATCGTGCATTGGAATTTTACTTTTTATTTTTCTTAGTTTAATTACTTAGTTAATTTTTAGTTTTTATAAACACTTCTTCAAATAAACATATTTTTCTTTCACCAAATTGTTTAAAGTTGCATTTCATAAATGTTTTTCTTTCACAGTCCCTGTGGGTACGATAACTTGACATTTACTTGTCACTTTATTACTTGATACGATTGTGTACACTTGCACATTTTTGTCGTTCCAAGTTTTTGGCACCATTGTCGGGGACTATTTTAAAAGACACTATTTTTGAAATTGTTAATTTTACATTTTGGTTAATTTTCCTGTTTAATTTTAATTTAATCATATTTTTTTGTGATTGTTTTAGGTGTTTATGAGTATTGATTGAATTGTTGACTTACTCCTCGTAGACCCTGAGATTGAAAGGACCTTTCGACAAAGAAGAAGATAGGCAGTCCAGAGAAGGACCGAAGAGATGAACTTTGAAAATCAAAATCAAGGAAATATAGTAAATTATGCTCAAAATCCTATCCTTACTGCTGATGATAGGGATAGAGCTCTAAGACAATATGTTGTACCGTTGTTTCATGAGATTACTCCGGGGATTAGGAGACTCGAAATCAAGGCATAACAATTCGAACTGAAGCCAGTCATGTTTCAGATGCTTCAAACAGTGGGCCAATTCAGTGGAATGCTAATTGAGGATCCTCACCTTCACTTCATATTGTTTATGGAGGTGAGTGACTCCTTCAAGTTAGCCAGAGTACCCAAAGAAATACTATGATCAAAGTTGTTCCCATATTCACCAAGGGACAAAGCTCGAACCTGGTTGGACTCATTTCCACCAGATTCCATTACCACATGGTAAGAGTTAGCAGAAAGATTCCTTATGAAGTATTTCCCACCTAGCAAGAATGTTAAGTTGCGTAATGAGATCACTACCTTCCAACAGATGGATGATGAGTCCTTGTATGAGGCATGGGAAAGGTTTAAAGAACTATTACAAAGATGCCCTCCCTCATTGCATCCAATTAGAGACGTTTTATAACAGTCTCAATGCTCACACGAGGATGGTAGTAGACGCTTCTACTAACGGTGCTCTCCTTTCTAAGTCTTATAACGAGGTTTATGAAATCATCGAGAGGATTGACAGCAACAATTATCAATGGCCAACCAATCGAGTAGCATCAGGAAGACGAGTCGCTGGAGTACATGAAGTGGACGCTCTCACTTCACTCACATCTCAGGTATTCTCGATATCCTCAATGCTTAAAAACTTTACTACTAATGGGTTTAATAATTTTGCAGCTCAACCACTGAATCAATTCAAAAATGTAGCCTATGTTTATTGTGAGGAAGGGAACTTGTTCGAAGAATGCTCGTCAAACCCAGAATCTATTTACTACATGGGTAACCAGAACCAGAACCGAGGAAAGCAAGCATCGCAATCCAATTTTTATAACCTATCTTGGCAAAACCACCTGAATTTCTCTTGGAGTAACCAATGGGCTGGACCAAGTAACACTTATACACAACCTATATCAACCCAGCCACCTATATTTACCCAACAAGTTCAGAAATCAACTCAAGCTAAACCTTCCAATAGCCTAGAGAACCTATTAAAGGCATATATGGCAACGCCACTTTAAGGAATTTGGAGAATCAAGTGGGTCAACTTGTTACTGAACTTAGGAACCGACCACAAGGTGCTTTGCCTAGTGATACGGAGAATCCAAGAAATCTGGGGAAAGAGCATTGTAAAGCATTGACATTGAGGAGTGGAAAAACGTTAGAGCCCAACATTGTCGAAGTTGAAGAAGAGCAAGCTGATGCTCGAGATAAAGTGGAAGTTCAACCAACTGTTGAAATTCCAGCTTCACTAGAACCATAATCTGCAAAATTTGATAAGATAACTTCTGAACCAGTCAATTTCGATAAACTAGCACCTTTGTTAGATGCAAAAGTGCCACAACAGATAAAGTTTCTAGTTCAAGTTAAGAATCCTCCATCACCCTACCCTCAAAGATTCCAAAAGCAAAAACAAGAAGTCTAGTTTAAGAAGTTCTTAGATGTACTCAAGTAACTTCATATCAACATTCTGCTGGTCGAAGCACTTGAGCAGATGCCAAAATACGTCAAATTCATGAAGGATATCTTGTCCAAGAAACGAAGACTTGGAGAATTTGAGACGGTTCTGACGAAGGAACGCAATGCATATCTACAAGATAAACTACCCCCAAAGATGAAGGACCCTAGATGTTTTACCATACCTTGCAACATTGAGCAACTTATTATGGTAAGACATTATGTGATTTAGGTGCAAGCATCAACTTGATGCCCATGTCCATATTTAGAAAGTCGGGGATAGGTTAACTTAGACTTACTATGGTCACGCTTCAGTTAGCAGATCGATCTTTAGCACATCCAGAAGGAAACATTAAGGATGTATTGGTACGTGTAGACAAATTTATTTTCCCTACTAATTTTGTTATCTTAGACTTTAAAGCAGATAAATAGGTATTAATAATCCTAGAAAGACCTTTCCTAGCAACTGGAAGGACCCTTATTGATGTGTAGAAGAGCGAGCTTACTATGCATGTTCAGGACGATCATGTAACGTTTCATATTTTTAAATCTATGTGATTTCCTGATGCAATTGATGAGTGTTCTGAAGTACCTGAGTTATAGGATTTAGCTAGAGAATGGGAACTCAACTCTATTGAGGACCCATTAGAACAAATTTTGATGTCATACCCTCTAAGTGATGAAGAGGGGGAAGAATTCTTAGCTTTGCTAGAAGCTAACCAGAAGGGATTTAATTCGCAATCCTGTTTTGAATCTTTGGAATTAGAAAGCAGAGATTATGTACAGCCAAAAGCGTCAATCAAGGATCCACCTAAATTGGAACTAAAGATACTTCCCTCGCACTTAAAATATGTTTATTTAGGTAACGCTTTGACTTTGCCTGTGATTATTTCAGTAGAGTTAATTAAAGAGCAGGAAGTGAAACTTATTTCAGTGATGAAATAATTTAAGAAGGCTATTGGATGGACCATAGCCGATATCCATGCTATTAGTCTATCCGTATGCATGCACAAAATTATCCTAGAAGATGGCGAGAAAGGGACAATTGATGGACAACAAAGACTAAACCCCATTATGAAAGACGTGATAAAGAAAGAAATCATTAAGTGGTTAGATGCGTGTATAATTTACCTCATCTCAGACAGTTCATGGGTAAGTCTGGTCTAGTGTACGCAAAAAAAGGAGGTATTACGGTCATAGAGAATGAAAATAACGAGTTAATACCAACCAGAATGGTTACGGGATGGGGAATTTGTATAGATTACCGAAAGTTGAACAAGGCGACTAAGAACGGTCACTTTCCTTTACCGTTTTTGGATCAAATGCTGGATAGACTCACTGGGTGAGACTATTACTATTTTCTAAGTGGGTACTCAGGGTATAATTAGATCACAGTAGCACCAAAAGATCAACACAAAACAACATTCACATGCCCATACGGTGCATTTGCATTTATACGCATGCCATTTGGTTTATGTAATGCACCTGTTACATTTCAAAGATGTATGATGGTTATTTTCACTATGTAACATCCTAAAATTTGGAATTTTATGTGTTGCATTGTTTTTGGTGTTAAGCTAGTTAAATTATTAATTGTGTATGTTTAGGAGGTCCTGAAAAGACTCGGGGTTCATTTGGACCTAGTGAAAATTTTTGGCATTTAGTACTTTAAGGAGATGGAGTAAGTGACCTTAAAGCATATGGAAATAATTGAGTAAATAGCTAGCATAAATGAGCTATTGGTAAGAAGGTTAAGGCGCCACATGTAGTACCTTGAGGGAAGAGGTTCGAATCCCTTTGTGTGTAATTTTTGACTTATTTTTTTGCACTCTTTCCTTAAGTGTCGGCCAAGAGGTATTTATGGCAAGTTTGACTTCTTTATTTTTGGTAAGGTGGCTAAGGAATTAAGGAAAGGTTGAGGTTGGGGAAAGGAATCAAAAGGAAAAGGCAAGTAAGGGGAACAAGTGGCTTATTTCATGGAGAATGCTATGGAAAGTATGGTTGGCAAAATTTTGACCCTTATGGCAATGCATGTGGACGGTTTTGGGGGTAGATAGGTGGCTGAAATTTTACTTTGGCTTTTGGTAGGGTCTTGGTATTGTTTTGGGTCAAAAATCTCATTTGCAACTTTAGTGTCATCTTCTCCCAATTTGCTATTCTCTTTGCCGAAATCTTCTAGCACAATAGTGCAATTTTCTTCTCTTTGGATTGGTCACATATTCACCTTTTGTCCATCTTCCTTGATAGCCGAAACTTCAAGTTGATTATAAGCAAATTCTTCTTCTTTCTTCTTGATTGCCGAATGCACCAAAACCATTGAGACAAAATTTTTCACTCTTTATTCCTTGAAAGAACCGAAACCCCAAAAATACACCTTTTTCATCTTTCTATTCCTTTTTACAAAAGTTTACAAACCTTTCTTTTTCTTCTCAAAATCTATACCTCCATAGTCGAATATCATTGTTCATTTCCTTCATAATCGAAACCTTTTCATCATTCTTTCTTTCTTTCTCATTCGAACTATCACTTATTCCTTAATCCATCGGTAAGTGTTATTTCCAATATTTTATTTTATTTCTCTTAATGCCGAAATATTGTTTTGGTTTGGATGGTCATTTTGACCGAGATCACCACCTTCTTTCTTTCATTCGAAATCATTTTCTTCCTCGTAGAGATATAGTGGAAGGCCGAAACTTGGATTTTTCTGAAGTCATCATATCATCGCTAGAAGTCGATTCTAAAATATTTTAGGTAAGTGTTATTCAAGGATTCTATAAATCATTCTTTATTCGATAATATGGTGATGATTAACCGATATTATTCATAGGGGTTAAATTGCTCAATCTACCAAATCATTGGTCATTCAGAAATTAGTGGTAAGCCGATCTTCACCATTTCGATAATCCATATTTTATTGTAATACCGATTGTGTAAGATCTAACCGAATGGAAACTTGTGGTACTGATTCGAATGGGAAGTCGAGTGGAGATCTAAAAAGGAGCGGATTAACGATCCTTACTCCTAAATTCAAGCGAAGGGCTGTATTGGTGATTCGAGATTTTCCACCGGGTTGTGGACCGTCAATCGAGGAGAACCGAAAAATCGTAGTTATTCACGATCCCGAGGGCAAATTTTAGATCGTTTGTTTTAAAGTAGATTTATTAAATCGCGTACGTTGACTAATCGAGCGTTATAAAATTTTAGGTGTCGATGATCGAGAGAGCGTAGTGCTTACCGTAATCAGGTGTGTAATCTCACACCGTTTTCCGTGGGTTGGAGATTAATGTCATATTGATAGTAAACCGTTTGATTAAAATTGTATTAGGTGAAACCGGGAAAATTGGCTTAGTTCTCATATGATAAAATTGATAAAATCGATAAAATTGTTATGTGGGCCAAAACGATATATTTTGTTATGTGGGCCAAAACGATATATTTTGCTATGTGGGCCAAAACGATATATTTTGCTATGTGGGCCAAATCGATATATTTTCTATATGGGCCGATCTGAAAATTTGCGAAATGGGCCATGATGATATTCTGCTTAATGGGCCAATTTGATAAATTGTTATAATGGGCCATAATTTTTTGTAATAAATATCCGAATAAACTATTGTAATTTATTATGCATTATATACATGAATTGCATGGGATGGGATAATGATGAAGAGAAGTTTTGGTAGCTCTGCTACATAATTTTGGTGGCTCGCCACAAATCGAATGGTGGCAATGCCACGTAAATTCTGTTATTTTGGTGGCTTGTCCACAATTATATTTGATATAAATGGCTTAATGCTGCGATTGGTGTGTTGGCGGGGTGGGTTGGTGATGATCACCCACGTGTGTGTTGGTTGGTACGGGTGGTGTGTAGGGGATGGAATACTAGGCTTGGTTTGGGAATTGCATTACATATTCATGTTATATTCATTACATTATTATTATTGTAAATGGGCTTAGGCCCAAATATTTGCTTAATGGATTTTGGCCCAGTGGACAACGGTAAGTGGGTTGCACATTGAGTTCTAGTAACTCACCCCGTTTTCCTTATCCCTTTCAGGTAATGATCAATGATGGAGACTTGGGTCGTGGATGACTTGGTGGAGGCCATACTTAAAAACGGTTAAATTTGGAATTTGGATTTCTTTTAATATTTTGAATTACTTTGCTATTTTGAATTAAGGTTGTAATAAGGCCTCTGGATTAATTTTTGTTTTGTTTATTGTTGGAAGAATTCATAAACTGCTTTAAGCATTTCAAATTTAGGATTATATTTTTCTAAAAACTTAAATAAACGTTTTATTCAAAAATGAATATATAAAAAGGATTTCATAATAATTTCATATTTTTAACTCGGAAAATTACTCTTATGATTTTCATCAATTCTTTTCGAAAAATATCTTTAATTTCTTTTAAAATTTTCTCGAACTGTTAACGATATTTTCAAAATTTTGATTTATAAGATCTTACATCTCAAATTGTTGATTTATCAATCAAATCTTTTACTCAATAAATACTTCGTCAAAATTTTGAAATCTGTTTTACTTAAAAAGGAATCAAAGTATATTTATTTTGTGTGACATGTCAAATCTGGCCTTAACGCATAGGCCGGGTTTGGGGTGTTACATTTTATGGTATCAGAGCCCGGTTCAAAACTCGGCTGTGGTTTGGGTTCAAAAACATTTTTTTCTCTGAACTGTTTTGAAATGTAAAATTTAGAACGTATATTTTTAAGGGAAGTATGGCACCACGGGTATCCGGCACCAAGTCAAGTAAGTGTATGTTATTGTATGATTATGATTATTGTGATGTGACTATAGGAACACTCTAGAACTTTTAGTTTTAGATGTTGAAACTATAGAGATTGAGACTATAGGATGTGTTTATGAAAACGACTTTACTTCTTATACATCATAAAGCATTGGTTAATAAATATTGAAATAGTCTACTGATTCATAAGACTTTTAATCAGATTAAATCGAATTAGCCAATATGAGCGCTAGAGGACGTGGACGCGGTAGACGTGGCCGTGGTAGAGGCCAGTGCTAGGGGTTGCGCCCAAGCGTCGGGACATATGCCGAGAAATGGACGCACCTACGTCACCCGGATCAAACCGGATCACATGACCGTTTGAGGAGGACATTGCCTTGTCCCAAGCAATGTTGCGAGTCTTAGAAAGGGTTCTTTGGAGCTAGGCGGGCGGCGGCTCGTGGATCAATTTCGGAACGACTTAGATCAAGTGGTGCCGAGGTTTTTAGGGGTGTCTCGGGTGTAGCCCCAAATGTAGCAGAATATTGGCTCGAGGCAGTGGGACGGATCATGGATGATTTGGAGTGCACCACCAAGCGTAAAACCGAGAGGAGCCGTGTCCTTGTTGAGAGGCGAGGCATATCAATGGTGGCTTCATCGTTCGGGAGGGCACTCGGGCCGATCGTGTTACTTGGGATTTCTTCAAAACTGCATTCCAAGGAAAGTATGTTGGGGCTAGCTATGTGGATGCCCGGAGGAAGGAATTCCTTAATTTGGTCCAAGGAAGTAAGACCGTGGCAGCTTACGGCGAGCATTTCGTGTGCGAGTCGTTATGCTCGAGGTATTGTGCCAGCCCGACTACGAACGCTGCGTGCGTTTTGAGGACGGGGTTAAGTGATGAGTTGCGGGTATTGATAGCCCCACAGCAAGAAAGGAATTTTGCCACACTTGTGGAGAAAGCCAAGATAGCTGAGGAGGCTAAGCACTCGGAGCGGCGAAACCGAGAAAAAGATAGAGACAAGAACAAGAGGGACTTTAAGTACTCAGGTCCTGCTAGAGGGTTTCAGAAGAGGCCCAGGAATGATGAGCCAGTTCGAGTTAGGGCACCAGCTATTACCAATCAGATACAGCCATGTGCTGACTGCGGAAAATGACACTCGGGTGAATGCTGGAAGAGAACCGGTGGTTGTTTTAAATATGGTTCTAAGGACCATCAGCTTAAAAATTGTCCTCGACAGACCGCTCCGAATCAGGAAGCTCGTAACTATGACGCACAGCCAGTTAGAGGCGCTCAGCAGCCACCGAGAGGCCGTGGGCCAGGTCGAGGTGGTAATGGCAGAGGATGAGGTCAAGGTGCACCGGGTAGAGGTGCTGGTTTCAGGGGTAACGCGGAGGCGAGGCAGCCAGGGCTGGTTTATGCTGTCAGACGCCGAGAGGATGGCGATGCATCGGCGTGATAACCCCAGACGTTCTTCATATCGATGTACACATTCTATCGCTTTAATAGATATCGGATCCACCTATTCGTATGTTGCTAGTACTGTATCTGGAAACCTAAACATTAGATTTGAGATTTCTGCTAGAGAGATGATGGTAATTAGTCCTTTAGTATAGTCTGTGATAGTAAATCAATTGTTTAGAGATGTACCCTTAGAAGTGCAATGAGAAACATTTTTGGCGGACTTGATGGAACTGCCTTTCGGTGAGTTCGACCTTATTTTGGGCATGGACTGGTTGGTGAAACACCATGCAAACTTGGATTGTGCTGCAAAGCGGATGACGATAAGAACTTCAGAAGATAAAGAAGTGGTGATGATAGGTGAAAGGAGAAATTATCTATCGAATGTGGTATCTGCTTTAAAGGCAGAAAAGTTGTTGCGAAAAGGGTATGGAGCATTCCTAGCCTTCATTAGCGCGTTGGATGCCAAGGAAGTGTCAGTAGAAGGTGTTAGAACGGTGAAGGAGTTTTCAGACGTCTTTCTCGAGGAACTTCCTGGATTGCCTCCGGATCGGGAGGTAGAGTTTGGCATTGAATTATTGTCAGGAACGGCTCCAGTGTCCATTGCTCCATATAGAATGGCGCCGAAAGAATTGGCGGAACTTAAAGCTCAAATTCAGGAGTTGTTGGATCGGGGTTTCATTCGACCGAGTGTGTCACCGTGGGGAGCACCGATCTTGTTCGTCAAGAAGAAGGATGGGTCGATGCGTATGTGCATCGATTATAGGCAGTTGAATAAGTTGACGATCAAGAATAGGTATCCGTTGCCGAGAATCGATGACTTGTTCGACCAACTGTGAGGAGCTTCGGTTTTCTCGAAGATAGATTTGAGATCGGGTTATCACCAGCTTAAGGTCAAGGAGGCGGATATTCATAAGATGGCGTTTCAAACTCGTTATGGACACTATGAGTTCTTGGTGATGCCGTTTGGGTTGACCAATGCACCAGCTGCATTTATGGACATGATGAACCGGGTCTTCCAACCCTATTTAGACCGGTTTGTGGTGGTGTTCATAGATGACATCTTGGTTTACTCGAAGAATGAAGAAGAGCATGATTCACATCTGCGAAAAGTATTGCAAATATTGCGGGAAAAGCAACTTTATGCCAAATTCAGTAAGTGTGAATTTTGGCTGAAGGAAGTGACCTTCTTGGGACATGTTGTGTCGGCCGAAGGAATTAGAGTTGATCCCCGGAAAGTAGAGGCTGTGTTGGATTGGAAACCACCGAAGTCAGTGGCCGAAATTTGGAGTTTCTTAGGGTTGGCTGGTTATTATCGGCATTTTGTTGAGGGGTTTTCGTTGATTGGTGCACCCCTAACTAAATTGTTGCGCAAGGGAGTACCATTTGTGTGGTCAGATCAGCAGCAAGAAAGTTTCGAGAAATTGAAGAAGATTCTGACGGAAGCGCCAGTACTGATTCAACCTGAGGCTGGAAAAGAGTTTATTGTTTACTGCGATGCGTCACACACGGGCTTGGGATGTGTGTTGATGCAAGGTGGAAAAGTGGTGGCTTATGCATCTCGTCGATTAAGGCGCATACGAGGTGAATTATCCCACCCATGATTTAGAGTTGGCTGCGGTGGTGTTTGCTTTGAAGATTTGGAGACACTACCTATACGGTGAGAAGTCGATCATTTATACGGATCATAAGAGTCTAAAGTACCTCCTTACCCAAAAGGAGTTGAACTTAAGACAGCGGAGGTGGATAGAACTGTTGAAGGATTATGACTTCTCAATCGAGTATCATCCTGAAAAGGCTAACGTGGTGGCAGACGCGTTGAGTCATAAGGTGATATCGGATTTGAGAGCGATGTTCGCTCATCTCAGCTTGTATGAAGATGGTAGTATGTTAGCCGAACTTCAGGTGAAGCCTGCGTGGGTAGGTCAGATTAAGGAAAAGCAGTTATCAGATGAAAAGTTGGGTTCCTTATTTCAGCTAGTGGAAAGTGGTGTGGAAGGGGATTTTGGAATGAATAATGATGGAGTATTGTGTTTCCGCGAAAGAATTTGTATGCCCAAAGATTCGAAATTGAGACAAATAATTCTGCGAGAGGCGCATAGTAGCCCATATGCTATGCACCCTGGGGGAAATAAAATGTATCGAGACCTCCGTGAACAATATTGGTGGCCAGGGTTGAAACGGAAGGTTACTGAATTTGTGAGTAGGTGCTTAACATGTCAGCAAGTGAAGGCAGAACATCAATTGCCGTCGGGATTGCTACAACTGGTGAAGATTCCCTTATGGAAATGGGAACGGATAACGATGGACTTCGTTAGTGGGCTACCCTTATCGCCTACTAAGAAAGATTCTGTTTGGGTAATAGTGGATCAGTTGACTAAGACTGCCCATTTTCTACCTGTTCGTACGGATTACTCATTGCAGTTGGCCAAGTTGTGCATAGCGAGAGATTGTGAGGTTACATGGGGTACCAGTGTCTATTATTTCGGACAGGGACCCTAGATTTACATCACGGTTTTGGAAAGCCTTACATGAAGCTTTGGGAACCAAGCTTAATTTCAGCACGGCATTTCATCCTCATTCAGATGGTCAGTTGGAGAGAGTAATCCAAATTCTGGAAGACATGTTAAGGGGCTGTGTGATTGACTTCAGGGGTAGTTGGGAGGATTTCCTACCGTTGGCAGAGTTTGCTTATAACAATAGCTATCAATCCAGCATCCAGATGGCACCCTACGAGGTGTTGTATGGTCGTAGGTGTCGTACTCCTACTTGTTGGGTGAATTGGGGAGCGGCTTGAGTTATTGGGTCCTGAGCTGATATCAGAGATGGAAGAAAAAGTAAAGGTAATTCGGGCACGGTTAAAGGAAGCTTCAGATAGACAAAAATCTTATGCGGATCTAAAGCGTAAGGATATTGAGTTTGCGGTGGGAGATCAAGTCTTTCTAAGGGTCTCACCTTGGAAGAAGATCTTCAGATTTGGAAGGAAGGGCAAGTTGAGCCCTAGGTTCATCGGACCCGCCGTGTGTTGAAACGTATTGGGCGATGGCTTATCGCTTGAGTTACCTCTGAAGTTGAGTCAGATACATAGTGTATTTCATGTCTCAATGTTAAGGCGTCATCGATCGGATTCGTCTCATATAGTACCGGTAGAGGAAGTTGAGATAAGGCCTGACTTGTCGTTCGAGGAGGAGCCAGTGCAAATTTTAGATCGAGACGTTAAGGTGCTGAGAAGGAAGTCAGTACCGTTAGTCAAGGTTTTATGGCGCAATCACGGATCGGAGGAAGCTACATATGAGTCTGAGGACGTGATTCGACAGCAATATCCTCACCTCTTTTAATCAGGTAAATTTCGAGGACGAAATTTTCTTTAAGGGGGTAGAATTGTAACATCCTAAAATTTGGAATTTTATGTGTTGCATTGTTTTTGGTGTTAAGCTAGTTAAATTATTAATTGTGTATGTTTAGGAGGTCCTGAGAGGACTCGGGGTTCATTTGGACCTAGTGAAAATTTTTGGCATTTAGTACTTTAAGGAGATGGAGTAAGTGACCTTAAAGCATATGGAAATAATTGAGTAAATAGCTAGCATAAATGAGCTATTGGTAAGAAGGTTAAGGCGCCACATGTAGTACCTTGAGGGAAGAGGTTCGAATCCCTTTGTGTGCAATTTTTGACTTATATTTTTGCACTCTTTCCTTAAGTGTCGGCCAAGAGGTATTTATGGCAAGTTTGACTTCTTTATTTTTGGTAAGGTGGCTAAGGAATTAAGGAAAGGTTGAGGTTTGGGAAAGGAATCAAAAGGAAAAGGCAAGTAAGGGGAACAAGTGGCTTATCTCATGGAGAATGCTATGGAAAGTATGGTTGGCAAAATTTTGACCCTTATGGCAATGCATGTGGACGGTTTTGGGGGTAGATAGGTGGCTGAAATTTTACTTTGGCTTTTGGTAGGGTCTTGGTATTATTTTGGGTCAAAAATCTCATTTGCAACTTTAGTGTCATCTTCTCCCAATTTGCTATTCTCTTTGCCGAAATCTTCTAGCACAATAGTGCATTTTTCTTCTCTTTGGATTGGTCACATATTCACCTTTTGTCCATCTTCCTTGATAGCCGAAACTTCAAGTTGATTATAAGCAAATTATTCTTCTTTCTTCTTGATTGCCGAATGCACCAAAACCATTGAGACAAAATTTTTCACTCTTTATTCCTTGGAAGAACCGAAACCCCAAAAATACACCTTTTTCATCTTTCTATTCCTTTTTACAAAAGTTTACAAACCTTTCTTTTTCTTCTCAAAATCTATACCTACATAGCCGAATATCATTGTTCATTTCCTTCATAATCAAAACCTTTTCATCATTCTTTCATTCTTTCTCATTCGAACTATCACTTATTCCTTAATCCATCGGTAAGTGTTATTTCCAATATTTTATTTTATTTCTCTTAATGCCGAAATATTGTTTTGGTTTGGATGGTCATTTTGACCGAGATCACCACCTTCTTTCTTTCATTCGAAATCATTTTCTTCCTCGTAGAGATATAGTGGAAGGCCAAAACTTGGATTTTTCCGAAGTCATCATATCATCGCTAGAAGTCGATTCTAAAATCTTTTAGGTAAGTGTTATTCAAGGATTCTATAAATCATTCTTTATTCGATAAGATGGTGATTTTTAACCGATATTATTCATAGGGGTTAAATTGCTCAGTCTACCAAATCATTGGCCACTCGGAAATTAGTGGTAAGCCGATCTTCACCATTTCGATAATCCATATTTTATTGTAATACCGATTGTGTAAGATCGAACCGAATGGAGACTTGTGGTACCGATTCGAATGGGAAGTCGAGTGGAGATCTAAAAAGGAGCGGATTAACGATCCTTACTCCTAAATTCAAGCGAAGGGCTGTATCGGCGATTCGAGATTTTCCACCGGGTTGTGGACCGTCAATCGAGGAGAACCGAAAAATCGTAGTTATTCACGATCCCGAGGGTAAATTTTAGATCGTTTGTTTTAACGTAGATTTATTAAATCGCGTACGTTGACTAATCGAGCGTTATAAAATTTTAGGTGTCGACGATTGAGAGAGCGTAGTGCTTACCGTAATCAGGTGTGTAATCTCACACCGTTTTCCGTGGGTTGGAGATTAATGTCATATTGATAGTAAACCGTTTGATTAAAATCGTATTAGGTGAAACTGGGAAAATTGGCTTAGTTCTCATATGATAAAATTGATAAAATCGATAACATTGTTATGTGGGCCAAAACGATATATTTTGTTATGTGGGCCAAAATGATATATTTTGCTATGTGGGCCAAAACGATATATTTTGTTATGTGGGCCAAAATGATATATTTTGCTATGTGGGCCAAAACGATATATTTTGTTATGTGGGCCAAAACGATATATTTTGCTATGTGGGCCAAATCGATATATTTGCTATATGGGCCGATCTGGAAATTTGCGAAATGGGCCATGTTGATATTCTGCTTAATGGGCCAATTTGATAAATTGTTATAATGGGCCATAATTTTTTGTAATAAATATCCGAATAAACTATTGTAATTTATTATGCATTATATACATGAATTGCATGGGATGGGATAATGATGAAGAGAAGTTTTGGTAGCTCTGCTACATAATTTTGGTGGCTCGGCCACAAATCTGAATGGTGGCAATGCCACGTAAATTCTGTTATTTTGGTGGCTTGTCCACAATTATATTTGATATAAATGGCTTAATGCCTGCGATTGGTGTGTTGGCGGGGTGGGTTGACTGATGATCACCCACAGGTGTGTTGGTTGGTACAGGTCTTTGTATAGCGGATGGAATACTAGGCTTGGTTTGGGAATTGCATTACATATTCATGTTATATTCATTACATTATTATTATTGTAAATGGGCTTAGGCCCAAATATTTGCTTAATGGATTTTGGCCCAGTGGACAACGGTAAGTGGGTTACACATTGAGTTCTAGTAACTCACCCCCGTTTTCCTTATCCCTTTCAGGTAATGATCAATGATGGAGACTTGGGTCGTGGATGTCTTGGTGGAGGCCATACTTAAAAGCAGTTAAATTTGGAATTTGGATTTCTTTTAATATTTTTAATTACTTTGCTATTTTGAATTAAGGTTGTAATAAGGCCCTGGATTAATTTTTGTTTTGTTTATTGTTGGAAGAATTCATATAAACTGCTTTAAGTATTTCTAATTTAGGATTATATTTTTCTAAAAACTTAAATAAACGTTTTTTCAAAAATGAATATATAAAAGGATTTCATAATAATTTCATATTTTTAACTCGGAAAATTACTCTTAAGATTTTCATCAATTCTTTTCGAAAAATATTTTTAATTTCTTTTAAAATTTTCTCGAACTGTTAACGATATTTTCAAAATTTCGATTTATAAGATCTTACATCTCAAATTGTTGATTTATCAATCAAATTTTTTACTCAATAAATACTTCGTCAAAATTTTGAAATCTGTTTTACTTAAAAAGGAATCAAAGTATATTTATTTTGTGTGACATGTCAAATCTGGCCTTAACGCATAGGCCGGGTTTGGGGTGTTACACACTAACATGGTTGAAAAGTATTTGGAAGGTTTTATGGACGATTTTTTAGTGTTTGGAGACACTTATGATGATT
Source organism: Gossypium sturtianum (assembly GCA_025698515.1). Lineage (NCBI taxonomy): Eukaryota > Viridiplantae > Streptophyta > Magnoliopsida > Malvales > Malvaceae > Gossypium > Gossypium sturtianum. Next base: position 129,114,574 of record CM046949.1, on the reverse strand, counting down.
GCTTAGCCAATCTAACCAAGGTACTAAGGCAGTGCGAAGAAACAAACCTTGTAACTAGGAAAAGTGTCATTTCATGGTACGAGAAGGTATTGTTTTGGGGCACCAAATAACGAGACATGGAATCGAGGTAGATAAAGAAAATGTAGATGTTATAGAGAAACTCCCACCTCCAGCATCTGTAAAGGGTGTTCGGATTTTTCTGGGACATGCCGGTTTCTATCGAAGATTCATCAAGGACTTCTCCAAAATTGCTAAACCCTTATGCAAATTATTGGAGAATGACACAACATTCAACTTTGATGAAGAATGTTTGAAAGCTTTTAATGATATGAAGAATTGGTTGGTTTCGGCACTAATTATCGTCACACCGATTTGGGATTTGCCATTTGAGTTAATGTGGGATGCAAGATCAACTTACTTTCATCATGTTAACATGTTCAAAATTATTTCCATGGCAACTCGATCCCTTATGGGTTTGTAAACCAAATTAAGTCCTCTCGGATCTTTTACTTAGTTAAATATGCATGTTACTGATCATACTAAACTAAGGGTTTCTTAGCATTTATGCAAGGTCACAGGGACATTTATGTTTGCAATAGTTTAACTACATAAATATAAAAACCATGTAAGATAATAGAGCTAACTAAAGATATTATGAACCTTAACTTAGACGGTTTTAAATACCTAAATTAAGCATTGCACTTTCCAATTATGCGTCTACTAGCTGTCGTCTGGTTAGGATTGCTCAGCTAATCTAAGTGCACCCAATCACGTATGAATGAAATGCATCATGATATTAATTGAAAACATAATCGACTAAAGCACATAACATGTTAACATGAATTAAATAAATCTCATTAAATTAATATAATCATCCTAGCATATAGGAATTAAAACTTCATAGTTGATGTCAAAAACATAAAACTCAAAGTAAACATGTTTAAAAAAAATGACAAGAGGAAAGAGTAAACTCCATTCAGTTCAATAGCTTTTTGGATCTATTCTGACTGACTCAATTTAGTAGCCTTCCGGATCTATCCTGACTGAGGTGTTCCTCCCTTCTGATTGAAGCTTCTTTTGCTAAGGGTTTAGAAGGTACCTGGCTAAAGATTACTTTTAACAAAGCTTTTGAGGCTAGATATTGGAGAGGGGATGGATGGTTATGTAAGGGAAAATGGGAGAAGGAATTGAGAGAAAAATATTAAGAGTGAGAGAGGAATGTTGAGTGATGAGAAATGATGGAAAAGTGAGGAATGACAATGTATTTATAGGTGAAGGTAAAGGTTTGAGTTTACTAAAAATAGGTTTAAATTTCCTTCCTTCCCTCTCTCATGTGGCTGGCCATGCTTCAAGGAAAAGGGATGACCAAATGGATGGTTTCAACAGAGAAGTTGTTGGGCTGAATTTTGATTATTTTCCAACTACAGGGACCTTTAATTAAATATCCCAAAACATATTTTGGGCAACCATCTTCAAGTGCCGAAATTGGGCTTTTAATTCCCCTTGTTGGATGGTTTTTTTTCAATCCAATAACTTAGCAAACATGTCCGTCTTTTATCACCTTTCTTTACTGGGTCAAGTAGTCAACCCCATGCCCAAAATTGCATGGTCTTGTCGTCCACATGGACAATTTGTGCATGACCATCTTTTATTTATTAAAATCATGTCTCCAATGGACCTCCTACATATTGAAAAATACATGAATTAATAAATTAACATGAATTAATATAAAATATGCATGAAAATAATGTAATTAAGCATAATTTCACATACTTTCTAAATTCATGTCTAAAATTACTAATTAAGTAAAATTCACTCATTTCAATAATAATTACTCAAGATAAACACAATAATTAAGTAAACAGGTGGTAAAAATATATAGAAAAACCCTATATAATTTCGAGTTTACACACCCCCAAACTTAAACCATTGTTCGTCTTGAGTAATGTTCATGCATAGCACAATTTTTTTTGCTAAGGCAATTTTACAAAAATGATAAAGCAGCATCAATAAAATCATGCTAAAAATACTCTTTATTCATAAGTAGCTCGAATACAAATATTATTTCCAAAATTTGTACTAAGTACATCATAATGTCAACATGAATCATAGTTTGCAATAAACAGATTTTTGGTTAAGATAGGTGCAAAAGAATATGATAAAAATAAAAAAGATGTTAATGTGGCTTCTAATGTAGGTAATTTGCAATAAACAAGCCATTAAGTTAAGTTTCAAGGGTTAAATTTCATAAGGTTGGCTTGAAAGGCTCAAACGATAAGTGTGCCTATATCATATTAGAGTCTTATACCTCCTAGGATTTCGCCTCAAGAAAGTTACTAAGTCAATTCTAAAGACTTGAACCTTCATAAATGTCTATTTCTAAAGAATTCAAATTTTCATGGCAAATTCTACATAAGACTAAGATCATACAAGCATTCCACTATTCAATGATAACATAAGAATAACTTAAAATAAAAAATCATGCTTGCATTTGAATAGACTCATGAACAAAAATTATTTCTGAATATTCATTTATTTCAACATACTTAAGTAAAAAGATTGAAACATACTTTAAAATTCATACGAAATTGCCTTACCCCACTTTAAAAAGAAGCAATGCCCTCATTGCGAAAACAAAGTAATGAATGAAAACTGAACACCAGGTAGGATTGCAAGAAAAGAGAGGTGAGTCATAAAGGCTGCTTAAGTACAAAGTCTTTCTCAAAACCCAATCTTAGACATGTTCATTCCCATTACCACATCAATTTATTTTCTTTCTATTGAAGAGGCAATGAGCTTATTTTATTCATGCTTTCTATTTTATTATGCGAAAGCAAAATACTAAATAATAAATAAAAATAAACACCTAAAAAGAAATAAAAACTAAAGAAAAGAATTTCCCCCTTTTTATTTGTTTGACTTATCCTTCTTGTCTTCCTCCTTTGATGCTTCGACCTCGCTTTCTTTATCATCTTCCTTCTATGAATCGAAGATATAATCTAGGAACTCAAGAACAAAATAGTTAGAGAAGCTTTTAAAAGTATTTCTTACATAATCATCTCTAACTTTTGCATATTTCCAATAAGCTTATTGTTGGTTATGCATAAAATTCATCATATCCATCATAGTTGACAATTCTAATTTCTTCATAGTGCTTGAAGAAGTGGGCATTGGAATAGTTAACTCAAGATCAATACTTGGTTCAACCAGCTTTTCGGCATTTGGCTCATCTCTTGGTTTAGAGACTTTTGGCTCATTTATCGGTTCAGTCTCATTCATTCTTCCTCCGAATCTACCTTTTCCGTTTCAGTAACTGAGTTAGCGTCAGTTTTAAACTTGTTTGATGACTCATTTGTTTTTGGTACTGTCAACTCACTTGGTTCAATTGGATTTAATTCATGGACATTCTCCATTAACCTTTCAAGATCATGGGCTGTAATGCAACCTTGAACATATGAACCATTTAGATTTGCTTTTGTCTTAACTTGGGCCCTTAAGCAAAGCGAAATTATCAAGGATGGGAAATAAGCACTTCCAATTTTCTTTCTAGCACAATCATGGATCTCCTTAAGAATAATCTTCCCAACATTGATGGACTTTTCTATCATAATTGCATACAACAAAAGTATTCGCTCCATCGAGATGGTTGAACTGTGTGAGATAGGCATGAAACTATATCGAACAAAGTAAAACCATACCTTAGCCAATGGCTTTAGATATTCCTTTCGGCAAGAATGACTACCATATTTTCTTATAAATCCATTGGGATCCTGGATTTGTCACAACATTAAGCACTTGTTAAAGAAAATCCCAACTTATGTTTGTCATCATTGAAAAGTACTCATCTTCTTCAACATCAGGTAGGTTAAACAAATCATTAATGGACTTAGAAGTTAGGGGTACCTTCTTCTTGCGAACAAGAACTCCAGTAGCATCTGGCTTAGTCAAATTTGCATAGAACTCTCGAACTAACTCCTCATCGGGTAATGATAGTGCATCACAAAAAATATTCCAATTGAGGGCAACAATCGTCTTTCGAATTGGCAAAGACACAACCATCTTATCATTGCTTTCCAAGTTGAAACCTTTTTCTAGCATCATAGGTTGATTTTTGAAGATGGAATCAAACCTTTCTTTCATTTCTTCATTTTGAATCACAATGGGATTTTCGGCAAAGATCTTGGAAGATCTAGTTCTTTTGTGAGATGCTGACTTTTTTCTCAAAAAATAAGCAAAGTTTCAGAAAAAGAATTAAAAAAACAATTGGCAAAGGATGAGAGCAAGGTGTTGTGGCAGTGATTGATTTGCGGCAGCGACAAACTTGTGGTGGCACCAAGCTTGGTACGGCGATAGGATGCGACGGCGAAGGGGTTGCTCTGGAAAAAGTCGTGCGGCGACAGTACTAGGGGCTTGCGACAAGGAAAAAATTTCAAAATTTAGGCCGATGGCTAAGAGGAAAAATAATGAATGTAAAATAGCTTGAAGGGTTTATTAGCACATCACCGGTTCTTTCAGGTTTTAGTACACAGTTTAGACAGGATTAATTAAATGTACTAATTTAAGAAAATAATTTCTAAATTTTTATTAAAAGAATGTTTATGAAAATTTAAGGGTCTCTTAATTTGAACGAGGTTTTAATTCGCTCAACTTCATCATCCTAATAGTGCTTGAGACGTTGACCATTAACTTTAAACGTACCTCCATAGTTGTCGTACAATTCTATAGCTCCATATGGATAAGCTTTGTAGATGGTATAAGGTCCTTTCTGTAATATCCCAGATTTATGGCTCATGCATTAATGCTTAATTGTATGATATAGCATGTCTACGTGAATGTTGAATGTGTTTTATGAATTTTGTGAACCTTAGAATGTAGGAAAATGCCTTAGAAAATATTAAGTTTTAAGCTTTGAAGTGGAACTGAAGCAGAGTGGCCTTAAGAGAAATTGTAGGGGAAATATGACACAAAAATGGGCTTGTTTAAGTGGCTTGGAGGTGCCACTTAAGGCCTCGATGAGGTGACGCCACAAGCGGTGGTGCAAGGGCCTAGGTTCGAGTCAGCAAGGAAGCAAATAAAAGAATTTTATTTTGCAGCAGAAGGAGCAAGAGAGATGGGCGGCAATAGGATACTAAGAGGATGAGCTTAAGATGAGCTAAATCCCTTTTAAAATTTCGGCTAAGGTAAGGATAAATGATGATTTTATTTTAATTATTTTTAAATGGGAAGATAAGAGATAAAATAGGAGAAAAGCAAGGACGAGCTAATGTTTGAGTGTTAGCCGAATTCAAGGGGGAGTAAGTGAGGCAATCGGTCATACTAAGGGGATTAAGTTCGAATTTCATTCTTTTTCTCACCTTTCTCTTTAAGCCGAAATTCTTCTACTTTCTCCTCCTCTTCTTTTCTTTCGTTCAACATTAATTTTGCACCTTTTTTCCTTATATGGCCGAATATTCCATCACCATTTGAGAGCCATAGCCGAACCCCTTATAGCCCTCATCCTCTTCTCATTTTTCTTTTCACCATTAAAGTGTCGAAACATCACTTCCATTTTGGGATCTAGAAGCCGAATAAACCCCAACCCCTAGCCGATTGTTCAAAGCCAAAAGTTCACTTCTTTGGCACTCTCGAATCGATTTCCCGCAAATCTCCTTGTCGATATTGTGAAGGTGGATGATCATTTGCGGTTGGTCTTTCTTCTTTGGTAAGAAATCTCTTTGATGTTGATTTTATTCTTTCTCTCTCGATTGTCGAAATCAAGACCCTAACCACATTGTTGCTTTATGGCCGAAACTCTGAAGGAGGGTTTCGAGATTCTGTATTGTCGACTACAAGGGAGGAGGACCTCGGGATTTCAAGATCTAAGGTAAACGTGTGTAGCCATAGGCCGAAGGCCATTTATCTAAATGTTAGAATGGAATCTAACATATACCTATAGGGATTTCTACATCACTAGGAGCAAGGACAATTTCGGGATTTTAGATCCACAAGGTAAGTGCTTATGGTATTCGGCCAAGGCCATAGTTGATGTTTCAGATTTGTTTCTTATTTGTTGGAAAGCCGAAATTAACCGGTTAAGTGATTTAATAGTTGGCCGATTACAAGAAGAGTTATCACGAAGTTTTCGGGATTTGATTAGTAATCAAATCGGCAGCAAGGTAAGGACTTTGGTTGCAATAATCCTTGAGGATTTGATCATATAGCCCGAATAGGCTTTTGCTAAACATTAAGTAATTGGCCGAATGTAGGAATTTGAGATCTAAAGCGTTAGATCGAGATTTTTTGAGATTTCAGTGAACTCGATAAGTATATCAGGTGTGTACCCCACACTATCTCTTAATAGATTTATGGTAATGTTATAATGCATGTGTTAATAAGAATGTGAAAGATATGGCTAAGGTACCATGCAATGGTACAAAGTACTCAGGTACGTTTACCCACTCCTACTATGAGTATAATATGATCTGTTATGGCACACATGTGAAACTATAAGAATGTGAATAAAGAATATGACATGATATTGCATGTTTTGTATGGCATGGGCATATGGGTTATATGGAAAGGGGAAGTGATTGGTGGTTATATACGCCAATATATGAATGTGGTGGCCGGTCACAATATTCGAATGTGGTGACTTCGGTCACGTTATTCGAATGTGGTGTCTCATGACACAAAATAATTATCTGGTGGCTATGCCACGAATATTATAAGAGGCGATGAGCACGTCGATCGCAATGACGCGCCTTCGATGATGTGTAGCGGATGGAGGGTTGACTTAGTAGTCCCCACGGTGTGCGAGGTTGGTACGGGTGATGTGTAGCGGATGGTAACTAGGTTTGGGTTCGGGTTTGCATCATTTTATTATTTAATTATATGCATATGTATGAACCGATATGCCTAAACTAATGGGATTTAGTGTTGGTTACACATTGAGTCTGTTTGACTCACCCCCGTTGGGGAATATTTTTCAGTGACACTCGGTGATGGACCGGGGTCGGCAGGAGCTTAGTGGTGGCCATGCTCAGCACAAAGATTATTTTCAATTTGGACTCTTCATTTCCTTATAAGTATCTTGGATTTATTTCGGTTTTGCTTCGATGTAATAAGGCCACTAGTATGGCTGTTTATGCATGCATTTTAATTATTTTATTATGATACAATTTTTATAAATCTAAAGTTTAAGCAACTCTTCTTAAAAATAAATGTAAATTTTTAGACACCTAAACACAAACGATTTCCGAATTAAAGCTTAACCCCAAAACAACTCGGTATTTTTATAAAACCACCCCAAATTTTCCAAGTAATAAACATGAAATTAAAACATTTTACTCGAGGAACATACTAGATCCGGTCTGGGCTCGTGGGCCGGGTTTGGGGGTGTTTCACTTTCCATCGGGATTTGAGCTTTCTAGGAAATAACCTTAGCCTCGAATTAAACAACAACACTTTCTGACCTTCTTTGAACTTAGGAGGTTGTATACGACTATCATGTCATTTCTTATATTTTTCTTTACATATCTTGGGATTCTCGTATGAAAATAACCTTAGCTCTTCCAACTCATCGAGTTGTAACACCCTTCTCTCACCGGCTTGCTTAAGATCAAAATTCAATTGCTTCAAACTTAGTGAGCTTTATTCTCCAATTCAAGCAGCAAATGACATGTCTTTCCAAAAACTAACTGATAGGGAGTCATCTTAAAGTGTGTCTTAAAAGCAGTTCGATAGGCCCATAGTTTATCATCGAGCCTTCGAGATCAATTTGTTCTATTAAGGCACACTACTCTTTCAAGTATACCTTTGATTGCTTGATTCATACCTTTGATTGCTTGATTCACCCTTTCAACTTGCCCATTTGATTGTGGGTGATAGGCAGTAGCAATCTTATGCTTCACATCGTACTTGTCAAGCAATCACTTAAGCTACTATTTACAAAGTGAGATCCTTCATTGCTAATTATGGCTTTAGGAGTCCCAAACCGTGTAAATATGTTCTTATGTAGGAATCGCATGACTACCTTAGCATCATTTGTTGGGCACACCTTGGATTCAACCCACTTGGACACATAGTCCACAGCTACCAAGATATATTTATTACCATGCGAAGAAGGAAACGCGTCTAGAAAATAAATGCCCCATACATCGAAAATTTCTACCTCCAAAATATTTATCAAGGGCATCTCGTTCCTCATTGATATGTTTCCGGTTCTTTGGCATCTATCGCAGTTCCTCACATATGCATAAGCATCTTTGAAAAATGTAGGCCAAAAGAACCCAGCTTGTAAAATCTTTATTGCTGTACATGAACCACCAAAGTGTCCCCCACTCAGAGATGAATGACAGTGGTACAAAATCTCATCAATCTCACTTCCAGCTACGCATTTCCTGATTATGTTATTTGCACATTATTTAAACAAAAACAAGTCCTTCCAGATATAGTACCGACTATCATGAAGAAATTTCTTCCTTTGTTGGTACATCATTTCTCGAGGAATTATTCCACGTGCTAAGTAATTGGCAAAATCAGCAAACCAAGGTGTTTCATAGATTTGACTTACCTCAAAGATATGCTCATTAGTAAAATTCTCATTAATTGGAACAAGTGAAGAAGTTACCTCATTTTGTTCCAACATTGATAGATGATTGCCTACTTGATTTTCAATACCTCTTCTATCTTAGATCTCAAGGTCAAATTCTTGGAGCAAAAGTACCCATCAAATTAGCCTCGGTTTAGCATCTTTCTTCGTGAGTAAGAACTTTATAGCCGCGTGATGTAACACCCCTAACCCGTGTCCGTCGCCAGAGTAGGGTTACGAGGTATTATCGATCAAAACACTTAATTTAACATACATAACCCAAACATTTATGCATTCATACTCAAATTTCATTCAATCACAAACACTTTGTCCCTTATAAGGGCCTACGAGGCCTTAAACATGCTTTAGAAGTGGTTCGGGACTAAACCGATAACATATGAAAATTTTGGAAACTTAGTAAAATTTTAACATTTCAAGTATCACACGCCCGTGTGAACAGACCGTGTGCCTCACACGGCTCTAGACACGCCCGTGTCTCAGACTGTGTGAAAATAGGGCACACATACTGACTTGTATCACACGGCCGAGGACACGCCCGTGTGCCAGGCCGTGTGAAAACTGGAGAGTTTACTGACTTGGGTCACACGGCCAACCACACGCCCGTGTGTCTAGCCCGTGTGCCCTTCGAAATGGCCACACACGACTGTGTACCAGGCCGTGTCAAAACTGTAGGGTATACTAACTTATGCAACACGGCCAAGTCACATGCCTGTGTGCTAGGCCGTATGCCATTTAGGGGGGTATACTGACTTGTACCACACGGCCGGTCACACGCCCGTGTGTGAGGCCGTGTGGAGCATACTACTTCAATTCCAAATCAACACCAGGGGACACATGACTGTGTAACATGGCCGTGTGTCTCACACGGCTAAGACACACGCCTGTGTCCTTACCCGTGTGGACAAAAATAGGCTATTTGTAAAGCCATTTTGCCACCCTATTATTATAAGCATACACAATCATAATGGTAACAATTTTACAACCCAATTAGTAGCTATTCCATAACAATTCATACACATATAATACCATTTCTTCCTACCATTCAAAAGCTTAACTAATATCATACATCTTCCATTCATATACCTTTCAAATAACAAGACATCATTTGCATAATTTCCATTCCATCAACATTTGACAAAACATACCAAAACATACTATCAAGTTTAGCTAAATCACATGGCTATGTACCAAAACCATGATCTCGGGTAACCATATTTATCAACTTTAAAACTAGCCTATTGGAACGATGGAAAAAAATGTGCAAGTGTACACAATCGCAACAAGTAATAAAGTGACAAGTAAATGTCGAGTTATCGTACCCACAGGGACTGTAAAAAGGAATATTTATGAAATTAATTTTAAAACACTTTGGTGATGGAAAATATTTTGGTTTAAAGATGATTAAAAACTAAGGTTTAAAAACTAAAAAAAAATGAAAATTAAAAAGGTTCTAATGCACGATTTCAAATAAGGTTTAATCAAGATGATATAATTGTGTTGGATAAATCACATTCCTTTAACGTAGGATTATTAAACTTATGCTTATACTGTTACGAACAAATTCACGGCAACTCGGTAATTTGCTAACTACTGCTCATACATACTTATTAAATTAATCAATCTCTGAACATTTTTCAATGTCAATCCAAGTGATTAATCAATCTTCACAAGCATATAAAAGATCAAGTGAGGTAACAGAGTATTTCTACCTTGAAACAGTTTAATCACAATAATCTTGCAAGTTATGCAAGGCATATGTATCGCCGAATACAATGCTAATTTAAACTTCAGCTACCTTAGAAGAATAAACATGCACTGGTTAAGTATTGTGTCAATTAATTACAATTTCAATACGATTTAATAATTAATTCATTAGTTATCTAACAATTAATATTGCAAGAATAACTTAGGCATGATTTTACTTAATCAAGCATCTTACCGAAGCCTATAACGGCACAAACACAATTTCAATAATTCAAGCAGGCAAAATATAATCAACCCAACACGGATTAAATTCAAGCTAAATTGATTAAAATAACCATTTCAATAGCATAAATATTCATAAACATGTTTTTTAAAACAACAACGCAATTTAAAGAGATAGGGAACAAGAAGTAAATCCGGTGTTTCTCCGTGGCTTGACTGATTGCTCCGTTCTTCATTCTCTGTTGTCCTCGGCTATCAAGGTGGCTTATGAACACTTTAATTTATGCTCAAAAATGGCTGATGAGGACCTCTTTCCCAAGATAAGAAAATTGGCACTTGAACAAAAGGGGAAATGGAAAGGAAAAGTTGAGAGAAAGTGAGAGAGGAGAAGAGAGAATGAGAGTGTGAGGGATGAGTTGAATGATCAGCAAGGGGTGGCTTTTATAGCTGATTGTGGCTACTAAAAATAGAAAATTCCATCAGCCAAAGAGACCCCCCTTGGCCGGCCACACACATGGCAAAGTTGAGAGATTCAACTTTGCTAAAAATAGCCTGGGGCAAATCCATAAAGCAACATTTTTTGGAGGGGTTTGAATGCAAGGTTGAAAGTTCTTCAAGGGCTTCTTTGCAAGCTTATTTAGTCAGATAAAATGCTGATTTTGGTTAGCATATGGACGGTTCTGGGCAGCCCAATTGGTGGCTGGTTCGAATTCGGTTCAACCAGTGCGGTTCAACTGGACCCTTTTTTTTCCATAATTAATTAATAATAATTTATTTAGCCCAAATTAAATTGGGAATAAATTAAAATTAATTATATTATGAATTAACACACATTTTTGGACCACCTTAGACTGGAAATAGATTTGCCTTGATACTTCAAATTGCTTCTTGGGTTTATTCTTCAAGCAGTGTCTGTCGAGCTAATTTTCGCTCTTTGTGCGAATCTGTCGAAAATAGTCAAAATTAATCAAAATTAACTATAAAATTAATTAAAATTCATCATGTTCATATTTTTAACACAATTTAATTATTTTATAATATTTAATTATTTTTCGACAAGAATTTAACCGAAATAGCATGATTTTACGTTAAAAAGGGCATGTAAAAACACGTAAATTTTCGTGTTTCCACACCCCCAAACTTAATTCATTGCTCGTCCTGAGTAATGCACAAATTTGAAAATAATTTTCTCGGAAACACTTTTGAAAAACTCCTTCAGAACAACATTCTTCCCAAAATCATGAAATCAATATACTTATGCTCAAAAACAAGAAATTTGATAATTATGCTACTCAAGTATATATATCGTGCAAATTAATCTCAACAATTACTACAATAGAAAAATTAGACTAAATGTTTCTTAATAAAGACATGTTAATCCCTACCAATTTTATTTTAATCCCTTATTCAAAATTAAACTGCAATCATTAAGCTTAACTAATGTCTTCATACGTTGAACAAAGCAATTTCTCTCCACTAATGTAGGTAACATTGGAACTTTGAATCAATAGGTCTTTAACAAGGTTGTAACGTGGCTGGGCTTAGGGGTAGGTGAAAGATAGATACTTTAACCCTAGACTCAGCTTGTATCGAACCTTTCGAAATAATTACCTTCAATACAACAACTTTTCTTTCCTTTTCACATGCTCTATAGTGCAATTTACTTCAAGTACATATGATTTTTTTCGAGTATTTTACTGCATGTACTACAATTTTTAGAGCATTTCATACTTCTTTGCAACTCCCCCAAACTTATTTTCAAAGAATACTCTGAATAGTACTGAGTCTAGTGTTTGGGACATTTTTAAGATAATTAAGAGAAGTGATGGCTAACTTTGTATGGGTTCAAATAAAATTAGGCCATAAAGTCTCAAAGTTGGGTTTCAAAGGATAAAAATTTCATCATGGTTGGCTTAAAAGGCTCAAACGGTCCAAACAACAGTTGCCTAAATCATTTTCATCGTTCCATGCTTCCTAGGATTTCGCCTCAAGAAACTACTAAGTCAATTCTAAATACTTAAACTTTCATGCATGCCTAACTTTCCTAAAGAACTAAAATTTTATGGTATGATTTGCATGCTTTATTATAAATACATTTCATGTCATTGTTAAGCTAACATAACAATTTATTGAAATAATCAAACTTTATTCATACTTAAATTTAGCATACTTAACAAAATTCAAATTTATTGAACAAAAATATATCATATTCATAATTAAAAGAAAAATTGTATTCTTAGTGGAAATAATTTCAGTTTTCGGTCCCCCCAACTTAAAATGAACAATGTCCTCATTGTTTAAAGTGAATAGATACTATACATCAGGTAGGATTCCAGAAAAGAGGAGGTGAGTCAATTTGACAGCTTAAGTACCAAGCTCTTCCTAGATCCAATCCTAGACATGTATATACCTATTGCCACACTTTAGACTTTACTACTTGTCCATATTTACTTTTGATTCCCATCTCTTATTTTATTGTGCAGAAATAAAAAATTCCTAATTAATCCTAATCCTAAATTAACATAAGAAGAAAAATAAAGTCAAGATCCCTCCTTTTTATTTATTTGCAGATCCTTCCAAATTGGACTCATCTTTTGCTCCATCATTATTGCCTTTGCATGAATCGCTTTGCTCCCTCTTTGATAATGGACTCCATGGTTCAAATATGAAATCTGGAAATTCAGGCACAAAAATAAATGGATCATTGTATATTTTCTTAAGAGCACTTCTCATCGAGTTATCCCTTATTTTTGAGTATCTCTAGTAAGCTTGCTGCTGCCATTGCATATGTTGCATTAGGTCCATCAATTTTGACAACTCATCTCGAAGATCTGGGCTAGGCGGTGGAGCTCTAAATATTGAAGTTTCAGCATCAAGTTCCACTTCTGGTTCTACTAATTCTGCCTTATCAGGTATTCCAAATGATTGCATCGTGGGATCTTCTTCTTCTTCAGGGTCCTCAGGATCCTCACTTTCTTCAACTCGTTGCTGTAGGACAGAGTCTTCGGCTATTCGGTATAGGTCCCAATCCGTGATTGTGCCTTGGGTGTACCCTGTCTTCTTTACATTTGCAAGAATTTCAGCTTTCAAGCACAGAATAGTTATTGTAAAGGGGAAGTAAGCAGGGCCAAAACGTTTAACGACACAATTTTGCATCTCCCTCAAGATGATCTTTCCCACATCAATGGTCTTTCCAGTTAAGATCGAGTATAATAAGACCATTCGCTCTAATGAGATTGTAGTCCCATGTGAGCTAGGCATTAGGCTGAATCGGATGAAATAGAACCATACCTTCGCAAGTGGTGTCAAGTATTCTCTCCGACAAGTGTGGATTCCTTGTTTTGACACAATCCAATTGGAGCCTTGAACTGTAAGTTCCTCGAGAATTTCTTGCAGAATTTCAGGCTTGATATTGCTCATCAAGGATGAATATTCGTTGTTCTCGAAATCAGGTAATTCAAAGAACTCATTAATAGCATTTGAATTAATTGGTACCTTGATTCCGTGAACTGGAACTTCTGTCATCTCGCTTGAGGTTAAATTCGCATAGAACTCACGAACTAGCTCCTCATCCACACTAGGTCTCTTCTAACAAAATATTTCCCAATTGAGGGCTTCGACAACTTGACGAATACGTGCCATAAAGTCTCTGTAGTTGCTTTCCTTCAGTGTGAAGCCCTTCTCTGGATGCATCTGTTGATTTTTGAAGATACTTTCGTATCTTACTTTGGCTTCTTCACAGTGGAACTTATTTTGCATTTCATCGATTTGGGCGGAGGCACGAGTTCTCTTGCGAGGCATGATTAACCTGAACATAAGATGAAAAAAATTATTTTCTCAAAAATTTAATTAATTAAAATTATTAATAATTCAATAATTTGAAAAATTAAATAATTGAATAAAATTAAAATTCAAGAGAAGATTCTGTCTTACCACCCTCTTTTAAGAACTCCTAAAAAAGATAATTAAAAGCAAAAGCAGTCGATTTAAGGTAGGTTGGAGGATTTGACTAAGGATGGGTGAAGGTGTGCCGATCAAGTGCTTGAAGGGCGACTAGGCGCGCAGCTGATGGTGCGGGAGCAGGCAGCAATGTGCGGCAGGGGTTGATTTAGCAAGCAGTAGCGTGCGGGACCTTTTGCAATCTAGCCTGGTGCGCTAGGACGTGTGCAGGTGCTAAGTGCAGGTGCGGAACACGGCCGGGCGATTCTTTGGGTAGGAGCGATGAGGCGACGTGGATGGGCGCTGAACAGTTCGCGCGCAGTTGCCGGGCGCCCCGAGCCTTTCTTGCCGAGTCTTTCGGGCTAGGCTTGCGACACTTTTTGGGGTTACGGTTCTTTGGGGTTTTGAAGATGGATGAATGGAGGGAGAAAGGTTGATGGTATTTATAGAGGGAGAAATAAGATTTGTAGTAGAATTCTTAGAAAATTTTAATGAAAAAAAAACTTTCTTAAGTTCTAATTCTACTCAAAGTAAATAAAAATTAATAATTAAATATATGCATATGAAATTATCAACTGTTATTAAATTATTAAGATAAACATAAAATAAAATTAATCCTAATTCTAAGCTAAGTTGATAAAAATTAATATATATAAATTATAACTAATATAATTATATATTAAATTTTATCAAATTATTAATAATATTAAAGATGTTTATTCTAGATGCTTTTTCAAAATATTCACAAAGAAAGGCACCTATTTTTTTATTTACGAAAAGAGCGACTAAATTTTAAAAATAATTCAATTAAGTCCCTAGACTTAATGAAAATTTAAAATTGAGTTGCAAATTAAAACTTGGATCAAAATTGACCCTTTTATTTGAGAAAAACTAAAAATTTATTTTTCCATTTAGGGGATAATTTCTTAGAAAATTGTGTCAAAATAAATTCCCAGGAAAGATTGGAGGGGTCACAAACGATCCCGCTTAAGTTCCAATCTCCTAGACAGAATTTATTTAAACATACTAAACCTGAAAATATACCCTAAATCATTTATTCAAAAAGAAAAATGAAAAATTAAGTATCCGATAAAATGAACGAGATTTTATCCCGTTCAATTTTATCTCCCCAATAATGTTCCAGGCGCTGAGCATTAACTCAGAAATCACCTCCCTTACCTTGGAGTTCAACAACTACGTATGGATAGACTTGGTGAATCGTAAATGGACCGGACCAACGCGATTTTAGCTTACCTGGAAAGAACTTCAATCTGGATTTGAACAACAAGACTTGCTGACCTGCTTCAAATTCTCAAACTCGAATGTGGTTTTCATGTAATTTCTTGAGTCTTTCTTTAAGTAATTTGGCATTTTCATATGAGAACATTCGGAACTCTTCTAACTCATTGAGTTGGAACACCTGTTTCTCTTTCGCGAGCTTAGGATCCAAATTAAGCCTTGAAGAGCCCCATAAGCTTTGTGCTCTAACTCCAATGGTAGATGAACAGGCTTTCCCAAAAACCAACCTATAGGGTGACATCCCTAAAGGTGTCTTGTATGCTGTTCTGTAAGCCCATAAAGCATCATCTAATCTTGTGGACCAATCTCGTCGTTTCAGGCAGACTACCTTCTCAATTATGCCTTTGATCTCTTTATTTGCCAGTTCAGCTTGCCCATTCGTCTGCGGATGGTAAGCTGTTGCAACCTTGTGTTTCACTCCATTCTTATCTAATAACCATTTTAGCCACTTGTTTACAAAGTGGGATCCTTCATCACTGATGATAGCTCTTGGGGTTCCAAACCTTGTGAACACATGCTTCTGCAGAAACTTCATCACAACCTTAGAACCGTTTGTCGGATATGCCTCAGCCTCAACCCACTTAGACACATAGTCTACTGCTACTAGTATGTACTTATGACCACAAGACGGAGGAAAAGAACCAAGAAAGTCAATACCCCATACATCGAACAACTCTACCTCAATGATGTTTGTTCGAGGCATCTCATTTCTGTTGGTGACATTTCCAACCCTTTGACATCGATCACAGCTCTTCACGTAAGCATATGCATCCTTGAATAGTGTTAGCCAAAAGAATTCGGCTTGTAATACTTTGGCCGTTGTACGTGTACCTTCGAAGTGTCCCCTACTTGGAGCTGAGTGACAGTGGTATAAAATCTTCGGTATTTCATCTTCTGCCACGCATCTCCTGATCATCTGATTTGCACACTTTTTAAACACATATGGCTCTTCCCATAAATAGTACTTCACATCATGAAGAAACTTTTTCCTTTGTTGATACGTTGATACGTCTTATCAATTGGTATCAAACCACAAGCTAAATAGTTAGCAATATCAGCAAACCAATGGGTATTATGGACATGATTTACCTTTCGTGATATGTTCATCCGAAACGTCTCTCCGAATTGGTATACGAGGATAATTCCCTTCTTGTGGCTCCAATCTGGACAAGTGATCTGCTACTTGATTTTCTACTCCCTTTTGATCTTGAATTTCTAGATCAAACTCTTGAAGTAGAAGTACCCATCGGATCAGCCTCGGCTTAGCGTCTTTCTTCGCAAGTAAATACTTAATTGCCGAGTGGTCCGTATAGACAGTCACTTTGGTACCTACAAGATAAGACCGAAACTTGTCGAAAGCAAACAAAATAGCAAGTAACTCTTTTTCTGTTACCGTATAATTCAGTTGAGCTCCTGTTAGAGTTCGACTTGCGTAGTAGATGGGATGAAAGACTTTATTCCTTCGCTAGCCCAAGACAGCTCCAATTGCGAAGTCACTTGCGTCACACATCAATTCGAATAGCAAATCCCAGTCTGGTGTGACGATTATGGGTGTCGTGACTAATCGACTCTTCAAATCGTTGAAGGCTTTTAAGCATTCCTCATCAAACTTGAATATCGAGTCCTTCTCCAATAGTTTGCATAAGGGTTTAGCAACTTTGGAGAAGTCCTTGATAAATCTTCGATAAAAATCGGCGTGGCCCAAAAAGCTCCTAACACCTTTTACAGATGTTGGAGGTGGAAGTTTCTCAATAACGTCTACCTTTTCTTTGTCTACCTCGATCCCATGTCTCGTTATCCGATGCCCTAGAACAATTCCTTCTCGTACCATAAAATGGCACTTTTCCCAGTTGAGTACGAGATTCATTTCTTCTCATCGCCTTAGTACCTTAGCTAGATTGGCTAAGCAATCATCATAAGTATCTCCGAATACTGAAAAATCGTCCATAAAAACTTCCAAATACTTCTCAACCATGTTAGTAAAAATAGACATCATACATCTTTGAAATGTAGCAGGTGCATTACATAAACCAAAT
Organism: Gossypium sturtianum; assembly: GCA_025698515.1. Classification (NCBI taxonomy): domain Eukaryota; kingdom Viridiplantae; phylum Streptophyta; class Magnoliopsida; order Malvales; family Malvaceae; genus Gossypium; species Gossypium sturtianum. The sequence goes on along the minus strand of CM046949.1, from coordinate 129,096,784 downwards.
GGCATGCGTCTAAATGCAAACGCACTGCATGCAGGTGTGAATGTCATTTTGTGTTGATCTTCCGGTGCTACTGTAATCTGATTATACCCTGAGTATCCATCGAGAAAACAGTAGTAATCTTGTCCTGCGAGTCTATCCAGCATTTGGTCCAAGAACGGTAAAGGAAAGTGATCTTTTCTAGTCGCCTTGTTCAGCTTCTGGTAATCGATGTAGATTCTCCATCCTGTAACCGTTCTAGTCGGTATTAACTCATTGTTCTCGTTCTCTACGACCGTGATACCTCTTTTTTTTGGCACGCACTGTACCAGACTTACCCATGAACTCTCTGAGATGGGATAGATGATACCTGCATCTAACCACTTGATGATCTATTTTTTTACTACGTCCTTCATGATAGGGTTTAGTCTCTGTTGTCCATCGATCGTCCCTTTTTGCCATCTTCCAGGATAATCTTGTGCATGCATACAGATGGACTAATACCGCGAATATCGGCTATGGTCCATCTGATGGCCTTCTTGAATTGTTTCAAAACTAAGATAAGTTTCTCTTCTTGCTTAGTGGTCAATTCTGCTGAAACAATCACAGGCAGAGTAGAAGCGTTACCTAAATAAACGTATTTTAAATGAGAAGGTAATACCTTGAGTTCTAATTTAGGTGGCTCCTCGATCAACGCTTTTGGTTGGGAATAGTTCCTTTTTTCTAACTCCAAAGATTCAAAACGGGATTGCGGATTAAATCCCCTTTGATTAGCTTCTAGTAAAGCTAAGTATTCATCCTCCTCTTCATCATTTGGGGGATCCGATGTCAAAATTCTTTCCAGTGGGTCCTCAACATAGTTGAGTTCCTTCTCCACTATTAAATCCTCTAAATCGGACATTGCATAGCAATCATCAATTGTGTCAGGAAATCACATAGACTTAAAGACGTTAAATGTTACCTGATCATCCTGAACACGCATAGTGAGCTCGCCCTTCTGCAAATCAATAAGGGTCCTTCCAGTTGCTAGGAACGGCCTTCTTAGGATGATTGGTACTTCTTTTTCTGCTTCAAAATCTAGAATTACAAAGTCAGCAGAAAAGATAAACTTATCTACACGTACCAATACGTCCTCGATTTTTCCTTCTGGATGTGCTAAGGATCGATCTGCTAGTTGAAGCGTAACTGTAGTTGGTCTAACTTCTCCTATCCCCAACTTCCTAAATATTGACATAGGCATCAAGTTGATACTTGCACCTAAGTCACATAATGCCTTACCACAATATGTTGCTCCAATGTCGCACGGTATGGTAAAACATCCAGGATCCTTCAATTTTGGGGGTAGTTTGTCTTGAAGATATGCATTGCATTCCTTCGTCAGAGCTACCGTCTTAAATTCTCTAAGTCTTCGTTTCTTAGACAAGATATCTTTCATGAATTTGACGTAGTTCAACATTTGCTCAAGTGCTTCAACCAACGGGATGTTGATGTGAAGTTGCTTGAGTTCGTCAAGGAACTTATTGAATTGAATCTCCTGCTTCTGCTTCTGAAGTCTTTGAGGGTAGGGTGGTGGTGGTTTCATTACTGGAACTGATTCTGGTTGATTCGCCTTTGGTGGAAATTCTGCATCTAACGAAGTTGTTAGTTGATCAAAATTAGCTGGTCTTGAGGTTACTTTGTCGGGTTTTACAGATTCTGGTTCTGGTGAAACTGGGATTTCAACACTTAGTTGAACTTCTTCTGAATCTTGAGCGTCAGCTGGCTCCTTTTCAACTTCGACAGTGTTGGGCTCTACTGTCTTTTCGCTCCTCAATGTCAACGCTTTACAATGTTCCTTCCCCGGATTTCTCGGGTTCTCCGTGTCACTAGGTAGAGCACCTTGTGGTCAGTTCCTGAGTTCAGTAGCAAGCTGGCCCACTTGATTCTCCAAATTCCTTAGAGTGGCGTCATTTTTCACCATGTATGCCTTCAGTAGATTCTCTAAGCTATTGGATGGCTCCGCTTGGGTTGGTTTCTGAACTTGTTGGGGGAAGCTCGGCAGCTGAATTGGTCTAGGTTGGGTGTAAGTGTTACTGGTTCCAGCCCCTTGGTTACTCCAGGAAAAATTCGGGTGATTTCGCCACAATGAGTTATAAAAGTTAGATTGCAGTCCTTGCCTCCCTCGGTTTTGGTTCTGGTTACCCATGTAATATACGGATTCGGGGTTCGATGGATATTCTTCAAACAAATGTCCTTCCCCACAATACACACAGGCTATATTCTCAAATTGGTTAGGTGGTTGGGCTGCAAAACTGTTAGACCCATTAGTGGTAAGATTCTTAAGCATTGAGGATATTAAAGATACCTGAGATGCGAGTGAAGTGAGAGCGTCCACTTCATGTATTCCAGCGACTCGTCTTCCTGACGCTACTCGATTGGTTGGCTATTGATAATTATTGCTGGCAATCCTCTCAATAATTTCGTAAGCCTCATTATAAGACTTAGAAAGGAGAGCACCATTAGAAGAGGCGTCCACTACCATCCTCGTGTGAGCGTTGAGACCATTATAGAATGTCTCAAGTTGAATGCAATGTGGGATTCCATGATGAGGGCACTTTCGTAATAACTCTTTGTACCTTTCCCATGCCTCATACAGGGACTCATCATCCAATTGTTGGAAGGCAGTGATCTCATTCCTTAACTTGGCATTCTTGCTTGGCGGGAAATACATCATGAGGAATCTCTCGGCTAATTCTTGCCATGTAGAAATGGAGTTCGGTGGCAATGAGTTCAACCATGCACGAGCTCTGTCCCTTAGCGAATATGGGAACAAATTTTCCGATCGTAATGCATCTTGGTACTCGGCTAACTTGAAAGAATCGCTCACTTCCATAAATAGTCTTAAGTGAAGATGAGGATCTTCGTGAGGCATTCCACCGAATTGGCCACACACCAAGCATCTGGAACATGACTGGCTTCAGTTCGAATTGTTGTGCCTCGATTTCAGGTCTCTTAATACCCGGATTAAGATCATTAAATACTAGCACAACATACTGTCATAAAGCTCTATCCCTATCATCAGCAATAAGGATAGGATTCTGAGCAAGGTTTGCTCCGCTTCCTTGATTCATATTCTCGAAGTTCATCTCTTCGGTCCTTGATAAATCGAAATAGTAACACATTTTAGGCCCACATTTAGTATGCTTTTGGATGAATTATCCCTTGATTTATGTAAAAAGGTGCTCTTAATCCTTTCTTTTCATGTCTTATACTCAGGAAAGCACCCAAGGATAAAAAGAACGAGAAACGGGCTTAAAACGGGACAAATGGGCCAAAGCATGAAATCGACACGGCCTGGACCAAAGATCACACGGCCGTGCCTCCTTAAAAGATCTTGAACATGGCCTGGACCACGATTTACACGGCCGTACCTCATCAACGAAGTCCACACGGCCTGACCACGATTCAAACGGGCGTGTGCCATGGTCGTGTCCCTGTCGCTGGAAAGAGCAATTTCACTCGGATTTGGATGCTTGGAGGTAAAGAAACACACTCCAAAGTCTAATTAAACCCCCAATTAGGAATTGCACTCAAATTAGGATACTTGGAGGCCAAGTAACACATCTCAAAGCCTATATAAACACCCTAGGGGGCAACTTAATCGGGGAGTTCGACAGAAACCCTCTGTCGATGGGAGCCCAAAGCCATCGTCTAGGGGCATCGTGCTAGGCCAGAGAAGGCAGATTTGTGGGGATTCACTCAGGGATAGCTAGTTAATCCATCTCAAGAAGCCAGAATTATACTCAAGACGGAGGATCTCCTCTTCAATTCCTTCAGGGGGTTTTAGGGATTTCTTATGTTTTGTTTTATCTTTTCTCTTGAGATGTTTTCCTTTATTGTTATGAACTAAACCCTTCGGATACCCGAAGGGGATGAAACCTATGATGAATCTTGTTATTGTTTTTTGAATTATATGATAAATACTTAGTTTGTTCTCAATTATGTGAGCTTAATCCAAATTTAATGTGCTTAGGTGGAGGAGGAATAGACCCTGCCTAAGAGTAGATCCAACATAATTAAGCGGAGTTGATCGCACGCCTAGAGATAGGGTGACGAGATTTTGCCGGATTAGGGTGAAACCTAATATGGGAATCCACAGATTGATTTACTGCTATTCTAGGGGGTTATTATAAGAGAACGAGAGTTCCACTAATTAACCTAGGGTTAGACGTTATTCGCCTCGAGAGAGGGTTTAATATACGTTAGGGAGTCTTACGGATCAAACTAAGTGAATAAATCGTATGGTTCAAAGTGTTAGATAACAAGTGAAGTCTAGGTGGATTCTTCCTAGGTATCGTCTTAATCAACCGAGTTTTTCCCAAGTTATTTTCCAAATTCATTCTTCTTTGTCTTAGAGTCTTTAGTTTAGTAGTTAATTAATTTAGATTAATAAACAACTTCACTTATTTTAGGCTAAATAATAGAAAGAAAGTTAGTATTAGTACTTTTAGTTCCTTTGGGTTCGATAATCCGGTCTTGCCTAAACTATACTACTGTTCGATAGGTGCACTTGCCTCAATCATTGTCGAGTTAGTTTCGTGTTCGATCATTCTTTTATAAATTTTAAAGCTTTGATTCACAATGATCAAGTTTTTGGCGCCATGTTTAGGAACTAAAATATTAAGAAAGCTCTATTTTTATTACTTTAGCCATTATTATTATTATTTATTATTTCAATTTATTTATTAATTATTATTATTTTACTTTGCTAATTTTTTTTTATTTTGGCAGATAATTTTAGTTTATAGAGGAGATGGCACTGAATAATTATCAGTGGCAAGTTATGAGGACAACGCCAACAGAAGCCGCCAGTGTCTTCAACCTCGACGTACACCCAATAATGCAATATGACTCAAATCTAGAAGGCGTGGCAAATCCTGAGTACCCACCCTACGGATATGGCATGGAGAACGAACAAGTCCACTACATGGGTAACTACTCTAGACCTCAAAATAATTTTTATAGTGACACTTATAATGCAGGTTGGAGGTACTATCCAAATTTCTCGTGGGATGATCAAAGTAGCCAAGGACCGGAACTTCCTCCAAATCTTCAACAACCACCTCACCAATAGGAAGATGAGTTGAACATTGAAGAGATGCTGACAAAATTCATGACAGCTACAGATAACCGTCTCCAAAAAACTGAGACAACACTTAATGACCAACAAGCATCGATCAAAGGGATCAAGAACCAAGTTGGGGAACTTACTGAGTCAGTTGGGGAACTTACTAAGTCAGTTATACAACTTGCTAAGCTGATCAAGCCGAGTGAGCAAAATCAAGCCATTTACGATAGTGAAGGGTTAGACGAACCAAACCCAAGGGAAGAACCTGTGGTAAGTGAAGGTAAGGTTGAGGTGTGCCATGATATACCAAAGCCGGCAATTACAGAGTACCAACCTCGTGTGCCATATCCCGATGCAACAAAGAAAGACCACATAGAGGAAGAAGTCGGTGAACTCACTCTTCGTGTAGACGACGAAACAATCACTCTTCAAGCTCTTGACTCAGCTAGGACATCGAGTAATAAAGGTACGAACGTTAATTTTATTGATAACCATTTGGTTCAACCTTCTTTACAGGAAGCATCACGAAATCACCTAGCTGAGCTAGATCTTAGACCTCGTACCCATAAAGAAATAATTCATGAAGAACTAAGGCTTGTGTCGATGAACTAGACGAGTGGAAAACACACTTTAAAGAGAAACTAGGAATACACGAAGTGAAACCGACAGCAACCCTGCACAGTGATAGGAACAACAAATCACTTCAAAAATAGGGGATCAGGTATTGTTAAATAAGGAAAACCCTCGAATCGCCAATTCAGACCTCAAGACAAACGAAGAAATCACTTTTGAGGTACTTAATGTCTTCCTATACGGGCCAATTGAGGTAAGCAATCCTAAATTCAGTACTTTTGAGGTAAACACTACTCGACTTAAATTTTATATCAAAAATCGAGTTGATCGCATGAGGAAGGATTTTCACCTCCTCAAACCACCATGACCATACGAATGAAAGGTAAAGTCTAGCTTAAGACTATAAACGAGCGCTTCTCGGGAGGCAACTCGAGCACTAACCTCATTTAATTTTCATATTTTATTTTTACTTTCATATTTTTATTTTTTACTTTCAGCATCTAACTACAAACTAACCGAATAATTGAAACACGATTCCCATATACACACGACCACTGCACACACGGTGTGGTGGTCGTGGCCGTGTGGACACCACAGTAGGCACATGGGCGTGGACCGTATCACAATTTACTTTTATTTTTTTTATTTTCATTTTTATTTTTATTTTTATTTTCATTTATTTATTTTCATTTATTTATTTTCATTTATTTTTCATTTATTTATTTTTTATTTTTATTTTCTTTATTATTTTCTTCTTATTTTTCGTACCATTTAGATTTAGCTTAGGATACAATAAAATTAGGATGGCTGCTTCGAGGACTCAAACAGTTCGAGACGCTTCCCCACGTTCACCTCCAATCCTATCCGGTTTCTTTTCATTGACTTCATCCAAAATTTAGGAAGTTTCACTTCTCTCCCTATCTTATGATTTTATGATTATTTTGCTATTATCTATCTTTGTACATTGAGGGCAATGTACATCTTAAGTGTGGGGGGTTAACTATAGTATTATTTGAAAATCTCTGAATTATGCCTTATCCTAAAGTAAGTTTCTCATATTATGATTAGAATGAAATTTCCCTTGAATTATGATTTTTATTGATATGTTTTAGATTAAGTCATTGATAATTGTGCATTGATAATTAAATTTTAAGATACAAGAGAATCAAGCATGATAAGTCTATTTTTTAAAATTAAAATTTTCTAGGTTGTTGAACTAAATCTGAATATTATCTTGAATTTTGAAATTTACGAGGTGGGTGTCAAAAATACCCATAATTTTTGTGAGATTTTGAGCCTTATAGAGCATATATTCTTTTTCTTGCTCACTCTATTGATTATGAGTGTGTCAACATTGATTTGTTATTCTAGAACTTGCCTCGTTTATGCATATCGAGACCACACCTATGATTTGATACACAGAGATGATTAAGGCATTTAAGTTTTAACCCACTAACTCCATTAAAAAGCCTACCTTCACAATTAACCCCTAGTGAACCCCTTTTAATCCTAACAACCCTATTTATTGACTCACCCACTAATATTAACCCAAAACCTTTTGTAATTGTTATTACCATTCTTTCTAACTACCCCTATATCGAGATTTGATCTGATTAGTTGCCTAATTATGAATTCTAGTAATTTATCCTTTATTATGTATTTAGTTTGTTCTTAAAAAAAATAAAGAAGAAAAAAAAACAACAAAGTATATTCATTATTAGTTTTTATTAGTTATGTGATTAAGTGAGCTTATACGTTTGAATTCCCAATATTGAAGAAGAAGCTCGTATTATTAGTTTCAAAGTTTCAATTCATGTAATTATTTATTTATCAGTTCATTTTTCTAGTTAGGTAATTTGTCAATTCAGTCTCGATTCTAACCTTTTAATTCAGCCTTTATCCACACCTTAACCCTAGCCCCGTTACAACCCTGTCAAAGACCTTTTGATTTGTGCATCATCTCATATTATAGTGGTGGAGACTTGATTTTCAAGCAAGCCTATGGGATTAACTTTTCATGTTCGACTTTTGAGTGCCTAAATTTTGAACCTTAAACACTTTGAGTGATTTGAGTGGATCTTTTGTGAGGATGTCAATCCTTGTCGATTTCGAATTAAAGGTAATTATTTAGATAAGGGGAAACGCCTATATTTTCGAGCTACAAAATCTATGACTTAGACTGTTTGAATTTTTAGAACTCTTTAAGTTGAATTATCCATGTATAAATTATCTATGAATTATGATAAAACATTGTTGATAGGAATTATGAATTATAGAAAGTTCATTTTAATTGTAAGTTGAGAATTTTGCTTGAGGACAAGCAAAAGCTTAAGTGTGGGGATATTTGATAAACCGAAATATTAACATATTTTAAGCCCACATTTAGTATGCTTTTGGATGAATTATCCCTTGATTTATGTAAAAAGGTGCTCTTAATCCTTTCTTTTCATGTCTTATACTCAGGAAAGCACCCAAGGATAAAAAGAACGAGAAACGGGCTTAAAACGGGACAAATGGGCCAAAGCATGAAATCGACACGGCCTGGACCAAAGATCACACGGCCGTGCCTCCTTAAAAGATCTCGAACACGGCCTGGACCACGATTTACACGGCCGTGCCTCATCAACGAAGTCCACACGGCCTGACCACGATTCACACGGGCGTGTGCCATGGCCGTGTCCCTGTCGCTGGAAAGAGTAATTTCACTCGGATTTGGATGCTTGGAGGTAAAGAAACACACTCCAAAGTCTAATTAAACCCCCAATTAGGAATTGCACTCAAATTAGGATACTTGGAGGCTAAGTAACACATCTCAAAGCCTATATAAACACCCTAGGGGGCAACTTAATCGGGGAGTTCGACAGAAACCCTCTGTCGAGGGGAGCCCAAAGCCATCGTCTAGGAGCGTCGTGCTAGGCCAGAGATGGTAGATTTGTGGGGATTCACTCAGGGATAGCCAGTTGATCCATCTCAAGAAGCCAGAATTATACTCAAGACGATCTCCTCTTCAATTCCTTCAGGGGGTTTTAGAGATTTCTTATGTTTTGTTTTATCTTTTCTCTTGAGATGTTTTCCTTTATTGTTATGAACTAAACCCTTCGGATACCCGAAGGGGATGAAACCTATGATGAATCTTGTTATTGTTTTTTGAATTATATGATAAATACTTAGTTTGTTCTTATTTATGTGAGCTTAATCCAAATCTAAAGTGCTTAGGTGGAGGAGGAATAGACCCTGCCTAAGAGTAGATCCAACATAATTAAGCGGAGTTGATCGCACGCCTAGAGATAGGGTGACGAGATTTTGCCGGATTAGGGTGAAACCTAATATGGGAATCCACAGATGGATTTACTACTATTCTAGGGGGTTATTATAAGAGAACGAGAGTTCCACTAATTAACCTAGGGTTAGACGTTATTCGTCTCGAGAGAAGGTTTAATATACGTTAGGGAGTCTTACGGATCAAACTAAGTGAATAAATCGTATGGTTCAGTGTTAGATAACAAGTGAAGTCTAGGTGGATTCTTCCTAGGGTATCGTCTTAATCAACTGAGTTTTTCCCAAGTTATTTTCCAAATTCATTCTTCTTTGTCTTAGAGTCTTTAGTTTAGTAGTTAATTAATTTAGATTAATAAACAACTTCACTTATTTTAGGCTAAATAATAGAAAGAAAGTTAGTATTAGTACTTTTAGTTCCTTTGGGTTCGATAATCCAGTCTTGCCTAAACTATACTACTGTTCGATAGGTGCACTTGCCTCAATCATTGTCAGAGTTAGTTTCAAGGTTCGATCATTCTTTTTATAAATTTTAAAGCTCTGATTCACAGCGATCAGTCCTTCTCTGGTTCGCTTTTCTTCTTCGTTGTCGAAAGGTTCGTTCTATTTCAGGGTCCACAAGGAGTAAGTCGATAATCTAGTTAATACTTATAAACACCTGAAATAATCACAGAAAAATTAAGTAAGTAAAAATTTAAATAGGAAAATAAATAAACCAAAATGTAAAAATAGATTCACAAATAATGGCTTCTTTTTAAAACAGTCCCCGGCAACGGCGCCAAAAACTTGGAACGATGGAAAAAAATGTGCAAGTGTACACAATCGCAACAATTAATAAAGTGACAAGTAAATGTCGAGTTATCGTACCCACAGGGACTGTAAAAAGGAATATTTATGAAATTAATTTTAAAACACTTTGGTGATGGAAAATATTTTGGTTTAAAGATGATTAAAAACTAAGGTTTAAAAACTAAAAAAAAAATAAAATTAAAAAGGTTCTAATGCACGATTTCAAATAAGGTTTAATCAAGATGATATAATTGTGTTGGATTAATTACATTCCTTTAACGTAGAATTATTAAACTTATGCTTATACTGCTACGAACAAATTCACGGCAACTCTGTTATTTGCTAACTACTGCTCATACATACTTATTAAATTAATCAATCTCTGAACATTTTTCAATGTCAATCCAAGCGATTAATCAATCTTCACAAGCATATAAAAGATCAAGTGAGGTAACAGAGTATTTCTACCTTGAAACAGTTTAATCACAATAATCTTGCAAGTTATGCAAGGCATATGTATCGCCGAATACAATGCTAATTTAAACTTTAGCTACCTTAGAAGAATAAACATGCACTGATTAAGTATTGTGTCAATTAATTACAATTTCAATATGATTTAATAATTAATTCATTAGTTATCTAACAATTAATATTGAAAGAATAACTTAGGCATGATTTTACTTAATCAAGCATCTTACCGAGGCCTATAACAGCACAAACACAATTTCAATAATTCAAGCAGGCAAAATATAATCAACCCAACACGGATTAAATTCAAGCTAAATTGATTAAAATAACCATTTCAATAGCATAAATATTCATAAACATGTTTGTCAAAACAACAACGCGATTTAAAGAGATAGGGAACAAGAAGCAAATCCGGTGTTTCTCCGTGGCTTGACTAATTACTCCGTTCTTCGTTCTCCATTGTCCTCGGCTATCAAGGTGGCTTATGAACACTTTAATTGCTGCTCAAAAATGGCTGATGAGGACCTCTTTCCCAAGATAATAAAATCGGCACTTGAACAAAATGGGAAATGGAAAGGAAAAGTTGAGAGAAAGTGAGAGAGGAGAAGAGAGAATGAGAGTGTGAGGGATGAGTTGAATGATCAGCAAGGGGTGGCTTTTATAGCTGATTGTGGCTGCTAAAAATAGAAAATTCCATCAGCCAAAGATACCCCCCTTGGCCGGCCACACACATGGCAAAGTTGAGAGATTCAACTTTGCTAAAAATAGCCTGGGGCAAATCCATAAAGCCACATTTTTTAGAGGGGTTTGAACGCAAGGTTGAAAGTTCTTCAAGGGCTTCTTTGCAAGCATATTTAGTCAGCTAAAATGCTGATTTGGGTCAGCATATGGACGGTTCTGGGCAGCCCAATTGGTGGCTAGTTCGAATTCGGTTCAACCAATGCGGTTCAACTGGACCCTTTTTTCCATAATTAATTAATAATAATTTATTTAGCCCAAATTAAATTGGGAATAAATTAAAATTAATTATATTATGAATTAACACACATTTTTGGACCATCTTAGGCTGGAAATAAATTTTCCTCGATACTTCAAATTGCTTCTCGGGTTTATTCTTGAGCGATTGAATCTGTGAGCCAATTTTCGCTCTTTGTGCGAATCATTTAAAATAGTCAAAATTAATCAAAATTAACTATAAAATTAATTAAAATTCATCATGTTCATATTTTTAACATAATTTAATTATTTTATAATATTTAATTATTTTTCGACAAGAATTTAACCGAAATAGCATGATTTTACGTTAAAAAGGGCATGTAAAAACACGTAAATTTTTGTGTTTCCACCTATACATGTCATATTTACAATTATCCACAAGTTCAAAAAGTACCAATCGACAACTGGATAGTGTGATGTGTAACTCCGACTTGTCCGTAACGATTGAGCTATCGAGCCTCTATAATACATAGAAAAGAAACAGAGTAGGCTTTATAGCTTAGTAAGTATGTATAATTTAGAATTAAACTTACCATTTATACCAAATCAATACAAATAATTAAGGTAAACTCCATGCAATTTCCAAATGCCTAACACAAACATTCATCCATAGGTTAATCATATTAATACATGAAATCATCCATTATCACAATTCAATACTCAATATATCTTGTATTCAACATTTCATTCTCAATCATATAATCAATACTTCATTCAGTAACAGTATTCATCCGTATAAACAAAATTTATACCCGTTGAACCTATTAGAACTTCAAAGGATACTCGGGTGATATACATTAGTATTACGTCAATTCCTTATCATTTACCGCTCTTTTGAGCTATGAACAGTAAGCTCCTCCTGAGCTGATGGACAGTAAGCTCTATTGAGCTGAAATGGTAAGCTCTGACGAGCTGAAAACAGTAAGCTCTTACGAGCTGATATATCAGTAAGCTCATACGAGCTGTGGTGAGTCCGCAACAAATGCAGGAGCTCGACCAAAACGGTAACCCTAGTGACATGTCACTTGTATCCTATGAATTCATACGGTTCAAACGGGGCTTGGTAAAAACAATCTTTATCAATTAAGCAATTGTATTCCAAGTATATCAAATACTCAATCATATACATGCATTTCAAATAAACACAAGTATTTAAAGTTCGATTCTAATTATACGAACTTACCTCGTATTGCTCGGATAAAAACTATCGGCTATTCGTCAATCTTCCCTTTTCCCCGATCTAAACTTGATCTCGGCTTTTCTTGATCTATAAATTATCAAATTCAATACATTCAGCACTCAATCTATTCAATTTAGTCCACAATTCATCTTTTGGAAAATTTACGCATTTGCCCCTATACTTTTATATCATTTACAATTTAGTCCTTATCACATAAAATTGCAAATTCATGCAATTTGGTACCAGCCCATGCCTAGCCGAATTTCATAGGGACTCCTAGCAGCCCATATCTTTCATTATTTCACACTTTTAACCACCACATTTTACAATTTCACAATTTAATCCCTATTTTGCATTTTTGTCAAAAATCACTTTATAAAACTAGTTTAACTATTAACAATTAACCAAAATCCATCATCAACATCCAATTACTCAAGCATTCAACAATGGAAACATGATGAATCTTTAACAATTTAGGGTACGGGTTAGCTAGAATACGAAGCAACGATCTCAAAAACGTAAAAATCATTAAAAATCGAGCTAAAACCGTACCTCAATCTAGCCTTCAAAGCTTGGCCAAATGAAAACCTAAGTTTGCTATTCCTTCCTTCTTAATTTCGGAAAGATAAGGAAGAAAGATGAAATAAAAATGACTTTGTTTTATTATAATTAACATTAATTACTAATTTACCTTTATAACCTTTAAAAATATTAAAAATTACACCAATTGCCATGCTATCATCATCCACTAACCATAAATGGTCTATTTACCTCTTAAAGACCTTTACTTTAATGTTCTATAGCTATTTGACACTTTTAGCTAATAGAACACAAGTTTTACGCTTTACGCAATTTAGTCCTTTTTATCGAATTAAGCATTCAAACAGTAAAATTTCTTTACGAAACTTTCACCCAATAATACTATCATGTTGTAAACTTCAATAAAATAATAAAATAAATATTTTGGCCTCGAATTTGTGGTCCCAAAATCACTATTCTGATTCGACCCAAAAATGGGCTGTTACACGTGATCGGTAAACACTGTAACTTTGGTACCTATAAAATATGAACAGAACTTGTCAAAAGAAAAAACTATAGCAAAGAGTTCTTCTTTAGTTATCATATAATTGATTTGGGCTCCTGTCAAAGTTCTTCTTGCATAGTAAATAGGGTGAAACACTTTGTTCCTTCTTTGGCCCATCATAACTCTAACAGCGAAATCGCTTGTATCACAGTTCAATTCAAAAGGCGAGTTCCAATCAGGTGTGATAATTATTAGGGCTGAAATTAACTGGTTTTTCAATTTTTCAAAAGCTTCTAAACATGCTTTGTTAAAATAATTTTTTTCTAAAAGCATACATAAAGGTTTAGAAATAAGCTACGGTGTTTTTCTTCGGCTAACATGATGTGAGCCCCTAAAAGCAGTAATAAGCATACATAAAGCAATTCTGAAGAAGACTCGTTGTATCATACCCAAGAACATGTTTTTCTTTGGCTGACGTGATGTGGGCCCCTAGAAGCAGTAATAAGCTAGCTGATTTCATTTGTAAATTCGTCTTAAACAATAATTGCTATTGGGATTTTGATGTGAATTATCCTAGAGTAATTCACGAAATTGTAATTCAGGATGCTATTAATGAAATTTAGGCCATTTATGGTCTTTTTTTGTTCCAAAAAAAAATTACCTCATTCCAAACCACTTCTTTCATGATAGGGTTAAGTCTCATTTGCCCATCAATCTTACCTTTTTCACCTTCCTCTAAAATGATTTTATGCATGCAAAAGGAAGGACTTATACCTCGTATGATAGCTATGGTCCAACCAATTCCTTCTTAAATTTCTTTAAGACATCAATCAATTGCTCCTCTTAATATTCTGTCAGCTTCGCTGAAATAATCACATGCAAAGTAGAACTATTACCGACATAAACGTGTTTTAAGTGAGATGGAAGTACCTTTAGTTCAATTTTAGGCTGTTCCTCGATTGATGACTTGGGTTGTACAATTTCCCGAACTTTCAACTCTAGCGGTTCAAACCGCGATGGTTGTATATAGCTCATCGAATTGGCTTCCAACAAAGCCAAACCTTCATTACCTTTTTTTCATCTTCGAATGGTTCAGACTCTAAGGTGTTTTCCAACGGGTCTTCTTCAAAATTTCTTCCCATAGAAACTAAGGTTTCTACTTCCTCCATTACTGAACACTCTTCCAGCAAATCGGGAAACTTCATTTCTTTCAGAACATTAAACATTACCTTATCGTCTTGAACTCGCATGGTGAGTTCACCTATTTGCAAATCTATCAACGTTCTTTCCATGGCTAAGAATGGTCTCTCCAGGATGATCGAAACTTCCTTATCTGCTTCAAAATTTGAAACAATGAAATCAACAGGAAAAATAAATTTATCGACTCTTACCAAAACATCCTCGATCTTTTCTTCGAGATATGCTACCGATCGATCCGCAAGTTGAAGTGTTACAGTAGTGGGTCTTACTTCTCCGATTCCCAACAGCTTGAAAATGGATTTGGGCATCAAGTTGATGCTTGCTCCTAAGTCACACAAAGCTTTACTGCAATATTGTAACAGCCCGGTTTAGACCCTAGTCGGAATAGTGGTTTCGGGACCACAAATCTGAGGTCAGAAAAATATTTTAATATTATTTTTGGTGTTTACAATATGTGATTGAGCATGAGTGAAAACTCTATGTGGAAATTTTATCGTTTGTGTGTCGAATTGAGAAAAAGGACTTAATTGCATAAAATGTAAAAGCTGTGTGCTAGTTGTAAAAGTGCTTGATTGTCATGGCTTTTTAAATGAGAGGTCCTTAAGTTTTAAATGGACCATTAATAGTTTGGATGGACAAAAATGGGTTAAGTTAGTGGAATTTTAATGAATTAATAAAAGGTTAAATTGGTAATTAGCATAATAAGTGTATATTAAATAAAACCAAAAGATGAAAACATGCTCATCTTTGTTTCTTTCAACCGAAAATAAGAAAATAGCTAGGGCTTGGAAGCTTTGAAACATTCGGCTACTTCAAGGCTCAATTGTAAGTTCGTTTTTGTTCGGTTTTTGATGATTTCTATGTTTTTGTGATCGTTGCTTTGCGTTCTATCAAGCCCATGTCTTAATTTTTGAGTTTGTTGATGATTTTGAGATATGCCATTGATGAATGCTTGAGTTTTGTGATAGTTGATGATGAAATATGAAAGGTATGTGATAGATTAACATGTTTTGTCTTTGGATTTTTGGTGAATTTGAGTAATTTGGACTAAATTGTGAAAATAATATTTTGAGGGACTAAAATGTGAAATAAATTAAATATATGGGCTTGTATGAGCATAAGGAGAATTCGGCCAAGCATGGGAATATTTAAATTTTGTGTATTTTGTGATTTTATGAAATAGGGACTAAAGTGTCGAAATGTGAAAATGTGAGGGCTATTTTGTAAAATGCCCTAAATATGTGTGTTTGGATTAAATTGAATGATTTGGTAATTGAATGAGTTAAATTTGAATATGTGTAGATCAAGAAAAGAGGGAATTGGATCGAGATCGAGGCAAAGATAAAGTGCTCGATTAATAAACTCGTTTTGTTATTTCGACGTCCGAGGTAAGTTCGGATATAATACGAATTATTAAATTCATATCAATGTGTTATGAAATGAATGAATGTATGGTTATTGAATTAGAAATGTTATACGTGGGATTGAAATATGTGGCACTAAGTGTGCGTAAATAAAATCGAGACAGAGGTGAATAGCACTGTGTGTGTGAAGTAATGGAAGCTTCGGCTTTAATGATTGGCACTGTGTGTGCAATACCGAGTTAGATTCGGTTTAATATAAAGGCACTAAGTGTGCGATGATATTTAAGCTTCGGCTATAAACTTGGCACTAAGTGTGCGAACAAATCGAACAAATAACAATGGTTGATCGAAATGAAGTGTTGAGCATTGAGTAGCATAAATGGTCAATAACTAAGTTTCGGCTAAGGTACGTACGGAACCTACGTGGTTGATGAGACTGTAAATGGATATATAGATGGTTGAGTAAGCATAATATTTATGGATGATATGCTACATATATTTATGAGTTGATCTATGTGATGGATTAATTTGTATATGGTAGTTGAAACATTAAGTTAAGTGTATTATATTACGAACTTACTAAGCTCTTAAGCTTACTGTGTGAAGTTTTCTCTGTTTAACAATGTAATTAAAGCTAGCTCGGATTCGGGGATCGTCAGCGACTCAATCACACTATCGGCTATCTATTTTGGTACTTTTGGAAGATGTATATATATATTGTAACAGCCCGAATTTGACCCTAATCGGAAACAGTGGTTTCGGGACCACGAATCTGAGTCGATAGAATAATTAAATATTATATTTGGTGTCTATGATTTATGATTGAGCATGTGCTAAAATTTCGTGAATTTATTTGACCGTTTGTGTGTTTAATTTAAAGAAAAGGACTAAATCGCATAAGTGGTAAAAGTAGCCATTTATTTAATTGAGTGGCTAAATTGATTTGTCTTCTTTTATATAAGGATTTAGGTTGTAAATTAACCCTTATAGCATGCTAGTGGACGGCACTAAGCTTTTATAAAGCATTTTATATTTGTTTTCTTATTAAATTAAGTTTATATTAATATATGTATTATATTATAACATTAAAATAATAAAACATAAAAGAACACTTGCATGTTCATCTTTTTGGTGCTTTTGACTGAAACTAAAAAAGGGAAAAGAAGAGAAAAAGCTTTAAGGGTTTCGGCATTCATTAAGCTTGATTCAAGGTAAGTTTTAGCTCAGTTCTTGAAAATTTTTACGTTTTTTAGATCGTTGCTTTGAATACTACTCGACCCATGTTGGAATTTTTGAATTTGATGCATGTTTAATATTCATCCATTGATGAATGCTTATGTTTTGTGATGGTTGATGATTTTAAATAAAATATATGTGTTAGATTATTAAATTTTGTGTTGGAAATTTTGATTAAATTGAGTATCTAGGACTAAATTTCAAAAATAGTAAATTGAGGGGCTAGATTGTAGAATTTATGAAATAAGGGGACTTGTATAAGCTTAGTGAACATTCGGCCCTAGCGTAAAATATGTAAATTTAGCATATTTTGTGTTTTGTGAAAATTGGATTAAATTGTAAAAGTTTAAAATGTTAGGGATAAATTGGTAAATTGTTCAACTATGTGTTTTGGGCTAAAATGAATGAAATTCTATTTGAATGAGCTCATTTTGAAATTATTTAGATCAAGAAAGAAAAGAACCGGGATCAGATCGGGGAAAAACAAAGTTAAGCGAATAGTAGGAAGCTTAATCCGACAATTTCCGAGGTAA
Source organism: Gossypium sturtianum (assembly GCA_025698515.1). NCBI lineage: Eukaryota > Viridiplantae > Streptophyta > Magnoliopsida > Malvales > Malvaceae > Gossypium > Gossypium sturtianum. The sequence continues at coordinate 129,079,062 of CM046949.1, read as the reverse complement.
GTTTTTAAGCAATTGGATAGAATTAAATTTTAGTCTATATAAATGTGCATATGTAAAAAGGTAATAAGTATGTTTATTTCCAATTGCCGAATGTGATTTTGAATTTAATATGAATTGGCCGATTGTAAAGTTGGTATTATTTATATATGAATATAAGTCTTGATCAAATGAGTTGGATGATTATATATGTGCTAAGAGAAATTTAAGTGTGAATATGATAGGAAAGGTGGTTATATTCGAATAGGTGAATATGTATATAGATGTATATTGAAGATAGCCGAATGTGATGGTAGTGAGAAGGATGAATGAGTTGTTTTAACATGTGCAAATATTTGTAGATAGATATGAATGAAAATGAAATCTCATGTGTTCATATGAATGAAGAAAAGGTTTAGTTAAGGGGCATTATGTGTGCGAGCTTAAATACCGAGCACTGTGTGTGCGAATTTGGTCGAATGGCACTATGTGTGTGGAAAAATAAGTAATGGCACTAAGTGTGCGATACATTACTAGTATATGGCACTATGTGTGCGGAAAAATAAGTAATGGCACTAAGTGTGCGATACATTACTAGTATATGGCAATATGTGTGCTCTTCCTCAAGTAACGGCACTAAGTGTGCGATACGTTACATGAATTGCACTGTGTGTGCGGTTTTACGGATCTTACAAAGACAAAAGCCAATGAATGGAGATATCCGAGAAGTGGTATATAGGTAAATGATGCATGATAATTGAGTAAATTAGTTCTAAGAGGTAAGTTGTTCTTGTATATGAAATTATAGTATTGAGATGTGATTATTAATCTTTGAGCTTGTTCGAATGGGTAAATGGTATGTTAGTATTGGGTTTTGGAGACCTATTGAATTTGGTAATTTTTGATTGGTAACATGCTATATGTAATGCGTTTACGAGTTTGTTGATGTTCAAGCTAGATTGATTTAATTTGTATGATGATTAATTGTATATTTTACCAATGCTTAAAACTTACTAAGTCATGATGGCTTACTGTATATGTTTATTTAACTATTTTATAGATTTTGAAAGCTAGTTCGCGCTCGGGGATCACCGTCGAAGTCAATCACACTATCAACTATTTGGTACCTTTTTGTGAATGAATTTAAAATCTATGGCATGTATAGGCTAAACTACTTTGGTTTAAATTCAAATGATGTAAATGTGTATGTATTTAAATGCCATTCGAAAATGGCTTTGCTTCTATGCATGAGTTGGTTGCATATGTTTTGGAATGTTATGATTATGATTATGCATATTCGGTTTTAATATAAATTTGATATGGTATGCTTGTGTTTCATGAGATTTCGAAAGGTATGTTATCTATAAGCTACAAATGAATGTTTATTATATGATTTATAATTTTTAACTTGGAAGTTATTTTATATTAGGATATATGTAATATTGATAATATGATTTTGGTTTGAATAAGGTATATGGTATACTTTGGATTTATGGATATACTCTTGCTTAATTTTATAGGTATTTGTGAGATGGTCATGAAAGGAATAAGTCATACATTATGTATGTGATTATTGAGTGTGTTATTTTAATGAATAAATTTGAAGTATGCTCACTTTAAATATTCGGCTATGGTGTTAATTTATTTTGGAGTCACTTTAAAATAACCTATTATAGTGAATAATTAGTTATGATATGCAAGTGAATGAATAAGTGAAAGAAATTGATTTGTACAAGTTGATTAAGAATAAACATTCATATTCGGCCATGCTATTCAAAAAGACCAAATGAATAGTGTTTTGTTATTTGAATGGAATTACTTATTTTTAAATAATGCAAATGATATTATTTTTTTTTTGAGATGACTTGCTTATTTGTGATATTATTATTTAAGTATTATGATTCATGTGAATGGATGGACTTAGTGGTTAGTTGAGTAATACCTCGTAACCCTAATCCGGCGACGGATACGGGTTTGGGGTGTTACATTTGATTGGTATCAGAGCTACAGTTTAGTCGGTTCTCGGACTAACGTAGCGCGTGTGGGTCTAGCTATACATGCCATATTTTATAATGTGATAGTGTGATGACTTCTGACTGTGAAATTGTGTTTCTTTCTTTCGTATAGTAAATGGATCCAGATCCCGAGCGAGCTATAGCTGACGATGTCGAGAGCGTGGCGCTTGCTCCCGCGCAAGGGACCGCACCGGAAGAATCTCGACCAGCTGCGAGTAATCCTGATGAGGGGGCTAAACAAGCCTTCTATAGCATGATGAATGATTGGTTCAACCAATATATTCAGACCAATTCGGCTGTTCAACAACCCCTGAATCTGAACACTCCCCCTATAGTACCAGTGATACCCCCGATCGTTAATCCTGAGAGAGCAAGCAAGCCTCCAGTTGATCGAATTAGAAAACACGGGGCTCAAGAGTTTAGAGCCGAAGATGATGATGATGCTGAGCGAGCTGAATTTTGGCTCGATAATACCATTCGTGTCTTCGATGAGCTATCATGCACACCTGATGAGTGCCTGAAGTGCTCCATATCTTTATTACGGGATTCTGCCTATTATTGGTGGAATACTCTCGTATCGGTTGTTCCAAAGGAACGAGTTATCTGGGACTTCTTTCAGACGGAATTTCGTAAGAAATACTTCAGTCAGCGATTTATAGACTCCAAACGTAAGGAATTTCTCGAGCTTAAACAGGGTCGTATGACCGTATCTGAGTACGAGCGCAAGTTTGTGAGACTTAGTCGCTATGCCCGTGAGTGTGTTTCATCTGATGCAGCTATGTGCCGGAGATTCGAAGAAGGGTTAAATGAAGACATAAAACTTTTGGTTGGCATTCTTGAAATAAATGAGTTCGTAGTACTTGTTCAGCGAGCTTGTAAAGCCGAAGAGCTATGAAAAGAAAAACGGAAAGCTGAGTTTGAAGCTAGAGACTTCCGAAAGAGATTTGCGGGTAAATTTCCTCAAACATCATCTAAGAAGTTCAAAAATGATAGTAGCCAGTCCAAAGCTAACACAGGAATCTCTATACGAGAATGACCACCAGTGAGTTCACGGGCTACATCGATTGCTAGTGTTGGCAATACCCGACCGAATAAGCCCGAGTGTCAACAGTGTGGTAGACGACATTTTGGTGAATGTTGGGGTAAATCTAACAATCGCACTTGTTATAAGTGTGGCTCGCAAGATCATTTTATTTGGGATTGCCCGGAGGCAGCTGAAAAGGATAATGCTTAGAGTGCAAGACCGAGCAGTACTGCAACTAGAGGTAGACCATCTCGTAATGTGGGAAGTAGGGGCGGCGCTCAGAGGGGGACTTCAGATGCGGCTATTCGATCAGAGGCCCGTGTGCCAGCTAGAGCTTATGCCATTTGTGCCAGAGAGGAGGCTTCATCCCTAGATGTTATCACCGGTATATTCACTCTCTTTGATACTAGTGTAATTGCTCTGATTGACCCTGGTTCAACTCATTCTTATATGTGTGAAACATTAGTATCCAGCAAGACTCTACCTGTTGAGTCTACTGAGTTTGTGATTCGAGTTTCAAACCCCCTGGGCCGGTGTGTGTTAGTTGATAGAGTGTGCAAGAATTGCCCTTTAATGATTCGAGACTCATGTTTTCCGGCCGATCTGATGTTGCTACCATTTGACGAATTCGATATTATCCTCGGTATGGATTGGTTAATCGTACACGATGCAGTAGTGAATTGCAGACGAAAGACTATTGATTTGAGGTGTCAGAATAACAAGATAATTCGAATTGAATCTGCGGATTTGAATGGGCTACCAGCTGTGATATCTTTGATGTTGGCTCGATAGTATTTGAGAAAGGGTTGCGAAGCTTATGTTGCGTATGTGATTGACAGCAAAGTAACCGAAAAGAAGATTGAATCTGTGCCAGTTGTTCGTGAGTATCCGGATGTGTTCCCGGAGGAATTACCGGGATTGCCACCTGTTCGGGAGGTAGAGTTTGGTATTGAGTTAGTGCCAGGGACGACTCCGATTTCGATAGCTCCGTATAGAATGGCACCGACCGAATTAAAAGAGTTGAAAGCTTAGTTGCAAGAATTGACAGATAGAGGTTTTGCCCGACCGAGTTTCTCTCCCTGGGGTGCGCCAGTCCTATTTGTAAAAAAGGATGGAACTTTAATAATGTGCATATTTTATCGACAACTTAATAAAGTGACCGTAAAGAATAAATATTCGTTGCCACGCATCGATGATTTATTTGATCAGCTTAAGGGAGCTTCGGTATTCTCGAAATTTGATCTGAGTTCAGGTTATTATCAGTTGCAAGTTAGAGACTCGGGTGTACCAAAGACTGCTTTTCAGACGAGATACGGGTATTATGAGTTTTTAGTGATGCCATTCAGACTCACTAATGCCCCTGCTGTTTTCATGGATCTGATGAATCGGGTATTCAGACCGTATCTAGATCGGTTTGTGGTTGTATTCATAGATGACATTCTGATCTATTCGCGTGACGAAATCGAACATGCCGAGCATTTGAGACTTGTGTTACAGATTTTGCGTGATAAGAAGTTGTACGCGAAATTTAGCAAATGTGAGTTTTGGTTGAATGAAGTTAGCTTCCTGGGGCATGTTGTTTCAGCATCGGGCATTCGGGTTGACCCGAGTAAAGTTTCAGCTATACTTGATTGGAAACCTCCGCGGAATTTTTCTGAAGTTCTGAGTTTTCTGGGACTGGCCAGATACTATAGACGCTTCGTGAAAGGGTTTTCTATGATTGCAGCCCCGATGACAAAGCTATTACAGAAAGACGTTAAATTCGAGTGGTCAGAAAGATGTCAGAATAGTTTTGATAAGCTAAAAACCTTGCTAACGGAAGCTCCAGTGCTTGTTCAGCCAGAGTCGAGTAAAGAGTTCGTTATCTTTAGCGATGCATCTTTAAATGGTTTGGGCTGTGTTTTGATGCATGAGGGTAAAGTTTTAGCCTACGCCTCGAGACAGTTAAAGCCGCACGAGAAGAATTATCTGACTCACGATCTTGAATTGGCTGCCATAGTTTTTGCTTTGAAAATATGGCGTCACTATTTATTCGGTGAGAAATGTCACGTTTACTCTGATCACAAGAGTCTAAAGTATTTAATGACTCAGAAAGATCTGAATTTGAGACAGCGACGATGGTTGGAACTGTTAAAGGACTATGAGCTTGTGATTGATTATCACCCGGGGAAGGCTAATGTGGTCGCTGATGCACTTAGCCGAAAGTCACTATTTGCTCTACGTGCAATGAATGCGGATATAGCAATGTCAGATGATGGTGTGATTATTGCAAAATTGAAAGCGAAACCACTATTCGTACAACAGGTCCGCGAAGCTCAAGAGGTTGATAATGACTTAATAGCAAAAAGGAATCAATGTGGCTTGAGTGCTGATTCAGATTTTCAGATAGATGCCGAGGGATGTCTACGGTTTAAGAATCGGATATGTGTGCCTAAGAACCCTGAGTTGATTCGAATGATTTGTGATAAAGCTCATAATAGTAAATTGTCGATTCATCCAGGTAGTACGAAGATGTATAACGACCTGAGACAGCATTACTGGTGGCAAGGTATGAAACTAGATATTTCAGACTATGTGTCGAAGTGTTTAATTTGTCAACAAGTGAAAGCCGAGCATCAGGTACCATCGGGACTACTTCAACCAATTATGATAGCTGAGTGGAAATAGGATCGAGTCACGATGGATTTCGTATCTGGGTTGCCGTTGACACCGAGCAAGAAAGACTCAATCTGGGTTATTGTTGATAGATTGACGAAATCGGCCCATTTTATTTCGGTACGTACGAATTTCTCACTTGATAAGTTAGCTGAGTTGTATATGTCGCAGATCGTACGATTGCACGGAGTACCTATTTCTATTATTTCGGATAGAGATCCGAGGTTTACATCGCGGTTTTGGAAGAAACTGCAAGATGCTCTAGGTACTAAATTGCACTTTAGTACTGCTTTTCACCCTCAGTCGGATGGACAATCTGAGCGTGTTATTCAAATACTCGAGGATTTGTTGAGATATTGCGTTCTTGAGTTTGAGGGTACGTGGGAACAATACTTGCCTTTGATTGAATTTGCGTACAACAACAACTTTCAATCGAGTATCAAAATGGCACCTTACGAAGCTTTGTACGGTCGTAAATGTCGTACACCTCTATATTGGGCCGAGCTAAGTGAAAGCAAGATACACGGGGTTGATGTAATTAGAGAGACTGAACAGAAAGTAAAAGTAATCCGAGAAAGTTTGAAAGCCGCGTCAGATCGACAGAAGTCATATACGGACTTGAAACGTAAAGATATAGAATTTCAAGTGGGTGACCGAGTATTTTTGAAAGTCTCGCCGTGGAAAAAGATACTTAGATTTGGTCGTAAAGGAAAGTTGAATCCGAGATTTATTGGGCCGTACGAAGTTATTGAGCGTATTGGGCCGGTTGCGTAAAGACTTATGTTGCCATCTGAGCTAAACACGATTCACAATGTTTTTCATGTATCGATGCTTCGACGATACAGGTCCGATCCTTCTCATGTGATTAGCCCAGCAGAGGTTGAAATTCAGCCTGACTTGTCGTATGAGGAAGAACCGATCCGCATCCTATCTCGTGAAGTGAAAGAATTATGAAATAAGGAAATTTCGTTGGTTAAAGTTATGTGGCATAAACACGGGGTTGGGGAGGCAACCTGGGAACTCGAAGATTCGATGAGAGAACGTTACCCATATTCATTCACTGGTAAGATTTTCGGGGACGAAAATCCCTTAAGGGGGGGAGAGTTGTAACAGCCCGAATTTGACCCTAATCGGAAACAGTGGTTTTGGGACCACGAATCTGAGTCGATAGAATAATTAAATATTATATTTGGTGTCTATGATTTATGATTGAGCATGTGCTAAAATTTCGTGAATTTATTTGACCGTTTGTATGTTTAATTTAAAGAAAATGACTAAATCTCATAAGTGGTAAAAGTAGCCATTTATTTAATTGAGTGGCTAAATTGATTTGTCTTCTTTTATATAAGGATTTAGGTTGTAAATTAACCCTTATAGCATGCTAGTGGATGGCACTAAGCTTTTATAAAGCATTTTATATTTGTTTTCTTATTAAATTAAGTTTATATTAATATATGTATTATATTATAACATTAAAATAATAAAACATAAAAGAACACTTGCATGTTCATCTTTTTGGTGCTTTTGACTGAAACTAAAAAAGGGAAAAGAAGAGAAAAAGCTTTAAGGGTTTCGGCATTCATTAAGCTTGATTCAAGGTAAGTTTTAGCTCGGTTCTTAAAAATTTTTACGTTTTTGAGATCGTTGCTTTGAATACTACTCGACCCATGTTGGAATTTTTGAATTTGATGCATATTTAATATTCGGCCATTGATGAATGCTTATGTTTTGTGATGGTTGATGATTTTAAATAAAATATATGTGTTAGATTATTAAATTTTGTGTTGGAAATTTTGATTAAATTGAGTATCTAGGACTAAATTTCAAAAATAGTAAATTGAAGGGCTAGATTGTAGAATTTATGAAATAAGGGGACTTGTATAAGCTTAGTGAACATTCGGCCCTAGCTTAAAATATGTAAATTTAGCATATTTTGTGTTTTGTGAAAATTGGATTAAATTGTAAAAGTTCAAAATGTTAGGGATAAATTGGTAAATTATTCAACTATGTGTTTTGGGCTAAAATGAATGAAATTCTATTTGAATGAGCTCATTTTGAAATTATTTAGATCAAGAAAGAAAAGAACGGGGATCGGATCGGGGAAAAACAAAGTTAAACGAATAGCTGGGAAGCTTAATCCGATAATTTCCGAGGTAAGTTTTTAAGCAATTGGATAGAATTAAATTTTAGTCTATATAAATGTGCATATGTAAAAAGGTAATAAGTATGTTTATTTCCAATTGCCAAATGTGATTTTGAATTTAATATGAATTGGCCGATTGTAAAGTTGGTATTATTTATATATGAATATAAGTCTTGATCAAATGAGTTGGATGATTATATATGTGCTAAGAGAAATTTAAGTGTGAATATGATAGGAAAGGTGGTTATATTCGAATAGGTGAATATGTATATAGATGTATATTGAAGATAGCCGAATGTGATGGTAGTGAGAAGGATGAATGAGCTGTTTTAACATGTGCAAATATTTTTAGATAGATATGAATGAAAATGAAATCTCATGTGTTCATATGAATGAAGAAAAGGTTCAGTTAAAGGGCACTATGTGTGCGAGCTTAAATACCGAGCACTGTGTGTGCGAATTTGGCTGAATGGCACTATGTGTGCGGAAAAATAAGTAATGGCACTAAGTGTGAGATACATTACTAGTATATGGCACTATGTGTGCGGAAAAATAAGTAATGGCACTAAGTGTGCGATACATTACTAGTATACGGCACTATGTGTGCTCTTCCTCAAGTAACGGCACTAAGTGTGCGATACGTTACATGAATTGCACTGTGTGCGGTTTTACGGATCTTACAAAGACAAAAGCCAATGAATGGAGATATCCGAGAAGTGGTATATAGGTAAATGATGCATGATAATTGAGCAATTTAGTTCTAAGAGGTAAGTTGTTCTTGTATATGAAATTATAGTATTGAGATGTGATTATTAATCTTTGAGCTTGTTCGAATGGGTAAATGGTATGTTAGTATTGGGTTTTGGAGACCTATTGAATTTGGTAATTTTTGATTGGTAACATGCTATATGTAATGCGTTTACGAGTTTGTTGATGTTCAAGCTAGATTGATTTAATTTGTATAATGATTAATTGTATATTTTACCAATGCTTAAAACTTACTAAGTCATGATGGCTTACTGTATATGTTTATTTGACTATTTTATAGATTTTGAAAGCTAGTTCGCGCTCGGGGATCACCGTCGAAGTCAATCACACTATCAACTATTTTGGTACCTTTTTGTGAATGAATTTAAAATCTATGGCATGTATAGGCTAAACTACTTTGGTTTAAATTCAAATGATGTAAATGTGTATGTATTTAAATGCCATTCGAAAATGGCTTTGCTTCTATGCATGAGTTGGTTGCATATGTTTTGGAATGTTATGATTATGATTATGCATATTCGGTTTTAATATAAATTTGATGTGGTATGCTTGTGTTTCATGAGATTTCGAAAGGTATGTTATCTATAAGCTACAAATGAATGTTTATTATATGATTTATAATTTTTAACTTGGAAGTTGTTTTATATTAGGATATATGTAATATTGATAATATGATTTTGGTTTGAATAAGGTATATGGTATACTTTGGATTGATGGATATACTCTTGCTTAATTTTATAGGTATTTGTGAGACAGGTCATGAAAGGAATAAGTCATACATTATGTATGTGATTATTGAGTGTGTTATTTTAATGAATAAATTTGAAGTATGCTCACTTTAAATATTCGGCTATGGTGTTAATTTATTTTGGAGTCACTTTAAAATAACCTATTATAGTGAATAATTAGTTATGATATGCAAGTGAATGAATAAGTGAAAGAAATTGATTTGTACAAGTTGATTAAGAATAAACATTCATATTCGGCCATGCTATTCAAAAAGACCAAATGAATAGTGTTTTTGTTATTTGAATGGAATTACTTATTTTTAAATAATGCAAATGATATTATTTTTTTTTAGATGACTTGCTTATTTGTGATATTATTATTTAAGTATTATGATTCATGTGAATGGATGGACTTGGTGGTTAGTTGAGTAATACCTCGTAACCCTAATCTGGCGACGGATACGGGTTTGGGGTGTTACATATATGGTATATGGCATGTATAGGCTAGTGTTTATGGCATGTTTTGAGATGTTTGGATCTTGCCATGTGATATGGCTAGATAAGTTAATGAATTTGGTATATGTTTTGGGTTTGAGTAATGGTTTGTCAAGATGTGTAAGTAAATTCTAAGTGAATGACCTTATGATATGTTTTGGTGATAAGAATGTGTTATACTCATGACATGAAATGGAATGGATAAAATGATGCATAAATTACATGATTTTGTATGTGTAATTGTTACTTTGTAATGGTAAGTTGAGATGGAATTGTATAGGAAGAGGTAATGATGATGCTAAGAGATTATATGGACTATGATTTGGTATGTTTGGATGCCAATTAGGATATGAAATGGTATTGATTATTGCATGTAGGTGTGACCCAAGTGTGGGTGGCAAATTTGGCCTTGCAAATGGCCTATAATTGCCCACACGGTTGAGGACACGGGCGTGTGGCTCGACCGTGTCATTTGAGTTTGCAAATTGAAACAAGTCAGGCTCGACCACGGGCTGGACACACGGGCGTGTCCCAGGCCGTGTGATGCAAGTCAGGCTCGACCACGGGTGAGGCACACGGGCGTGTCTCAGGTCGTGTAACCTCTGTAGTTTGGAAAAATGTTTGATTTTTGGAAAATTTTGTATGATCTCGGTTTAGTCCCGACCCCTTTCTAGTGCATGTTTAAGGTCTCGTAGACCTCGTTAAGGGACTATATGTATATATCTTGATATATTTGAATTGTGTTATACTATGTGTTGAGTAATGATTGTAAATGTTTCGATTATTTGGTAATGCCTCTTAACCCTATTCCGGCGACGGTTACAGGTTAGGGGTGTTACAAATATGATTAACCAATGTTGCAAGGTATCGTAAAGCTTCTAGGATCCTTCAATTTTGGAGGTTGCTTGTTCTATAAAAACGCACTACACTCATTCGTCAAAGTGATAGTCTCATACTCACTAAGTTATTTCTTCTTGGACAAGATATCCTTCATAAACTTCACGTAATTGGACATTTGTTTAAAAGCCTCCACCAACTGAATGTTGATGTGTAATTGCTTTAAAACATCCAAGAACTTATTTAATCGTACCTCTTGTTTCTGCTTATTCTGCTGAAGTCTTTGAGGATATGGAACTCTAGGTTGATATGGATAACTTTTCTGAGGAGGCAAATCTGCAAAAGTAGGTGTTAGCTTTTCAGAATTCACTAGTTTAGGGTTTACCTCATCAGATTTTTCAGCATCTGATTTTTCTGTTGTAGGAACTTCAACTGTTGGTTGACTTTCCTATTTTTTAGTAGGCTCATCTTCAACCACAACCTTTATAGGCTCAAAAGTCTTACCACTTCGTAACTCTACCACTTTGCAATGTTCCTTACCCAAATTTCTTGGATTTTTTGTGTCGCTCAGCAAGGCTTCTTGTGGTCTACTATGAAGCTCAGTAGCTAACTAACCCATCTGGTTCTCTAGATTTTTCAGCGTTGCTGCTTGACTTTGGATCAAGGCATAGTTTTTCGCCATGTATGCCTTCAGCAAGTCTTTCAAACTATTTGATGATTCAGTTTGAGGTGGGTTTGGGACTTGTTGATTAAACCCTTGGGTTTTGTTGGGTCTATGCTGCATCAGATTGTTGTTCGGTCCATTTCCTTGGTTACTCCAGGAAAAGTTCAGATGGTTCTGCAATGATGGATTTTAGAAATTAGACTATGATCGTGTCTGAGAGTTTTAATATTTCTATAATGAATGATCGAGCCTAGAAACTAACTATCACCACGATTGAGGCAAGCGCACCTATCGAACAGTAGTATAGCTTAATGGCAAGACCGGAATGTCGAACCCAAAGGAACCAAAATTACTAGTACTGGCTTTCTTTTTATTATCTAGCCTAAAATAAATGGGATTGATATTTATCTAACTAATTACTAAGCTAAGGATGCCAAGACACAGAGAATGAATTGGGAAAATACTTTTGGGAAAATCAATTGATCAAGACAATACCCGAGGAAAAATCCATCTAGACTTCACTTGTTATTTAACTCTGAACCAGACGATTTATTCACTTGACTTGATCCGTAGGATTCCCTAATCTATATTAATACTTCTTTCGAGGCTACTAATGTCTAACCCTAGGTTGATTAATTGAAATCTCTTTCTAATTAAAACCCCTAGTGTTGCATTAACTCGATTTATGGACTCCCATATTAGGTTTGGCCCTAATCCGGTAGATTTTCGTCATCCTATCTCTAGGAGTGCGATCAACTCCGCTTAATTATGCTAGATCTACTCTTAAACAGGGACTTTTGCTCCTCCGAATAAGCACATCAATACTTGAATCAATATCCTGAAATATTAAAGCAAGAATTAAGAACACATAATTAAGAACAAATCAAGTATTTATCATACAGATTTGTAAAACAATAACAAGATCCGTCTTAGGTTTCATCCCCCTCAGGTATTTGAGGGGTTTAGTTCATGTTTATAAAAGAATACATTTGAGAAGAAATTAAATAACAAAACATAAAGAAAAACCCTAAACCCCCGAAGGAAATTGAAGGAAAATCCTCGATCTTGGCGTGATTCCCGCTTCCGAGATGGATCAACCGGCTTTCTTCGAGTAATTCCCTATATTGAGCCTTCTCTGGCTTCGCTCTTCGTCAAAAGCCCTGACAGAAGCCTTCTGTCGAACTTCCCTTTTAGGTTACCCTCTAAGGTGTTTATATAGGCTTTCGGGATGCCTTACTTGGCCCACAAGTATCCTATTCCAAGTGGAATTAAAACGGGTCACGGCAGGGACACGCCCGTGTGAAACGCCCGTGTGAATCGAGCCCAGGGCTGTGTTCGAGTCTGCTAAAGTGGCACGGTCGTATGGTGAACTCCAGGCCGTGTTGATATCTTACTTTGGCCCATTTTCTCCATTTTTGGCCCGTTTCTCGTTCTTTTCACCCTCCTATGCTCTCCTAAGTATAAAACATGAAATTAAAGGATTAGGAGCATCAAATTCCACAATTCAAGGGATAAATCATCCAAAAGTATGCCAAATGTGGGATTAAAATATGTATATATTACGGTTTATTAGACTACGGTCCTTGTCCACTTCTATTTTGATACTGGTTCCTTACATAACAAATTGATTCAGGATTTGAAGGGCAATTCTCGAAAGAATGTCCATGCCCACAGTATATGCAAGAAACTACCTCATACTTACTTTGTGATTGAGCTGCAAATTATTCAAACCATTACTGGTAATTTTTTTTAACATAGAGGAAATTGAAGATACCTGAGCTGAGAGTGAGGTCAGTGTGTCCATTAGTAGTTATTACTTGTGATCCTTTCAATGATCTCATAAGCCTCGTTATAAGACTTAGACAAAATCGCACCATTCGCAGAAACATCCACCATTAATCTTGTATGTGCGTTGAGACCGTTGGATACAGTAAGGAATCCCATGACGAGGACACTTACGAAGTAATTCCTTGAATCTTTCCCAAGTCTTGTACAAAGACTCCTCATCCAATTATTGGAAAGTTGTTACCTCATTTCGCAACTTTATGTTCTTACTCAGTGGAAAATAATTAACCAAAAACCTTTCTGCTAATTCTTTCCAAGTAGCTATTGAACTTGGTGGCAATGAATTCAGCCATGCACGTGCTCGATCTCGCAATGAGTATGGAAACAATTTTAACCTTAGCACGTCTTCAGTCACACCAGCTAACTTAAATGAATCACTCACCTCCATGAATAATAGAAGGTGTAAGTGTGGATCTTCTGTGGACATACCACTGAACTTATAACACCCCTAACCCGTAGTCATCGCTGGATTAGGGTTAAGAGGCATTACCGGACAATCAAAAATTTTTACAGGTAGTTCATAACATAATCGGACAAATCATATCAAAGTGTCCCTAGAATAGGTCAACGAGACCTTAAACATGCTTTAGAATAGGGTCGGGACTAAACCGAACACATACGAAAATTCTTGAAAATTTAAAACTTTTTCTAAGTTACAGAGGTCACACGCCGGTCTGGGTAGGCCGTGTGCCTCACACCGCTTAGACACGCCCGTGTGTCCAGACCGTGGCAAAACAGGGCATACATACTGACTTGTCCACACGGCCACAAAACACGCCCGTGTGCCTCACCCGTGGTCGATCCTGACTTCACCACATGGCCAGTCACACGCCCGTTTGTCCAGCCCGTGGTCGATCCTGACTTGCCTTGAAATTCAACCACGAGGGACACGGTCGAGCCACACGCCCGTGTGCTCAATCGTGTGGGCAAATATAGGCCATTTTCAAGGCCAAATTGCCACCCACACAAAGGTCATCCCTACAAGCTTAAACAAGTAATATCCCATACACAATTTGCAACCAAAATCATGTCATAAGATCAATAGATATTATCCCATTCAATCTCATCTACAATCATACTAACTTGTATATCACATTGCACAACTAAAACACATGTATAGCCAAGCATGATAGATCCATATTTTACCTTTCCTATAATCATTTCATAGATCAACATACCTACTCATTTTGCATCCATATGCTTACCATAGCCTTGACCATTTCATAGGCATGAGATTATACCAAAACCAAACTCATATAGCATAGCATCACATACAAATCACAATCACTTATCTAGCCGCATCACATGGCTACATATATACATGTCTTAAACATACTCCAAAACAACTAACCTATACATGCCATACTTAGCTATTTACACATTCAAAAGTACCAAAGTTGGGTTTGATAGTTTAGTGATGATCCTCGACGGTCCCCGAGCCTCTCGTAGCTTTAACGATCTATAAAACAGAACAAACACACACAAAGTAAGCTTTCCAAAAGCTTAGTAAGCCATATACAAATAAACTTAACATAAATCATTCATAAGCATAGCTATTTGAATTCATTAACATATCATCTTTACAAGTACATAAATAATCTCTTTGGCTCACTTGGTTTGCCATTGCTTACCAATTCATCATATCTCAAGTATCTCATTTACTCATATCTCAAACATACATATATTTCAAATGTTTCTTTGCATCAATGCACATATTTACTCACCTTTCATGCTTATACAAAGCATACGTATCAACGTACCTGAAACGGATGTACAATTCACATAGTCATTCATTTCTCCGACTTGCCCGTTGAACCATTCGGAACCTAATAGGATACTCAGAGTGCTCAGAATAGTCGTACAATGCCAACGTCCCAGACGTGGTCTTACATGTATCCAGATATCAATGCCACTGTCCCAGACAGGGTCTTACACGAATCAATACGATGCCAATGTCCTAGACATGGTCTTAAATGTAAATCTCATATCGATGCCAACGTCCCAGACATGGTTTTACACGAAATATCAAATCAATGCCAATGTCCCAGACGTGGTCTTACATGATATCACATATCGGACACCTATGTCATGACATATGCAATCCTATCTATTCCTAGGTTCATACGGGACTTCTCAGACTTTAACAACTTGTCGACTTATTCGTAATCTCGAATTTCACATACATTCCATCTAGATGGATATTCATAGCAATTAAAATTTCATATATACACAAATAGTTCAATTCAAATACATTTATTTGTATATCGACTTACCTCGTATTCGGTTTGCGTACAGACTCGACTATTCGATCACTTTCGACTTCCCTCGATCTAAGTCCGTTTTCTTCAGTTCTTGATCTATACATATTCAAATTTAATCTATTTATTCAATAATTCATTCAATTCAATCCAAAAACACATATTTAGGGAAATTTACAAATTAGCCCTCACATTTGCACATTTTAACATTTTAGTCCTATTTCACAAAATTACAAAATACACCAAATTTGCTTATACCCATTGATAAATCGAAATAGTAACATATTTTAACCCCACATTTAGTATGCTTTTGGATGAATTATCCCTTATTTTATGTAAAAAGGTGCTCTTAATCCTTTCTTTTCATGTTATATACTCAGGAAAGCACCGGAGGATGAAAAGAACGGGCTTAAAACGGGCCAAATGGGCCAAAGCACGAAATCAACACGGCCTGGGACCAAGACCACATGGCTGTGCCTCATTATGGACTTCAACACGGCCTGGCCATGATTCACACGGGCATGTGCCATGGCCGTGCCCCTGCCGCGGCCAAGAGGAGTTTTACTCGGATTTGGATACTTGGAGGCAAAGAAACACATTCTAAAGTCTAATTAAACACCCAAATAGGAACTTCACTCAGATTTGGATACTTGGAGGCCAAGTAAGGCATCTCCAAGCCTATATAAACATCCTAGGGGCAACTTAAAGAGGGAGCTCGACAGAAACCCTCTGTCGAGGGGAGCCCAAAAGCTATCGTTTAGGGGCGTCTTGCAAGGCCAGAGAGGGCAGATTTGTGGGGATTCGCTCAGGGAAGCCGAAATTATACTCAAGACGGAGGATCTCCTCTTCAATTCCTTCAGGGAGTTTTAGGGATTTCTTATTTTTTGTTTTATCTTTTCTTACGAGATGTTTTCTTTTATTGTTATGAACTAAACCCTCTCGATACTGAGGGGATGAAACTTAGATGAATCTTGTTATTGTTTCTTTGAACTATATGATAAATATTTGATTTTTTCTTAATTATGTGTTCTTAATTCTTGTGTTGATATTTCGCGGATATTAATTCAAGTTTGATGTGCTTAGGTGGAGGAGCAAAAGTCCCTGCCTAAGAGTAGATCTAGCATAGTTAAGCGGAGTTGATTGCGCGCCTAGAGATAGGGTGATGAGGCATTTCCGGATTAGGGTGAAACCTAATATGGGAGTCCATAGATCGCTTTAATGCAATTCTAGGGGTTTTAATTAGAAAGAGATTTCAATTAATCAACCTAGGGTTAGACGTTATTCGCCTCGAGAGAGGGTTTAATATAAATTAGGGAATCCTACGGATCAAGTCAATTGAATACATCGTCTGGTTCAGAGTTAGATAACAAGTGAAGCCTAGGTGGATTCTTCCTTAGGTGTCGTCTTAATTAATTGGTTTTTCCTCAAGTATTTCATTCTTCTTTGTCTTAGAGTCTTTAGTCTAGTAGTTAATTAATTTAGATTAAACAACCAATCTATTAATTTTAGGCTAGAGAATAAAAAGAAAGTTAGTATTAGTACTTTTAGTTCCTTTGGGTTCGATAATCCGGTTTTGCCTAAGCTATACTACTGTTCGATAGGTGCACTTGCCTCAATCGTTGTCAGAGTTAGTTTCTAGGTTCGATCATTCTCATTATATAAATTTTTAAGAATCTGACATAACGATCAAGTTTTTGGCGCCGTTGCCGGGGAACTAAAATATTAAGAACGCTCAATTTTTATTACTCTAGCCATATTTTATTTTTTCAATTAAATTTTATTTTTATTTTGCTAATTTTTCTTTTATTTGCTTTTGTCAGGAAAATTTTAGTTTATAGAGGAGATGGCACTGAATAACTACCAGTGGCAAGTTATGAGGACAAAGCCAACAAAAGCAGCCGATATCTACAACCTCAACCCAATAACCAGGCTATCAACCCAGTTAGAGATGTTACATAAAAAATTTGATGGTTTATACGGTTCCTCGCAGGCACATCCAGTTATGCAGTGTGAAACAAGCGGAGGCGTGGCGAATCCTGAGTACCCACCCTACGGACATGGCATGGAAAGCGAACAAGTCAACTATATGGGTAACTATGCTAGACCTCAAAATAATTTTTATGATAACACTTATAATGCAGGTTGGAGGTACCATCCCAATTTCTCGTGGGATAATCAAAGTAGCCAAAAACCGGAACTTCCTCCAAATTTTCAACAACCACCTCACCAACAGGAAGAGGAGCCGGACCTTGAGGAGATGCTGACAAAATTCATGGCAGCTACAGATAACCGTCTCCAAGACACTGAGACCACCCTTAAGATTCAACAGGCATCAATCAAAGGGATCGAGAGCCAAGTTGGGGAACTTACTAAGACAGTTGGACAACTTACTAACACAGTTGGAGAACTTGCAAAGATAATCTCAGAACAACTACAAGATAGCTTGCCAAGCAACACTGAAACTAACCCAAAAGAGCAAATTCAAGCCGTAACAGCTCATGACAGTGAAAGGTTAGTGGAATCTAACCCAAGGCAAGAGCCTGTGGTAAGTGAAGGTAAGGTTGAGGTAAGCCATGATTTACCAAACCCGGTGATTACAGAGTACCAACCCCGTGTGCCATACCCCGATGCGACAAAGAAAGACCACACAGAGGAACAACTCGGTAAGCCTCTTAAACTTTCAAAGAAATTTCATATTAACTTGCCGTTTCTAGAAGCTCTTTCGCAGATGCCAGATCCTAGACCTTGTGTCGATAAAGAAGAAATTCATGAGGAACGAAGGCTTTAGATCGATGAACTAGACGAATGGAAGACACACTTCAAGGAGAGACTAAAAACACACGAAGCAAAAACGAGACAACTCCACAACGAACTTAATAATGGGACAACCCAGCTTAAGATAGGAGATCAGGTACTCAAAATCTTCCCAGATGGAACGGTCGAGGTAACACATTATAATTTCGGCACTTTTGAGGAAAACATTACTCGACTTAAATTATTTATCAGAAACCGAATTGATCGCATGAGAAAGGATTTTCACCTCCTCAAACCACCCTAATAATGCGAATGAGAGGTAAGTTTAGCTCAAGACTTTAAACGAGCGCTTCTTGGGAGGCAACCCGAGCACTAACCCTACTAATTAGTTTAGTTTGATTTCTTTTCATATTTAGGCACAGGTTTTCATACCCACACGGTCGTGGCCGTGGCCGTGTGGGCACCATAGGTAGGTAAAAGGGCGTGGCCGTAGACGTGTGGCAACAGGACAAAATTTTTCCCAAAACACGAGCTGCATATCTATTTAAACCCCCATTCTTCCTTTTTCTTTTGCAATTGTCTTTCTTCTTTCATTTTCCATTATTTACTTTTATTTTTATTTTTATTTTTATTTTTATTTTTATTTTTATTTTCTTTATTATTTTCTTCTCATTCTTCATACCATTTAGATTTAGCTTAGGATACAATAAAATCAGACCGGCTACTTTGAGGATTCAATTTCAAACAGTTCGAGATGCTTCCCCACATTCACCTCCGCTCAATTCCTATCCGGTTTCTTTTCATTGACTCCATCCAAAATTCAGGAAGTTTCACTTCTCTCCCTATCTTTTGATTTTATTATTATTTTGCTATTATCTATCTTTGTACATTGAGGACAATGTACATCTTAAGTGTGGGGGAATAACTATAGTATTATTTGAAAATCCCTGAATTATATCTTGTCTTAAAGTAAGTTTCTCATATTATGATTAGAATGAAATTTCCATGATTTATGATCTTTATTGATATGTTTTAGATTAAGTCATTGATAATTGTGCATTGATAATTAAATTCTAAGAATACTAGAGAATCAAGCATGATAAGTCTATTTTTCGGTATTAAATTTTTTTTCTAGGTTGTTAACCTGAATTTGAATATTACTTTGAAATTTGAAATTTACAAGGTTGATATCAAAAATACCCATAATTTTTGTGAGATTTTGAGCCTTATAAGAGCATATATCCTTTTTTCATGCTCACTTTTTTATTATGAGTGTGTCAACATTGAACTGTTATTCTAGAACTTGCATCGATTATACATGTTGAGACCACATCTTTGATTTGATATACAGAAATGATAAAGGCACCTAGGATTTAACCCACTTACTCCATAAAAAGCCTACCTTCATAATTAACCCCTAGTGAACCCCTTTTAATCCTAACAACCCTATTTATTGACTCACCCACTAATATTAACCCAAAACCCAGTCTGTATTTGTTATCACCATTCCTCTTGACTACCCTTTTTGTCGAGATTTGATTTTGAGCAGTTACCTAACTATGTTCTATATTTCAGTTGTTAAAGTTCTTTATTTTTATTTGTGATTTGTTCTTAAAAAAAAGAGAAAAAAAAATCGAAGTGTATTCATTATTAGTTTTGTGATTAAGTGAGCTTATACGTTTAAATTCCAATTACTGAAGAAGAAGCTCGTATTAGAGTATTATTAGTACAAGTTTTCAATTGATGTAATTATTTATCAGTTCATTTTTTTCTAGTTAGGTAATTTGTCAAGTCGATCTCGATTCTAACCCTCTAATTCAGCCTTTATCCACACCTTAACCCAAGCCACGTTACAACCCTGATAAAGACCTTTTGATCATCTCATATTACAGTGGTGGAGATTTGATTTTCATGCAAGCCTATGGGATTAACTTTTCAGGTTTGACATTTGAGTGCTTAATTCTGAACCTTAAACACTTCGAGTGATTTGAGTGAATCTTTTGTGAGGATGTCAATCCTTGTACGTTTTTTATCAGAGGTAATTATTTAGATGAGGGGAAACACCTATGTTTTGTGCTACAAATGTATGACTTATATTGTTTGAATCTTTAGGACTCTTTGAGTTGAATTATCCATGTATAAATTATCCTTTAATTATGATGAAATATTATTAATGACTATTATGAATTATGGAAAGTTCGTTTTAATTCTAAGTTGAGAATTTTGCTTGAGGACAAGCAAAAGCTTAAGTGTGGGGGGATTTGATAAACCGAAATAGTAACATATTTTAAGCCCACATTTAGTATGCTTTTGGATGAATTATCCCTTATTTTATGTAAAAATGTGCTCTTAATCCTTTCTTTTCATGTTATATACTCAGGAAAGCACCAGAGGATGAAAAGAATGAGAAACGGGCTTAAAACGGGCCACATGGGCCAAAGCACGAAATCGACACGGCCTGGGCCCAAGACCACACGGCCGTGCCTCATTATGGACTTCAACACGGCCTGGCCACGATTCACACGGGCGTGTGCCATGGCCGTGCCCCTGCCGCGGCCAAGAGGAGTTTTACTCGAATTTGGATACTTGGAGGCAAAGAAACACATTCCAAAGTCTAATTAAACACCCAAATAGGAACTTCACTCAGATTTGGATACTTGGAGGCCAAGTAAGGCATCTCCAAGCCTATATAAACATCCTGGGGGCAACTTAAAGAGGAGTTCGTGAGAACCCCCTCTGTCGAGGGGAGCCCAAAAGCTATCGTTTAGGGGCATCTTGCTAGGCCAGAGAGGGCAGATTTGTGAGGATTCGCTCAGGGATAGCCAGTTGATCCATCTCAAGAAGCCGAAATTATACTTAAGACGGAGGATCTCCTCTTCAATTCCTTCAGGGAGTTTTAGGGATTTCTTATTTTTTGTTTTATCTTTTCTTCTGAGATGTTTTCTTTTATTGTTATGAACTAAACCCTCAGATACTTGAGGGGGATGAAACTTAGATGAAACTTAGATCCTTGTACGTTTTTGATCAGAGGTAATTATTTAGATGAGGGGAAACACCTATGTTTTGTGCTACAAATGTATGACTTATATTGTTTGAATCTTTAGGACTCTTTGAGTTGAATTATCCATGTATAAATTATCCTTTAATTATGATGAAATATTATTAATGACTATTATGAATTATGGAAAGTTCGTTTTAATTCTAAGTTGAGAATTTTGCTTGAGGACAAGCAAAAGCTTAAGTGTGGGGGGATTTGATAAACCGAAATAGTAACATATTTTAAGCCCACATTTAGTATGCTTTTGGATTAATTATCCCTTATTTTATGTAAAAATGTGCTCTTAATCCTTTCTTTTCATGTTATATACTCAGGAAAGCACCAGAGGATGAAAAGAATGAGAAACGGGCTTAAAATGGGCCACATGGGCCAAAGCACGAAATCGACACGGCCTGGGCCCAAGACCACACGGCCGTGCCTCATTATGGACTTCAACACGGCCTGGCCACGATTCACACGGGCGTGTGCCATGGCCGTGCCCCTGCCGCGGCCAAGAGGAGTTTTACTCGAATTTGGATACTTGGAGGCAAAGAAACACATTCCAAAGTCTAATTAAACACCCAAATAGGAACTTCACTCAGATTTGGATACTTGGAGGCCAAGTAAGGCATCTCCAAGCCTATATAAACATCTTAGGGGGCAACTTAAAGAGGGAGTTCGACAGAAACCCTCTGTCGAGGGGAGCCCAAAAGCTATCGTTTAGGGGCATCTTGCTAGGCCAGAGAGGGCAGATTTGTGAGGATTCGCTCAGGGATAGCCAGTTGATCCATCTCAAGAAGCCGAAATTATACTTAAGACGGAGGATCTCCTCTTCAATTCCTTCAGGGAGTTTTAGGGATTTCTTATTTTTTGTTTTATCTTTTCTTCTGAGATGTTTTCTTTTATTGTTATGAACTAAACCCTCAGATACTTGAGGGGGATGAAACTTAGATGAATCTTGTTATCGTTTGTTGAACTATATGATAAATATTTGATTTGTTCTTAATTATGTGTTATTAATTCTTGTGTTGATATTTCGCGGATATTAATTCAAGTTTGATGTGCTTAGGTGGAGGAGCAAAAGTCCCTGCCTAAGAGTAGATCTAGCATAGTTAAGTAGAGTTGATCGCGCGCCTAGAGCTAGGGTGATGAGGCGTTGCCGGCTTAGGGTGAAACCGAATATGGGAGTCCATAGATCGAGTTAATGCAATTCTAGGGGTTTTAATTAGAAAGAGATTTCAATTAATCAACCTAGGGTTAGACGTTATTCGCCTCGAGAGAGGGTTTAATATAAATTAGGGAATCCTACGGATCAAGTCAAGTGAATACATCGTCTGGTTCAGAGTTAGATAACAAGTGAAGTCTAGGTGGATTCTTCATTGGGTGTCGTCTTAATTAATTGGTTTTTCCTCAAGTATTCTCCCAAATTCATTCTTCTTTGTCTTAGAGTCTTTAGTCTAGTAGTTAATTAATTTAGATTAAACAACCAATCTCTTAATTTTAGGCTAGATAATAAAAAGAAAGTTAGTATTAGTACTTTTAGTTCCTTTGGGTTCGATAATCCGGTCTTGCCTAAGCTATACTACTGTTCGATAGGTGCACTTGCCTCAATCATTTGTCGAGTTAGTTTCGTGTTCGATCATTCTCATTATATAAATTTTTAAGACTCTGGCATAACGATCACCCATGCTTAGTCGAATTCTCATGTAGCTCATACCAGTCCATACACTTCATTTATTTCACAATTTAGTCCCTCAAATAATCATTTTCTCAATTACATCCAAAATACTCAAATTCATCAAAAACTCAAAGATAAACTATGTTAATCTATCACCTATAATTCATATTTCACCATCAAACATCCAAAAACTCACATGTACATCAATGGCACATTTCAAAATATTCATCAATTCACAAAATTAAAGCATGGGTTTTGAAGTTTACGAAGCAACGATTACTAAAACGTAGAAATTATCAAAAACCGAAGCAAAACATACCTTGAATTTGGATTAAACCTAGCCGAATGAAGCTTGGTTTCTTTCTCTTCTTTTCTTAATAAATTTGGCCAAAGATGATAAGAAAATGGCCATTTTTCATGCTTTGTTTTATTAAAAACATATTAATTATCAAATTCCAAAATTAGCCTTTTATAAAACATAATAAGCTTTTATTAATTAAGGCCTTTTTTGTCCATTACCATCCACTATCTTTAAAAATGATTTAATTGCCTCATAAGGCCTCCACAATTAAAAACCACATCAATTTAGCCATTAATCAAATAGAAGGCTACTTTTACCTTTTATGCGATTTAGTCCTTTTCTCAAATTAAACACATACACAGACAAATTTATTTACGAAACTTTCACACATGCTAAATCATATACTGCAGACACAAAAAATAATATTAAAATATTTTTTTGACTCAGATTTGTGGTCCCGAAACCACTGTTCCGACTAGGGTCTAAACCGAACTGTTACAATTCTCCCCTCTTAGGGATTTTCGTCCCCGAAAATCTTACCGTTGAACAGATTCGGATATTGTTGTTTCACTGAATCTTTAGGCTCCCACGTAGCCTCTTCCACTCCATGTCGATGCCACAATACTTTGACTAACGGAATTTTCTTATTTCTCAATTCTTTCACTTCGCGAGCTAAGATACGGGTCGATTCTTCTTCATAAGTCATATCGGATCGGATTTCAATTTCAGACGGAGTAATCACATGTGACGGATCATATCTATATCGACGGAGCATTGACACATGAAATACATTATGTATCTTTTCTAGCTCGGAGGGCAACAACAATCTATACGCAACTGGCCCAACATGTTCAATGATCTCATACGGTCCGATGAACCTCGGACTTAATTTGCCTTTACGTCCAAATCGGAGTACTTTCTTCCACGGAGATACTTTTAAGAACACTTTGTCACCGATCTCAAATTCAATATCTTTTCTTTTCAAGTCTGCATAGGACTTCTGACGATCAGATGCTGCTTTCAAACTATCTTGGATCACTTTCACTTTCAGTTCGGTGTCTTTTATCAAATCGACCCCGTGTAACTTATTTTCACTGAGCTCAGTCCAATACAGAGGTGTTCGACATTTACATCCATACAAAGCTTCATAAGGTGCCATTTTGATGCTCGACTGAAAACTATTATTATATGCAAATTCGATCAATGGCAAATATTGTTCCCATGAACCATTAAACTCAAGGATGCAACATCTCAACATATCTTTAAGTATCTAAATGATTCGCTCGGATTGACCATCCGTTTGTGGATGAAAGGCTGTACTGAAGTGCAATTTCGTGCCTAAAGCTTCTTGCAATTTCTTCTAGAATCGTGATGTAAATCGCGGATCTCTATCAGACACAATAGACAATGGCACTCCGTGCAATCTCACAATCTCAGAAATGTAAAGTTCAGCTAACTTTTCAAGTGAGAATTCAGATCGTACCAGAATAAAATGGGAAGATTTCGTTAATTGATCAACTACGACCCAAATCACATATTTCTTTCTCGGAGTCAAAAGCAGTCCAAAAACAAAATCCATCGTCACTCTATCCCATTTCCACTCGGGAATCAGAATCGGTTGTAACAAACCAGACGGAACCTGATGTTCAGTTTTAACTTGCTGACAAACTAAACATTTTGACACAAAATCAGAGATATATCTTTTCATACCAGACCACCAATAGTGTTGCTTCAAATCATGATACATTTTTGTACTTCCCGAATGAACAGATAAACGACTGTTATGTGCTTCATTCAAAATCAACTGAATCAATTTTGGGTTTCTCAGAACACATAATCGATCTCGAAATCTCAAGCAATTATCTACATCAACTCGAAATTCAGAATCAGAGTTCAAATCACACTGAGTTCGTTTCGCTAGTATTTCATTATCCACTTTCTGAGCATCACATATTTGTTGTAAAAAAACGGTTTCGCCTTCAATTCAGCTAACACTGAACCATCATCAGACAGATCTAAATGAGCATTAATAGCACGTAATGCAAATAATGACTTCAGACTCAATGCATCGGCTACAACATTTGCTTTACCCGGGTGATAATCTATCATAAGCTCGTAGTCTTTCAACAGTTCTAGCCATCTTCTCTGTCGTAGATTCAAATCTTTTTAACTCATCAAGTATTTTAGACTTTTATGATCTGAAAACACATGACATTTCTCACCGAACAAATAATGACGCCAAATCTTTAGCGCAAACACAATCGCAGCTAACTCAAGGTCGTGTGTCGAATAGTTTTTCTCATGAGACTTTAGTTGTCTCGAGGCATAAGCTATAACTTTGCCTTCTTGCATCAGAACACATCCCAGACCATTCAATGAAGCATCACTGAAAATCACGAATTCTTTGCTTGATTTTGGTTGTACTAAAACTGGAGCTTTAGTCAAAAGGGCTTTCAACTGATCAAAGCTTTTCTGACATTTATTAGACCATTCAAATTTCACGTCTTTCTGAAGCAATCTAGTCAACGGAGTAGCTATCATCGAAAAGCCTTTTACAAACCTCCGATAATAACCAGCAAGTCCCAGAAAACTGCAAACTTCAGACACATTCTTCAGAGGCTTCCATTCCAGAAAAGCAGAAATCTTACTCGGATCAACTCGTATTCCTGAGGCTGATACAATATGTCCCAGAAAACTGACTTCACGCAACTAGAATTCACATTTGCTGAATTTCACATACAATTACTTTTCTCTCAGAGTTTGCAACACAATTCTCAGATGTTCAGCATGTTCAATTTCATCTCGCGAATAAATCAAAATATCATCAATGAAAATAACAACAAATCGGTCTAGATACGGTCTGAAAATTCTGTTCATCAGATCCATAAAAATAGCAGGAGCATTCGTTAATCCGAAAGGCATAACTAAAAACTCATAATGCCCGTACCTCGTTCTGAAAGCAGTTTTCAGAATGTCTGAGTCTTTTACTCGTAACTGATAGTATCCCGATCTCAGATCTATCTTTGAAAATACAGTAGCTCCTTTTAGCTGATCAAACAAATCGTCAATCCTGGGCAATGGGTATTTGTTCTTTATAGTCACTTTGTTCAACTGACGATAATCAATGCACATTCTCATCGTGCCATCTTTCTTTTTCACAAATAGAACAGGAGCACCCCAAGGTGAGAAACTCAGTCTTGCAAACCCTCTATCAGTCAACTCTTGCAACTGTGACTTTAACTCTTTCAACTTTATTGGTTCCATTCTATACGGAGCTATCGAAATAGGAGTTGTACCAGGCAACAGATCAATACCAAATTCAACTTCACGTATCAGAGGCAATCCTGGTAGTTCTTTAGGGAATACATCGGAGAATTCACAGACAACAGGCACTGATTCAACTTTCCTTTCAGACACTTTCGAATTAATTACATAAGCAAAATAAGCTTCATAACCCTTTCTTAAGTAATTCTGAGCTTTTAACACAGATATCACAGTAGGTAACTCATTCAAATCATTAGACTCAACCCGAACTATTTCATCATTCTGACATCTCAAATCAATAGTCTTCCTCTTGCAGTTTACAACAACATCATGCAATGTCAACCAGTCCATACCCAAAATTATATCGAACTCATCAAAAGGTAATAGCATCAAATCAGCTGGGAAACAGATATCTCGAAACATTAACGGACAGTTCTTGCATACTTTGTCAACCAGGACACTTTTACCTAAGGGATTCGATACTTTAATAACAAACTCAGTAGACTCTACAAGCAAAGTCTTACTAGATACTAAGTTCATGCATATATACGAATGTGTAGAACCTGGGTCTATCAATGCAATCACAGAAGTATCATAAAGAGTAAATGTACCCGTTATAACATCCGGAGATAAAGCTTCCTCACGAGCTCGGATAGCATATGCTCTGGCAGGAGCTCTAGCTTCAAATCTCGCTACTGAGTCTTTCATAGCTCTCTGACTACCACTGACATTTCTTACATTTTGGGAAGGTCTACCTCTCGCTGAAACATTATCAGATCTCGAATACTGAATAATCTCTTGCTCAACAGACTCTGGGCAATCACGGATGAAATGATCTAACGATCCACATCTGAAGCAAGCTCGATCATTCAATCTACAACTTCTCAGATGTCTTTTACCACAACGCTTACACTCGGGTCGTTCGGATCAGACATTTCCAACACTCGCTATCGATATCGTTAGAGCTTTGGAGCTCAACTGTGATCTAGCTTGATCTTTATTCGAATGTCTCATATTAACTCTTGAACGGCTTTGTTCATCTCAGAATTTCTTCGAAACAGACTGAAATGATTTATTCAAAAATCTCTTTCTTGCATCTCTGACTTCAAATTCAGCTTTTCTTTTGTCTTTCCCAAGTGCATCAGCTTTGCACGCTCGATCAACAAGCACAACGAATTCTTTTATTTCCAAAATACCAACAAGCAGTCGGATATCTTCATTAAGGCCATCTTCAAATCTTTTGCACATTATTGCCTCGGTCGATACACATTCCCGAGCATACTGACTCAATCTCACGAACTCTCTTTCATACTCGGTGGCAGTCATACAACCCTGTTTCAATTCTAGAAATTCCTTTCATTTCTGATCAATGAATCTCTGGCTGATATATTTCTTTCGGAACTCAGACTGGAAGAAATCCCAAGTAACCCGTTCCTTTGGAACAACAGAAATCAGAGTCTTCCACCACTGATAGGCTGCATCTCGTAACAAAGATACAACACATTTTATGCATTCTTCTGGTGTCAGTGACATTTCATCGAATACTCGGATAGTGTTCTCTAACCAAAACTCAACTTTTTCGACATCTTCACCACTAGTAACCCTGAACTCTTCAACCCCATATTTACGGATCTTGTCGACTGGAGGCTTATTCATCAGATTCAAGTTCATAACCGGAGGCACAACTGAAGTCTGAGGGGGATTAGGCGGGGGCGGAGGTTGTGAAACAGCCGGATTATTTCTCACAAATTGAGTGAACCACTCACTCATCATCTGGAAGAAAGCTTGTTTAGATTCTCCCTCTTGACCGCTCGTAGCCGATCTCGAATTGGATGGCACTGTCCCTTGAGCAGGAGCAGGCGTATTGCTTTCAACATCGTCAGCTACGGCTCTTTCGGGATCCATTACTATACGAAAATCACATTTTACACGTCAGGATTCATCACTTTACTATACGAAAATCACATTTTACACGTCAGAATTCATCACACTATCACAGTTCAGATATATGGCATGTATAGCTAGACTCTCACACGTTACGTTAGTCCGAGAATCGACTAAACTGTAGCTCTGATACCAGCCAAATGTAATACCCCTAACCCGTAGCCATCGCCGAATTAGGGTTAAGAGGCATTACCGAACAATCGAAAACTTTTACGGATATTTCATAATATAATCAGACAAATCATATCAAAGTGTCCCTAGAATAGGTCAACGAGACCTTAAACATGCTTTAGAATAGGGCCGAAACTAAATCGAACACATACGGAAATTCTCAAAAATTTAAAACTTTTTCTAAGTTACAGAGGTCACACGCTCGTGTGGGTAGGCCGTGTGCCTCACACGGCTTAGACACGCCCGTGTGTCCAGGCCATGGCAAAACAGGGCATACATACTGACTTGTCTACACGACCACAAAACACGCCCGTGTGCCTCACCCGTGGTCAATCCTGACTTCACCACACGGCCAGTCACACGCCCGTGTGTCTAGCCCGTGGTCGATCCTGACTTGCCTTGAAATTCAACCACGAGGGACACGGTCGAGCCACATGCCCGTGTGCTCAACTGTGTGGGCAAATATAGGCCATGTTCAAGGCCAAATTGCCACCCACACAAGGGTCATCCCTACAAGCTTAAACAAGTAATATTCCATACACAATTGGCAACCAAAATCATGTCATAAGATCAATAGATATTATCCCATTCAATCTCATCTACAATCATACTAACTTGTATATCACATTGCACAACTAAAACACATGTATAGCCAAGCATGATACATCCATATTTTACCTTTCCTATAATCATTTCATAGATCAACATACCTACTAATTTTGCATCCATATGCTTACCATAGCCTTGACCATTTCATAGGCATGAGATTATACCAAAACCAAACTCATATCGCATAGCATCACATACAAATCACAATCACTTATCTAGCCACATCACATGGCTACATATATACATGTCTTAAACATACTCCAAAACAACTAACCCATACATGCCATATTTAGCTATTTACACATTCAAAAGTACCAAAGTTGGGTTTATTAGTGTGGTGATGATCCTTGACGGTCCCCGAGCCTCTCGTAGCTTTAACAATCTATAAAACAGAACAAACACACACAAAGTAAGCTTTCCAAAAGCTTAGTAAGCCATATACAAATAAACTTAACATAAATCATTCATAAGCATAGCTATTTGAATTCATTAACATATCATCTTTACAAGTACATAAATAATCTCTTTGACTCACTTGGTTTGCCATTGCTTACCAATTCATCATATCTCAAGTATCTCATTTACTCATATCTCAAACATACATATATTTCAAATGTTTCTTTGTATCAATGCACATATTTACTCACCTTTCATGCTTATACAAAGCATACGTATCAACGTACCTGAAACGGATGTACAATTCACATAGTCATTCATTTCTCGAACTTGCCCGTTGAACCATTCGGAACCTAATAGGATACTCAGAGTGCTCGGAATAGTCGTACAATGCCAACGTCCCAGACGTGGTCTTACATGTATCCAGATATCGATGCCACTATCCCAGACAGGGTCTTACACGAATCAATACGATGCCAATGTCCCAGACATGGTCTTACACGTAAATCTCATATCGATGCCAACGTCCCAGACGTGGTCTTACACGAAATATCGAATCAATGCCAACATCTCAGACATGGTCTTACATGATATCACATATCGGACACCTATGTCATGACATATGCAATCCTATCTATTCCTAGGTTCATATGGGACTTCTCAGACTTTAACAACTTGTCTACTTATTCGTAAACTCAAATTTCACATACATTCCATCTTGATGGATATTCATAGCAATTCAGATTTCATATATACACAAATAGTTCAATTCAAATACATTTATTTGTATATCAACTTACCTCGGATTCGGTTTGCGTACGGACTCGACTATTCGATCACTTTCGACTTCCCTCGATCTAAGTCCGTTTTCTTCGGTTCTTGATCTATACATATTCAAATTTAATCTATTTATTCAATATTTCATTCAATTCAATCCAAAAACACATATTTAGGGCAATTTACAAATTAGCTCTCACATTTGCATATTTTAGCATTTTAGTCCCTATTTCACAAAATTACAAATAACACCAAATTTGCTTATACCCATGCTTAGCCGAATTCTCATGTAGCTCATACTAGTCCATACACTTCATTTATTTCACAATTTTGTCCCTCAAATAATCATTTTCTCAATTACATCCAAAATACTCAAATTCATCAAAAACTCAAAGACAAACTATGTTAATCTATCACATATAATTCATATTTCACCATCAAACATCCAAAAACTCACATGTACATCAATGGAACATTTCAAAATATTCATCAATTCACAAAATTAAAGCATGGGTTTTGAATTTTACGAAGCAACGATTACGAAAACGTAGAAATTATCAAAAACCGAAGCAAAACATACCTTGAATTTGGATTAAACCTAGCCGAATGAAGCTTGGTTTCTTTCTTTTCTTTTCTTAAGAAATTCGGCCAAAGATGATAAGAAAATGGCCATTTTTCATGCTTTGTTTTATGAAAAACATATTAATTATCAAATTCCAAAATTAGCCTTTTATAAAACATAATAAGCTTTTATTCATTAAGGCCATTTTTGTTCATTACCATCCACTATCTTTAAAAATGATTTAATTGCCTCATAAGGCCTCCACAATTAAAAACCACATCAATTTAGCCATTAATCAAATAGAAGGCTACTTTTACCTTTTATGCGATTTAGTCCTTTTCTCAAATTAAACACATACACAGACAAATTTATTTATGAAACTTTCACACATGCTAAATCATATACTGCAGACACAGAAAATAATATTAAAATATTTTTTTGACTCGGATTTGTGGTCCCGAAACCACTGTTCTGACTAGGGTCTAAACAGGACTGTTACAGAACTGGCCCACCGTTTGGAGCATTTGAAATATCATTGGTTTCAATTTGAATTGGGGTGCCTCGATATTCGACCTTCTAATTCTCGGATTTAACTCATTGAAGAGTGGCACAGCGTATTGTATGATGGCACGATCCCTATCATCAGCAATAAGGATTGGGTTGTGCACTTGTTCGACTCCATTTCCTCATTTTGATTTCCAAGGTCCATCTCAGTTTATCTTTGAGCAAATCTCTCACATCTTCTTTGTCTAAAAGTCCACTCGATTTTAGGGTCCACGGGCAATAGGTCAATGATTTGATTTATGCTCATAAAATACCTGAGAAAAAAATAATAAAAAATAAAGAATAAATTAGTAGTGTTAGAAATAAAATAAAATAAAATAAATAAGAACCAAATTGTAAAAATAATTTAACAAGGAATGATTAAGGCAATAGTCCCCGGCAACGGTGCCAAAAACTTGTAACGAATTGTAACGTGTTTACGCAAGTATACGCAGTCGTTCAAGTAATAAGTAAGTAAAAATGAGTTACTGTCTCCACAGGGACTGTATAAGTTTAAACAATTAATTGCAAAATTATAATTAACAATTTGATGTAAAAAAACTCAATAAATTTGGATAGTAATGATTAGATTAATTAAATGCAAGAGTAATCCCTAATGCAAAACTAATCTAGATGCAATTTACCTAAATGTATGAAATGAAGGTTTTAGCAACACAAACAATTACATTAAATGGGCTAGGATAATTATATTAATCAAATCAACTTACTTTCATCATGCTAACATGTTCGGAATTATTTCCATGGCAACTCGATCTTTTATGGGATTGGAAACCAAATTAATTCCTCTCGGATCTTTTACTTAGTTAAATATGCATGTTACTGATCATATTAGATTAAGGGTTTCTTAGCTTTTATGCAAGGTCACAGGGACATTTACGTTTGCAACAGTTTAATTACATAAATCTAAAAACCATGCAAGATAATAGAGCTAACTAAAAATATTATGAACCTTAACTTAGTTGGTTTTAATGACCTAAATTAAGCATTGAACTTTTCAATTATGCGTCTACTAGTCGTCATTTGGTAAGGATCGCTTAGCTAATCTGAGTGCACCCAATCACGTATGAATGAAATGCATCATGATATTAATTGAAAACATAATCGACTGAGGCACAAAACATGTTTACATGAATTTAATAAATCTCATTAAATTAATATAATCATCCTAGCATATAGGAATTAAAATTGCATAGTTGATGTCAAAAACATAAAAATCAAAGAAAACATGTTTAAAATAAATGACAAGAGGAAAGAGTAAACTCTATTCAGTTCAGCAGCCTTCTGGATCTATTTTGACTGAGACGCTCCTCCAAATCCATCTGTGCAAGAACTGTCTGCATCTTTATCTGCCATAACGCGAATCTGGTGTTGCAATCCAACAACGGAATATCATTCTTCATTGTCACTATTATCGTGGTCGAGATAAGCAACCCAAAAGGCTCTAATGGTAGTTTTTAAAAACCGAACGTCGATAGTGACAATATAGAACGATCACAAAGCAAAAAGAAAGAAAAAATAAGACCACACAGATTTTATGTGGAAACCCTTTCGGGAAAAAGGCAACAAGTAGAGGAGAAGAAAATTCA
The DNA here is from genome assembly GCA_025698515.1 of Gossypium sturtianum. Classification (NCBI taxonomy): domain Eukaryota; kingdom Viridiplantae; phylum Streptophyta; class Magnoliopsida; order Malvales; family Malvaceae; genus Gossypium; species Gossypium sturtianum. Next base: position 129,046,011 of record CM046949.1, on the reverse strand, counting down.
CTAATGTTGAAATTCAAATGATACAAGAGGACTTTCAACTACATCTATTTAAAGGTTAAAAGACCTTATTCTAATCAATGTCAAATAAAAGAAGTATAGTTCTATACGGATTTTACTTTTATTTTATTTTACCACTGTATTTTATTTTAATAAGGATTTGAGTCACTCATTTCTAACAAAATTATTTTTCAAAAATGAAAATAGAAAATATTTCAAAAACCAAAGAGCCTAGGCTTTGTTTTGTTTCAAGAAATAGATGTTGAAAGAGCACAAATCGGTTTGCTCTCTGTACAAACTGATGTCCCAATTGCTATTTGGATAGATGTTTGAACACACATATGAAAAAGCAGTTTAACAATAATTTACAAAAGAGAAATCCACATACAATATTTGTTAACGTAGTTCGGATTCAATAATCCTAGTCTATGGAGTCTCACTCAGTGAATGGTTTTATTTAGCAATCGCCTAGATCACTTATTAGCTTAAACTCAATCTATCCTTATACCAATAAGTAATTGCAACCCCAACAATGAACCTAATTGCTACAAATCACTTTAAAAATCTTACTTACAAATCAAAATAACTCTCCAATAAAATGCCTAACACAAAAATGCAAAAAAATAACAAGTAAAGAGGATAAGACTTTGACATGGAATTGTTGAATCATCCTCTTTCTACTTTTCCCAATTTCAATAAGTAGAAATCAAGATATAATAAAACAAGCCTAAGGATCATTTGCTCATAATGTAACACACCATGTTAATCAAAGTTAAAAAAAATGTTAACTTAACATTGCACTTAATTATACTAAAGGCATGCCCAGATTGGTGTTCGATCAACTTTTCAAATAAGAGATACAAACATGTTTAAGGTCTCAACAAATGTGATTTTCATTTTATTTTATTTTTTTTGGAAAATGAAAACATAAAAAAAAAAACACACACACAATTAATTTTTTTTAAAATGATTTTAAAAAAAAAAGAGAAAATAAGTAAAAACTAGAAAACAATGAAAATTTGGTTATGTTCTAAGCAAATTAGATTCCAAAACAACAAACGCTACCTTACGTTTCATTAACCAAACAATCGTGAGAATTGAAATGACGAAGTAGAAATAAGCATCCATGTATCCGAGACAGCTCTAATGCCAATCGCTGCAAATTTACTTCTAAAGTTAACTTATTTCTAGCACCCAAGTAATCGCCGCATGAAATTTCCTCAAGGTCGTTGGCACCGACGTAAACCATTCTTTGGAACGGTAATAAATGTTGAATTGATTCACTCTCCCATCTCTACGACTCAAGTGGAGGTCAATTACTGTGCTGAACCTCTGCCCATTTCGGCGCTTAGGTTGACACTCCTGATGAAACCATACAGACCAGCCTTTGCACTTAAAAACTTCCCTTCACTTGCACCCTCTAAACCTCCCATCTCCGTCCAAAATGTCGAAACTTTCATCGACGCCCGAAGCATCAAAACGGGTTTTGATCCAAACACATGCCGTTCCAACTTTATGGTTGAGAACCTCCTCAGAAACGGCAATCTCTCGAAAGCTCGTCAAGTGTTTGACCAAATGCCTAGCAGGAACACTGTCTCTACAAACATGATGATTTCGGGTTATGTCAAATCAGGAGATCTTTTGAAAGCTAGACACATGTTTGATACCATGCTTGATCGAACTGCAGTTACATGGACCATCATCATTGGTGGGTACGTGCAGAAGAGTCAGTTCCATGAAGCGTTTAAGCTTTTCGCTGAGATGCGAAGACATGATACACAGCCTGATCCTGTGACTTTTGCTACTCTTTTATCAGGTTGCAATGACGCTGAGGCTGACAACGAATTGGTTCAAGTTCATGGTCTTGTTCTTAAGTTGGGTTACCATTCTAGTATCATAATCTGCAATTCTCTGGTTGATTCTTATTGCAAAACTGATCACCTTGATTTTGCTTCTCGGGTTTTTGAGGACATGCCTGAAAGAGATTCTGTTTCCTTTAATGCATTGATCAATGGGTTCGCAAAAGATGGTCTAACTGAGGACGCAATAACCCTCTTTCTGCAGATGCAAAATTTAGGTTTCAAGCCTTCTGATTTCACTTTTGCTGGAGTTTTAAGTGCTGCTATTAGATTAAATGACTTGGCCTTTGGGCAACAAATTCATGGGTTTTTGGTGAAGACTGGGTTCGTTGGGAATGTCTTTGTGGGGAATGCATTGCTTGATTTCTACTCCAAGTACAATTGTTTAGTTGAAGCCGGGAAGCTATTTGATGAGATGCCAGACTTGGATGGCATTTCTTACAATGTAATCATCACATGCTATGCGTGGTCTGGGCAACATGAAGAAGCTATTAGCCTTTTCCGTGAATTGCAGTTTACAGGCTTTAACCGGAGGCAATTCCCATTTGCAACCATGTTGAGTATAGCAGCAAATGTACTAGACCTGCGAATGGGGCAGCAAATCCATTCCCTGGCTATTGTGACTACAGCTGATTCAGAACTTGTGGTTGGGAATTCTTTAGTTGACATGTATGCAAAATGTGGCAGATTTGAAGAAGCTGAAAAGATATTCAGGAGTCTGGCCAAGAGAAGCACAGTTCCATGGACAGCCATTATCTCGGGTTATGTTCAGAGAGGATTCCATGAGGAAGGCCTGAATCTGTTCAATGAGATGCACAAAGCTGGTGTAAGAGCAGATCAGGCCACATTTGCTAGCATCTTAAAAGCATCTGCAAATTTGGCTTCACTATCACTGGGGAAACAAATTCACTCATTTGTAATCAGATCAGGTTATATGTCAAATGTTTTTTCAGGAAGTGCACTTCTGGATATGTATGCAAAATGCGGTTCCATAAAAGATTCCATTCAACTTTTTCAGGACATGTCTGAAAGGAATATAGTCTCTTGGAATGCCTTGATCTCAGCCCATGCTCAAAATGGTGATGCTAAAGCCACCCTTGACTCATTTGAAAAGATGGTTCAGTCAGGTTTCCAGCCGGATTCTGTCAGTTTCCTCAGTGTTTTATCTGCTTGCAATCACTGTGGACTTATTCAAGAAGGGTTGAGGTATTTCAGAACCATGACCAGAATACACAATCTTGTTCCTAAAAAAGAACACTATGCATCTATGGTTGATATGTTATGCCGGAGTGGACGGTTTAACGAGGCAGAGAAGTTGATGGATGAAATGCCATTCGATCCTGATGAGATTATGTGGTCATCAGTTCTAAATTCTTGTAGGATCCATAAGAACCAAGAATTGGCTAGGAAAGCAGCAGACCAGCTATTCAGTATGGAGGTGCTTAGAGATGCTGCTGCTTATGTCAGCATGTCTAATATCTATGCGGCCGCTGGCCAGTGGGACAATGTTGGGAAGGTAAAGAAGGCAATGAGGGAGCGTGGAATTAGAAAGGTTCCAGCTTATAGCTGGGTTGAAATAAGACACAAGCTTCATGTGTTCTCAGCAAATGACATGTTACATCCTCAAATGGAGGAAATCTGGAAAAAGATAGAGATGTTGTCAAAACAGATGGAGAAGGAAGGTTACAAGCCTGATACAAGTTGCGCCCTTCATGATGTAGATGAGAACATCAAAATTGAGTCTCTTAAGTACCATAGTGAGCGGTTAGCAATTGCATTTGCTCTGATAAGTACACCTGAAGGATCACCAATACTGGTAATAAAGAACTTACGGGCATGTACAGACTGCCATGCTGCAATCAAGGTAATCTCAAAGATCATTAGAAGGGAAATTACGGTGAGGGATTCAAGCAGGTTCCATCATTTTAAGGATGGCATCTGCTCTTGTGGGGATTATTGGTAGTTTATAGAGGGGTTATTGCGTTGTTAATGGCTTGATCTTCCATCGCATAATTGATTTCACCTCTGTATAAGATCACAACCATTCTGGAGCTCATTCATTTAGTGGTGAAACCTCTATCGCACAGAATGACTGTTCATTGATGTGGAGTTTTCACAATTTATTGGCATTTCAGTTTTGATGGTTATAGATATGGTATCATTTCAGAAACCAGAAGTGGAGAGACAGCCTGCGTGGTGCGCTCTGGCATTGGCAAGTCGGGACTTTGAATCTGTACATGAAAGTGGGAATAGAATGTAAAAAAGGACTAAACTAATTAACAGTCATGGCATTTTTAGCCTAAAGTTTCCACAACGTCGCAGCAAATTATTGGGTTGCAGGAGCAGGAACCTCAAGGAGACTCTGGACTTCAGGTATTGATAGGCAAACTAGTTGAATCATTCACTGGTCTTGCCTGCCGCATCTGAGGGATTGATAGGCGAACTAGTTGTTAAGTTATAAGCAAACTAGCAAAGCAATAGATTATGAGGGCGCGCATGGTAGCACATCAAGCTGCTTTTTAGCAATTCTTTGTTCAGTATTTGTAGAATTCCGACCTCTTCAAGGGGATATTGCATTCAGATTGAAGTCAAACATGCATGCTGTAATGGTTTTGCTTTGCTCATTTTTGTAGTACAAACTGCTGTTATAGCAAGTGAGGCATTTTAGTGAAATGCATAACAAGCTTGCAGCTTAAATCGTTGAAAGGGGATTTAATTTCATCAAAATTTGCACTTACATATTCATCAAATCAATCAAAACATAATATCCCTTCTCCTTCCCTATCCAATTCAACTTGTCTTTCAAAAGAAACCAAACTAAATTTTAATTTCACTAATCCCAGATAAAGCAATGAAGTACACATTGAGAAACAAAAAACAAGAAAAACAAAACAAAGGTATTATTGTTATCATTATCACTTGTTCTTGTGAAGAAATTCATCAGGGACAACTTGAAGCAACTTCTTGTGCTTGGACTTAGCAATCTTCTTCAAAGTATTAGGATTAGTAATCTTCTGAAACTTAGTTCCAGACCTCAATATGTTCTCTTTCTTCTTCTTCTCTCTCTCCTCTCTCTTCTTTCTCTTCTCCACCTTATTTTGCCGTATCTCTTCCTTCAACTCATTAATCCTCTCTCTATAAGCTCTCTTGATCTCCTTTTGCCTCTCCCTCTCCTCCAAGCTCGTCCTCCTTATGCTCACGTGCTTCGCTGACGCACGCTGCTTTCTTGGCTGCTTCCAGTTCCGACCAGACACCTTACCCGCAATCACGCCGTCGTAGGTGGGTTTATTGGGGTCGTCCGAGGAAGGCACGGCTGAACGCTTTGCAGGTGGGGGGCAAGAATCATCCACGTCCATGGACGCGGCGGGGGCTGCCTCGTCGTCATTGGCAACGATCTGAGATTCTTGGCGCTTTCGTTTGTACGTTTTGCCGCCGAAGCCTTCATCAAGGCGGCGGAAGTCAATAGTGCAAGCCATGGCGGTGGTCTTGCTTTTCTCTCTCTACCTCTCTGTAAACCCTAAAATAAAATGTTGTAATTACCTTATCGCGAGTTATTTTATAGGTAGAGATTTGACGGGCTATTTGATTGCCATGTCAAGAACTCGGCCCATTAAAAGAGCCTTTTTATTCTGGCTCTAAGGGTCTTAGCCCTGTTCGGCATTATTCATGCGGCCGAAAAGTGTTCTTCAACCTATAAATAATGGAAAATATTTTCTATTCAAACCCAAAAATTAGGGTTAAAGTATTTTTTATTTTTGAAATTCAACAAGTATAATCAAAAAATAAATACGATAATTAAGCACAAAACTAAAATAATCCAAACTATAATTAGCAAATTAAAGCTCATATATGGCAACAATCCAGTCTAGAATTAACAAATTAAAGTATTACATGTCAAAATCACATGATAACATTCGAAGAACCACGTATATAATTGTGTATAGTGAGTCTCATACCTAAATACTAAAAACTTAACTTAAAATATATCAAATATGAGTAAAGGAATTAAATATCAAATTTAAACATAGGAAAGAGATCGTAATCATACTATGACGGAAGATAATTTAAACTAATGTGTAATATATATACAAGATAATAAAAAGTAATATTGGAACATTTTTGGTGAAAATGTAAGTAAATATTAATAATTTGTTAGTCAAATGATTGAAAATAAGAATCATTTTCAGGCCAATTGAGATCAGGTCTAACCCTCTTGTTTTGTTCGTTTGTTATGTAAATTAGCGTTTTGATAGAATATGATTCAGTTCAGTTGGGGGTTTTCAACACGCTGGAGGTCTCTATTTTCACTGCTGAACCATTGCAATGACGGCATAATTTCCTATTCAACCCTCTACACTCTACTCTTACAATTAAAGCACGGCTTTTTTTTTTTTTTCAATTAAAAAATGTAAATATATAAGCAAACATTTTACTTTTTTTTATTTGTTATATAAAATATAAAGTATTGATCTTTATAATAAATGTATAATAAATTTTATATGAATTAATCATAAATAAGTTGCTATATAATTAATAAAAAAAGTAGATACAAATATAATTTATCTTATTTATTATTTAACTAAATACAAATCTATTATTTAATATAAAAATAATTTCTTATTATTTATTTTACATATAAAATATGATACAACCTCTTTAATAATCATTTTACATTCCAAACACAATTAATCACTGATTTTCAATCTCATCACTACAATATTTAATCTCGCTACCATCTTTGCTTTTAATCCCACCTCAAGAATAATATTCATTTGATCATTAAATTAACAAATTTTTAATTCTCGGTTTTATCCACCTTCGTGGTGTTTTTTTTTTAAATAAAAAGAATAATCTAATGGAAATTGAGAGGTAAAAAAGCATACATATAAACCAATCTTGGATTGGTGATCAAACAGGAAAACAGTCTAATTGTGTATTCGATTGCAATGAGTTTTGAATCTGCTACAAGTCTTACGAGAATTGACATGGAACAATTATGTCGTAAAGCCAATGACTGACTATCTAATTGTATTCATTGATCTAATTCAGGGAGATCGCTTTCAAAGAATGTTGAATGAAGAGCCCTCACACACTGCTCCGCTTCATTGTCATGTACTATCAATGATATGTTAACCTAACAAGTACCAACACCAGCTCCGTTTTATACTTACATCACAATAAATGAAAGTTATTAAATGACCAACTCAAAGAAAAGTAGGCACCTTAGATGCACCCTGAGAGATCATCTGAACATTCACTCCATTGGTCCTTAACACGTGGAATGCCTGCATCACATTCCATTATCCATTAATACCAATGTTTACATTTGTAAACAAGATTGTCATCCATTGACAGACTCTATGTTTGCTTACTTCGAATATCTTCAATTCAAATTAGAAGATGATTTACAAGTTTTAGCATGACAGAAAATTATAGGAGTACCTTCTCAAGTATAAGTGAGGATCTCTGGACATTGCCAATGAGAGAAATGATAGATCTGTGCTGAAGAAGATTGACAACGGCAATTTTTTCAAGTTCTTCTACAACATGGTCAAGTTCCTATAAAGTGATACAAACAGTGAAGAAATTATTCAGAATCAGTCGGCATACAGATATAACATCTGTACAAGGTAATATCAATCAAAGCATGAAGAACGGAATCGTACGCTTGCCTGCTGAATTAACTCTCTGCTCCAAAGTTTTGATGGATCCAAAGTCAAAGAAATACTGACCTCACTAGTAGCTACAACATCCACTGAGATACCTAAATCTTCAAAGATCGAGAATACCTGCACACATAAAAGACATCAAACCAACTGCACGAAAAAACCAAATGGACAATTAGCACTAAATTTAAGAAATGGCCTTCCAACCTTTGCAAGAAAGCCAAATTGACCAAGCATGCGTGTGCTGACAATATCCAGCATGGTGACATTCCTCTTCAAAACGATGCTGGTCAGTACTGCCTGCAATAGGGAAAAAATGACTGAAGAAGTTGAAATTTCATTGAAAAACTTTAAACAAGCAATCAGCTGCTACAGACCTTACTCATATCTCTATTCCTGGTGATGAGAGTTCCTGGAGCATTAGGATTGTAAGAATTTTTAACCCTGACAGGAATATCACCCTCTCTAGCTGGTCTCATAGATTGCGGATGCAGAACCTGAGGTAGGGCATGACAAACATCCAAATTTACTAATTAGCCATTCTTCAATCAATTAAATGATAACTAAACTACTTCCAAGAATAGAGCACAATAGATTAGTCAAACAAACAAGTATGCAACTGTTATTCACCAAAGCTTGATAGTTACTAAGAAACAAAGGGAGGGGAAAAAGCAGCAAATCAATATATAGCACCTGAGCACCAAAGTAAGCAAGTTCAGCTGCCTCTTCAAAAGTCAGATATGGGACAGGTTCTGCATGTTGATATATGTTAGGGTCACAGGTCAAAACACCATCAACATCTTTCCATACCTGTAATGAAGGAATGTATACAGTTATAATTTGTTCTAGAAAAAAAACCATTACTATAAACAGAGTATAAACTGGTGAATACATATTTCCATGCTTTTGCTACAACTTTTGGTCTGCAGTACATACTGCACATATAGATGCTTGTTGATTATTAAAATGATGGCATCCATCCCAAAAAATGAAAAGAAACAAATAAGGCAAGGATTTCATCGTACACAGCAGGTTCAGACCTTGGACATACGAACTGACCTGAATTTCTCGTAACCCCAATGCTTTTCCGATGGTTGTGGCTGTCAAATCACTACCACCCCTTCCTAAAGTGGTAATTGCAGAAGATCTCCACCCCTACAATCAGAAGTTAACACGATAAAAAGCAATACCAAACGATCCCACCAAGAAGCTCTTGTTTAAGAATGAAATCATTTCAAAAAGATATACAGTTTTTCTACCTTTCCAAGGAATCCAGTGACAACTGGGATTGCAGGATCACTGATCCAATCATCATTTAATCTTTTTGCAACAGCTGGGTAAGTTGCTTCCAAAATATCAGCATTTGTGAAGTCATCAGTGGTAATGAAACCGATTTCAAAGGCATCATACTGCATATAGGACACTGACTTATAATTTGACTCACAATGATGGTGGTTATGAGGAAATGCAGGGAAAAGAGTACTATGCATAAATGTAATTAAAAGTGAATCATGGAGAGGTCTAGTACCCTAAAACAATTTGAATTTTGAACCAAAAGAAATTCAACTTTAGAGTTAGAAAAACATACATCTAGGAATGTTTTACACTTCCACTAAAAAGAGAAGTCAAAAGTAGTTTTCATGGTGAGTAAATTATTTGATGACTATACCTACATATATAAAACCTAGATATAGCAAAACAGAAGGCAAAGAACTTACTTGACGGGCCTTAACACCAATTTTATTCAAATATGCTGCAAAAATCCTTGTAGACATGCACTCTCCAAACGAAACTAAATAGTCTTTTGTTCGTAATGTTAACTCTTTCATCATAGCAATTCCTTTTAAGAGCTGCTCCAATACTTCTAGGTGACCTACAAAAGGGTTGTTCATACAAAAAAGGCAAGACAGAAACCATCATAAGTAACCCTAAACTAAAAGAACAGAAGAAGAGACGTCAATGAGAAACTGAAGCAAAAAGACTTGATGTCAACCCAAGGGTAGATTATAAACTCACCATCAACAATCGACCTTTCCACTCCAAGCTCATCAGCCGTCCTGGGTATTACAATTAACAAGAAGAGACAGCAAATTTCAATCAGAACCAACACCCAAGGGAGTGAAAAAGGGGGAAGAAAATCATTTCAATTGCTCTTACCTATGATGCAGGTCTTTTATAAAGTTCAACTCTTCTATAGCATCTACGTTAGTGACACCACAGCTAACAGCTTTTTCTCCGGCCTAATCATCAAACAAAAAACCAACTTGTTAGCAAACCCTTGTATTTCTACAGCCTAAGAAATTGATGGATGAATTACCAGCAGAAGTTTATTGGTAGTCTTTCCCATGGCAGAAAGGACAATGACTGGTCTTTCATTGGGGAAACTGAGTATAAGGTCAGCAACCTCTCTCATTCGCTCAGCGGAAGCCACTGAGGATCCACCGAACTTCATTACACACGTCAATTGATTCTCGGCTTCTCCGGAACTTGCTGCTTCAAACTCATTCCTTTGGATAACATCCACATTCCCTCCTTGACAACAGACTCTAAAGACTCTACTTTCACAACAGCGTCTTAGGCTGATATTACGCAAGATAGAAGAATTTGAAGGCCTAAATGCAGCAAAACTGAGCAGAGTTGGCGACGCTGAATGGCATTGTAAAGAAGTCGTCTGCTTTGGAAATGAATAAGTCGGAGGCGTTTTCAGACCAGAAAATCGCAAGGAAGCCGCCATCACGCTCGACGGATCTCGGAAACTAGTTGTTTCGACAAATAATAACTAAAAATAGCAAATACTAATCAAGTGGAGAGTGAATAACGTAGGGATTGAAAGTGGAAAAGAAGGGGCAGTGGATGTGTTTAGTTTAATTTACTTATTGAAAACAAACAGCCAAACAACAGGGTTGGTCGGGAGAGAGCGATTGCAAAGACCGGAGTGCCGCCTCCCCTCCTTTCATCGCATCTGCCCTCGCTTTATTATTACCATTATATACTCTGATTTGTAATTTGGGTAAGTTCAATTTGATCTGACGGCGGTGGTGCAATCTTTGAATCTGGTTGATTGGAGGACTTTGTTTTAGAGAATAGTACAGACAATTGAGAGTTCAGTTGAGGCATACAAAACAATTGAGCCGTGGTATAAGGCAAATTATTTCATTTGCGGTTTTCCAGTAATATGTTATAAGATTATCTCATTAATTACTTTTCAAATAAGGCCTTCTTTTTTAATTGATTAATCCATTATTAGTGAGCTTTTTTTGCATTATTAATTATTTAACTTGACAAATTTTAACATTCTATATATTATTCTCTTAATTTTTATTTTTATATTTTCATAATTAATTTTCACTGTTTAATAATTTTTTTTATTATTTATAATAAAGTATAATCTAACATAATGTAATTTTAATTAATGAAATATATTTTTAAATATGAAATAATAAAATATTTTATTTTATTTAAATCAAGATAATTTAATAAATAAGTTTATTTATATATAATATAACAAAAGTTATAAACAAAATCACTGTCATAAATCACTATACTGCATAAACTTTTTTTTATCTATAGATTAATTCTATGAACACACCATTTTAATAATAGTAGGAAAAAAATATTTAGAGCAGTGGCGAAGCATAGTGGAGGCCTAGGGGTTATGTTTCCTTTAAAATGGTAAATTTTTAATTTAGACATTTTACAATTTATAAAATTTTAAATTAGTATTAGTAAAATTGTACTTTGACCCTCAAAAATGCTAAAAATTTTATTTAACCATTTAAAAAGTATAAAGATATAGGCTATTAAAATGATGAAATTACATTTTTACTATTATAAAAATATACAATTTAATTTCGACCCCCAAATATTGTAGGCTCTGCCACTAATTGCGACCAACCATTTCCATTTTAAAAAATAAGTTGATTTTCTGAAAAATTTTAATATTTTTTAATGTTTAAATGATTTTATGTAAAATATTTTTTGTTGTATGACAAATTTTCTTGAAATATGAAAATTGATAATGGCACATTGAAGCGGAAAAAAATAAATTAAGTTAATAATTTAAACAAATACTCATAGTTATATTATTAAAATATTTATAAAGTGTAGTATATATTTAATATTAATATTAATATATAAATAATTTCAATAAATATTAAAAAGATTATTTAAAATTTAAAATTATTATAAATATTAGAATTTATATTAAATAATTTGTTAAAATATTAAATTATATTTATTATATATTATATTATTAAATATAAATAAATAAATATGTATATTAAATAATATTAAAAATTAATATTTAATATCAATATTTTAATATTTTAAAAATAATATTAAGCTTAATTTAAGTTAATTTTTATATAAAATTAAACTACCCATAAAAAACTCTTTTTAAAAAATAAACTTTGATTTTTTAAAAGGGTAAGTAAATTTTCAAAAAAAGAGTTTATTTTCCATTAGATTGTAAATCATTTTTTTACCAAGATGATACATAAAAATACAAAAATAAAAATAAAAATTCCTAAGCTATTTTTGTGAAACAAACACACCCTTAATTTATTAATAGTTTTGACCATTTTACCAATAAAGGCCCATTTTCTACTTTATTTACGGAAATGGGCCACTTTTTTTATTATTTACCGGAATGGGCCGAAAACACTAAAACGCGTCATGTAGGAACGTTTTAAGGGGAAATTCCATAAAACCGCTACCATGAGGGAGCGTTTTGCCATGTCAGCACAAAACGCTCTTACGTAGACGCGCTTTGCTGATGTGGCAAAACGCTCCCTCAGGGACGCGTTTTAGCCCGTGTTTTTCTAGGGTTAGGGCTATTTGCATGTTTAGTGCCTATGATTTATGGTTTTAGGGTTTAAGATTTTAGAGTTTAGGGTTTAGGATTTAGAGTTTTACCATGTTAGCAAAGCGCATCCACATCAGCGCATTTTGTGCTGACATGGAAAAACGCTCCCTCAGGGACGCGTTTTTCTGAAATTTGCCCTTAAAAAGCTCCTACGTGGAGGCGTTTTATGTTTTCGGCCCATTCCGGTAAATAATGAAAAAAGTAGCACATTTCTATAAATAAAGTAGGAAGTGGACCTTTATTGGTAAAATGGTCAATAGTTTCCTACTCCCCCGTGTATGCATGTGTGATTTGAGTATGGTGTATGAATATTAACCCAAAAGAAAAAAGAAAATAAATATAATAAATAAAAACCTCCATCAGAATCTACTTCATTCTCAAGTGATAAAATAACTAAGAAATCAATTGTTTGCCTACTTGCTTGCGCCACCTACAAAGCTCACTACCTTGTAAAATTTGCTTCACCACTGGGATGAGAAGCAACTAATTACTTTACATCAACATTTACTATTGCCTCTGTTCATACCAATACCATCATAATAAGCCAACCATTCACCCTCACATTATACCATGGAACCCTGCTGAATCCAAAAGTACTGCTTTGATTTGCTCAGGCAATACATCCTGGCCTTCCCTGCATTGCTGTCATTTGTCAAACACCAAATCAAAATTACTGAATTCTTCTTCCAAATATTAATATCCACCAACAAACCAAACACCTTACAACTTTTCTATTTTTTAGATGATATGCAGACTTTCAGATTAGCTTGTACTGTAATGCTTGTTTAACAAAGCTACAATTGTGGTACTCGCATAGCTCCAATTTCCCAATTTTCATATTGTCTTTGTTTAGCATCACCAGATCCGAAACTAAACTTTAAGGAAAACACACCTCACGATAAATTCTGTTTATCACTTGCAATAAATACCTAACAAATTCATCTCACAAGTAATTTAGTGATCTAAAGATCAACAATTATTAACCATTAGCATCATGGTTGACCTTCAGAGGTATGAGCAGAAAGAAAAAATTGCCTAGGATATATCCCACTAAACAAGGATTCTTACTTCAATCTATGTGCAAACTAGTGCAAGTAGTCAGTCTGCTATTCATATACAAAAGGACAATGGGAAGAGAGTCATCAATTTCAGGGTTTCTGACTCATGGTCTATACCATTATTTGAACTTGCCTTTTACTGAACTGCTCTTTTCAACTGCAGTTCTATGTAGCAAAGATGCACAGAAAATAACTTAATTTCTTCAATAAAGGCTCATTTCATTTGTAGTTTTAAGTGTTAAACAGAAGAAATAGCTTTCTATAGGGCCTTATTTTTTGCACTAGAGTTGGCTAGACTTTGAAAGAAATCGCATTCATCAAAAATTGTTGACAGATTTTAGTTGAAATCTGTTGGATGGATGTGCAAATTAAAATTGATTTTAAATGGAAATCAATGAAGTAGATGAAGAGGAGAAGAGACAAAAGAAGGGCACCTCAGCTCGGAAAACATCCAGTGCAAACCCATTAAAACAGCTGATTACAGCTTGCTGTATGTCCAATCCAAGGTTGTCTAGAGCTCTCATAGTGGAGAGCAAGAGACCTGGCCTGCGAGCACAAAACATGTGAATGTTGACAGCCCTTCCTTCCCTTAATCTTACCTCCACCTGAAAATTGCAAAAATAGAAATATATGAGTTCCCTTAACCTTACATCGACTGACACAACCTGGCGAAAGTTTTTGGCAAGCATATGTCAGTCCTTATGTGTGTGTGTATCATGTCCTGACTCATGTCTGACATGAGTTCTACAACCAAATGCAAAGAAACAAAAGCCTAGATATAATCTTAAGAACAATTTTGATCAAGGAATAACAAATATCACACTTCTTCAGTTATTGGTGAAGAGGAATTCTAGGCTTCATGGCAAGAAGATTAATACTTTTTCAGTTATTCTTAATAAAATCATAGAGGCAGTTTGACTAAGACTCCACACTTGAAAGGGATGATACCAACAAGATGCTTGCTTGCAACTGGGGTTTGAGTGTAGTGATTACTTATCCAGAATACTTCTCTATTGTGATTACTATCAGTTTCGCAGATGCTTTTATTGTAGTTGGCTAGGCTCCTCTTTTGGGTGACTAAAGAATTATTTAACCATCAAAAGAGCCAAAAACAAATATCACGCTTCATAATCAACAAGAAGCGCTTAGCTATTATAAGCAGAAGACAAGAAAAACAATCAACAATATGATAAAAGAGAACAAAGAAAAAAAAAACAATAATATATATAAGCTCAATGATGTATATACTTCAGTCCCCTCTATTATATTTATCCAATATAAAGTATTTCCAGTTTTCATGATAAGGTCCATCGACAATCTCATCTTGAAACCTACCGAGTTTGATGAGGACATTTTCTATACGTAAATAGATGAAACATGGGTCCCTATTGCTAGTGCAAGTACATACACAAGAAGTCACTAATTTTATAGGATTCACGGGGCACTGTTAACTTTCCAAGATCAACTTTAAGCTCAAATAATTTGAAAGCCTACCAGTCCATAGCTGAATTGGAAAGAGTCCAATTTTATGCAATATACTAGCTCAATATTAACTTATTCATCTTGCTGATATCATACAAGTTACTATCAGGAAAGAACACACAGACATTCATGGTTTGCTCCTTTCACCTTCAAGATTTTCAAAATCATTGCACATTCAAATTTTTGCCTGGTTGGAAAAAGGACTTTTAATAAAACCAGTTTCTAGGAGAAATTAATGAAATTCAAGCAATTGTAGCAAAGCTAGAAAATAAATACAAATAAATAAATGAAACTTTTAGGTTCAAAGGTTTACCTTTGGAGGTTGGTTTTTAGGACTCGAGAATGAGCTGGGACATAGTTCTTCCTTGACACGACCTGGAAGAGTAGGTGGGGTAGGCGTCAACGGGTGGCAACTCGTAGATGGTGGCATAAAAGAGCCAGGTGGGGTGGATTCGAGTTCAGTGTGAAGATCGTTGATTCTTTGCAGAAGCTCCTTTAAGTAATCAATGGCGTCCCCGAGTATTGAAGCCCTATCCATCTGTGACATAATAAGCACAATGAGTATCTGCAGCAATGCCACCTTCAATTATAGGAACACCAAGGTAGTATACGTCTAACTAAAATCATCTAAAATACAATTATAATGACAAATTCACAATGGCTCAACAAGTAAGCAATCCTAAAAGTAGAGATAGAAACTAAAATTAAGCAAGCATGGTATCAAATTATCAATACAAAATGGGTGACATTTGCCTAAGAATTCTCAAATGTAATTTACCTTGCTAATCTTAGGCACAACAGACCTCAGCATGTAAAGTCTATCATTGAGTTTCTTCCTCCTCCGCCTTTCGGCCATCAAATTTTTGGCCGGCATTCCTTTCTTCTTACCCTTGTGATCCCCACCAGCGGTGAGTGTACTAGTCGCATTTGAATTGCAACCACCGTTCTTGGCACTCTCCTCCAGCTTGCAATCATCAGAATCATAGTTCAAACCCGATACATCGAAGCTGGCTTCCTCAATCTCCCCTTGCTCATGCCTCTTCCTCTTCCCGTCTGAAACATCCAAATTCCCCGATTCATCAGCCACACCAGAGCCCTGACGCATCGCTGCTCGCTTCTGAAACAAAGTTGGTTGAGAACCAACTGAGGGGAAAACTTCAAGGGGCTTCAAAATCTTTGCTCTTTTCACAAAGACAGCATTCCCTGATGCATCGAAGCCCTCAAAACCACCACTGAAAGCAGAAGCATTTTCAGTTGCAGTGAACAACCTTGGACCTTGAAAGTCGGAGCTGGAGCTGAAGTCAGGAGTAGAGAATTGAGTGGGAGGAAAACCCATAAAATTGGGGGTCTGATTCGGCTGAAAAGCAGTTTCGGAGGCAAAATCAAAGGGGCTGTTGAAGAGGAGAGAAGAGAAGCAAGGTTTAGGGGGCAAGAAAGGGTGAGGTTCAAGGGTGAAGGGCTGTGAGGGAGAACAAGAAGCAGAGGAATCAAGTGGGTGGTGAAGGAGGAGATTATTATCAACGAAACCAAGCTCACGGATATGAGGATCCTGGTTCATAGCTGGGTTCATGTACCAATCAGCGTCGAGCATGGATTTGAAGGGCATGGTGAAGTCGTCTTGTTTAGACTGAATTTGATTATTGATGTTTGGGGTCCAAGAAGAAACTGCATCCTCTTCCTCTTCTCCTTCTCCATCCATCCAGACGAGGCCGTTAGCAGCTCCAAGGACCATCTCGAAGAAGAAGAAGAAGAAGAAGAAACGTGTAACAGCTTTTTCAGCAGAGCATTATATTGTTGAGGGAAAAAACAGAGGGAGAAGATTCCAAGTTTGAACGTTAAGAATAACGTATCACTGGGAAGCGAGGGAAAATGGAAATCCTGCTACTTGGGTTGGGTTGCGTTGCTTCCTAGGCCCGCATTAATCAATTTGCTATTCACCATGTTTAATACATATTCCCTTTAGCTATCTTGTGTAAAAAGAGTGAAGTCAACTTTTTTTAATTAAGATGGTTATAATAATCTGGGTGAAAGTCTAAATAATGAGTAACTTGATGGTCTGAATGCCAATATGGGAAAAGATGGTATGAAAGGAGGAAGTTATCAATATTTTCATCTAGAACTTTAACATTTTTATTCTAAACAAAATTAAATTTAAATAAAAATCTTCAAATTCAGGATGAAATTGTTAATATAACATTAAACTATTAAAAAGAGACTCATTATTGAGTTAAGCATTAGAGTACGAAGCATTGATACCTCCAAAACTTATATTTGTCTTACACACCCAAAGATTAAGAAATTCAATTTGGGTTTAAGTTGTTAGATATTAGAGGAGAGAGTTGAGCGATAGCATCCTGTATTTAATGAAATCACATGCTACATGTTATTTTCTATCTTCTTTTTAATGCCCTAATCTTTCAGAAACATATCTGACATTCAACAAAGAATAAAATATAGGGTAAAAGGGGAAGCAGAAGCAAGAAAACAAGTGACAAATGAGAAAGATCCAAACCCCCAATAACCCCCCCAAGTGTTTACTTCTTCATTCGAATTGCATAATTAGTCCATTTCATTTTATTTCCCATTCAATGCAATTGCAAAAGTCCTGTATTGATTGAGAATATATTTTTCAAAAGAGCTCCCAAGTTTCTCGTGATCTCCACCTACTCCACATTTCACTTTATTCAATTGCTTTTTTCCTCAAATCTCCTCTTCCCATTACACTTGTCTCCCCTCTCATCAATCATTATTTGATTATTGCAATGACTCAAGATTACCATAAATGACACAAAATCTTAATTGATATCAGAAGCCCTAAATACTCTTATCTATATAAAGCCGACTGGCGTTGCCATTTGGCCGCTTCTGTAACACGAGAGAGATGACCCGGCCCTAGGACCAAGAGGGCAAGCAAAGCAGTTTCAGCTTTCAACATGATTGACATATATAACAAAAACAAACACCTCTCTGTTCACGTGAATACATTACATGTGGATAATAACACGTGGCCAACATGCAACTAATCAAGAGAAACTGACTACTCAAAACCCTAGCTAGCCTAGGTCCTACGCCTTCCCATGCATCCTTTTCATATATACGCTGTTGTTTGTACCCTCCCTTTGTTCTTTTTAAGTTGCCGGTTTGCATCCCCCGGCCTTATAATTAGTATCAACTTTTAATTATTACCTTATCATAAATTAATGAGGCTACCTATATTTTCCCGATCGACCTTAATACGCTTAAATGGTGCCCATCCCATGACAGCTATAAGTATAGAGACGGGACCAATGCAAGGTCTAACCATATCGTGGGACCTTATGCTGTTAATTGAGGGATACTTATGGTAGCTGAGGAAGGCTTGCAATCTGCATTCTACAATTATTGCCGTGGCTATTGCCTATTGGCTATCACATGGATATTCCAAATCTTTTAACCATCAATCTTATTCTTGTTGTCTCTTCAATTTTCATGAACATTCAATATATTTAATAAATCATTTTGTATGTGAAATTAATTAACCGAAGACGTAGGTGATAAGTGTTAAAAGTAATATATTTTAACGTCGTTTTAATGTGTTTTTGGGTAATTATTAGATGTTAATTGTGAATTTTATACTCCTAATACTTTAAATTCATGTTTTGATGCTTAATAGAGCATTTGAGAGCAAAAATCGAGCAAAAATCGGAGCATCGGAGCAAGCTATAAGAGCCACACAGGCTAAACCATTCCACATGGCCTGACCACGCAGTCGTGTAACCCACACGGACATGTGGTAGGCCGTGTCAATTTCACGGGATTTTATACCGAATTTCATATTGAATTACGAAAAATCACGATTTTTAAGTTTTTTGGGCATTCTAAGACATATATATGACAAAAATAAGAAGATAGGAGGGGGCCATTAGAGAATATTCAAGAAAACAACTCGAAAAACACCATTGAAGTCGATTTTGAAGCAGGTTTCCGTCAAAATTGAAGATTCTCGTTTGATTTCTTAGGAAGTTATCATGAGTGTCTTTATTTCTTTCGGTAATACTATCTCTTGGATATTTTTATTTTCAAGCATGGACTAATTTTCTAAATACCTAGAGGAGATGAACCTATGATGGATTCTGTCGTTTGATTTTTATTTTACGCAATAAATACTTAGTTTCTTATTCTCAATTATGTGTACTTAATCATTGATTTGATATTTCTAGATTATTAATCCATATTTGATATGCTTAAATCGGTGGTTGAATAGACCCTGTTTAAAAATATATATTGCATAATTTAGTGGAGTTGCATGCAATCTTAGAAATAGAACGACATAAATCTACTGGATTAGAATCAAATCTAATAGGGAAATCCATAGCACGAGTTAATACGATAATAGGAGTTTTAATTAGAAAGAAAATTCAATTAATCAACATAGAGTCAGTTGCTCTTATACTCGAAAGAGATATTTGCATAATTTTGAAATTTCTACGGATCAAGTTACTAAGTAAAGAAATTGCATAATATAGATTGATAGTGGCAAATGAAATCTAGGTAAACTTTTTCCTGAGTATTGTTTCGCTTCTTGATTATTAATCGATTATTTTCTTGATTTATTCTTTGTCGTGTTCATTACTTAATTAATTTAGTTAATTTTAGTTTTAATCAATCACTCGAATTATTCGGTTAAATAATAGAAAAACAATATTTATTAATACTTTTAGTATTTGTGAGAATAATATATTTGCTTACTATAGCTATACTATTAATTGATAAATACACTTACCTTAATCAAATTTTTAGTTAATTAACACATATGAAGAAGAAAAAAAAAAAAAAAAAAAACCTTGTTCATGTGCTTGGAGAGGGGGGAGTTCAATGTATATAGACTTACCCAATTAATGGTGAAACTAGAAAGGCACTGACGGTGGAAAAGCGAGTTAATTTGAAATGTCAGCAAAATAAAACCAAATTAAATTTGAAAAAGGAGAGTAGCTAACTAGTTATTAAAATTCGATTCGATTTGAAAAAGTCAATTTTTTTTAAAAATTTGAGTTAATCAAATTGAGTTATTCAAATTATTTGAATTAAATCGAATAACTCGAGTCGAGTTGAACTTCACAATTTGAATAACTCGAATAATTCGAATAAAAGATTGGTGTAAATACTCTTTTGGTCCCTGTCAACTTTGAAAAGAAGCAAATTGGTCTCTCTCTTAACAAAAATTACAAAAAAAAATCAAAATAATTTTCAAAAATTCAAAATAATTATAAAAAATTCAAAATTTATATTTTTAAAAAATATATAAAAACTATAAAAAATATATAAAAAATTTAAGAATTTATAAAATTTATAAAATAATAATTTTGGTAACTAATTAATGATTCAAATTTATCATACTCAAGTACCTTATTATTTTTATTATTTTTCTTTGAAAAAACTTTCAAATATATATGATTTCAAATTTATGTGCTCTAACATGGAATTAGTTATACTGTAATAATATTTTTATTTGACATGTTTAATTTTTTAAATTTAAATCGAACAATTTTACTCGACTCGACTTGAATTTTATTTTACTCGACTTGATTCGAAAAAAATTCAAATTGAGTTAAGATGATAAAATAGGACTCACGAACTCGATTAACTCAAAAATTTTTCAGCCGATTCGATCGAACGCTCACCCCATTTGAAATTAGATGGGACTGCTGGTATATACCAACAATTTTGTTGGCAATATATATACATGGAGTGCTGCAAATAATATGGTGTGAAGCAAGGTATTTGGTTGGATAAGCTAGCTAGCTCATTAATATTAGCGTTGCACCTCTCGTGAGTGAATAAAATGTAGAGAACTAACTTTTGTTTTCTATTTTTTGACCGTAATGTATAAAACTATTTATTCAACTTTTTTTTTTTTTTAAAATTCAAAACGCAAGTAACATTCTAATTAATATTATTAAAATCTTTTACATGTTGGTAATTTTTACATGTAATTGTTTGAGATTATTGTTTTTTAGTAACAAATATTGTAAAACCAACGATGAAGGTGACAGAAACCGGAAATAATATACAAGATATGTAGAACATTATTCTTAAGAATATTTCAAGGTTCAACAAATTCTTATGTTTCAAAAAGAATAGGAAGAAGAAAAAACAAAAGCAATACGGATAATTTTTCGATGTCTTTTGAAAAGCTACCGATATATGATATTTATTGTTAGAAACTGACGTGGTTTATATGAATTATTTAATTTAGATGAGGATAAAGTGGAGTTTTAACTCTATAAACTGATTGTACCATCAAAGGTGATTAAGAATAACCGGAAAACGAGAGAGTTAATTGAAGTTGTTTTCTTGATGAATAATGGCGGGAGGTATATTTAATTTTTGTACATGTGGCATCAAAGCTAAGTTGTCTAGTTATGTTGTCCAAGTAATAAAAGTGTGTTTTCTTTTATTTGAGTAGATAGCTTTAAAAAGAAAAAAGAGGAAACATGAATGTTTTGTTTAAACTTGATGAATCATTTAAAGTTAGCCAGGTTTAATAATTAAGATAAGAAACCCAGAAGTTTTATATTTTATGGTAATTGGATTTGAACAAGCATGCTTTGAATATTTTATTAGACAGGTCAAAAGCATATATATATATATTGGTTCGAATAGGGATAACATCTTATATAGCTATCGTTATGTGATTTCATATTTATTTTTTTAAAATTTTAATTTTATGAATCTCGAACATGGTTAACCATAATTTAATCTGACTTCGTTGATGCATGATGGGATGTTAAATTTAATCAGTTGTTTTTAATAGGATATAAATTGGGGAAAGCTTGTAAATTTAAAAAAAAAAAAAAAAGATTACATTACAAGAAAAGGTAATGGGAGTGGAGAAACAAGTATCTAAAGTGGTATCGTGTGCAACCAAATATTATTATGGAATATTTACATTGTAAAAGTATTTTATGCAGATATATTATGTTGATAGTATTTACTCCTTCTCATAAAGTAGTCAGCAATTACGTACTCTCAATGAGGTAAGATCAGTGTATTAATTTTGCCATAAAATCATTAGCGTCACAAAATTCTATTTGAATTTGAATATGCAATAAAGTCATGATGATGTTAGATATGGAAATCATAATTAGAGTTGTCACCAATTACTAGTCAATTATCTTAAGTGAAAACCTAAAAAAATAAACTCCAATAGATCTAAATTTGAGAGCATGGTTATGCGAATGGAAGGAAATAACATGATTCTATGAGAGATGCCACATTAAGTCGCTCGAGTGACCCTAATCACTCGTTCGAGTGTTTTATAGTCGTACACATATCATTCAAAGTTTTTCTTGATTAGACATGCATTTACTCATTCAAATAAAAAATATAGGCATACATGATTATTACAAGAGAAAATCAAACCAAAAATGGGCTTTAAACGTCATTTGGAGGCCCAAATGCACAAACAACCACATAAGTACCAATGCTAGAGTTTCATGTACCGATACTTACACCTAAATTTGATTAAGCAAGCTTTGATGTTTTGGAGTACCTATAACACTTTACACCCGACTCAAATTACAATCAAATATAGAGTATCACATTTTTCATTAGAGAGATTCAAAATGAACTTATAACAAACATAATCAATTAAGAGTTTAAAACATATTATCCAACACATTAGAAGCTTACAAATCAACATGAACGAAAATCAAACTCAAATGGGCCAACATACGATGATTTCGGGTCAAATTGTTGGAAGATCGTGTTAGAAAAGCGCAATGAAAAATAGTTTTAAGGAAAACTAAAGTTTTTAAAAAAAAAATTCAAAATAAGAACTTGGTTGTGTTATTGTCACACCCCAAAATATATAGGGTTAGATGAAATAAATAATCAAGGAATGACTTAGGGCTAGTTTGGCAATGCTTTTGAAAAGTGCTGTGGAAAAGTGCTTTTGAGATGTGCTTTTGAAAAATTTGAGTGTTTGGTATTGCTGTCAAAAAAGTGCTTTTAAGAAATAAAATTTTCATTTTAGACATGATATTATAAAATAACAAATATGTATTTAAATAATGTTCAAATTAATTAATATTATGATATTTTAGCAAAAAATATAAAAAATAATTTATTATAACTTATTGTTAATATTTTAATATATAATATTAATTTTAAATATTTCTAAGTAATTAATATTAATTAGAATATATAAACTATATTTAAATATTTAAATATAATAATTAAATATTTGTAATTAGATATTGACACAATTGTATTATTTTAAAAATTATTTTTTTATTTTTAATTAATGCTTTTAACACATATAACTCATATTAGATATTAACATAACATAGAAAACATAAACCTAACAAATTACAATATTACATATATTTGGATTAAAGTTTCAAAAAGGGATAATATTTATATACCAAATATAAATACTAAAAATTTTACAATAGCATTTACAATTTAAAGTGAATTCATTAAACTAGAAGCTATAACATCTCTTGTTAATTCCATTTCAAAACTACTTGAATTGTTTGATTCACCGTCATCATCACCATCATCGTCGTCGTCGTCATCATCATCACTTTCTAGACCATGCGCATTTTCTGAATCAATAACATTCTCATATGCCCAGTTAATATCTTCGTATTCCATAAAATCTGCATCATTTCGACCGACATGTTTTCGGATAAAATTGTGTATCGTCATTGTAGCAACAAAGATCATCGTTTGCTTTTCAAAACTATAACTTGGCATATCCCTTAAAATGGCCTATTTTTTTTTCAACACACCAAAAGTTCGTTCAATCACACTACGTAATGATGAATGTGAATGATTGAATATCTCTTCTTTACCAGATACCGGTCTACCTCTACGAAAGTCAGGTAAATGATATCGCTGACCTCTATATGGTCCAAGATAACCTTTCATTTGAGGATATCCAGAATCAACAAGATAATATTTTCCTGCATGTCATAATATAACAAACAATTAATTCAAGAATTTTTTTTTATAAAAATTATCAATTAAAGAACTTATACTTTATTATTTAAAAAATCACATACAAATAAAATATCTAACCATTTGGTGGGTGCGGAAATTTGTATTTTGGATCTCGAATTGCATCAAGAAATATTCTAGTGTCATGTGCCGATCCTTCCCATCCAGCCATGACAAAGGTGAAACACATATTAAAATCACATACTGCCATAACATTTTGAGTCGGGATACCTTTTCTTCCAATATAGGGAATTTGTTCATTTGGTGGAAGAATAGCGGCAATATGAGTACCATCAATTGCACGTATGCAATCCTGAACAAATAGTCATATTAGTCTCGTGCATATTTTTAGTCGACCAAAAATATTAAAATATAATAATATAAAATTAAATTTTAACCTTAAAATGCGGCATATATCTAGAATCATTACGTATTTGTTGGGTATTGAGCTAAAAAAGGATCTTGGTGCAATTAGATCGGTGGCCATCCTTGAAACTTTCTCAAGCACAATTGCAAAGTATCGACTTATTGTTGATCCGGACCTTTGAAATCTTTCTCGACATTGGGAAACTTTTGCACGGTGCCCAAGATGTATAAAAAATTCCCAACATTTCACTAGAAGATATGTTTCTTGAAGTTTGCAAGTTGTATCTTGTCTCCAAAACTCTCAACAAACTTGTGAATACCATTTTAGACATCCTAAATTTAATCATACAACGTGATTCGTGACCGTCAAGGATCTCCCGGATCCATGTCTCACTGATCTTATTTTGAATCCATGCATGGTTGCTTCAATATATACTTCTCGTAATATAATTGCACGGAAGAAGATGCAACAACAAATAATCGGTTAAAACATTCCATGCATTGTAAAACCTCTTTCTTTTCCCTTTCATCATCACTTTCATCACCGCTGTAATTCTCAACTATACTCATCACCTGTGAATAAATTTTATATCCAAAATCATATATAAACAACTATTGATAAAACTAATTTAGTATAAATAAGTAGAACATAAATTCAATATCCAAAGACCAAACATAAACAACTATTAATAAAACTAGATTACACATAAATAAGTAGAACATATATTCAATATCCAAAAACCAAACATAAACAGCTATTGAAAAACTAGATTACACATAAATAAGTAGAACATAAATTCAATATCCAAAAACCAAACATAAATAACTATTGATAAAACTAGTTTAGCATTGTTGTTTAGTCACATAATAGATATCTCTGAACCCTAGAAGATCAGAAAATTTTCAACTATCCTCCATTTCCGTCTTAAGCCACAAAGCTCTAATCTTGGGATTAATTGATAAAAACATAATTCACTTGTCCTTATTGAGCAATAATTTAAGTGCGAAAAAGTATAGCAGACTAGCTTCTGGAACTTCTTCCGACATGCTGTCAAGCACTTTGACTGCTTGTGGAATACCATATGGATCCATAACAGGAGTCAAACAAGATGTGGCTTGACTCATATTGTCAGCTGCATTGCATAATTTTTCTATTTGACTGCACAATCTTGCAGCTCCTCCAATTTGCTTTGAGGATTTCTTTCTTTCAGTTTTAAAATGTGAACTTGATATCTTAGGGTTTTTTTCTTTTTTGACCGTTTCCATCAATTTGAACATCATTTGAAATGTGAACATCATTTGAAATGTGAACATCATTTAAAATGTGAACATCATTTCTCACATTTTCTTCTTCATTCTCTTCAGGTATTTCGTTGTTAACATCCTCAAAAAAATCACTACGGAGTGTACCAGAAGAAGGTGCCCATGCTTTATCACCTGTTGCAACTATCCCCATGAACATTTGGTCCAACTTCCCTTCAAATTCAGGATCAATGCCCGATGTTCTAAATTTTTTAGCTTTAGGCACAACCTACACATAAAATGATAGTTTAATAACAGTAATTATCAATAACCTCATAAATAAGAAAAAAAACAAAAATATTCAGAATTATTAATGTACCTTTAGCCTACTCTCCCACCAATCATCCGATGCATCAACGGTTCTTTTTATAGGATTCCACCCTAGACCAGTATCTTCGCCTTTAAGTTTCTTCCAAGCTTTCCATCCTTTTTTTAGGGCATCCCACCTATTTTTAAGTTGTCTTTGTGAAAAAACCTTGCCCATTTCTTTCTCAAAGTTGGTCATTATTTTCAACCATCCATCTTTTGTTAAATGAGTACCAGGCCTATTGCCTTTCAATATCTCTTTAATACAAATATCACAAAATATTTCTGTCAATCTCTTATCCCACATTGCTTTCACTTTTTCACCACTAACTTCAACCATGAAGTACTCATCATCTATTGTGTATACTGAACAGATTCATTTCAAATGAGAAAGCAATCAAGAAAATCAAATGTCACATAAGTATATTTGTTTACATGTGTATCAAAATATTTTCCTCTAATATTAATTTTACCAAAAATGGACCCGACACTAAATGTTTAGGCAAGAAGACATGCATAATAGACATTATTGCTTTTAGAAATATTCTATCATTTCGTATAACACAAAAGACCAATAATTTTGAATTTTGATCACGGATCCCGAGGATATAATAGTCCAGTTCAAAGAAGCATAATTACCTTCCTCAGTGTTTCTTTGTTGCCCCGGTATCAACTAGGCCACCATTGCTATTCACAAGTTCTCTTGCGGCAGCTTAGATTTGTGCGCTTGATAAGTTCCTGAAGCTATCGCTTCATGCTTTGCTAGTATACGCTGCAAATCATCATTCAATGCTAAACCTTGACATAAGAGTGATTCATCCCTACAAGAGAGACAAAGGTTTATATGAAAAAGATATTTCTTACAATTTCGTCTGCGATTCCACGGATGTTAAACTAACTACCAATGCAACTCATACACCATACATTCAAGAATAGATGACAATGTCATGCGGAAATTGAATATAAATGTAACACCCCAAACCCGGCCCAAACACTACGACCGAATTTGGTGTGCTACAGAGAAAGTATTTTTGAGAACCATTTTAAAACCGATTTAAGTTTTGTCGAAAACCTTGTGTTTTCAAGTCTCTTGTTAAAAACCATACTTAGTGTTGCTTAGAAATATTTATTAAGTCGGGTTGTTTATAGATTGCAAATGTGCCCGATGGCATTTTTAAAACATTTTACGTTTGATTGGGAAAAACATGTGAATTCATTTTTAACATAATTAAATAGTTTAAACAAATATTCAAAGCATGTAACAATAATAAAATAATTCTAGGAGGCCTTATTACAACTTAATTAAAATAAACCAACATTAAATAAAATAAAACAAAGTCCAAGTTCGTCTAATTAAAATTTCCACTGCATGGCCACCTCGAGTCCATCCGGCTCCATCTCGCGATCTACCCATCCGCAAAATGTTAAGAGAAGGGTGAGTCACCAAGACCAGTGTGTAAATCCCCACCCGGAAAATATATCTCATACACAATTCATTAATAAACATGCTCATGCAACCCAACTAGCCATCCATGCTCCTTTTCTACCCGTGTGGTCAAAACCACCGATGACTTAAAGTCACAATTTAAATGATGGGGCCAACCCATCGTGTGGTCAAAACCACTGATGACCATAGGTCACAAAATATCAAGTGTGGTCAAAACCACTGGTGGTACCAAACCACTGGGACTTAGTCGCAAATAATTAATCGTTGTGGTCAAAACCACCAGCGATGACCATAGGTCACAAATAGTCCGATGGGGCCAACCCATCTTGTGGTCAAAACCACCGACGATAGTCCATAGTTCATCCCCTCCTCTCATCAATCCCACCATCACATGCTTACACATCAAATTTCATATATCATGTCATAGTATTAAACATCATGTGATGGCATGCAAACATATAAAAATTTCAAGTTAGGGGACTTACCCGAAATCCATGACTATGCCACAAGCTAATCACAACCAAAAGATCTAAGGCAAATAATAATAGCATGTAAATTAATAAAGTGTGTATAGAGATCTTACACACCTGTTACTATCGTAATTCCTAGATCTCGAAACTCCGATCTACAACGCTAGATCTTGACCTCACACGTCCTTTGAACCCTAACCCCCTTACGATATGTACATCCTTTTTGCTTCCCTATAATCGGCACTTATCCAAAATTAATAGCCTTCAGCTTTGAACACCAATTAAATAAAATAGCTTCTTACCAAAATCGATTGATAGGGAATGGAGGGTCAAATCTATTGCTTGAAAATCCCGTAGTTCCTAAATGATATCGATTCAAAGAGAGATTAGCCAAACTCTTAACAAGGCTAGCCATAACAAGAACAAAGATTAAGCTTAGAGTGATCCCTTACCACACTATGAAATTCGGCAGCACTTAGTTAGGGGGAAAAAGAAGGTTCGGCCAACACTAATGGAAGGGCTGAAATTTTGAGAAGAAAAAGATGCTGGAAATTTTGAACAGTTTTGGCTTAAGAACAAGGAAAAATTCGGCAGCAAAGTAGAAGAAAAAGATGCTGGAATTTTTAATGGTTTTGGCTATCAAACAATGGAGGTTTTAAAGCAAAGAAATTGGAGAGAAAAGATTGGTGAGTTTGGCACTTCTTTGCTATTAAAAATCAAATATGGACAACCCCCAAGGAGTCTAAAAATCGGCAAACACTCCCTTGTTTTGTGATAATTTCTAGCCTTGAATTATCACAAATAAATCTAACCTCATCATGTTTTTAATCTCCTAATCCCTTCACAATTTAATAGCAAATAAAACACTAATAGCTTCCCCACTTCCAGCCGAAATCAAAAAAATAAGCTCAAACTCTATCACTTTGAAGAGTCCAAAATCATGCCAATTCTTTCTCTCCTTCACGCCAGTGACAAAGAAAAGGAAAAAAAAAAACCCGAATGTCGCTTCTTGGACTCGAAACCAACGACTGGTGAAGGCAACAGAATGACACCCTTAAGCGCCTGGACCAACTCTCCCAAATTGACTTTCATGTCAATTAACCCTTTCCTTTATTTATAAAACCTATTTCTAGGCCCCTTTTTCTTCTAACATAAAAAGCCCAAACTAAAAATGCTCCGCGTCCCTCGAACCCGTGACCTCACCGCTGACCTCACTCTCCAACGCCTTTGCCACTTCTCCTCATTAGACTTTCATGCCATAAACCTTCTCCAATTAATTTTATGGCCTTCCTACTTAAGCCCCCTTGTCTCATGCCAAAACTAAAAATAAAATGCCACTTAACATTGCCGTGCCTTGAACCAGAGCCCTCTTTAGCGCTACTTCCGGCCCTTAAGCGGCGCATAGAGCCACTTTGCCAACTGGACTTTCATGTCCATTACCCTTGCCATTTATTTTTAAGGCATACCTATTGATTCCCCTAATTGACGCAAAATAAAACCAAAATGCTGCCTTTGCGGCTCGAACTTGAGACCCTAGCAATCTCTTAGGCGCACCACGCCACTTATACCAAGCCCAATCTTTGTGCCTTAATTCGCCCAAAATTTTGTTTAAGCCCTATCTCACCTAGCTCCTTCCTTTTACACACATTAGAAATAAATTTTAATACTAAGTCAGGCCTAGCTCGGGTTTAATTCTAGACCCCAAAACACGCC
Organism: Gossypium sturtianum; assembly: GCA_025698515.1. Taxonomy (NCBI): domain Eukaryota; kingdom Viridiplantae; phylum Streptophyta; class Magnoliopsida; order Malvales; family Malvaceae; genus Gossypium; species Gossypium sturtianum. The sequence continues at coordinate 129,016,499 of CM046949.1, read as the reverse complement.
AAATAAATCATAAATTTATTTCTTCAAGCACACACACACATGGGAACAAATAATTAAATTTTCAAACAACCCCTACTTCAGGATGTTACAATTCTACCCCCCTTAAAAATAATTTCGTCCTCGAAATTACTTACTATCGCTCAATCGTGCATCCTTAACTCGCCATCCTACGTTACTGCTGCGCACTCTGATCTTAAAGAACTATCATACTTTCTACACATTCCCTACGTTCATAATCCGGGTTCCATACTCTTTCATCGGCAATCATAAGAATGAACTAACGTAACCATAACCAAGACAATTGAGGGTATTTAGAAAATAAGAAACTTACCCGTTGTTATGTCCGGCACATCTTCCTCTTCGCGACGCCAATCGCATAAACCAGCCTTGGTTGCCTCGCCTCTGCACCTTCAAGACACCTCGACCACGCCCGTTACCATTATCATTACCTCTAGCCGCACCTCGACCCTCCGTGGTGGTCGCCGTTTCTAACCCGAGCACGGTTCGACCCTCGGTTGATTCCTAGCTAACTTCCGAGGACAATCCTCACACGGTGATCGCATGCGATCCACACTCAAAGCACCCTCGATTACCACTCCAACACTCACCCTTGTGAGGCTTGCCACACCGAGCACATTGTGGCGGCCATTGGGTGTTGGCGGCAGAGCCCTAGCGGTTTGATCCGACCCATCAAACTTCGTCCTCTTCATTCATTACCCAAGAACCTTGAAGGTTCCGAGCTTCTCTTATTCCAATTCCGTTCTTGGTTCCGCTTTACTGACCGTCTTACTCCTCAAAGAACTTTAGACTTCTCCACAAGAACGGCAAACTCTCGTTCTGTTGTGGAGCTATCATCATCCTCACTCATCTCTCACCCCATCCTCGAATCTAACACAGCGCGTTCATGCTCGGTACCCACAATACCACGTGCATACCTACTCAACCGAAGGAATTCGGCCTCATACTCCGCCATTTGTCTTATTGCCTTGGGACCAGTTCAAGAAAGCCTTCATTGTGCATCTACGTAGCTAGTTCAGATGTACTTCTTTTGATAGGTGGTTTCGAAATACTCCCAAGTCAAATCATCTCTTTGTCGCCCCATCTCGAACCGTAAGCCACCACCGATACGCTTCATCCTTTAGAAGCGACACGCCCCTTTCGACTTTTCCTCTCGGGCCAAAGTCAAGGTCATCCATGATTCTTTCGGTTGACTCTAGCCGATTCCATTGCCCGGGTGCCACTCGACACACCTTGGAATACCTCCGCTCAGTTAGATCGGAGTCGCCGAGGACGATTTCGAGCTCCTACATTTCCACCAGCCCCGACCACCATCTCCAAAACTCGCAACACGGCTTGCGATCATCGCCGCCGCCGGCCGTCGATCCGGCTCTCGGCTCTAAAAAGTAGGAGGTGGTGGTGGCGGTGGTACCTCATTTTTTGAGAACCTTGTCTCGACTGACGGGTTCGGACACCGTCATCCTACCCTACCACGCCCACGGCGTCCACGTCCTCTAGAACTCATTCTATCTACCGCGCTTTTAACTCGATTAAGAAAAATTTTATGCGTTAGCATTTGTTTCACTTTATTACTCATGATTTAAATTTTATGGATAAGGTTTAATCAGAGATTCTTTCGAGCAAACAAAGTTTCAGATTTCCTATCCTAGTTCACACAAAGAAGTTCATGCATTCATTCCTTAATACTTTCCATACCTATTCGCTCATCGGACATTTTTGCCCATTTCTATCCCAGGGGTATTTTCGTCTTTTTCCTACAGGGTTTTTTTTTTTTTTTTTTTTTTTCGTAATTTTTCGAACCAGAATATTTTGCTGATGATTTCCAAAGCTAAGTTGTTGAATATTTGTAAAATAGTTAAAATTTTTGGGCAAAACCATTGAATTAATATTTTATGGGTCAGGGGCATTTTGGTAATTTTTCTCCTAAGGGTATTTCTGTAATTTTTCACAAGTCAAGTTTTTCGAGAAAAACGTTGTAAAAGTGATGTTCTAGGGTTTGAGAAAGTTATTGCACAAGTTTTGGAAACATTAGGGTTTGTTGTTTCATTCTATTTCGGAAAACAAGGCTAATTCCCTTTTCGGGTTTTAATCTTTGTGTTTAGCCTATGACCGAGTCCTCTTGGTTAGGGTGAACCGAAGCTACGCACCAGGTAGGAATCCCGCGAAGAGGAGGTGAGTCACGAGGACTGCTTAAGTACCAAGCTCTTAGGATCCAATCCTAGACATGCGCACAAGGGTTACCACACCTAACTCGGCGACTTGGTCGTAGGTTTGTTTAATTAGGCTTTTAAAGTCTTATGTCTTTGTTTGGGGTAACTAGTCCTAAAGTTTAAAGCACTTATCATACTATCCACGTTCCATGCTTCCTACCCTTCTACAGTAAATAATTCATACAGAAGTTAGGAGTACTTACAGGCGGATAGGTGGAGGAGACTCGGTGCCATCTTTGTTCAAAACCCAAAAACAATTCAGAAAGGCCTACCAAAATATTTTTGGGCCTTGGGCCCCCACAGCCGAGCTTTGAACTGGGCTCTGATACCATTTTGTAACACCCCAAACCCGGCCCAAACACTACGACCGAATTTGGTGTGCTACAGAGAAAGTATTTTTGAGAACCATTTTAAAACCGATTTAAGTTTTGTCGAAAACCTTGTGTTTTCAAGTCTCTTGTTAAAAACCATACTTAGTGTTGCTTAGAAATATTTATTAAGTCGGGTTGTTTATAGATTGCAAATGTGCCCGATGGCATTTTTAAAACATTTTACGTTTGATTGGGAAAAACATGTGAATTCATTTTTAACATAATTAAATAGTTTAAACAAATATTCAAAGCATGTAACAATAATAAAATAATTCTAGGAGGCCTTATTACAACTTAATTAAAATAAACCAACATAAAATAAAATAAAACAAAGTCCAAGTTCGTCTAATTAAAATTTCCACTGCATGGCCACCTCGAGTCCATCCAGCTCCATCTCCGCGATCTACCCATCTGCAAAATGTTAAGGGAAGGGGTGAGTCACCAAGACCCAGTGTGTAAATCCCCCACCCGGAAAATATATCTCATACACAATTCATTAATAAACATGCTCATGCAACCCAACTAGCCATCCATACTCCTTTTCTACCCCGTGTGGTCAAAACCACTGATGACTTAAAGTCACAATTTAAATGATGGGGCCAACCCATCGTGTGGTCAAAACCACTGATGACCATAGGTCACAAAATATCAAGTGTGGTCAAAACCACTGGTGGTACCAAACCACTGGGACTTAGTCGCAAATAATTAATCGTTGTGGTCAAAACCACTGATGACCATAGGTCACAAATAGTCTGATGGGGCCAACCCATCTTGTGGTCAAAACCACCGACGACGATCCATAGTTCATCCTCCTCCTCTCATCAATCCCACCATCACATGCTTACACATCAAATTTCATATATCATGTCATAGTATTAAACATCATGTGATGGCATGCAAACATATAAAAATTTCAAGTTAGGGGACTTACAGAAATCCATGACTATGCCACAAGCTAATCACAACCAAAAGATCTAAGGCAAATAATAATAGCATGTAAATTAATAAAGTGTGTATAGAGATCTTACACACCTGTTACTATCGTAATTCCTAGATCTCGAAACTCCGATCTACAACGCTAGATCTTGACCTCACACGTCCTTTGAACCCTAACCCCCTTACGATATGTACATCCTTTTTGCTTCCCTATAATCGGCACTTATCCAAAATTAATAGCCTTCAGCTTTGAACACCAATTAAATAAAATAGCTTCTTACCAAAATCGATTGATAGGGAATGGAGGGTCAAATCTATTGCTTGAAAATCCCGTAGTTCCTAAATGATATCGATTCAAAGAGAGATTAGCCAAACTCTTAACAAGGCTAGCCATAACAAGAACAAAGATTAAGCTTAGAGTGATCCCTTACCACACTATGAAATTAGCAAAGACTTAGTTAGGGGAAAAAGAAGGTTCGGCCAACACTAATGGAAGGGCTGAAATTTTGAGAAGAAAAAGATCTTTGGAAATTTTGAGCAGTTTTGGCTTAAGAACAAGGAAAAATTCAAAGTGACAAAGTAGAAGAAAAAGATGTTGGAATTTTTAATGGTTTTGGCTATCAAACAATGGAGGTTTTTTGTGACAAATTGGAGAGAAAAGATTGGTGAGTTTGGCACTTCTTTGCTATTAAAAATCAAATATGGACAACCCCCAAGGAGTCCAAAAATCGGCAAACACTCCATTGTTTTGTGATAATTTCTAGCCTTGAATTATCACAAATAAATCTAACCTCATCATGTTTTTAATCTCCTAATCCCTTCACAATTTAATAGCAAATAAAACACTAATAGCTTCCCCACTTCCAGCCGAAATCAAAAAAATAAGCTCAAACTCTATCACTTTGAAGAGTCCAAAATCATGCCAATTCTTTCTCTCCTTCACGCCAGCAGCAAAGAGGAAAAATAAAAAAAAACCCGAATGCTGCTTCTTGGACTCGAACCAGCGACCTGGTGAAGGCAACAGCAGCAGCACCCTTAAGCGCCCAGACCAACTCTCCCAAATTGACTTTCATGTCAATTAACCCTTTCCTTTATTTATAAAACCTATTTCTAGGCCCCTTTTTCTTCTAACGCAAAAAGCCCAAACTAAAAATGCTCCCGCGTCCCTCGAACCCGTGACCTCACTGCAGCCCTCACTCTCCAACGCCTTTTGCCACTTCTCCTCATTAGACTTTCATGCCATAAACCTTCTCCAATTAATTTTATGGCCTTCCTACTTAAGCCCCCTTGTCTCATGCCAAAACTAAAAATAAAATGCCACTTGCTGCTGCCGTGCCTTGAACCCAGGCCCTCTTTAGCGCTACTTCCAGCCCTTAAGCAGCGCATAGAGCCACTTTGCCAACTGGACTTTCATGTCCATTACCCTTGCCATTTATTTTTAAGGCATACCTAGCCCAGCTCCCCTAATTGACGCAAAATAAAACCAAAATGCTGCCTTTGCAGCTCGAACTTGAGACCCCTAGCAATCTCTTAGGCGCACCACGCCACTTATACCAAGCCCAATCTTTGTGCCTTAATTCGCCCAAAATTTTGTTTAAGCCCTATCTCACCTAGCTCCTTCCTTTTACACACATTAGAAATAAATTTTAATACTAAGTCAGGCCTAGCTCGGGTTTAATTCTAGACCCCAAAACACGCCAAATAAATCATAAATTTATTTCTTCAAGCACACACACACATGGGAACAAATAATTAAATTTTCAAACAACCCCTACTTCAGGATGTTACAATAAATGCACATAAAGGTATTCAGTATGGTAATCATAGAGATGTTCAAGCAAAAAAGGAAAAGAAAAGAAATTAATCCTTTCACAGACTGCTCTGGTAGCTAGCTAGAAAAGCATTAAAAGGAATATAATTGAATAAAATAATGAAATCCTTTGATCTCAACAGTCGGGATTCCATTCCCTCTTTTCAGTCATGCATTTTACCAAGTGATACTGCACAATAACCTAAAGGGTCAGGTAATACAAAATGGAATGCATCAAAAAAGCCCCCAGGAAAGAATGTCAGGACCATAACAACAAATGATAACATCAAATCATCAAACTATAGAAATGTACTAAGTAACTAGGAATGTAACGCCCCTAACCCGTATCCGTCGCCGGATTAGGGTTACGAGGCATTACACGACCGAACACAAATCCATGCACTTTTATAAAAGAAACTAATACTTTGATAATTACATACGAATTCATGCCATTACAATTTAGCAAGTATATCCCATTTAATATCAAACATAAACTTAGATATCATGAATATTATCATTAACATGTACTAACAAATCACTATGCATTTGGTCATTCAAATGTGAAGGCCGAATAGGCATATGGTAGTTATTCATTTACTTCAATTCTATAATTAGCATTTCATTCAATCATATACCATTTCTGAACGTATGCATCACTTTTAATACGTACATTTCTCATTTCATTATCACACACGATTGTACCATTGACCAATATACTTATACCATTTTCAAGTATATTATAAATATAAAATATAAGACTAACTCATCTATCTCATAGTTACTAATCACCTTCGACATAAATCATTACAAATATATATATATATAAATATCATATATCAATAATACACTTTAACACTCATTTCCCATAATCGAATAGACCCTAGAACTCAATGGAAAATATAGATTCCATACTACATCAAGTCATGGTCAATCATTTTCATTTCCACAAACATGCATACGGTACATACAACTAGTTGTACATATATTCATCACTTACATTAACATACTATATGCATCATTCAAAATCATAGACAAGTATTTGCACATGCCGCACCTATGTATATTCAAGCTTAATAAATTTTAAACCAACCCAAATCGAGCTAGAATCAAAACCAAATTTTCACAACACATATATATATTTACCAGCTCAAACATATTCACTCAATTTAGGGATAGACATGAAGCCATTTTCGTATGGCCTTATATACATCTATTTCAAAGTAACTCAAAAGAGTAACATAGCTTATACATGCCATAATTCCCAAAAGTTTCATAATTAAAGAGGTACCCAAGATAGATGATAGTGTGATGAGCTTCCAAAATGATCCCCAAGTACGAGCCAAGCACCCAAAAGAATCTACAATGCGAAAACAACCGAGAACAAAGTAAGCTTTCACAGCCTAGTAAGATTTAAACAATTTATACACATATAAGCTTATTGAATTTCATAACTATTTGCATTCATCATATATCTTACCGAATAGCCAAATATTCAAAGTAGAATTCATAACAACATATATATATACTTATAACTATTTCCATATACTACCATCCCATATTGAATAATTGGCATACATATCTTCTACTTATCGAATCTTATACTCACCTTTCAAGCTACTAAAATCTCAAGTTAATAAGTATAATACATACCTCAAGTTTACTTACCTCTCCAATTTAACCATTTGTGCATAACATGCGATATTATACTCGCATTCTTCTCAGTATGCTTAAATTTTATTATTAATAGCAATCTTTTATTGAACCTCATACTTCCACACTTGTTGATAAAATTTAGTAACGTATCGCTCACATAGAGCCGTTACTTAACATTTCTCGTAACGTATCGCTCACAAAGAGCCGTTACTTAACATTTCTCGTAACATATCGCTCACAAAGAGCCGTTACTTAATATTTCTCGTAACGTATCGCTCACAAAGAGCCGTTACTTAACATTTCTCGTAACGTATCGCTCACAGAGAGCCGTTACTTAATATTTCTCGTAACGTATCGCTTACAAAGAGCCGTTACTTAACATTTCTCGTAACATATCGTTCACAAATAATTGAAACACCACTCCACTGAATCACGTATAATTACTACAGCAAGATATATCCATAATATTCTCTATCCAAATACTATATCACATTCGACCAGGTTTATTTATCAAGCATTCTACCAATCCATTTGAAATCAATCATATTCAAACTTAATATCCACATAATTTAATTACATTATTAACATTTACATGCCTTTTCTTGCAATTAGGTTCAAGCTATAAACAATATTTCATTCGGCCAAAATTTATCCAACTCCATGACACATTCAGCAATGTATATATATAACATACCTATCTTCTTATAGTAGAAGTTTGCATTGTAAAATAAAATTCAATTCAACTCGGTTTCTTAAATCTTACCTCGGATACAACGGATAAAACTTCTCGATTATTCGTTCAACCTAGCTTTTCCTTTATCCAACCCTTTTTCCTTTGAATCTTGATCTAAACAATTTCAATTTAAACTCATTTCAATACATTTCTATTCAATTAAATCCATAAACAATAAATGGACAAATTATCAATTCGTCATTGACATTTCACACGTTTACGAATTAATACAAAATTTTTACTCATTCGAAATATGTCAATTTATACATTAATGAGCTAAGGCCGATTGCTCCTTAAGCTCATTCAAGTCCCCATATGTCACTCAATTTAATCCAAACACAAAATTTATAATTTTACCAATTCACCCCTTATTAAAATAATATATTCAATTTAGTCCATACTAAAATTTCTCCCGAATTACACATAATTGCACATACATTCCCTATAGCCGAACCACCTGATCGCTGTAAATCAGAGTTTTAAAATTTATAAAAGATGATCGAACCTGGAAACTAACTCTGACAACGATTAAAGGCAAGTGCACCTATCGAACAGTAGTATAGCTTAGGCAAGACCGGATTATCAAACCCAAAGGTACTAAAAGTACTAATACTAACTTTCTTTTTATTATTTAGCCTAAAATAAGTGAAGTTGTTTATTAAACTAAATTAATTACCTACTAAACTAAAGACTCTAAGACAAAGAAGAATGAATTTGGAAAATAACTTGGGAAAAACTCAGTTGATTTAGACGATACCCTAGGAAGAATCCACCTAGACTTCACTTGTTATCTAACCCTGAACCATACGATTTATTCACTTAGTTTGATCCGTAAGACTCCCTAACGTATATTAAACCCTCTCTCGAGGCGAATAACGTCTAACCCTAGGTTAATTAGTGGAACTCTCGTTCTCTTATAATAACCCCTAGAATAGCGATAAATCGATCTGTGGATTCCCATATTAGGTTTCACCTAATCCGGCAAAATCTCGTCACCTATCTCTAGGCGTGCGATCAACTCCGCTTAATTATACTAGATCTACTTTTAGGCAGGGTCTATTCCTCCTCCACCTAAGCACATTAAATTTGGATTAAGCTCACATAATTAAGAACAAACTAAGTATTTATCATATAATTCAAATAATCAAATAACAAGATTCATCATAGGTTTCATCCTCTTCTGTATCCAGAAGGGTTTAGTTCATAACAATAAAGAAAAACATCTCAAGAGAAAAGATAAAACAAAACATAAGAAATCCCTAAAACCCCTTGAAGGAATTGAAGAGGAGATCCTTCGTCTTGAGTATAACTCTGGCTTCTTGAGATGGATCAACTGGCTATCCCTGAGTGAATCCCCACAAATCTGCCTTCTCTGGGCTAGCACGATGCCCCTAGACGATGGCTTTGGGCTCCCCTTTTCAGGTCATACTTAGGGTGTATTTATAGGCTTTTGAAATACGTTTCTTTCTCCTAAGTATCCTTTCCCGAATGAAATTGCTCTTTTCACACAGCAGAGGCACAGCCATGGCGCATGCCCGTGTAAATCGTGGTCAGGCCGTGTTCGGATTTTTTTACTGAGACACGGCCGTGTGAGTCGGGGTTAGACCGTGTTCTAGATGATTGACTTGGCACGGCCGTGTGGGTCCAAGTCCAGGCCGTGTCGATTTCCTACTTTGGCCCATTTGTCCGTTTTAAGCCTGTTTTGTGTTCTTTTCATCCCCTGGTGCTTTCCTGAGTATAAGACATGAAAAGAAAGGATTAAGAGCACCTTTTTACATAAATCAAGGGATAATTCATCCAAAAGCATACTAAATGTGGGCTTAAAATATGTTAATATTTCGGTTTATCAAATACCCCCACACTTAAGCTTTTGCTTGTCCTCAAGCAAAATTCTCAACTTACAATTAAAATGAACTTCCCTCAATTCATAATAGTTATTAATAGTGTCTCATCATAATTCATAGATAATTTAGACATGGATAATTCAATTCAAAGTGTCCTAAAAATTCAAACAGTATGAGTCATAGATTTTGTAGCTCGAAAACATAGGCGTCTCCCCTTATCTAGATAATTACCTTTAATTTGAAATCGACAAGGATTGACATCCTCACAAAAGATTCACTCAAATCACTCAAAGTGTTTAAGGTTCAGAATTTAGGCACTCAAAAGTCAAACATGAAGAGTTAATCCCATAGGCTTGCATGAAAATCAAATCTCCACCACTAAAATATGAGATGAAACACAAATTAAAAGGTCTTTGTTAGGGTTGTAACGGGGCTAGGGTTAAGGTGTAGAATAAGGCTAATTTAGAGGGTTAGAATTGAGATTGAATTGACAAATTACCTAACTAAGAACTAATGAACTAATAATAATAATTACATCAATTGAAAACTAATAATACTAATAATACGAGCTTCTTTTTTTTCGATATTTGGATTTTAAATGTATAAGCTCGTTTAATCACATAACTAATAATGAATATACTTCGTTTTTTTTAGAAAAAACTAAATACATAATAAAGGATAAATTACTGAAATAAAAACATAGTTAGGCTATTAATCAAATAAAATCCCGATATAAGGGTAGTCAAAAGGAATGGTGATAACAAAAACAAAAGGGGTTCTGGGTTAATATTAGCGGTTATGTCAATAAATAGGGTTGTTAGGATTAAAAGGGATTCACTAGGGGTTAATTATGAAGGTAGGCTTTTTATGGAGTAAGTGGGTTAAATCCTAGGTGCCTTTATCATCTCTGTGTATCAATTCAAAAAAATGTGGTCTCGACATGTATAATCGATGCAAGTTCTAGAATAACAAATCAGTGTTGACATACTCATAATCAATAAAGTGAGCAAGAAAAAGAATTTATGCTCTATAAGGCTCAAAAACTCACAAAAATTATGGGTATTTTGATGTCAACCTCGTAAATTTCAAACTTCAAAGTAATATTTAAACTCAGTTCGACAACCTAGAAAATTTTTAATTCAGAAAAATAGACTTATCATGCTTGATTCTCTAGTATTCTTAGAATTTAATTATCAATGCACAATTATCAATGACTTAATCTAAAACATATCAATAAAAATCATAAATCATCAGAAATTTCATCCTAATTAGTAATATGAGAAAATTACTTTTAAGACAAGACTAAATTCAGGGATTTGAGAATAATGCAAAAAGTTTGGTACGTCTAAGATTCACCCTAAGATTCACCCCCCTTACACTTAAGATGTACATTGCCCTCAATGTACGAAGATAGATGATGACAGTAAATATTCAAAATCAAAAGAGAAGGGAGAAAGTGACATTATCTGAATTAATGGATGATTTCCTTAGAGGATGGTAGAGTTCGTGTTGTCTGGTGGTGGTGATGGGCCGTCTGGATGACGAACCTGCGCTAGATGAAGAAATTGGGAGGCTCATGCAAGATTAGCCAAGAAATCTAAAGAAAACTTAATAATATACTAATAATATAATTAAAGACAAGAAAGATAAAGAGAAGGAGACTAAGAAGGAAATTAAACTAAGTTTAAAAGATAAAGGGGCTTGAGAATCCTTATGGTAGATGGTTCGAGAGGTGGGTGTGACTTTGAAGGTGATGGAGTTGTTGGTGATGGTGGAAGTGGCATGATTCCCAAGCAGCCTTAAGAACCTAAAAACAAGAAACTAAAAAAAATAAACTAAATTAAGTAGAAGAGAAGTAAAGATGAAGAAAATAAAGGAGAAGATAAAAATAAAAGAACAGATAATTGGTCTCAAAGACCCTTGGCTTGTTGTTTGGATGAAGCTGCCGGCATGAACTCAGGTGAATCGGTCTCCTTTGAGGAGATTGGCCTTTTACGCTTCTTTGCCATGGATATGATTTTGTTGTAGCTCAAGAGTCTGAGGATTTATTAGGAAAAGGAAAAAAAACAAAAGGGAGAAAAGAAAGAAAGGAAGAAGAAGAAGAGTAGGTAAGGAGGGAAAAGAGAGGGGCATGGTATTTAAATAGAATCTCAAGTCTGGCAATTTACCACGCCCGTGGGTTGAGGGTGTGTCGATTCACACGGCCGAATCGCACGGTCGTGTTCCTAGGCATGTTGGTTACCCCACGCTCGTGTCTAGCTTGTGTTCGACAAGTCAGTATGTTGGCACGGGTTTAAGGCACGGGCGTGTTCTGCCCGTGGTTGGAAAGTCAGTAGCTTCACACGATTATGGGGCACGGTTGTGCCCCTTTATCGGTGCCCGTGGTGTAGTGGTTGGATCCGTAACGTCGAAAAGTGGTTGGAATTGATTTGCACGGCCTCTGCTATGTTAGTACGGGGATTCTTATGGTCCACACGGCCACGCCACGGCCGTGTGCAAGGCCGTGTGTCCTGGAATTCTGCACCCTTGTTAGTTAATAACTAAGTGTTTCAGAAAGAAAAGAAGAAAAGAAAAATAAATTTAAAGCAAGATGAAAAAATAAATTGTGTTAGTGCTCGGGTTGCCTCCCGAGAAGCGCTCGTTTATTGTCTTCAGCTAGACTCTCCTCTCGTTTGCTTTGTCAGGGTGGTTTGAGGAGTTGGAAGTCCTTCCTCATGCTATCATTTGTGTCTTTTTGAAAAAATTTAAGTCGAGATGTGTTTATAGTAAAAGTACCAAAAATAGGATTACTTACCTCGACTATTCCAGTGTAGGAAAACTTTGGTTACCCTAAAAGATATTTCTTTGTTTGTGCTAGGGTCAGGAGGAGATATTTGAGGATCTGCTGATCTAATGATGCACTGGTCCCCTATTTTGAAGTGGTTTCTTTGTTCTTATTAGCTCTTTTGGGGCTCCTTCGGTTTTATCTTGTGTGGTTCTGGTTCTTTATCGTGTATCCCTAATTTTTCCTTGAAGTGTGTCTTCCACTCGTCTAGATCATCGAAGCTGAATCCCTCGATCTTTATGAGTTATTTCTTTGTTGGCATTGGGTTTAGGATTGGGTTCAGTTGTATTCTTTGGTGGTGCTTCTTGAAAATAAGAGTTAACCGAATGGTTATCAGTAGAATTTACGTTCTCACCTTAATTACTCGATGTTCTAGCCAGAGAGAGCTTTGATGGTATTTGTCTCATTACCTCACGCAAAGTATGAGTTCTCCTACATCAACATCAATTTTAGTTCTAGCATTTGCTAAAAGGGTCTTCCTAAAATTAGGGGATCGAATTATCCTCATCCATGTCTAAGACAACAAAATCTCTTTGGGAAAACGAATCATCAATTTTTACAAAAACATCTTCGATAATACCCTAGGAATTCTAACAGTTTTATCACTAATTGAATGCTCATCCTAGTTTGTTTGGGTTTCCCTAGACCTAATTGTTTAAACAATTTATAAGGCATGACATTTATGCTTGCCCCTAAATCAGCTAACGCATTATCAACAGTTAGTCTACCAATTAAACATGGAATTGTAAAACTCCCTGGATCTTTTAGCTTTTGTGGTAGTCTATTTTGGAGAATTGCTGAGCACTTTACGTTAAGTTCAACATGTGACGACTCGTCTAACTTCCGCTTATTCGTCAAGAGATGTTTTAAAAATTTCCTTGAATCTGGCATCTGTGAAAGAGCTTCAAGTAGCGGTAAGTTAATATGTAATTTCTTTAAAAGTTTAAGAAACTTACCGAACTGTTCCTCTGTATCATCTCTTGTTAACGCTTCGGGATATGGTATGTGAGGTTGGTACTCCTTGATTACCGATTTTGGCTTGTCTTGTGGTACCTCAACTTTACCTTCTTTTACCTCGTTTTCTTGTGTTGGACTGGGTTCGTCTACTTCTTCGCTTTCTTGAGCTGTTATGGCTTGGATTTGCTCCTTTGGATTAATTTCAGTATTACTCGGTAGACGCCCTTGCGGTCGTTCGGATAATAGCTTTGCAATTTCTCCGACTGACTGGGTAATTTCCCCGATTGCCTTTGTAAGTCCTCCAACTTGGTTCTCGATCTTTTTGATCGATGTTTGTTGGGTGTCGAGTGTTACCTCAGTTTTTTGGAGACGGGCTTCTGTGGATGCTATAAATTTGTTCAACGTCTCTTCAAGATTCGGCTTCTTTTCCTGTGGATATGGCTGATTTTGAAAATTTTGAGGAGGTTGTTGTCTTTGATTTCCTTGATTTCCTTGTCCTCCCCACGAAAAATTTGGGTGGTTCCTCCAACCTGGATTATAATTATTACTATATGGGTTATTATTAGATCTGGAATTGTTACCTATATAGTTCATCTGCTCGCTCTGTGCCAAGTTGGTAGGGTGGGTACTCGGGATTCGCCAGTTCCACTTGTGTCATGATCGCATAACTGGATGTACTGCGAAGAACACAAACTATCAATCTTCTTATTCATCAACTCTACCGATTTGATAGCATGGTTCTTGCTGCGTCGAGGTTGTAAACTCCATTTGTTTTTGTTGGCCTTGTTCTTGTAACTTGCCAGCGATAGTTATTCAGCGACATCTCTTCAATAAACTCGTAGGTCGCCTCGGGAGTTCTATTATTCAAGGTTCCACCGATGGTGAATCAATTAGTTGTCTCGTTGAGGGTTTACATTGTTATAGAAAGTCCGGACTTGGAGCCACAAAGGTAAACCATGGTGCGGACACCTTCTCAAGAGATCCTTATATCTCTCCCATGCATCGTATAATGTCTCTAAATCCATCGCACAAAGGAAGATATATCATTACGTAATTTGGTTTTTTTTTTGGCTGCGGTGGGAAATACTTTAATAAAAATTTTTTGGTCATTTGTTCCCATGTAGTGATTGACCCTCGTGGTAACGAAGTTTAACCACCTGTTTAGCTTTATTCTTTAATGAAAAGGGAAATAAGCAAGGCGTATGGCATCATCGAAACGCCATTTATTTTGAAGGTATCACAGAACTCTAAAAAATTAGCTATATGAGCGTTTGGATCTTAAATCCTGTAAACCATCAAATTGAACAAACGGTTAAATCATTTGTATAGTGTTAGGCTTTAATTCAAAATTATTAGCGACTATAGCGAAGCCTAACAATACTAGATTCGGCTCGTTGTTAAATGTGGTTTAGCATAATCAAACATAGTACGAGGAGCATTATTTTCTCCCACATCTTGTGGTGGAAGATTATTTTTCGTCCATCCTTCTTGATAGGATTGGATCTGTCTTCTCGCTCTCCTTGGTAATTTAGGCCTCGCCTAATTTCTCTTCGATTTCTTGAGCGGTAGCTTCAATATCACTGTCGTATTCTAAAGGTCCTCTCGGGTTCCTTCTAGTCATAAACTAGAGGTACCTGCCAGGAAAAGAAAGAAAGAAAATTTAGCAAAAATAAAAACTAAAGATAAATTGCGAAAAAGAAAAATAAAAAAAATAATGGCTAAAGTAATAAAAATAGAACGTTCTTAATATTTTAGTTCCCCGGCAACGGCGCCAAAAACTTGATCGCTGTAAATCAGAGTTTTAAAATTTATAAAAGAATGATCGAACCTGGAAACTAACTCTGACAACGATTAAAGGCAAGTGCACCTATCGAACAGTAGTATAGCTTAGGCAAGACCGGATTATCGAACCCAAAGGAGCTAAAAGTACTAATACTAACTTTCTTTTTATTATTTAGCCTAAAATAAGTGAAGTTGTTTATTAAACTAAATTAGTTAACTACTAAACTAAAGACTCTAAGACAAAGAAGAATGAATTTGGAAAATAACTTGGGAAAAACTCAGTTGATTTAGACGATACCCTAGGAAGAATCCACCTAGACTTCACTTGTTATCTAACCCTGAACCATACGATTTATTCACTTAGTTTGATCCGTAAGACTCCCTAACGTATATTAAACCCTCTCTCGAAACGAATAACGTCTAACCCTAGGTTAATTAGTGGAACTCTCGTTCTCTTATAATAACCCCCTAGAATAGCAGTAAATTGATCTGTGGATTCCCATATTAGGTTTCACCCTAATCCGGCAAAATCTCGTCACCCTATCTCTAGGCGTGCGATCAACTCTGCTTAATTATGCTAGATCTACTCTTAGGCAGGGTCTATTCCTCCTCCACCTAAGCACATTAAATTTGGATTAAGCTCACATAATTAAGAACAAACTAAGTATTTATCATATAATTCAAATAATCAAATAACAAGATTCATCATAGGTTTCATCCCCTTCAGGTATCCGAAGGGTTTAGTTCATAACAATAAAGAAAAACATCTCAAGAGAAAAGATAAAACAAAACATAAGAAATCCCTAAAACCCCCTGAAGGAATTGAAGAGGAGATCCTCCATCTTGAGTATAACTCGCTTCTTGAGATGGATCAGCGGCTATCCCCGAGTGAATCCCCACAAATCGCCTTCTCTGCGGCTGCCTAGCACGACGCCCCTAGACGATGGCTTTGGGCTCCCCTTTTCAGGTCATACTTAGGGTGTATTTATAGGCTTTTGAAATACGTTTCTTTCTTCCTAAGTATCCTTTCCCAAATGAAATTGCTCTTTTCCACGGCAGAGGCACGGCAATGGCGCACGCCCGTGTAAATCGTGGACAGGCCGTGTTCAGATTTCTTTACTGAGACACGACCGTGTGAGTCGGGGTTAGACTGTGTTCTAGATGATTGACTTGGCACGGCTGTGGGTCCAAGTCCAGGCCGTGTCGATTTCCTACTTTGGCCCATTTGTCCCGTTTTAAGCCCGTTTTGTGTTCTTTTCATCCCCTGGTGCTTTCCTGAGTATAAGACATGAAAAGAAAGGATTAAGAGCACCTTTTTACATAAATCAAGGGATAATTCATCCAAAAGTATACTAAATGTGGGCCTAAAATATGTTACTATTTCGGTTTATCACCACCCTAAGGATCATATAAGTCCATACTAACTATTTATTTAACCTTCTAATCCCTCAACTATTTATTTAACTTGAAATTTCTAATTTACCCAATTCTATCAAAATTTCCTACTCTAGACATGTTGCTTTCAAACATATATTTAGCATTTTTCCATCAACCATAGCAAGACAAAAATATTCGTCCATGGCCGAATCCACAACTTGTTTCAAAATAAAAAATTCCAACATGGGTTTGGTAGTACACAAAATAACTAGCTCAAAAATGTAAAAACTTATGAAAATCAAGCTCAAATACTTACCTCAATAATACATGCAATGACCGAATGAAATGGAGGCTTTAACTTCTTCTTTTCTTTGTGATTTCGGTCAAGAAGATGGAGAAGAAAGAGATGAAACAAACATGTTTTCTTTATTCCCATTTTTTTATTACTAATCTTCCACTATCTAATAAATTAAGCATATAAAATACATTAAAATAATAAATCATGATTCATGCCGTCCACCATTATAAATTTAAAGGTCCATTTGCAACTTTAATTCCATGCAAAGATGAAACCATTCAATTTAGCCACCTAATCTCACAATAGTTATCTTTCATGCTTATTCCATTTTAATCCTTCACTTAAAATAAATCATTAAAACACCCGAATTAATCTACGATATTTTAACATATTCTTAATCACACAACATTGATATCAAAATAGTAATTAAAATATTTCTCTAATTCGGATCCGTGGTCCCGAAACCACCGTTCCGATTTTGGTCGTAATTGGGCTGTTACAAGGAAGGTAATGGTAAAAGTGTTAAGAACCGACCTAAAACCAATTGTCAGTAACTCTCACTCACATGTAGCTTAACGAGTTCTACATGTGGACAACCTCACGTGTTTAGGCAGAAACAAAAGAAGATAGATGGCCTCTGCTACTATATTAAGCATCCAACTAAAAATCAATCAGCAATAGGTGGAGAGATCCAACCTGAATAGAAGACAAAGGAAATCTAAGACTTAACATATGTAGGATAACACCACTTTAACAGGGTGTCCTTACGTTGTTGAATTAACAAGGTGCACATCTCTTTGCTTGTAGGCACGACACTGCTTAAGTCAATAATCACCTCCTGCTTAAGTCCCTGAAATTGTAGAAGAAAGATCAGTGAACATGCAAATAGAAAATGAAGTTTAAAAAACCATAATATTCAAAATAAAGATTATTAGACGATTTAGCAGCGTCAAACTTTCATGAATTTTGAAATGAAGATAGCCATAAGCCTAGATGGAGGCTAACAACTTAAAGAGGAAGTCTATCAAAAATGAAAGAATGAAATGAAGAAACGTAATAAGCTCACAAACCTGGGATTTACTTTGTCAAGTCCAAGAACCAAGGGTACAAGCAAAAGAGAAAAGCTGAAAAAAATGTGAAAAAATTAAACTATATTTCATAATTATTTCATAAAATCAAACAATCAGAAAATAACTAAAAACTAAAGCATAATGAACAATTAAAGAGAAGAAGCAGAGAAGAAAAAGATAAACTCACTGGTGGAGAAGAGGAACAAAGAACCAGAGGAAAAAGTAAAGTTCAGACAAAAGAGAAAAAGGGGGGAAAAGTCTTCTAACGTCTATTTGGAAGAAGAAATAGTAAGGTTAAAAAAGTAAAATACCAGCCAAAAGCATTTTTGGGCTGAAAAAAGCTAAAAATTTCTGCTTTTTCATCTGTGAAAAAGCACTTAAAATAAGTTTAAAAAATTTCTGCACTGATGTCTGTTCTTTATTGCTTTTCAGGGAAAAGCACTTTTTAATGGAAAAGCTCATCTGAGAAGCATTGGAGAGCACAGCCTTAGTCTATCCACTCCTCTCCCATTCCTTTTCCTTTTATTTTCAGCAAACTAGGATGAAAATTACTCTAGAGTATACATTAAATGAAGTGGAAAATAAATAAGAGCAAGCAGTAGCCCAAATGGTTCAGCTTGTGCATTTTCTCCTTGCTTTCCCAAGTTCAAGTCATGCCACTCTCCTTTATTTTCCTTTTAATTTCGGCAAATTAGGTAATTTACCGTACATCCTCTCTAAAATTTGTTAAACCTAGCTATTTGATCCCTTTTTCCTAGTCATATTAGAATTTTGTTTCCTTTCCAACCTAAAGAGAATTGTTTCCCCCTAATCTTTATATTTCCTCCTATTTTCTTTTCTTCCCTTTACTTTCCATAATAATTTTCTCCATTTCTGATAATTATTCCATTTCCTGAATCAAATCATCCCCCATTTTGTTGTGTTTTTATCGGTTTAGCGAATCGTCGTTACTTCCATCCCTAATTTTGTCAAAAGTCAGTAAGTTCAATTTATTCTTGGTAATCAATTCCAAATTCTCGTATAATTTACATCTAGACCTCTAGGATAGTTAATGAGCTTCCTACCACTAAGCCACAACACTTCCTTGTTTTCACTATTGCGCAATTAATTTAAAATACAGGAGATGACAGTATCACTCTTATATGATTAATTGAAAAATGGGATGTGACACGGTTCAACCAGTTTTTGGGTCTTGGTTTTTGTGCTCCCAGACTTAACTTACAATCTCAAGTCCAATTTTCAAGTTCAATTACCCATTGAGCCAATTGTCTGACTTGAAAATTTAATTTCCAAAAATATCATATTAATTTTAATTAATTTGATTAATTTAATTATACTTGATCAAAATTAATTTTTCCAAAAATCACTTAGATTTTCCAAATTAATTTTTCAAGAAAATTCTTTAGTCAAATTCTCTAATTGAACAATTCTCACGACCACCTAATTTAATTTCATATCGAATAAATCAAATCATTTAAATTATTTCCAAAGTCGTAGAATTTTCTTTTGATTCAAATGTAGTTCGATCGAGCTTTTGTTGAGCTAGTGGAGGGACCAATTAGACATATACAATTAGGCTCTAGTAATTGCAATTATGTCCAAAAGTATCGTTCCAATAATTCGCAATTACTTAATGATAGAGTTAGTCCACAAAAAGTACCATAATTGAAAACTCCTTATTGTATACTCTTTACAAAAACAATTCATCCAACTGTTTTGTCCAGTGACCTCATCATGTATGTGTTACCCTCATATGATATCCTTGATTCCTTTTAGTTAAATTCGTTCACTCAATACAATCCTACTTTATGTCATTGTCTCCATTGTGTCTTCTTAATGATTAATATGATCACTGTTGACAAATAACTGTGATAAATTGCTCGTTCTAAAACAAGCAACCCATGGCCATGTTCCATATTTATCAATCCACACAATTCCAATGAGATGATATCATTAACTCTTTAATTGAGCTACGAATTCCACTGTTGCTAGTAAAACCATGCCATACACAAGTCATGTACCCAACATACCGGTTATAGGCTCAATCATTTTTAGAGCATAAGCCTCCACTTATATCACATCACATGAGTTGCATACACATGGTCAGTGACTAATTCAGGATTTAGGTAAATCACACCATGAACTTCACAAGTGAATTAATTAACAAACAGATTCAAAATTAATTCATCTTGGGTCCAGTCCAATGTTTCATTCTACCAATGAATACATCTATGTCTCTACCCGTAGAGTCAACTGCTCCGATAGACAAGACTAGTAATCTCCCCAATTGGAACTGTAGACGACATAATAATTCTTTTTAGTATTGAATCTAATGCTCACTTCAATTCTTTTATGGATTGCAGACTTATTTAGATTATCTACTGAAGTAAGTTATCTTTCTCGCAATGTAAATGTTCTTACAATGCCACTTATCTTTAGTTTGAACTTAGACAATCGATGAACTAATATTTGCTTGTCACAATTTTGCTATGCATGCAAAATATAAAAGACAGAAATACAAAAGACATAATATTGAAATGAGAAATTAATTTTATTTATTTATTCATCATTCAAATAAATAGAATACAGTTACATGTTTACTACAATATGGGCATATTTCTCAACATGTGTCTTTTTAATCATTAATATGATCATTGTCAACTAATGACTATGATAAATTGCTCGTTCGAGAACTAGCAACCCATGGTCATGTTCTATATTTATCAATACACACAATGCTAATGAGATGATATCGTTAGCTTTTTAATTGAGCTATGAATTCTATTGTTGCTAGTGCCATACACGAGTCATATACCCAATATACCGACTATCGGCTCGATCATCTTTAGAGTATAAGCCTCCACTTATATCAAAGCACATGAGTTACATGCACATAGTTAGTGACTAACTCAAGATTTAGGTAGGTCACACCATGGATGTCACACCCAAGTTGGCAAACCGATTTGGTTCAATAGACTACACTGGTGAAGACTGCCTGAGTTGCGAGACTTAGACCAAATAAGGTTGGTAACTTCATGGTGAAGTGCTTTGTAGAAATTCGCCAAAACTACGGAGTTCCATTTCACAGATGATGAATTCTTGATGGTGGTGAAAACCTTCCCACTAATAAATCCACCACCCGTGTTTTTGTGTCACTACTGACGTAAGTATAATAGTTAGTGGGACACATTTAAGTTATCTAACATCCTAGTGGAGGTAACGAGTCAGTAATTCGGACACTTGGAGAGCTTCGTAGGATGTGATTAATTAGTGGAAGCGTGTGAGAACAAGTAATGATTAGAGTAAATCCTATGTGGGATTTGAATGTGAGTTATCTATAAATAGGATAGCTTGATAGTGGAGAAAAGATTTTTGTTTTATCTTCTCTGCTAGACTTTGTTGTTATCAAAGAAAAACCAAGAAAGTTCTTCGTTGTTAAGATTAGGAGAGCTTCTGTCCTAAGTCGTCTGTTGGTAAACTTTTAAACCTTCTTTTAAGTTTTACCAAATCAAAAGAAGCTACTGTAAGAGAGTTCAGTAGAATTTTCATTTGGATATTGGATAGGAAGGGAACTTCTATCTAGAAACTATTTGCATGTCTTTAGATTCTCGTTATCTCATAACTTTTTGGTTGTTTTTTATGTTTAAAGAAGTCGTTTTATTGTTTTAGCCAAAGAAACAAGAGAATGTCTCAGTAACAAAGGGAAGGAACCCGTAGAGTAGACAAAGCTCTGAGACAAAGCTCTCAGTAAACAATTCTGGTGAGTTCCTTTGTACTTTGAGTCTTTAAATCTGTGTTATTTCGATTAATTATTATCATTGTAGAGCCAGGTAAGTGGCTTTATCCCTTTTCTCTAGTGTTTGTGTCTACGAAAGTGTGTTTTAAGAGTCAGTGCATGCAAGGGTGTAAACAATTGAACATACCCAGAAATATGATGTATTCACATTGAAAGTACTCCTTCCTTAGTGCACAAGCTCCTTATCCAGACTGGTGTAAGGAGGAAATAGAGGGATGTTGTATATAATGATAAATAGAAGACATAGGATACTGTGCTTTGTCTCTGGAATGACACTCTGGTGCAAATCGTGATTGGTGAAAACCCGACATTGCAGGGGAACATGTTGCGTGTGTGTGTGTTCAAAAAAAAAGAAGGAAATTTAGGGGGTACGGAGATGATGAATGTTAAATAGCTTTGATGAGTGGTAAGAAGATATATGAATATTGGTTATTCAGAACTAGCATCAAAAGCTAGCACAATGAAAGGAGTATGTAGGAAAAATGGTGCATGTGTGAAAATATTGGTGCACGTTGCATAAAAAGTAAATAGTAAATTCGACAGTATAAAAGAGTAGCTTGCGCAAGTGGCGTATACGTAGAGCAGTTATGCCCATGTCCGCCATGGACGAGTTTCCAAAAATAGATAGTGTCTGCCAGTAGATTGAGTCTGATTGCGGTAGTATCCGCCAGTTGATACTACGGATCAATTTGTGTTATATCCGCGAAATATGGTGTGCTAGTCTGTTAGTTTGAGTCTAATCTCTTATTGCTTGATGGCATATATTGTGGGATGTATGTCTCAGGAACTCACTAAGTTTTCATGAACTTACCTAGTTACTTCTTCCTATTTTTAGGTTCTTAGATTAAGCATCGAGCTAGCCGAGAATTAGCCAAATCAGCTGCCATCTATGAGCCTTCTTTGTTTTTCGTAGGTAACATGTAATTGTTGGGGGTACTATGACAGTTGTTAGACGTTGCCATTTAAAAAAAAAGTCATTTAATTGTACTTTGAAAACAATATTTTGAAATCTTTGAATTTGATTAGCAGGCTTGTTGGCTTATCATTTATTTTTGATTGATGGATGTTGTCTAAGATGTTGTCAAGGGCTATTTACTTGTATATTTAGTCTTTTAAAGTGACGTGATACTATTTTAAATTTTTGTTTCTCAAATATAAATTCAAATTACCGGTACACTGCTTTGACAAACGGGTACCTGTCAAATCACAAAGTTATTTAAAAAGAAAAGCTTAGTGTTTTCAACGATTCGGCTCGTGGCGTTCCATACCCGGATCCAACGATCGGGTCGGGCGTAGGGTGTTATAATGAACGTCACAAGTGAATTAATTCACAAACAGATTCAGAATTAATTCAACTTGGGTCCAGTCCAATGTAGCATTCTTCCAATGAGTACATTAATTTCTCGACCTGTAATACCCCTTACTCGGCCTAGTCACTGGACTTGAGTAAAAAGATGCTACGACAAAAATCAAAAATCGATAGATAATTTACTAAACAAAATCTCATTTAATTATCATTAAATAACATATAATCAAACATATTAAAATTTTGAACTCTATAAGGACCTAATTGTGAAATCTAGGCATGTAATAGGATCGAATTATAAAAACTTAAGGTTTAGAGGGCAATAATGAAAATCCATAGTTGGTATCGATACTGAATCAATACCTTTTTTAAAATCGATACCAAAATTCAATATTGTTTTCTTTGCAAAACAAGGTATCGATAATTATTTTAAAGTATTGATATTTTATGAAAAAGTATCAATACTCAAATAAAAATCAATACCATTTTGACATTCTGGTTGTTTTAAAACTATGGAATAGCCTAGGCCGTGTGCACCTTAAAAAGCTTTCAAAATAAGGCAAACTTTCATCCAACACTTAGGTTCCAAGCCAAATCAAAAGCAACCATTTCCATACTTTAAAAACACATTTAAACAAGCCTAAAACATGGTAAAACAATCAACCTAAGTGCCTAACCAATGTGTCCTCATTGACACCACAATTCAATTATCAACCTCAATTCACTTGACACATCAACTAATTTGCATTCAAATTCATAAGTTCATATATAAAACTCATGTCAAACTTATAATTTCTTCTTAATCATTCACATTCATTCATACCATGATTCGAACACTTAAATAAGGTTTATATCACATGACAAAAACAACTTTGTATGAGCATATTCATACTAAGATTAAAGGCATTAAACCCATTGAACTTAATGTTCAACTATATTAAATCAATTCACACATGTTGAAATTTCACAAGAAAACCTTGCTTAATTTAATTTATTTTCATTTAAATCCTTAAACTTAAAATCATACAAAATTTCTTAACAAAATATTTGTATTTAGCACCTAAGCATGGTAATTCATTAATAAACTTCAAGAACACACTAAATTCATCAATGACACATTCAAAAACATTTAACAGTTTTGAAAACGAAGGTATGTGTTAGCTGGACCTAGTTGCAACAATCTAAAAAATATAAAAATTACAAGAAACAGAAGAGAATTGAGCTCACATGCTAGGAAAAGATCAAAACCAAAGTATTCGGTTCTCAAGCCAAAAGAAAATATAAAGATGATGACAATTTTCTAACTTTTCTTTGTTTTAAATTTTGACTAAATTACAAAAATACCATTATCACCTATTTTAAATTCATTTTCCTTTACCAACTGTCCACCAACTAATGAAATGGTTTATTTTCCATATTAATCCATCATGTTTTACTCAATCACCCAATTGGCACTAAACTCTAATAGTAATTGACTTTTGCACTATTTACGATTTAATCCTTTTTACTTAATTAACTATTTAAACGTAAAAATTTCTAAACCAAATTTTAATACGATTCTAATGACTTTGTAAATATTAAATAATTAATATTTACGAATTTCACACGTCGGAATTGTGGTCTCAAAATCTCTATTTCGACACAACTGAAAAACGAACTGTTACATAAATTCTACCTAAACATTCAAATAGATCATAGACATAAATATATATATATTTTTACTAAATCCATGCTAAGATACCATCTAAGTACATCATAAAACACAACTAAGCTCAACCATCAAACAAGCATAATGTCTAGCATATACCATCCCATTCATGAAAGCATTAAGCAATTAACTTAGCAACTATCATGCTAATCACAATTTAACCGTTGCCTTCACACTTATACATATTCACATAGAACTCAAAATACCATCAAGCTACAAAATAATTATATCAACCAAAGATCTCCTAGGTATATGCCAAGACAAAAATAGAAACATCACCAACACTTGAGATCGGGATCATCGCTAGATGCTGAGTCGGTGCTAGAACTACTAGGTACCTAACCTGTGCAAAAGAAAAACAAATGTATGTTGAGTATAACTCAGTGGTGATCCTATAAATCGAAATAATTAAACATAATATAAAACATTCAGTTATATGACTAAAAAGAAATTGCAATGAGAGTAATTCAAATAGACATATATTTTTCATTCATCTTTTGTAACTTCAACATTCAATTCAATCATAAGCATTTCATGGTTCACTATACTTTCATTTTTATACATTCATTGTAAAAAAATATATTCAAAATCTCACAACCATGTTTATTTCCATTCAATTCACATACCATAATTTCAAATTTTCATTGTCGTTTTCAATTTCATCTCTTTTTTTTTTCCTAATAGCATGACTCGGAATCAAACTCAGATATACGGATTCAACTAACACACCAATTTTTGGCACCCAGTGCCTGACGGATAAATCTGTAGAAATAAATTATGCCCTGCACTGGCTGGTAAAATCGACAAGTAGTTGTGCCCAGCACTGGTCGGTATAAACGACAAATGGGGTGCCCAGCACTCCCCAATACATAGTCGCAAACCCTGAACTCTTCCTATCCTATGACACGCCAAGTATACTCAACCCTGCTCGAACAGTTAATAGGGTAATTTATTTCTTGGATCAATTCATAAATCAATTCCTCAATTTCATAATACAATTTTATCAATCCAAATAATTCACTCAATACAATCTCTAGTACAAATAATCAATTTAACCATTTCAATATATCACATTGAATCAACTTTGTAACTTACCCTATAACTTACCATATAATGCAATGTTCAAATGCAACAATTAAAATAGTTCAGATTATAGAAACACAAACCGTAAGCTCCGAGCTATTCGTCTATGACCTTGTCTTTTCCTTTTCTTTTTTAGGAATTTGGGTCGACGTTAGCTATGGATTAAAAACAACATAATAATTTATCAATACACAACCAATTTCACATTCAATTATTAAATATTGCAACTTTACATTTTATTAAATTTTAGTCCCTAAAATTAGGACTAACAACATTTCCACATTTAACTTCCAAAGTAATAGAGCCGAATATCCTAGAGTCCCTATAGGACTTCTCATTTCTCAATCATAGCCCTAATTTAATTTTTTTTCACAAATTATTCTTTATTGTACGAAATCATTAATTGACTTTGTAATATAGTCTTTTATCAATTCTAAACTTAGTATCTATCAAAATAACACCTTAAACACCAAAAGTCCAACAATGGTAACACCCTAATTCTTTGATAGTATTTAAAATTACAATATGGGTCGAGTAGTTCTAGGTACCAGGATTCTGAAAACGTAAAAATTACAAGAAAAAAAAGGACTAAATTAACTAACCAAATAAAGCTTGAAAGCTAAAACCCCCTTGATCGTTCGTCCTCTTCTTCTCCTTATAGGTTTCAAATTTGCATGCAACAAAAAATGAGAAAGAAAGCTTTCTCTTACCATCCACTATTTCATTATCTTTCTTTCTAATTTCCATTTTGTTTTCATTTTATTATTTTAATTTTATTATAACCAAAATTATAACATAAAATATATACATATTTACTAATGTTTAGCCGGTCACACGTGAATACATATATATAAAACATAGCACATTTGTACATAAGGGGTCACCCCACCCTTTATAAATAAGGGGTCACCCTTGTAACATCCTGTTTTTTAGTGGTGTCAGGAACAGTAGTTTCAGGACCACAATTCCAATTAGTAAGTCAGTGTTTTATTGGTTAATTAATAATTATAGGAAATCTATAATGTCGTATTAGGGTTTGATTAAGAAATTTTGGCATTTAGTTAGGTAATTAAGTAAAAAGAATTAAAGCATAAAAGTAGTGAAAGTGGTTATTAGTTAAAAGTATTAAATGATTAAAATAATTTAAATTTATGGCTTTAAATGGTAATTATACCATGAAGACTTTTATTGGACTGCTGTTGGCCTGATTTGGTTTAAAAAAATATGTAATTAATAAGGGTAAATAAGTAAATAAATAATAAAACAAAAACAAGTGAAGAAAAGAAAGAAATCCACATTATCTTTGTTAGCTATTGCCGAAAATTAAGAAGGAAGCAACCTTATTTTAGCTTGAGCATTCGGTCACTTGGAAGGCTTGCATGTGAGTGATTTTCATTTCTGTTTTTAGTAAATTTTATGTTTTTGAGATCGTTGCATCTAAGTTCAACTAACCCGAGTGTTAATTCATTAAATTATTAGATTTTTTGACTTGTTCCATTGTTGAATTTATAAAGTTTTTGAAGTTTTATAATGTTCTTGTGAGTTTGATATTTGAACAATATTAATTGGTGGGGTAGTTGTTGATGATTTTGATGGTTAGGGATTTAAATGCTAAATTAGTAAAAGTTATGGAATTTTTGTGAAATTGTGAATATTATGAGTTGTTATGGAACTATGAGAATTCGGTTCGTTGGGATTTTGGCTTAAGCATGTTAATTGATTAAGTTTTGATGTAAGGATTAAATTGAATAAAAGTTATTTGTTGAGGGTAAACGTGTAAAAATTTAATTAAAGGTTTAATGGTTTGAATCTAAGTATTGTATGGTGATTGAATTATTTAATTGAATTAATTTTTTACGTTTAGATCAAGAAACGAGTGGATCAATTATAAATCGGGGGAAAGAGAATGTTGTGGAGTAATCGTTTTCGATTTTAGGTAGCTATCGTAAATCGATAAATTCTATGGTTATTTTGATTATAAGTTATCATTTAATACTATTGTTGTTAATGTTTTTATATTTGTGAAATTGATAAACTAAATTGTTCTATGTAAATTATATTGAATTGCTGAAATAATTCTGATGGATCGAGTAAAAGTTTCTTACATGAGATGTTTGTTTTAATTTCTAATCTGGACCGAGTTCCTGCATGTGTTGCGGACTCGGATGTATATATGGCTCAGATTTAGCCTAGACTAGTAATCTATTGTCGTTTAACATGTATACCTAGCCCTAGCCAGGCTAGTTTATCTATAATGTCAGTGATTTAGCCCAAACGAGTAACCTAACATATTCAATATATAACTGAATAGCTCTTACGAGCATTATCTATTTCTGAACTCATGTAATTAAATATTTTTACAAAGATCCATCGGAAGAAAGAAAGAAAGATAATTAATACAAAATTTGATTATCCGTATTGTTAAGTGATACTGACATGAAATCAATGGTTTGTGATTGTGATAAGGTTAAGGTTATTTGCCATGAGCAAGTATCATTTAAATGACTTTTGGTAAGTTATATGTTAAATCGTGAGAACTTCTAAGTAATTTACGTACTTACTTTGCTATTGCTTTTCTGTAGATTCTGAACTTTTGGAGCATTGATCGGATCACCGGAGCTCTCACCTATCCTCATATAGCATCGGTAGATTTTTATTTGAAGTCTTGTTGGAGGTTAAATGTGGCATGTATATAGGATGTTTGGTATATAATGTTGGAAGATTGTAACAAGATGCAAATGGTTAATTTTGTTTAGTTGATATGTGTTATGCAAGTTTGGTTTATTTGGGAGTGTGTGTTTGTGGTATAAATCATGTTAAACTAAGTTAATATAGGATATGAAGTAATAGGTATAATGTTGATAACTTTTGATGTTGAATGAATGAAGTGTTTGGTTTGTTTTAAAGTTGAATGGAAATTTTTAGTTGATGATTGAAATGTGGTGTCAATGAGGGCACATTGGTTAATTTTGTAGGTAGATGGAATTAATATGTTTTTAGTGTGGTTGATGAGTGTTTTGGTCATGTGAATGGTTGTGGAATTTGTGTATCTTGTTGTGCAGGTTTTGGTTTTGAAATGGCTTGTTTAATGGGAAAATTATGCTACACACGACCTGGGAAACGGCCTGTCACACGGCCGTGTGCCACACATAGTCTGTAACAGCCCAAATTTGGGTCTATTCGAAACAGTGGTTTCGAGACCACAAATCCGACGAGGAAAATTTTTTTTTTATTATATTTTTATGGTCTATAATTTTACGGAAAGATTTCGTAAAAATTTTGTTAAAAAAAATTTGACGGTTGAACACTCAATTTAGTCAAAATGATTAAATTGTAAAAAGTACAAAACTTGAGTTCTATATATTAGAGGTGTCATATTGCTATGAGTTTTAAATTGGAGGCCCTTGAAAGGTAATTAGACCATTGAATAACTTGATGGATAAAAATCGGCATGAATTGGACAAAATTGAAAGAAAAGCCTCAAGGGCATTTTTGTCATTTGGGTGTTTTAAGGCATAAAAGACAAATTGAAACCCAAAAATCTGCTCATTCTCTTCTCCATTCTGTCGAATTTCTCAAGAAGCCATGGATAAGGTTTCAAGCTTTTTCAAAGCTCAATAGTAAGTGTTTTTGAGCCCCGTTTTTAATGTTCATCATATTTTTGAAATCCCGGTAACTTAATCTAGTTATTTCTACTATTATTTTGAGTTAGAGTTTAATTTTAAAAATTGACCCATGTTGAATAATTATGAATTTTGATGAATTATGGTAGATTATACATGTCTATGATCAGAGAAACGAGTTTTATTAGATGATTTTCGATGAAATCGTATAAAAGGGGTTAAATTGTAAAAGTTATAAATTGGTCATAAGTGTGTGAATTAGTGAGAATTTGGTGTTTCCATAGAAGAGAAAAATGATCAGCATGTTATAAAACATAAGAATAAGGGCTGAAGTTTAATTTTCGAGTATTGGGGAAAAAGTGTAAATATGTAAAAATTTAGGAGCAAAATTGTAATTTTTTAAAAGTTGAGTTAAGGACTGTTTTGAATAGTACATTAATTAAATAAGTGAAATGTGATGTTTTAGACCCCAGAAAATGAGATTTGGACCTAGAACGGGAGGAAAATTGAAAATCGAGAAGGTTGGTAAAATGGTCGTTTTGGTATCGAGGTAAGTTCATATGTTTAATAAGCATTTAATGATACAAATTTGAATGTTAAATTGAAATTTTAGTTATGAATACTTTAGTCTTGATTTTCTAATATAATTATAAAGTTCGATATTGACTCGACATTTTAATGAGAATTTGTATAAATTTACATGTAAGACCAAATTAGAAATATGGCTTTGTGTAATATCAAGAAAGTATTGATTGTGGAAGAAAAATTGTTTATGAATTATTCAAGTGCTAAAGTGTTTAAAATAAGTGTAAAGAATAAATTCCCGGTTGAACATAGGAATAGAAGTGGATACTAGAGACTAGTGTTCTGTTGTTACTGATGAGTCCCGGGTCTTTGGGTGATCTAGCATGTGTTGCGCGGACACCGGCGACTTGTGTGAGCGCAGCCCGTGGACATTACCAGTGTTATTGATCAGTGAAATGTGGTAGCTCTAGCTACTTGATCAGTGAAAAGTGGTGGCCCTGGCTACCTGATCAGTGAAAAGTGGTAGCTCTAGCTACCTGATTAGTGAAAAGTGGTGGCCCTGGCTACCTGATCAGTGAAAAGTGGTAGCTCCGACTACCTGATCAATGAATAGTGGTAGCTTCGGCTACATATCAGTGGTAGCTTCGGCTACATTACAGTGGTAGCTTCGACTACATTACAGTGGTAGCTTCGGCTACATATCAGTGTGGCACTTATGTGCTAATTCTCTACGTATCCGTGTATATTCCGAGTGTTCAACGGGAAAATTGATTAAGTGAAATTATGTGTGACTTTGTAGTGATAAGTGAAGGTATATACATTTGTATCGTATGAGCAATAAGCTCGATATGTAATCGGAAATTGGAAAGATTGTTATAAGCAAGTAATGAATACAACTAAAAGGAGAGAGAGCAAAAATTTACAATGAGACTGTTTTGGACAGCAGCAGTGACGTGAATTTGAAAAATCACCAAAAATAGTAGAAATTGAATTATAAGTTGGATGATATATTTATTTAAAGCTCATTGAGTCTATTTTCATACGAAAGAAACAGAGAAAGAAAATAAATTCTGTATTTTGAGATATTTAGATTTTTGTAAGACTAGTTTAGAATGATTACGTGATGCCCTGTTCTATCTTGGAAAAATCATTAAAAATTGTACAAAACTAATTATGGGATAAAAGTTATATGCTTGAAATCCTTAATGAGTCTAGTTTCAAATGAAATAAATTATAACATCATTTGAATTCTGTACAAGGAGAAAATTGATTCGTAGTGAAAAGTGGTCAGAATAGTCAAACAGTGAAACAGGGGAAATTTTAATGAATAAACTGTACTAATTGGCTAAGCCAAAAATTCTGGAAATTTTATGGTATGAAGATATGTGAGTCTAGTTTCAGGAAAAATTAGCGTTTTGAAATTCGGAGCTCTATAGCTCAAGAAATAAATAATTTAGTGACAGTGATTCAAGTAGACAGATTAATGTGAATATGAGTAATAAGGTATAAATATGTGATTTAATGTTCGTATCAATTTGAGAACTTGTTGTGAGGATTTGTCATGTTGAGGCTTTGATAAGGCTACAAATGAGTAAGTTGGGAAAGTAAGAACTTAGCATTATTTATGCAAGTTATGACAGCTTAGTAGTGAGCTAAATTCATTGCTAATGGTTATTATTTTTACATGTGAACTTACTAAGCTTTATAAGCTTACCCCCTTTTCTTTCCCATGTTACAGAGTCATACTAAACAAGCTCGGGTTGGAGGTCGTCGGAGATCGCTTCACACTATCAAGCTATCTATGAGTATCTTTATTTATAAATGATTTAAGTTATGGCATGTATAGGGGCTTGACTAAGTCATTTTGTATATGTGTTAAGTTTGGTAATGCCTCGTACTCGGTTCCGGCATAAGATACGGGTAAGGGGTGTTACATAGTCACCCTACACGGCCGTGTGTCATTATTGTTTTAAGTGCAAGTTTCACACGGTTTGAGACACAACCGTGTGTCTCAAAACAGTTTGTGGCACGATCTGACACACAGCCTGCGACGCGGTCGTGTGACTCAATATCGAATACACATACGGTCTGGCACACGGCCTACAACACGATCGTGTGGCCCTATTTCGAATATACACATGGGCGGCCACACGGGCTAGGTCACAACCATGTGTCCAGACTTCGAATGTCCACACGGTCTGGGCTATGTCACACGGCTTGGCCACACGGTCGTGTGACCCCTGTTTTCCAAAATTTTCATGTTTTTCCAAAATTTTCTATTTTGTTTCAAATTGATCCCAGATTGTTCCCAAACTATTTTTAGGGCATCGTAAGCTCGATTTAAGGCCCGTAAGTGTATTTTTATTATGATTATATTGAGTTTTTAAATGTTGATATTACGTTGCATAATTATTTCTGCTTTAAAATTAAATGTTCTGATTTGATTGGTAATGCTTTGTAACCTGAATCCGGCAACGGAGACGGATTAGGGTGTTACAACCCCACCCCACATTTGTACATAGCCTAAACATTGTAAGAAAGCTTTCTCGTGTAATAAAGCATTCCTTTAGCATTCTTTTCACTTAATCATCTACTAGCCTTTACTTAGCCAACATTTGAGCTCTCACCAAGGCTAAACTTAGCCCATGATCGTTAGTTGTTTTAGCCTAAGGCTGCACGTAGCAAAATTTAAGTCCCGAGTACGTGACATCTAGTTGAACCTTAAAAGATAGAGAGGTTGCTAGTTGATCTTTGAAACCTAGAGTGTTTTTATCTCAGCGTTGTAAAAGATAAGAGAGAGGTTTTTATCTAAGTCATGTAAATATAGGGAGTTGTAAAGGTTATACCTTATCTTTGAAAGGTAACAATTCAAGTATAGTGAATTGAAGAAATCCTTGGAAAGTGGAGCTAAAGTAGATGATATAGGCAATTGAGGCCAAACTCCTATAAATCATTATTCAATATTTTATTTGTTTTTTCATCTTTTAGAAAAGATTTTTTAATTACCTACTCACCAGCCCCTTGGTAAAATTCCATCCATGGAGGCTTTTTAGACTCAATCTACATTGATGATATTATATTTTGATCCACTTCATCTACTGCAAGTGAAGACTTTGTAAAGAAGATGTAAGTATGGTAGGAGAATTGACTTATTTTCTTGGATTTTCTCAAAGATGAAATTTTTGTGTCCGTAGAAATATATGAAAAGAATTTGGTAAAAAAATTTAACCTAAAAAGAGCTAAGCCAATGAGAACATCGAATTGATCAAATGAGAAACTTAGCAAAGATGCTGAGGATGTTGCAACTAACCCTAGCACAAAAGAAACATGATTGATAGCCTTATATATCTCACTGTCAGCAAACTTGACCTATGTCATAGTGTGAGAGTTTGTGCTAGATACCCGACTAATTCATAGGAGTCTCATCTAAAGGCAGTATTGAAAAATATCATCAGGTTTGCAAGTGGTACTATCAATCTTAATTTTTGGTTCCCAAAAGATACTAATATGAGTTTGGTATGATATAGTTGTGCAGACTAAGTAACATAGATGATAGAAAGAGCAGATCTGGTTCTTGCTTCTATATTGAGAATAACTTGGTCTCTTGGTATAACAAGAAACAAAGTTTCATCTCTTTATTGACAATAGAAGAAGGGCACATTACCGTTGGAGGTTACTATGCACAATTTTTGTGAATAAAACAAATGCTAAAAGACTGCTAAAAACATTGATGGCTATATAGCCATATATGCATCCAATGCAATAAAAGCTGATTTATTAGTTTTTGATAACAATGAAAGAAGAAAGGCAAAGGAAAAGGGATGAAAATGATGAGGTCAGGATGATAGAGAAGGGAAAGTAAGATTCTTGAAGCTGGTGAAGCCTCCATCAACAACCAAGTTATGACCTGTTACATACTTGGCTTCATCGGAGGCCAAGTAGAGTGCAGCCTTTGCCACATCTATCTCTTCACATTTCGCCCCTTTCAGCTCCCCCACCCCATTTATAATCTCAACCACCTTCTCCTTGGGAATACCTTGGTATATTTCAGCTATTTGACGTATCACCATTGGTGTTGGTATTGGAGCTGGTGATATGCAGTTTATCCTCACCCCTGTCCGGCATAGTTCGCTGGCTACGGACTTGACGATGCCAGGGATTGTGAACTTTGCTATTGTGTAGGGGTGTGGCCCAAGCCCACCCATAAGCCCACTTA
This sequence comes from Gossypium sturtianum, assembly GCA_025698515.1. Taxonomy (NCBI): domain Eukaryota; kingdom Viridiplantae; phylum Streptophyta; class Magnoliopsida; order Malvales; family Malvaceae; genus Gossypium; species Gossypium sturtianum. Next base: position 128,982,359 of record CM046949.1, on the reverse strand, counting down.
TGCTTGACGTGCAAAGAATAGACCCCGATCCCACAGGAACCATCACTCGGGCAGCATGCTTTATCCCCGCCACCATGCCTCGAACGTTGATCCGCATTACCCTATCGAATTCCTCTAGGTCAAGCTCTGCAATGCTGGGCGGGAATGCCTGCCCTGCTATGCCTGCGTTGTTGAACATTATATCCAGTTTTCCATGTTGTTCCATCGCCACTTGTACAGCTTCTGCTACTTGGGACTCCATCGTCACATCACATTGCACAAAACGGGCTGGAGGGCCCAAGGCATTTGCAGCTTCTTGGCCTACTTGTGGATCGATGTCTGCAATAATGACATGGGCTCCATTTTTTACGAACTCAATGGCGGTGGCCTTGCCAAGCCCACTTGCACCTCCTGTGATTAAGGCTACTTTGCCTTGTAACCTGCTTTTTCAAACAAGTAGAGACAAAACAACAAACTAAGCAGAGACTAGAATAGTGGGGGGGAAGAAAGATGAGACTGGTCCTTGTCTTGTTTGAACAAATAGGTAAGCTGAATGAATGTATTGAAAAAACGAATGTCGACAATGATGACAGTGCCAATCCATTTACCAAATGTCCAATCAAATAATTCTCTTCTTTCTGTTTGAGAAACATATTTGAATGGACCACAGTTTCCTCATTGTCACAAGTCACAGCACTGGCACTGGATTTAATCAAATGTATTTTGATTTGACATTATTGCATAATTTAATTCCGAATGAAGGAAAATGTGTCTGCAATCTGCATCTTGTTAGAGACCGATTACCCAAAACAAAAGAAGCTTAATTTATGGCAGATATTCAGTTTGTATTAATTTTCCGATTTCTCAGAAAATATGGTTTGCTAGATCCACACATGGAAAAACAATAATCATGTCCGTAAATCATGTGAGCAAATTGAAAGCATCACAGAAACAAGGGGAAAAAGATAAAACTAACATTAAGAAGCTACCTACCATTAATGAATGAGAATACGGCTTACTATGTCTTTCTAATGATTACCTTTTTTCTTCATTAAAATCATTGACAAGATTCACGAAACTAAAATTCACCCAAAATTCCAATGGCAAAACAATACATATATGTATTCAACAAGGAAAAGAAAGGTGCACGGCAGCCGTCTTATGCTAGTAGCTGGTACAGGGAAAACCATAGAAAAATTGTGTCATTTCATTGGCAAAACAATTTCAAATGTGGCTTTTGTGTCAGAAATTCAGAAGGTCTTTTTAATGTTGTCTAATCAAGAAAATTCAGAGTTAGCGGTCCCTAGTCCATTCCAAACTTATCAATCAAGAAAACTAGTGAAGTTGGTGATGAGGTTAGCTTAGCTTTACCTTGTTGTGGCGGAACCATCTGGTTGTGCAGAGTAAAATCTTAGTTTCTTACTGCACAAATCATTGGTAGCAAACTTGAAGTGCCTGGATTAGTGAAAGAAGAAAGAATGAAAACAAAGAAGAGGGAAAACAACAAGGGAATTAAGGTTGAAGAGTACCTGGCTAATGATCTAAGCATGGTGGAAAATAAATCTGATGATGAGGAAGTTTAATTTATTGGTGGAAAACGTTGTTGCAGTTGACACACATTTCCATGCAGAACAGAGGAGGAGAGGAGACTTGATTTATAGCACTTATGACCTGTCCTATTTAATGATCCTTGTAATCTAACACAAGCCAAACCAACTGCCTACTTACTTTGCTTCCTTACTTTTTATCAAATGACCTTTCCTTTTATTTGCTTTTTTACTGCCATAATTTGGATAGGGATAAGAAAGAAATACTCACTTTTAAACCGGAAAAAAATAATGGCTGCAGTTTTAAAGTAATCCTGCTTTTCTTTGCTCTGTAGGCAACGCAATGGATTCTTTTCCCCCTTTTTTCAATTAATAATAAAAAATTTTCTTATGCCTTTTACCCTTTTTTTTCATTTATATTTGATGCACTCTCAAAAAATCGAATATTAAATTATTAATTCATATTTCTTTGCTACGTTAAGGAATGTATTAAGCTGGTGTCATTTTTGAAGCAAATATCTTTTTATCATTTCACCTATTTTAGAGGAAGAATTAGTTTTTAAACCAACAAAGGTGGGCTGTATTTGAGAATTCTGAAACCAAAGAATGAAAAGAAGGAAAGGTCTTGAAATGCCAAATGCTTAAAAAATGTATGGAGCTCAGAAGTCAAAAGCTTCATCTCTTTAGAAAAGAAATATGTTTTTGTTGTCATTTACAGTAAAGAGGCTTTGGTGAAGGAATATAAATAGGGAATTCAGCAGGGTCATGTACTAACAAGATTCCAGTCCATGGAGCTAACAACAACTTGATGATTCCACACTATATCATATAATATACTAAATGAACATCCAAGTGAAGCCCGCCAGCTGTAGCACAGTAGATGTGAAATACTACTAAAGTGGGAGAGAACATATTATATTATGATGGGAAAGTTTTTGGATTCTCAGTCGTCATTTAATTTAGTCAAGACTTGAAGGAACAAGGGTTTTCAGACCGACCATTATAGTTTCAAATTATAGCTCATAAATTCCTTTTTCCTTTTGCCTTTGAATTAGATGATTAAAGGAAAAAGTTAAAGCAGCTCAAGGACCTACCCTAAGCCTATTGAGTATACCACTTTTTAATTTTCCCATAAATTTATTGCAAAATTACCAAGGGTAAATTGAGATTTATTAATTCGGAGTTATACGTAATTTCATAAATTTTAAAAATATATATTTACCATTTTTTGGACTTACCTTTTTAAGTGTTAGGGTTGGATGGTACTCGTATTTGTTATTTAATATTTATTAGTGTTAATCAATATTCTAGCAACCATAATGTTGCTTTCCTTCTTTCCTACTAATTTAATATTATATATAATGTAAGATGGAAGGGAAGGTGGAGGGCTAAAGACAAAGTTGGCAAATGAATGAAAAGAAAATGAATTTGGGTGTCTCAAATCCCAAACTGCATCTCCCTTAAAAGCTGTTGCCTGTTGGTGCCAAATTGTCAACGCCTCTTACCTTACTAAACAATTAATTGCTTAACTAAATTATATAATTAGCATTAGTTACAATGGTGGATAGAGGCAAATTATTGGGTCATTAAAGGAATAACCAAGGTTGTCATCTTGTTAACATGGTATTGTGGAGACAACACTCAGACAACTTCATCACCTTACAACCTGTGCGGTTTCTTGTCTCTTAATAACATCTACTTACGAATTAATAAACAAATAAGCACCCCCCCAGGGTTAGCTTAAATCACTAATTAAATATTCTAATGTCCAGCAAGCTACTAGTAATATATATCTAAATTGTAGTGGTGCATGGGGAATTCATGAGGGTGTTGTTGGTGAGTAAAATTTGTGAATGGAATGGTATGGATTTCACATGGATGCATGTGCGGTTGTGCAGGGGTTAGTAGGACATATCCAATCAATCGCTGCTAAACGGTGTTCCAATCTGACAGTCGATCCGTGGCAGTGGCTGGATGGCTGGTTCGTAAATGGGAACTGTGTACGGCCAGGAGACACTTCTATGGAATCTCCCCAATATAATTATGTTCATTGCAGTGGCTAGGAGCATCACAATTCACAAACATGGGCTTATAAGATTGACCAACATTGAATAAGGTGGGCCGGTGTGTTATGGTGAGCTCCACATAATTTGGGTTTTTAGCCGCGAAGACAACAACTCACAAACAGTCCAACCAAAGTCCAAACCCTGGGACTGGGCATCTGCTCCTGCTCTGCATTACAGCCTCCACTGAGTTTTAAGTTGTCTGAATTAGACTTTGAGAGTTGAAATGAAAGTTGAGAGTTGAGATCATTTGTATATAGTAACTTAAAGAAACGACAGCATCCAATCAATCAGTAATTTACCCATCAAACAAGGAAAGATCAAACTCACCGCTCTCATCTATCTATCAGATTTGGTCGCATGTGATGTCCCAAAATGCACTGCCTCAGCTCCATTAGATCTTCCCTTTCCCTCTCTTAGATCATTTGCTTGCTCCCAATCCATCTCCTCCAAAAATGGGCTCCACTCAATCCGTTCAAGCAGTCGAAGAAGAACACGAAGAAAGCCCAGACGATGACGAAGACGACGACGAAGACGAAGAAGAAGACAATAACCAAGGAGGACCCAACATGAGGCAACTCGAAAACAACCACTTGGTGAAGAAAGTACTGGAACAGGAGCCGGAAATGTTACCCTGTTACGCTTCAGCAACCCCTCTCTCTCCACAACTATCTTCCTTGGGTACTCCTAGGATGGGTCCTTCTATCAAAGTGTGGGACCCATATAATGTTTTAGCTCCACCTCCTCCGCTGCCTCCGCCTCCTGTTTTCTCCCCTTCTTTCTCTTTCCACCATGATCGATTGCTGCTTGAGGTTTATTTCATTTGCCATGGCGAGTCTGATTTGAATTTGAGGCCTGATATTGTCGGTGGAAGATGCGACGGTGCCGCCTTGACCTCTAATGGCAAGCGCCAAGCCAGGGCTTTGGCTGTCTTCCTAAATTCTCAAGGGGTCACCTTTAATGCCGTTTATTGCTCTCCCTTGGATCGGGCTAGATCCATGGCTCTCTCCGTTTGTCAGGTAATACTCTTTTCAATTCATTCTTTTATTTTTGAGTTTGATAGGATTATAAATTTGTTAATTAGGATAAAACCTCGACCTTCGATTGCTAATCTCTTTAATATCCCTAGCAAACTGAGATCCTGCTCCATTTTGCGTTTCCTTCTACCATATGCCTGCATGTTAAGCTAAAGAGACAAATCAGCATAGGATTGAAATTGGGATTTTCATCCTGTTTCTAGTTACTGCTCTCTCTTTCTCTCTCTGGTTTACTTGTATTTTCCTTTTGCATTCTTTCATTTTCTTTTTATCCCTTTGTTGCAATTGTTGAGCTTGAAAATAGAAAAGAAATAGGTGTTTAAATTGCTTTGCAACTCTAGGGCTGCATATTGGAAAAGATACAAACATCATTTGGGTAAGAGGCCTTTTACTTGCTATGCAACTCTAAGTGCTGAACTGGGATCAAGTAGCAAACACTGCTAGATCTTTTTAGCTTTTTTGAGGTTATGAGTAAGGACTTGTTGACAAGGCACTATATGCTGTAGTACACGTCTCAAATATTCTTGCAATGATTAAACAACAGGCTGAGTTTATGTGCTATGAATTGATTATTAGTGAGAGGAGAGCAACTAGTGATGATGCTTGTAGGCATTGTACATCTTGTATCTATCACAAGTTTTTTGTTCTTTGATTTCTTCATTTAAAATATCTTTCTTCTTCCATGTTTTCGTTATGAGTAGAAAACATTCATGAAACAGACTAGGTGATGTGTGCAAAGTTGGTAAAAGATTGACTTTATGACATCAAATGCACATAATTCCACACTAGTCATAGAGTCACTTATCAAATTCCTTATTGATACTTTTTCAAAAATATCATGGTCTTAGGCCCGGGTGCCCTCCTAAAGAGATGGAAACTATGCTGAAATATCTACTCATCTCAATTTCTTGTGAGTGGACTATGACAAATTTAAAGTATATACACTATAAGTAGATTTAGTGTTGACGCCATCTGTGAAAAAAATTCTCTCATTTTTGGAGGGAATTTTACTGCCTACTTTATTGTTGATTGAAGTAAACTGTACCACGCTCTCAGCTGAGTTTCGTAGGAATATGAAAAAAGTGAAGTGTCGAATGGTTAAAAGGTCAGGCTTCATTAATGAGCCAATGGTATACTAGTAATAAACGTCAACTGCTTTATATTTTACCTTGGATTAGTGCTGTGAATACTATACATTTTGAAGGATGAGCTTACCTGTTATATTTGCTTGACTAGTGGTATATAAACAGTAACTTTAGCTTTATTTCTGAAGGGATATGGTCCTCGTTAAAGCCAAATGGCAAACAAAAATGAAGGCTAACCATTGATAGGAACAAAGACTTTGATCTGTGGCTTTTTATCTTTTTAGCAGTGATAGCAATAATTGATTCTTGAACCTAATGTTTACTTGTACATCTTAGTTGATATCACCTAATTATTAGTTTTTGATAGAGGCAGCTTTAATGATGAGATAAGATGAGAGATGCATTTTCCTAGTTAGATATTTGACTCACTATAATGCTTGACCTTTTGTACCATTCAGGAGATGAATTTTGCAGTGTCAGAGATACAATCCTCTGATGCACTTATGGATCTGAACATGGGCCATTGGGAGGGGTGCCCTCGATCAGAAATATATACGCCTGAAGTTTTGAGTCTGATGGAAAGATATCAGCCTGATTTTTCTGCACCTTCTGGAGAATCTCTTAGGCAACTGGAATTTCGAATGGTTCAATTCTTGAATGGGACTGTCCTTGGGCTTCCTGAAAAATTTAGATCTGAATTTTCTTTACACCAAAATGAGAGTCAAGGATTTACACACCATAACAACCCTGCTTTAACCAACTCAGTTCATGACAGAGATGTAGCTTCTCTTCAACTACCCCATTGGGACAGGCAGCGGCATGTGCTATCAAGGAAGAAGTCTGGTAAGAGCAGGCTCCAATTTGTGTCGAATATTGGTGAACATGATGCTGACGATGAAATGTCTCCTCGGGAAGCCAGTCATCAGCCTGACCTTCATGACTTAAATGTCAGGAGTTCCTCTTCCCCGTCCACTTCCTTGGCCTCTACATCTGTTGGTGTTTTTACTCATTCCCTACCAATTAAATGTCTTATCACAGGCCTCCTTGAGTGCAGCCCCGTAATGTCACATAAGGTGTGCATAGAAGACTCTTCTGTCACTGTATTACAGCATTCCTGGAAAACAGGTTGGCAGATAAAACGGTTGAATGATACTGCACATCTTAGGCTTCTTTAGTTGGAATTTGAGACTTGCACATCATCCTAAAGCAGAATTGGCAGAACGAAAAGTGAAATTGTTAGTTGTTGGCTAGAATATTGCATTATTATGATTCATTCGTCCAAGTTGGTATTCTGCAACTCATGCTCTCACTTGTGTTTCATCTACTACACTATATATATATGTTGTAGCATTCAAATTTGAATATATTTAATTCAACATTCATGATATCCAAAGAGAAAAGAATTCTTTTGGAAGTTGGAGCTTTGTAGTGGATGATTCTTTGTGATTTGTAGTGTTTATGACAGTTGATTTTTATAGACTGAATTTATTTATGAAGTAATACCTGAACTGCATGACATGGGTTAACAATAACAAGATGTTTTCTTTTATGTAAAGAGAATTGTAATGAACTTTGCATTTATTTTCAATTCTTTAAGGTAATTATGCTTAAGGATTGGTATCACATAAGAAGCTATTAGTAAACCTATCTGAATACCACCCACAATAAGCGTGAAACTTGTAATGCTATCAACGAACATCAGCTCTGGTTTCTAACTTGTCATGCATGGTGTGCGAAATGTGGTTGAGAAATGATCATAGAGAGTTCATCTTATGGTTGATTTCTGGAGAGACAGATACGTGAAGCAACTAGCAAGCGATTGCTTCTGGTGAAGTGACCTTAAGTGGGAATCTTCCTGTCGAATACTATGTTTTGAATGCATTGATAGGATCACTTTCCAGAATTGGTTGATCCTGATCCTGGCTCAGCTAGCAATTACATATGGCCAAATTGTACAATCAATCTCTGTATGTTGACTATGGTATTGAAATCTCCAATAAATCTGTTGAACAAGCTGTGATGATAATGCTTGCACGAAGTCTGCATACTGAGCATATTTGTCTCGTCATACATCTCTGCAGAAAAGCCATGCATGTTCCCTTCCTATTCCTTACCTTAGGTAGGTGCTCCTATTCATATAGAAATTTAGAGCAGATGCATGGATCATGGTTTGTTAATTTGTCTCTATCTTGATTTTATTTAAAACAACCTAACTGGATTTTGTTGATATAGTATCATGTGTTTGGCTTGTTATGTTATGTGATCTTTCTTCAATTAAAAGGTACATGGTCTCGTAAATTGCCTATCTATCCTTACTATAAATCAATCTGCTAGTTCTAGTATACCATTTGCAGGTCAGTTTTGCTCTATGGTCTCACTTGTGATGTAAGACATCCATTTGACATAAAAACATTTGTTAGTATGTATGTATGTATTTCATTTCACTCACTGTGACTGTTGTCAGTATGTTGTTGAACCACCAAGATGGTGGTGTTTCCGAGGAAATCTGAGGAAGCCAACATATCACCGATTACACCCAACTCCTTGTTCTCATTCGATTCTGTTAACCCTGACAACAGAGGAAACGTGTCGTAATGACGCCTACCTACCACTATAATGTCGTATTGATTCTCCAAGGTGCGAAGGACTGAAGCAGTCCCTGCCCCATCCTTGGCTACTTCCTCCCAGTACTTGGCACAAGTGTTCCCAGAGATATTTGTTTGAAACTGCCCCAGACTTTCATTGTCATTCCGAATCCCCTCCATGTATTTATCTGGAAAATCTCCATCGTAAATGATTCGTACGAGTGTCAAATTGATATTTTGACATCCAGTCATCTTAGCCGCCAAAGCCAATGCCTCCTGATCATCAGCTCCACCCAAGAAGATGACAGCAACTTCGGAAGAAGACCAGCCGGCCCAAATGGCATGCAGGGTTTTGAGGGTGCCACGGTCAACAAGTATTGCAACCGAGCAAGGTGCCTGATCGAGGACATTTTGGTTGGCGATCTTTAAGGACCTTTTAGACAAGTACACCGCTCCACCGACATGAAATTTCTTGTAGAAAGGAATTATAACCAGTGAAGTCCCTTTTTCAAGTGCAATTTGAAACACATCCTCATGCATTGTTTGTGGAGGAGATACTGAAATGAAGGGGGAGACTGAGACAAGACCGTCATGGTTTTCCTCGAAGATTCTGAAGGCATCGATTATAGGGGCTGAGCCTCTTGTCCTGGTAGACAGCTTTTTGGGCCTCTTTTGTCTCATCAGGAGTGGGGTAGCGCTCCCCATCAGCTCAACCATGTGAAGCATGTAAACAGCAATCGGACTCTGCTTGGTGGGCTTCAGGGTAGCGAGGACATTAATGGCAGATGGAACATTTTGTTCCTCATGAATGCAGACTAGGACTCTTAGTTCAGAGTTGTGTCTTGAGTGTGCCAAAGTTCTTCCATAGTAACCCTCGTACCTCTTTGAAGGATCGTAGAAACATGGTACAACTAATGCCACAACTCCTGAGCCTATCAGTGCTGTTAAGCACATGGCTGAAAAGGCCTCATCACCTATTATCTGCAAATTGCAATGCCAACCAACACCTATATGTGTTGTAATTAATATGTAGCATTAAGACAGAAATACTAGATAATGCACAAGTGTGGAATATTGTAATACCTGTTTACGCTTCATTAGCCTAAACAAGTCAAGCTCGATGACGCCTTGGAAAGTCATGAAAAAGCCAAGCACGATAGCATCCCTTTGCGGCATTTGGCAGCTGAATGCACAGAGGGAGGCTCCTAAGAATTTCCCAAATGCGCCCAAGAGCGCAAAAAATTGCACTTTGAAGTAAGTTTTAAGACTAAGAGCAAAGATGTCTACTGCTAGCCCAAATTTGACAAAAAATAAGGGCATTAGCACCCAGTTGGTTATCACATCAAGCTTCTCTACAAGCGCTGACCCCAGTGGGGGCCCTGATGGTATTATTAACCCAAAAAGAAGGGGACCAAAATAAATGTTTAAGCCGAAACTATGACCCCAAAACCCTGACAGAAGCACTGCTATGAACAACACAACTAAGTTACCTTGTTTCAAAGGTTGTCCACCCAAAGTATGCTTCATCTCCCACAGAAGCAAAGGGCCAAGAATACAGCAGACCAGAGCTGCAAAGATGATGCCATAACAAATGGATTGAAAGAAGCGCGACAGGTCATCTTTTGATTGGTTCCATAGAATATTAGATGTAACCACACAGGTGCTACATAGCGTACTAACCATGGAAGAACATAGTGCCACTCTGCCAATCTCTGAATTTATGACCCTAAGCTCAGAAAGATAGTATGATACTATTTGAAAGGAAACCAGAGATTCTGCCTTTGCTATTTCCGGAAGCCTATCGACCGTCTTCTTTTCGTTAAGATTGACATTGAATTGCATCCACAAAAGGGACATGCCCAAGGTTAGTATCATGGGCACAGCCACCGAGAAAAACCCAATGGCGAACGACTTTTTTGTTATCTTCTTAAGCAGCCATATATCTGTCTGTACACCCACGAGAAAGAAGTAAAACATAAAACCCATGGTGGATACTACATCCATTAGCAAGAAACTTCTGGTGGGGAATATCATGTTGAGAAGCCCTGGAATCCGGCATAGCAATGATGGCCCCAGGAGCACTCCACCCTGATATGCATGTATGTCGAACAATCAATCAAGTAATGATGATATGTATGTATTGTTGCATTGAAAATTGCAAAAGGGAAAGGGAAAGGGAAAGGGAAGGGGAGAGAAAGAGAGGTTACCAAAACTTGAGCGAGCATGAGGGGCAGGCCAAAATGCCTGAGGAGATAAAAGGTAACGAGAATGGCAGCGGAGCCAAGGGATAATTGGAGCAGCAAAAGAGGAAGCATCAAAGTGAGAGGACTGGAAGAGTAAAATACACTGGCATTTGTCAACCTGGATAAGTTGGAACAAACTAAATGGGAACTTTGTATCATCTGGGTCTTTGGCATGCTTCCGAACACCAGAACGTTTTCTGGTTCCATTGTTGAAACCATCATTCTTTGATTTCATGCAGAGATGAGGAAGGAACACAAGTTGTTTGGATCAACACCCACATGCATAATGGGGGAAGCATGGTTTCAGGCTCACCTTTTGTTCTAAAACAGTACCTCCTTTTTAGCCATTCATTTTTTCTTTACTTTTCTCTTTCACTATATTTACTTTTTTATCTTATTCCCCTAATCCATCACCTTAATTTTAAAACTCCTTAACTTTATTTTTCCATTTTTCCATTTTTCTTGGTAATGAATGGACTCCTAATCAAACTTTTAACCTTTTTTTTATTTTAAAATATTTTATGAAAAGGAAAAGTAGACTAAAACGTTATTTTTAAAAATTACGGAGATAAACTGAATTTTTGAATATTTATGGGAATGGACCGATTTAGGTAATATGCTTTCAGCTGGAAGCATTTTTTCCCGTTTTATATTAAGGTTTCTGGTTATTTAGGGTTTTAAGGTTTTAAAGTTTAAGGCTAGAGTTTTGGGTTTTAAATTGATAAAATTTTTAACATCATAACTGTAATGATTGAATTTGATATTTAAAATATTTATATTTACACCAATCTTATATTCAAATTTCATTTTGCAAATCGATTAAAAATTGAAACTCAGAGTACTTGGTTCGGATGCAGAACTAGTTTTAAATACTTACCTAGTACATTATTTTTGACGAGATAGGTTCTGAAAATATATCTCGGGAATCCCGGGATATCTGAAATGAATCTGAAAAAATGCCCCAGATAGTGGGGGTTGAAATTTATAGAGAAAAAGCTCCCAGCGGGACCGACCGCCAAAAAGTCATGAAAAAGCTTTCAAGTGGGGACGCCAAGATTACATTGACGGTGTGTCCGCTAGAGCGTTTTTCTCTACTAATTTCAACCCCCTAGTATCCGGGGAATTTTTTCAAAATCAAATAGGAGGTTATCCCTTGGGTTATAAATGTAACATATTTCAGCCTCCGGTGGCATAAGCCAAGGAAATAAAATTTGAAGAAGTTCAGAATAATAGAAGTTCGGAGGGAAGGCATAAGTTGGAACAACGATACTATTTGTATAAAAAGTAAGCATAAGCATTGATTTTTCGTGTTAATATTTATTTGAAGCATTATATTTTTTGCATAATGTTTTTGTTTCAAACTTCTCTCAATAGATAATTTGGTTAAAAATGAGTGGACGACTTAATGCTATTATTTATTACGACAGTGAGGTCCGTGACACCTAGAACGGCGTGGTTTTTTTTATCAGAGAACACAGTGCGACTGGCTTTTAACCAAAACATAGAGTTTCCAAAACTTAAGAAAAAAATTAGGCGAAAAAATCGTCGGATCCAGCCAAATGAGAGTACCATATATTAAGTATCAATTTTGTGCTTTGATCGATCCCGTGAGATATGACGCTTTCGATATCAAAGGTGCTAGGGGCTTGGAGGCGATGGTGCATACGCACATCGACAGTGGATCACCATTTCTCGAGTTATATGTGGAATTTTCAAGGCTAGATAAAGGCATTCGGTCGTCAACATCTCTTCCTGTTTAAGAGGCTAGAACGGTTAAAAATGATGATAGTCCAGCCACTTTGTTAGAAAGTTCCCATTATGATATCACAGAATCATCAATAGGAAGACACTCATCCGTCTCGGCCTTAGATTTCAATCGTGGGAGGCAGAACACTGAACAATTGAGTTTTAGTGGTAGAATGGAACATACGACCTTTGCATGACACTCAGTTAGTGGGTGGACATGAACCTCGATGGGTCGATGTTCAACGCTGGGAATACTTACTGGGGAATGACAACAACTTCCAGTAGTTGGAAACTGACAAGTGATTCTGGACGTTTCTACAACTACACGAGAAGGGATGATGTACTCCCTACGACGTCTACTGGCAAGGGGACATCTAACACGATAGATGTTGGTGGGTTAGAGAATGAAGATGACAATGAATCTGATGTGGATCCAGTTCAGGAGCCCGGTGCCGACGGTTCAGAAATTACATTATTTTCTAAACCGGAGCCTGTTCCAACTAAACCAGAAGATGGTGAATGGGGTGAATATGAAGAACAAGATCCACGATTCATGGTGTACTCGCCTCTAGCCCACATGCATAATGTCGATCTATAAGCAGATGACGGGTTGCAGTTTGTAAAACTACCACATAGGAGATCGGGCCACACAAGTTCTTCTTTGGATTCGGGTGATTTGGAAGTGGGCAAGGAGTTTTCCACTAAAGATGGTTTTCTCACTGTAGTGAAGCGATACAACATTAAGGACAGGGTTAACTTTCACGTGGTTAAATCCCAATTTGAAAAGTTCGAGGCCAAGTGTGCAATTTGAGATAGTAGATGTGCATGGAAAATCATGGCTTCTATCAAGAAGAAGACGAGGTTGTGGATGATAAAGAAGTTTACCGCTCTGCATACGTGTGTTGCCCCTGGTACAATATCAGTACCGGTATATATTACATCATAGTTGAATTACTTAGTTTAACATACTCGTGGAGTTGCAGGTATTTCATGGGATCATCCGAAGTTGGATTCAGAGATGACTACGGGCATAATACTACCAATAGTAAAAGCGAACCTAAGGACTTCTGTGTCAATTTTAATTGCAAATATTTGTAGCCAATTAAATTACATGCCTTTGTACCTCAAGGCGTGGATAGGAAAACAGAAGGCATTGGAGAAGATACACAGTGGGTGGGGTGCGTTATACAACAAGGTATGACAGTAGTGTCAGGTGCTAGAGAGGTACGTCCCAGGTTACATAACTGATCTGGAAACATGGCCTATGTACCACAACGATCGCTTGCTCTGTGGATGCCGAGTGTTCCACCGTCTGTTTTGGACCCTTAAGTAATGCTCTCAAGCATTCCAGTACTGCAAGCCATTGGTACAAATAAACGGTACCTTTATGTATGGTAGATATACCCATCGACTATTGTTGGTTGTGGCACAGAATGGTAATCGGAGAATCCTGCCAATTGCGTTTGCAATAACACCGGAGGGAGTCAGTAGACAACTGAAATTTCTTTCTGTCTAGGTTGAGGAGGCATGTCTGCCCCCAACATGATATATGCGTCATCTCAGATCGAGGAACTGGAATATTATCCATAATTGAATGACAGGGAAGCCTCTGGGACTGCACATACCATTGGTACTGTCTAAGGTACGTTGCATCCAACTACGATAAAAAAATACCCTTCTACCACAGAGCGAGCACAAGTGACCAACATGGGTATGTAATCGCCACCAAATTCTTTAGTTTGTAATATTCTAATTATTTTTTATATTCTTTTGTATGTAATCGCCACTATCCACTTCTACCGACAGGGTATGAGCTTGTGAAGGGTTGTTTCTATGAAATGTTGGAAATCTTACGATTAACTAACCAGGTGGGGGTACGGTACGTTGGTACCTCCCTCACATACCCTTCGATCAGTGCACACAATCCTACGACAAGGGCCACATGACCTCAAACCTAGCGGAATGTGTCAATTCCATTTTAAAAGGAACACGTCATTTGTCGATAACCTCGGTTGTGAAAGAAACATACTTCTATTTGGCAGAATTGTTCCCAAAGCAAACGGCGAGTTATGTTGGGAAATTACAGGGAGGCCACATATGGTGCCTGGATGTGGTGAAACAAATTAAGAAGGCTACGACACAAGCGAACTGCATGCACTCAGTGTGTCACTTGCACGAAGACCTATGGTTTCGGGTAATGGAGTTCAAAAAACTGGACCAAGGTATTGTCGGGGGAGTGTACCGTGTACACCTAAGAAATAGGACTTGCGGTTGTGGGAGATTTGACGTATTTCATTTTCTTTGCGCTCATGCAATTGCAGCGTGTAACAATCTACACTTGGATCCCATGAGCTTTGTGGACGAAGTGTACAAATTAGAAAAGTTGTACAATGTGTGGAGACACATATTCCCACCAATCTCAGATGAACGTATGTGGCTGCTTGTATCCAGTGCTCCGTTTGAGTTGTTACCCGATAGGTCATTGCGTCGCAAAAGGTCGACTGACATAGACTAGAATATGCGACAATATAGATATTCGGGACAGGTCAAGCTAACTGAGGTTATGCGAGTGGTGTTGGAACCTGGGCCATACAATATCGTCTTGTCCGAGCTGGTTTAGCCTTTTCTGCAATAAGAGAATTCATCATATTAGTAAGTCTATCAACTTTATCCTCTAAGGTTGAATTACTTAGCTGGTGAACCCTTCTAGGGGGTTCAGTATTGGCTCGAAATTGCTGAGAATTTGCAGCCATTGTGGAGATTAAGTCCCTCGCTTGTTGGGGAGTCATGTTAACCAACGCTCCTCCACTAGCGGCGTCTACCATATTCATCTCTATTGGTTTCAAACCTTCATAAAAGTACTGGAGGAGAGATTGCTCTGTTATACCGTGTTGTGGGCAACTCGCACACAACTTCTTAAACCGTTCCCAATAATCATAAAGAGTCTCTGCTTCTTTTTGCCTTATTCCAACGATCTCCCTTCTTAGCTCACCGCTCTAGATCTTTGGAAAAAACGTTGAGAAATAAACGAGATAAATCAGCCCAAGTAGTTATAGATTCGGGAGGTAAATAAAATAACCATTCCCTATTTGAATCTGCTAGGGAAAAAAAAGGGAAACGCGCGCAATTTAATTTGATCCTCGCCACATACGAGGTTTCATACTGAGACAAACTATATGAAACTCCTTCAAATGTTTATGGGGGTTTTCATTTTGTAACCCTCGAAAAGTTGGCAGCAACTGAATTAACCCTGATTTCAGTTTAAAATCGTTATCCATAGTAGGATATGCAATGCACAATAGCGGTTGTTCTGTCGGAGCTTCGGCTAGTTACCGAATTGTTTGAGCCATTGGTTGACGTACCAAATTCAGGTTTTCGTTAACCCTAGTTTCAAGCACTTCTTCTGGTGAATTGATTTCTACTTTTCACCTTCAAAAGTTTGAGTAGGGTTTTCGTTAACCCTAGACTCTGCTTCGTCGTCGATTCTGGTTTCTGGCGGTGGATTGCTTTGAGTCCCAACCACCGCTGACTGCTTTTTCCTTAGCTTTGTTTCTTTACGATTAGCTCTCGCAGTCTTTTCAATTTCTGAGTCAAACACAAGAGTTCCTGGAGCAGATCTGGTCATAAGAAACAAAAAACAAGATTAGTACGTTACCGATCCCCAGCAACGGTGCCAAAATTTGATGCGTCGTTGAAAGCACCAAAAATATCCTATTCCCTTGTAAAATAATAAAAATAATAGTAAAGGGGAAGTAGGGTCAAATCCTCAAGGACCGGATTGTACGAATGCTCGTTCTTGAAATCCTGGACAATTTCTTGGCCAAGAAAACTTGCGTTCTTATGTGGAGAGATTCCAGCCTCCAGTTGCCTCGATCCACCTTGGGTTCAATCCTTGTCTTTTAGATGATCCTTCTCAAACCGAATAAGCCAGTTATAGTGGAAGAGGACGCCTACGACCACCAGCTCCAAGGATTTAGACTTTAATTTGGTGGAACCTGACTCTAGCCGACAATCGCTCTTGTGAAATCATCTATGCTAGATTAACGTTTCTAAATGGCGAATCCCACGCCATTTTGTCTCTTGGGCTCGCCAACCTCTGACGCAGTAAGCTAACGAACCGTGTGCAACCTTCTCAAAATATACAAAGCGTAGTTCCTTGCACACATTGAAAATATCACTTAAGGGACATGGACCAAGCGTTAGCCCCGTAATGCGGAGAAATGATGAATACCTGTTGAGAAGGCTAAGTACACAATTCTAAACCTCAAGAACCCTTTTTGGGGATTTTCAACAACCTTTGGCTAGATGGGTTTTAGTGGCTCATGATTGTGGTGGAAAAGAAAATAAATATATAAATAGAGATTTTTATTAAAAGGAAATATAGAGAGAACAAAGACTTTTGGGGAGAGAGTTTACAGAAAAAGATGGATCCCTCAATTGAGTCATCTCTCCCTCTATTTATAGTGCTAAGATAAATAGACTAGTCCTACTCAAATTCCTAAAGATAATTACAAATAATCAAAGATAAATAAAGATAAATAAAATAAATCCTAAAATTAAATAATCCTTAATAATTATCTTAATATTAATTATCCTAATATAATCAAAATAGAGTCTAATAGAATAAAAACTCTTCTTTTTGCATTTCAACCCTTGTGTCCTCTATGTTTGCACTTTTGGCACCAACTTTTCCCTATGTCGCACATCAGCCCATTTTATCCTTAATTTCATACTTTTGGCCCTTAATTTCGCTTTTGCTTCCAATTTAGTCCCTACAAGATAAAAGACCATAAATAGCCCAAATTAGTAGAATCATACTCAAAATAAATATGCAATTAGCACATAAAAACATGACGTTCTAGAGTATTATCACACGCGGTTCTGTAAAACGATAACTAATATCACCTTTTCATTTTGTGAAATGATAACAAATATCAACTTTAATTTTGTTAAATGATAACAATATTCCTCTAAAAACATAATAATAAAAATCATTGATACAATATAAACGTTCGATACAAGGATAAAACTAATCAATGCAGATGTTTATCAGAATTTGTGCCACATCGGGGTGGTCGACGGTTACGCGCTGGATTCCTTCTTGGTTCAGCCTCCGGGCAGGGTTGTGGTCGTTGGAGTTATGGTCTCGGTAGCTCATCTTCTTCGCCTTCGGTCGATTACGATCCTTGCATTCTCGGTTGCCATTGTGCATCCTTCGATCTAGGAATAGATGGTTGGGAAGATAACCCAGCTTGGTAAAACAAAGATCTCGGAGGTATTTACGTCACAAATGGCGAATGAGCATAACTATGTTGAGTCCCATACACTGATGAGATAACGAGTGGACTCTTCATCGATGCCTAAAACATAGACGGCCTATACGTCGTTGTTGATATCACCGTCATCTGAAAAGTAGATTGCATGGGCGTGTAATACATCAGGGATGGATGTCCAAGAGTCTAACCTAACATAGGACTAGAAACAGAAAAATGTAGTGCAACATATAGTGCTTGTGTGAAGATGATACTGTTAGAATATGCACCAAAATAAGATGGTACATACTGAACGGTGGGTGGTATGGGCATCGGTGCTACGACTGTCGGTTCCGATTCTTGTGTAAGTGCTGATGATGGACCCGTCTCGCCAACCCTTGGATTTAAAAAGGGCCTTCGTGGCTTACTTGTATGGGGATGTCAATGCCTCACCTATTCCTCGTACAAATATGGCTTGCCATGGATCCTAAACCATAGCATGTACTCCGGATTATATGTTAACTCAAGAATGATAATAGGTTCGCGAGTAGATAAGAAATCATACAGATTATTCCACATATTGATATGTTAGGAGTGAAATACCGGCCAATTCTCATTCGGCCACCGCAAGTCGATAGGATACAGATCATCAAGGTCTTGAGGTGCCACGAGAATTAATTTTCAGAATCTGAACAGCTGCAACCACTCTATTGGTCTCGTGTATCTCGACAGTAGCGTACACTACCAATAGGACCTTTACGTGCCAGGCGTTGGGATTAACAAAGAATTCATCGAGGATGACTTCTCGAATTACCGGATCCTCGTATGGTGTCCATTCAAACTATATTAACGTGATAAAAACATTAGTTATATATATACTACTAAATACGAAATCGACTACGTTAAGATTATATAGTTCAAATTTAAAGAAATACTTACCTCAATTTCCTATTATTAGTCTAATAGAAGCCGTATATCTTGAAGCTCAGTAGGTAATCCCACGTGACTCAACACATGGTTCCACCTATTTAAATAACTTCTTAGCAGTAGTAAAATGCAACCACCGATTTTGATTTTTCCTGTTTTCGTCGCCCAACACATCTCCCGATACAATGTCGCCAACACGGCAGACCCCCAACTGAGTTCGCCCGCTCCTCTAAAATCGATGAGTTTCAGCAGCCATCTTAGATGGATGAGATTTTGTGACTTATCCGGCATCAGGATACCCCCAATGATTTGAAGGATGTCTCTTTCCACTTCAGTCGAATCCTCATCTAACCCCGCAAAATATTTTTGTATCCAACCCATTTCGATCCAACCTCTGTAAATTGTCTCCGAAGCCGAACCCAAAAGCTCACCACCTACAGCTCCCCAATCAGCAAAGTAAACAGACCTGATGACTACCAACCCATCCACCGGTAACCCAATTGTAAATGCACGTCCTCTAGAGTGATAGTACACCTGCCACATGGAAGATGAAATGTGTGCGTCTCGGGTCTCCACCTCTCCACCAATGCACTTACAAGTTTCGGGTCCAACTTACACCCCTAGCTTGAAAGGGCCACGTGCCAAAAACTGGCTTCCCTCAAGTATGGTTCGATCAACGGTGATGGGCGACCGGGTAGATTACGAATATGGCATTGTAAAATTTGATCTTCCGCCTATTTACGTAATAAATATACAAAATATTAAGTTAAAATATAACAATGAAATAAAAGAATTAAACAAAATTTAATTTTGTTAAAATTTATTCTTACCATATGCAATTGATTGACAAAAATGTGCTTATCATCAAGACGGATTAGAGACTCGACCATTACTAAATATATAGAACACAAATTATTTTTAATAAAAAGTATTTTAAGAAAATATTAATAAAAAATCTAAAAAAAATCTAATTTAGATAGAAATAGAATTTTAGTAATAAATTTAAGAGAGAATTTGAGAGAATTTTCAGAGTGGTTTAAGAAATTTGAGAGATTTTTGAAAGAAAATTGTGAGAAATTAGTAGGGGATTTTTATAGTTTTTTATTTACCGTTGGGGGGCAACGACTATTTAAAATAGCCATTGGGGGAGGAATACGTCCAGCTGGACACGTTTTTAATTAACGCTTCCTGTAATGGTCTAATTTTCAGTGGTGTCGGAAACAGTGATTTGAGATCACTAAATCTGACAAGTAAGATTGAACAAGATAGTAATTTAATATTTATGAGTCAAGTAAGAATTTAGAAGAATTTGTGAATTGGTGAATTTGGTGAATTAAAAGAATTTATTAGGTCAAATAGGTCAAAAAACGAGGTATCGAGACCTCGAATTTGAAAACCGAGCCATAAATATTTTTAGAAATATTTATGGAGTGTCATTAAGTTAGTATTAAAGTTTGGCTGAGAAATTTAAACGTTTGGGTAGTCAATTAAATAAAAAGGACTAAATTGTAACAAATGCAAAATTTGCTAGAAGGATTAAATAGCTCAAGTGTTAAAAGAAAGAGGATTTAAAGGGCAATTAAGCCTAAAAGTGAATAGGTTGGACGGCAAGGGCAAGAAAATCATCAGAAAAATAAGGGAAATAAGGGCAAAATTGGAAATTTTTCAATTTTATTGGTAGCAATAGTTTGACTTTGAAAATTCACCATAAATTATGGAAATCGAATTAGAGGTTGAATAAGATATGAAATTAAAGCCTATTGAATCTAGTTTCACATAGAAGAAACGGTGTAAGCAAAAGACTTTCATATTAGAAGATATTTGAATTTTTGTGAGACAAGGCAGAGAGATTTCGAGTTCCCCTGTTCTGATATTGAAAAATTATTAAAAATTGTACAAAAATAATTAAGGGTTATAATTTATATACTTAAAATCCATAATGAGTCTAGTTTCAAAATAAATAAACGAGAATATCACCCGAATTCCGTACTATGAGATAATTAATTTTTAGTAAAGAAAGGTTGAAACTGTCAAACAGCAGAACAAGGGTAACTTTGAAGAATAAACTGTACTTTTTGGCTAATCCATAAATTTTGGGAATTTTATGGTAGAAATATATATGAGTCTAGTTTCAAATTATTTTTACGGATCTTAATTTAGAATTCTTTAGCTAAAGATATAAATAATTTAGTGAATATGACTTGAGTGGACAGCTTTAATGTGTATAAAAGTAAATAATGGAATTTATGTGTAATTATTCTGTAAACTTCGGTAACATCTTGTAACCCTGTTTCGGCAATGGATATGAGTTAGGGGTGCTACATTTATTGGTATCAGAGCCAGGTTTAGACGATTCTCGAAACAAATGTGATGTGTAAAATGTCTAGAAATACATGCCATATAAATCTGTGATAGTGTGATGTGAATGATCCGATCTAACTACTAATTTTTGTTATAGATTGTAAAGATGTCTGATAGACCCGAGGGTGTTGGTCAAAAAGAGGAAGTTAATAGTAGAATACAGACTTCTGAGCAGGGAACAAGTAGTAATGTTCCGATTTCTTTGATGAGAGAGGAAGAACTTAAAAATATGATTTACGGCTTAATGAATCAGTGGTATAGTGAAACAATACAAGGAAGAAGTCAAGCACAACAACCTCCTCCTCCCCCTACTGTACCACCAGTTACAACCCCGTTTGCTTCTCATTTAATAGATGAATCTAGCAAAAGAACACCGATTGAGAAACTCAGAAAGTTCAGAGCTGAAAAATTTGAAGGAAGATCGGACGATGATCCAGTTAAAGCAGAGTATTGGTTAAAGAGTTTGGAGAGAGTTTTTAAACAGATGATGTGTTCTCCGGAGGACTATCTGAGGTGTGCGGTTTCATTATTGAAAGAAGAAGCGTATAATTGGTGGGAAACCATTGAGGCAGTGGTACCTGCAGATAAACTTACCTGGGAATTCTTTCAAAATGAGTTTAAAAAGAAGTATGTGGGAAGGAGATATTTAGATGAAAAGAAGAGGGAATTTCTTGATCTTCGACAAGGGAATAAAATAGTGGCCGAATATGAAAGAGAATTTGTGTATCTCAGTAAATATGCTCGGGATGTTGTACCGACAGAGGAAGAAATGTGCATTAGATTCGAAGAAGGGCTTAATGATGAAATCAAAATGATGATTGGAGGCACAGAGATTTGAGAATTTGTGGTTCTGTCTGATCGAGCCCAAAAGATGGAAGAAGTGTATAACAGAAAGATGCAAAGAGAAAGAAGAGGTAAATAAGTATACAAAAGAAGTTTCTCTAGACCAATTTTGACTTTTCCGGCTAAAAAGTTCAGAGATGATTCTAGTCGACCTATTACAATTTCGGAACGATTGAATAAAAGTAAAACAACTCAACGAGATGTCGGAGTAACTAATAAACCAGTAGCTAGTGCTAGTAGTGTGCAAAATATTTTGAGACCTAGATGCAAAAATTATGGTAGATTTCATATTGGTGAATGTTGGGGAAGAACCAGAGCTTGTTATAGATGTGGTGGAACTGATCATTTTATTCGGAACTGTCCTCAATCATTAAAAGAAGATAAAGAACAATGTGAGAAGCAAGCAAATACTCATCAGAAAAGTAAACGTTCTGGTCAAAATAGTGCTGCTGGGACTGCTCGTTCGGGAATGAGAGATACTGCAGCCCGATCAGAAACAAGGGCACCTGCACGTACATATGCTATACGGGCAAGGGAAGAAGCTTCTGCTCCAGATATGATAGCTGGTATATTCTATCTTTTTAATGACACTGTGTATACTTTAATTGATCCTGGATCTACGCATTCATATATTTGCATTGCATTAGTGTCAAAAAAGAAAATGACTGTTGAGTCCACTGACCTTGATGTGCAAGTCACTAATCCACTAGGGCAAAGTGTGTTAGTTAATTTAATATGTCGGAATTGTCCACTGAAAATAAAAGGCTGTGAATTCTCTGCTGATTTAATGTTGTTACCTTTCCGAGAATTTGATGTTATTCTTGGAATGGATTGGTCGATTAAACACGATGATAGTGAATTGTAGAGAAAAATGGGTTGATTTAAAATGTCAGACAGGGGAAATAGTTTCAGCTGAGTTTAGAGATAAAAAGAATAATGTCAGAACTATTTCAGCCTTTACAGCTCGAAAATTGATTCGGAAGGGTAATGAAGAATTTTTAGCTTATATTCTTGATACTCGGGGTTCTGAATTGAAGGTGGAACAATTGCCAATTGTTAATGAGTTTACTGATGTGTTTCCTGAGGAATTACCTAGTTTACCCCCAGATCGTGAGGTTGAATTCGTAATTGATGTAATTCTGGGTACAGCTCCGATATCAATAACACCGTATAGAATGGCACCAGCTGAGTTAAAAGAGTTGAAGACACAATTGCAAGAGTTATTGGATAAAGGGTTCATCAGACCGAGTACATCACCTTGGGGCGCACCTGTCTTATTTGTGAAAAAGAAAGATGGCTCATTGCAATTGTGTATTGATTACAGACAGTTGAACAAGGTAACAATTAAAAATAAATATCCATTACCTCGTATTGATGATTTGTTTGATCAACTGAAAGGTGCTGCAGTGTTCTCAAAGATAGACCTTAGATTTGGGTATTATCAATTGAAGGTTAAAGAGTGTGATGTGCAAAAGCGCTGCCGAACTCGGTATGGTCACTACAATTTACAGTAATGCCTTTTGGTTTAACAAATGCCCCTGCTGAATTTATGGATTTAATGAATCGGATTTTTTAGCCTTATTTGGATAGATTTATGGTGGTATTTATTGATGACATATTGGTCTATTCAAAAATAGAATCCGAACATGCACAGCACTTAAGAATTGTATTACAGACTTTAAGAGAAAAGTAGTTATATGCAAAATTTAGTAAATGTGAGTTTTGGCTTCATGAGGTTGGATTTTTGGGTCATATTGTATCAGCTGAAGGAATTCGTGTGGATCCAAGTAATGTTTCAGCAGTGGTGAATTGGAAAACACCGAATAATGTAACTGAAGTGCGAAGTTTTCTGGGACTAGCAGGGTATTATCGCTGTTTTGTAAAGAATTTTTCCATGATTGCTTCACCAATGACTCGTTTATTACAAAAGAATGTTGAGTTTGTGTGGTCTGATGAATGTCAGCAGAGCTTTGACCAATTAAAGAAAATGTTAATGAAGCTCCAGCTTTGACTCAACCGTAATCGGGTATACCGTATGTTGTGTCTGATGATGCATCTTTAAATGGTTTAGGTTGTGTGTTAATGCAATCGATCGGAAAGGTGGTGGCTTATGCTTCACGATAGTTAAAACCACATGAAAAGAATTACCCTACACATGATCTTGAATTAGCTGCAATTGTTTTTGCTTTAAAAATTTGGAGACGCTATTTATATGGTGAGAAGTGTTATATTTATACGGATCACAAAAGTTTGAAATACTTAATGACTCAAAAGGAACTGAACTTAAGACAGAGACGATGGTTAGAGTTGCTGAAAGATTATGATTTGGTTATTGACTATCATCCAGGGAAAGCTAATGTAGTTGCTGATGCACTTAGTCGAAAGTCATCATTGTTTGCACTTCAGTCAATGAAGGCTCATTTGGCTCTTAATGAAGAAGGTGCTGTATTAGTAGAATTGAAAGTGAAACCCATGTTTCTTCAACAAATTCAAAAACTGCAGGATGAAGACCCGAAATTAGTATTTAAACGACAGATGGTTCGAGATAATTTAGATTCAAAGTTCAGCATTGATGATGAAGGTATGTTGCGTTATCGTAATAGGATCTGTGTTCCAAATAATTCTGATTAAAAGAATAATATTCTTTCTGAAGCACATAATAGTATGTATTCTATTCATCCGGGTAGTACAAAAATGTATGGTGATTTGAAAAAGATATATTGGTGGCCTGGTATGAAAAGAGAAATTTCAGAATTTATTGCAAAATGTCTGATTTGTCAGCAAGTTAAAGTAGAGCATCAAGTGCCAACGGGTTTATTACAACCCATTATGATTCCTGAATGGAAGTGGGAGCATGTTACAATGGATTTTGTGTCAGGATTGCCTATGACTCCAATAAAGAAAGATTCGATATGGGTGATTGTTGATAGATTGACAAAGTCAGCACACTTTATTCCAGTCAGAACAGATTTTTCACTTAAGAAGTTAGTAGAATTGTATGTGTCAGAGATTGTGAGACTACATGGAGTTCCAGTATCTATCATTTTGAAACCGGGATCCGAGGTTTACTTCGATATTTTGGAATAAATTGCAAGAAGCTTTAGGTACCAGATTGAATTTTAGTACAACATTTCATCCTCAAACAGATGGACAATCAGAGCGAGTGATTCAAATTCTAGAAGATATGTTAAGATGTTGTATACTTGAGTTTGGTGACAGTTGGGAAAGGTATTTACCTTTGGATGAGTTTGCTTACAACAATAGCTATCAGTCTAGTATAAAAATAGCACCATTTGAGGCTCTTTATGGTAGGAAATGCAAGACTCCATTGTGTTGGTTTGAATTGAGTGAATCAAAAATAGTTGGGGTTGATTTGATTCGGGAAACCGAAGAGAAAGTCCAGATTATTCGAGACAGTCTAAAAGCTGCTTCAGACCGTCATAAGTCATATGCGGATTTGAAAAGAAGAGACATAGAATATGCAGTGGGTGATCGAGTATTTTTAAAAGTTTCACCGTGGAAGAAGGTGTTACGGTTTGGCAGAAAAGGAAAATTGAGTCCGAGATTTATAGGGCTATATGAAATTGTGGAAAGGGTTGGTCCTGTAGCTTATCGGTTGGCTTTACCTCCGAAACTTGAGAAGATTCACAATGTGTTTCATGTGTCTATGCTAAGACGGTATAGGTCAGATCCTTCACACGTAATTCCTCATACCGAAATTGAGCTTCAACTAGATATGACTTATTCAGAAGAACCAATGAAGATTTTGGCTCGTGAAGTTAAAGAATTGCGGAACAAAAAAAATACCATTGGTTAAAGTATTATGGCATCGACATGGTATGGAGGAGGCAACCTGGGAAACAGAGGAGTCAATGAGATCACAGTATCCAAATCTATTTTCAGGTAACAAATTTCGAGGACGAAATTTTTAAGGGAGAGAGTTGTAACGGCCTAATTTTCAGTAGTGTCGGAAACGGTGATTTGAGATCACTAAATCTGACAAGTAAGATTGAACAAGATAGTAATTTAATATTTATGAGTCAAGTAAGAATTTAGAAGAATTTGTGAATTGGTGAATTTGGTGAATTAAAAGAATTTATTAGGTCAAATAGGTCAAAAAAAGAGGTATCGAGACCTCGAATTCGAAAATCTAGCCATAAATATTTTTAGTATTTATGGAGTGTCATTAAGTTAGCATTAAAGTTTGGCTGAGAAATTTAAACGTTTGGATAGTCAATTAAATAAAAAGGACTAAATTGTAACAAATACAAAATTTGCTAGAAGGATTAAATAGCTCAAGTGTTAAAAGAAAGAGGATTTAAAGGGCAATTAAGCCTAAAAGTGAATAGGTTGGACGGCAAGGGCAAGAAAATCATCAGAAAAATAAGGGAAATAAGGGCAAAATTGGAAAATTTACAATTTTAACATATAAAATAAGGACAAAATTGAAAAATCTAGAGATCTCTTCATATTTTCTCAGCCAAAACGCCATAGGAGGTCTGGAGAAAGCTGGTTTTTCCTATTTTTACATCATATCAAGAATCCAAAGAAGAACGAGGAAAAGAAAAAGTTGCGGAATAGTCCCTAAATTTTAATATCTTCTACAAATCAGCCAGGTAAGTTCATATGGTTGAATTTACATGTTTATTTGTGAATGATTGAATGATATAATGTGTTATTAAATATGAATTTGTTGTGGGATTGTGAAAATTATGATAAAATAAAAGAATAAAGGTGGTAATTCAAATTAGGAAAAAACGCAGGATTGAGTACGTTCGTATCGTGACATGTGATGAATTGATGGAGAAGACCATGGTTGATCCATGGCAAAGTGTGAAACGTAGGTATGGTATCATCCATACTGAGTTGTGAAACGTAGGTATGGAATCATCCATACTGAGTTGTGAAACATAGGTATGGTATTAACCATACTGAGTTAAGAAACGTAGGTATGGTATTTCCCATACCGAGTTGTGAAATGTAGGTATGGTATTTCAATGAGGAAAACCATACTGAGTTGTGAAACGTGGCATTGAGCAACGACGTACTCAAATTCGTAAGACGTTTCCTAATTTGATAATAAGCAATACAGGAAGAGTGAACCAAATGAAAGAGATTTAGTAGTTGTTAATGTTGAGCTCAACTATGTGAAGTATTATAACAGTGGTTGTGAATGGCAGGGAACTTTAGTAAATGTTTTGTTATTGTTTGGAAATATTATGTTTGGTAAGCATTACTTTTAAACCTATGAACTTACTAAGCTTCAATAAGCTTACTTGTGTGTGTTTGATATTTTTATGTAGATTGAATTTAAGGGAAGTTGGTAGATAGGATCATCACAACAAAGCTCACTATCCATATCAATTCCGATAGCTTTTGTTTTATGTTTAAAGATTTATATGGCATGTATAGAATTTAAATGAAATGAAGTAAAGATGTTATAATATAGTTAATAATATTTTGTACTAAAACAGTTTTTGATTGGTAGCAGTAGTTCGACTTTGAAAATTCACCATAAATTATGGAAATCAAATTAGAGGTTGAATAAGATATTAAATTAAATCCTATTTAATCTAGTTTCACATAGAAGAAACGGTGTAAGCAAAAGACTTTCATATTAGGAGATATTTGAATTTTTGTGAGACAAGGTCAGAGAGATTTCGAGTTCTCCTGTTCTGAATTTGGAAAATTATTAAAAATTGTACAAAAATAATTAAGGGTTATAATTTATATACTTAAAATCCATAATGAGTCTAGTTTCAAAATAAATAAACAAGAACATCACCCGAATTCTGTACTATGAGATAATTAATTTTTAGTAAAGAAAGGTTGAAACTGTCAAACAGCAGAACAGGGGTAACTTTGAAGAATAAAATGTACTTTTTGACTAATCCATAAATTCTGGAAATTTTATGGTAGAAATATATATGAGTCTAGTTTCAAATTATTTTTACGGATCTTAATTTAGAATTCTGTAGGTAAAGATATAAATAATTTAGTGAATATGACTCGAGTGGACAGCTTTAATGTGTATAAAAGTAAATAATGGAATTTATGTGTAATTATTATGTAAACTTCGGTAACATCTTGTAACCCTGTTCCGGCGACGGATATGAGTTAGGGGTGCTACACTTCCAGTTGGACGCGTTTTACTAGTGACACATAAAAAGCGTTTCCAGCTGGAAGCGTTTTTCGGGGTTTCCACTGAAAATGCTTCCAGTTGGAAGCATTTTACCTAAATCGACCCATTCCCGTAGATATTCAAAAATTCGGCCTATTTCCATAATTAAAAAAAAAACAACAGTTATTGGTATTTTAGTCGAAAAAGTATCCGTTCAAAATGTTTTTTATTGTTTTAATAATCAATAAAAAGGATAAACCGAAACAAATATACTAGCACATAAGTGTATCATCGGAAGAACCAAAGTAAATATAACAACACGTATATACTCACCTCGTTACAAAATCATGCAATTTAACATGAATATGCAATAATTAGATTGATCTCGAGTCATAGAGATACAAACCGAAAGCTCGCGTCACTCGTCATCGACTCTCACCTTTACTTTCCTTCTCGATGATCTTACGTCGTCTTTAGCTACGAATAATAATTCAAAAATAACACAGTATCAAATTCCATATCAATTCACATTCAAATTTAAATTCATACATATTTTTCAATTTCTTCAATTTAGCCCCTAATGTCGGGACAAACATAACTTTCGATTTAGAGCTTCGGATTGAAATTTGATTTCACATATATTTATTAGGGACCCTATTCCTACCAAAATTTAATGACATTTTTTTATATTATTCAATGTAATCCCTAATTTATGAAATCAACGATTAAGCTTTACAATTTAGTCTTTTTCTTAAACTAAGCTTATTTTCTATCAAATTCACACCTAATTCTTTAAGAAATCAACAATGGTAACTTTTTAAAACTTTAAAACTTTCAAAAATTGGTACATGAGCTAGCTAAATCAAGCTCCCATAGCCTCAAATCTATAAAAATTACAAGAAAATAACTTGATTTCACTTACCAAATTAATGGTCGAATGCTTGAACCCTAAACTTTATTCTTTTCTTTTTATCTTTGCTTTTCATGGCTTGGCGAAAAAAAAAGATGGTAACATCTTCCACTAAGCTTTGGCTTTTATATTTTGATTAGTCTATTAATTAATCTTAATTAGCTTAATTAATCAAATTTAATTAACTTCAATCATGTTTAAGCTAAATTAATGACATTCAGCATCATCATCCACTATTAACTATTTAAAAGTAGTTTATTAACCATTTAGGTCCTTTGGGTGATTGCTACTTAAGTCCCTAAGCATTTTCCTAATTAAAAATCTATAGTGATCAAACTTTTACAATTTAGTCTTTATGCCTTAATTAACCACAATTTCAGCCAAACTGACTAACCAAATTCCAATTTATTTATATGCTAACTCTATTAATATCCTTATTTAATATTTATAGACTCGATTTACGAAATAGGGTTATAAAACCACGTTTTTTAACGCCACTAGAAACTGGGTCATTACACTTGTATGTTTAAGGTAGATGTACCTCAGATGGTTATTCTTTTGAAAACTTGATTATTTTTTTTGTTCATAATCTAGAATATTTGGGACTTTTGAGTAAGATTTTGCATTTGAAAGATTATGCTTAAAATGATAGTTATGATATCTTTGGTTTACTCAAGTTAGGTTTTGGTTTTGAATTGACTTGGCATGCTCATGAGATACATTTAAGTTTAAAAGAGTTTTGTTAATGAATTCAAATGATTTAGAACCTAATGATATAACTTGATGATGTTTGGGATGGAAGTGTTTTTAAACAAATTTTAAAGCCACACCTCCAAAACTTGTATTTTTTGTCCCAGTACCTTGTTTTATGTTTTGGGCATGTCCAAACACTTAGGAAATTATCTATCTCACACCCGAAATTTTGATACAAACTTGGTCATATTGTAACAACCTGTTTTCAGTTATATCAGAAACAGTGGTTTCGGGACCACAATTTCGACGAGTAAATTATTATTTTATTATTTATTTAATGTCTACGGGAATATATATTAAGGTCGTTTTAAAATTTTGTTAAGAAATTTTGATGTTTAAGTAGTTAATTAAGTAAAAAGGACTAAATCGTAAATGGTGTAGAAGTTGAGTTCTATTAGTTTAAGGGGTCTAATGGCTATGAAATCTTAAAATAAAGGACTTGAATGGTAAATAAGCCATTTAAGGTGTTAGTGGATGTGCATGGATAAGGTTTTGTTGAAATTTTAATAGTTTTTAAATGTTAAAATGGTAATTAAGTAATTAAAAGAAAAATTAAATAAAGAAAGATGAAACAAAGTTATCATCTTTCTCATTTTCACTTGTCTTGGTCGAATTTCACCATTGAAGAGGGGGAAATCTTCGATTTTGTTTTCTTCTTGCATGGTATGCATTCAAGCCCCGTTTTTAATGAGTTTTATGTTTTTGAGTTCGTTTTAGCTTAATCTAGCTAGCCTAAGGGTTAATTTGTAAAATTGTTAAAGGTTGAAGAACTTACCATGAATTATTTTGAATGAGTTTTGATGTTAGTTGATAGATTATGAATCTTTGTGGAAAAATAAACAAGTTTTGTTAAGTTATTTTTGATGAATTTTGGAATTAGGGATTAAATTGTTAAAGGTGTAAATTTATAGGATTTATTATGAAATTATGGTAATATGGGTTGTATCAAGGTCCCTTTCATCTATGGTTAACATGGATTTAAATTAAAATGGTTAGATTTTAAATTATAAGCTTAAGGACTAAATTGTGAAATTAAAATGTTAGGGGTAAATTGGTAATTTTTCATAAATATGAAATATGGATTAAATTGAATATTATAAGTATTTAATTGATTGAAAATATCTATTTAGATCAAGATAAACCACGTTTGGACTTAGATCGAGGAAAAGCTAAAGCTTCGGATTAGTTCGACTATATTACTATGCCCCTAATTATCGAGGTAAGTTCGTATGAACTGTAATAATTTTAATGTTAGTTAAATTTTAATATTTTTATGTTATTGAGATATAAATGAATTGGATTGTAAATGTATCAATGCTATGAGGAATTGACGGATAATGAATCTCGGTTGAACCTTCGGAATTCTTAG
This sequence comes from Gossypium sturtianum, assembly GCA_025698515.1. Lineage (NCBI taxonomy): Eukaryota > Viridiplantae > Streptophyta > Magnoliopsida > Malvales > Malvaceae > Gossypium > Gossypium sturtianum. Next base: position 128,951,538 of record CM046949.1, on the reverse strand, counting down.
GATACAAATGACATGTCATAAGGGATTTCATGTTTCGGGTGTTGGTCTTGAATGTCCTACTGATGGATGAGGTTTTGCATTTGTTGGGGATTCTCCACAGCTCATGTGAGCAGCATCGTATAGCTTACATTCTGACCCACAGCTCGTGTGAGCAGGCCCATTTCACAGCTCGTGTGAGCATTGATGTAAAGGAAAGGTTATGGTTATATGTAAAGGCACACTTCATGTGAGCTTTCCCGAGTATCCGATGTAATTCTAGATGGTTCAACGGGTAAGAAAAGGAAAAAAGAAATGGTAAGTATGCAAATGCAATGAATCATGACATTATGGTAACATTAATGATGTAAAATGTTATGTTTATACATGGTAAACCACATATCTTATGGTTGATTTCATATATATCATGAACAAGTATACTAACTTATGAGTTTGATGATGTTATATAGGCTAATACAAAGCTTATGGCATTGGTTTTTGTTTATACTTATCCTATGAATTGTATTATAGAAATGGTAAGTTATGTTTAAGGTTTATACGAGCTTACTAAGAAGTCGTTACTTACGTAGTTTCTTTACTTTTTTCTATAGATTATTGGAAGCTCGATCGGTTTGGAAACTCATCGGAGATCTATCACACTATCCAGAAGTCTTTTCGTAATTTTTTTATATTTTGGCCAAGGTTAATAATGGCATGTATAGGATGTTTTATAATGGTGCTTTGTTATGTTTATGTCTTGAAGATTATGTTTGGTTGGTGCACTTTAATGTTTACCAAACTTTGTCATTTTTGGTCACTTGCTAATGCTTGTAAATAAGGATCTTTATGGTATGTTTATAATGGTTTGATAATGGTCATTTGTGGTATGTTTTGGTAAGTAATTGAACTAAGTTATAATGCTTGAAATAAGGTAATGTTGACTAGTTTTGGTATGGAATGTTTTGGTATAATTGTGTTGCCTTTGAATGGCATATTGGTTAGGTGATTTAGGATATTTGAAGTGGCATGTTTATGCATGTTTGAATGGTGTTTGAAACCCTTGAATGTGTGCTTAAATAGTTTGAATGATTATGCATGAATTAGGTATGAAATGGTTTGATTTTAGGTAAAATTTGGGTTCATATGGGCTGTCACACGGTCGTGTGAGACACACGGCCTAGCGACATGGCCGTGTGTCATCTGAGAATTTCTTAGGGTTCAAGCCAGTGAGTTTCACGGCCTAGTGCACGGCTTGACACACAAGCGTGTGGGGCAACTCAGAGAGTTACACAGCCTGGCACACGGACGTGTGACACGGTCGTGTGACCCTACTCAGTGAGTTACACGGGTGAGGACATGGGTTGGGAAACGGCCTTGTGTCCCTGGTTTGAAAGTTACACGGCCTGGGGTGATTTCACACGACCGTGTGACCCCTGTTTTTCAATTTTTGCATATTTTTTCTTAAACTTTTTGTTTTGCTTCAAATTAGTCCCGATTTGCTACTATGATATTTTTAGGACCTCGAAGGCTCGATTTAGGGACAAAGTGCATGTGTTTGGGTGGATTATGACGTGTTTAATTTATTTCAATATTATGATGTTAAATGTTTCCGATTGTACGGTAATGCTCTGTAACCCTAATTCGGCGACGGAGACGGGTTAAGGGTGTTACACATATTGGATCGACGATCCTGAGTTTTTATATGTTTTAATTAGATCCTATGATATCCTATTTGTACCGAATTGTATAATTTGGGGGATGAATTGGGCATTAATGATGATTGTTAATTTTCTGATAGGCCTATTGGGAAATAATGGCTTGTTTCTAATATTTTATCTTAATTTGGGTTAATACTTGCATAGAAATGGTTGAAGGGTCAGTAAGAGAGTGGATATTTGGTTAGAGGATACTGAGAATGTATAGGCATGCTATTTGGCTTTGTGGATGTTCGGTTGGACTGTACGGGGATATATGCGCACAAGTATGTGATGACCCTACAAGGATTCTTCTCAAGAATGAGCCTCTACGGAGTCTAAGGTTATAAGCCTCATGTTTGTATGCAAGTCCCGCGACCATGGCATATTCAAGTTATGACAGTCTGCAAGACTTGTCCCCATGTTTCAAGTTATTCCAATCTGTTCAGTATGTCCTTAAGTTTCCATGCTAAGGCTATACGCAACCCTCTGCAATATAAGAGTCCATATGTGAAACATCCCAAACCCGGCCCACGAGCTTTGACCAGATTTGGTATGTTCCTCAAGTAAACCGGTTCAAAGTTCTTTTGTTACTTAGGGAAAACTTGTGTGATTTAAAAAAAAATATTGTTTGGGTTGGGCTTATGATGAAAACGAATTCGATTTTTTATATTGGAAACCCTTTTTAATTTTAAAAGATAAATATATAGAGTATATTAAATGAAAATTTCTTAATCTTTAACTTAATAAAGTTGCAAACATAAAAAAAAAAAAGAAAATAGTTCAACAGTGGCCTTATGGCCTTATTACAACAAATAAATCCATATAATTCAGAGTACTTAAATGGAATAGAAATGTCCATTAAAAAAAACAAAAACTTCAAGCTGAGCATGGCCACCACAAGTTACGCCAGTCCGGTCCATCACCGATCATCACCGAAAAATATTCCCCAACAGGGTGAGTCAAACAGACTCAATGTGTACACAAACACTAAATCAAAATAGAATCAGGCATACAAATGTTACGTATTCATATCATAGCATACAAATTATGATGCATTCCCCAAACCCAAACCTAATTGTCCATCCGCTACACACCCCCGTACCAACCATGCACACCGTGGGGACTACTAAGTCGACCCTCCTTCCGCTACACTCCAAATTGCGGTCTTAGGTCACTTTGCATTCGTGGTCTTAGGTCACCACGTTCGGCCATCGTGGTCTTAGGTCACCACTTTCAGACATCGTGGTCTTAGGTCACCACTTTCAGATATCACGGTCTTAGGTCACCGTGTTCGTGGTCTTAAGTCACCACATTCACTTCCCCTTTCAAACAAACCCATATGCCCCATATAATAATATGCATAAATATGCCAGAGTTCACATTCTTATTCTTACTCTTATGTTACAATTAACATAGCTCATAATCCTAGTAGGAGTAGGAAACGTACCTGAGTACTTTGTACCATAACATGGTACCTTAGCCACTTTCATATTCTTAATACCACATATTTTAAAAAAACATGCCATGACACATATTGAGAAAGAGTGTGGGGTACACACCTGATTCGCTTAATGCTTTCCTGAGAACCCGAAACCCGATCTAACACTTTAGATCTCAATTCCTACATTTGGTCAATCACTTTGATGTTTAACAAAGGTCTATTCGGCTATGAGATTAAATCCCGAAGGATCTTAGTGACAAAAATCTTACCTTGTTGCCGATTTATTTCTTAAACAAATCTCGAAACTTGTAGTGTTTCCTCTTTATAATCGGCTAGCCACTAGATCCATTAGCTTGATTAGTTTCGGTTTGAACAGATAAGAAACAAGTCTAAATACTGAAATAGGCCCATGGCCGAATGTACTTACCTTCCAAATCTTTGAATCCCGAAACTCCACTCAGCTATGGAGACGTTGAAATCCCTATACACATATGTTAGATCCGATTCTAATCACTTAAACATGATCCATGGCTTTTGGCCGAATACATGACTCTCATCAGTAAATCTTTGAAATCCCGAATCTCTCCTCTATTGAAGAAATCGACAGCACCTAACTTTGTCAACACAAAGGTTCGGCCTTGAGACTTGGAGAATAGTCGGCTATGGTCACCAACACAGGGGATTCGGCTTTAATAAGGAAAAGAAAAGAGAGGGTGTTGAGGCTCAAAGATTCGGCAATGGTGGATTAAAGAAAAGTAGATTTCGGCTTGTCAAAATAAAAGAGAAAAGAGAATATTGCTTAGGAATTCGGCAGAGAGTAGGAGAGAAAAGAGTGAATGAAGAATGGCCTTACTCTTCCTTTCTTAGCCAAAATTACTAGGCTAGTGTCCCCTACTTGGCCACCACTCTTCATATGTGATAATTTTATCTTTTAATTATCACCTAAGAGAAAATAAAAGATAATTCAACACTTATCCTTATTTCCTTCTTATTTCTTTATTTAAAATTAATCCTCATTTATCCATCTTTTAGCCGAATTTTAAAGAGGATAAAACTCTCTTTTAAAAGCCTTGTGCCGTCCACTCTCTGCTTCTAGAAGCAAAAATAAAATTTCTTTATTTGCTTCCCATGTGACTCGAACATTGGCCCAATTCCTTTGCATGTGGCGCCATTTCCAGAGGCCTTAAGTGACATCTTGAGCCACTTTTCCAAGCTGTTTGTGTGTCAAATTTCACATACTTTTTCTCTTAAGGCCACCTTGCCTTAATTTTCTCTTTTAAACTTTAAAACTCGACATTTCTAAGTCATTTCTAAGTTTCCAAAATTTTCGCTCGGCTCTGTAAAGTTGACATTTTCTTACATTTCCAAGTTTCAGAAATGTGCACTTTCCTATTTTGAATCATTTCCAAATCATTTCCATCCATTTCAAGTTTCCAAAAATGTTCACTTTCCATTTTTTTAACTTAACATTTCCATACATTTTCAGTTTCCAAAATTGTTCAAAATTTATTCTTAGGACATAAAACATGTTACTTGCACAAGTAAACCGAAAATGCATAGGCCCCTTTCAGGATGTTACAATTCTACCCCCTTAAAATAATTTCGTCCTCGAAATTTTCTAACTAAAATAATTGAGGGTATTGTTGTCGCATTGCCTCTTCTCGGTTCCCACGAAGCTTCTTCCGATCCATGATTGCGCCATAACACCTTGACTAGAGGAACCGACTTCCTCCGTAGCACTTTCACATCACGCCCAATATCCGAATCAGCTCTTCCTCGTAGGATAAGTCCGGCATTAGCTCTACTTCTTTCGGACGGGTACCACATGAGACGGATCCGATCGGTAACGACGTAGCATGGATACATGGAATACGTCGTGCATCTGCCGCAACTCGTGGCAACTCCAATTGGTATGCCATCGCTCCAACTCGCTTCGCACTCGATAGGGCCCTATAAACCTTGGGCTTAACTTCCCTTGCGACCGAACCTCATTACCTTTTTCCAAGGTGAGACTTTCAGAAACACTTGATCTCCCACTTCAAACTCTATTTCCTTCCGTTTAAGGTCTGCGTACGACTTCTGCCTATCAGAGGCTTCTTTTAACCGTGCCCTGATTATCTCAACCTTCTCTTGAGCCGCCACTAACTCTGGACCCAAAACTCGGCGTTCTCCTAACTCGGTCCAACAAGTAGGAGTTCTACACTTCCGACCATACAATGCTTCATATGGTGCCATCCGAATGCTAGCTTTGATATTTGTTGTTGTAGGCGAACTAAGCTAAAGGCAAATAGTCTTCCCAACTTCCTCGGAAATCCATCACCTGACCTCTCAACATATCCTCCAACACTTGTATAACTCGTTGCATCGCCTGATCGATTGTGGATGAAAAGTCGTAGTGAAGTCCAACTTAGTGCCTAAAGCTTGATGAAGTGCCCTCGTAACCGAGACATAAACCTTGGGTCTCGTCGGAGATGATCGATCATTGGTACACCATGTAACCTCACAATTTCCGCCACATATAACTTAGCGACCAGAAGAGAATAGTCAACTCTTACGGGATGAAGTGCGCGGACTTAGTCAAACGGTCCACTATCACCCATACCGAGTCCTTCTTAGTAGGCGTAAGGGAAGCCCACTAACGAAATCCATGGTAATTCTCTCCCACTTCCATTGCGGAATCTCGATTTGTTGAAGCAATCCGATGGAACTTGGTGTTCAGCCTTAACTTGTCGACACGTCAAACATTTCCCCACAAATTCAGTCACTTCTTGCTTAAGATCGGACCACCAAAATTGTTCTCTTAGATCTGCAGACAGCTTAATGCCTCGGGATGCATAGCATAAGGGCTACTATGCGCCTCGAGAAGAATCCTTTGTCTTAACTCCTTGTCCTTGGCATCTGGACTTTTTCTTTGTAACACAATACTCATTCATCATTAACGCCATAATCCTTTAATTCCCCGTTCTGCACTTGCTGTAACTTAGCACTTAGATCCTTATCAACCATCTGTCCATCTTTCACCTCCTTCAGCCATGTGGGCTTGACTTGCAACTCTGCCAATAGGCTTCCATCATCGTACAAACTTAAGTGAGCGAACATAGCCCTTAGATCCGACACAACCTTTCGACTTAGGGCATCCGCTACCACATTCGCCTTGCCCGGATAATATTCTATCGAACAGTCGTAGTCCTTCAACAACTCCACCCACCTTTGTTGCCTCAAGTTCAACTCCTTCTGAGTCAACAGATACTTAAGGCTCTTGTGGTCTGTGTAGATCACTGACCTTTCTCTATAGAGGTAGTGCCTCCAAACCTTAAGGGCGAAAACCACTGCTGCCAGTTCCAAGTCATGAGTTGGGTAGTTAACCTCATGAGGCCTTAGCTGCCGAGACGCATAAGCAACTACTTTTCCTTCTTGCATTAGCACACATCCTAATCCCGTATGCGAAGCGTCACAATACACCATAAAATCCTTCCCAGCCTCCGGCTGAATTAACACTGGAGCCACCGTCAACACCTTCTTAAGCTTTTCAAAGCTCTTCTGTTGCTTATCCGTCCATTCAAAAGGTACTTCCTTCCTTAGTAACTTTGTCAAAGGCGCGGCTATTGACGAGAATCCTTCTACGAACCTTCTGTAATAGCCTGCCAAACCTAAGAAACTTCGAATCTCAGCTACGGACCTAGGTGGTTCCCAATCCAACACTGCTTCGATCTTCCTAGGATCCACTCTTATACCTTCTGCGGATACCACATGTCCTAAGAATGCCACCTCCTTGAGCCAAAATTCACGCTTACTGAATTTGGCATAGAGCTTCTTTTCCCTTAACACTTGCAGCACAACTCGGAGATGCTCATCATGCTCCTCTTCAGACTTAGAGTACACCAAGATATCGTCGATGAACACAACGACGAACCTATCCAAGTAGGGTTGAAAAACTCGGTTCATCATATCCATGAACGCGGCTGGAGCGTTTGTCAATCCAAACGGCATCACCACAAACTCAAAATGGCCGTATATTGTCCTAAAAGCGGTCTTATGGATATCTGCCTCCTTCACTTTCAACTGGTGATATCCCGACCTTAAGTCTATCTTTGAGAATACTGCGGCCCCCTTCAGCTGATCGAACAAGTCATCGATCCTTGGCAAAGGATACTTGTTCTTGATGGCCAGCTTATTCAACTGACGGTAATCTATGCACATACGCATAGTTCCGTCCTTCTTCTTTACAAATAGAACTGGTGCTCCCCATGGAGACACACTGGGTCGTATGAACCCACGATCCAACAACTCTTGGATTTGAGCCTTGAGCTCAACTAACTCCTTTGGCGCCATTCGGTATGGAGCGATTGACACAGAGCTGCTCCCGGTAGTAAGTCTATTCCAAACTCCACCTCCCTATCTCTGGGGTATTCACAGTAATTCCTCCGGAAATACATCTTCAAAGTCTTTCACCGTTCTAACTCCACCGACACCTTCTTCCTTTCCACCTAACGTATTTACGAAGGCTAAGAATGCCTTGCACCCTTTCTTAACCATTTTCTCGACCTTCAACGCGAAACTACGTTGGGACGGTAGTTTATTCTCTCTCCGATCATTACTACTACTTCATCCTCCGGGTCCTTAGTTCCATTCGTTTAGCCGCACAATCCAACACGGCTCGGTGCTCTACTAGCCAGTCCATTCCAAGTATAAGTTCAAACTCCCCGAAAGGTAGTTCCATTAAGTCAGCCCGAAAGTTCACTCCCTGAATCTCTAGGGTACATTCCGAAAGATCTTATCCACCACTCTGATTAGGCCTAATGGGCTTACTATAGTCATCTGCCTATCAGAAGGTTCAGAGTCTAGGCCTAGTGTTTCCACTACACTACATGCAACATAGGAATGGGTTGAGCCCACATCAATTAGAGAAAAATAGGGCTTGTCAAAAATAAAGAACGTCTGGGGTTATAACGCTCGCGCGTCTCCATCTTCCTCCGTGAACCGCATAAACCAAACTGGTTGCCTTGCCTCAAGATTAGCAGCACCTGCGCCTTGTGTTCCACGGCCTCTGCGGCACCATTACCTGCATTACTCGAACCACGACCTCATTGAGGCTGCGGTCCTCCTCTACCAGTCTGACCAACATTCTATGTTATTGGTCAGCTTTCATCTGATTGCTTAGGACAATCCTTGATCATATGGTCCTTGGACCCACATCTAAAACATCCTCCTGTTTTCTTCCAGCACTCTCCTAAGTGCTTCTTTCCACACACATCACAAGGTCGATACCGCCCTTCTGAACCAACTTGCTTACCTCGCGGCCCATCAACTCTAGGCCTCTTATGAACCTTTCCAGACGTTCCAAAACCTCTTTTGGGCCTATTCCTATCCATAGCCTGCTTTGTAAAATCCTTGATTCCCTCAGCCACCTTGGCCTTTTCTACCAAAGCAGAAAATTCCCGCTCCTGATGCGGTGCTATCAACAATATTAGATCGTCCCTTAGTCCGTCCTCAAAACGGACACAGCGCTCATGCTCAGTTGCCACTACTCCTCGGGCATACCGGCTCAACCTCAGGAATTCAGCCTCATATTCCGCCACGGACTTGTTCCCTTAAACCAGCCCCAGAAATGCCTTCCTTTGCTCATCAGTATACCTGGTTCTAACATACTTCTTTTGATATGCTTCCTTAACATAGTCCCAGGTCAGATCCTCTGCTGTGGCACCATCCCGAACAGTTAACCACCATTGATACGCTTCATCGCGTAACAATGCCACCATTCCTTTTAACTTCTCCTCAGGGGTCAAGTCAAGCTCATCTATGATGCGCTCTGTTGCTTCCAACCAGTACTCAGCTGAACTGGGTGCCACACCCGATACTCCACGAAACATTTCGGCTCCATTAGCTCTCAGAGCCGCCAGTACGCACTTACGGGTTCCCGAATTTCCTCCCGCACCGACCATCAACTCCAAAACTCGCACACCTGCGACACAAGATCATCCCCGTGCGAGCTTTGCTTTGCTCAACACCAACACCGGAGGCGGTGGTGGCGGTGGTATCTCATTGTCGGACTTGACCCGATCTAACGGGTTACGACACGATCATCCTTCCTCTACCTCATCCACGGCGACCACGTCCTCTAGAGCTCATTTCTAACGTCAGAATCTGATTAAGAAGTTTTATGAGTTAGTGCTTTTGTTTCACTTGATTACCCGCGAAGAAATTTTATGAAAAGAGTTTTAGGAGTGGTTCTTTCGTATGCACACAGTCTTTCCATTCATTCATCCATACATCCATCAAACAATCATGAACTCTCGTTCATTTAGAGAAAGGTTGTAGTTTTCATTGTTATTTTTTTTCTTCCACTACCCAGGGGTATTTTCGTGATTCTGTCCTACAGGGGTATTTTCGTAATTTTTTTTCCAAGCTGGGGTAAATTTGTAAAATCTTATAAATCAGGGATATTTCAAAGTTTGCAAAACTTTGAGGGTTCTTTTTGAGAATTGTACTTTTCAAAACGGTGATGTTGTAAAAATTTTGGAAATCAGGGTCATTTTGGTAATTTTATAAGTTAGGGGCAATTTTGAAATTTCCAAAATTCAAGGTATTTTTGATAATTTGCAAATTAGGGTTTTTAAACATTTATAAAATAATAAAATTTTGGCAAAACTGTTGGGTAGTTGGTCATTTTATAAACCAAGGGTATTTTGGTAATTTTACCACTAAGGGCATTTTTGTATAAATCAGAAATCTTTCGAAAAATTTTTTAAAGATGGTTTTCATGAATTTAGAAGAAAGTTTTAAGAGTTCTAAAACTAGGGTTTTGTTGTTTTTATAAAAACACGGCTAATTCCCTTTCGGGTTTTAGTTATTGTGTTTAGCCTATGACCGAGTCCTCTTGGTCAGGGTGAACCAAAGCTACGCACCAGGCAGGATTCGAGTGGAGAGGAGGTGAGTCACGCGGACTGCTTAAATACCAAGCTCCCACCGAAACCATTCCTAGACATGCGCACAGAGGTTGCCACACCTACTGAGTCTTCTTGGTTAGGGTGAACCGAAGCTACGCACCAGGTAGGATTCCAGCGAAGAGGAGGTGAGTCACTAGGACTGCTTAAATACCAGGCTCTTAGGATCCAATCCTAGACATGCGCACAGGGGTTACCACACCCTAACTTAGTGACTTAGCCATGGGTTTGTTTAACGTTCCTTAAGTCTTATGTGTTTGTGTTTGAGTAGACTAGTCCTAGGGTTCAAGTTCCTATCATGCTATTCTACGTTCCATTCCTTTTCTACCCTCCTAATATTCATTACACATAATCACACAAATAGTTAGGGGTACTTACTGGTGGATCATGGTCGGAGACTTTAGGTGCCATGCCGTAAAAACTGCTTGTTTCATAAAATATTTTCAAAAAAACTCATTTGGGCTCGCTTTGAAAATGTTTTGGGCCTTGGCCCACAGGCCGAGAGTTTTAAAACTGGGCTCTGATACCAAATTGAAACACCCCAAACCCGGCCCACGAGCTTTGACCAGATTTGGTATGTTCCTCAAGTAAACCGGTTCAAAGTTCTTTTGTTACTTAGGGAAAACTTGTGTGATTTAAAAAAATATTGTTTGGGTTGGGCTTATGATGAAAACGCAATTCGATTTTTATATTGGAAACCCTTTTTAATTTTAAAAGATAAATATATAGAGTATATTAAATGAAAATTTCTTAATCTTTAACTTAATAAAGTTGCAAACATAAAAAAAAAAAGAAAATAGTTCAACTTGATGGCCTTATGGCCTTATTACAACAAATAAATCCATATAATTGAGTACTTAAATGGAATAGAAATGTCCATTAAAAACAAAAACTTCAAAGTGAGCATGGCCACCACAAGTTCGTCGTCCCGGTCCATCACCGATCATCACCTAAAAATATTCCCCAACACAGGGGTGAGTCAAAGCAGACTCAATGTGTACACAAACACTAAATCAAAATAGAATCGGGCATACAAATGTTACGCATTCATATCATAGCATACAAATTATGATGCATTCCCAAACCCAAACCTAATTGTCCATCCGCTACACACCCCCGTACCAACCATGCATACCGTGGGGACTACTAAGTCGACCCTCCTTCCGCTACACTCTAAATTGCGGTCTTAGGTCACCGCATTCGTAGTCTTAGGTCACCATGTTCAGTTTACTGTGGTCTTAGGTCACCACTTTCAGATATCACGGTCTTAGGTCACCATGTTCGTGGTCTTAAGTCACCACATTCACTTCCCCTTTCAAACAAACCCTTATGCCCCATATAATAATATGCATAAATATGCTAGAGTTCACATTCTTATTCTTACTCTTATGTTACAATTAACATAGCTCATAATCCTAGTAGGAGTAGGAAACGTACCTGAGTACTTTGTACCATAACATGGTACCTTAGCCACTTTCATATTCTTAGTACCACATATTTTAAAAAAACATGCCATGACACATATTCAGAAAGAGTGTGGGGTACACACCTGATTCGCTTAATGCTTTCCTGAGAACCCGAAACCCGATCTAACACTTTAGATCTCAATTCCTACATTTGGTCAATCACTTTGATGTTTAACAAAGGTCTATTCGGCTATGAGATTAAATCCCGAAGGATCTTAGTGACAAAAATCTTACCTTGTTGCCGATTTATTTCTTAAACAAATCTCGAAACTTGTAGTGTTTCCTCTTTATAATCGGCTAGCCACTAGATCCATTAGCTTGATTAGTTTCGGTTTGAACAGATAAGAAACAAGTCTAAATACTGAAATAGGCCCATGGCCGAATGTACTTACCTTCCAAATCTTTGAATCCCGAAACTCCACTCAGCTATGGAGACGTTGAAATCCCTATACACATATGTTAGATCCGATTCTAATCACTTAAACATGATCCATGGCTTTTGGCCGAATACATGACTTACCGTAAATCTTTGAAATCCCGAATCTCTCCTCTATTGAATAAATCGACAGCACCTAACTTTGTCAACACAAAGGTTCAGCCTTGAGACTTGGAGAATAGTCGGCTATGGTCACCAACACAGGGGATTCGGCTTTAATAAGGAAAAGAAAAGAGAGGGTGTTGAGGCTCAAAGATTCGGCAATGGTGGATTAAAGAAAAAGTAGATTTCAGCTTGTCAAAATAAAAAGAGAAAAGAGAATATTGCTTAGGAATTCGCAGAGAGTAAGAGAGAAAAGAGTGAATGAAGAATGGCCTTACTCTTCCTTTCTTAGCCGAAATTACTAGGCTAGTGTCCCCTACTTGGCCACCACTCTTCATATGTGATAATTTTATCTTTTAATTATCACCTAAGAGAAAATAAAAGATAATTCAACACTTATCCTTATTTCCCTTCTTATTTCTTTATTTAAAATTAATCCCTCATTTATCCATCTTTTAGCCGAATTTTAAAGAGGATAAAACTCCTCTTTTTAAAAGCCTTGTGCCGTCCACCTCTCTGCTTCTAGAAGCAAAAATAAAATTTCTTTATTTGCTTCCCATGTGACTCGAACCTTGGCCCAATTCCTTTGCATGTGGCACCATTTCCAGAGGCCTTAAGTGACATCTTCAGGCCACTTTTCCAAGCCTGTTTGTGTGTCAAATTTCACATACTTTTTCTCTTAAGGCCACCTTGCCTTAATTTCCTCTTTTAAACTTTAAAACTCGAAATTTCTAAGTCATTTCTAAGTTTCCAAAAATTTTCGTTCGGCTCTGTAAACTTGACATTTTCTTACATTTCCAAGTTTCCAGAAATGTGTACTTTCCTATTTTGAATCATTTCCAAATCATTTCCATCCATTTCCAAGTTTCCAAAAATGTTCACTTTCCATTTTTTTTAACTTAACATTTCCATACATTTTCAGGTTTCTAAAATTGTTCAAAATTTATTCTTAGTACATAAAACATGTTACTTCGTACAAGTAAACCGAAAATGCATAGGCCCTTTCCAGGATGTTACAGTATGGACTATCTTTCAAGCAAGAGTGCGCATTGGCTATCTTTCAAGCAAGATTTTGTATGGACTATCGTTCAAGCAAGAGTCCGCATGGACTATCTTTCCAACAAGAGTCCGCATGGACTATCTTTCAAGCAAGAGTTTACATAGACTATCTTTCAAGCAATAGTCTACAAGTGCTAATCGATAAATATGAATCTTCAAGTATAAGTTCGCCAAGGTATTATCCCGTAAATCTAAATCAGCCAAGAATGAGTTTGCATGCATGAATTTGTGCATGTGAGTCCATTAGTGTGAGTCCATGGAAGTGTGTCTACTAAATAGGGATCCACAAGTAGGAATTTGCATGTATGAACCCACCAAGTTCGAATCCACGTGTATAAGTTACCAGGTTTTGGTCTACACATAAAAGTTCTCTAAATGTGAAATTTTATGCATGAGTCTTCAGGGACCAACCTTTGAGTGTTAGTCCGCAACAGTATTATTCTGCTAAGATACTCTACATATGATTAACTGCAAAAAAAAATTGATAACGAGTTGTCTTGTATGAAATCAATGCATATGCATAAGTGGGATCATCCTACAAGATATACTAATGCACGAACAATGAAAATGAAGAACCATGTCAACATTTAAAATGTGTCTATTTGCAAGTTGTGCTAAGGCGAATGATGTCAAGAGTGCACTATGATGATGCAGAACTTGCCCTCGTGCAAGTGATGCCAAACATGAGACTAGTGTTGGGAAATGTGCCCATATTGTAATAAACATGTAATTATTTTCTTTTTATTTGAACGATGAATAAATAAATAAAGTTAATTTCACATTTCACTATTATGTTTTTTGTATTTCTGGTTTTTATATTTTGCATGCATAGCAAAATTGTGACAAGCAAATATTAACTCGTTGATTGTCTAAGTTCAAACTAAAGATAAGTGGCATTGTAAAAACGTTTACATTACGAGAAAGACAACTTACTTCAGTAGATAATCTAAATGAGTCTGTAATCTCGTAAAAGAATCAAAGTGAACATTTGATTCAAATACTGAGAAGGATTATTATGTCATCTACAGTTCTAATCGGGGAGATGGCTAGTCTTAGCTACCGGAGTAGTTGACTCCACGAGTAGAGACATAGATGTATTCATTAGTAAAATGATACATTGGACTGAACCCAAGATGAATTAATTCTGAATCCATTTGTGAATTAATTCACTTGTGACATTCATGGTCTAATTTTCCTAAATCCTGAGTTAGTCACTGACCATATGTATGAAACTCATGTGCTTTGATATTAGTGGAGGCTTATGCTCTAAAGATGATCGAGCCCATAGCCGGTATGTTGGGTGCATGACTTGTGTTTGACATGGATTTACTAGCAATAGTGGAATTCATAGCTCAATTAAAGAGTTAATGATATCCTCTCTGTAACAGTCCGGTTTATACCCTAGTTAGAACAGTAGTTTTGGGACCACAAATCCGAGTCCGTATAATATTTTAATATTATTTTTTGTGCCATTGATATGTGAATAAGCATGTGTTAAATTTCTGTAAGCTAATTTGTTCGTTTGTGTGTTTAATTTAACAAAAGGATTAAAATGCATTAAATGTGAAAGTTGCTTGCTATTTGTTAAAGTACCAATGTGTTGTGGCTTTGTTAAGGTGGAGTCCTTATGTTGTTATTATGCCAACTTATAGTTAGTGGATGAAATAAAGACAATCATGTCCTTATTACATGTTTTTTTAAATTATTAATTGGATGGATATTTTGGTAAAAGAATTATTATTATATGTTATAATAAAAGAAACATGGTTAGTGGATTTTCATTCATCCATCTACCACCGATTATAGCAAGGAAAGAAAAGGAGAAAATGTTCTCTTGATATTCGGCTACTATCAAGCAAAATTCAAGGTTCGTTTTTGATCGGTTTTCGATAATTTCTACGTTTTTATAATTGTTGCTTTGAGAGCTTTAAAACCCATGTCTAAATTTGATGAATTGATAATGTTTGTGTGAGATGCCATTGTTGATATGTTGAGTTTTGTGATGTTTTATGTTGTTAAATGAAAGGTTTAAGCTTGATGAACATGTTTTGTTCTTGAAGTTTTGTTAAATTTAGCTAAATAGGGCTAAATTGTTAAAATAGCAAATTGAGGGACTAAATTGCTAATTTGATGGAAAATTTGGGCTTGTATTTGATGTAAGAATATTCGGTTATGCATAAGCATAGATAGATTTTGGGAATTTGATGTTTTGAGAAAAAGGGACTAAATTGATAAAATGTGTAAATGTGAGGGCTAAATTGCAAATAGCCCTAAATGTGTGTCTTTGGATTGAATTGAAATAACTAGTGAATAAAAGGGTTAATTCTGAATATGTTTAGATCAAGAACCGAGGAAAACGGATTTAGATCGCGGGAAAGTGAAAGTAAACAAGTAGCCGTTTTCATTTCCGATAAACCGAATCCGAGGTAAGTCACTATGCAAATAAACGTACTTGTTTGATATTATATTTGTTCATATGTCTAATGTTGATAATGATACTTATGAGAAGTTATGCATATGAATTCCGAGATAAGTCCGATATAGTGACTAAGTCCGAGAAGCCCCGTACGAACCTAGGAATAGGTAGGATTAGTTATGTCATGACATAGGTATCTGTTCTGTTTTATTATGTAAGACCACGTCTGGGACGTTGGCGTTGATTTGAGACTTCATGTAAGACCTCGTCTGGGACGTTGGCATCGATATAAGTTTTATGTATAAGACCACGTCTGGGACGTTGGCATTGATATATGCTTTACGTGTAAGACCCTGTCTGGGACAGCGGCATCAATGTCTGAGTGCATGTAAGACCTCGTTTGGGACGTTGGCATTGTACGACCATTCCGAGCTTTCTGAGTATCCTACTAGATTCCTTACGGTTCAACGGGCAAGTTTGTGATACAAAATAGCCATGTAAATAGTGAATCCGATTCAGGTACGTTGATTTATACACTAAGTGTGTATATAAGGTAAGTTCCTATGTAACCTTGCTATGATGGTTATGAACCTTTGAAATAGTTTTGTGCATAAGAGACTTTTGGAATTGATGAATGTGGTCAATAGTATGAACCAAAGTATATATGTGAGAGGATGTTATGTATATGAAATGCGCCTATATTTCTATATGCTTATATACTTGTCTATTAAGTTTATTTGTATATGACTTACTAAGCTTTGGAAAGCTTACTCTGTGTGTGTGTTTTCTCTGTTTTATAGGTCGTCAAGCTCTTTGAAGGCTGGGACCGTTAAGGATCATCATCACACTACTAAACTTATTTTGGTACCTTTTTGATAATGAATATAGCTAAACATGGCATGTATAGGCTAGATATGTGTAAATATTTATGAAGTGAACTTAGCCATGTGTTTTGGCAAGAATTGAGTTGGTAATATGCTTGAATGTATGAGTTGTATGATGCAAATTTTGATATGTTTTGATGCTTATGAAATGGTTAAGTTTGGATAAGCAAATGGATGATATATGCTTGAGATGATGTGGGTTTTAGTTTGTAATTTGGTAGGAAGGGAATTAGTATTGAATGTGTTGATGGAATGTTCATTTTGGTATGTTTTTGGTTGCCATTTATGCATGCTATGAGATGAATAATGATGCTTGTAGGCATGACCCTTTTTAGGTGGCATTTTGGCCTTGTAAATGGC
Source organism: Gossypium sturtianum (assembly GCA_025698515.1). Lineage (NCBI taxonomy): Eukaryota > Viridiplantae > Streptophyta > Magnoliopsida > Malvales > Malvaceae > Gossypium > Gossypium sturtianum. The sequence goes on along the minus strand of CM046949.1, from coordinate 128,934,757 downwards.
CTATAATGTCACACGGTTGTGGCACACGGGCGTGCCTAAGACCGTGGTTGAATTGGCAGAATGTAGCTTAAATAGCACACGGCCTCGACATGGGCGTGTCAGCTGGCCGTGGTGTACAAGTCAGTAGCTAGCTAAGAGCACACGGCCATGGCACACGGGCGTGCTTGGTGGCCGTGTTGGAAAAGTCATTATATGGTCTGGTAGCACACGGTCATGGCACACGAGAGTGCCTAGTGACCGTGTTGATATAGTCATTTTATAGACACAGATGGACACACGGGGGTGTCTAGAAGCCGTGAAGGGCACACGGTCTCCTCCCACGGGCGTGTCTCCCCTGAAAGTTAGAAAAGTTTTTAATTCTTATGAAATTTCATATGTGTTTCAGTTTAGTCCCAACTTGGTTTATATGCATGCTTAGGGTCTTGTTGGCCGTATTAAGGGTCACTATGCTTGAGAATGATGAATGAATGTATGAATTTCTGTAAATGCTTTTCGATCTGTCTGGTAACGCCTTTAACCCTAATCTGGCGACGGTTACGGGTTAGGGGTGTTACACTCTCATTGGCATTATGTGGATTGATAAATATGGAACGTGGCCACGTGTAACACCCCGTTTACAGTGATATCAAAACAGTGCTTTCGGGACCACAATTCTGATGAGTAAATTGTTATTTCGTAATTATTTTAGTGTTTGTGGAATTTTATTTAGGTCATATTAAAATTTCGTTAAGAAATTTTATGTTTAGGTAGTTAATTAAGTAAAAAGGACTAAATCGAGAAAGGGGTAAAAGTTGAGTTCTATTAGTTAAAAGGATCAAATGGCCATGAAATTGTAAACTAAGGGACTTGAATGGAAATTATTCTAATAAATGGGTTAGTGGATGTGTAACAGTCCGGTTTAGACCCTAGTCGGAATAGTGGTTTTGGGACCACAAATTCGAGTCGAAAAAATATTTTAATATTATTTTATGTGTTTGCAGTATGTGATTAAGCATGCGTGAAATTTCTGTGAATTAATTTTATTGATTGTGTGCTTAATTTGAGAAAAGGACTAAATCGCAGAAAATGCAAAATTGTCCTTCTAATTGAATAATGGCTGAATTGATGTGTCTTTATAAGGAGGAATTCCTTATGTGGATAATTAACCATTGAATGCATTAAATGACAAGTATGGACAACCATTAATTAAATTATAAGTTAAATAGCCATGGGTAAAATGGTAAATTATGTATTATGGTTAATAAATTAAAGTAAAACAAAGGTTAGTGGATGTTCATCTTTTTTCTTGCCGAATTTTGAAGAAGAAAGAAGACAACCATGGCTATTTAGGGTTCCGTTACTTGAAGCTTCAATTGGTATGTGATTTTTGTTCGGTTTTTGATAATTTCTACGTTTTTGTGACCGTTGTTTAGTATATCATCAAGCCCATGCTTTAATTCTAGAATTTGATGAAGATTTTGAGATGTGCCATTGATGAATATATGAGATTTGTGTTGATAGTTGGTAAAATATGAAAACTTAAGGTTGGGTTAACATAGTTTGTATTTGAATTTTTGATGAAATTGGCTATTTTGGGCTAAATTGTGAAAATGAGAAATTGGAGGACTAAAATTTCAAATAAATGAAATATATGGGCTTGTACGAGCATAAGGAAAATTCGGCTAGGCATGTGTGAAGTGAAATTATGTGAATTTGATGATTTTATGAAATAGGTGTAATAAGGCCATTTTGCCCGGGCCCATTTTATTCAGAAAAAATAAAATAAAAAATAAATAAAAATAAAATGTCCATTTACAACCATAAAACCCAAACCCAAATACTACCCATTACCCGAATACACCCTCAGACCCAGACCTAAAGACCCAGACCCAAAGCTAAGCTGGCCCAAATAGCTTGCGGACGCAGGAAACCCTAGGTTTCCACTGCGCCGCAAGCGTCCCAGCAAGCAGTCTCCCCCGTGCCACAATCAGTCCCTCGTAATCCGCGTGCGAATCCCACATCATCACCGAGACTCTCGTCGATTGCCTGCAAAAAAAAGGAAAGACAGCAGCAAAACACAGCAAACATGGCAAAATATTTTTATTTCCTTTTTATTTTTGTTTCGAAGGCTATAAAAGCCCTACAAGAATCTGTAACAGACACGAATATACATACAGAATACACACAAAGAATACAATAAACAATTTTTTTTACAGAGGTGATTTTCGTATTCTATTCGCGTTATTTTTATTTTTCGCTTCGATTCATACCTATTTTTATATACAAAATAATGCTAAAATAAAAGAAAAGAGGCTTAATGTTTTTGATTGGCGTTAAAAATGGAGGATTCCGGCTTTTCGACCGCCGCCTGAGGCAGCGCGTGGCCGGAACCTAGGCCGGATCCTGGCCGAAGACAGAAGGGAAGAGAGAGCTTTTCAGAGCTCTGTTTTGTTTTTTTTTAATGGATGTCAAAAATGATTTTTATTATTAATTTCGACTTATATAAGCAATTTTGGGCGATAAATCGTTTTGGGGTTGCCTTTAAAGGCCAAAACGACGTCGTTTAAAGGCCTTAGATCCGCGCGTTGACCCGAAAACCCTGGGAGGATTCGCGTGTTTTTATGAGAAGGGCTAATTGCCTCTTTTGTCCTTCCGCTATTTTAGTATTTTTAATTTAGTCCAATTTGAATGTTTATTTTTTTATTAAATTAGCCCTAAACTTTATATTTTGTTTCAATTAAGTCCTCGGGCTGCTTAAAGGACAAGAACAGAACGGCGTCATTTTGGAAAGAAGGCATAATTGCCTAATGAGTCCCTACAGTGTCACGCGCGTTTTAAATTAGTCCTTTTATATCTATTGCTATTTAATCCTTATCTTTTTTTAAAACCTTTTTATTTTATTTCATTTTAAATTATTTTAACATTATATTAAAATTATTTTATCATATTAAAATTATATTATTTTTTTAAAAAAATTAATTTATTAATAAAGTTTTGCGTATTATTTTTCTTAAATACTTATTATTTTTAAATATTAAATTATTACTATTTATTATTTTATTTAATTATTTTTTATATTGTATATTATTTTATAAATTTTATGTTATTTATTATATTATATATTTTTAAAATTTTGTATATTATATAATATTATATTATATCATATATTACTTTCTAAAATCTTATTTTGTATAAAATTTATTTATATTGTATAACATATATTTATTTTTATTGTTTATATAAAATATGTATGTATTAGATTATTATATTATAAATGTAATTTTATTTAAAGTTATATGTTATTTATTCCTTTAACAATATATTTTACCTTTTTATTTATGAATATATATATTATTTTTTATTACTCCATATCATTTTTATTATTAATTCATTTTTTATATATGATTCATTTTTTATTTATTCCACATCATTTTGATTTAAAGCCATATGTCTTAATTTGCAATATCTATAATAATGCATTATGTGTTGTATGCATGTAAAGCTTTATATTTATTTGTTATTTACTGCCTTATATCTTATATTTGTTTATCTTTTGTTTATTTTATTCATCTATCAATTTTATATTTTTGCTTTAGTATAATTATTCTATTGTTTGCATCACTAATTATTTCTTATTATTCTTTAATTATTCATTAGTAGTAATTGTTAATATGATTTGTAGTTATGATAAACTGATATTTGGCACGTATGTTGTAATGTATTCATACAACGTCTTACTCAAACCATTTTTATAAAAATACCTTTTGAATTAAAATATTTTATTCAAATAGTTTAAAAAATACGGTGATATGTGATTTTTGGGGACTTCGAGAAGAATTGTGCCCTAACTTACTGGGTTTCAATTTTTTTCGTGGAACTTAAGGTATTAGATATCCCTTCTCTTTTAAAACCGAAACTCACAAATTTCAAGTCAAAAACTTATTCTTGGGAATTCAAAACGTTGTATCCTAACTTACTGGATATGATGTTTTGTGTCTCGAGGTAGGAATTTTCTAAAATAAAGACGTGCCTAGTTTCGAAGTTATGAGATGCTATATCCTAACTTACTGGGTATAGTATTTTATTTCTTTGAGATAGGTAAGTCTTGGTTTTTCTTCTAATAAAAGGATCTTATTTTAAAAATTTTCAAATTTTCAACATTAGGACATGATTTTATCAATTAGGTACCAATTTTTGGGCGTTATGAGGGTGCTAATCCTTCCTCATACGTAACCGACTCCCGAACCCGTTTTCTTGTATTTCGTGAACCAAAATCAAATGTTTTGAAATGAAACGTTTTACATGGTGAACCAATCACACCTAAGCAAAAAGAGATTGGTGGCGACTCCCGTTTTCATTTTTAAGTCGACCACTATTTTTTAAAATCAACATTAAAAAATGGTTTCGACAATAGGGATTAAAATGTCAAAATGCAAAAATGTGAGGGCTATTTTGTAAAATGCCCTAAATATGTGTGTCTGGATTAAATTGAATGATTTGGTGAATAAAAGAGTTAAATTTGAATATGTTTAGATCAAGAAAAGAGAGATTTGGATCGAGACCGAGGCAAAGACAAAGTGCTCGATTGATCGACTTGTTTCGTAACTTCGACATCCGAGGTAAGTTCGTGTATAATGCGAATTGTATAAATTATATTCATGTGTAACGAAATGAATTGAATATGTGGTTGATGAATTCGTAATACTATATGGGGATTTGAGAGATGTGGCACTAAGTGTGCGAAATAGAATTGATACAGTATGAACGGCACTGTGTGCGAAATAAAGAAAGTATCGGTTATATGGATTGGCACTGTTTGTGCGATACCGAGTTAAATTCGGTTTAAAGCAAAGGCACTAAGTGTGCGATGATATTTAAATTTTCGGCTATGAAATTGGCACTAAGTGTGCGATTGATTCGAAGGAATAATGAAGATTGATCGAAATATGGTATCGAGAATTGAGTAACAAAATTGGTCGTTAACTAAGTGTTGGCAAAGGTACGTATAGAACCTTTGTGGTTGATGAATTCTGGAAATAGATGAATGGATAGTTATGTGAGTATTGGATATGGATCAGATTGTGTATTCTTGTGAATTAATCTATGTGATGATTTATTTTGTGTATTGATTTTGAATCATTGAGTTAATAATATTATATTACGAACTTACTAAGCTTTAAAGCTTACTGTGTGAAATGTTTCTTTGTTTTACAGTGTATTTAAAGCTAGCTCGGATCCGGGGATCGTCAGCGACTTATTCACACTATCGGCTATCTATTTTGGTACTTTTGGAAGATGTATATATTTGAATATGGCATGTATAGGCTAGTACTTATGGTATGTTTTTGAGAAGTTTGGATCTTGCCATGTGATTTGGCTTGATAGTTTGATGGCTTAGTAAATGTTTTGATCATGTGAAAAGAATAAGTTACATGTATATGTGTGTGTGTTCTATGGGAGTGATCATTATTGCATAAATTAGCAAGATGGAAATGGTATGCTTTATGATAGAATTAGTAAGGATTGAATGATGAATAGATTATATGTTTTTGGATGAGAATTTGATACCTTGAATTGATAAATTGGAGTTGGAATTTGAATGTGGATTGAGTAGGGATGTTAAGATAATAAAATTGTGCATAATTGGTATGTTTTGAATGCATTTGGAGCATGAATTTGAATTGGTTTGATTCTTGTAGGTGTGACCAAAGTGTGGATTGAAAATTGGCTTTGTAAATGGCCTATAATTGCCCACACGGTTGAGCACACGGGCGTGTGACTCGACCGTGTCATTCGAGTTTTTAATTCAAATCAAGTCAGGCTCGCACACGGGCTAGACACACGGGTGTGTGACTGGCTGTGTGGTGCAAATCAGTGTCGACCACGGGTGAGGCACACGGGCGTGTCTCAGGCCGTGTGGACAAGTCAGTATGTATGCCCTGTTTTGACACGGCTTGGACACATGAGCGTGTCCGAGGCCGTGTGAGGCACACGGCCTACCCACATGGGCGTGTGACCTCTGTAGCTTTGAAAAATGTTTAGTTTTTCAGAAAATCTCATATGTGTTCGGTTTAGTCTCGACCCCTTTCTAGCACGTGTTTAAGGTCTCGTAGACCTATTTAAGGGACTATATGAATGTGAAATGTTATGTTTAGATGTGAATGAACTCAAATGTTTTGAAATGTTAGGTAATGCCTCTTAACCCTATCCCGGCGTCGATTACGGGTTAGGGGTGTTACATTTTATTGGTATCAGAGCTACGGTTTAGTCGATTCTAGGACTAACGTAGCGCGTGTGAGTCTAGCTATACATGCCATATATATAATTGTGATAGTGTGATGAATCCTGACAACTAAAAATGTGTTTTCGTATAGTAAATGGATCCCAATCGAGCAGTTGCTGATGATGTTGAGAGTAATGCGCTTGCTCCCGCTCAAGGGAGAGCGTCGGCCGAATCCAGGCTGATTGCTAGTAGCCAAGAGGGAGAGGCTAAGTAAGCCTTCTTCCGAATGATGAGTGAGTGGTTTTCGGAGTTCGTTCAAATGAATCCGGCTGCTCAACAACCTCCACCCCCACAAGTATCTGTAATGCCACAAGTGATATATCCGACCCGATTGTGTAAGCCTCCTGTAGATAAAATTCGAAAGTACGGGGCCGAAGAGTTTAGGGCCACAATTGATGATGATGCAGAGTGAGCTGAGTTTTGGCTCGAGAATACAATTCGAGTGTTTGATGAACTGTCATTGACTCCTGATGAAAGCCTAAAATGTGTTGTTTCATTGTTGAGAGATACGGCGTATAATTGGTGGAAAACATTGATCTCCGTGGTTCCGAGAGAGAAAATCACTTGGGATTTCTTTCAAGTTGAATTCCAGAAGAAATATATCAGTCAACGATTCATAGATCAGAAACGTAAAGAGTTCCTAGAGCTGAAACAGGGCTGCATGTATGTTACTGAGTACAAGCAAAAATTTGTGAGATTAAGTCAGTATGCACGAGAATGTGTTTCGATCGAAACTACTATGTGTAAACGCTTCATTGAAGGGCTGAATGAAGACATAAAACTTCTTGTTGGAATTCTTGACTTGAATGAATTCGTAGTATTGGTTGAAAGAGCCTGCAAACCCGAGGAACTTAACAAAGAAAAGAAGAAAGCGAATTCAGAGGCTAGAGATGAAAGAAAGAGATCGATGAGTAAGTCATATCAACCATCGTCAAAGAGGTTTAGAGATGCAGTTAATCATTCAAATGTTTCGTTTGGACATTCGAGTAGAGATTGTGTGAAGCAAAGTGTTGGTCTTAAAACTCAAATTCTGATTGAATCGAGTGTTGGAAGCGTCAAAAGCAACAAGCCTGAGTGTAGACAGTATGGGAGACGACATGTTGGAGAATGTTGGGCAAAGATAATAATAGAGCTTATTATAAATGTGGATCACGAGATCACTTCATTCGAGATTGCCCAGAGTTAGCTGAGAAAGATAATGTTCAGAATGCGAGGCCGAGTAATACGACGGCTAGAGGTAAACCACCCAGAAACACCGGAAATGTGAGTGGCAGCCAGAGAGGGACAACAAATACAGCTATGAGATCGGAGGCGAGAGCACCTGCCCGAGCTTATGCTATTCGTGCTCGTGAAGAAGCGACATCTCCGACGTCATAAGCGGTACTTTTACTCGTTTGATAATCGATGTGATTGCATTGATAGATCCAAAGTGTCTACTCATTCGTATGTATGCATGAACTTAGCATCCAAAGAAGACTCCCACCGTTGAGTCTCATCGAGTTCGTAATTAGAGTATCGAACCCCTTAGGTAAAAGTGTCTTGGTTGACAAAGTATGCAAGAATTGTCAATTGATGTTTCGAGATACTTATTTTCCGGCTAATCTGATGCTGCTACCCTTTGATGAATTTGATATAGTTTTGGGTATGGATTGGCTAACCTTGCATAATGCTGTTGTCAATTGTAAACGGAAGAGTATTGAATTGAGAAGTAAGAATGATGAAATAGTTCGGATTGAATCAAATGATTTGAATGGATTACCGGCTATGATCTCAGTGATGAAAGCTCAGAGTTATGTGAAAAAGGGTTGTGAAGCTTATCTTGCATATGTGATAGATAAAAAAGTGAAAAAAAGAAAGTTGAATCTGTGCCTGTAGTTTGCGAGTTCCCAGATGTGTTTCCTAAAGAATTATCGGGATTACCTCCGATACGAGAAGTCGAGTTTGGTATTGATTTAGTGCTGGGAACGACTCCTATCTCAACAGCTCCGTATAGAATGGCACCGACAGAAATGAAAGAGTTGAAGTCTTAGTTGCAAGAGTTGACAGATAGAGGATTTACACGATCGAGTTTCTCGCCTTGGGGTGCTCCTGTGTTGTTTGTGAAAAAGAAAGATGGCACTATGAGGATGTGTATTGACTACCGACAATTGAACAAAGTGACAATAAAGAACAAATACCCTCTGCCCAAAATTGATGATTTATTTGATCAGCTAAAAGGAGCTTCTGTATTTTCAAAGATAGATCTGAGATCAGGATATTATCAGTTGCGAGTAAAAGATTCAGACATTCCGAAAACTACTTTCAGAACGAGGTACGGGCATTATGAGTTTTTAGTTATGCCTTTTGGAATAACAAATACTCCTCAGTGTTTATGAATTTGATGAACAGAATTTTTAGGCTGTATTTAGATCGATTTGTTGTTGTATCTATTGACGACATTTTGATTTATTTGTGTGATGAAATTGAGCATGCTGAACATCTGAGAATCGTGCTACAGACTCTACGTGAGAAGCAATTGTATGCAAAGTTTAGCAAATGTGAGTTCTGGTTGCGTGAAGTTATCTTTCTGGGACATATTGTGTCGGCATCTGGTATACGAGTTAATCCGAGCAAGATTTCAGCTATTTTGGAGTGGAAGCCTCCTAGAAATGTGTCTGAAGTCCATAGTTTTCTGGGACTTGCTGGTTATTATCGACGGTTTGTAAAAGGATTTTCGATGATTGCGACTCCGTTAACAAGATTACTTCAGAAAGATGTGAAGTTTGAATGGTCTGAAAAATGTCAGAAAAGCTTTGATCAGTTGAAAGCCCTTTTGACTGAAGCTCCAGTTTTGGTACAGCCAGAATCGGGTAAAGAGTTTGTGATTTATAGTGATGCTTCGTTGAACGGACTGGGATGTGTTTTGATGCAGGAAGGCAAAGTTATAGCCTATGCTTCGAGACAATTGAAACCGCATGAAAAGAATTATCCGACACATGACCTTGAGCTAGCCGCAATCGTGTTTGCATTGAAGATTTGGCGTTATTATCTTTTTGGTGAAAAATGCCATGTATTCTTAGATCATAAAAGTCTGAAATATTTAATGACTCAGAAAGACCTGAATCTACGACAGAGAAGATGGTTAGAACTGTTGAAAGACTACGAGCTTGTGATAGATTATCATCCGGGTAAAGTAAATGTTGTTGCTGATGCATTGAGTCAGAAACCACTGTTTGCATTACGTGTGATGAATGCTCAAATAGATCTGTGTGAAGATGGTTCAGTTTTGGCTGAGTTGAAAGTAAAGCCTATGTTTATACGTCAGATTTGTGATGCCCAAAAAAGTGATGATGAGATGATGGCAAAACGAGATCAGTGTGGTTCGAATTGTGATTCAGAATTTCGAGTTGATAATGATGATTGTTTGAGATTCCGAGATCGGATTTGTATTCTGAGAAATTCAGAGTTGATTCAGTTGATTTTAAACGACACTCATAATAGTCGTTTGTCCGTTCATCCGGGAAATACAAAAATGTATGATGATCTGAAACAATTTTATTGGTGGTATGGTATGAAACGAGATATCTCAGAGTTTGTTTCGAGATGTTTAATATGTCAACAAGTTAAAGCTGAACATCAGGTTCCATCCGGTTTATTACAACCGATTATGATTCCTAAGTAGAAATGGGAGAGAATCACAATGGACTTTGTGTCGGGATTGCCTTTATCTCCGAGAAAGAAAGATGCAATATGGGTGATAGTTGACAGATTGACGAAATCAGCTCATTTTGTTTCGGTGAGAATAGATTATTCGATTGATAAGTTAGTCGAATTGTATATTTCTGAGATTGTGAGACTGCACGGGGAACCATTATCCATTGTGTCTGAAAGAGATCCGAGATTTACCTCGCGATTTTGGAAGAAATTACAAGAGGCTCTAGGCACAAAGCTGCATTTCAGTGCTGCATTTCATCCGCAAACGGATGGTCAATCCGAGCGGATCATTCAGATTCTTGAGGATATGTTGAGATGTTGCATCCTTGAGTTTGAAAGTACGTGGGAAAAACATTTGTCGTTGATTGAATTTGCGTACAATAACAAATTTCAATCTAGCATCAAAATGGCACCATATGAGGCTCTTTATGGCCGTAAATGCAGAACTCCATTGTATTGGACTGAACTTAGTGAGAATAAGATTCACAGGGTTGATTTAATCAAAGAGACTGAGCAGAAAGTGAAAGTGATTTGTGATAGTTTGAAAGCAGCTTCAGATCGCCAGAAGTCTTATGCAGACTTGAAACGAAAAGATATTGAGTTTCAGATCGGTGATAAAGTGTTTTTGAAAGTGTCTCCATGGAAGAAAATACTTCGTTTTGGTAGAAAAGGTAAATTGAGTCCGAGGTTCATCGGGCCGTATGAGATCATCGAACGAATTGGGCCAGTTACTTATAGATTGTTGTTGCCACCTGAATTAGAAAAGATTCATAATGTATTTCACGTATCGATGCTTCGACGATACAGATCTGATCCATCGCATATGATTGCTCCTACTGAGGTTGAGATTCAATCAGATTTATCGTATAGTGAGGAACCGATTCGAATTCTGGCACGTGAAATCAAAGAGTTGAGAAACAAGAGAATTTCTTTAGTGAAAGTGTTGTGGCACAAACACAGAGTTGAAGAGGCTACATGGGAGCCTAAAGATGTTATGAGAGAGCAATATTTAAACCTATTCACTGGTAAGATTTTCGGGGATGAAAATCCCTAAGGAGGGAGAGTTGTAATAGCCCGGTTTAGACCCTAGTCGGAATACTGGTTTCGAGACCATAAATCTGAGTCAGAAAAATATTTTAATATTATTTTATGTGTTTGCAGTATGTGATTAAGCATGTGTGAAATTTCTGTGAATTAATTTTATTGATTGTGTGCTTAATTTGAGAAAATGACTAAATCGCAGAAAATGTAAAATTGTCCTTCTAATTGAATAATGGCTGAATTGATGTGTCTTTATAAGGAGGAAGTCCTTATGTGGCTAATTAACCTTTGAATGCATTAAATGACAAGTATGGACAACCATTAATTAAATTATAAGTTAAATAGCCATGGGTAAAATGGTAAATTATGTATTATTGTTAATAAATTAAAGTAAAACAAAGGTTAGTGGGTGTTCATCTTTGTTCTTGCCGAATTTTGAAGAAGAAAGAAGACAACCATGGCTATTTAGGGTTCGGTTACTTGAAGCTTCAATTGGTATGTGATTTTTGTTCAGTTTTTGATAATTTCTACGTTTTGTGACCGTTGTTTAGTATATCATCAAGCCCATGCTTTAATTTTAGAAATTGATGAAGATTTTGAGATGTACCATTGATGAATATATGAGCTTTGTGTTGATAGTTGGTAAAATATGAAAGCTTAAGGTTGGGTTAACATAGTTTGTATTTGAATTTTTGATGAAATTGGCGATTTTGGGCTAAATTGTGAAAATGAGAAATTAGAGGACTAAAATGTGAAATAAATGAAATATATGGGCTTGTATGAGCATAAGGAAAATTAGACTAGGCATGTGTGAAGTGAAATTATGTGAATATGATGATTTTATGAAATAGGGATTAAAATGTCAAAATGTGAAAATGTGGAGGCTATTTTGTAAAATGCCCTAAATATGTGTGTTTGGATTAAATTGAATGATTTGGTGAATAAAAGAGTTAAATTTGAATATGTTTAGATCAAGAAAAGAGAGATTTGGATCGAGATCGAGGCAAAGACAAAGTGCTCGATTGATCGACTTGTTTCGTAACTTCGGCGTCGGAGGTAAGTTCGTGTATAATACGAATTGTATAAATTATATTCATGTGTAAAGAAATGAATTGAATATGTGGTTGATGAATTAGTAATACTATATGGGGATTTCAGAGATGTGGCACTAAGTGTGCGAAATAGAATTGATACAGTATGAATGGTGCTGTGTGTGCGAAATAAAGAAAGTATCGATTATATTGATTGGTACTGTGTGTGCGATACCGAGTTAAATTCGGTTTAAAGAAAAGGCACTAAGTGTGCGATGATATTTAAATTTTCGGCTATGAAATTGGCACTAAGTGTGCGATTGATTCGAAGGAATAATGAAGATTGATCGAAATGTGGGATTGAGCATTGAGTAACAAAATTGGTCGTTAACTAAGTGTTGGCAAAGGTATGTATAGAACCTTTGTGGTTGATGAATTTTGGAAATAGATGAATGGATAGTTATGTGAGTATTGGATATGGATGAGATTGTGTATTCTTGTGAATTAATCTATGTGATGGTTTATTTTGTGTATTGATTTTGAATCATTGAGTTAATAATATTATATTACGGACTTACTAAGCTTTAAAGCTTATTGTGTGAAATGTTTCTCTATTTTACAGTGTATTTAAAGCTAGCTCGGATCCGGGGATTGTCAGCGACTTATTCACACTATCGGCTATCTATTTTGGTACTTTTGGAAGATGTATATATTTGAATATGGCATGTATAGGCTAGTACTTATGGTATGTTTTTGAGAAGTTTGGATCTTGCCATGTGATTTGGCTTGATAGTTTGATGGCTTAGTAAATGTTTTGATCATGTGAAAAGAATAAGTTACATGTATATGTGTGTGTGTTCTATGGGAGTGATCATTATTGCATAAATTAGCAAGATGGAAATGGTATGCTTTATGATAGAATTAGTAAGGATTGAATGATGAATAGATTATATGTTTTTGGATGAGAATTTGATACCTTGAATTGATAAATTGGAGTTGGAATTTGAATGTGGATTGAGTAGGGATGTTAAGGTAATAAAATTGTGCATAACTGGTATGTTTTGAATGCATTTGGGGCATGAATTTGAATTGGTTTGATTCTCGTAGGTGTGACCAAAGTGTGGATGGCAAATTGGCTTTGTAAATGGCCTATAATTGCCCACACGGTTGAGCACACAGGCGTGTGACTCGACCGTGTCATTCGAGTTTGTAATTCAAAACAAGTTAGGCTCGCACTGTAATAGCCCAATTTAAACCTTAATCGGAACGGTGGTTTTGGGACCACGAATCCGAGCCAAAAATATATATATATATATATATATTTTAATATTATTTTTCGTGTTAAATACTTATGATTGATTATGTGCTAAAATTTCTTGAATTTATTTGCTCTTTGATGTGCTTAATTTAAGAGAAAGGACTAAATTGTTGAAGTGGTAAAAGTAGCATTTATTAAGTTGGATGGTTTAATTGATTTGTTTTCTTGAGGGACTTGCATGTCAAATTGACCTTTTGAGTCTTTAGTGGACGACATTATGGCTTTGTAATATATATTATATGTTTGTTTATGTGTTAAATATATAATAATGATATAATATATTTTATATGTATATTATAATAAAACAAAAAGGAGAAAAGAGTGGGCATGTTCATCTTTTCATCTTTTTGACCGAAACTAAGAAGAAAAGAAAAGTGAAAAGCTTCAAGGGGGGTTCGGCACTTGCATGTTCAAATAGGGTGAGTATTTAAACTTAGTTCTTTATAATTTTGACATTATTGAGGCTATAGTAAGGTAATTTAGTTAACCCATATAAGAATTTTTGAATTAGTTGCATAGTTGGAGTGTTGCCATGGATGAAAAATTGGGTGTTTATGTGGTTAAGGCTAGAATATGATGTAAGTATGTTAGATTAACAAGGTTTTCTTTGAAATTTTTGATGGAATTTATTATAAGGAGGAATTCATGAAAAGAAAATTCATGAAAGAACTAAATAGCAAGAAAAATGAAAGAAATGAATTGATATATGAACTATGGATATTCGGCCATTGATAGGTGTGGTTGGATTTTTTTGATATTTGGTGTTTTGAGCTATAAGGACTATATTGTAAACATAGTAAATGTTGGGGGTAAATTACTAAATTTCTAAATTATGTATTTATATTTTAATTGAATGAAATATGGGGACTTGAATAAGCTTAAGGAACCTTGGCCATAGCTCCAAATTTGTAAGATTGGCATAATTGTATTAATTGAAAATTTGATTAATTTGTAAAAATGTAGAATGTGTGGGATGAAATGGAAAATTTTCCAATTATGTGTTGTGAGCTAAAATGGATAAAATTTTATTTGAAAGAGCTCTTTTCGAAATTTATTTTAGATTAAGAAAAGAGAACGTCAGATTTGAATCGGGGAAAGACAAAAATAGCCGAATAGTTGATTTTACGTTCGCCGATATCCGAGGTAAGTCTATAAGTAAATGGTTGTTCTTAAAATAAATGTAAATTATTCATGCTGAATTGAAATGTTTATAATTATATTTGCTATTACCGAATATGAGGGATGGTAATTGATATGTTCAAGGAACTACTTGAGTAAGTTTTAAGCAATGGAATTAATTTGAAGTAATGCTTACTTATAAGTTTAAATTGAATGTTGATGGTTATTCCAAGGCATTGCCGAATATACATATATATGTATTTGAAATTGATAAGAAATGGTTGAAGGTGATGGTACTTGGTTGTTGTAATTAGAAGCATGAAATAGGGAATTTTAATGATGATATTATAATGAGATTTAGGCATACTAACGGAGTTGGTGATGGTTTGATGTGGTATAGGCCGAATGCAATATAGTACTTGGATATTGAACACTTTGATATATACATATATAATTGTATATTCTTGTGTGTAAAGTGAATGTGAATTATATATATATTATGCATATTGAGGGAATAATAAGTTAAGAGAAGCATACATTGAGTAATACGATTCAATGAGTACCATACGTGCAAAGTTAAGTAATGGCTCTGTGTGAGCGATACGTTACGATAAAAGTTAAGTAACGGCTCTGTGTGAGTGATACGTTACGATAAAAGTTAAGTAACGGCTCTGTGTGAGCGATACATTACGATAAATGTGAAGTAACGGCTCTGTGTGAGCGATACGTTACAATAAATGTGAAGTAACGGCTCTGTGTGAGCGATACGTTACAATAAATGTGAAGTAACGGCTCTGTGTGAGCGATACGTTACAATAAATGTGAAGTAACGGCTCTGTGTGAGCGATACGTTACAATAAATGTGAAGTAACGGCTCTGTGTGAGCGATACGTTACGATAAGCATTAAGTAACGGCTCTATGTGAGCGATACGCTACTAGAAAGTAAGAATAGTAATGGCACTAAGTGTGCGATACGTTACATCAATTACACTGTGTGTGCGGATTTACGGATTTTACGGAGATATAATTCAATGAATGGAGCTATCCGAAAAGTGATAGATAGGTAAGGGATGTATGATAATTGTGTAATTTAAATATCAATGGGGTAAATTGTTCTTGTATACGAAATTAAAGTATCGAGAGGTGATTATTAATCTATGAGTTTGATTGAATGAATGAATGGTATGTAAGTAGTTGATTTTTGAGACCTATTGATCTAGATAGTTGTTGAACGGTAGCATGATATATGTAATTGCAATTACGAATCCGTTATCATCAAGTAAGTTGATTTAATTAACCTTATAGGTTCGGCCACAAAGGTATGTGCATATGTGATGATGAATTGAATTTGTGTATAAGTGGTTATATGTGATATTATATTAAATTCGAATATATGAGTACATGTGATAGTTTAATTAACTTTGGATGATACATCATATATATGATAATGGATTAAACTAGTGTATTCGGCCATAAGTGATGGTATAATGAACCATGTGTATTTGATCTAATAAGTAAGTTTTAGATGTTGAAATGAAAATTTTATATCATATGTATTTATATGTGAATTATATGAATTGAAAGGTGAGAAAGAAAATTAGGCAGTTAATATGTATATACGTGAACAAATGTATATGTATTTGTTTTGAGATGGGAAAGTGATTTATAGATCGATGTGAAATCTATTATTGAATGTATGAGTGTTTGGCCTTAAGGCTATAAAAGGTAAAAGTTTACGAATGATGATATGAATTATGAGTAAGTGAAGTTGCTTAACGAGGAACATGGATTATATGAGAAAAGTGATTGTACATGTGTTTGTGATTAACCAAATTTGGCCTATTTGAATTAAATTATATATGTTTCTATGGTGAATTATTTGCTTATGGCTTACTAAGCTTTCAAAGCTTACTTTGTGTAATTTTCCTATGTTTTTTAGAGTTTCAAAGACTTGCTCGGGTTGGAAGTCGAAGGAGATCTCATCACACTATCCAATTTTCGCTTCGGTAAATAAATGCTTGGAGATTTGGTTATGTGGCATGTATAGACTAGTTTTGGTATTGCTAGTTTTGAAGTTGTATATATTTGTATAAGCCATGCGAAAATGGCTTGTCCATCTCGTTATTCTTGGAATTTATATTTTGGCTTGATGATTTCGTTTGATTTGGTTTTGGTATATTTATAAGTATGGTTAATATATAGAGTTTAAATGAAATGAAGTAAAGATATTATGATCTAAATTTCGAGTTTTGTAACTCGAGTTATAGTCGATTTAGTTAATATGATACTGATGGACAGTTTCAATTTTTATGCCCCAAATTGGTAGTTAAGTCCGGTAATACCTTGTAACCCGTTTCCGGCGACAGATAAGGGTTAGGGGTGTTACACGCACACGGGCTAGACACACGGGCGTGTGACTGGCCGTGTGGTGCAAGTCAGTGTCAACCACGGGTGAGGCACACGGGCGTGTCTCAGGCCGTGTGGACAAGTCAGTATGTATGCCTTGTTTTGACACGGCTTGGACACATGGGCGTGTCCGAGGTCGTGTGAGGCACACGGCCTACCCACATGGGCGTGTGACCTCTGTAGCTTTGAAAAATGTTTAGTTTTTCAGAAAATCTCGTATGTGTTCGGTTTAGTCCCGACCCCTTTCTAGCACGTGTTTAAGGTCTCGTAGACCTATTTAAGGTACTATATGAATGTGAATTGTTATGTTTAGATGTGAATGAACTCAAATGTTTCGAAATGTTAGGTAATGCCTCTTAAACCTATCCCGGTGTCGGTTATGGGTTAGGGGTGTTACAGGATGTTTATGGATTTGGTTTAAGTGAAATTTTGATAAATTTTTAAGGTTAAAATGGTAAATGGGTAATTAAAATGAAATTAAGTAAAAGAAATAGAAACAAAGTTGTCATCTTCCTAATTTCTTTCTTTGTTTGGCCGAAACCATCATTTTTGAAGGGAGGGACCTTTGTTTTGATTTCTTCCTTGTATGGTACAATTTTGTGTTCTATTTTTAATGATTTATATGTTTTCGTGATCGTTTGAGCTTAGTTTAGCTAGCCCGAGGGTCAATTTGTAAAATTGTTAAAAGTAGTGGGATGATAAACCATAATTTACACATATTTTAACCCCATCCTTGGCTTACTTTTGGATGATTTTCCATTGAATTTGATGAATTTGATGCTCCTAATCTCTTAATTTCATGTTTTATACTTAGGAGAGCTTAGGGAGTCGAAAAGAACGAGAAACGGGCCAAAAAGGGACAAAATGGGCCTACCTAGGAAATTAACACGGCCTGGACCATTGGCCACGGCCGTGTGTCACGAGCAGGATCAACCACGGCCTGGACTATCGACCACGAGCAGATCACACGACCGTGTGTGGCGAGCGGAATTGACCACGACCGAGGGAGTCCACCACGGGCGTGTCACACGGGCGTGTCCCTGCCGAAATCAAGATGAATTCTATTCGGATTAGGATACTTGTGGGCCAAGTAAGGCATCTCAAAGCCTATATAAACACCCTAGGGGGCAACCTAAAAGGAGAGTTTGACAGGACGTCGAATAGACGCCGAGTAGAAGGAGAAAATACTCCAAGACAGCCGTCGGTAATAGCTTGGGAGAATGATCTCCATCAAGACTGAAGATCTCCCATCAAGTTCTTTAGAAGTTTTTGGGTTTCTTTATGTTTTGTAGTTTTCCTCTTTTTATGATGTTTTCCTCTTTTAGTATGAACTAAATCCCTTAAATATCTAAGGGGATGAAACCTAAGACAAATCTTATTATTATTTGATTTATGAGATAAATACTTGTGCTTATTCTTAATTGTGAGTTCTTATTCTTGTTTTGATAATTCAGGTTATTGATTCAAGTCGAATGTGCTTATTCAGTGGCGCAAAAGTCCCTGTTTAAGAGTAGATCAACACAATTAAGCAGAGTTGATTGCAACCCTAGACATAGGGCTTAATTTAAAATCACTTGGATTAGGGTCAAACCTAATAAGGGAATCCATAGATCGAGTTAATGCGACAGTAGGGGTTTTAATTAGAAAGAGATTTCAATTAATCAACCTAGAGTCAGTTGTTAGTAGCCTCGAAAGAGGTATTAATATAATTTAAGGATTTCTACGGATTAAGCCAAGTGAATAAATCGCATGAATCAAAAGTAATAAGTGAAGTCTAAGTGGATTCTTCCTTAGGTATTGCCTATCTCATATAAGTTGTCCAAAAGTATTTTCCCAATTTACTCTCTGTCGCGTTCATAGTTAGTTAAATTAGTTAGTAAATTTTAGATTAAAAATAAATTCCCTTAATTATTAGGCTAGATAATAAAAAGATAGTTAATACTAGTGCTCTTGGTCCTTGAGGATACGATATTCCGGACTCACCACAGCTATACTACTGTTCGATAGGTACGCTTGCCTTTGTCGAAATAATAGTTAGTTTCGAGCTCCATAATGGGACTTTTCATGAATGTTCTTGCATGATTTTTGAAGTTTAATGAAAGATTATGAGTCCTTGTTGTTAAATAAACAAGTTTTGTAAAGTGATTTTTTTATGATAATGTTATTTAGGGACTTATTTGAAAAAGTAGTAAAAGTTCATAGTAAATTTGTGAAATGATGATTTTTATGGATTGATATAGGTCCCTAGAGAAATTGACTAGTTTGAGAAAAGGATGAAAATGCATAGATTTCAATTTATGAGTTTAAGGACTAAATTGTAAATAGTTAAAATGTTAGGGGCAAAATGGTAATTTTGCATATAAATGAATTATGAATTAAATTAATGTTTAGAAGAACTCAATTGAATGAAATTGATGTTTTAAATCATGAACGAGTTTAAGATCGTGAAAAAGGGAAGATTTCAAAGTAATTCATGTGTTTCACAAATTTCTATAATCTAGTCCTGTAAGTTCGTTATATGCTTATTTTTAGTTGCATTGAATATTTCATAATATTTCATTATTGATTTATCCTTGAATTTCCATTTAACTATGTTTAAGGAAATAGAAACATAGTGTTATTCGGGCTCTGTGCCTACCAGGCTTTGTGCCGGTGATATTTGGGCTCTGTGCCTAGTAGGCTTTGTGCCGGTGTTATTCAGACTTTGTGCCTAGCAGGCTTGTGCCGGTGTATTGGAATTTATCATCAAATTGAACATTTTTAGCCGATAACAAATGAATCTATTATCGAACTTACTAAGCCTTCTCGTGCTTATTAGTTTGATTTATTTTTGTAGGACTCTTGGAATCGTTGCTTGGATTGGATCGACTCAGAAGCTCACATACTATCATCATCATCTCAATAGTCATTTTGGTTCTTGCTATAGTTGGTTAAAGTGGCATGTATTAGTAAAGGTCTTTAGTGTTATGTTATTTTTGTGAAAATGTAAATATTAAAAGTTGATATGTTTAGGCTTGTTGCTAGTGAATGGCATTTGAACTTATGTGCATAACTAGGTAAACCTTTTAGACCACATATATGTAGTTGATGTACAAATCTTTTTAGTGCAAAGTGTTGGTGCTTGACTACTTCAAATATTTGGTGTATATAGCTTAGTATATATGATGTTTGATTGTGATAAGTTTTTGACATGTTTAAGTAATATTTGGTTGAATGAAACTGAGGTGCCTTGCAGACATATTGGTTGTATGGATAAATAAATTATTTAATTGGCTTTATTATGCATATTTTAGGTTTGTTTTAAGGCTTGATTGTATGTGCAAATGACTTGTAGGTGTGTGCTTGATTTGAGTGAAAGAAATGGCTTGAATTTGGCCTATTTCTTGTCCACACGGCCTAAGACACAGGCTTGTCTTAGCCGTGTGTGACACACGGCCATGTGTCCCCTGTAGGTTTCAAAGGGTTGTAAGTCAGGCAGTTACACGACCTAGCACACGGCCTGGCACACGGGCGTGTGGCTTGGCCTTGTGACCTAAGTTAGAGAGTTACACAGGCACAGACACGGGCTGGGACACGACCGTGTGTCCCTATTTCGAATGGTACACGGATTGGGACACGGGCGTATGTCTAAGCCGTGTGACCCCTGCAGTGTGAATCTTTCTAACTTTTTCCTCAATGTTTCAAATGTTCCCGATTTAGTCCCGAATCATTTCTAAAGTGTTTCTAAGGCCTCAAGGGCTCGAATAAGGGACAATATGCATGTGTTTGAACGAATTTTCTATGATTTATGAAATGTTTGGAATTGAATGTTTTAAGTTATGATTTTACGGTAATGCTCTGTAACCCTATTCCAGCTATGGATACGGGTTACGGGTGTTACACCACAAGTTGCTTATTCTCGAACGAGTAATTTATCACAGTCATTTGTTGACAGTGATCATATTAATCATTAAGAAGACATAATGTGACAATGAGATAAAGTAGGATTGTATTGAGTGAACGGATTTAACTCAAAGGAATCAAGGATATCATATGATGGTAACACACAGATGACGAGGTCATTGGACAAAACAGTTTGATGAATTGCTTTTGTAAAGAGTATACAATAAGGAGTTTTCAATCATTGTACTTCTTGTGGACTGACTCCATGATTAAGTAATTACGAATTATTGAAACGATGCTTCTAGACGTAATTGCAATTACTAGAGCCTAATTGTATATGTCCGATTAGTCCCTCCGCTAGCTCAACAAAAGCTCAATCAAACTGCATTTGAATCAGAAAAAAATTCTGGAAATAATTTAATTGAGTCGATTTATTCGATGTGAAATTAAATTAGGTGGTTGCGAAAATTGTTCAACTAGAGAATTTGATTAAAGAATTTTCTTGAAAAATTAATTTGGAAAATCTAAGTGATTTTTGGAAAAATTAATTTTGATCAAGTATAATTAAATTAATTAAAATTAATAAGATACTTTTATAAATTAATTTTCAAGTCAGACAATTGGCCCAATGGGTAATTAAACTTGAAAATTGGACTTGAGATCGTAAATTAGGCCAGAGAGCCTAAAACCGAGACCAAGACCCAAAAACTAGTCGAATCGAGCCTAGTATGTGAAACTGGGTTGATGGTCCAACCGATGGCTAGACCAGACTAGTCGGGTTGCCACTGACCTGGACCGAACCGATAGCAGCTGAACCGACTCGGGGTGCCGTAAGGGTGTCGCACCTGCATCACTGGACAGGACGGTGCCGGTTGCTACGACGGCGGCGGTTGGTCTTCGGTGGTTGAACGGTGGAAGAGTTACACTCCTACTGGGACTCTATAAGAGAATTTGATTTCAGATTAACTATTCTAAAAATAATATTATTTTAATAGTTTAATATTAAATTTAATCTAATATCAAGATAAATATTATATTAATTTAATATTAAAGTGATTAACTTTAATCATAATTGAACTCTCTATAACTCTCCCTATATAAAGAGAGCATTGGGTCATTATTTTACACCCACTTGAATAGAGAAAATTCTTTGAAGAGATTATTTCAAAAAAAATTTAGAGATATTTTTTTGATTTACAATTTGACCCAAAAGTTTAGAGAAATTGCATAATTACTCCACTTATAATTTTTGTGAAAAAATTTTTGCTTCGAAGAGAGCCCACACTCGATAGGTGTGAGCTTGAGGATAGCGGAGAAGACTACCTGGTCGAAGCGCTCATCCTAGACGAATCGAAAAGGTAAAAATTTGATTAAGTGTTTATTACTTTAGATATCACAACCAAGATCTTATTTTGGAAAAAAAATTAAAACTTTATTTTTCCTAAATTTATTTTCCGCTGTATTTTTCAAACTCGTTTTTTCCAACAACCAGGCCTTTGAAGTCATACCATATTATGATAATATCAAGGTCGAGTATGTTATTTTTTTAACTCACAAGGTCCATTCGAACTTACCCATCTTCTTCTTATGCTTTTCAGGTAAGATGAGCTATACAAGATGCTAGAGAGGGACCAAGCTAGAATCTTTCGAGCCAGTGTAAGCTGTAGCATGCATATAGTGGGGAAATCTATAGGCCAAGCCTCAGGATCATGAATTATTGTAACTAAAATTTAAGAACATTGTAATTAATTCAACGTGGGTCGGAGGTCATACGTAAATGAAAATCTTTTAAAAATCATCATTGAATTGTGTTTTAATGTTTTAAGCACGAACTTAGGGCCCCTTTGGATGGGCGGTGCGTTTACTTGCGGCTAGTGTAAAAATAGCGGTGGTAGTGAGATTAGATACTGTAGCGACACTATAGCGTGAGATAAAGGAAAGCTAAACGCATCGCACTTGAAGTAAACGCCTATCTAAAAGGGCCCTTAGTGGGAATCGTAGTGTTTATGTTTGACTGTTTGACTAGTTGACTAGTTGAACGTTAGGGGTGTTACATCACGACGTTTTTCTAAACTTTTGAAATCTTTGTAGTTTGGTCTTTGTTTGATCCTGGGTCAACTTTAGATCTTACGTAAGCTCGAATATGACTCAGGAAAGGTTTTAAATTGAACTGAATGATTGAAATAATGAAATTTAATGGTTTTCATTTGGAATTGTTCGTTAAATGTCTATAACTTTTCTGTTTTCGACTGTAGCATTCTGTAACTCTAACCCGATGATTGGGTCGGGCAAGGGGTGTTACAATCTAAAATGATGATTTTAAATTGTATCTAAACTTTTCTAAAAGTTGAAAATCATTTTAAATAATTTTACTAAGTTGTGAAATTGGTGTTTTGTTAAAAGAAAATTTTGTATAAGTAAAGAAAGTATCAACACAAAATCACTTACCTACGTCGGTCATTGCACAAAGTAAAAGGTGTTACATGAAAGGGGGACAAAATTTAATCTTTTTTTTTTTGCGTGAAGTTCAGACATGATTATCTGGCATTATGAAATAGATGACAAATACAAGATAATGAGTGAAAATAAATGTTTGCAAAGCCAAGATGCTAAGCTTGGACCACATAGACTAATGTGGAGGAGAATTTGGAATGCAAATGTACCAAAAGGAATTAAATTGTTTGGATGGAAATTGTGTAATAGAATTTTACCAACATATTGCAAGCTCCAATAAAGAATCTAAGAAGTGAAAAACAATTATCAAGATGTATTATGGTCTAAAGGAGTTCCTAAAATCAAAGAGTATCTTAAAGGTTGTGGTTGATGCCAGAACGGTTGATTGAATAACTAGCTGAAACTATATTGATTGAATTGAAAAGGCAGCTAAGAAGTTTAATAAGCTAGATCCTAATATTGCTATTGGGCAAATTTAAAATGCAAGAAATGCTGAGGAACATCAAAATATTATAAGTAAGGATGAAATAAGAATAATAGAAAGAACAAGACCATTCCTTAGAGATCATGGAAAAGATCGAGTGGTGCAAAATTGTGTAGCATAAGCCCAAAGGACTTTTTGGAGAGAAGCATCAAGGGAGTTGATAATGCTGGCTAGTATTAATTAACTTAATTGTAGGCATGGGATATGAGTTATTTTACAAGATAATGAGGGATTTGTTGCTATATGTATCCAACTATGGTTTGATCCATTGCCGTTGTGAAAGCGTTGGAAGTAGCTCTCACTTAGCAAATAGGATTTTAAAGAACTATTTTAGGCATGTATGGCTTGCAATCCATGCAATTAAAGATTTATTAGATATTGAAACGCTGATGAAAGATGAAAAAGGGAAGTTTAAAAAGTTTGTATGATAGGAGGGAATATTAAACATGTGAGAAAAGAAGTGATGGCAATAATGTTGCTTATAAAATAGCTAAACTTTTATTTTCGATACAATGCTTACTTCTACATATAACCTCTCCTCAACCTTTAAATCCAAGGAAAAACATCCTTAAATAAAAAGCCCGTGACTAACGTGCAAAGAGCGTCCCATGAATGTCAATTGATTAAATGAGGCTTATTCGACCCACTTGAACTGGCCCGATTCGTGGAACATGTGGAGGAACTAATCTATTTGAAGTCTTGGTGGCCAAGTAAAGTACTCAAGGAAAACTAGGGCTATATTTGTAAATATGAAAAGTAATCTTAGAATATATGTAATCTGATAAGATTTGATTTTGTAAACTTAGGGATTATGTAAATCCCTTAATAATCTCAAATTGTAGATTGACTTAATCTCATTTGTTGATGTAAACTAACTTGTATCGTTGGATCTGGGGAGACTCAATTATAAATAGAGGTTTTCCTCTCATTTGTAATCACTCAGCTATAATCATTCATAGTAATTGAATACTATTGAGAGCATTTACTCAAAACACTTTGTGGACATTGTTTTCTTGTGGCTTTTTTTGTCTTTTCGTTACTATTTTGTCTTTGAGTCGCTTTCACTTTATTTTTGATGCCTTGAAGAAATTTTTGTCGAGAATTCTCACTTTGTGAGAGTTAGGCTGATTTAGGCGGATTTAAAATCAAGAAATCGCCTAAGATCACACGAACTGCGAAACTAAAATTCTAACCTCGTGACACAATAACCATAATACCAAGAGCTAGACCTCAATCAACTATGCAATAGAAATATATATATATATATATATATATATAAGCTATAATGTATTCCAACAAGCTATCATGGATGATCAATTAATATCAAAATAAATAAATATAAAGAAGAAAACAACGTCATTGAGTTCGAAAGTTAGCGTGAAATTATGACATTGAACCTTGTTTTATATTATTATTATAGTTGTTACCACGATTTGGGTTGAGTTAATTATTTTTTGAGTCAATTTATATAATAAATCTTTGAAAGGTTAAAATATAATTCAAGTTTATGTACTTTTCTTACATTTGAAATTTAGTATCCATAAATTTTTAAAAATTTAGTCTCTCTATTTTTCAAATTTAAAGATTAAGATCTAATTATCAACACCTTAAATTCTTTTGTTAAATTCACTGGTGATTTTTTGAAATAAAAAAAGAAAAATACTCACTTGATTGCTATCTAACAAAAAATGACTTGAATGGACTTGAATTTAACAAATAATTTTACTAGTTTTAACAATTCTTAAAAGCTACATCAACATTTTAATCAAAATAAAGTATTTGAACTAATCAGTGACATTGTAAAAGTTGAGATACAAAATTATAAAAAAAAAAAAAATTAAAGTGCAATTAACCCTCTATATAACAATCACCCTTTATAATAACATTTCATTTTAGCAACCAAGTTTGTTGTGTAACTAATTTTTCATGTTTTATTTTTACACTCCATAACAAGTTTATTTTTCATCTATAACAACAACAACCATAAAACAAGAAGTATACTCTCCAATAAATTAATTTTCTATAGAAGCTTTTTGTCTCATTTTGCAGTAAAATTAGTTCTATTCCTAAGTGAAATAATAAATAATAAATTTTAATTAAGATATCATTTCAATAAAATATTTAAATTTTATATAAAAAAATGTTAATAATAATTTATTAAATAAAATAATTTTTAATAAATGAAATTACATTTGTAAATTTTACTAAACATGTTCAAATTTCACCATCTGAAGCATAAGTAATATAAAAAAAATATAAAAATTTTAACTTTTTACCATTATGCTAGTAAATAATAAAAATTGTTTACTGAAACATTATGCATTAACCAAGGGCGAAGCCAGAAAATTTTCTTAGGGAGTCGAAATTAAATTGTAATTTTTATGATAGTAAAAATATAATTTCACCATTTTAATAGCATATATCTTTATAAATTTTAAAAGATTAAAGCAAATTTTTATCATTTTTAGGGAGAAAAAGTACAATTTTATATTTATTAATTTAAAATTTTAAAGGGCCTAAATAAAAAATTTTCTATTTTAAGGGGGCCGGGACCCCTGCCAGCCCCTAGCATCGGTCGATGCATAAATATATTCTATATTCTATTTGAAATTTATTTAATGCCACTCATTTGATATTTGTAAATATTTTTATACACATATATATTTTTTAAAAATATTGATAAATTTGAAATGGTACACCAAAACAAACTGATTCCAATACATATTAATTTTAGTAGAAAAACGGTACGCTCATTAATGTGGTACCGACTACTTTAAACCGATTCCAATATAGATTATATTATATTATTGATGGAGTCTTAATGAATTAAACCCTTTTCGTTTTTCTATTTTTTAAAAAGTTAATTTTATATTATTTTTAGGTTAAAATATGCTATGGATTTTTTACTCTTTAAAAATTTAAAATTTAGTCCATACACTTTTATTTTTAAGAATTTAGTTTATCTATTTTGCATATTTCAAAATTCAGATTCAACTATTAACACTATTAATTTTTTTGTTAAATTTGTTGGCGTGACATTTTAAAATAAAAACAAAAACTCATTTAGTAGCCATATAACTAAAAAAAGAAAAATTGATGTTGTAATGAAATTGAATTGAAGAAAAAAACAATAATGTTAACAATTGAACCTGAATATTAAAATCTTCAAAGTACAAGGACTAAATTCCTAGAAATAAAAATATAAGGACTAAATTTCAAATCTTCAATGAGTATAGGGACTTATGGCATATTTTAAACTTATTTTTAATTTTTAATTTTTTTAAATAAAGTAATTTGGAAATAAATGTGAAATCCGGGAAATGAACACCGACCGGATTTCTTTGGCATCCACCCCTTACCGTCTTCTGCTTCAAACTTGTACCAAAGCGATAGATTGATAGATAGATGTAAATGTAGTGAAGCCCAATCAGTCGACGATTTTTTTTCTCTATGGATAACCGCAACGTCGTTGTTTGCGACAACGGCACCGGCGTAATTTTCATTTTACTCTCTCTCTCTCTCATAAATTACTGATTGCCCACTTTAAGCTAAATTTTAGTCCTTACACAGCTCCTTTTCAATTTGTTTATTTCATTTCTTTTTGTTTACTTAACTAGATCTATTTAATATTCGATTGCAGTACGTAAAATGTGGGTTCGCCGGAGAAAACTTTCCCACATCGGTGTTTCCGTGCGTGGTCGGAAGACCTATGTTAAGATACGAGGAATCTCTCGTGGAACAGGAGTTGAAGGTCCTATAACCATTCTCTTATACTTTTGCTTTTTTCTTTTCCTTGTTTCGAAGTTTTGCATTATAATTTTAATTTACTGTTTTTCTTATCTTCATTTTCATAATTTGAGCTTTGGTTAGGATATTGTTGTTGGAGAAGCATGTGCTGATTTGAGACATCAATTGGATATATCATATCCGGTTAACAATGGAATTGTGCAGAATTGGGATGATATGTATCATATTTGGGATCATGCCTTTTACAATGAACTAAAGGTCTTCTTTCCTTAATTTTTTGTTGTTTGACTCTCATTCATGTTTTTCTTTAAATTTATTTTATTGGTCTTAATTATGTTTTATGTTGTTCGTAAGCAGATTAATCCAAGTGAATGCAAGATATTACTTACTGACCCACCTCTTAATCCATCAAAAAACCGTGAAAAAATGGTTTGAAGTCTGATTTATTTGTTTACTGATTGATTGAAATTTCAAGAACTTTAACTTTAGGATCTGATGAGTTGGGTTCGATTTGAGATTGCAGGTTGAGACCATGTTTGAAAAATACAACTTTGCTGGTGTCTTCATTCAGATCCAGGCTGTTTTAACTTTGTATGCTCAAGGTGCCTACAGAAATTATTGAAGTTTTAGTTTTTGTTATATATATTTGTGTGTGTGCGTGCCCGCTTGTATAATATTCACAACTTGCGATGGGGTTCAGCTACTGCCTTTGAAAACAATGGAAGCTATTATAGCCTGTTACCAAGAATATTGTAATCTTGTACTGTGAAATGCAAGAATCTTTGTTCAAAACCATTAATGTTTATTTTTTGTACTGTCTGCTTTATCTTTTTTTTTTTTGCATATGATTTAGCATTACTGTGAATTGTTACAGGACTGCTAACTGGATTAGTTATCGACTCTGGTGATGGTGTCACTCATGTGGTAAACTGTTCGACAACCCTTTACCATTATTTTTAGGAGAAGTTGCAGTATATAATAGGGTGTGCTACTGTAGGAGCACTGCAGGTGAAGTCTTGAGAATAATTACTTTGGCTTTTTGTCCCAGGTTCCTGTTGTTGATGGCTTTTCATTTCCTCATCTCACTAAACGGATGAATGTAGCGGGTCGGCACATAACATCCTATCTGGTTGATTTACTCTCTCGTAGGGGGTGAGGACCAATTTTTGTGACAAAAAACTTGTCAGATCATAAGACTTCCAATTCTATTGATCATCAAATGATCTTTTGGGTGTCTTTCTGTAGGTATGCGATGAATAGAACTGCTGATTTTGAGACTGTCAGGGAAATCAAAGAGAAACTCTGCTATATAAGGTGAACAAGCATCTTCTTTTGTTTTCCAATTTTATGTAATTATTTATGTAATCCAATGTCACATTACTTGTATTTACTTGCAGTTATGATTACAAAAGGGAATATCAACTGGGACTTGAGACCACCATCCTTGTTAAGAATTATACTGTAAGTACTTTTGGTAAATTTTTCATTTCCCTCGTCCGCCAAAAATACTTGATTTGTAACTCATATGCAGGAAACTTCATCGGGAACCTAAACATTTTTTTCTCATTTGTTTGGCATGTTATCCATTGGTTATCTTTTATGATTTTACTCAAAAATGTTGCATCTAGAATACTGAAAATTTTTGTTTGAAACAGCTGCCAGATGGAAGAGTTATTAAAGTAGGCACTGAAAGGTTCCAGGCTCCTGAGGCTCTTTTCACTCCGGTAAGACTGTAGTTCTCTCTGTTGTTATTGACTTTGTGTACTAATATTTTCCTGTGCTACCTATTTACTGGGATAATCTGGATGGATTTGATTGTTACAATGTGAATTGGTATTTGCAATTTTAATGTAGTTTTTGAATTGGTGTGCCAGATCTGTTGGCTGTTCAGTTATTCTCTGTAGTTTTAGATTGATTAGACTGGGGTTTGAGTTCTTACGAATTGTTGTGGTAGAACTGATATCATTTAGTCTTAATATTTGTCAAAGTAAGAAAAAGTTTTCCTTCTGTAGGAACTTATTGATGTTGAAGGTGATGGAATGGCTGACATGGTTTTCCGCTGCATTCAGGAGATGGACATCGACAACCGCATGATGGTACTAAATTATTTCTAGGAATGTAGTTTCTACTATCTAGAATTACTCTAACAAAGTGCTGACACTTTATGTTGTAAATAATGAAGTTTCTTATGATCCTCCTTTTAAGTCATTATGCAGCATTTCTTCATGCCTCTATTTCCCTTCAGTTTATATTAGTTATCATTTTCTTCAAGGAGTATTCTCTTTTATTATCTTTGTATAACCTGCTTGCCTAATGGAGGATAGAACTTCCCAAAGCAATATTCCCACGCATTGAAAACCTGTAATCCACTTTTCACTTGAAAGAAAAGTTATTCTCTAGCACTCTTTCTATTCCCATTTAAAATGGAATCTCCTGCATTTTTGTTAGCATGTACCCACAAAGACTCAAATTTAGAGGTCAGGACTACAGACTCCAAATGGATCATCGTTAATAATAAACAGTTAATATATCCATGCCGTTGGGTAAATCCTTGAATTATTGATACCCACCCTTCCAAGAAAAGGAAAATCGGAACCTTGGGCTATGATATATGTATATGTTCTTAGTGTTGGGATTTTATTTGTGTAAATCTTACTTGTCATTGGCTTTATATTTTACAGCTCTACCAGCATATAGTTTTAAGTGGAGGGAGCACCATGTACCCTGGATTACCTAGTCGGTAATATGTTTTACTTGTATAACGAAACATATTCTAAGATACTTCTGAAATTGCATGCGATGAATTCCACTATCTTCTTTAAGCCTGGTTCCATCATTCTCCTAGCTACATTCTCTAGTATGATTTTGTGACGATTTTCTATTGATTCAGGCTGGAGAGGGAAATCCTAGATCGATATCTTGATGTGGTTCTAAAGGGAAATAAGGATGGGTTGAAGGTAACCTTTGTTGCTGATAAAACCTAAAACAGAAACTGCTCCATCTTCTGTTTCTAAAATACCTCTTTTTGAATTTTATTTAATTTCATTGGTTGAGCAAGTCAAATAATCATTTGAGCTGGATACAGTAGAACCAAGTAAATGGCTAAAACAAAATATGATGCTTGTCTTTAAATTTTTTTTTCCTGCTTCTAAATAGAAACTGCGACTGAGGATTGAGGATCCACCACGAAGAAAGCATATGGTGTATCTTGGTGGAGCTGTACTTGCCGGGATTATGAAGGTGCACTTCTTGCTCATGCATGGACATGCACATGCAAATTCATTCTCATGTGCAGAGCCAAAAGCACAAAAAAGAAAGAAAAAACAATGTTTCAAAAGCTTGGTTTGAGCATGAAGTAGTATAATATCTGATGACAATTCGGAATTCATGGAAATAATATTTGAATGTTGCAGGATGCACCTGAGTTTTGGATCAGCAGGGAAGATTATTTGGAAGAGGGAGTTGCCTGTCTAAGCAAGTGTGGCCCGGCTTGACTTCTAACATCAGTTTGCAATTCTTGTTGGATGTTCAGTGTGTTCACCCTGTGATTGCATGCATTTATTAGCCAAGAAAACACACACAAGGCTGTCCAGGGCAAGCTGTCTCATGTCGGTTGACTTGGTTATATCGTATCCTACCATCTATTTGCCTCTCAGACCAAGCAGCCTGTTGAGTGATTCCCTCTTATGTTATTACTATCAGAAAGAGAAAAAAAAAAGCTTCCTTGTAGGAGCTACATATATACATTTACCAGACCACAAATTTTGGTTTTGATGTGTACTCTTATAGAAGTTACGCTCATGATGTTTTATTTTCTAGAGGTATGAGCCATTGAACTGTACTCTATTGTGCGCACTTATTTGAAAATAAATCAACTTGTCAATATATACCCATAACATTCTGTGACAGGAAATTCCTATACATTAAGGACCAATATTTTCATATGATTTTGAGGGTGATAATGATTCATTTCAATGATATGATCCCCCTCCCCCTTTCTCTTTTTTCATTTAAAATGATATGTATATATTTGCTTTGGAGCAGCTGTGCACCAATTTTTCCCTAGGATTAAAGTGTTGTTGCCATGTGTCATTGCCCCTTTTTCTTTAAAGTCTAGGATTTCTCGTTGATCTAATGATTTTCTTTTTCTCTAAGCGGAATTTGATTGCTACGTCCCAACTTATGGGTTTCTAGAAACAATGCTTACTTTCTCGGGTAAACTCTCATTTTGGTCACTCAATTTTAAAAAGTTACAAAATGGTTATTGAATTATTTAAAAAGTTTTCATTTAAGTCCCTTGCTGTATGGTGCTTTTTGATCACACTACCTGTATCAATCAAAAGCTCTTATTCTCTTCTTCTATAGTTCAACCTTTTTTTATGAAAAATTTTAAATGTTACGAATCTGTGAACCAAAAGTTAAACAACTTTTTTCTCCGATCTCTAACACTGATTATCAAATCAACTTGGATTTAAGGTATATTCTATTTGTTAATGGGTAGTTGATCTACTATACCGATTGTTACTTGGAGTTCGTTAGTCGGACTTTTAAAAAAAAAATAACAATGCAGTGATTTAAATAAAAACTTTTGTATAGTTTAGTAACTTAAAATGAAAACTTTTGAATAATTGAGTGACCAAAATGTAAACTTAGTAATAGTTTAGTAACCTTGAGTGTAATTTATCCTAATTTTTAGGTATAAGATTCTCGATAATCACATTGAATCGTAGCACTGATTTTTAATTTACAAAATTCAAACTTGAGACTTTACTGCAAAAATGATTTTATTTCTTTTAGCTTGATCCCCAACAAAAATGATAAAAATGACTAGCTACCTGTATCCATTAAAAAATTGCCTATCCAACAAAATTCACCATCTTTTCATTTGGAAATTTTTGTTTCAGTTAAGCTATAACTAATCCATCATGAAGATGTATATTTTAAGCAACCTTTTATTTTCTAAACAATTTCATTGGGTAAGATTAGAAATGATTATTATATTAATCACTTTTTTCGCAGAATGTTTCACCTTACATTATTTTTTTCCCCTTCTCTTTATTTGATAAAAAACCAATTGTACTAAAACAAGTATGACAGCTCATCAGCATCATCCGATATCTGCAGAAATATGGTGAGAGTAAGAAATAATGGCTACTTGGTTGAAGTGATGTCATTCTTATTTCAAAAGTAGGTAAAAGGCAAGAAATATATTGCCATTCATCGAGGGTGAATTAGCAGGCAACCTAATACCAGATAAACCAGTTTCCTAAGAAAACCAAGTTGGGATACCAAAATAGTAAGAGACAAAGCACCATAGTGGGAACTGGGAAGCAAACCAAAACCCAGTCAGCCACCAGTGGGCTACCCCAACCCATATGGACCAAATTCAAGATCTTCGGTTCAAGAAACTCAAATTTTGAAAATATCAATCCTCCTTTATTTTCAGCATTAGCTAACTCCAATGAAACATAGCCACTTGCCCCCTCTCATATAATTTTCATTTCCTTAAACAGAGTTAAACCAAAATTGTGACTCAGGGTCTTAAGCTTCCCTTATATATCTACCAAGCCTGATCCTATCATTACAAATTTGTGATTCACATCTACCAAGTTTTGGCTACTGCAATTCCCTGCACTGAGACCTCACCATCTTTTTCACATGGTTTGTTTCCTCAGAATCAATCAACTCTGCATTTAAACGCATTAGATATGGACCAAATGTTCTAGTTAGTTTAGTTTCTTAGGCTATATTATTTATACATATATATCATCTCATTTGTGATTATGGATCAGGGTGCAATTGAATGTTCAGCTAAAATGGAGAAGTCCAATGGGGAAGTGTCTCAGCTTAGTGTGACTCAAGGAGACCCACCCCTGGTTCGTCCTGCTGAAGAGACAGAAAAGGGCTTTTACTTTCTTTCTAATATTGACCAAAACATTGCAGTGGTTGTTCGCACCATATGTTACTTTAAGTCAAACGAGAATGAAAATGAAAATGCCGATAAGATGATCAAGGATGCAATAAGTAAAGGACTTGTTCATTATTACCCTCTTGCCTGGAGGCTGACGATCAGCTCCGAGGGTAACCTAATTGTGGACTGCACCGGGGAAGGGGCTGTGTTTTTCAAAGCTGAAGCGAACTGTTAGATGGAGGAGATTGGAGACATAACAAAGCCTGATCCTTAAGACTCTTGGGAAGTTGGTTTATGACATTCCTGGTGCAAAAAACATACTAGAGATGACCCCTCTAGTGGCACAGGTATTTCAAACTTCACCATTGAATAATTTTCAATATGTGAAATTCACTTCTTTGCATGATAAGCACAAGCATTTATTTATCAACTCGAATATCTGAATGTTAAACTTTGTTTCCAGGTGACCAAGTTCCAATGCGGAGGATTTGTCCTGGGCCTGTGCATGAACCATTGCATGTTTGATGGCATTGGTGCAATGAAATTTGTTAACTCATGGGGAGAAGTAGCCCGAGGTTTGCCACTAACTACCCACCATTTTCAGACAGAGCCATTCTGAAAGCTCGAAGCTCACCTAAAATAGAGCACCTGCATCAGGAATTTACTGAGATAGACGACAAGTCTAGTACTGTTGATCTCTACAAAGATGAAATGTTGTATAGATCTTTCTGTTTGGATCCTGAGAAGCTTGAAAAACTAAAGAAAAACGCTATGGAAGATGGGGTTCTTGAGAAATGTACTACTTTTGAAGCTCTTTCAGCATTCGTGTGGAGGGCTCGGACCAAGGCACCTAACATGCTACCTGACCAGCAAACAAAGCTTCTCTTTGCCGTTGATGGCAGGCCTAGATTCAATCCTCCACTACCAAAAGGTTACTTCGGCAACGGCATTGTACTGATAAATTCCATATGCCAAGCAGGTTAGCTATTGGAAAGGCTATTTTCACATGCTGTGGGGCTCATTCAGGATGCAATGATCTGCCATAGATTACTTTTGAGGTTACAAGAGCTAGGCCTTCTTTATCATCCACTCTTCTCATCACGACATGGTCTAGGCTATCTTTCCACACTACAATTTTGGATGGGGAGAGTGTAACACCCCTAAAATGGGACCATGTCATTTCAGGTTGAACACATGTTAGAATTTTTGAAAAAAATAAAACAAAATTATTAATATTACCGGAAAAGGTAGTTGAATATTATAAAAAATAAAAAAAAATGGATTTAAAGAAATTAATTTGGGGGTATTAACTAGATCGTAAAGGAGTGAAAAGTATTGAAGTAAAAGTGTGAAAATTAAAAAGAAGAAATGACTTGATTAGATAAATGGGAAATAGAGGAAGGACTAGAAGGGCAATAACATGAAAAGAGTAGAATAAATAGTGGAGGATATTGAAATTGAATGTATACCATAGGATGATGTTAGATTTTTTTAGTTAAATATTTTAAAATATTAAAATTGAATAGATATTTGAAAAAAGAAGAGAAAAGAAATATGTAGAAACATTCACGTCACATTCCTCCTCTTCTTTGGCAAGTTTCATTTTCCCTTTTTTTCCTCCATTTTCAACCCTTTCAAGTTTTAAATTCTAATTTTATTTTATAGATTTTTAGTAAAATTACTCGATGGCATGATAAATTACTTGTGAAGCGAGAGAAAAGAAAAGTTTGGGATTTGAGAGAAATTAAGGTATAGATGATGAAGTTTTTTTTAGAAATTTTATATTTATCTCATTTTAAATGCATAGAAATAGTATGATGTTTAAATATTGTCTACATGTGTTATGTGTTATATTGATGAAGAGAAGTGAAAGAATAAATTGGGGATAAAAGAGAGAATAGCTCATCCCAAGCATTTTGTTGCAAGTACAAAAATAATTAATTAAAACCCTAAATGGAAACTTGATAAATTGGTTTAATAATACTCATGAGATTTATTAGTATATAAAAATGATATTTTGAACTATAGAAATCATTTGAAAGTGAAATTGACTTAATTACAAAGAGTGTAAAGTTGGATGAGTGAAATAAATGTTTATATGAAGCATTCAAGTGAAATGTAAAATCTTGATAAAGTAAATGTCAAGTGATAATTATATATATAAGGACTAAATTGTAAAAAAGGAAAAGTTTGAATTGTTTTATTTGTAAGTAGATGTAATAAAATTGTATAGTTTGAATGCTCATGTAAATAAAATGAGAACTAGTAGGATATAAATGGCATGCTATTAGGAAAATTTCTATACACACAAGTGGGAATGGCACTATAGTGCAAGTGAAAGCGGTATTACAATGCAAGTGTTAATGACACTTTAGTACAAAGTGACAACTGCACGTCCGTGCAAATAATAGTAGCACTCTGGTGTAAACTATTGACATTTCCGCATATCCTATATATTTTATTAAGTCTACAATTGGGCAATAGATCTACAAGGTTAGTGAAATAAAAAAAGACATTAGTAAGTAGCTTATAAACTTATTGAATTGGAACCTTACTAGAGTTATTATTGAAACAAATATATGTATGATAGCATGATTCATAAGTGTTATATATGTATAAATATAAAAGTAATAATTTGATTTAAATTACAAAGTTTAATTCTTGATGTACTTACTAAGCTCTCACGAGCTTAATGCATTATTTTTCAAACGCATAAGTGGAGAATTGTTTTGAAGTTCTAGAGTGAAGATTGATCTCTACTCATCTCATCACAAACCAAGGCTTGAAAGAGAGTATGAACCTAATTTTTTGGCAATAATTCATGGCATGTACATAGGATCATGTTATCAATGCCGTTTATTTGGTGGAAAATATTTTCCAGAAAACATTTTTCAGATTTTTCAGCATTTATTTGATGAAAAATAAATTCCTAAAAGAAAATATTTTCCAAACACGAGTAAAATCACTTCCTTGACTCTAGAAAACGTCTTGCCGATTTGGAATCAGTAAGACATTTTCCATTCCCTTCTCTACACTGTCATCGTCTCAACTTCAAAAATTTCTTCGCGGACTTTCTTTAGAAAGGTATATTTTCTATTTCCACTTTCATTTCTACTCATTTTTTAGACGCGTAATTCTTTGTGGCTTGTAAATTTTTAGACTGTTGTGAAGGAGGAAAAGAAGAGACCCTTTCTGGAAATTTTTGGAATGGAGGAGTTGGAAAGATTTTGAATTTTCTCTGTATTTTAATAATGAAAAATCTTTCCAATTCCTCCCATTCCACTGATTTCCAACACTTCCTCTCCATTTTCTTACCTTTCTTCAATCCTTTTTGTTTCATCATTTCCTGCAGTTTGTAAGTGAAATCGGTAAACCTTACCTAATTTTATTTAGGTAAACAATCTATACCTAATTCTAGTTCTTTATAAAATTATTCCTTTTCTTTGAGACTGAATTGGTGCAAAATTTGCAGGAGGAAACAGTAGACGACTTTGCAGAAAGTGGTCATGATCCTCTCATTGCATCGCTGTATCAGATGGACCTGGATAGGGCTCAATTTTTGCTGAGATCTTATCTTCGGGTTCGGCTGCAGAAGGTGGACTTCTAATTCTCTCTGTCTGTTTCCTTTTGGTTGTATCTTCAGCTTGTGTTGTTCCTGGGAAAGCTGAAAAATGATACTATTCTTCGAATGGAGTTTGAGATCAATTGAACCATTCTGGTTCTGCCATTTACTGATTTCTGTATGAATTGCTGCCTGAAATCTCTTATATTTTCTCATTGAATTTCTGGGTCATGGTGTTGGTGCAGATTGAGAAATTCATGTTTCATATCTGGAAAATGGATACTTATAGGAACCGGCTTTCAATAGAAGAGGAAAAGTTTACCGAAAGGTAAAAGGCTCTGAGAGTTGAATTACATTTATTAAGTTTATTTGGCAAACTTGGTTTAAAACTCCATATTCTGGGTATAGATGAGCATCTTAATATATCCGAAAAGTTATCTTTAAAACTTGATTTCATGGTTTCAGGTGTATTCGTGATATTGGGAAACATCTTGAAGAAACTGTTCTGTCAAAATTGCCTGATAATTATCAGTCTGTATTAAAGCAGTCGATTATAAGTGGAGAAGATGATATGGGTAACTGAAATAATCTTTTCTTGATAAGGCATCACTTTTCCTGTTCAGGTTTCATCTGTGCTTTGAAGTTAATAGTATGTGGTGCTTGGAATGACAAGAACAGGAAATCCTTGGTTATGCAGTAAACCATGTTATTCCAACCCTTAATTTTTCTTGAAGTATCATGTCCAGTACACATGGGGATATGATCTTCGCAATATATAGAAAAAATACATTGCAATTTGTAACTAGTTCTCTCTTAGGTTTACACCTTAACAGGCTTTAGTTTGTTTTTCTTGAGTGATTTCTGTTCAAGTACTTGGAACTTGTGGTTGATTTGAAAACAAAGTCCACTCATTGACTGCAATTTTGTTTACAATTTGCCTATTGATTATTGATTAATGTCTATGATTTTCAGTTCCAGAGCCACAACTAGACACATTTGTTGTTGCCAAATGCGAGAGAGCAACAAGACCTTTGTACCTTGATGGCAGCAGGTAATCTGCAAGCTTTGATAGCAGGCAATTCGCTATTCTCACTTGTTTATAGCTTCTGCTCTTAGAATTAGTAAATGCCATTCCTTTCCAGTTTACTAGCTAACAAAACTGTTACCATTCATCTAGCAGGGATGACCACTTTCAAATGGTGCCTGGAGATCTATGCATTTTGCGTTACAGGCCATTTCAAGAGGAACTGATGAGTGGAAATATCAGTTTAGTTTAAGAGCCTACCTAATTTGTAGCAATAGCAGCAATATAAAGACGGTATAAAAAACTGATTCTGACTTTTACAATTTGTAAATACGAATTTGTTCTGCATCTAAGATTTCTGGTTACTTGGTAGTTGGTAGTTAGGCACGCTGTTGAAATTTGGAACATACATGGTGATGAGGATTCTTTGAAATTTAAGCTTCCATGTCTATGCATTTAGATGTTGTTATGTTTATTTTTTTGGTCTGAAAAAAGTTTAAGTGACGGGGTTTCTCTCAGTTGAGGGTCATGACATGCCACTGGATTTATAGAGGGTGAAAGACATACTTGCTGATCATTCATCAAATAAGATAAGACTGTTTATTATTAAATTCATTACCAAACTGGATTTATAGAGGGAGAAAGATGTTGGTATGTTTATTTTTATTGTTACATGAATATCAAGTTTTTTTCTTTTAATTTTAAAATGTCACGTCAAAAAATTTAATAAAAAAATTTTAACAGTGATAATAACTTGATTTGAATTTTTAAATCTAAAAATATAGGACCATATTCTTAAAAAGTAAAAATAGAAAACTTAAATTCTAAATGTACAAAATGTATAAGACTTAAATTTATAATTATTTAATCCTTGTTTTTTATTTTTTTAACACAATTACAAATAATTTATTTGACTTTGGTTGTTTTCAATTTATGACGGTTAATAATGTAGCTTAATAATTGAGTATTATTATATATTTAATTTGATTTATTTATTTATAAATAAATCATTGCAATATATGTAAAAATAATTTAAAATATAAAAATTTATTAATATGTATATAAATTTATTAATATATGTAAAAACAACTTTTCCGGAAAATATTTTCAGGAAATCTGCCAAACAACAGAAAATATTTTACACAGATTCATCCAAACACCAGAAAATATTTTCAGTAAATCATTTTCCAGAAAAGTAAATCATTTTTCAGAAATTATTTTTCGGAAAACATTTTACTAGCAAACAAACGGACGTTTTAAGTGGAATTATATGATGTTTTGATGGTGAATCATGTCTGATAATGTTTTGAAAGTGCTATGGAATGATTTATGATTGTTTAGACTTAGTTTTAAGTGTTTTAAACATGTTCCAGGCAATCTATCTTCGATGTCACGACATTCAACCTTCAGTGTCACGACATCTAACCCCTAGTGTCGCGACATTGGAGCAGGGGAGACTCAAGAGAGTATTTTGTTTTCGGTGTCGTGACACCGGCATCTCAGTGTCGCGACATTGGCTCTATTTATCCTGTTTTAACACGAATAAGCCTCAATTGACCCCTGATTGAAACCAAACATTAGGGAAAGTTAAGAAATGACTTGAATAACACAGAGGGAGTCTATGTGAAATCAAAGCTTCAAAATTTATAATCGAATTGAGCAACTTAGTGTATTAATGTGACATCCCTTGCTCATGAGGAATCGGTTCACTCCGGGTAAGGGGTGTTAAAGAGAGCCTGTTCTATCAGGGCCAGTCACATTGCCTGAGAAGGAAGTGATATTGTTCCTGCCATGAAGGTCTTCCAAGAGGAGATGCAGGTTTAGATAACAACAAATATTTGCAGAATGCTGTTAATAACACTCTTTCTTCTATTTCACTGTTTTAGTCTTCTATTTGTGGAATATTACTACGTTGGTCCGATTGGCATGCTGCTGATGAGCAAAATGAGAATCACGCATGATCAAATCCCTAGTAAAGTTGGAACAGGGAATGTCCAAGCTGAAAATCTGTGCTGTGTCAGTGTCAATCTAAGGTGGTTACTTTGATGTGGATTTTTATATATTAAGAACTGGAGGCACATCAATTCCAACTTGTATCCTCTTGAGGTTATGTGTCTTGATTTAAAATCCAATCATATGTTATTTCATTCTTTATTCAAGAGAATTAAATGCATAAAAGACCAAAGCAGAAGTTAGATCACCTTAAAGAAGAGAGGTATGTTTCATTTGCCTCCTATATGCATTATGCTTGTTGCTTATGACGTGAAATTAAAAAGTAAGAACTCTGATACAGTTCCGACTGTAATAATTGACATCTAACAAACCCGTATTTGCATCAATTCAGATAAAAAAAACACCTCTAAAAGCAATGCAAATATCAGGCTTTGGCAAATTGTTTAGCTTTCACATATAAAAAGATGATTATTACTAATATCTTTAGTCACTTCATACATTTCATACATTGTGTTGTAACTAAAGGCCGATCTAAATAAAATCTGGTAAATCGTCATGTATGCCTCCATGCTTGACCTGGACACAATTGAATGTGCTCATACAAAGCATAAAAGCAAAGCAAGAATGAAAATACCTAGTAATATGTGGCCCTTTGTTCTTCTTTAAAGAGCACCAAGTAAGGCTGGAAGGCAAAGGCGAAAGGGTATTGCCGGTTCTCCACTTCTTGTATTATGTGCAGACTGGGAAATGGAAAGAACCATCACAGGATAGCTGAGGGTAAAGAGATTGTATCTATCTTCTATAGCTGGGATTACTGTGTTAAGAAAAGAGAGAAAAGAGAAAAGTAGCAAAATGAAAAGCATATGGAGTGTGTAATGTGGGAAGAACCCTGCTTTATTTCCCGCACAAGCGAGCATTTCTTTTCGACGGTCTGAAATTCATTGCAGCTAGGCTGTAGATGCAGAGATTGGGGTGTCTGGATTTGATTGCCATCTCATCTGTTGTGCTACTGTAACCAGGAATATTGCAGGAAGCAGATGAGCTCCCAACTAAGCTTGCTTGGCAAGTAGATGCAATGTCTGCCTCGGCACATTCGATCCCATCAACTGATGGTATTTCCACCATGTAAACTCCATGTTTATCTGTAGTTCTGTTGACTGAGAATGATACCTGTTCTTTTGTTTTTGGAACATATGCCCTGAAGTTGCAGTCTATTTGAACCTCTGCGCCTGGTTAGGCAAATACTTTAATATAAGAACCCTGCTTTTGTTTGAATTTGTTCCAAAGTGTAAACAACAAAACTTGGAACAATCATAGGTTGTTGAGAGATACTTCACCTGGTAAAAAGTAGCTGTGTCTGGAGAAGCTGTTGTTGGTGCAAACGTCACAATAAACAAGGCCCATTACGATGATCTGAGCATTGTTTTTTGCTGGCTCAGTTTGCAAAGATAATGTCATAATAAACAGTGAAAAAAACAGAAAGAGAATGATTGGGTTCATGGCAGCAAATTTTGGGAGAGGAGACACAAACTTCCACACAACTTTCTGTATGAATGATTGATTGGTGTAAATCAATAGCTAAAAAAGCATTATCATTTATCAATTCATGTAGTTGAAGATGAGCTTTGTAGTCTGGATAGGGGGTCGTGGTAGTTGGTGGAGATCCAATTGTAGGCAAAAGTGATGAAATTTATCCTTTTTTTTTCACAATAAAACAAAGACATGTGAATGTATTTTGGCAATATGTGGACTTGATGGGAAGGGAGTGGCTTATTTATGAGTGTCAGTGCCTTGGTGGCTTCATTTGTCTCATTTATTGTGGGGCTTGGTTTTACGACCCGAGTTTATAGTAAAGCCAAAATTAGCATGTTTGTAGATTGGATTGGAACATTCCTTCAATTCAGGGAAGTTGGCTTTAGCTCCAATTTTCTAACAAAAAATCTAGGCAATAATATAATGTAATTTGTAATTGTCTATAGCCTATAGGGTAACATGAGCATTCTTTTTTATGCTCAGCGGAAAGCTTTAGCTTCTAAGGGAGACATTGATATGAGGATACCCGTGAACAAGGTAAATGAGGTGGTGCCACAGCTTGCTGACATTTGGCTCATGCTAAAGCTACGACTTACTAAGAGAATGCAATGAAATCACATGATGATGATGAGGAGGATGGAATATGTTTGATTTACTATTTTGGAAATTAGATAGAGATGGGATTAGAAATTTGGCATTTTCGTGATTGTTTTTAAGATTCGAACTTGAGTTCTTTCTTGAGGAGCGTAATTTACTTTACCACGACCCAACACTTGTTGATAATCTGCAAGCGTTTTACTTTCAACTCAAAAGTTCACTAATTTAC
Organism: Gossypium sturtianum; assembly: GCA_025698515.1. Lineage (NCBI taxonomy): Eukaryota > Viridiplantae > Streptophyta > Magnoliopsida > Malvales > Malvaceae > Gossypium > Gossypium sturtianum. The sequence continues at coordinate 128,892,510 of CM046949.1, read as the reverse complement.
TTGGTGAAATGCTAGTAGTAATGAAGATTATATCTCTCTTGTAGTAACATGAAAAATAACAGTTTATGGAGTTCCAATATTTAATGCAAAAAAAAAGGGAGAAAACTATGGCATTAAATACAATATAATTTGGAAGGGTTCAGAAAGGGTCCAAATCTATTCCCCAGTCTTAATATAACGAGATGGGATCAAGGTCATGGCTCCAAGAGGATCGTGTAGATGTCAATGAATCCATAAACTTTCCATTATAGATAAATATAATCAAGTGAACAAATAAAAACTAAAAGCGGCTATCAAATGCAAGAGACACCCATTTAGGATGGCACTGTTACTCGAGAATGCCATCGAACATACCATGTAACAATGAGGGATGGAACTGTTCTGCTACTGTTTAGTGCTTCCCGCGACCCTTGAGGCCCTTTCAGCAGCATGACTCTTGAATCAGCACCAATTTCTATTTTATAATATGGAACACGGATACAAGTTTTTCCTCGGCACCTCATCCTCCTCCTTTTCTGCTATAAACAAAGATTGACCACATTTTAACCTTGGATACAAGATAAAACTATCCATTCAAACTCTTATTCTTAGTAGTCCGTAAAAGAATTGATTGTAGTGGGAAAGATTATGACAAGATCAGAGTACCTGTTTTCACTTTTGTTACAGATGGCTGGACAACAACATGCATGGTGATAACTGCTTTAGGGAGATCACCGAAAGGTACTCTACACTGGCCAACCATCTTATTGTTCTCCAAAATTTTCCCGGTATTTATTAGTTTGATGTCATTGGCTCCCTTAGGCGCAATCTTTTTTATCTAGGACATACCAAAACAATTTAGACCCAACATTAGAAAGAATGAAGACAACATTATTTTATCTAGATCTGTGCTACATGCATCCTACCATAATGAAGGTTCAGAAACATAATTTTCAGTTCTCAAGTGCGTGCACTCTCATGTGTGATTAGTTCATCAACAAAAGCAAAAAGGTTCCCTCCATACCATTGCCTCCCTTATGATCAGCAGAAGAGATGTGACTATCCACAAGCCAAAGTAAAGAAAAATGGAACCAGAAGATCATGCTAAAACATCCTACTGTCTCAAGTCTAAGGTATAGTCCAACCCTTTAGCAGCAGCCTAGAAATATTCTCCATATTCTTGTAAGCAAGGCATCCTCAAAGTCATCCTAGACTACCAGCCCAAAAGATTTGGGTAAAAATATAAGGTGAAACCTTTAGGTTTTGCTTGGTATGAAAGAAGCATGAGGATGAAAAATTTGTTAATTGAATGGTTAAGATTCATAACCACGTGTCGGTTTTGTAGCACAACCATAGATTAACAAATTTTCTTTCCATCGTCACTCGTTTCCATCTTTCATTCCAAGTAGAGCCTTAAAGTTGGGTGGCTAAAAGTAAACTCATACCGTAATGCCAAGATAGCCACTGCTATCCTTGATGGTATACATATCGCCAACATATGTAAAGGCACAAGAAAGAAGACACTCCAGAAAAATCCAAGACTAAAATTTGGAAAAAAGATACATATGTCAAACCACTTGATTGATCTCAAAGGTATCACCAACATATGTAAATGAATAGAGATTGGGCGTCCGGTCATTAACACCATGCAACAAAAGGATGGAAAGGAAGTAGTAGTCTAAACCAAGGGATCAAAAACCAAAGGAAAATAGGATGGCAGAGAAAACTCTGAATATCTTAATTAATGCATGAACAAACAATATCAGCTGCATCCAAACTAAAATTAATCATATCAGAGAGTAAGAATCCACTTATAGGATCTAAAAACAAAAGGTGAAGCTGCTGAAGATTTACAAATACTTGCCATGGTATGAAAGAAAGGGGAACAAGCACACTTGTAGAAACAATTCAACAAGTGTCCTACGACAATACCATATCAATTGCCCACCTATGTCAAAGCCAGAAAACTTGCAGATACGCACAAACCAATTACCATTTAAGCCTCCCACTGACCAGTGATGCCATCAATCACTACAGGGAAAAAAACTGTAGGATTAAGTTATAGAGATAGGACCACCTGTTATTTCCCGAAAAGTGAACATTATTTAGGTGATACGACCAGCTAATAAATGTCACTTAAGCAATTCTAAACAATCTAACTCAAATGCTGCATGTTGAAAATAACTTAACAGTAAAAACACAAGATTTCCCACTACATTATCTTAAAGACATGGAGAGAATCATTCACTCAAGCCGTAATTATAAAAGAACAAATGTTAAGGAAACAAAACCGAGTTATGCATATTCCCAGGGACAACATTAAAGCAAAGCACCTTTAGCTTATTAGAATTGTGCATCTTTGAACAAGCTTAAATTTAGATTTAGAGGGAAATGTACAATGCAATTAGCAAATAAAAGTAAATTCAATACTTTTTATAGAGAAAGCGGAAGCACTCACCTTTGGGCCACTCGATTCTTTCCTAGAGCATAGCAATGGTAGAAGTAGGCAAGTGTTAATTATGACTCCTATTTCAGTTAAATTTGAGAAGTAATCTTCTAGTTAAACTCTATTTATTTGTTTCAATCAAACAATGATTAGTTAGATTATTTTATTATTATTTGACCTATGAATTTAGCCTATAAATAGGTTCTTTTACAACCTTAGAATAAACACCCATTAGATATTAGAACTCATAACACATTTAGAAAATTTTGTGTTTACGTTTTGAGGTTCTTTGTTTTGGGTTTTGGGGTTTAGTTTTTATCTCCATCTTTTGTACTCTTCGTTACATTTGCCATTATAGTAAAATTATCTTTGCGTGGTTTTTATCCTCTTTAGAGGGTTTTCCACGTTAAATTTGTGTGTCCAATTTCTCAATTTATTCCGCTATTATTACTTGTTCGTTGCTTAATCGGGTCGATCCTAACAAGTGGTATCAGAGCAAGGTTCAATTTTCATAGATCAGCCCATTCAGATATGACAGCAACAAGGTTTGAAATTGAGAAGTTCGATGGTGAGACAAATTTCAATCAGTGGCAAGTTCGGATGATGGCAATTCTAGTTCAATCCGGTTTGAAAAAGGTTGTTACCTGGAAAAAGCACGAGAATCTAAATAAAGCAGAATGGGAAGAGCTTGATGAAAAGGCTTTGTCTGCAATCTAGTTGTGCCTCGCGAATACGGTATTGCAGGAGGTATTGATGGAGAAAACCTCATCCGCCTTATGGAAAAGGTTAGAAACTCTTTATGCGACTAAGTCTCTGGCTAACCGTTTAGTGTTGAAACAACGTCTATTTACGTTTCGCATGAACGAAGGTGAGCTTCTTAGAGATCAAATCAGTCAATTCATTACTCTTTTACATGATTTAAAGAATGTTGAGGTTCATATTGACGATGAAGATCAGGCTATGCTATTATTGTGCTCTTTACCCCCTTCATACAAGTCTTTCAGGGAAACCCTGATTTATGGCAGAGACAAACTCTCGTTCGAATATGTGAAGGGTCATTTGTTGAGTAGAGACAAACTCAAAAATGAGCTTCATTTGGATAGCAAGGCAGATAGGCAAGCTTCCGTTTTGATAGCATCAAAGAAACGAGACAAAATGTGTCGCTATTGTAAAAAGTTAGGTCACGTCAGAGCAGATTGTTATAAACTGCGAAAGAAAAGTGAAACACCCCAAACCCGGCTCACGAGCCCAGACCGGATCTGGTATGTTCCTCGAGTAAAACGTTTTAATTTCATGTTTATTTCTTCAGAAAATTTGGGGTGGTTTTATAAAAATACCGAGTTGTTTTAGGGTTTAATCTTTAATTCGAAAATCGTTTGTGTTTAGATGTCTAAACATTTAAAATTTATTTTTAAGAAAAATTGCTTAAACTTTAAATTGATAAAATTCGTATCATACTAAATAATTAAAATGCATGCATAAACAGTTTCATACTAGTGGCCTTATTACATCAACGGTAAAACCGAAATGAAATTCAAACTTAAAGTTCAAAATAAAATAAAGTAGAATAAAAGTCGAAGTGAGCATGGCCACCATTAAGCTCCTGTAGGCCGGTCCATCATCGAGTGTCACTGAAAAGATATCCCACAGCGGGGTGAGTCAAAGCAGACTCAATGTGTACACCAACACTAAATCCCAACGATTTAGGCATAACAATTCATACATATACAAATAGCAATTAAATATAATGATGCAATCCCGAACCCAAACCTAGATAACCATCCGCTACACATCACCCGTACCAACCATCACACCGTGGGGATTACTAAATCGACCCACCCATCCGCTACACATCATCGGAAAATCGTGTCATTTGCGGGCGACTAGCATATCGCCCTTATAAATTCGTGGCATAGCCACCGGATAATATATTTTGTGACATAAGTCACCACATTGATTATGTGACCGAAGTCACCACATTCGGATTATGTGACGAAGTCACCACATTCGATATTGTGGTATAAACCACCGATCACTTCCCCTTTCCATATAACCCATATGCCCCATGTCATACAAATCATGCAATTATCATGGCTTAGGCCTTATTTCACATTCTTATCAATGTTCACATACATGCCATATTCCACATGTTCATAACATTTATTAACATGATGTTAAGATCACGTACTGAGTACTTTGTACCATTGCACAGTACCTTAGCCCACTTTTCATATTATTATTAACACATATATTAAAATAATACCGTAAATCAATCAAGATTCAGTGTGGGATACACACCTGGTCTACTTAACGAGTTCACTGAAATCTCGAAAATCCTGATCTAATACTCTAGATCCTCAGTTCCTACATTCGACCATCCTTAAGCATGTTAGCAACAAGCCATTCGGCTAGATAATCAAATCCCAAAGGATTATTGCAACCAAAATCCTTACCTTGTTGCCGATTTGATTACTAATCAAATCCCGAAACGTTGTAGTATTTCCTCCTTAAAATCGGCTAACACTAGATCAATTGACTTGGTTAGTTTTCGGCTTTTGAATTAAGTAAGAAATAGATCTAAGTTGCTAAATAGGGCCTTGGCCGAATGTGTATGTGCACTTACCTTGCGATTTTGAATCCCGAAATCCTTGTATACCACTGTCGACTGCCCCTAAATAACCATGGTCAGATTCGGCTAACATAATAACCAATATGGCCGAATATTACATCTCCTTACCTTGCGAATCTTAAATCCCGAAAGTGGTCTCTGGCTATGAAGTTGTCGAAATCCCTATAGACATGGGTTAGATCCAATTTCCAATCACTTCAATGAACTTTAATAAATAGCCTTTGGCCTAAGATCATGCGTTTCTTACCTTAGCTAACCAAAACCCGAATGATCTTCTATTGTTGTCGACTTAGAAGAAATCCCAAGATTCTCCTTCAATGATTGGCCAAAGAGCATCACCGGGATTAGATTCAACTTCAGGCTAATAGGAGAAAGGATTGAAAATCGAATAACGACCCGATCTTACCCTTAATCTTTGAAATCGATTGCTCCATTGCTTGAATCCACAGCAATATTCGGTTATGGCTAGATGATGATCACACAAGTTTCGGCATTTGGGGTTTTAATGAACCAATCGGCTATGGTCTAAAAAGAACCTGCTTTCGGCTTTTGGAAGATTGAGAGAAAAAGAAGAAGAAGATTTATGATGGGGATTCGGCTTCAATGGAAGAGTATGGGACTTAAGAGGAATCGGCAATGGTGATCTTTAGGGAGAAGAAGATTTCGGCTAGCAAGAGTTGAGAGAATAAAAGAAAACAAAGGAAAAAGATGCATATCTACTGATAAATTCGGCTACACTAGCTTATCTTTGTTATTCTGTTATTTTTCATCTTCTCTTACTTATTCAAAATAATTCAAATAAAATCAATAATTATCTCCTAGCTTTTTAGAATTTAAAAGAATTTGAACCTATCTAAAGCTCCTCCTCGGTCTCCTCATGCCGTCCACCTCTGCTCCTTGTTGCCGCAAAATAAAAGCTTTTATTTAGCTTCCCATGCGACTCGAACCTTGGCCCATTCGCACTGTTTGTGGCGTCATTTTACAGAGGCCTTGAGTGGCGCCTCCAAGCCACTTAACCAAGCCCATTTGTGTGTCATATTTCCTACAATTTCTCTTAAGGCTAGTCCGCCTAGCTTCCTCTTTTGAATTTAAAATCTAATAATTTCTAAGGCATTTTCCTACATTCTAAGGTTCACACAATTCATACAACACAATCGAACAAACATAGGCATGCTACTTCATACAATTTAGCATTAATGCATAAGCTATAAATCCCGGATATTACAGTTCTACTTCTTAAAATAATTTCGTCCTCGAAATTACAGGCTGAAATAAGTGAGGGTATTCTTTGTCGCATTGCTTCTTCCGGCTCCCACGAAGCTTCTTTCGATCCATGATTACGCCATAACACTTTGACTAAAGGAACTGACTTCCTCCGTAACACTCTCACATCTCATTCCAAGATCGAATCGGCTCTTCCTCGTAGGACAAATCGGCCTTAGTTCCACCTCTCAATCGGTACTACATGAGATGGATCCGATCGATAACGACGTAACATAGAAACATGGAATACGTCGTGCATGCGCTTCAACTCGAAGGCAACTCTAAGCCCCGGTATGCCTTTGGTCCAACTCGCTTTAATACCCGATAAGGTCCTATAAACCTTGGACTTAATTTCCTTTACGACCAAATCTCATAACCTTCTTCCAAGGCGATACCTTAAGAAACACTTGATCCCCACATCAAATTCTATCTCCTTTCGCTTAAGATCTGCATCGACTTACATGCATGCCGACGACGCTTTAACTGCTTAGTGCGAATTACTTCAACCTTTTCCTCGGATTACGCCACAATCTACGGGCCCAAAACTCGGCGTTCTCCCAATTCCGTCCAACACTTAGGTGTGCGACATACATCCATACAGCGCTTTATACGGTGCCATCCAGAATCACGGCTTGATAGTTTGTTGTTGTATGCAAATTCCGCTAACGGCAAATATTCTTCCCAACTTCCTCTCAAGTCTATCACACGACCCCTCAACATATCCTCTAACACTTGGATTACTCGTTCGATTGCCCGTCCATTGTGGATGAAAAGCCGTCATGAAGTCTAATCGGTGCCTAAAGCCTGATGTAGTGCTTTCGAGAATCGAGGCGTAAACCTTGGATCCCTATCCGAGATTATCGATCTGGCACTCCATGCAACCTCACATTTTACGCCACGTATAACCGCCAACCACGTAAAGAATAATCAACTCTTCTTGGGATGAAATGCGCGGACTTTGTCAATCGGTCCACTATCACCCATACCGAGTCCTTATTAGTAGGCGTAAGGGGAAGCCCACTAATGAAGTCCATGGTGATTCTCTCCCACTTCCACTGCGGAATATTTATCGGCTGAAGCAACCCTGACGAAACTTGGTGTTCAGCCTTCACTTGCGACACGTTAAACACTTCCCTACCGATTTCTGAAACTTCCCCCTTAAGACCAGGCCACCAAAACTGTTCCCTTAGATCTCTGTACAACTTACTACCTCCAGGATGCATAGCATAAAGGCTACCATACGATTCCCGAAGAATCCTCTGCCTTAACTCCTTAGTTTTCGGCATACAAACCTTACCCTTGAAACACAATACTCCCTCGTCATTAATACTATAATCTTCCAACTCTCCACTCTGCACTTGCCGTAGCTTAGCACTTAGATCCTCATCCATTAACTGACTTTCTTTCACCTCATTCAACCATGTCGGTTTGACTTGCAACTCTGTAATAAACTTCCATCATCATACAAGCTAAGATGTGCAAACATTGCCTCGGATCCGACACTACTTTCCGACTTAGGGCATCCGCCACTACATTTGCCTTGCACGGATGATACTCTATGGAACAATCATAATCCTTGAGGTAATTCCACCCACCTTCATTGTCTCAAGTTCAACTCCTTACGAGTCGTGAGATACTTAAGGCTCTTGTGGTCCGTGTAGATCATCGACTTTTCTCCATATAAATAATGCCTCCACACCTTAAGAGCAAAGACCACCGCCGCCAATTCCAAATCATGCGTCGGGTAGTTAACCTCGTGTGGCCTTAATTGCCGAGACGCATAAGCGACTACCTTCCCATCTTGCATCAATACGCATCCCAATCCTGTGAGAAGCATCACGACACACCAAAGTCCTTCCTCGCTCTCATTTGAATCAAAATCGAGCTTGGTCAAAACCCTCTTAAGCTTCTCAAAGCTCTCTGTTGTTTATCTGTCCAAGCGAAAGGTACTTCCTTTCTCAACAACAAATCAGCGGTGCGGCTATTGGCGAGAACCCTTCTACGAACCTTCTGTAGTAGCCTGCCAATCTCAAAAAACTTCGAATCTCAGCCACAGACTTAGGTGGTTTCCAATCTAGCACTGCCTCGATCTTCCTAGGATCCACTCTTATCCCTTCTGCAGACACTACATGCCCTAAGAATGCGACCTCCTTAAGCCAAAATTCACACTTGCTGAACTTGGCGTAGAGCTTCTTCTCCCTTAACACTTGCAACACAATCCGGAGATGCTCATCATGTTCCTCCTCAGACTTGGAGTATACTAGGATATCGTCTATGAACACAACGACGAACCTATCCAAGTAAGGTTGAAAAACCCAGTTTATCATATCCATGAATGCGGCTGGGGCGTTCGTCAATCCAAACGGCATTACTACGAACTCATAATGCCCGTATCTTGATCGGAAGGCTGTCTTATGGATATCTGCTTCCTTAACCTTAAGTTGATGATATCCAGACCTTAGGTCTATCTTTGAGAATACCGCTGCCCCCTTCAGTTGATCGAACAAGTCGTCTATCCTTGGCAACAGGTACTTGTTGTTGATGGTCAGCTTATTCAACTGACGGTAATCTATGCACATACGCATAGTCCCATCTTTCTTCTTCACAAACAAGACCGGTGCTCCCCATGGAGACACGCTGGGTCGAATGAACCCACGGTCAAGCAACTCTTGGATTTGAGCCTTGAGCTCAACCAATTCCTTCGGTGCCATTCTATACGGAGCGATAGATACTGGCGCCATTCCAGGCAACAAGTCAATTCCGAACTCCACCTCCCTATCAGGGGGTATTCCAGGTAATTCCTCCGAAAAGACATCCACAAATTCCCTTACTGTTCTAACCCCTCCAACACTTGTTTCCTTAGTGTCCAAGGCACTGACCCACATCAAAAAAGCCGAACATCCTTTCCTTACCATCTTCTTCGCCTTAAGAGCGGATACTACATTCGAAAAATAGTTCCGTCTTTCGCCCATCACCACAACTTCCTTATCGTCGGGAGTTCTCAACGACATGCGTTTAGCGGCGCAATCCACATTCGCACGATACTTCACTAACCAATCCATGCCTAAGATTAGATCAAATTCCCGAATGGTAGTTCCACTAAGTCAATCGGTGAGCTGCGTCCCCGAACTTCTAAAGGCACTTCCTTAAAGAGAGTTTATCTACTATCACGATGCCGCCTAAAGGACTAAATACAGTCATCTTCCTAGATGCAGTCTCAAAGTTCACATGCAAAGTTTCGAATACTTTACTAGCAACATAGGAATGAGTTGACCCTATGTCTATCAAAGCAATAAAGGGTAACTCCAAAATAAAGAACGCACCCGTTATAACATCAGGTGCATCACCGTCTTCCCTCCGACGAACTGCATATACCAGTCCTGGCTGTCTAGCCTCCGTATTACCAACACCTCTACCTGGTGTTCCACGTCCTCTTCCAGCACCATTTCCTCTGCCATTCGGACCATGACCCCGCTGAGGCTGCTGTCCCCTTCTTCTAGCCTGATTAGAACCTTGACCTGTTGGTCGGCCCCCATCTATTTTTATAGGACAGTCCTTAATCATGTGGTCCTTGGATCCACACTTAAAGTATCCTTCTGTCTTCTTCCAACACTCTCCTAGGTGCCTCTTCCCACACTGATCACAAGTACGATACTACCCTCCTGTCACAACTTGCTGACCTCGCGGCCCATCAACTCTAGGCCTCTTCTGCGCATTCCCAGATGACCCTGACGACCCAAAACCTCTCTTTGCCTCATTGCAGTCCGTATTACGCCTTACAGATTCCTTAACTCCTTCGGCTACCTTAGCCTTTTCCACCAACACTGCAAACTCTCGCTCCTGCTGTGGAGCTATCAACAACCTCAGGTCATCCCTAAGGCCGTCCTCAAATCGGACACATCGCTCATGCTCCGTAGCCACGATACCTCGAGCATACCGGCTCAACCTTAAGAATTCAGCCTCGTACTCCACTACGGACTTGTTCCCTTGAACCAGCCCCAGAAATGCCTTCCTCTGTGCATCAGTATAACTAATTCCAACATACTTCTTCTGGTACGCCACTTTAACATACTCCCAAGTGAGATCCTCAGCTGTGGCACCATCCCAAACTGTGAGCCACCATTGATATGCCTCATCGCGAAGTAGCGACACCATTCCTTTCAGTTTCTCCTCAGCGGTCAGATCCAGCTCATCCATAATTCGTTCTGTCGCTTCCAACTAATACTCAGCCGTACTGGGTGCCACACCAGATACACCACGAAACACCTCAGCCCCATTGGCTCGGAGTCGCTCGAGTCTGATTTCCGAGCTCCCATATTTCCTCTGCTCCGACCACCATTTCAAGAACTCGTGAAATACGACTGCGATCTTTGCATCATCCCCGTCGATCTTTTTTGCTCAACACCAACAGCTGGTGGTGGGGGTGGTGGTACCTCATTTTCGGACCCTTGTCCAGACCTAACGGGTTCCGATACGGTCATTCTGCCTCTACCACATCCTCGCGTATTACGACCACGTCCCCTAGAACTCATTTCTACGATCGCGCTTTAATCTGTTTTAGAAAGTTTTATGCATTAGTCTTTGTTCCACTAATTATCCGCGAAGAAATTTTATGAAAAGAAGTTTAGAAGTAGTTCTTTCGATCGATCAAAGTTTCAAGTCTTCCATCCTAATTTAGAGGAGCACATTCATTCAACACACATTCATCATTCAAACATTTTCGTCTTATTCCTATCCCAGGGGTATTTTCGTCATTTCACCTACAGGGGTATTTTGGTAATAAATCGGAGTCAATTTAAAATTTTTGTAAATCAGGGGTAATTTTGTAAATTTTCCAATTCAGGGTTCCTTGGTGATTTTATGAAATAAGGGTATTTCAGTAATTTTGAAATCTGGGGGTATTTCGGTAATTTTTTTTTCAAACTAGGGTGGCTGGTCCCTTTCGGGTTTTAATTATAGGGTTTAGCCCATCAACGAGTCCTCATAACTAGGGTGAATAGTCACCACGCACAAGGTAGGATTCAAAGAAGAGGAGGTGAGTCGCTAGGATCGCTTAAATACCAAGCTCTCCCTGAATCCACTCTCAGGCATGCGTGCGCCTATTGCCACACCCTAACTCGACTAAGGTGAGCAGTCACTACGCACGGTAGGATTCCAGCGAAGAGGAGGTGAGTCACTAGGATCTGCTTAAATACCAGGCTCTTCCGGATCCAATCCTAGACATGCGTATGACGGTTGCCACACCCTAGTCTTGCGGCTCGTTAACGGGTTTGTTTAGTGAAGTTAAGTCTTATGGATTTGAAGAGTTGTTTCAGCTAAGCCTAAAGTCCGTCAAGTTCTAATCTAACTAATCTACGTCCCATAAAGCCCATAAAGCCCACATGTAAATCACACAATGGTTTAGGGTACTTACCTGGCGGACTTGGGCCAGAGACGCAGGTGCCATGCCGAGCTAACAGACCTGTTATCCTTTAAAAACATATATGTTTCAAAAGCCTATTTTTAGAAAACGTTTTGAGCCCAAAAACCCCAGAGCCGAGTTTTGAACCTGGCTCTGATACCAAATTGAAACACCCCAAACCCGGCCCACGAGCCCAGATCGGATCTGGTATGTTCCTCGAGTAAAACGTTTTAATTTCATGTTTATTTCTTCAGAAAATTTGGGGTGGTTTTATAAAAATACCGAGTTGTTTTGGGGTTTAATCTTTAATTCGAAAATCGTTTGTGTTTAGGTGTCTAAACATTTAAAATTTATTTTTAAGAAAAATTGCTTAAACTTTAAATTGATAAAATTCGTATCATACTAAATAATTAAAAAGCATGCATAAACAGTTTCATACTAGTGGCCTTATTACATCAACGGTAAAACCCGAAATGAAATTCAAACTTAAAGTTCAAAATAAAATAAAGTAGAATAAAAGCTGAGCTGAGCATGGCCACCATTAAGCTCCTGCCGACCCGGTCCATCACTGAGTGTCACTTGAAAAGATATCCCACAACGGGGTGAGTCAAACAGACTCAGTGTGTACAGCCAACACTAAATCCCAACGATTTAGGCATAACAATTCATACATATACAAATAGCAATTAAATATAATGATGCAATCCCGAACCCAAACCTAGATAACCATCCGCTACACATCACCCGTACCAACCATCACACCGTGGGGATTACTAAATCGACCCACCCATCCGCTACACATCATCGAAGGTCGTCCGCATGGACGACTAGCATATCGCCCTTATAAATTCGTGGCATAGCCACCAGATAATATATTTTGTGACATAAGTCACCACATTCAGATTATGTGACCGAAGTCACCACATTCGGATTATGTGACCGAAGTCACCACATTCAGATATTGTGGTATAAACCACCAGATCACTTACCCTTTCCATATAACCCATATGCCCCATGTCATACAAATCATGCAATTATCATGGCTTAGGCCTTATTTCACATTCTTATCAATGTTCACATACATGCCATATTCCACATGTTCATAACATTTATTAACATGATGTTAAGATCACGTACCTGAGTACTTTGTACCATTGCATGGTACCTTAGCCCACTTTTCATATTATTATTAACACATATATTAAAATAATACCGTAAATCAATCAAGATTCAGTGTGGGATACACACCTGGTCTACTTAACGAGTTCACTGAAATCCCAAAAATCCTGATCTAATACTCTAGATCCTCAGTTCCTACATTCGACCATCCTTAAGCATGTTAGCAACAAGCCATTCGGCTAGATAATCAAATCCCGAAGGATTATTGTAACCAAAATCCTTACCTTGCTGCCGATTTGATTACTAATCAAATCCCGAAACGTTGTAGTATTTCCTCCTTAAAATCGGCTAACACTAGATCAATTAACTTGGTTAGTTTTCAGCTTTTGAATTAAGTAAGAAATAGATCTAAGTTGCTAAATAGGGCCTTGGCCGAATGTGTATGTGCACTTACCTTGCGATTTTGAATCCCGAAATCCTTGTATACCACTGTCGACTGCCCCTAAATAACCATGGTCAGATTCGGCTAACATAATAACCAATATGGCGAATATTACACCTCCTTACCTTGCGAATCTTAAATCCCGAAAGTGGTCTCTGGCTATGAAGTTGTCGAAATCCCTATAGACATGGGTTAGATCCAATTTCCAATCACTTCAATGAACTTTAATAAATAGCCTTTGGCCTAAGATCATGCGTTTCTTACCTTAGCTAACCAAAACCTGAATGATCTTCTATTGTTGTCGACTTAAAAGAAATCCCGAGATTCTCCTTCAATGATTCGGCCAAAGAGCATCAGCGGGATTAGATTCAACTTAGGCTAATAGGAGAAAGGATTGAAAATCGAATAACGATCGATCTTACTCTTAGTCTTGAAATCGATTGCTCCATTGCTTGAATCCACAGCAATATTCGGTTATGGCTAGATGATGATCACACAAGTTTCGACATTTGGGGTTTTAATGAACCAATCGGCTATGGTCTAAAAAGAACCTGCTTTCGGCTTTTGAAAGATTGAGAGAAAAAGAAGAAGAAGATTTATGATGGGGATTCGGCTTCAATGGAAGAGTATGGGACTTGGGAGGAATCAGCAATGGTGATCTTTAGGGAGAAGAAGATTTCGGCTAGCAAGAGTTAAGAGAATAAAAGAAAACAAAGGAAAAAGATGCATATCTACTGATAAATTCGGCTACACTAGCTTATCTTTGTTATTCTCCTATTTTTCCTCTTCTCTTACTTATTCAAAATAATTCAAATAAAATCAATAATTATCTCTTAGCTTTACCGAATTTAAAAAGAATTTGAACCTATCTAAAGCTCCTCCCTCAGTCTCCTCATGCCGTCCACCTCTGCTCCTTGTTGCCGCAAAATAAAAGCTTTTATTTAGCTTCCCATGCGACTCGAACCTTGGCCCATTCGCTTTGTTTGTGGCGTCATTTCTGAGGAGGCCTTGAGTGGCGCCTCCAAGCCACTTAACTAAGCCCATTTGTGTGTCATATTTCCCCTACAATTTCTCTTAAGGCTACTCTGCCTAGCTTCCTCTTTTGAATTTAAAATCTAATAATTTCTAAGGCATTTTCCTACATTCTAAGGTTCACACAATTCATACAACACAATCAGAACATACATAGGCATGCTACTTCATACAATTTAGCATTAATGCATAACCTATAAATCCCGGATATTACAAAAAGAGCTACTGAAAGTAACGAGGAAGATGTAGCTGGTGCTAATTTGGCCGATGAAAGCGGCGATGATTTTTTGTTAGTGTCAACGAGCGATAATTCCAAGCTCACGTCCGAGTGGGTTTTAGATTCAGGATTTTTTTTCCACATGTGTCCTAATAGAGAATGGTTCTCCACATACAGTTCGGTTGAAGGTGGAGTTGTGTGTATGGGAAACGATTCATCTAGTAAGGTAATTGGTATTGAAGTCTTTGTTAAAATTAGGATACACGATGGGGACGATTAGGACACTCTCAGATGTCAGGTATGTACCTGATTTACGAAAGAATCTCATCTCCTTGAGTATTTTAGACTTGAAAGGATACAGAATCAACATCGATTCGAGCGACATTAAAGTATCTCGTGGAGCTCTCGTTTTGTTAAAAGGTAAAAGAATTGGCAGTCTTTATATTCTAGAAGGTTCTACAGTGACCGGTGAAATCGGACGTCCCTCGTCCGTTACAGAGTCGAAGTCAACTCATTCAGAGCGGAGGCAACTTTGTCATAGGAGGGAAAAAGGTATGACCGTTTCGTTGAAGAGAGGTTCTCTTTTGGATGCAGGTTTTGAAAAGTTAGGGCACTGTGTTCGTAAAAATCAAACCCGGGTTAGTTTTGATTTGGCAGTGTACAAGTCGAAGGCTAGAAGTCTTCCAGTTTCTAAGCACAGATTCGACTTAGTTAATTCCCTGCATGATTTAAGATAGGCTCGTGGCGGGCTTTGGAAAAGATGGCATTGTGGAAATATGAGTCAAGGTGGAGATTTGTTAATTATGACTCCTATTTCAGTCAAATTTGAGAAGTAATCTTCTAGTTAAACTCTGTTTATTTGTTTCAATAAAACAATGATTAGTTAGATTATTTTATTATTATTTGACCTATGAATTTAGCCTATAAATAGGCTCTTTTACAACCTTAGAATAAACACCATTAGATATTAGAACTCATAACACATTTAGAAAATTTTGTGTTTACGTTTTGAGGGTTCTTTGTTTTCGGGTTTTCGGGGTTTAGTTTTTATCTCCATCTTTTGTACTCTTCGTTCTGTTGCCATTATAGTAAAATTATCTTTGCCCGTGGTTTTTTATCCTCTTTAGAGGGGTTTTTCCACGTTAAATTTGTGTTTCCAATTTCTCAATTTATTCCGCTATTATTACTTGTTCGTTGCTTAATCGGGTCGATCCTAACAGCAAGTATTGAAATGTGTTACGTACTAGTCCATATTTCCATGCAGTTCTATTTTCATGCAGATAAACATAGCGTTTTATTCTTGTTTTTTGCTTTGGTTATACGCGGCGTTTTGATCATTGTTAGTGAAACAGTGCATTTAACATAAAGGTGTCTGTTAAGAGGTTACCAGGTTATATACCTGCGGTGATGTGTAAAAAACAGTTATCAGAAATTTGAATCAAAAAGTACAGTTCCTTTCTTCTTCCTTTTTCTCTCGAGTTTTCTCTCTTCTTCCCTTGTTCTTCAGATTTGATCCGTGACAAAGGTATCAGAGCCGGTTCGTTTCCATGACGGGTGATGGAGCGTCGACCAGAATGTAGAAGGAGGTTGGATTATTACAAGGAGAACTTAGTCAGCTCCAAGTAGAGTTTTCTCAGTTGGATGCAAGGATTGATGCGCACATGAAGGAGTTTCAGGAGGGAATCAAAGCTGAAATTCGTTTGGAGGTAAGATCTGAACTTCGATCTGAGTTACATTCTTTGTTTGAACAATATTTCGGGCAGAATACTGCTACTCCGAGTACTGATGTGTTACCGGGTAAGGGAAAAGGAATTTTAGGCTCTCCTCCTGGTTTTTCGGTGAAGGACCATCTCTTAGTATCTCCGATATCAGATCTAGGCCATTCAAATTTGTCATCTAGAGGAGGTACTGTAGAATTGGGCAATTTTTCCTTCTGAATGGACTGTTCACGTTTTGATGGGGATAATTTTAGAGGTTGGTGGTCCAAATTAGAATAGTATTTCGAGGCGGAGGGAGTAGCTGATCAAGCTAAGGTTTGAGTTGTGATGTTGCATTTGGAGGTGAAGGCTTTAGACTGGCATCATTTCTTCGTGCACAGGTATGGCGGATTACATCAGTTGTCTTGGGAGGTGTATGCTAGAGGAATGAAGGAGCGTTTTGGATCTGACTCTTTCCTGGATCCTATGACAGAGTTAGTTACTTTTAAACAACAAGGATCGATTGAGCAATTCCATGATGGTTTTTTGAGTTTGTTGAATCAATTGAATTTACCTGAACCGTATGCTTTGAGTATTTTTATTAGCAATTTGAAGCCAGAAATCGGTCAGTACCTCAGGTTATTTACTCCTCAAACGTTAGTGGAGGGATACAAATTGGCTAGACAAGTTGAAAACATTGTATGTGGGCCAGTGAAGAGGGGACTTGTTGCTGGTGGTGGGATTGTTTCTTCTAAGCCTCTGTTTCCTAATCCTAAATTAGTACAGGGAATAGGAAGTGCAACTTCGGTAGTGGGGTCTGGAGGTGGTACTATAGGACAAAGGGTTCCATCGAAATCGTTGTCTCAAGCTGAGCTGGAGGAGCGGAGACGGAAGGGCCTTTGCTTTTGGTGTGGTTCAAAGTATTCTCTTGGTCATAAGTGTTCCAAGTCGCAGGTATTCCAACTTGTTATTGATCCTAGTTGGGAACAAGGTGCTGAGCTAAAAAGTCCGAGCTCCGAAGACTTGCAGGATTATTCTGATCAATTAGAGCTAGTGGATCAGATTCCAAGTGCTCCAGTGTTGTCGTTACATGCACTCCAGGGTATGCAGGGTCACCATACGATACGGTTTTCAGCCGTCATTGATCAAACGGAGGTGGTTGTGTTGGTAGACTCTGGTAGTACGCATAATTTCATTTACTATAAGGTGGCTAAGAAGTTGCAATTGTCAGTAGATTCCGGTAATACATTGAAGGTAATGGTGGCGAATGGGGTTCGTCTTTCTACACAAGGGTTGTGCAGAGGGGTTCATTGGGAAGCACAGGGATATCACTTCCATACTGATTTTTTACTCTTATCAGTAAAAGGCTTTGATTTAGTCCTTGGTATTCAATGGTTATTAACCCTTGGACCAATTGTATGGGATTTCTCTGCTTTGACTATGCAGTTCCAACATAAAGAACAAAATTGCCTATTACGGGGGTTAGTGCCTGGCTCACTCCACTTGGTTCCAAGCAGTCAGTTCTCTAAATGTTTTAGTTTGGTAGGCAATGGCCCTTATCCCATGCTTTTGACTTCTAAGGAGCAAGCTACTATCACTTTACAACCTGTACAGACAACGGATGAATTGCAACTCCTCTTTGATGAATTTGAGGATATTTTCCAAACCCCTATGGGTTTACCTCCACCACGTTTGCACGACCATAAAATCCCTTTAGTTGATTAGTCCAAGGTGGTCAAAGTCAAACCATATAGATACCCTGCTCTTCAGAAAACTGAGATAAAAAAATTGATACAGGAGATGCTACAAGCGGGCATAATCCATGATAGCAATAGTCCATTTGCTTCACCGGTGGTAATGGTTAAGAAGAAGGATGGTAGTTGGCGGCTATGTGTTGACTACCGACAACTCAACCAATCAACCATCAAAGATCGTTTCCCTATTCCCATCATTGAGGAGCTATTAGACGAGTTGGGGCAAACAAATTTTTTTTCTAAATTGGACTTGCGCTCGGGATATCATCAAATTCGGATGTGGGAGCCAGATGTTCACAAAACTGCTTTTCGTACCCATGAAGGTCACTATGAATTCTTGGTCATGCCATTTGGCTTGACCAACGCCCCTTCTAGTTTTCAATCTTTGATGAACTCTATTTTCTGACCGTTCTTGAGGAAGTCCGTTCTAGTTTTCTTTGATGACATCTTAGTCTACTCACAAGATTGGACAGCTCATTTGGTGCATCTTCGGGCAGTGCTTCAAGTGCTACGAGCTAATCATTTGTTTGCTAAACGCTCCAAGTGCATTTTTGGAGCTACGCAAGTGGAATATCTGGGGCATATTATTTCCAAAGGAGTGGTCAGTATAGATCGGTCCAAGGTTGCAGGCGTGATGGACTGGTTACCTCCAACTTCTGTTAAAGAGCTGCATGGTTTCCTTGGGTTATCCGGCTATTATCGTCGTTTCATCAGAGACTATGGATTGATTGCTAACCCTCTTACAGCTTTATTAAAAAAGGATGTTCCATGGCGCTGGACAAATGTGGAGCAGGAGGCATTTGACCGCCTCAAGGGTGCTATTTGTCAGGCACCTATTCTCGCCCTCCCTAATTTCCAAGAGCCCTTTTGTATAGAGACCGATGCTAGTGGACATGGTGTTGGGGCCATTCTTCAGCAAAATGGGTGACCAGTGGCGTTCTTTAGTAAAGCCTTGGGAGTTAAATATCAAGCTTTGTTAATGTATGATAAAGAGATGTTAGCCGTGTTGTTAGCTGTTAAGAAATGGCATTCTTACTTAATCGGTCAGCATTTCTTCATTAAAACAGATCATCAAAGTCTTAAATTTCTTTCTGAGCAACAGGCCATCACTCCTTACCAACAGAAATGGGTGGCGAAAATGTTGGGTTATGATTACTCCATCTTATATCGCAAGGGTGCTCAGAATGTTGTGGCTGATGCTTTATCCAGGCGACCTCATGAGGATCAACTCCAGCTCTTGCAGTGTGAGGCCACCAAGGATACCTCTTGGTCTGACGTTTGGGCTCGGATTGTGGCTTCTTATGTTGACGATGCGAAGCTCGCTCAGCTTTGTCAGGATGTTCAAGCTAGACCTCAGATGCATTCGAAGTATTCATGGCATGGTACATTCCTCCGTAGGATGGGTAAAATTGTGGTGGGAAAGGATATTCCACTTCGGAAACAAATTTTCAGCCTTTTTCACGACACTGCCTTAGGGGGACATTCGGGAGTGCATGCTACTCGCCATCAGATATCCTCCTTGCTATATTGGAAGGGTCTTTCAAAGGACATCAAGAATTGGGTTCGTGAATGTGTGACTTGCCAACGTTGTAAAGTGGATAATGCTGCTTACCCGGGATTGTTGCAACCATTAGATATTCCTGATCGTGCATGGGCGGTTATTAGCATGAATTTTATCGAAGGCTTGCCGCTATCTCAAGGAAAGTCCACCATTTTGGTGGTAGTGGATCGCTTGACCAAATATGGTCATTTCCTTCTTTATCTCACCCATATACTGCTTCTACAGTTGCTCAGGAGTTCCTGCACAGCATTTACAAATTGCATGGCGTTCCTGAGGCTATTGTGTCTGATCGTGATTCAATTTTTTTGAGCAACTTTTGGCAAGCACTGTTTCGTTCTTTGGGTACCAAACTTCACCTTTCTACTGCGTATCACCCTCAAACGGATGGACAGACTGAGATTCTTAACAAGTGTTTGGAGAGCTATTTACATTGTATGGTGAGAGAAACCAAATGCGGTTGGGTAAGCAGCTTCCTCTTCTTTGAATGGTGGTATAACACCACCTATCATTCAGCCATCCATTGTACCCCTTATACAGCTCTTTATGGCCAAGAGCCACCTATCCATTTACCGTATCTCCTGGGTGCATCTTCGGTGGCTTCGGTTGATCGTTCTCTGCAACAAAGAGAGGTTGTTCGTAAGCTGTTGAAATTTCATTTAACTCGTGCCCAAGATCGCATGAAGCAAATGGCCGACAAACATCGCTCGGAACGAGAGTTTCAAGTGGGTGATCTCGTGTACTTGAAGTTACAGCCATATCGCCAACGCTCTTTACGTCAGTTTAAGAATCAAAAGCTGTCTCCTCGTTATTTTGGCCCTTTTCCTATTGAAGCTCGGGTCGGGAAGGTGGCCTATCGACTGTCCTTACCATCTTCTGCTCGCATACACCCTACTTTTCACGTTTCTTAATTGAAGAAACACGTGGGTTCCGCGGTGACTGCACCTACCTTACCACCAGTAGGCTCTGATGGTTCTCTCCTCAAAACGCTGATTCGCATATTGGACAGACGACTTGTTAAACAGGGCAACCATGCTGCTGTCGAAGTACTCGTGGAATGGGCGGATACGTTTCCTGAAGACTCTACCTGGGAAAATTTCGAGCTCCTTCAACATCGGTTCCCTACTTTTGATCCTTGAGGACAAGGATTTTTCTTTTGGGAGGGGTATTTGTTACGTACTAGTTCATATTTCCATGCAGTTCTGTTTTCATGCAGATAAACATAGCGTTTTATTCTTGTTTTTTGCTTTGGTTATACGCGGCGTTTTGATCATTGTTAGTGAAACGGTGCGTTTAACATATATGTGTCTGTTAAGTGGTTACCAGGTTATATACCTGCAGTGGTGTGTAAAAAACGGTTATCAAAAATTTGAATCAAAAAGTACAGTTCCTTTCTTCTTCCTTTCTCTCTCGAGTTTTCTCTCTTCTTCCCTTGTTCTTCAGATTTGATCCGTGACAAAATGGACCCATATCCGATCCATCATACAATCGGAACTTAAGTTGTACTAATTCCTCCTCTGCCATTTCAATTATCAAACTTTTCCACCAATTCAAACAAATGAATTTCTTTACTTTCGAAGAACACCCCCAACACACACACACCCCCCCCAAAATCCAAACAATTATAAACAAATAAAAACCCTTTGTTGTGGTTGCCAAGAATAAGCAAGAAAATTGAACACAAAGTTAGATAGACATAGCACCCTGTTTGGGTTACTAGGAAAATGAAACAACATTATTCTAAAATCCACTCCAAGGACACCAAGGTTCGGTTAAATCCTCACGGTTTCCATTTTTTACAGTAATTTTGTTTCTATATTTTAGCTTCTTTTTTCTCTCTTTTTAATTTATAAAAAATATGTTGGTTTTATTTGGCGAGAGGAAGAAAAAAGTGAGATTCGAGTGAAATCTGTCGGTAAATATTAATTCAGTTTAAGAGTGAAGACATTGTCAATCTTTTTATACTCCCAATAGTTCAGCAATTATTACGTGGCGAACATTTGTTGGCTCTTGAGAAAGCAAAGGAGAAGATGGTAGCAGGCGATCGGATGCTTTTAAGTAATTTTGACATTTTAGTAGAAATCAAACACGCCGATAAAGTAGTAGTAGCAAGAAAAAGAATAGTAAATGACAGACCGCACACGCCGATAATACTTTTTCTTTTTCTTTTTTCTGACAGAGATATTCAAAACATCTACTTGAAACGTCCGTCCCAGAAATATATCCTACTTAAAACTTAAACTTTACACCACATTTAGTCGGGTGAATGAAATATAGTTATAATTAGTAATTTAATTATTTAGTTTAATAGAATGGAAAAAAATTGAAATAGTAATTTTATGTTTGATTGAATGGAATAGATGTTGTAATAGTATAAGAAAAAAGACTTAAATGATCAAAGTATCCTTAGCAAATTTTTTTTTTAAGTAAATGATTATTGTTATTGTTATTAAATTTTAATAAGATGATTATTAAATATAATTTAATAAAAATAATAATAAATATTTTAATCATATTTTAACATAATAATTATTAAATATAATTTAATAACATTCTTAATATAATTATTATTAAAATATAAAGTTATAAAAATCATAATATATAATATTATAAAATTAATATATAACCTACATTATTATTTTTAAATTTCAATGCATATTTAATGTGTAAAACGAAACAAATAATTTAATTATATTCTAAACTAAATTTTAAAATATTCTAAGTAATAAATAGTTTTATAATTATTTTTCCAACCCAACAATTCATAATCGCAAATATCGTAAACAAAACATTAAAGCATAATTGTTGAACTACAAAAAGATGCCATCTTAATAACACCAATTCGATTCAAAATGAAAAAGGAAATTTCTCAGTAGAAGAACGAAAGTACTTTCCCACCAGCATTCTTTCTTCTGGCTTCTTTATGGTCCATAATTCCCGCTAATGTTGTGAGCACAATGTAACCAAACTGTCTTGAAGGAAGCAACCGAGCAATCCAACCCTCGATCTCCTTAACTCCGACATCGAAGCAAGAATTAATCACCCCAAACTTGTTCAGCCTCCCATTCAATTCAACCACAAATTTACCAAATCTATGATCATCAACGTACTCAAACTCCCCAATATAACCATGTTTCTGCATGACCAAAAGGAACTTAATGATCACCTTCGAGGAAAGTCGGATCATGACTTGTCATTTGCCCCTCTTCTTTGCATACATGCTCGAGTGCATCATTCAAAACGCTCACCCTCACCATTCTTTCAGATTCTCTCCCCTCTCTCTTCTAAATCATTTTCTCTCTACTAAATCCCCCAAAAAAACCCAAGAACACCTATATTTTCAGTTTTCAACGAGCTTTTGATTGCTGCCACCGTTGACTACCGTGGCCTCACCTAGTAAGCGCTAAAATTTGGCTCTTACTTCATCTCAATCTCCTCTTTCAACTTTTCTAATTAGTTTTCTTTAAAAATCACCATAAAAACACATATCTACAAAAAGAAGACAACAAAATCCCCTTTCTTTTTGTTGCTGGAAATCGCTCCGATTGCTTTGATTATTGATGTGTTCATCTTCCTCCTCACCTCTTTCTCATTTGTAATTTTCCAAGCATGCATACCCATAAAACCTCTCTCTCTTCTTTTGATTCATACTAATGATTTGTAGATTTAATATTTTTTATAGGTTTATTTGTTTTGATTGAATTTGGTGACTATTGGTAGCATGGGTATTCTAGAGATTTTTTTGGAGAGGCTATTCGTTATAACATGGAATAGCAATTTTTAAGGGGGAGCCCAGAATGGCCATTCAGGCCTTATTCCCAATCTGCCTGTAATAGGCTATTCCAAGGAATAGCAAACTTGTGAACCAAACATTTGAATTATTGTACCCCTTGGAATTAAGGTTGAATCAGTTGGCTATTCATGCCAACCAAACACAATGTTAGTGTTACGTGTTAAAGCTTTAGTTTTGTAAATTATATGGTTTTAGGTGATTTATTTACTTCAAATTCGTTTATATCAGCCTAACTTTTGAAAATCAGAATTCTCAATGAAAATTCTCTAATACATCGAAAGTAAAGCAGAAGTAACTCAAAGAGAAAGAAGAACGAATCGAACATAAAAGTCACAAGAAAGCAATAGCACACCAAGTGTTTGAGTAAACGCTCTCAATAGTATTCAATTACTATGAATGAGGTACAATAAGATGATTATAAATGAGAAGGAAGACATCTATTTATAGTTGAGCTCCCTCAGATCCAACGGTACAGTTTAATTTACACCGATAGTCGAGATCGAAGCCAATCTACAATTTGATATTTTTAAGGGACTAACATGATCCCTTAAGATTACAAATCAAAGCATCTAAAATTAGTTTTCATATTTACCATGGCAACCCTAGTTTTCCTTAAGTGCTTCATTAGGCCACCAAGGCTTCAAGTAGATGGGATATTCCACATGTTCCACAAATCGAACCAGTAAAAATGGGTCAAATGAGTCTCATTTAATCAATTAGCCTCTATGGGACGCTCTGTGCGCATTCATCACGAGCTTAGATTCACGGCCTGTGACATTCTCCCCCACCTATTCTCACAAGGCCTTTGTCGCATCCTTGGAATGACACTGGTTTGACTCGTTTCGAAACTGTCTTGATGTTTCGGCCAATTCCAAACTAGTCTCACTGTCGGGTAGTTTCGCCCATTGGAAAATTTTCCTCGGCTTATGTCTCCGTCGTCGCCTAACTTGAACCGTTTCTCTTTGTTATACATATTGTTCGCAAAATCCCACCACTCTGACTTGCCCCCATTGTGACTTGTCTCGACCAGGATCCTATTGATCTGCACAAATAGGCTTAGGCATACTCAGATTAAACATCGGGTTAACCTTAAGTGCTACAGCCAGATCTGGTTTGTAATCCCCTCAGCTTACCCACTTCAGAACTCTAAAAGGGTCATTGTGTTCTTCCCAAACCAATGGTAAGTCAAAATGAAAAACACTAGGAAAGTGTTTGAGATGTACCTCGCTCATAGAATTTACTCGATCCAACTACTCAGTTTGCATCACTACTTTTCCCATAAAGTATGATGCACAACCCACCTCTCTCATAGGTGGTAACCCCTGTAACAGCCCGATCTAGGGGCTAGTCGGAACAGTGATCTCGGAATCACTAAATTCGAGGTTAGAGAAAATTATTTTCATGTTATGTTATGTGTTATAACATGTTTATAAGGATGCATAAAATTTTGGTGCCTTAATTTTAGCGATTTCTAGCTTAATTGCGAAAAAGGACTAAATCGCATAAAGTGCGAAAGTTCCATTTTGTTTGCTAGAGATGTCAAATAGCTAAGGATTTTAAATTAGAGGTCCCAAATGTACAATTAGGCCATTGGAGGAGTGATGGCCGGCCATGGGGACAAGATTATTAAATTAGTCAAAGGCTTGATGTGTTAGGTGGAGAAAGAATAAAATAAGAGAAAAATAAAGAAAAGAAAGCTACCATCTTTTCTTCTCTTTATCATCACCGAAAATTGGTAGCAAACAAGGTTTGGAGAACTCTAAAATTTCAGCAAGCTTTTCTTCACTCAAGTAAGTCAATTTGATGGTTGTTTTTGATGATTTTTGTACTTTTGAGACCCCTAAAGCTTAAGCTTTCTAAAGAGGGGACTATTATGCAATATGGTTGAAAGTCTAGGGACTTACCATGAGAGAGTTTATGCTGGTTGTTGAGTTTTTATGGAAGAAAATGAATGATAGGATGATGAGAAACAGCTTTTGTGAAAGGTGTTGTCATGAAAACACCTAATTGGGACTAAAATGCAAAAGTTATAATTTGTTCATTAAGGCTTGAAATAGATGGAATTGTGGATAGTTGAAAGAGGATTAAATGTTCAGCTAGGCTTGTTTAACAAGAAAATGTGATAAAAATTTATTTACGAGCCTAGGGGCAAAATCGTAATTTTGCCAAAGTGTAGGGGCAAAATAGTCATTTTTTCCAAAAGTGTAGATTATAATGTTTTATGATTTATAAGAGATTAAATCAGTGAATTCCATTGTTCTAGATCAAAGAAATCGAGTTTCAAACCTAGAATGGGTGAAAAGAGAAAGGTGGGCAAAAGTCCCTTTCTGGCCCTTTCGGCATCGAGGTAAGTTAATGTGCAAATGTTGTAATTACGTATGAGTTATTTTAATATTCCAATTTTGTATGGAATGTATAATTACGCAATGAATGTATTAAATACTTGTCTATGAGTTGTTAAGAGAATTGAACCTAAGAATGGTAAGAAACGTAAATAGTATGACATGATGATAGTTAAGGTTCCGTGTAAGACCATATTGGAATATGGATTCGGTGAGAGATATTAAATAATACCATGTCAAGGAAATAGCAATGATGTGATATTTCGTATAAGGCCTTGTCGGGGACATAGCATCGATATGATAATTTATGTATGACCCTATCAGGGGTATGATGTCAATGTGACAATATGTGTATGAGATCTAATAGTATTATTTAACAGTTGAGATGAATTCAGTGTATGATGAACCTTTAGTGGGATGAGTGTAATCAATACACCTTAGTGTGTGAGAGAGATTTGTTAGTGTATTGTGTGAACGCGAATGAGAATCGTAGAAAGTTAAGTAAGAATGATAGTGAGTGAGAATGTTTACGGATGAACGTTTGAATTAGAGAAAATGCATGTGGATAAGTATTTGTGAATGTATAATATCGGTGGGTTGTGTGCGTTACCACATGATATATTATTAATTGATGGGCTGTGTGCGATACCATCAACTATATTATTATCGGTGGGTGTGTAATGCGTTACACACGATAAATTAGTGTCGATGGGGTCATGCGATACCATCGCTTATAAATGATTGGTGAGCTAAGTGCGAAATCACCATAGGTATAAATGATTGGTGGGTCGTAATGCGATACCACCCTATAAGAGATTCAATGGTGGGCTAAGTGTGTAACCATTGAGAGATTAGTAGTATGAGTGGCTTATTGAGAATGCGTGATGCGTTGTTTTATATGATCTTGTGATGGTCAGTGCATGAATGTATGCTAATTAGACGAGCATTTGGCTTATGGTATGGTAAGAATATGGTAAGGGGTAGAATGAGTAAGCTTTAAGGATGATTGAGTAAGTAACCATGAGTTCATGAGAGAAGCTCATCATAATAACTTGCAGTCATGTATATTCAAAGAATATCAGTGTTTATCAGTTATATGCAGATGAACTTACTAAGCATTTTTGCTTACTCCTTTTATTTTTCTCATCTCTTATAGGTAAATTTAGCTAGCTCGGATTGGAGATCGTCGGAGATGTTTTCACACTATCAAGCATACACTCGGTATAATGTATTAAGTCTCTATAAGTTATGGTATGTATAGGGCTAGTACTTAAGGATGAATAAGTCATTGTTGATGTAGTCAAATTGTGTTGGCCTAAGAGAACTTATGTTTGTTTATGTATAGCCATAGATGATGTCCTAAGTTGTTTGTAATTATATGAGAATTAGTTCTCCCTAGTGTATGGGATGAAGGCCTTATCTCTTCTGTAACCAAATGTCTTTAATTCAAGAGTAATGTTGATACTATGTGTAGTTATGTGATGAGGTATGAATGTATGCAAATGAGAGTAGAAAAAGGCTTGGTAGATAGCCTCTAAGTGCCCACACGGATAGACACACGGGCGTGTGTCTAGGCTGTGTGTCTCCTACACCTTAGTATTTTAAGTCAGAATAGACCACGGGCTGGTCACATGACCGTTTGTTCAGGCCGTGTGATACACACGGTTGGAACATGGGCGTGTGCTAAGGCCGTGTGAAGTCTGCACTTAACACTTAGAAATTTAATTGTCACACGGGCCAAGGCCACGGGCGTGTCCAGGCCGTGTGGATTTAGTCAGTGTCGACCACGAGTGGAAGGCACGGGCATGTCTTAAGGGCACACGGGCGTGTCCCTATACCAACACGGGCGTGTGGCCCCTGTTTTGTTAAAAAGTTTCTTGAATTCGTAAAAGTTCCCGGAATAGTTTCCAAACTTCTCGGAAGTATGTTTAGGGCCTTTTAGCCAAGTTTGTTCAAATGATGGGTTTAAACGAAATTTTTATAACCTTAATTGAGATGTTTAAGTAAGATCAGTTAGGTAATGCCTCAAACCCATTCTGCTCAAATCTTTGGTAAAGGGTGTTACATTTAGTGGTGATCGAGCTATGGTTTAGTCGGTTCTCGGACTAACCTAGCGTGAGTAAGAGTCTAGCTATACATGCCATAGGTGGACTGTGATAGTGTGATATCTCTCGGCTCTAACAAAATTATTTTGTTAAGACAGGGATGGTTCCCAGCCGAGCTAAATCCAGTAATTTTGTAAGTGATGATGGGGAAATTGAAATGCTCTTATGCAATGATGAGATTCAAAGAGGTATGAGTCGAAGCATATGACATGTGTGTGATAATGCTTGAAATGAGAAGCTTATTTGCATTGGCTGGATGTGCATAAGGTGTTATATACTCAACATATTGGGTTAGGTGCATATAGTGAGTGAATTTACCCAGAGAATGGGGTATATATGTATGTATGATTGTTTGAGCGATGTATGATCAGTATGTCTACATAGTTGAATCTCATGTGCAACTATTAAAATAGATGATGTATAATGTTTTATTTCGTGACTCTGTATGAAACTATGAGTATTATGGTGTGAGAGTTAAACTGGGAAGTTTGACTAAGTAGAATGCAGGGATGAGTACGGTCGTTCAATGATAAAATGATGAATAAGACCATGGTTGGACCATGGCGATACATGTGATCCCATATAAGACCATGTCTGGGACATGGCATTGGTGACAAATAGTGATCCCGTGTAAGACCATATCTGGGATATGGCATTGGCAACGACATGAGTTCCATGTAAGACCATACCAGGGGTATGGCCTTGGTATTGATATGAGATTTCGTGTAAGACCGCGGCAAGGCTATGGCATCGTGATGACATGTAAAGAAATAGTTGGGCTATGATGGGTGATACGAGTAAGACCATAGTTGGACTATGGCAATCAAGTGAACGACGTACTCAAAACCCGTAAGACATTCTCTAGATTGATAAGCAATAGTAAGAGGAAGTAGAATCAAATGTTGAATACTCAAGTAGATATTAATGTGGAACTTGAGTAAGTAAAGTCACTGTTCGAAAGTATGAGTGATAGAAACAATTGTGGCATGAAAAATGTGAAAACTCACTTGGAGTGAGTTGCGTGACTATGATGATATTTCATTGATGATGAATGTTAAATCATATGTATGTGGTCACGAGAGTCAAGTTATGGGACGCTACGACCTCACCCCTGACCACTGTTGAATTATGATGAGATGTTATGAGAGTTAAGTTGAGTAAGTTTGCATTCGATTAATGCAATAATTATGTTAGCATAATTGAGAATGCTTTGTATCACGTTGATACATGATACCCTAGTAAATAGAGTAATTGTTGTTGAACATGAGGTTGAAGTCCTAGGGGACTATAATAAAAAGGTTATCATTGGGATGCGAAAAAGATAAGGTCCTGTATAAGACCATGCCCGAGACATAGCCTCGGCACCAAGTTGAGATCCCGTATAAGACCATATCCGGGATATGGCTTTCAGAAAGAATATGAGAATCGTATAAGACCATATTCAGAATATGGTATCGATACCTGATCTGGAAGTCCATATAAGACCACCTCGGGGATGTGACATTGGTTTCGTACCTACATGAATGACGATGAATATGCGTATTTGATTATCCCTAGTGATTAAAGGGACAAATGGATGAGTCTAGAGGTAGAAATGAGAATTGTACTAAAGCCATGTGAATGGGTGAATACAGTGTCGTGAATGAGTCAAAAGCGAAACGAAGACGATGTGTGGCACGGTATGTGCTAAATAAATGGCAAGTTTGAGTAAGTTGGCTCAAAACCTATAGTTTGTGCATGGTTAGTGGATGCCATGGATAGATTATAATAATCTCTTTGAGTATTAGGTATAAATATCTATTGCCTTTCAGGACTGATGTAGTTGTTCTTTTCATAAACTGTGATTGTGTGAGAACGTTAGCTGATAGTAAAAATCAGACAAAACGGTTGTCGATTTAAAAAATTGAAATCGACATTCCTTTACCTCCTCGTAATCCTATTCGGGTACTTTGAGGAGGAAGTTGCTGCTGAAACTTCCTGTGAGATTTCTTTTATATTCCCATTGATCATGGTTATTTATAAAGGCTGTGTTCTTTGAGTTGCGATATTCATATTTATTATGATTGCGCTTTTGATTTAATCAAAGAAAAGTGATAATTCTAGTACAAGAAATGAAATCACAAGTTTCATATTGTGCGATGGGTTTTCGGGTAAGCAGAATAGAGTTAATGAATTTGATCGAGACGTCCCTGCTATCGTGAGATATGACGATAGTAAAGGTCTTAGATTAGCACAGCAAAAGAAACTCAGATGAAAGTGTACTAGAAATATGTTCTCAGTATGGAGAAAAGAGTAGATTAAGGTATTGAGATATGATTCAAGTTCTGTGTATATTCACGCATGAGTCGAAAGAGAATGAGAATGAAATTGTGTATGCGTGGGTAGGAGCATGATATAAAGATATGCTCATCGAAATGTTCAAACCGTGATGGTTGAGTTGAAAGCTATTGAAAGAAGCTATTTTATTTGAAAGTTCTAGTAATCGAGATCGATCTGAATCGAGAGAAAGAGTTGACAGTTGGTGATCGAGAGACGATCACTTTTGTGTGCGTGTTGTGATTTAGATATTATGTATTGATCCATGGAAAGATCGATGTGTATTTTTGAATTTTAATAAGTGAGGGTATCTTATGTTGTAGAAGATTTTGAAGATGAAATAGTGGAAAGCGGCTTGAATTATTACAATGGTGGGTATAGTTATCGTGATACTACTCAGATAGTAGACATAGTACAAATGTCTGAATGAAAGATCCATGTTAAATAATGCGAATTAGTTACTCAGTTGATCTTAGTTGGTAATATCCTAGTTTCAGCGAGGTTAATGAGTAGAGAGAGTTTTCTTTTGAGAACAAAAGGGTTGAAGTGAGATAGTAAATGGTATTTTAAATAAACTTTGAATGAGTTTATTTAAGGTGATAAAATGCAAGTTGGATAAGATTCTCGTTGTTGATGTTTCCTCGAGATAGAATTTGAATGATGATGAATCCAGAACTTATGCAGAAGTTTTAGTATGAGATTTAGTAGTAGCATATCTAATAAAGCAAGAATAAGGAAATCTGATTATTTGGATAAATGTTTTGACAGTAGAGTATATTTCACGATATGATGGAGTTATGGTCAGAAGTAGTTAACCACTAAAAGCTGAGTTTTTAGAGCGTACAACTCAGGACCATTACGGTCGTTGAATACTTTTATGAGAAAGTGAGATAAAACCTCATAGATTTCAAATTTAATTTGACAAGATTCCCAAAGAGGGGGATGTCATTCGAATTGTAATGAATCAACCATTAAAGATTCGAATGATCATTTGAACATGTGCAGAGTTCCAAATTGGTGAATTTCTGAGTATATGCTCTAGAGGAAGAATAACCTAGGTCTTAGGTTACGCTTCGACCCTGTGTATTACAGCTTAAGAGTTATTGGCAAGAGAAACTTGAGGATAAGTGGATTCGTGATTTCAAAGAGTGAATGGAAACGTTTTAAGAATGTTGGTAGCAACTCCTCCTGGTAAGATTTTCGGGGACGAAAATCCCTAAGGGGGGAGAATTATAACAGCCCGATTTAGGGGCTAGTCGGAACTGTGATCTCGAAATCAATAAATTCGAGGTTAGAGAAAATTATTTTCATGTTATGTTATGTGTTATAACATGTTTATAAGGATGCATAAAAATTTTGGTGCCTTAATTTTAGCGATTTCTAGCTTAATTGCGAAAAAGGATTAAATCGCATATAGTGCGAAAGTTCCATTTTGTTTGCTAGAGATGTCAAATAGCTAAGGATTTTAAATTGGAGGTCCCAAATGTACAATTAGGCCATTGGAGGAGTGATGGCCGGCCATGGGGGACAAGATTATTAAATTAGTCAAAGGCTTGATGTGTTAGGTGGAGAAAGAATAAAATAAAAGAAAAATAAAGAAAAGAAAGCTACCATCTTTTCTTCTCTTCATCATCACCGAAAATTGGCAGCAAACAAGGGTTGGAGAACTCTAAAATTTCAGCAAGCTTTTCTCCACTCAAGTAAGTCAATTTGATGGTTGTTTTTGATGATTTTTGTACTTTTGAGACCCCTAAAGCTTAAGCTTTCTAAAGAGGGGACTATTATGCAATATGGTTGAATGTCTAGGGACTTACCATGAGAGAGTTTATGCTGGTTGTTGAGTTTTTATGGAAGAAAATGAATGATAGGATGATGAGAAACAACTTTTGTGAAAGGTGTTGTCATGAAAACACCTAATTGGGACTAAAATGCAAAAGTTGTAATTTGTTCATTAAGGCTTGAAATAGATGGAATTGTGGATAGTTGTAAGAGGATTAAATGTTCAGCTAGGCTTGTTTAACAAGAAAATGTGATAAAAATTTATTTACGAGCCTAGGGGCAAAATCATAATTTTGCCAAAGTGTAGGGGCAAAAGAGTCATTTTTGCCTAAAGTGTAGATTATAATGTTTTATGATTTAAAAGAGATTAAATCAGTGAATTCCATTGTTCTAGATCAAAGAAATTGAGTTTCGAACCTAGAACGGGTGAAAAGAGAAAGGTGGGCAAAAGTCCCTTTCTGGCCCTTTCGGCATCGAGGTAAGTTCATGTGCAAATGTTGTAATTACGTATGAGTTATTTTAATATTCCAATGTTGTATGGAATGTATAATTATGCAATGAATGTATTAAGTACTTGTCGATGAGTTGTTAAGAGAATTGAACCTAAGAATGGTAAGAAACGTAAATAGTATGAAATTATGATAGTTAAGGTTCCGTGTAAGACCTTATTGGAATATGGCTTCGGTGAGAGATATTAAATAAGACCATGTCAAGGACATGGCAGCGATGTGATATTTCGTATAAGGCCTTGTCGGGGACATAGCATCGATATGATAATTTATGTATGACCCTATCAGGGGTATGATGTCAATATGACAATATGTGTATGAGATCTAATAGTATTATTTAACAGTTGAGATGAATTCAGTGTATAATGAACCTTTAGGGGGATGAGTGTAAGAAATACACCTTAGTGTATGAGAGAGATTTGTTAGTGTATTGTGTGAACGCGAATGAGAATCGTAGAAAGTTAAGTAAGAATGATAGTGAGTGAGGATCATTACGGATGAACGTTTGAATTAGAGAAAATACATATGGATAAGTATTTGTGAATGTATAATATCAGTGGGCTGTGTGCGTTACCACCTGATATATTATTAATTGATGGGTTGTGTGCGATACCATCAACTATATTATTATCGGTGGGCTGTGTGCGTTACCACCTGATAAATTAGTAATCGATGGGCTATGTGCGATACCATCGCTTATAAATGATTGGTGAGCTAAATACGAAATCACCATAGGTATAAATAATTGGTGGGCTGTGTGCGATACCACCCTATAAGAGATTCAATAGTGGGCTAAGTGCGTAACCACCGAGAGATTAGTAGTATGAGTGGCTTATTGAGAATGCGTGATGCGTTGTTTTATATGATCTTGTGGTGGTCAGTACAAGAATGTATGCTAATTAGACGAGCATTTGCCTTATGGTATGGTAAGAATATGGTAATAGGTAGAATGAGTAAGCTTTAAGGATGATTGAGTAAGTAACCATGAGTTCATGAGAGAAGCTCATCATAATAACTTGCGATCATGTATATTCAAAGAATATCGGTGTTTATCGATTGTATCTGAGATGAACTTACTAAGCATTTTTGCTTATTCCTTTTATTTTTCTCATCTCTTATAGGTAAATTTAGCTAGCTCGGATTGGAGATCGCCGGAGATGTTTTCACACTATCGAGCATACACTCAGTATAATGTATCAAGTCTCTATAAGTTATGGCATGTATAGGGCTAGTACTTAAGGATGAATAAGTCATTGTTGATGTAGTCAAATTGTGTTGGCCTAAGAGAACTTATGTTTGTTTGTGTATAGCCATAGATGATGGCCTAAGTTGTTTGTAATTATATGAGAATTAGTTCTCCCTAGTGTATGGGATGAAGGCCTTATCTCTTCTGTAATCAAATGTCTTTAATTCAAGAGTAATGTTGATACTATGTGTAGTTATGTGATGAGGTATGAATGTATGCAAATGAGAGTAGAAAAAGGCTTGGTAGATAGCCTCTAAGTGCCCACACGGATAGACACACGGGCTGTGTCTAGGTCGTGTGTCTCCTACACCTTAGTGTTTTAAGTCAGAATAGACCACGGGCTGGTCACACGGCCGTTTGTTCAGGCCGTATGATACACACGGTTGGAACATGGGCGTGTGCCAAGGCCATGTGAAGTCTGTACTTAACACTTAGAAATTTAATTATCACACGGGCCAGGGCCACGGGCGTGTCCAGGCCGTGTGGATTTAGTCAATGTCGACCACGGGTGGAAGGCACGGGCATGTCTTAAGGGCACACAGGCGTGTCCCTATACCCAGGCGTGTGGCCCCTGTTTTGTTAAAAAGTTTCTTGAATTCGTAAAAGTTCCCGGAATAGTTTCCAAACTTCTCGGAAGTATGTTTAGGGCCTTTTAGGCCAAGTTTGTTCAAATGATGGGTTTAAACGAAATTTTTATAACCTTAATTGAGATGTTTAAGTAAGATCAGTTAGGTAAGGCCTCAAACCCTGTTCCGGCTCGAATACGGGTTAGGGGTGTTACAACCCCATTGATAGCTTAACAGGCTTCACATTGGTTTGTCGCACCTTTAGCATTTCCAAGGAGGTCTCATTAACACTCTTATCTACCAAGTCAATATTCTTCCCACAATGAGCATCCTCGACTAGTTGGATTGCCGAAAATACATTGGTCTCACCTTTCTGATCACAACTCATCGAGACCACGTATTGTCATTGATGAGTATCCAAGATACAAATGCAATCAAAAAAAGGAATCAAAAGGGCATTAACCTGGTCAAGGAAATTTAAGCCAAGCACGAAGTCATAATCATCTAAATGAATTACCTCGTAGTCTTCCTTGACTTTCCATTTGTCGATTATAGCTTAACTCCTAGTGTTACTCCCACGATTAGCACCTCTTTGAAATTAACCGTCTTGATCCTCTTAGTCGATTTGCAAACTGAGAGACCAAGCTTACTCTCAGCTTTCTCTGAAATGAACAAATCAAATGCCCTCGTGTCAACAAGAGCACTCCTCATTCAGCATGTGATGTTGATATCCACAAACATCAACACATTCTGATTGCTCTCCCTCTTCGCTTTAGTAGAATTGATTATCATTGATCCAAGCCTCAACACTATAACAGTATGGTTCATACCCTAGTCGGAACAGTAGTTTCGGGACCACAAATCCGAGTCAGAAAAATGATTTAATACTATTTTATGTGCCTTTGATACGTGATTAAGCATGTGTTAAAGTTTCGTAAGTTAATTTGACTGTCTGTGTGTTTAATTTGACAAAAGGACTAAATCGCATGGAAGGTAAAAGTGGCCTTCTATTTGATTGAGTGTCCAAATTGATGTGTCTTCTTTTATATAAGGATTTATGTTGCAATTTTACCATTTGGATTAGGTATGGACGGTAATGGACAATTGATGGTGGAAATTTTGATGGTTATTAAAAGGTTAAAATTGTAATTGATTAATAAATTTATTAATGCTTGTATAATAAAACAAAATAAACATGATTGTGGATTTTATTCATCCATCTATCACCGAAAATATAAAAGAAGCAGAAAAGAGAAAGCAAAGCTAGGTTTCGGCTCTTGTCTTCTTTGATTGAGGTATGAGTTTTGCTCGATTTTTGATAATTTCTACGTTTTTGCAATCGTTGCTTCGTAAACTTTAAAACCCATGTCTTAATTTTGAGAATTGATGATATTTTTGAAATGAGCCTTTGATGAACACATGAGTTTTTGGATGTTTGATGATAAAATATGAAAGTTATGTAAAGGATGAACATATTTTGTCTTTGAATTTTTAGTGGAATTGAGTAATTTGGGTGTAATTGAGAAAATGATTATTTGAGGGACTAAATTGTGAAATAAATGAAATTTAAGGACTTGCATGAGCTACATGAGAATTCGGCTAGGCATGGGTAACTTGAAATTATGTGTATTTTGTGATTTTGTGAAATAGGGACTAAATTGTCCAAATGTGAAAATGTGAGGGCTAAATTGCAAATTGCCCTAAATATGTGTTTTTGGATTGAATTGAATGAGTTGATGAATAAAAGGGTTAAATTTGAATATGTATAGATCAAGAACCGAAGAAAACAGACTTAGATCGCGGGAAATTGAAAGTAATCGAGTAGCCGTGTCCGTTTCCGTTAATCGAATCCGAGGTAAGTCGATATACAAATAAATGTATTTGAATTGAATTATTTACATATATATGAGATTTTAATTGCTATGAATATCCATTGAGATGGAATATGTGGGAAATCCGAGCTTTTGTATATATCGACAAGTTGTTAAAGTCTGAGAAGTCTCGTATGAACCTAGGAATAGATAGGATAGCATATGTCATGACATAGGTGTTCGATATGTGATATCATGTAGGACCACGTCTGGGATGTTGGCATTGATTCAAGATTTCGTGTAAGACCACGTCTGGGACGTTGGCATCAATTTGAGATTTACGTGTAAGACCGTGTCTGGGACATTGGCATCGTAGTTGATTCGTGTAAGACCCTGTCTGGGACAGTGGCATCGATATCTGAGTACATGTAAGACCTCGTCTGGGACGTTGGCATTGTACGATTATTTCGAGCACTCTGAGTATCCTATTAGATTCCGAACGGTTCAACAGGCAAATCCGAGAAATGAACGATTATGTGAGTTGTATATCCGTTTCAGGTACGTTTGAAAAGTACACTATGTGTGTATGAAAGGTAAGTGTCTATATGAACTTACTAAGGTGAATATGTGTATAGAAATGATGAGATAATATGTGAATGTATGCTTAAATGAGCTATGTGTATATGTGATATTTGAGTTGAAGAATATGGCAAGCTATGGCTAAGTAAATGAGCCAAAGAATATGTGATGAATTTGCATTGAGAAACATTAATGTCAATGTATCAATATGGTTATGTGCATTTTATGCTAAGTTTATTTGTATATGGCTTATTAAGCTTTTGAAAGCTTACTCTGTGTGTGTTTGTTCTGTTTTATAGATCGTTAAAGCTACGAGAGGCTCGGGGACCGTCGAGGATCATCACCACACTATCAAACTCAACTTTGGTACTTTTGAATGTATAA
Source organism: Gossypium sturtianum (assembly GCA_025698515.1). NCBI lineage: Eukaryota > Viridiplantae > Streptophyta > Magnoliopsida > Malvales > Malvaceae > Gossypium > Gossypium sturtianum. Next base: position 128,855,543 of record CM046949.1, on the reverse strand, counting down.
ATAGTTAAATATGGCATGTATAGGCTAGTTGTTTTGGAATATGTTTGAGACATGTATATATGTAGCCATGTGATGTGGCTAGACAAGTGATTTTGTTTTGTATGTGATGTTATGCTATATGAGTTTGGTTTTGGTATAATATTATGCCTATGAAATGGTCAAGGTTATGGTAAGCATAAGGATGCAATATGAGTACATATGTTTGAACAATGAGATGGTTCTATAAATGTGGCAAATTGAGGATGAATCATGATTAGTTTTATATGTGAATTGGTTGTGCAAATTAGTATACAAGTTGGTATGAATAAAAATGATATTGAATGAGATGATATGTTGTTCACTTGACATGATTTTGGGTTGCTAATTGTGTAGGGAATAATGCTTGTTTGAGATTGTAGGAATGACCCAAGTGTGAGTTGTATTTTGGCCTTGAAAATGGCCTATTTTGCATACACGGTCAAGGGACACGAGCGTGTGTCTCTACCGTGTGGCTCCAGGGCCACTTTGAAGTGTGCCTGGGCAGGTTACACGGTCGTGGCACACGGGCGTGCCTGGTGGCCGTATGACCAAGTCAGTAGCTAGCTTAATTTCACACGGCCATAGCACACGGGCGTGTCTGGTAGCCGTGTGGACAAGTCAGTATGTATGCCCCGTTTTGGCATGGCCTGGACACATGGGCGTGTCTGGTAGCCGTGTGAGGCACACGGCCTGACTGCACGGGCGTGTGACCTCTGTAGTTTTGAAAAATGTTCAAATTTCCAAGAACTTTTGTATGTGTTCGGTTTAGTCCTAGCCCTATTCTAAAGCATGTTTAAGGTCTCGTTGACCTATATAAGGGACACATTGATTGTGTTTGATGATTTGTATAATGAAATGTCCATAAAAGTCTCCGTTCATTCGATAACGCCTCTCAACCCTATTCCGGTGACGGATACGAGTTAGGGGTGTTACAAACACCTTATGGATTCCTCAACTACCTCAAGTGTCTCCCTCACATCCCTTATGGATTCTTCGAGATTGACCACTCAACTTTCCAAAGCTGACAACATATCCCTTGAATGCTAGCTTTCTTGGCCCTCCCATGGGTCTCAATATAATCTTCTACTCCTTTTGTCATCTCAATTAGCACCTTCGAACATTAGCTCGAATACCAATAATCACGTGGCTAAAACTTTAGTCTCACAAACCGTGTGACCCTAGGTGAGTTCTTTGCTTCAAATACGCCTAAGTCAGCCTGACTCTTGAAAATGAGAATTCTCAATGAAAATTCTTCAAGGCACTGAATGTAAAGCGGAAGCAACTCAAAGATAAAGAAGAACAATTTGAACAGAAAAGCCACAAAAAACAATAACACACTAAGTGTTTGAGTAAATGCTCTCAATAGTATTATATTACTATGAAAGAGGTGCAATGGGATGATTATAAATGAGGGGGGAAGACCTCTATTTGTATTTGAGCTCCCCTAGATCCAATGGTACAAGTTATTTACATCGATGGTTGAGATCGAAGCCAATATATAATTTTAGATTTTTAAGGGATTTACATAATCCCCTAATATTACAAATCAAATCTTCTAAGATTAGTTTCCATATTTACCATAGAAACCTTAGTTTTCCTTAGGTGCTTCATTGAACCACCAAGGCTTCAAGTAGATGGGTTTCTCTACATGTTCCATGAATCGAGCCAGTTCAAGTGTTTCAAATGAGCCCCATTTAATCAATTTACCTCCATGAAATGCTCTGTATGCATTCGTCACGGGCTTTGATCTGCGACCCGTGAAACTAGACACCAAAACAACTTCAATAGCCATTGCTTGAAGTAAGGGAGGAAGGCGTGTGATCGGAGGAGTCTATACATGGATAGTGTATACACGTCCAACAGGACTGTTGGTGAAGAGGAGCCAAGGTTGTCTAATACAATGAAGCTCATTGGAAGCACCGATTGAGCTTTCATCCAAAGCCTTTAAGTGGGCATCAACCTCCAAATAACGAGAGGTGCATCTTGACCAACATTTTCATCCATGAGCTATCGAGGCCACCTTACATCTACAGTGCTCCACCCTATATGGAAATCTTGTCAGATCATTCAAAATAAAACCCGAGAAGATTAGATGAGGTCTACTGGTGGGGAAAATCAAGTCACCACCTTTCACCGAAAAAAAAAATCACCAGCTATGCTTGGGTTATTTTTCCATAGAGAAAAAAGAAAGAAAGAAAAAGACCAATAAGATGCTGGCCTGATGGCCATAAAATGTATTGGAAAGTGGAAACCATAAAACATAAAACATGACACGTAACATGTAACACACACATCAAACAAATCTGCTCATAAAATCAGCAACATACATGAAAAATCGATAAGTACAACAAGGAAAATTAAACACATATAAAGTCACAAGAAATTGATCAAGTACCATAACTTGTGATCAAGGGTGAAGTTTTAGTAGCACCTTTATTTCCTAATTTGTCAGTTGTTGTGTTGATCACTCTGAGGATGTGGGAGAACCTCAAATTATTCTCAGTTGATAGACCAACAATACAAAAAATAATACAACTCAATAAAGTTATAGTGTTAGCATTTTTATCACGAAGCAAACTCGCGATACTAGCCAACCCAATATCACCTAATGTAGATCCATCTCATGTCCACCCATATCAAAAATAAAAAAAATAAAAACTAGGTTGCGACATGCAACACCATAAAAAATGCCCCATAGGCACTAAAGAATAGTACATGTGAAACTAGTAATCAAGATCCTATAAACATGATAAATGGGGAGCTTATCCCAACTTCCTCTTTTGCTAAATTATTTGCACTAATGTTGCTCTCTTTTTGTATATGCTTAAAGGTTCAATTCCTACCTGCAATAAGGTTAAAAAGACTAGTTACAATATGAGTCAAAGTGTAACAGTCTGGTTTATACCCTAGTCGGAATAGTGGTCTCGGGACCATGAATCTGAGTCCGAATAATATTTTAATATTATTTTCTATGCCGTTGATATGTGACTAAGCATGTGGTAAATTTCTGTAAGTTAATTTGTTCGTCTGTGTGTTTAATTTGACAAAAGGATGAAATTGCATTAAGTGTGAAAGTTGCTTGCTATTTGTCAAAGTGTGGCTTTTTAAATGTGAGGACTTATGTGGCAAATAAGCCAATTTTATTGATAGTGGACGGCAATGAGTGATGATATGTATATATATTTTATGTTATCATATTTACTTTAATAGTTTATTAATATTATATGTTATATGTTATATATTATTATAATGAAAACAAAAGCAAGCCATTATCATCATTTTTATCACCCTATTGCCGAAACTAGCAAAGAAAGAAAAGAGAAAACTAGTTAGGGCATTCGGCTATTACAAGCTTGAATCCAAGGTTAGTTTTGATCGGTTTCCGATAATTTTTATGTTTTTGCAATCGTTGCTTCGAGAGCTACAAAACCCATGTTTTAATTTCGTGAATTGATTATGTTTGTGTGAGATGCCATTGTTGATATGTTAAGCTTTTTGATGATTTTTGGTGTTAAATGAAAGATATGAGTTAGATGAACATACTTTGTTCTTGAATTTTTTTTAGTGAATTTAGCTAAATAGGGCTAAATTGAGAAAATGGCAAATTGAGGGACTAAATTGTGAGTTTGATGAAAAATGTGGACTTGTATGTGATGTAGGAATATTCGGCTAAGCATGAGCATGGGTAGATTTTGTGAAATTGATGTTTTGAGAAAAATGGACTAAATTGCTAAATTGTGTAAATATGAGGGCTAATTTGCAAATAGCCCTAAATGTGTGTTCATGGATTGAATTGTATGAATTAATGAATAAAAGGGTTAATTTTGAAAATGTTAGATCAAGAACCAAGGAAAACGGACATTGATCGCGGGAAAGCGAAAGTAACCGAGTAGCTGTTTTCATTCCGACATATCGAATCCGAGGTAAGTCACTATGAAAATAAACATATTTATATGCAATTATATTTGTTTATATGACAAATGCTGATGATGGATGCTTATGAGAAGGTTATGCATATGAACTTCGAGATAAGTTCGATATAGTAATTAATTTCGAGAAGTCCCGTACGAACCTAGGAATAGTTAGAATTAGCTATGTCATGACATAGGTATCTGTTCTGTTTTATCATGTAAGACCACGTCTGGAATGTTGGCGTTGATTTGAGACTTCGTGTAAGACCTCGTCCGGGACGTAGGCATCGATATGAGTTTTAAGTGTAAGAGGCGGCGTGCGGGGCGTTGGCATCAATCTCGAGCTTTACGTGTAAGACCATGTGCGGGACATCGGCATCGTATTGATTCGTGTAAGACCACATGCGGGACAGTGGCATCGATATCCGAGTGCATGTAAGACCTCGTCTGGGACGTTGGCATTGTACTACCATTCCGAGTTTTCTGAGTATCCTACTAGATTCCTTACGGTTCAACGGGCATGTCTGTTGTAACATCCTAAACGTGGGCCTGCGCATTAATGTGATAGTTTAATGTGTTAAATTGAGATTTTAAGGATCGGGCTGACTTTTTAATTACATATATGGATTAGGGTTTAAATTAGTGCTTTGGGTATTTTAAAGTGATATATTGGGCTTTAAAAATTTGGGATAGGTGGCTAATACATGGTGTTAGCTTATAATTTAAGTAGATAGTTAATTAAGTGACAAGCTGGGCTTGTGGCCGAAAGAATTGAGGAGCTTTAAGTGGGCATAAGGTGGCATCATAAGGGAGAAAGAGTTTGGGCCTAGTATGGCCACTTAGAGCCCAAATTTTAAGATAAAAAAATTCGGCACTTACAAGCCCTAGGAGTGGACGGCACACTAGCTACAAAATAGGGATTTTAATTCTTTTGTTTTCTTGATAAATAGGAAGATAATGAAGAGAAAGATGAGGGCTATTTTTTTTGAGGAGATAAGGATTGGGTTATCAGGTGAGATAAAGGCTATCAGGAGAAGGGAAGAGTTGGCCGAAATTCCAACTCTGTGTGTGGATGATATGCCGAAATTTCTCTATAAATAGGGAGTAGTATTCTTCAATTTCGATATTTTGAAACCCTATTCTCTGCCGAAATTTCCAAGCCTTCCCTACAGTTTCTCTTTTTCTTTTTCTAAAAGCCGAATTCCTTTTGTTCATATTCTCTTCTCCATAGCCGAATCTACAAGGGAGGTTTCTGTTTCCCAAAGGTGCACCATAAGCCGCATACTCCTTAGTAATCTGGTGAGTTTCGGGATTTTATTCTATGCGATTTCACTCTTTCTTTTCATACAGATCTAACCCAAAACACTTATTTAAGGCCTGTCGATTTTCCCTCTCTGCTTTTAGTAGCCGAATCTGTCTCATTAAAAGTCTCCTGTGCCGATTTGGTGGAAAAGCCGAAGGTAGGAAGGTGACGTTTCCTAGGGATTTTTGGGATTCGATAAATAAGGCTCTACGCTAAGGATAATAGATTTTTGCGGTAACCAGGTGTGTAATACCTCCCCACCATCTAGATCTGCCTATTATTGTATGTTCCTATGTTTTATATGTTATGATAAATGCCAAAATCTCGGTTTATTGATGAAAGCCCAAGGAGGGTAAAAGCGGATCCCCAGGTTAGTAAATAATCTGTTTAAATGTTATAAGTAAAATGCTTGTATGTGATTGCATGGGTTGGGTTGTTGAAAGGAGGAAGTTATACGTTATATGTGTAGCGGCTAATGCCGTGAACTATTATACGGGCTTCGGCCATTAAATGTTATACGGGCTTCGGCCATTAAATGTTATAAGGGCTTCGACCATCATATGTGGATGAGCAGCAAGACTGCCATCATGGTGTGTAGCGGTGTAGGTCGATTGTGGAAATCCCTAATGGTGTGAACGGTTGGTACGGGGGTGTGTAGCGGATGGAAACCTAGGCAAACGGGTTGGGCCTTGCATATTATTTGCTATTAATTTTTATTATGATTATTACACTGTTTATTTTGTTTAATGGGTTTAAGGCCCAAACTCTAGTGGTGCATGAGGTTGCACGCTGAGTCTCATGCTCACCCTTTTAATTAACATTTCAGGTGATACCTAGTGATTCGGACCAGGGTGGAGAGGAACGCGAGGTGGCCATGCAGAAGAATATGTAGATTTGGCAAAAAGAGACTCAAGTTTTATTTTATATTTTTAATTAATGGACTTCAAATCTCGTTGTAATAAGGCCATGGGCTATTATGTTTTATTATGGGCTTCTATTACTTTAGGTCATTTAAGTTTTATTTTAATTAAACTAAGGCATGTAATTAAGTTTGGATTTTACTTTACTAAAGCATCTTCTATTTAAAACATATTTGGGATTTTCTGAAAATATGACATGATTTGATAGAATTTTTCTTAGTGACATACCAGATCCGGTTGTAGTGTTTGGGCCAGGTTTGGGGTGTTTCAAATTGGTATCAGAGCCCAGTTCAAAACTCGGCTCTGGGGTTTTTGGGCTCAAAACGTTTTCTAAAATGGGCTTTTAAAATATGGATGTTTTTAAGTGATATCAGGTCTGTTAGCTCGGCATGGCACCTGCGTTTCCGGCCCAAGTCCGCCAGGTAAGTACTCCGAATCATTGTGTGATCTTTATATATGTGGGCTTAGTGGGCCTAGTGGGACGTAGACTAAGATAGAATTAAAACTTGATGAATTTTAGGCTTAGTACAAACTACTTACGAAAAATTCATAAAGCTTAATTTCACCGAACAAACCCGTTAACAAGCCGCAGGAGGCTAGGTGTAATAACAAATCATACGCATGTCTAGGAAGGATCAGAAGAGCACGGTATTTAAGCGAGCCCCTAGTGACTCACCTCCTCTTATTTGGAATCCTACGGTGCATAGTGACCGCTCACCTTAGTCGAGTTAGGGTGTGTGGCAAATAGGCGGACGCATGTCTAGGAGTGGATTCGGGGAGAGCTTGGTATTTAAGCGATCCTAGCGACTCACCTCCTCTTCACTAGAATCCTACCTGGTGCGTAGTGACTATTCACCCTAGTTACGAGGACTGGTTGATGGGCTAAACCCTATGATTAAAACCCGAAAGGGATCAGCTATCTTTTTATAAAAAAAAAAATTCCCAAGTTTTGTAAAATTTTCAAAAAATACCTTTGTTTTATGAAAAAAAAAAACAACAAACCCCATCAAAGTTTGAAAAATTACCAAATTACCCTTGTTTTGCGAAATGACCAAAATGACCCTGACTTGTAAAATTACCAAATTACCCTTGTTTTGCGAAATGACCAAAATGACCATGATTTGTAAAATTACCGAAATACCCCCGGATTTCCAAAATTTTCGAAATACCTCTAGATTTCAAAAATCTCCGAAATACCCTCAGGTTTTCAAAATTACCGAAGTACCCCCGAATTTCCAAAATTTTTGAAGTACTCCGAATTTTCAAAATTTCCGAAATACCCCTGGGACTGCAAAATTACCAAAATACCCTTACTTCACAAAATCACCAAGGACCTTATTTTGAAAAATCATGAAAATACCCCTGTAGGATAAAATTACGAAAATACCCCTAGGTAGTGAAAACGACAACAACAACAACAACAACACTTTTCTGTAATGAACGTGAGTTCATGAATGTTGATGATTGAATGAACTTGAGACTGTCTGGTGTGTATGAATTCGAAAGAACTACTTCTTAAAAACTACTACTCATAAGACTGTTCGCGATAAATCAGTGAAAAGAACTAATAATCCATAAAACTCTTAATCAGATAAACGCCAATCGGAGGAATGAGTTCAAGGGGGGTCGGCGCCCGCCGCGTGGGACGCCAGTAGGGGTAGAATGATCGCATCGTGAGCGCAGGGTCCGCCACGGTCGGGAAACGAGATACCGAATCTGCCGGTGTAGAAGGAGAATTTCGGGATGAGGCGCCCGGAGATGATGTTTGTATCTCGAGCGATGTTGAGGGTTTTAGAGAGGGTTCTTTGGAGTAGGCATGGGCACGGGCCGAAAATCAGTGCGAAGCGCCAAGGCCAATGGAGCGGAAGTGTGCAGGGAGTTTTGGGGTAGCTCCTAACACGGTGAGTAATTGGATGGAAGCGATCGAGTGCATAATGGATGACTTAGACTTCACGGTAGAGGAAAAGTTAAAAGGGGTCGTGTCTCTCCTCCGAGAGATGAGGCCTACCAGTGGTGGCTCACGGTGAAAGAAGGTACTCTGAAGTAGACCGAATTGACTAGGACTTCTTTAAGGAGTCATTTGGGGAAGTATGTGGGGGCCGACTATATAGATGCCCAAAGGAAGGCATTCTTGAACTTGAGTACAGGAAGTAGGTGCGTGGTGAATATGAGGCGGAGTTTCGCGCTTGAGCCGTTATGCTCGATGAGTGGTAGCGACGGAGTATGAACGTTGTGTTCGGTTTGAGGATGGCCGCGTGGAGTGAGTTAAAGGGTTACGATAGCGCGCAGCAAAGAAGAGAGAATCTTTTCTTTGTGTTGGTGGATAAGGTTAAAATAGTGAGGAAGTGAAACGGGTGGAGAAACAAGAAAGGGATAAGGATCGGGGTAAGAGTAAGAGGAATTTTAGGCCATCAAGAGCATCTGGGAATTTTCAGAAGAGGCCTAAGACTGATGGGCCAGTTCGTGCTCCGACGAGTCAGAAACAGGCATGTTCTACATGTGGCAAGATGCATCATGGGGAATGCAGAGTGAAGACAGGTGGGTGCTTTAAGTGTAGATCCACAGAACATCTGATTAAGGACTGTCCCTAGATGGATCGGGGGCAGCCAGCGGGCCAAGGTGTTGATCAAGTGAGGAGAGGTGATCAGCCTGGACCAAGGGGTCGTGGTGCAGGTAGAGGAGGAAATGGGGCTGGTTGAGGTCGTGGAGCACCTGGCAGAGGTGCAGGTAATGTAGAGGCAAGGCAGCAGGGTCTAGTTTATGCAGTTCGTCGACAGGAGGATGGTGACGCACCGGATGTCATAACCGGTACGTTTCTTATAGCTGACAGCCCTTTTCTTGCTTTGATTGATATTGGGTCAACCCACTCCTATATTGCATGTTCGATATCTGAGACCTTAAGTATAGATCCTGAAACAACTACTAGGAAGATGACTGTGGTTAGTCCCCTAGGACAATCTAGGGTAGTAGACAAGCTGTTTAAGGATGTACCTTTAGAGACTCAAGGGGTAGTGTTTCCGGAAGACTTAATGGAATTGCCATTCGGAGAGTTCGATCTTATCCTAGGAATGGATTGGTTGTCAAAGCATCGTGCTAAGTTGGATTGTGGGACTAAGCGCATGGTGTTAAGTACCCCGGAAGGCGGGGAGATGGTTGTATTAGGAGGAAGAAGAAACTATTTGTCCAACGTAGTGTCGGCATTGAAAGCTGTTAAGATGATTCGGAAGGGTGGTAACGCCTTTTTAGCTTTTATTAGTGCTTTGGATGCTAAAGAGGTGACTGTCAATGAGGTTCGAACAGTCAAGGATTTCGCAGACGTCTTTCCGGAGGAGTTGTTAGGATTACCCCCGGATCGCGAAGTGGAGTTTGGATTAGACCTACTCCCGGGTACAGCTCCGGTATCAATTACTCCTTATCGAATGGCGCCGAAGGAACTGGTGGAGCTCAAAGCTCAGATTCAGGAACTGTTGGATCGTGGGTTTATTCGGCCGAGTGTGTCTCCATGGGGAGCACCGGTCCTATTCGTGAAGAAGAAGGACGGATCCATGCGTATGTGCGTGGACTATTGTCAACTGAATAAGTTGACGATTAAGAATAAGTACCCATTACCGAGAATCGACGATTTGTTCGACCAGCTCAAAGGAGCGTCGGTCTTTTCTAAGATTGATCTAAGGTCGGGATATCATCAGTTAAAGGTGAAGGAAGGAGACATTCATAAGACGGCATTTCGAACACGCTACGGTCATTATGAGTTTTTGGTAATGCCGTTCGGTTTGACGAACGCGCCAGCAGCATTTATGGATATGATGAACCGGGTATTTCAGCCATACCTTGATCAGTTTGTCGTAGTATTTATCGACGATATATTAGTTTATTCCAAGTCTGAGGAGGAACATGACGCACAACTTCGAGTGGTGTTACAAATTCTGAGGGAAAAGCAGCTGTACGCAAAGTTCAGTAAGTGTGAGTTCTGGTTGAAGGAGGTGACTTTTCTAGGGCATGTAGTTTCCGCAGAGGGAATTAGGGTAGGCCCTCGAAAAATAGAAGCTGTGTTGGCAGAAATTCGAAGTTTCTTAGGATTAGCAGGATATTATCGAAGGTTCGTTGAGGGTTTCTCTTCCATAGCAGCACCTTTAACTAAGTTGTTGAGGAAGGGGTATCTTTTGTGTGGGTGACAAACAACGGGGAGAGCTTTGTGAAGTCAAGAGAATTTTGACTAAGCACGGTGATAATTCAGCGAGGCGGGAAAAGAATTTATCGTCTCATCAGTGATGCGCGTCACACTGAGTTTAGGGTGTGTGTTGATGCAGGATGGAAAAGTTGTGGCGCACGCATCTCGCGATTGAGGTGCATGAGTCGAACTACCCTACGCATGACTTGGAATTGGCGGCGGTAGTGTTTGCTCAAGATTTGGAGGCACTACACATGACGGGAAAAGTCGGTAATTTACACTGACCATAAAATTTTAAAGTATCTCCTTACTCAGAAGGAGTTAAATTTACGACAACGTAGGTGGATCGAGCTCTTGAAGGACTATGATTGCTCGATTGAATACCATCCCGGCAAGGCAAATATGGTGGCAGATGCGTTGAGTAGGAAGGTGATAGCAGACCTAAGGGCGATGTTCGCTCATCTTAGTTTGTATGAGGATGGTAGCTTGGTAGCTGAACTACAAGTAAGACCTATATGGACAAGTCTAATCAAGGAGAAGCAACTTTTGGATGATGTCTTAAGCACTCGAATCCGACGAGTGCAGGACGGTGAAGTAGAGGACTATAGCCTGAACAATGATGGAGTTTTGTATTTCCGTGGGAAGGTTTGTATGCCAAAAGAGGAGGAGCTAAGGCAGATGATTCTTCGGGAATCGCATAGTAGCCCCTATGCTATGCATCCTGGAGGAGTTAAGATGTATCGAGATTTGCGCGACCAGTTCTGGTGGCCAGGTTTGAAGCGAGAAGTTACGAAATACGTGGGGAAATGTTTGACGTGTAAGCAAGTCAAAGCTGAACATCAGTTGCCTTCGGGATTGTTGCAGCCGATAAAGATTCCGTAATGGAAATGGGAGAGAATCACAATGGATTTTGTTAGTGGGTTACCCCTTACACCCACCAAGAAAGATTCAATTTGGGTAATTGTGGATCGGCTGACAAAGTCTGCTCACCTCATACCGGGTCGGGTCGACTACACTATGAAAAAGTTGGCTAAGTTGTATGTGGCTGAAGTTGTAAGATTACATGGTGTACCGGTGTCGATCATATCGGATAGGGACCCTAGGTTCACGTCACGATTTTGGAAAGCTCTTCATCAAGCAATGGGAACAAGGTTAGACTTCAGTACCGCTTTTCACCCACAGACTGATGGTCAGTCTGAGAGGGTAATTCAGATATTGGAGGATATGCTAAGGGGTTGCATCATCGATTTTAGAGGCAGTTGGGAGGAGCATTTACCCTTGGCTGAATTCGCGTACAATAATAGTTATCAAGCTAGTATTCAAATGGCGCCGTATGAAGCCTTATATGGAAGGAGATGTCGTACTCCAACTTGTTGGACGGAGTTGGGTGAACGTCAGGTATTGGGTCCTGAACTAGTTTTGGAAAAGGAGGAAAAAGTTAAGTTAATACGGACTCGATTGAAGGAAGCGTCTGATCGGCAGAAATCTTATGCGGATCTAAAGCGGAAGGAGGTGGAATTCGCAATAGGAGACCAAGTCTTCTTGAAGGTGTCTCCGTGGAAGAAAGTAATGAGGTTTGGATGAAAGGGTAAGCTAAGTCCCCGGTTTATTGGGCCGTATAGGGTGTTAGAACGTGTGGGCCCAGTGGCTTATCGTTTGGAGTTGCCTTTGAGTTGGAGCGGATACATGATGGGTTCCATGTCTCGATGTCGACGTTATCGATCGATCCATCGCACATAGTGCCGTGGAAGAAATTGAAGTAAGGCGATTTATCTTTTGAGAAGGAACCCGCATTTAATTTTGGATCGAGACGTAAAAGTGTTGAGAAGGAAGTCCGTTCCTTTGGTCAAAGTCTTGTGGAGAAACCACGGCGCAGAGAAGAGGCGACGTGGGGAACCTAAGAGGTTATACGACAAGCAATATCCCCATCTTTTCGATCGGAGTAAATTTCGAGGCGAAATTTATTTTAAGGGGTAGAATCGTAACATCCTAAACGTGGGCTGCGCATTAATGTGATAGTTTAATGTGTTAAATTGAGATTTTAAGGATCGGGTGACTTTTTAATTAAATATATGGATTAGGGTTTAAATTAGTGCTTTGGGTATTTTAAAGTGATATATTGGGCTTTAAAAATTTGGGATAGGTGGCTAATACATGGTGTTAGCTTATAATTTAAGTAGATAGTTAATTAAGTGACAAGCTAGGCTTGTGGCCGAAAGAATTGAGGAGCTTTAAGTGGGCATAAGCTGGCGTCATAAGGGAGAAGGAGTTTGGGCTTAGTATGGCCACTTAGAGCCCAAATTTTAAGATAAAAAAATTCGGTACTTACAAGCCCTAGGAGTGGACGGGAGACTAGCTACAAAATAGGGATTTTAATTCTTTTGTTTTCTTGATAAATAGGAAGATAATGAAGAGAAAGATGAGGGCTATTTTTTTGAGGAGATAAGGATTGGGTTATCAGGTGAGATAAAGGCTATCAGGAGAAGGGAAGAGTTGGCTGAAATTCCAACTCTGTGTGTGGATGATATGCCGAAATTTCTCTATAAATAGGGAGTAGTATTCTTCAATTTCGGTATTTTGAAACCCTATTCTCTGCCGAAATTTCCAAGCCTTCCCTACAGTTTCTCTTTTTCTTTTTCTAAAAGCCGAATTCCTTTTGTTCATATTCTCTTCTCCATAGTCGAATCTACAAGGGAGGTTTCTGTTTCCCGAAGGTGCACCATAAGCCGCATACTCCTTAGTAATCTGGTGAGTTTCGGGATTTTATTCTATGCAATTTTACTCTTTCTTTTCATACAGATCTAACCCGAAACACTTATTTAAGGCCTGTCAATTTTCCCTCTCTACTTTTAGTAGCCGAATCTGTCTCATTAAAAGTCTCCTGTGCCGATTTGGTGGAAAAGCCGAAGGTAGGAAGGTGACGTTTCCTAGGGATTTTTGGGATTCGATAAATAAGGCTCTACGCTAAGGATAATAGATTTTCGCGGTAACCAGGTGTGTAATACCTCCCCACCATCTAGATCTGCCTATTATTGTATGTTCCTATGTTTTATATGTTATGATAAATGTTGAAATCTCGGTTTATTGATGAAAGCCCAAGGAGGGTAAAAGCGGATCCCCAGGTTAGTAAATAATCTGTTTAAATGTTATAAGTAAAATGCTTGTATGTGATTGCATGGTTTGGGTTGTTGAAAGGAGGAAGTTATACGTTATATGTGTAGCGGCTAATGCCGTGAATCATTATACGCTTCGGCCATTAAATGTTATACGGGCCGGCCATTAAATGTTATAAGGGCTTCGGCCATCATATGTGGATGAGCAGCAAGACTGCCATCATGGTGTGTAGCGGTGTGGGTCGATTGTGGAAATCCCCAATGGTGTGAACGGTTGGTACTGGAGTGTGTAGCGGATGGAAACCTAGGCAAACGGGTTGGGCCTTGCATATTATTTGCTATTAATTTTTATTATGATTATTACAACTGTTTATTTTGTTTAATGGGTTTAAGGCCCAAACTCTAGTGGTGCATGAGGGTTGCACGCTGAGTCTCGCGACTCACCCTTTTAATTAACATTTCAGGTGATACCTAGTGATTCGGACCGGGTTGGAGAGGAACGCGAGGTGGCCATGCAGAAGAATATGTAGATTTGGCAAAAAGAGACTCAAGTTTTATTTTATATTTTTAATTAATGGACTTCAAATCTCGTTGTAATAAGGCCATGGGCTATTATGTTTTATTATGGGCTTCTATTACTTTAGGTCATATAAGTTTTATTTTAATTAAACTAAGGCATGTAATTAAGTTTGGATTTTACTTTACTAAAGCATCTTCTATTTAAAACATATTTGGGCTTTTCTGAAAATACGACATGATTTGATAGAATTTTTCTTAGTGACATACCAGATCCGGTTGTAGTGTTTGGGCCGGGTTTGGGGTGTTTCATCTGTGATATGAATTGCAAATCCGATCTATGAGCAAATAAGTGAACGAATGTTTGTTTCAGGTACGTTTAGTATATACACAAGTGTATATAAAAAGGTAAGTACCTATATGACTTTGACTTGAAGAAATGTATGCTTAAATGTGAGAATGTGGATCTTAAAATGATGAATGTGGCAAATGTGGCCACAAGTGTATAAAACAAAGTACATTTGTGATATTATGCTTAGTGATTTGGATGTGCCAATGTATCTACTTGAAATATATGCATTTTATGCAAAGTTTATTTGTACATTGACTTACTAAGCTTTTGGAAAGCTTACTCTGTGTGTCTGTGTATGTTTTCTCTGTTTTATAGGTCGTCAAAGCTACTGAAGGCTCGGGGCCGTCACGGATCGTCATCACACTACTAAACTCATTTTGGTACACTTTGGAAATGTTTATAAGTTAGATATGGCATGTATATGCTAGTTTTTTATATAAGTTGATGTATAGACTTGGTCATGTGATGTGGCCAATTATTGGTTCATATTTTGTCTTGATGAATGGGGTATGTGTAGTTGTTTTGATATGTTTTGATGCTTATGAAATGGTTAAGTTTTGGATAAGCAAATAGATGATATATGCTTGAGATGAAGTGGGTTTTAGTTTGTAATTTAGTATGAATGGAATTGGTATTGAATGTGTTGATGGAATGTTTGTTTTGGTATGTTTTTGGTTGCCATATATGCATGAAATCAGATGGATTATGTTACTTGTAGGTTGACCCTTATGGGTGGCATTTTGGCCTTGCAAATGGCCTATAATGTCACACGGTTGTGGCACACGGGCGTGCCTAAGACCATGGTTGAATTGGCAGAATATAGCTTAAATAGCACACCGCCTCAACATGGGCGTGTCAGCTGGCCGTGGTGTACAAGTCAGTAGCTAGCTACAAGCACACAGCCATGGCACACGGGCGTGCTTGGTGGCCGTGTTGAAAAAGTCAGTATATAGTCTGGTAGCACACGGTCATGGCACACGGACGTGCCAAGTAACCGTGTTGATATAGTCAGTATGTAAACACGGATGGACACACGGGGGTGTCTAGAAGCCGTGGAGGGCACACGGTCTCCTCCCACGGGCGTGTCTCCCCTGAAAGTTAGAAAAGTTTTAAATTTTCATGAAATTTCATATGTGTTTCAGTTTAGTCCCAACTCGGTTTATAAGCATGTTTAAGGTCTCGATGACCGTAGTGAGGGACACTATGCTTGAGAATGATGAATAAATGTATGAATTTCTGTACATGCTTTCCGATCTGTCCGGTAACGCCTTTAACCCTAGTCCGTCGTCGGATACGGGTTAGGGGCGTTACACAAAGAACCTAGAGCAATTTGACAACAATTAATCCAATTAACTACATTGCTATTATCACTTTTGACAATGAGATAAATAGCACTCTACTAGATGTTGGAAAAATAGAATGAACTTATTTGATAGCCATAAGCTCTTCAAAAATTGGATTAGTTGTGTCAATAGATTTAGAAAAATAAAACAACACATCACCATGTTCATCATGGAGCAAACCATCGATACCTTTTTATGTAACATCCTCGAATTTTTTGAAGCTCGGAACAACGACAATTAAGTGTGTCGAAACCATTTTTATGTTTTGGAAAAAAAATAGGGATCGACTTTAAAATGAAATATGGAGTCGCCACCAACCTTTTTTGTTTAGGTGTGATTGGATCACCTTGTAAAAAATAATTTTGGTCTACGAAATAAAAAAAAACGGGTTCGGAAGTCGGTTACGCACGAGGAAGGATTAGCACCCTCGCGACGCCCAAAATTGGTACCTAATTGATTAATTAATGCCCTAATGTCGAAAATTTGTAAAGATTTTAAAACACAATCTCTTTTAAAAAATATTTGAATTTACTCGAATTGGATATTAAGATTCTCTTGCTCCGAAGGAATAAAATATCACATCCAGCACGTTAGGATACGACAATTTAAATCCTCGGATCCAAGATCATCTCATGATTCTCGAGACTCATGTAGTGAAAATATCAAAAGGATATTCGATTACTTGGCCAAACGAAAAACCGAAACACAGTACGTTAGGGCACGATTTCTCAGATTTCCAATCACAGAATATTGCCTTATTTTGAAAACTTTTACTAAGCGGTTATTAAATGGACTCAAAAATATACTTATTTATCTTATTTGGAACAAGAATGAAACGATCAATATCAATTAAAATATTAAAATTTAAATCACGATGCGATAATGTGGAAAAAGCAAAGTTACACACATGGAATAATATACATGGATAAAATATTATACAAATGAATGACCATAATATGAAATTTGAAAGGAACGGATTTGGGCACATACAATGACAAGCAAATTAACACAAATAACTTATAGCAAATTTTAGAGTAAATAAACAAATGATGTATATAAAATAATATGTGTCAATTTAAATAATACATGTGTAATAAAAACCAGATCTAAAATAATGTATATAAAAATAATAATAACATATGAAAGTGTTTGGAATAAATAAATATATAGTTTAAAATAGGGTCTTTTAAAGAGACAAATTATATACATAAATAAATTTAAAAGAATATATATATATATATATATATGTGTGTATATATACGTGAATAAATTTAAAAGAAAATATTTACATAAAATAATTGAAATCATTAATATATATACAAAAAAATAATTTAATATAAATTATATATGTATATAAAAAGAATATATATATATAATTTAATGAAAATAGCATAGAGAAATAAAAATATCTAGAACCATTTAAAATATATATAATATTTAATATTAATTTAAAAAGAATAATTAGAAAAACAATAAACAAATAATTAAATAAAATAATTAAAGGACTATATTGAAATCAGAACAAAATTAGAGAGCTAAAAGCAATAAATAAAAAAAGAAATCGAAAAAGGACTAAAACACAATGCGCGTAAATTAAAGGGGATTAAAAATGCAATTTACCCAAGTTATTAAACGCACGACATTTAAACGAGGACTAAATTAAAGCTGCGCAAAATTCTATGGACAAAATTAAAATAAAAGAAAACTTAATTGCAGAACCCATTAAAAGCGGAAGGACTTGAAGAGTAATTATCCCCTCAAATGGAAAACGCGCGGATCCTACCCCGGGTCAGGTCAACGCGCGGATCTGAGGGAAAAAACGACGTCGTTTTGGGGCTATTGAAGCCAGCCCTAAACGGCACCGTTTTATGTACTTATAAATACTAATTTTTTTTTAAAAAAAAAACATTCTTCATTTCTCTTTAAAAAAAACGGAAGAAACTCTCTCCCTTTTCTCTCTTTCGACGATTTTCGATCAAGGGGTCTGGTCATCGGCCGGCCAGTCGCCGCCGTGGATCGCCATTACGGTGGCCGGAACTCTAGAAAGTAAGGTTTTTTTTTCTTTTTTCTTTTATATATATATATATATATTCTAATATATATATATAGTTAAAAAAAATAGAATCTTTGTATATAAACAGAGAGTTTCGAATAGAACTAAATAAAAAAAGGGAAAAGAATGTATAAACAACCTTTGCTGCTGTTTGTATTGATATATTCTGTTGAAAACAAAAAGAAGAACCCCTACAAATGATTTTTATCTTCGATTTTATAGCCGAAAATCGTAAAAGAAATAAAAAAATACAATCCTCTCTCTTTTCAGTTTTGTTGTGCTGTGTTTCCATCCTATTCGCAGGTACGGAGGCCAGCTGTGGAGTACGGAGGACGAGTGACGTGGAGCGGCGCAGCGCGCGTGTAGGGGCTGGACTGTTGAAGGAATGCGGCGCAAAGGCTAACTAGGGTTTCCTATTTGTTTTCTGTTGCGGGCTAGGGTTTGGGTAGTGATTTTGGGCCTGCATTTGGGTTAGGATTTTAATATTTGGGTTTTTATTTTTATTATTGGGTTTGTAAAAAACTGGACTTTAATTATTTTTTGGTTTTTATTGTTTTAATGGGCTAGGCCAGAATTGGCCTATTACAGCTGCCCCTCTTTGCTCGTTGTCGTGTAACGGGAACAGAGCAAAGACCTTAAAAGGGCCAATTTTGCCTGGTCTTGCCGAATCCTGACTTCTTTCGGTGCTTTTCTTCTTCGAGAGGCTTCATTCCATCTCACTGCGTCTTCAGAGGCCCGGGAACTAGTGCTTCGATCCAATTCTAGGAAATTAGACTTGTAGCTTTAATCTGCTCCACCGCAACTTCAGGGAGATAAGATTTGCCATCTTCAGTCTACTCCGTTGCAACTTCAGGGAGATAAGGTTTGGTAAATTAGATCCGACCCACTGCAACTTCAGAGGTATAGGATACGTCGTTTTAATTTGCTCCACTGCAACTTCAGGGAGATAAGGTTTGTTTTGATCTGCTCTACTGCAACTTCAGAGAGATAAGATCTGTAATTTATAGCTTCAATCTGTTCCACTGCAACTTCAGGGAAATAAGATTCGCTATCTTCAGTCTGCTCCACTGCAACTTCAGGGAGATAAGACTTGTATGGTAAATTCAATCCGACCTACTGCAACTTCAGAGGTATAGGATTTGTAACTTCAATCTTTTCCACTACAACTTCAGGGAAATAAGACTTGTTGTCTTCAGTCTGTCCCACTACAAATTCAGGGAGATAAGGCTGGTGGCTTCAATCTGCTCCACTGCAACTTCAGGGAGATGAGATTTGGTAAATTTGATCCGACCTACTGCAACTTCAGAGGTATAGGATACGTCGTTTTAATCCGCTCCACTGCAACTTCAGGGAGATAGGACTAACTGTCTTCAGTCTGCTCCACTGCAACTTTAGGGAGATAAGACTTGTGACTTCAACCTGCTCCACTGCAACTTCAGAGAGATAAGGTTTGTTTTGATCTGCTCTACTGCAACTTTAGAGAGATAAGATCTGTAATTTATAGCTCCACTGCAACTTCAGGGAAATAAGATTCGCTATCTTCAATCTGCTCCACTGCAACTTCAGGGAGATAAGGTTTGCTATCTTTGATTTGCTCCACTGCAACTTCAGGGAGATAAAATCCGCCTTAATCAGTAGCTTTAATCTGTTCCACTGCAACGCCAGGGGAATAAGGTTTGCTATCTTTGATTTGCTCCACTGCAACTTCAGAGAGATAAGGTTTGTGATTTCACCGATTTCGCTACACCGTCCTCTGGGGACATGTCCTGTAGACTCGATTTCATATGCTTATGTTTATGCCAAATGATTGGGATGCTATGATCAGAATGAATCTAATGCTCCTAACTAAATGTATTATGGACGACATTTGCATGAATGCAGAATGTCATGAGAATGATCCCTTTTTTAAATGTACAATGATTAGGATGCAATGATCGAAATGAATCAAATACTCCTAACTAAATGATATTATGGATGACATTTGCATAAATGTAGAATTTAATGAGAATGATCCCTTTTTAAATGTTTAAGGTGTCATCGCTCATTGTTTATCAGGGCTTTATCACTGACGTATTATGCTGCCATCTTGTTCGGATGGTATTCTTGACAGAAAACCCGAGAAAACAATTATATCTTGCTCAACAGATTTGCCCCACTGTAACTTCAGGGTTCCTTCCACTGTACCTTGGGGATATAAGATTTGTATCATCTTTAAACCATCCCGCTGCGACTTATGGCTATAGGATCTGTATTAACTTCAACCCATCCCACTGCAACTCAAGGGTATAGAATTTGTTTCATCTTCAATCCAACCTGCTGTAAATCAGGAATATAGGATCTGCATCTTCTTCGATCCAACTGGCTGCAAATCAAAAGTATAGGATATGTAACTTGTTCAATCAACTGATCACTCCCCGGGTGACCTAACCAAATGTGTATGCATGATATTTTCATGGATGCAGAATATCATTTTTTTCTCGAGACTGATTCCCCTTTTACACTTGGGTTAACATTGCCCATTTTTCGTCAAGATTGTATCACTGACACAATATTTTGTTCAATCACCATTTTTGACAAAAATCCGGAGAGATAGTCTCAGTTTAGACCCGTCCTCCACTAATATTTCCATCCCTTAAACTTGGTGAGTTCTAAACAATAGTCCTGTTTCAAGTTCTTGTAATATTTAGAAGCTTCCAGAGTAATATGCAAAACTCCTTTTATGAAAGTATTATTAGTCCACTAATCGTTATTTCAATGCAAAATGCCCGAAAAAGATCATAACAATGGACAAGAAGGAAATTAATTAGGAGCATAGCTCGAAACAAATAAGTTAAGCCAAGATAGCAAATGCACAGAAATTTTATTGGGAGCATTTTTTGAAAAGAATAAGATAATCACAAATAACAAATTCAAAATAGGTAAGATAGAAATTAGATGCCCCAGATATCGCAGCCTGAGCTTCTCTGTACAAACTTCTTGAGGACCATTTTGAGCTCAATATGTGTTTAGGGGATCCGGAGTACTTTGTCGATGCCCAAGGCCTAACATACTTCCTCATTGTTAATTCAAGTATAGCAAGACTACTGTATGCCTTACTTTTGATCAAAATTTGAGTTGCCCTTTTCGGGTTTTCAACTCAAATCCCCTTTGGTCTCAAAGCGCCCTTTGCGGGTTTTCGCCTTGGCCTCTCCTTTTTCTTTCTTCCTTTTTTGATGAAAATTTTTATTTTTATATTTTTATTTCTTTTTTTTTGTAAAAAGGTCTCAAGGCACCCTTTGCGGGTTTTCACCTTGGCTTCTCCCTTTAGATGAAATCTGAATTCACCGGTTTGAGCATGTCCTTGCCATCCATCTTGGTCAAAGTTAATGATCTTCCAGAACAAGCCCTTTTCACCACATAGGGTTTTTCCAAATTTGGCATTTACTTTCCTCTAAAGTCCTTTTGCATGAGAAGAATCCTTCTTAATGCCAGGTCCCCATCTTGAAATTCTCTTGAGCGAACCTTTTTGTCATAAGCCCGTATTATCCATTTTTGGTACATTCGACCATGATGAATACTTTCAATCAAGCTTACTAGCGACATTCTGCTTCATCCAATTCAATCAAAGCTTGGAGAAAAGGAATCTTAACTTCCAACAATAAACCAATGAGAAAGATGTTGCCCCGGTAAAGGTCTTGGCCAACGTTCAAGAATCATAGAGGGTAAATGGTAACTTCTCTATGCCAGCTTTTACAAATCTCAATTATTTTTCAAAAATTTTGAATGGTTTTTGGCTGCCTTTGCTGCACTGATATGGTGTCTGATCTTTGAGCAGACTGTAAATCTTTGACATTGTGCAATTATGCTAGACATGTTCCTTTCTGGCATTCTTTATTGCCACTTTTTTTTTTGAATTTGAATTTGAATTTGAACTTAAATTTGAACTTGAATTTGAATTTGGATTCGGATTTGGATTTGGATTTGGATTTGGATTTGAATTTTAATTTGATGACTGCTGACTTTGTAACCTTGGCATATGAAGCTGTAACATCCCGGTTTAGGGCCTAGTCAGAATAGTGGTTTGAGACCACAAATTCGAGGGTTGTGAATGAGTTTTTGAGGTTTATATTATGTATGCATGCTAGTATGAAAGTTTCATGAAGCAATTTTGTGGAATTGTGGTTGAATTGTCCAAAAGGACTAAATTGCAAAAGTTGCAAAATGTGTGTTTCTAGAAGCTATTTGTGTGAAATAGCTTTAGATTATTAATTAGAGGTCCTTAAATAGTAATTTGCCCAAATTCTAATTTTTTGGACAAAAATGGGCATGGATGAGTCAAAATTTGAAGTTTATCAAAAAGGGCATTTTGGTCATTTATCAAATAAGTGATTAAAATAGGTGAAAAGATGAAAAATTCATTCATCTTCTTCCCCTTAGCTATCGAAAATTAGAGAAGCCATTGTTAGGGCTCTTTCAACTTTTTAAGCTTGCTAGTAAGTGCTCCTAAGCTCGGTTTTGATATTCTTCGTATTTTTGAAGTCCTAGTAGCATGACTAAGCTATTTTTAGCTATTTGGTGAGCTATTATGGATGTTCAAAAATGTGGTCATGTATGACATGCATGTATTTTGATGTTTTATGGAAGATTATGAAAGCTTGATGTAGTAGAAACATCTTTTGTTAAGTGATTTTCCATGAAAATGCATGTAGGGACTTGATTGTGAAAAACTTTAGTTTGGTCATACATGTGTGATTTAGTGAGATTTGATGAATGCTTTAGTTGAGTAAGTGGTTCGGCTAAGCATGAAAGGATAGAAAGTTGAATAAAAATCACTTTACGAGCCTTGGGGCTAAAGTGTAAATATGAGGAAGTTTAGGGGCAAAATAGTAATTTTGCTAAAGTATGAAATGTGGGTCAATTTAGTCAATGTGTGTATTGAATAAGCTGAATTACTCATTATAGATCAAGAAAGACGAAGCCCGGATCAGAACCGAGGCAAAAGTAAGGTGGTGGACTAAATTGTATATTTCCATACTTTTGAGTATCGAGGTAAGTCTATGCATAAATAATGCATTTATACTTACAATTTGTTAATGCTAGCTAGTGTGTAGCATGTTTGAGAACCTATGTGGGATGAATGTAGTAGAAAATGTGGAATGAATGTATGATCGAGAATGATTAAGTAAGTAGACTTGTGCATGTGTTGTGATAATGCTAGATGGTGGGCTAAGTGCGATGCCATCCTAATGCATATTGACGATGAGCTAGCTATGTGCGATGCTATCATGAGGTATATCATTTGGTGAGCTATGTGCTGAATCACTATTATACCTTTGTGGTAGGCTAAGTTTGATACCACCTTATTAATCAATTGCGGTGTGATAAGTGCGAAACCACTGAGATATTGGCTGTGTGGATTAACTGTGTGTATTAGCTGTGTGTAATAGCTGTGTGGATTAGCTATATGAACTAGCTGTGTGGATAGGCTGTGTGGATAAGTTATGTGGATAAACTGTGTGGATAAACTGTGTGGATGTATTTCAAGAAATAATGATGTGTTGTATATTGTGTAAATGTGACATAGAATGCAGGGGTGCATTTCGATGGTTATGAGTATGTGACTCATGATGTGTTGGAAATGTGGTAAGGGTTAGAAAGAGTAAGCATAGTTGTTCATTACTTTTGGTAGTATAATGCTAATTGTTGTTTAGCTTATACTATGATGCTTATTTGTTTATGTGTAAACTTACTAAGCTCAAAGCTTACTCTCTTTCTTTCCCCTTGTCTTATAGATTAAAAGCGTTGAATCGAGATACGAGGATCATCAGAAGATAGCCCACATATCAGCACACTTTGGTACATGAAACTTAATGTTTTGTATATGGCATGTATAAGGGCTAGATAAGTTAGTAAATTTTGTTGTAAATGGCTAAGATGTGTTGGCCTTTAGATGGATAGCTTATTTTGTATAATGCCATGGTTGTTGGCTATTACATTATATGAAAGAAAGATGTAGTTTTCTATGTGAGAATGCACTTCAACTTGAGTTGATTATGATGGTGTTATATGAGTATATATTGTGTATGTTAGAAGGGTGAAAAGAACTTGACACTTAGTCTTGTTCTTGACCATGTGGATAGACACACGGGCGTGTGTCTAGGCCATTTGTGACACACGGTCAGCCCGGGCGTGTCTTTGTGCCGTGGGTGCAAGTCCCTTGCATGTTAACATTTTAAATCAGGATAGTCCACGGGCTAGCCACACGGGTGTGTGACTAGGTTTTGAGGCCGTGTGTGTGAAGTCAGGATTCACCACGGTTGAGAAGCACGGGCGTGCCTTGGCCGTGGCAAATTGGTAGAATACTAGTTTTTAGGCACGATCTGAGGACATGGGCGTGTATGTCTATGCACGGGCGTGTCTAATCTTGCACGGGCGTGTGAGACCTGTATAAAAGAGAAAACTTTTAAGGATCGTAAAAGTTCGGGATTAGTCTCAAGAGCCCTCGTGTGTATGAGTGAGGCCTCGTAAGTCGAGAATGAGGTTATAGAGAGTAATGACGTTGAGCTTAAGTGGCGATTAAGTGGTTTGAGTTCGAGAACGCCTCGGGCCGGTTCGACGTAGAACCTAGGTAAGGGGTGTTACATTTAATGGTACCGAGCTATGGTTTAGTTGTTTCTAGGACTACCGTAAAGGTGTAAGAGTCTAGCTATACATGCCATAAGTGTACAATGATAATGTGGTGGTTTCGATGATTTAAAACTTGTTTTATATAGTATATGGGTTCGATCCATTGACTCATCGATGAAGCTGACTAGTAATGCGTCGGCTCCTGCGCAAGGAACCGCACCTGTTGAGAGTGGACCCGAGGCTAGGGGTCAAGGGGAAGAGGCACGGGAATCTTTTCTCCAAATGATGAGTAATTGGTACTCTGACTATGTTAAAGCGAACTTAATCCCAATGCTCAACCTCATCCACCTCCTCCTGTACCTCGGCCAAATCAAAGTGGCTCCTCAAGGTATGGATGTAGTGAGGATATCAAGCCCCGGTGGATAAGATTAGGAAGCACGGGGCTGAGGAGTTTAGAGCTAAGGTAGATGATGACCCAGAGAGGGCGGAGTTCTGGTTGGAGAACTCGATGAGGGTGTTCGATGAGCTCTCATGTACACCTGATGAGAGTTTGAAGTGTGCCGCATCGTTGCTGAGAGATTCGGCATACCATTGGTGGAAGACGCTGACGTTAGTGGTCCCAAAAGAGTGGGTGACGTGGGACTTCTTTCTGGAAGAGTTCCGAAATAAGTATATAAGCCGAGAGGTTTCTTCGAGAAAAAGGAAAGAATTCCTTGAGTGAAGCAAGGAAGGATGATGAAGAGAGAATCACGAGCGTGAGTTTGTTAGGCTTAGCAAATACGCTCAAGAATGTGTGTCGACAGAGACCATCTTGTGCAAGAGGTTCGAAGATGGGCTGAATGAGGATATCAAACTCCTAGTGGGCATTTTGGAGTTGAAAGAATTTGTGGTACTAGTTGAGAGGGCAAGTAAGGCCGAGGAATTGAGTTCAGAAAAGAAAAGGGCTGTGAGTGAAGCCCGAGATGCTAGAAAGAGACCGATGGGCAAGTCGTATCAAGCTCAGTCGAAAAGATCCAAAGAAGTGAATCCTCGGACGACGGCACCAGTGGGTTATTCGCATCGAGACTTGGGCAATACTCGTTTGGGTTCGGGAGTCCAAGCCCCCTCGATGGAAAGTGTGGCAATACGAAGAGTAAACCGGAGTGTCCAAGTTGTGGTAGGTATCACACTGGAGAGTGTTGGGGAAACAGTCGGAAATGTTATAAGTGTGGTTCCCGACCACTTTATCCAGAATCGCTTGTCCGAGAGGGATGATAAGGAAGAGAAGCAGGAAGTGAGACCTAGTGATGTGTCTACGAGGGGTAGACCACCAAGGAACCCAAGAGGTGGGGCTAGTGGTAGAGGTGCGCCCAGAGATTCTGCTGTGAGACCAGAGGGTCGGGCACCTGCGAGGACGTATGCCATTCGCGCTCGCGAAGAGGCATCCTCCCCTGATATGATAACGGGTACTTTTTCTCTCTTTGACACCCTTGTTATTACTTTAATAGATCCAGGGTCTACTCACTCTTATATTTGCATGAGATTAGCATCTAGTTTGAGTATGACCGTTGAGTCTACGGACATTGTGATTAAGGTGTCAAACCCGTTAGGAAAGTATGTGTTAGTGGACAAAATGTGTAAGAATTGTCTTTTGTTGATTGAGAATCATTGTTTTCTGGCAAACCTTATGTTGTTGTCGTTTGATGAGTTTGATCTAATCCTAGGCATGGATTGGTTGACTACCCATAGTGTCTTAGTGAACTGTGGTAGTAAGTTTATTAAACTGAAATGTGAGAGTGGAGATGTGGTTCGGGTTAAATCAAGTGGATCGGACAGTCTACCAGTGATGATTTCTTCCCTAGTGGCTGAGAAATGTTTGAGAAAAGGGTGTGAGTCCTATCTTGCGCTTGTGTTGAATACTCAAGAGGTTGGAGTAGAGTTTGAAAGCAGTGCGGTGGTATGTGAGTACCCGGATGTATTTCGGAAGAGTTACCTGGATTACCTCCAGTGAGAGAGGTCGAGTTTGGAATTGAGTTGGTTCCAGGAACGGCACCTATTTCGATTGCTCCGTACAGAATGGCACCTGTAGAGTTGAAGGAACTGAAGGTTCAGTTGCAACAATTGACAGATAAAGGTTTTGCAAGACCGAGCTACTCGCCGTGGGGTGCTCCGGTATTGTTTGTGAAGAAGAAAGATGGGTCTATGAGGTTGTGTATAGACTACAGACAACTCAATAAGGTGACGGTTAAGAATAAGTATCCTTTACCAAGGATTGATGATCTTTTTGATCAACTGAAGGGAGCTACAGTGTTCTCCAAGATAGACTTGAGGTCTGGTTATTATCAGCTCAGAGTGAAAGAGCAAGATGTGTTGAAAACTGCGTTTCGGACAAGGTATGGCCATTATGAGTTTTTGGTTATGCCGTTTGGTTTGACAAATGCACCTGCGATTTTTATGGATCTGATGAACCGTGTTTTCAGACCATATGTGGACAAGTTTGTGGTTGTCTTTATTGACGACATATTGATCTATTCTCGGGATGAGAACGATTATGAAGAGCACTTGAGAATTGTCTTGCAAACTTTGAGAGATAAGCAGATGTATGCTAAGTTTAGCAAGAGTGAGTTTTGGCTCCGAGAGGTCAGATTTTCTAGGACACATGGTGTCAGGTGATGGTGTCAGAGTTGACCCGAGTAAGATATCGGCTGTTATGGATTGGAAACCACCGAGGAACGTGTCAAAAATTAGAAGTTTCTTGGGATTAGCGGGATATTACAGACGTTTCGTAAAGGGGTTCTCCGTGATTGCTACTCTGATGACGAAGTTGTTGCATAAAGATGTCAAGTTTGAATGGACTGAGACATGTCAATAGAGCTTCGAGAGACTGAAAACAATGTTGACTGAGGCACCGGTTTTGGTTCAACCAAAATCGGGGAAGGAGTTCGTGGTTTATAGTGATGCATCGTTTAATGGTCTCGGTTCCGTGTTGATACAAGAGGGTAAGGTAATCGCTTACGCCTCGAGGCAGTTAAAACCGCACAAGAAGAATTATCCGACTCACGATTTGGAGTTAGCTGCGATTGTTTTTGCGTTAAAGATTTGGTGACATTATTTGTATGTTGAAAAGTGCCAAATCTTTACGGATCACAAGAGTTTAAAGTATTTGATGGATCAGAAGGATCTGAATCTGAGACAGAGACGGTGGCTTGAATTGTTGAAAGACTATGAGTTAGTTATTGATTACCACCCAGGAAAAGCGAATGTGGTTGCGGATGCCTTGAGTAGGAAATCCCTGTATGCTCTAAGAGTTATGAGAGCGAGTTTAGTATTGTCTAATGATGGTGCTATTTTGGCAGAGTTGAGAGCTAGGCCACTATTTATTCAACAAATATGTGAGGCTCAGAGAAATGACAGCGAGATGCAAGCTAAGATAGCTAAGTGCGGGTCGGAATGTGATTCTGATTTTCAAATGGGTTTGAATGGTTGTTTGCTTTATCGCGACAGAATTTGTGTTCCTAAAAATGAGGAGTTGATTCGAAAGGTTTTGCATGAAGCCCACAGTGGGTGTTTGTCAGTACATCCGAGCAGTACAAAAATGTACAACGACTTGAGGAAGTTGTATTGGTGGTCGGGTATGAAAAGAGCTATTTCAGAGTTTGTGACTAAGTGTCTGATTTGCCAACAAGTGAAAGCTGAGCATCAAGTGCCTTCGGGATTGCTTCAGCCAGTGATGGTTCCCGAATGGAAGTGGGATCGGGTTACCATGGATTTTGTAACGGGGTTGCCGATGACTCGAGAAAGAGAGATCTTTGTGTGGGTTGTTGTGGATAGATTGTGAAGTCACTCACTTTATTCCAGTACGTGTTGATTATTCACTAGATAAGTTAGCTGAGTTGTATGTGGCAGAGATAGTGAGATTGCATGGTGTACCTGTGTCTATTATATCGGATAGAGATCCGAGGTTTACTTTGAGATTTTGGAAGAAGTTGCAAGAAGCCATGGGTACAAGATTGAATTTCAGTACTGCGTTCCATCCGCAATCCGATGGTCAGTCTGAAAGAGTGATTCATGTTCTTGAAGATATGTTTCGATGCTGTGTGTTAGAATTCGAAGGTAGTTGGGAGAGATATCTACCTTTGGTCGAATTCGCCTATAACAATAGTTACCAGTCAAGTATACAGATGGCACCGTATGAGGCTTTGTATGGCCGTAAGTGTCGGACTCCTTTGTATTGGACCGAGCTTAGTGAGAAGCGGATCCATGGGGTCGATCTAGTAAAAGAGACCGAAGAGAAAGTGAAAGTAATCCGTAATAGTCTGAAAGCTACTTCGGACCGATAGAAGTCGTATGCGGATTTGAAAAGAAAAGAAATTGAGTTTGAAGTGGGCGACAAAGTGTTTTTGAAAGTGTCCCCGTGGAAGAAGATTATGAGATTTGGACGAAAAGGAAAATTGAGTCCAAGGCTCATAGGGCCGTATGGGATTACAGATAGAGTTGGGCCTGTAGCATACCGGTTGGCTTTGCCGGTAGAGTTAGAAAAGATTCATAACGTGTTCCATGTGTCGATGTTGCGACGGTATCGCTCCAATCCTTCACATGTGATTCCTTCGACGAAAATTGAGATAAGACTGTATATGTCTTATGAAGAGGAGCTGATTAAGATCTTGGCTCGAGAAGTGAAACAGTTGAGAAATAAGAGCATAGCACTAGTGAAAGTGTTATGGCAGAAACATGGCGTGGGAGAGGCTACGTGGGAAACGGAAGAAGCTATGAGAGAGAAACATCCAAACCTCTTTTCTGGTAAGATTTTCGGGGACGAAAATCTCTAAAGGGGGTGAGAGTTGTAACATCTCAGTTTAGGGCCTAGTCGGAATAGTGGTTCGAGACCACAAATCCGAGGGTTGTGAATGAGTTTTTGAGGTTTATATCATGTATGCATGCTAGTGTGAAAGTTTCATGAAGCAATTTTGTGGAATTATGGTTGAATTGTCCAAAAGGACTAAATTGCAAAAGTTGCAAAATGTGTGTTTCTAGAAGCTATTTGTGTGAAATAGCTTTAGATTATTAATTAGAGGTCCTTAAATAGTAATTTGCCCAAATTCTAATTTTTGGACAAAAATGGGCATGGATGAGTCAAAATTTGAAGTTTATCAAAAAGGGCATTTTGGTCATTTATCAAATAAGTGATTAAAATAGGTGAAAAGATGACAAATTCATTCATCTTCTTCCCCTTAGCTGTCGAAAATTAGAGAAGCCATTGTTAGGGCTCTTTCAAATTTTCAAGCTTGCTAGTAAGTGCTCCTAAGCCCGGTTTTGATATTCTTCGTATTTTTGAAGTCCTAGTAGCATGAGTAAGCTATTTTTAGCTATTTGGTGAGCTATTATGGATGTTCAAAAATATGGTCATGTATGACATGCATGTATTTTGATGTTTTATGGAAGATTATGAAAGCTTGATGTAGTAGAAACATCTTTTGTTAAGTGATTTTCCATGAAAATGCATGTAGGGACTTGATTGTGAAAAACTTTAGTTTGGTCATACATGTGTGATTTAGTGAGATTTGATGAATGCTTTAGTTGGGTAAGTGGTTCGGCTAAGCATGAAAGGATAGAAAGTTGAATAAAAATCAATTTACGAGCCTTGGGGCTAAAGTGTAAATATGAGGAAGTTTAGGGGCAAAATAGTAATTTTGCTAAAGTATGAAATGTGGGTCAATTTAGTCAATGTGTGTATTGAATAAGCTGAATTATTCATTATAGATCAAGAAAGACGAAGCCCGGATCAAAACCGAGGCAAAAGCAATGTGGTGGACTAAATTGCATATTTCCATACTTTTGAGTATCGAGGTAAGTCTATGCATAAATAATGCATTTATACTTACAATTTGTTAATGCTAGCTAGTGTGTAGCATGTTTGAGAACCTATATGGGATGAATGTAGTAGAAAATGTGGAATGAATGTATGATCAAGAATGATTAAGTAAGTAGACTTGTGCATGTGTTGTGATAATGCTAGATGGTGGGCTAAGTGTGATGCCATCCTAATGCATATTGACGATGAGCTAGCTATGTGCGATGCTATCGTGAGGTATATCATTTGGTGAGCTATGTGCTGAATCACTATGAATACCTTTGTGGTAGGCTAAGTGTGATACCACCTTATTAATCAATTGCGGTGTGCTAAATGCGAAACCACTGAGATATTGGTTGTGTGGATTAACTGTGTGTATTAGCTGTGTGTAATAGCTGTGTGGATAGGCTGTGTGGATAACTTATGTGGATAAACTGTGTGGATGTATTACGAGAAATAATGATGTGTTGTATATTGTGTAAATGTGACATAGAATGCAGGGGTGCATTTTGATGGTTATGAGTATGTGACTCATGATGTGTTGGAAATGTGGTAAGGGTTAGAAAGAGTAAGCATAGTTGTTCATTACTTTTGGTAGTATAATGCTAATTGTTGTTTAGCTTATACTATGATGCTTATTTGTTTATGTGTAAACTTACTAAGCTCAAAGCTTACTCTCTTTCTTTTCCCTTGTCTTATAGATTAAAAGCGTTGAATCGAGATACGAGGATCATCAGAAGATAGCCCACATATCAGCACACTTTGGTACATGAAACTTAATGTTTTGTATATGGCATGTATAGGGGCTAGATAAGTTAGTAAATTTTGTTGTAAATGGCTAAGATGTGTTGGCCTTTAGATGGATAGCTTATTTTGTATAATGCCATGGTTGTTGGCTATTACATTATATGAAAGAAAGATGTAGTTTTCTATGTGAGAATGCACTTCAATTTGAGTTG
This sequence comes from Gossypium sturtianum, assembly GCA_025698515.1. NCBI lineage: Eukaryota > Viridiplantae > Streptophyta > Magnoliopsida > Malvales > Malvaceae > Gossypium > Gossypium sturtianum. The sequence continues at coordinate 128,824,448 of CM046949.1, read as the reverse complement.
ATTATGATGGTGTTAGATGAGTATATGTTGTGCATGTTAGAAGGGTGAAAAGAACTTGACACTTAGTCTTGTTCTTGACCATGTGGATAGACACACTGCAGGCGTGTGTCTAGGCCATGTGTGACACACACGATCAGCCCACGGGCGTGTCTTTGTGGCAAGGCCCGTCCCCGCATTTTAACATTTTAAATCAGGATAGTCCACGGGCGTGTGACTAGGCTTTGAGGCCGTGTGTGTAAAGTTAGGATTCACCACGGTTGGGAAGCACGGGCGTGCCTTGGCCGTGGCAAATTGGCAGAATACTGAGTTTTTAGGCACGGTCTGGGGACATGGGCGTGTATGTTCATGCACAGGCGTGTCTAATCTTGCACGGGCGTGAGAGACAGATAAAAGAGAAAACTTTTAAGGATCGTAAAAGTTCCGGATTAGTCTCGAGAGCCCTCGTGTGTATGAGTGAGGCCTCGTAAGTCGAGAATGAGGTTATAGAGAGTAATGACGTTGAGCCTAAGTGGAGATTAAGTGGTTTGAGTTCAGTAACGCCTCGGGCCCGGTTCCCGGCGTAGAACCCGGGTAAGGGGTGTTACAGAAGCGACCTTCATCCTCTTAATGAAGTAATTGACAATCACGAAGATGAATTAGTGTCGGCTAGATGTTTTTGACGAGATCGACCCCATAACATCTATGCCCCACATATAGAAAAAATGGAGGAGGCACATAAGTCTTGTCTTCCTCAATTTGGCATTTACGGTGTAACTGATGCAATCTCCCTTTCTTGGTATACCAGTAGCCCGAACCCATTAACATGGGTTCTTTAAACACCTTCATGGATCTCTTCTATGATTTTTCCAACCTTAACAGCATACCCATGTTTCAGTAGCCTGGCGTGCCTTGATATGATTGTGCGAAAACATCTTTGAATTCTTGAAAATAGCTCAATGATGTCTCGCCTTATTTCTGTGGTGAGTTAGGTTTCGATTTTTTCCCTTTTCCTAAGCTCCCAATGTCCACTGGCCTTCTGCAAGGTAGAGTCTATTTTCATCTTGTTCTACCATCCTTAACAAATCAAAAGATAAGCTACAATCTCTGTCATCTTCAAAGTCCTTAGATCCCTTAGACCTAGATCTCATTCAAAAATGGAGTCAGTAACAACGTCGCTCATGTCGTTGATATCTGGGTACCTAGGTACGAAGGCAACAAATCCAAAGAATAAATGATTCTAAGGATGATTATTTGTATGGTATGATCATGAATAAAGAATGAAAGAATATTCTAAAAAACAAAAGAATGTATAGTATGAAATGAAAAAATATTTGCTTAAAAAGATGTAGTTTATTGAAATAAAAATTCTGGACACAAGCCTATTTCAAAAAGGAATTCTTGTTGCTTCTAGGCTTAAAGCAACAAGCATGTTTAGAATATTAATCTAGATTAGCTCTAAAAATACAGGGATCCCTTCCATAGTCCCATTGTTCAAAACACCCCCAAGTATGTAAAGGCGGAAGCTTGGAAAAGTGTATTCCCTGGTTCCCTCTTCAAATATGTCATTAATGTTTAGATTCCCTAATATTCTTTCCGAGCTTCTGACTTCTTCAAGGAATTGTGACTCTTCTGCCTCCACTTTCAACTGTCATTTTCACTGCTTCATCCGAGTGATTAGGTTATGAGGAATCGTCGACTTTCACAATTCCCCTTTCAATGAGCCTTTCGACCAACTTTTTAAATGTAATGCAGTTTTCAATTGAATGCCCCGTTATTCCCGCGTGGTACTCGCATTGGGCATTCTCATTATACCATTTTCAATACGGAGATTGCATAGGTTTCGAGTAGAACGGAGACACTACATGCACATCAAAATGATTCTGATACAGCTCTTTATACATTATCGGGATGGGTGTGAACTGGAGCCTTTCTGTATTTGGCCTCGAGTTGGATTCTTTCCTTGAAGAGCCTTGATAGCTATTGGTTTTGGTCTTATGCGTGCTCAAGATATTTACTTCATTTTCCTTGTTTCTCGAAGTTGATCTTTTGGTGCTTTCTCCCGCGTCTATCTTTCCGCTTCTTATAGCATTCTCAATTATCTCGCCGGACATTACCATATCTGAAAAGCTCATGGTGGCACTTCCCAACATATAGTTAATGAACGGGGCCTTCAGAGTATTGATGAAGATCATCATGGTTTCTTTTTCCAGTAAAGGTGGCTGGACTTGTATAGCGACTTCCCTCCATCTTTGGGCATACTGTCGAAAACTTTCATTTGTTCTATTCTCCATGTTCTGCAAAGTAATTCTATCGGGAGTCATATCCATTACATAACTATACTGCTTCATGAAAGCTTGAGCTAAATCTCTCCACGAACAAATCCGGGTATGACTAAATTGGTTATACCATTTGGACGCTGCCCCAGTTAGACTGTCTTGGAAGCAGTGGATTAGTAATTGATCATTGTTGACATGCCCAGTCATACGTCTACAGAACATAGTGATATGAGCTTCGGGACAACTATTTTCGTTGTACTTCTCAAACTCCGACATTTTGAATCTGTGGGGAAGTACTAGGTCTAGAACCAAGCTTAGATCCTTAGCATCGATTCCTCTATAATTATCAGCGCTTTTCATTGCTTTGAATCTTTCTTCCAGCCATTTACATTGCTCCTCTAACTGCTTTGGGAGTTCCCTTCTTGCTCTTTCTCTTTCTGCTACATTATCTAGATCGGGAACAGCGGGATTGGCGGGACTACCCTCTGGAGTAGAGCCTAATCCAATTTGGGAATTCACCGGTATCGAAGCTTCAGCCTAAAACTATTGGGGATTAATCGTGACAGATGGTCTCTGTGGGTTTATCTCAAGTTGTGTCTGTACATGTGTTGGAGTAAAACCAGGAGGATATTGGGGATCTTCATTATTTTCCCCGATATTATCCATGGTGCCTTTCCCTTTGTCCATCCTTCCTACCAGCAGTTGGGACAATTGAGCCATCATGTTTCTTTGGGACTCCACATTTGATCCCTCATCTCTTGCTGGATCTTAGCTAGCTGCTCTTGCATCTGTGCCTGCATTTGTTCTTGCATATCCTTTTGCATTTGCTCCAATTTTTCTATTCTTTTGTCCATTGACTTGGTCTTTTTTCTTGTGCCGTAGGGATGCGTATTTGGTAAGGTTTTGTCAGTTTCCCGGTTACTGAAATAATTTTTAATTAATTAGAGTCTTTTTACAAATTTTAATGCATATGATGTGATTTAATGCAAATGCATGAAATGTAATACAAATGTATGGAATGAATGCAAAAAGAACTAGAGGCGTTGATTCTGAATTCAATTCCATTAGAACAACTTTTCTAGAAAATAAATTTCTTTACATAAAACGGATTACATATGCGGCCTTGCCCTCATATTCCAAGCGAAGATACCGATCCTTTTCTTCATATCCGGATGTTATTGTCAAATATTGCGGATTTTCCAAGATGCCCCTATTATCTCCTTTCTGCTCGATCCGGACTGTGGCCCATTGCTCACTTATCCCCGCGATGCTCGTCAGCTTCTTTAAGACATGAAGGCTCTCGAATAATCTTTGTTGGCTTGAATCCTCAGGCAATGAAGCAAAGTTGTGTATTCCTTCATGGACTATCAACCTTCTCTTGTTGTTTACTCAGACCCTATTCGAATGTCCGTATTATATTCCACTTTATGAAAAAATCCATTTCCATGACAAGCTTTTCTATTTAGCAATCGAATGTGATTCAACACCTCCTTTCTATGATGAAAATGCAATGCAATCAAAACAAAAGAAAACATGTTAGCACAGGAAAAATAAACAAAATAGAGTACCTATCCGGGTGACCACTAGGGGTTCGGAGTGGCTCTACCTAGGGTGGGCTCTTAAGGCTCGCTATATGTGGCTTAGTTCTAAAGGAAGGGTACCTGAACCAGCAGATTCCTCAATCCTCACCCATTATAGGCTCATATGGATCGAGTTCGGTTCAGGGGAATACATTTCCCTATGGCCATGCGGAGGTGAAAACCTCACGAAGGCATAGTTTCTCACTCCTACTTAAAAGGTGTAACCACAACGGTCATACAATGCAATGCAAGAGTATTCTACGAGACTCAACATTATTGCAATCATAGCACCAACAAATGCATCAAAAGAAACATGATTTTTCAAAACAATTTTCCAAATTTTCAATCAAAAAGACAAAAATCAATCAATCTATGGCCTGACTCTCAACCAATCCCCAGTGGAGTCGCCAAGCTGTCGAAACCATTTTTATGTTTTGGAAAAAAACGGGGATCGACTTTAAAATGAAATATGGAGTCGCCACCAACATTTTTTGTTTAGGTGTGATTGGATCACCTTGTAAAAAATAATTTTGGTCTACGAAATAAAAAAAAAGGGGTTCGGAAGTCGGTTACGCACGAGGAAGGATTAGCACCCTCGCAACGCCCAAAATTTGTACCTAATTGATTAATTAATGCCCTAATATCGAAAATTTGAAAAGATTTTAAAATAAAATCTCTTTTAAAAAATATTTGAATTTACTCGAATTGGATATTAAGATTCTCTTGCTCCAAAGGAATAAAATATCACATCCAGCACGTTAGGAGACGACAATTTAAATCCTCGGATCCAAGATCATCTCATGATTCCCGAGACTCATGCAGTGAAAATATCAAAAGGATATTCGATTACTTGGCCAAACAAAAAACCGAAACCCAGCACGTTAGGGCACGATTTCTCAGATTTTCAATCACAGAATATTGCCTTATTTTGAAAACTTTTACTAAGCGATTATAAAATGGACTCAAAAATATATTTATTTATCTTATTTGGAACAAGAATGAAATGACCAATATCAATTAAAATATTAAAATTTGAATCACGATGCGATAATGTGGAAAAAGCAAAGTTACACACATGGAATAATATACATGGATAAAATATTATACAAATGAATGACCATAATATGAAATTTGAAAGGAACGAATTTGGGCACATACAATGACAAGCAAATTAACACAAATAACTTATAGCAAATTTTAGAGTAAATAAGCAAATGATGTATATAAAATAATATGTGTCAATTTAAATAATACATGTGTAATAAAAACCTGATGTAAAATAATGTATATAAAAATAATAATGACATATGAAAGTGTTTGGAATAAATAAATATATAATTTAAAATAGAGTCTTTTAAAGAGACAAATTATATACATAAATAAATTTAAAAGAAAATATATATATATATGTATATATACGTGAATAAATTTAAAAGAAAATATTTACATAAAATAATGCGAAATCAATAATATATATACATAAAAAAATAATTTAATATAAATTATATATGTATATAAAAAGAATATATATATAATTTAATGAAAATAGCATAGAGAAATAAATAATATCTAGAACCATTTAAAATATATATAATATATAATATTAATTTAAAAAAGAATAATTAGAAAAAACAATAAACAAATAATTAAATAAAATAATTAAAGGACTGTATTGAAATCAGAACAAAATTAGAGAGCTAAAAGCAATAAATAAAAAAAGAAATTGAAAAAGGACTAAAACACAATGCGCGTAAATTAAAGGGGATTAAAAACGCAATTTACCCAAGTTATTAAACGCAGCATTTAAACAGGGACTAAATTAAAACTGCACAAAATTACTGGACAAAATTAAAATAAAAGAAAACTTAATTGCAGAACCCATTAAAAGCGGAAGGACTTGAAGAGTAATTATCCCCTCAAATGGAAAACGCGCGGATCCTACCCCGGGTCGGGTCAACGCGCGGATCTGAGGGGAAAAACGACGTCGTTTTGGGGCTATTGAAGCCAACCCTAAACGACGCCGTTTTATGTACTTATAAATACTAAAAAAATTTAAAAAAAAAACATTCTTCATTTCTCTTTAAAAAAAACGGGAGAAACTCTCTCCCTTTTCTCTCTTTCGACGATTTTCGACCAGGGGGTCCGGTCATCGGTCGGCCAGTCGCCACCGTGGATCGCTGCCGTCGGCCACCGTACACAGTGGTCGAAACTCCAGAAAGTAAGGTTTTTTTTTTCTTTTTTTCTTTTATATATATATTCTAATATATATATATAGTTAAAAAAAATAAAAATAGAATCTTTGTATATAAACAGAGAGTTTCGAATAGAACTAAATAAAAAAAAGGGAAAAGAAGGTATAAACAACCTTTGCTGCTGTCTGTATTGATATATTCTGTTGAAAACAAAAAGAAGAACCCCTACAAATGATTTTTATCTTCGGTTTTATAGCCGAAAATCGTAAAAGAAATAAAAAAATACAATCCTCTCTCTTTTCAGTTTTGCTGTGCTGTGTTTCCATCCAATTCGCAGGTACAGAGGCCAGCTGTGGAGTACGGAGGACGAGTGATGTGGAGCGGCGCGGCGCGCGTGTGGGGGCTGGACTGTTGAAGGCATGCGGCGCAAAGGCTAACTAGGGTTTCCTGTTTGTTTTCTGTTGCGGGCTAGGGTTTGGGTAGTGATTTTGGGCCTGCATTTGGGTTAGGATTTTAATATTTGGGTTTTTATTTTTATTATTGGGTTTGTAAAAAACTGGACTTTAATTATTTTTTGGTTTTTTTGTTTTAATGGGCCAGGCCAAAACTGGCCTATTACGAAGTGATAACTCAGTTATAATTTGAGAAAGTCAGAAATCAGAGACTATCAATGCTATAAGACAATGAAGACAAATACTAAAGGCAACAAGAAAATTTTGCGTTTTGAGAAAAAATAAATCCAGAATATCGACTAAATTGCAAGAGAGAAAAAAATATAGGGGTCAAAATGAGAAAAGTAAAAGATAGGATGATTAAATTGAATTATGGAAAGAGGAGAAGGGACTAGAGGTGCAAATAAACAAAAAACAAGTATGAATCATACATGGAATTATAGGAAAAGATGAAGGGCAAAATGGTAATTATGTTAAAAAGATAATTATGGGAAGTGTCATGATTATAGGTTAAGTTGTGTTGATTTATGATTGGAGGGTCAAAAGTGTAATAATTAAAATAATGGATATTTGGATAGATTTTTTATGAAGAAGGTGAGGACCACGTTTTGACTTGAAGCTAGGTATAGTGATGGATCGGGTCAGGAAATAGTGGAGAAAAATTAAAATTTACTAAATAATGATTTTTAGTATTCAATTAGGAAATATTTAGACCCGATAAGAGATTAGAAAATATTTCCGAGATAGAAAAGATTTAAATAGAAGCTTAGACTAAATTGAAAGAGTATAAAAATTATTGTGGTGGAAGTAGGAATTTAGAATGTTAGGAGATACATCATGGTAGTAGAAAGGAAGGAAGGATTAAGAAGAAATTTAACCAAGTGAAGTATGAGTCATCCTAGGAATTATAAAAGATGAGTTGGGATAAAATGGCAAATAGCCAAATAGATATTTTAAGGTGTAATGATGATGGGTAAAAGTGTAAAGATGGATGGCTTGAGGACTTCTTAGCAAATTGACCATTTAATAAAAATGTGAGATATTTTTAGTGGAAATGTGTAGAAATGTGGAGAAAAGATGAAAGATATCATATTTTCCCAACAGACCAAATCATCACTCACCCCCCCAAAATCCATCTAACTTTTCTTTTATTTCCTTCCATGTCCTTCCTCTATTGTTGAACCATCCAAGCTTCAAACCTTCCTTTTTCTTTGAAATTTCTTTAGTAAAAACTAAAAAGAAGACTAGTGAGTAACTTTATTTCATGAGGAAACTTCCATAGATGGGTTAAAAGAGAGAAATACATGAGTTAGGGTTTGGGGTTTTCAAAGAGTTAAGGTAAGAATGATGGAAACTCTCATAACATACATGTTTATTTTCATAATCTAGCATTGAAAAGTTATTTGATTTTAGTTTTAACTTATAAATGTTATATGTTGTTATGAAATTGAAGAAAAAGAGAAGAAGTTTGAGGACAAAAGTGAAGGGAAAGGAAAAGAAGTGGCTAAGGAGTAGAAGAGAAGAAAAACTCATCATCCAAATTTTGGTAGTAAGTACTTCAAGTAGTAATTTTGTTTAAGTTATGTTAACTAGATAATTATGTTAATTAAGTAGTTTAATTACTAAATTAATAATATCATAATAAGTATTTGGTAGGGGTAAATAATGTAAATGTTATGAATTTTGACTTTGGTGTACCATTATATGACGTATTCTAGTGATAATAAAAAAGGACTAAATTGAAAGAAATTAAAATATGTTATGATATTATGAATATGTAGAAAGTGACTTTAAATGAAGTGATGTAAAAATTATAGTGTTGTATGTGGTAAAAATGAAGAGAATTTACAAGTTTTAGTGTTATTATTGTGATAAGGACTAAATCGTAAAAAGTACAAAGTTATATTATTTTATGTCCAGTGAGTAAATGAAAAGATTTAATAATAAGAAATGTCCATGTAGACAATTCTCGAACTATTGGGACATTGATGGCATGCCATTAAGGAAAATTAGCGCGCTTATTGTATTATTTCGCACTTCGGTGCTTATCTTTGTAAAAATTTGCACTTTGGTGCTTATCGTTATTATTTTGCACTTCAGTGCTTATCGTTATTTGCACTTTGTGCTTAGTGATATATGATATGCATTACTAATGCATTATCGATTTATTTTTGTATATCCTAAGTGTGCAGCTAGTCTACATTGGGCTATAATGTCGTAATTCGACTATTATCAATTAATGAGTTACGGTAAGTAATGGTAAGTGTGATTTTTAAGAAAATTATATTAAACTTTAGGGACTAATTTTATATGAATTATATGTCTATAAAATGAATGTAATTTTATTTTATATTATTATATATAGTAGATTTTAAAAATCTTGAAGTACTTACTAAGTCTTCACAGACTTACCGCGTTAATTCTCTAACGCATAAGTGCAATAGATCCCGTTAGGCTAATATCAAGGTCGAATGCATCCCATCTCATCACCATTCCAAGAGGCAAGGTTGTATGTATGAATTTTGGGTTTAGTATGGCATGTACATAGGTTCTTGGTATAGGTGAATGTTAGATGGACTAAAATGCAAACTTTGGAAACCTTGTTATTTTGGTGATCTAATGGCATATTTTGTTAGCTTTTGAAAGGAATTTATAATAGCTTGACATATGCATGCATATATGATGTTATTATATGGATTTTATGGTGAATTTTAATGAGTTTGAGGGTAATTGAATTGGTTTGGAAGTGTTTGAATGTTTTGAATTAGTGCAGGGGGCTTTTTAGCAATTTTCCAACTATTTTTGTGTCATTATAACCCAAGGTATCGATACCTGAGGGTAAGGTAACGAAACCTCGACCCAAAAATCAAATTTTTGAGAAACAGAGAGCAATTTTGATATCGTTTTTGAGGTGGGTATCGATATTAAAGCCTAGGTATCAATACCTAGGGCTAAGGTATCGATACCTTCATCAAAACTTGAATTTTTGGAGTTCCAAAATGCTATTTTGGTATCGATTTTATGCAGTGGTATAGATATCTTTCACAAAATATCGATACCTTTTGTTTAAGTATCGATACTTTGCCCCTGTTTTGAGTAAAAACAATTTTTAAATCATTTCCAAACGCAAATGAACATCTACTAATAACCCCAGATGTTTATATTAATAATTTTTGGGTTAAATTTTATATTAATATTTTTGGGTTAAATAAGTTAATACACTATGTATGAAGGATCGAATTATACAATGTCTAGCCAAAACCACTTTGGCACCAAATGTAATAGTCTTATACCGGGTCCATACAGTCAGATCGGGTATAGGGGTGTTGCAAAAATAAATGTAAAAGAAGGTAGAAAAAGATGGAAAAATCCATCCATCTCTTTAAAATCCATTCACGTCACTCCCACCCCCTTTATCCATCATCTCAACTTTTCACTTTCTCACAAATAAGTCCTTTCCACCATTAACAAGCCAATTAAGCTTAAAATTTCCAATTTCTTTTATGATTAGTGAGTGAAATCAATAGAGAATTGTAGAGACTACCTAAAATTTATGAGAAGTTCAATCATAGTTGCCTTAGAGAAGAGAGAAAATAAGAGTTAGTGTTAAATACAAGTGTTTGAGGTAAGAAATGTTAACTTTCTATGAAATACATGCTAGTTTTACTTGAATAACATAAATTATGATATATGAGTATGATTTTAATATGTAAATGTTGTATGTTTGATATGAAAAATGAAGAGAAAATAAAGGAACGTGAGAAACAAGAGGAGAAATAGAGCAAGGAGAAGCGAAATGGAGAAGAAAGCTTAATTCCAAGCTTTGAATAGTAAGTACAACTGGATTATTCTTTATTTAAAATATGTTGTTAATATTTAGGTTTAATTAGATGAATAAATACTTTAATATGGTGATAAGTTTACATGTTCCATGAATGAATAATAAGACTTGATAACGATTAGGTATATGGGAATGATGAATTGATTATGTTTACTAAATATATGTTAAAGAGAAAAAGAAAGAAAGATAAGAAATAGATTGAAAAATGTGCAAAAAAGAAGAAGAAGAAGAAGACTAAATCGTAAAAGATGGAAAAGTTGATGGGAAGTGTGATAATTATAAGTAAGTGTGTACTTGAAGTGAAATATGTGAAAGAATTGATAAAGTAAATTGTTTATATCTTGGTCTAAATTGTTCCAAATTAAGACCCTCTAGTTGTTTTTTAATCTAGACTCAATGAACTTTTTACCATAAAAATTTCAGAATTTTATCTTATGCCAATTCATATAGTAAATTGTTTTAGCTTTACTTTATTCTGCTGCTAGCCAGCTTTGACCCTTTTCCACTAAATATTAATTATCTTTCATTATGAGACTTGTATAGTATTTCTGTTTGTTTCCCTTAAAAGTAGACTCATCAATATTTTAAGAATATAAATTTTATCTCCTAAACATTTTTTAAATCATTCTGACATTGTCTTTGAAAAATTCATATATCTCATAATATAATATTCTTTTACTTACAAATTTTCTTTTATGCTAACTAGACTCAATAAGATTTAATTTAATATTTAATTAAACATCTAAATAGATATCTACAATTTTTGGTGAATTTTCAAAGTTGAACTACTGCTGCTGCCTAAAACTGTTTTAGTGAAAATTTTACTTATTATCACTCAAATAACATTTAACACTTATTTCACTTATCAAACTATTAGATTCTTATAAAAGATCATTTGATTGTTATACTTTTGATTATTATTCTATTTAGTCCCTTAAAGCTTGCATGTAAACTTAATTACATTTTCACTTTACATATTATAATTCATATAACTTTCTTTTCATAGTTTACAATATTTCCATTACTTCTTCATTCTCACTTAATGAACACATTAAAACATAATAAATATCTATACTAGAAATCACTTTCTTATGTTTTTAATACTTGTAATTATTTCTAATTATTTTGCAATCTAATCTTTAACATTACAAAAACTCAGTAATTATTATAATTATCCTTCTAACTTCACTTTTCTTTCAATTTCACTATCACATAACACTTTAATCAAATAATTCATTATAATTTCTTACTTCACATATCTGATTTTTATGCACTTCACTTCAATTATTTTTAATTTTAAGTTTCTCAAAGTTTACAATTTAGTCCTTAGCATCATAAAAATTCATTATTTACCATAATTTCACTTTAATATCACTTTGTAACTAATTCACTAATACGTAACCCATCATTTGAACTCTTTATCATAATAATTTATTTAAGTCATAAACTTTTGTACACTTTACAATTTAGTCATTTTACTATCATTTCAATATATCAAATCAATTCATTACATAATATTAGCTTATTCATAATTAATTCAACTATTTAACATAATCTATACTTGACTAAAATTAAATAAAGTAAAATTCTTGAAGTACTTACTTTGTCTCTTTAATCTCTTCACTTTTTCCACAACTTTCTCCACTTCCACTTCCACTTTCGATTTCTTTCTTTCAAGATGATATTCTAACTCTTTAGTATCTCTACTTCACTTCTCCTTTTGGGCGGCAAAGGAAAATTTCAAGGAATTTAGGAGAAAAAGTGGGCTTTCATTGTAAGGGACCAAATTGTAAATAATGAAAGTCCCTTTTCATTTATATATAAGTGGCATTGGAAGCATGAAGAATTTTCATGTTTCCATACAAAAATCTTATTTAATTTATTAACCAAATAATAAAATATCTTATAAAATAATAAAAATATTCAACCAATCATAATTTAACACTTTTCTTTCTTAATTATTACACCATATAATTATCTAATTTGAGTAATGATTATTTTATCCTTCGTGTTTCTTCAAAATTCCATCATTGATTCACTATTCACTTTTGGTAAAACTGCTATTAGTCCTTCATATTTCTTCACTTATTAAATTTTATCCCTACACACTAATTTCATGTCAAGAAATTTAGGTTATTTTCTCTTTTGGTCCTTCAATTTTTCTCATGTTTATACTTTATTCCCCCAAATTTCAAATAACTATACTTGAACCTCAAAAATGTTTACATCTTTACGATTTAATCCTTACTTTACTTTAGTATACTACAACATACTTTTCAATTTAACTGTTATACCAAGCTTTATTTGATAATATGTTTTGATATAACAAATTAAAATGTTTTTAAATAAAAGTTAAAGTTGAACAAAAGTAGCAAAATTATATTTCAAATGAAGTTTAAGAGATATAATTTTGAACCTACTATTTTGAAATCTTAGAAAACTTTTTGAATAAATTTTTAATCAAGTTAAAATGTTTTCAATCGAGTTAAACATTTTCAATCAAAGTTAAAATTGTTTTAAAACAAGTCAGTATAGCTCTAGGCCAAAAAGTGTTGATACTTTTTGGCCAGTATTGATAATTTCTAAAATATCAATACCCCTAAAAAATCGGTACCAAATTGACATTCTGTTTCTAAAACATTTCAGCTAAGTATCGATATTTTTCATATGGTATCGATAAAAGTTTACTGGCATCGATATTTCTAGCTCCAACAATCACTGAATTTTGCATTAAATGCTAAAAATATCGACACTTTGTTAGCAAGTATCGATACTCATGGTTGCAGGTGAATTAAATACACTGGTTATTTCATCCCCAACGGCTCCATTCATTTCTCCAACAACCACAACGGTTTGTATTCATTTCAGCTCAAGTGTTTATTCTTGTATTTGTGCTTAATTTGCAAACATCCTGATCTTGTAAGGGTTTGTTCTTAGTTTGTTTATTTGTTATTCTCTTTGAGAGGGTTTTGTCTTAAGGTTTGGGTAGAAACCTTAAGGGAGTTTGTAAGGTTAAACCTTGTCTACAAAGGTTGTCAAATTAATGAATTTAGTAAAATTCTTAGTTGTAGAAAGCTAAGGTAGTAGAGTAGGCAATTGGGCCCGAACCACTATATATCGTCATGTTCATTGTCTCTATCTATTTTCTTAGCAACCACAATTTTTTTAAAAAGGCCAATTCACCCCCTTGGCAAATTTGAGTTGATTAATCAAGCTAACATTAACTTTCTTTGATACTCCTCAACATTCTCTTTTATCACTTTCATTTCCTTATTTTACTTTATCGAGAAATCAATTATACACTATCTCGATTTATAATTGCTTTTAAAATATAAAAATTTTAGGGGTGTTACATGACAAGTCGAGTTGTAATATTTGTAGTGTTACAACAAAACACTCGAGTATTCCAAGGATCGAACCCAAGAGAGTTTGAGGATAAAGTGATTCATAAGCAACAAGTATGCAAATAGGAAGTCTAGCTAACTACTCGCTAAGTATTATATTACGAAAATTCATAATCAATGGTTAATTACACTAATTGGCTACCTAACACTAAAAAAGACCAAATTATAAAACAATCAAAATTAAGCAAATAACAATTCAACACACAAAAGTGGTTGGTTGACTTCCATGTTGCCGATTAGTCTTTGGATTAGGGATCTAAAAGGCTTAAACTTCTAATTGGCTCAATTTTACCAAATTAGACGATTTAGTCTAGTTCATCTCTCGATCTCACTAGTCTAACTTGGGACAACCAAAACAACCCAACACACATTCAAATCATACATTCAAATAAGCACAAAAATAGGGTTAAAGAAAACTTAGGTATTTCTTATTGATTGCTTGAAGGAGATGATGACAACAATAATGGAGGTGAAAAATACAAATAAAATTTCATATTTTTAACTATGAAAAGAAAATGAAGCTGAGTTATATTAAAAGTTATGGATTAAAATGAAAATACAAAAAGAGTTTTGGGTACTAAAGTGCCATGAAGACAAAGCTACAGTAAAAACTAACTAAACTACTACTAAAAATCACTAAACCAGAAAAGCTAGAAACTAAACCCTAGAAAAGATGAAGAAGACTAACTAGAAAGCTTAAAAGATGATAGAAAAGTAAAAAAGAAAAAAAGGATGGCTCCTTTTTGTTCTCACCCAAAAGTAGCTTTAAAACATCTTATTAAAATCTAAAAAAGTTGACTAGAATGCCCCTAGAAGGTGTGTTTTGATTGGGTAATGTGTTGGACAAAAGACTACCCTTGGAACTAATTTCTCCCTGTTGGGCAACGTTGTCACGACACCCAGGCTTTGGTGTTGCGAAACCCAAAATAGTAATGAACTTATGGATCTTGGGGGTCTTGGTGTCGCGACACCCACTGGTCGATGTTGCGACGTCACTGGAGTTGGCTCTATGTTGATTTTTCGTTGAAGTTTTGCATCCTCAAGGTGAAAGCTCTGGGTGTTATGACTTCTATGACATTAGTGTTGTGAAACCCTCTTTGAATGATGTTTTCCTCGAGGTTGGACCATTATCGTCTCTCAACACCAACTCAATCACATAGTTAGGTTCCTCATGGCATCATTTGGCCAATTTGGGTCTCAAAAAGAGGCAAAACTAAGAAAAAACTTTTATTAATGATTTAAGCCAAAAATCAACATAAACATATAAAAGATATCTAAATTGCTTGAGAATAAGCTCCTTGAGCATATTGGAGAGCCTAATTTAATGTATCAAATTACGACAGATCATATAGAGTATATTAAATGTTTAGAATGCACAAACCAAAATTAACTAAGCTTCCACTACTTTCTCCTTCCCTTTCACTTTCAAACTTTCTCCAACTTCGTTATCTTCAAATTCGTCATCAAAATTAATGTCCAATTTATAACACATATTCAAATTTAATGGATGTCCATTAATAGTATTATCAATTGGATTTTATTTTTTAAATCAAATAACTAGAACTAATTTTTAAAAATTAAAAGTAAATGCACTAAATTTTAAAAATTCAAAAACTATTGAGGCAAAATTAGACCTTTATTTTAATCTATTTTATGGATAGATGGAATCTAAAGTTATTCCTCCCCATATTGGCCCATTTGTTAGGTTTGAAGGCAAGTTTAGGGTAATGTAAAAAAAAATGTAAATAATAGATTGATGAGCTACATATCTATATTAAATATTGATACATTTATGTTATGACATAATATATATTTATAAAAAAAATTATATTAAAATTAAATAACACTTTGATTGAAATGATTAAGTTAAAAGTTTAAAACTTAAAAAATTATGTGTCACAAGTTCAAATTATATCATAGAATTATTTTATTTAAAAATATGAAAAGATAAAAATAACATCGTATTAATATTTGTTATATTGTAAAATAAAATAAAAATTAATCTTTATCTAATTAAATTGGTATCCGGTTACCTAGTGATATCTATATATAGATATATCAGTAACACCCATACTTATAGCGTTTCCTCAACATCAATTTCCAGCTTTTAAGATTGGATTGTCAAAGATGCCATGCTATATATCTTTCATTCCTTTTATTTATTATAAGATGTCAATACAAGTTCACTGTCTCTGACCCTGTCTTTTTGAAGTTCCACAGACGAGGCTATAGTCTAAATTTGGGACCACTTGATCTAAAGTGATGAGTCACTTATCAAACCCAATATCAAAGTGACTGTTCCTTAGCTTATCCTACATCACGCATACATATTCATTGGGAATAATATTATAGGGGAGGGGAATGTGTACGTGGGAAGCAATCACTCATCCACTCAAAACTCAAATTCCTTTGTGCTATAATCCACAGTTTTCAAGTACGGCTTGCCAAGATTATCATTGGAACTCAACTTACTATTTGAAGATCCAATATGTTAGCACTGTATTAACTATATATGGGTTTAGGTTTAGCATCAATGATTATGGATTGGGATGGATGCTCTTAGCATCAATGAGACAAAATGAATTTAACTACTAGTCTTAGTTTATGGCAAAAGAATCAACGAGTCTTATCAAGCCAAAGATAAAACCCGAAAGAAGAATCCCTGGTATCCCATGGCATGGCCTCCATCGGAAGGTGGCTGTGTCATCCACCTCCTCATAAATTCCTGATGCTTCTCACCATTTGGTCAACTCCCAACACCATATAGGCGCTCGAACCCAGCATAATCTCACCGCAAACAAAAGTTTGTGCGGTCATTGAACCTCTATGACTGGTGAGCCATGCTCCCATGGATGATGGAGAAGTGGGATTGCATGGGCCCCCACCAAATGAAGGGTTCCTGCCTTCCCAACAATAGTCTTGGTAGTGTTTAGCACTTTAGGTTGGGTTTTGGACCAGTGCTTGTCTTTTACTGTTTTCAAGGGTGTGAGTACCCTATGGCTATGACCATATACTAATAGCTAGATTTTTCATGGATGAGTTCAAAAGGAACACATTTACTAGTCAGATAGTCAGCCATCAATCATTTTAAACTCTTAACATTCAATACAGTATAGAGGAGCAACAGAAACAAAAACTAAAGTGAGAAAACTCTGGAAACCACTCTATATATATATATATATATAGTTTCTTTTGATTCGTACAGAGGAGGGAGCCATTATGTTTCACTCTAGAGAACAAGATTAGTGAAAAACACAAAGCAGACCAATAAAGACCCACTTGTAGAACATCAACAAGAACATAAAGACAAAAGGAAAAAGAAACCTAGGAACTAAGACATATCAGTCATTGACTCATTGCTGCTGTATCCAAAATGGAGGAGACTCCACAACCACTACTCCTCTTCCTCTGTCATAGTTTGCTATACCAGTCATTTTTTTAAAACTGTAATGATGGAAGGTAAAGATAATCAGAGCCAGAGAGCTCCAGCTTGTTTGAGAAGAGGAACAAGAGTGCCATTGATATGAGAAGCCATGACTCTATCCATTGCACCCACAAGCTTCCCACCAATGAAAACAACAGGAACAGGAGGAGAGGTACCAAGTAGCCTTATCAAAGCCTTCTCCATATCTTTCCCCCTTGGATCTTCATCAAGTTCATACACAGTAGGGTTAACCCCCATGCCACAGAAAAGCCTCTTAATGGCATGGCACATGCAGCAACTGCTAATGCTAAAGATAACCACCGCATTCTCCGAAGCTAACCTCTCTATTCTCTGCAATGGATCTCCAACACTAGTCCTGGGGGTTGGCATGTAAGATCCCCATGAACCTGTCGTCTGGCAATGCATTTTCAAATATAGCGAGAATTAATAGAGTTGAATGGAAGTTTTAGATTTGGGATTTTGGCTTGGAAGTGAGGAATACATGATGATTTTGGTATTTATAGAGAGGAAGTGAGAAAGTGGAGCTTTAGGGAATAAGAGAATCCAAAACATGGCCAACTTTTTTAGGATTTAATATTTAACAATTCAGAATCATCAAATCCGTGTAATGTATGATTAATTTACACTTAATTCCCAAATCATAACATTAATATTTTATGTCCTATTAATTAAAATATATTTTTTAGTTTTAATTTGGTGAAAGTATTGGGCAACCCACTCTTTTGTTTGTTTAAATTAATTATAGTTGATTTTGAAGTAAATTAATTTTCTATTTTCCTTTTTTGAAAGATTATAATAAATACTTGACCCGTTTTAATTTAATTAGAGAAATAAAATAATCAATATGTAAACGAAAACCTGTAAGGAATCATAAATATTCAATGAAAATATTAAAACATTTTACTTTGGATTAAAATATGAGGAGGAGGTGATGAGGTCGAATGTGAATATTCCCAAGGGGTGTGATTGTAGTTTATCTTAGATTTGGACGGTTTCTTTCGTTTTCCTTTTCTTTCTACAGGAAATCTTGAAAATCAACGAATATATAATATATGGTCGACATGTGTATAAATTAGCTTAAGTTAGATTGCAATCATTTCTTACATGTGGGTCTCCTAAACAATATTATCTGTTTAGCATCTTACATAGCTTCAACTTCATCTTTACATTCTCCAGATTATATCTATATCTTCATACTTATTACCTCTTTTAATTTCTCCCTACACAACTTTTAATATTATTTTACAAATAAATCTTACAACTTTTACAACTTTGACCTTGTGGTTAACATTTTAATTAAGGTAGACGAGTAATTCAGACACGAGACTTGACCTTTTCAAATTATGTAAATGTACCAACAGAATTTTTTTTCCGTATAAAATATATAATATGAATTTTGATTTAGTTAATACCATCCTTTAGATGAAATTGTTGTGTTTTTTTTTTTTTTCCTGAGGACTGAGCACATGGAATGTTGCTTCCATGGGTCACAGCAGGCATGTCTTAGTGCATACATGCAGTCTTGTCCAATATTTATGCAACAATGCCTGCCTTGTTTTAGTTACTGCTCATGATCATCAAGTTCAACTAAGAATGGGGAAATGGTTAAAATAGTAAAAAGGTTAAAACAAAAGGCACGTCTTTTTTTTTTTTGAAGGTTAAAGTTAAAGAGGGGGTGTCCGTACATGATTTGAGAAACCAAAAAAAGAAAAAAGGGGTTACTGGTTTGGGTAAAATGCAGGGGGGTGGGGCATTGGCTCTTGGTTTTTGTAAGGATGAGAACGGGAGAGGGGAACAAGTCATGGGGTATATATGTTAACGTCATGGAATGAAAGATGAATAAGATCTTATTCGATTGTGCTTGTCGGCTTCGTTTCCTATGCACTTTAATATATATATATATATATTATGGGGGGTTTATTTCAAGTTATTGAGGGATTGAGATCAAGAGAAGCATCATTTATAGTGCATTGATAATGTATAATTTATAAGCTAACAATAATGTGACACCACATTAATATAGTGATTAAAAACTTTTAATGAAATAATAAATAAAAAAAAGTGACTACTTGAAGCACATTTTAATCTAGCCTGCTCCATTGGTAGAAAGGTGTCAAAAGGAAAGTAAAATAAAGTGGAAGGGGTGAATGGGGATTCAGAATCTACTAATGCGTAGGTATAGCAGAGATGATTTGATTATTCAACTTTTAGGGTTGTGGGACGTCAAGAAAGAGAGAAGAGAAGAGTTGAAGTTTGAGGAATGAAAGTGGGTTGAAGTTGGGGGCACACACACATTGGGTAGTAATTAATGCTATACTGCTTTGCATTTGCATGTCCTATAATACTTGAGAGGCTTAAAAACGTTGAAAACTCTTTTAAGTGTTTATGTGACTTGGCTCTCTCATTCATCGGCCGGGGTTAAATCAACAAGTCTATTATTTTCGATCGGGATGAGAGCTTTATCACTAACTCAAGTCATAGCATAGCTCCCACAAGATCTATATGGTAAAGATTTAGAGCTTGATCCTTGCCTTAAGCTTGCGACCATAGCTTCTGTTTGTTCAGATGCTCCCACACTGAACTTATATGATAGTTCTCTACAGAATAGAAAGAAAAAATCACAATTGGAGATAATATCGGAGTTGTTAACATATTCACAAGCCTTTAGGGCTGTTGATGAACAAAATGTCATAATATTGAGTAGCTGATAATGCCTCTGGTTGCGCTGCTACTTAAAAGGGAGTGTTCATTTAAACCCTAGCATGAGATGAAAATGGTGAAAAGTAAGCAGAGGTTGGAGAAGACGATCATGTTGATGAGATAATTATAGTCGTCGGATATGTTGGCAGAAGTTGATCAAATGGTGGGGGTTTTGAGATTATTTAAATAATATTCAAGAATTGGAACAAAGAGCTGGCGAGGTGCTGCAGCATAGCAGAAGCTTTGCTGGGTGTGGCGTGATGGAATCGCCAGCTTTTTTCATGGTTTGTTTGTGTTGATCAATTCAACGTTTATCCCTCTACTTTAAATTTTTTTTTTTTATTGGCATTACCTTTTATAGTGAAACAAAGCTAAAAGACAAGAGTTTAAGAATGGATTTGACGTAATCGTAATTTAGGATTGGTTTCCAATGGTCGGTCAAAGTTTTTAATATTAAAAATAGGAATGGTAAGAACATTAACAAAATTGAAGTGAGGGAGTGATAATGGTGTCGAACAAGGTAAAAACATGCAGTGGTCAAAAGCCGGTGAAACCCCCGACCCAATGCTTATGAAGTGGATATAGCCTTGGCCGGCCGATATATTATTTGTTTAATTAATCTTTGAATTAGAAATTGCAGGGTGCCATGGCATGACATTTATGCTATACTGAAACAAGAGTCTCTTTTTAGTTCATTCCCAATGTTTTTGTGGTTTCTTGGAAAGGCAAGTGTGTCGAGGAATTAGTTACGTTTGCTGGTAATTAACGGCAGACAAATTGTTGGTGGAGGAAAACATTACCTCGGTATTATTTCCACTAATTATAATAATCGCCTTCTGCTTCTCCACTTAAAAATTGGTAAGTCCAGACTACAACTTTAAATTTTATAACTTCACTCCATTTTTATCTAAATTTATTTTTTTAATTTAATATTTTTATCTAAATACTCTCAAATTTATTTGAGTGAGCTTTCAGTTTTGGATGGATAGTTCGACTCTTGAACAAGTTTAATTAGTGTTTGATGAAAAACACACTAATGCCCTAAGGTTTATTTATTAATTGAATGTAACACCCCAAACCCGGCCCATTCATTACGACCGAATTTGAAATGCCACTGCGGAAAAACGTTTGAAGACTGATTTCACTTTTGGGAAAAACATTAAAAATTTTGTCATTTGAAAACCATGTCCAATTAAAAATTCTAAATAATATAAGCTTGATAAAAATATCCAAATTAAAACTTTATTATAAGCTTTTAAAATATAAGTTGCCAAAATTAAAAGCACTTCCCAATAATAATTTAATGGTCGTCTAGCTTAAACATAATAAAAATGTTCAAATAGAAATACTTAAATACTTTAACTGGGCCTTATTACAATAAATAATTAAACAAAAGTTCTTAGTAATAAATGAATAAAATAAAGAAGATGTCTTCTCGCATGGGCCACCTCGTATCCATTCCAACCCGGTCCAATCACCACGAATCATCTGCGATGTTTAATAAAAATTGGGTGAGTCATATGGACTCAAAGTGTGTAATTAGTCCACCGAATTCCACCCACATGTTAACCACATATTAACTCATATATCGATATCAATTATCAAATTCACATGTTATCACATTTCGGGCTTGGCCCATATTCATATCACATTCATCTAATAGGGTAGTTGACCACATAATTTCCACATACCGGGCTTAGCCCATTTCCACATTAATCCACATATCATATTGGGCTTGGCCCGTTTTCACATATGTTCACATACGAAATCATGCAATTATGAAGCCCAACCCAAACCTAGGGTCCATCCGCTACACACCTCCTTATCCAAACCTACCACACACGGGGGATTATCAAATCACCCTCTCCTTTTCACTCCAAAGGCAATCATCGCCGCCCACGTGCAATTAAGCACAATAGTCCACAACGCGACCTCGATCGGCGCCAATCCACGATGTAGCCGTAGCTAACACCAAAACCACGATGGGACACATAGTCACTCATCAACCACGATATGGCACATAGTCGATATCAACCACGATGAGGCACATAGCCACTCATCAAGCCATGCGAACTAAATCGCAATTAATCCACAACGTGACCTCGATCCAACGTCAATCCACGATATAGCTCAAGGCTAACATCAAAAACCACGATGGGACACATAGTCACTCATCAACCACGATATGGCACATAGCCGATATCAACCACGATGAGGCACATAGCCACTCATCAAGCCACGCGAACTAAATCGCAATTAATCCACAACGTGACCTCACCAACGTCAATCCACGATGTAGCTCAAGGCTAACATCAAACCACGTACTCGAAGTACACCCGTACCTTCTTTCATATCCCAACCCATGCACATGCCACATAAAATAATGATACAATGTAATGATGCATGAGCGTGTCCATCAAGCATATTATCACATATTCATATTAATAATCACATATCATCAGGTTTGGTACTTACCGGATTATCGACATACCCCTCGAGGGTATCCTTATCACAATTTCCATCGCACTAGTTAGCACATTCATAATACATACACATTTCACATACATATCATATACCCGTAAAACGGTGGGTTAATCACACACCGATCACTTGGAGAACTATGCTTTCGATATCGATGCTATCACTAGGCGATACTACGGCTATTTGCCTACTTTCTTGTTTCGATTTGGTCCACACCGGTGGCCAATCCCTAACCGCCGAGAGACAGATCTCTTCTTAAACTTCGGGATAAGGACCTTCCCTTCCCTTCTTGAATGGTATTCGCCTCCATCAACACACTTAATCGAACAATCGATTTAATCATCAATATACGAATTCTTAACCAAATATCCACAACTTATCATATACTTACCGGAAGGGTCTTGAAATCCCGAAAAGCTTGATCTAATGCTTAGATCCTTAATCCCTACATTTGATTAATCACCTACTACTTTAATAAAAAGCCATTCGCCATAAATCCAAATCCTAGTAGGATTAGTATACTTAAACTTACCTTGTTGCCGTTTGACTTAAGAATCAAGTCTTGAAATCTCTCTACTATACTCTTCTTGCATTCGCCAAGCATTGAATCAATTAACTTGGTTAGTTTTCGACTTTTGAATAATTAATGAACACATATATTTACCAAACATGGCCTTGGCCGAATGCTATAGACACTTACCTTGTGGATTTTAAATCCCGAAACTCACCGAATAACTAGGGAACACGTGGCCTATGGTGTACCTTCGGGAAAAGAACTTCTCCTTCCTTGTAGTCGACACTTAGTAAATCCCGAAAGATCTCTTCAAAGTTTCGACAACAAGATATTAATGGGGTTAGTCCTAGATTTTGGCAAATCTTAAGAAAAAATGATGAAACTGAATGAGATCTTACCCTTACTTGAAGAAATCGATTGCACCTTCACTTCAACCTTCAGAGATTCGGCTATGGCTAGATGATGATCTCACAACTTTCGGCTTTTGGAGGATTAGAAAGAAAAGAAAAGGAAGAATAAAGATGGAGGATTTGGCTAGAACACAAGGTATTTCGGCTTGGCAAAAATAAAAGAAGAAGAAGATTTGGTGAAGAGAATTCGCAGAGGCTTTCAAAGAACAGTAAAATAATGCGAGAATGGCCTCTCTTTCCCTTTTATAGCCGATATTACTAACTTAGAATCCCTTACTTGGCCATCACTCTTCTATTTTAATAGCTTTATCTCTTTATTTATCACTTAAAATAAAAGATAATTCAGCAACTATCCTTACTTAAATTAAATTATTAAACTCAAAGTCCCTTACTTGGACATCACTTCTCCCTTATTTTCCTCTTTATCTCTTTATTCAAATTAAAAGAATTTAATCCAACAATTATCTCTTGAAAATAATGATAAATAAATCCCTTATTTATCCACTATTTATAAAATAATAAAAGCTCCTAATTTATAGCCATGTGCCGTCCACCTCTCTGCTCCTTGTAGCAAAATAAAATTTCTTTTATTTGCTTCCCATGTGACTCGAACTTAGGCCCAATACCCTTGTATGTGGCGCCATTTTCAGAGGCCCTAAGTGGCATCTTCAGGCCACTTTTCCAAGCCTGTTTGTGTGTCAAATTTCACAAACTTTTTCTTTTAAGGCCACCTTGCCTTAATTTCCCCTTTTAAACCTTAAAACTCGTCATTTCTAGGTCATTTCTAAGTTTCCAAAAATTTTCGATCGGCTCTGTAAACTTGACATTTCCTTACATTTCCATGACATTTCCTTACAAGACATTTCCTTACATTTCCAAGACATTTCCTTACATTTCCAAGACATTTCCTTACAAGACATTTCCTTACATTTCCAAGGTTCTAAAATGTTCACTTTCCTCTTTTAAACTTAACATTTCCATACATTTCGTGTTTCCAAAAGTGTTCAAAATATATTCATAACACATAAGATATGTCATTTCGTACAATTAAACCAAAAATGCATAGGCCCTTTTCGAGGATGTTACTGAGTTCTACCCTCCTTAAAAATAATTTCGTCCTCGAAATTACTTATTAACGAATAATCGTACATCTTAACTCACCGCACTACGCTTATGTCTTTGCACTCTGATCTTAGTAGAACCATCATACTTTCTAGGCATAATTTTTAAGTTCACGCCCCTAGAACTCATTTCTAACGTCGTGATTTAATCTGATTAAAAAGTTTTATGCATCAGAATTTTGTTCCACTTATTAACCGCGAACAATTTTATGAAGTAAAGTATTTAGAAGTGGTTCTTTCGATTACACAAAGGTTCGATTCAAGTTCACTACTCTAACTCGTGGAGTCACATTCACATTCATATAAGAGAGACACATTCATTTCTCCATGAAGTCACATTCATTCACAACATCATTCACTACACTTTTATTGGTATTCCATCCATTTCCCTACCCAGGGGTAATTTCGTCATTTTCCCTACCGGGGTATTTTGGTAATAAATCGGGGTCAATTCGAAAATATTTTTCAAATTAAAGGTATTTCAGAATTTACAAAATCTCCGGGTTATTTTGTTTTCCAAATCAGAGGTGTTGCAAAAATTTCAGAAATCGAGGTTATTTCGGTAATTTTGGAAGTCAGGGGCAGTTCTGTAAACTCTCCAAATTAGGGTATCTTGTTATTTGTAAAACATAAGTTTTTGGTATTTTTGTAAAGTAGAAATATTGTAGCAAACGTCGAGGGTATTTTTGAAAATCTTAAGAACTAAGGGTATTTTAGTAATTTACAATACAGGGGCATTTTTATAATTTTGTAAATCGGAGATATTTTGAAAAAAAATTTCACAATAATCTTTTACTACAATTAAAAGGGTAATTTAGGGATTTTAAAACTAGGGTTTTTATCATGGCTAGTCCCTTTCGGGTTTTAATTATCGGGTTTAGCCCGTGAATAAGTCCTCTTGGTTAGGGTGAACAGCATTACTACACTGGTAGGATTCGAGTAAAGAGGAGGTGAGTCACTAGGACTGCTTAAATACCAAGCTCTTACTGAATCCACTCCTAGACATGCGCACAACAGTTGCCACACCCTAGCTCGGCGACTTACTTCACAGGTTTGTTTAATAGTCCTTAAGTCTTATGCATGTGTTTGAGTGCACTAGCCCTAGGGTTCAATAGCCCTAATATTCTAATCTACGAGCCCAAATAAGCCCATAACAGTTCACATAAACAAGTCACTTCAACAATTAGAAGTACTTACCTGGTGGACTTCGGGCCGGAGATACAGGTGCCATGCCAGAATAACCTGAAAAGTTTATGAAAGCCCATACTTTTGAAAAGCCCATCTTTGGAAAAAATTATTTTTGGACCCAAAACCCTCAAGGCCGAGTTTTGAACCGGGCTCTGATACCAAACTGTAACACCCCAAACCCGGCCCATTCGTTACGACCGAATTTGAAATGCCACTGCGGAAAAATGTTTGAAGACTGATTTCACTTTTGGGAAAAACATTAAAAATTTTGTCATTTGAAAACCATGTCCAATTAAAAATTCTAAATAATATAAGCTTGATAAAAATATCCAAATTAAAACTTTATTATAAGCTTTTAAAATATAAGTTGCCAAAATTAAAAGCACTTCCCAATAATAATTTAATGGTCGTCTAGCTTAAACATAATAAAAATGCTCAAATAGAAATACTTAAATACTTTAACTGGGCCTTATTACAATAAATAATTAAACAAAAGTTCTTAGTAATAAACTGAATAAAATAAAGAAGATGTCTTCTGCATGGGCCACCTCGTATCCATTCCAACCCGGTCCAATCACCACGAATCATCTGCGATGTTTAATAAAAATTGGGTGAGTCATACAGACTCAGTGTGTAATTAGTCCACTGAATTCCACCCACATGTTAACCACATATTAACTCATATATCAGATATCAATTATCAAATTCACATGTTATCACATTCTGGGCTTGGCCCATATTCATATCACATTCATCTAATAGGGTAGTTGACCACATAATTTCCACATACTGGGCTTAGCCCATTTCCACATTAATCCACATATCATATTGGGCTTGGCCCATTTCCACATATGTTCACATACGAAATCATGCAATTATGAAACCCAACCCAAACCTAGGGTCCATCCGCTACACACCCCCTTATCTAGCCTACCACACACCAGGGGATTATCAAATCACCCTCTCCTTTTCACTCCAAAGGCAATCACTGCCGTCCACGTGCAATTAAGCACAATAGTCCACAACGCGACCTCAGTCAGCGCCAATCCACGATGTAGCCGTATCTAACACCAAAACCACGATGGGACATATAGTCACTCATCAACCACGATATGGCACATAGCCGATATCAACCACGATGAGGCACATAGCCACTCATCAAGCCACGCGAACTAAATCGCAATTAATCCACGCGTGACCTCGACCAACGTCAATCCACGATGTAGCTCAAGGCTAACATCAAAAACCACGATGGGACACATAGTCACTCATCAACCACGATATGGCACATAGCCGATATCAACCACGATGAGGCACATAGCCACTCATCAAGCCACGCGAACTAAATCGCAATTAATCCACAACGTGACCTCGATCCAACGTCAATCCACGATGTAGCTCAAGGCTAACATCAAACCACGCACTCAAGTACACCCGCACCTTCTTTCATATCCCAACCCATGCACATGCCACATAAAATAATGATACAATGTAATGATGCATGAGCGTGTTCATCAAGCATATTATCACATATTCATATTAATAATCACATATCATCGGGTTTGGTACTTACCGGATTATCGACATACCCTTGAGGGTATCCTTATCACAATTTCCATCGCACTAGTTAGCACATTCATAATACATACACATTTCACATACATATCATATACTCCGGAAAACGGTGGGTTAATCACACACCGATCACTTGGAGAACTATGCTTTCGATCATCGATGCTATCACTAGGCGATACTACGGCTATTTGCCTACTTTCTTGTTTTCGACATTTGGTCCACACCCCGGTGGCCAATCCCTAATTGCCGAGACAGATCTCTTCTTAAACTTCGGGATAGGGACCTTCCCTTTCCCTTCTTGAATGGTATTCGCCTCCATCAACACACTTAATCAGAACAATCGATTTAATCATCAATATACGAATTCTTAACCAAATATCCACAACTTATCATACTTACCGGAAGGGTCTTAAAATCCCGAAAAGCTTGATCTAATGCTTAGATCCTTAATCCCTAAATTTGATTAATCACCTACTACTTTAATAAAAAGCCATTCGGCCATAAATCCAAATCCTAGTAGGATTAGTATACTTAAACTTACCTTGTTGCCGTTTGACTTAAGAATCAAGTCTTGAAATATCTGCTATACTCTTCTTGCATTCGGCCAAGCATTGAATCAATTAACTTGGTTAGTTTTTGGCTTTTGAATAATTAATGAACACATATATTTACCAAACATGGCATTGGCCGAATGCTATAGACACTTACCTTGTGGATTTTAAATCCCGAAACTCACCGAATAACTAGGAACACATGGCCTATGGTGTACCTTGGAAAAGAACTTCTCCTTCCTTGTAGTCGACACTTAGTAAATCCCGAAAGATCTCTTCAAAGTTTGGCAACAAGATATTAATGGGGTTAGTCCTAGATTTGGCAAATCTTAAGAAAAAATGATGAAACCGAATGAGATCTTACCCTTACTTGAAGAAATCGATTGCACCTTCACTTCAACCTTCGAGAGATTCGGCTATGGCTAGATGATGATCTCACAACTTTCGGCTTTTGGAGGATTAGAAAGAAAAGAAAAGGAAGAATAAAGATGGAGGATTCGGCTAGAACACAAGGTATTTCGGCTTGGCAAAAATAAAAGAAGAAGAAGATTTGGTGAAGAGAATTACAGAGGCTTTCAAAGAACAGAAAATAATGCAGAATGGCCTCTCTTTCCCTTTTATAGCCGATATTACTAACTTAGAATCCCTTACTTGGCCATCACTCTTCTATTTTAATAGCTTTATCTCTTTAATTATCACTTAAAATAAAAGATAATTCAGCAACTATCCTTACTTAGCCGAAATTATTAAACTCAAAGTCCCTTACTTGGCCATCACTTCTCCCTTATTTTCCTCTTTATCTCTTTATTCAAATTAAAAAATTTAATCCAACAATTATCTCTTGAAAATAATGATAAATATATCCCTTATTTATCCACTATTTATAAAATAATAAAAGCTCCTAATTTATAGCCATGTGCCGTCCACCTCTCTGCTCCTTGTAGCAAAATAAAATTTCTTTTATTTGCTTCCCATGTGACTTCGAACTTAGGCCCAATACCCTTGTATGTGGCGCCATTTTGAGAGGCCCTAAGTGGCATCTTCAGGCCACTTTTCCAAGCCTGTTTGTGTGTCAAATTTCACAAACTTTTTCTTTTAAGGCCACCTTGCCTTAATTTCCCCTTTTAAACCTTAAAACTCGTCATTTCTAGGTCATTTCTAAGTTTCCAAAAATTTTCGATCGGCTCTGTAAACTTGACATTTCCTTACATTTCCATGACATTTCCTTACAAGACATTTCCTTACATTTCCAAGACATTTCCTTACATTTCCATGACATTTCCTTACATTTCCAAGGTTCTAAAAATGTTCACTTTCCTCTTTTAAACTTAACATTTCCATACATTTCTAGGTTTCCAAAAGTGTTCAAAATATATTCATAACACATAAGATATGTCATTTCGTACAATTAAACCAAAAATGCGTAGGCCCTTTTCAGGATGTTACATTGAATTTAAATTAAAAATTAATTTTATCCTTTATTAGTTACTTATTATTTTATTTATTCTTTTTTATTTCATTATTTTTATTAAGTAATTTTTAATTAAAATCAAAATATAATTACTTATAAAATTATTTTAATTATATTAAATTAAATTAAATTATAAATCACATTATATATCTTAAACATAATCTAATTTTCAACTTATTTAAAAAAAAATATTCATGAATATACTTATAATTTTTTTTTCTCTTTTACTTTTTTAATTTTTTTCTTAATAAATCTTAAAGACATACATATTAAATATTTTAAACTAAATTTTAACTCAAATATATATTACCTTTAATATGAATTCTTTTCTCTTTAATTTCATATTTTAATAAATTTTATTAATTTTCAATGAAGTTAATTTAATAATTCATCTCAAAATTAATAAATAATTAAAATTTTTAAGACTTTTCAAAAATAATATAAGTTTAAAATGAATAAATAATACATGATAAATTATAACAAGGTTGTAATTGTCTTTTTTACTTAAAATTTTATGTTAAAAATAGATCTCAAGGCACTTTTTTTTGTGATAGGCATTTTCCTAGCTATAGGGGTAAATATTTTTTACACTAAACTTCAAGAAGGTAGTATCTTTTTATCCTAAAATTTAATATGATAGTTTATACAAAAAGACTATAATCTTTTTATCCTCTTTCTCCTAAACTAAAAATAATCGATTGAGTCTTAGCTCGATTGGTATTAATATTGTTGTCGATGCAAAAGATGTGGGTTTGAGTGCCCTCAAACGTGCCTTATCCTCTTATTGTTGTCAATGCATCGCATGGCTCATAAACTAAGTTTATTACATAGAATAATATTATCATTTAAATTATTAAAATTATAATTTATTAGTTTAATTTAAAATTATAAGTTTATATTCAATACACTAAGATTGTATAATTTAATACTAAAACTGTTCATGAGATGAGTCAAAAGTAAATTTTTACTATTATATAAATACAATAAACTTATATGTATAATACAAATCTAAATATATATGTTTGAGCAGCTACAATATAATTTAAATCAGTATAAAGTATAACATATGAAGAATAGAAAAAAACTTATCCATGATACACGCACATATTAAAACTAAAAATCTACTCATTACAATTATGCACATAATAAAATTTGAACCTAATACTCAAAATCTAGCTCATAGGAAATTTGTTGAAAAATATTCATAGGCAAAGGTGTATAATAAGATAGGATACGTAAAGCATGGGGCATGCAGTTATATAAATATATATGCAGTAAATTCATTTGATGGGTTGAATTAAAAATGAAATCGAAAAATCATTACAAGGGAAAAGAGGAACAAACTATTTATTATGAAAGAAAGAGATTAGGAAAGCAGGCTGTCCCTTGGTCTCCCACCGTGGAGCCCTTTTTGATGTTTTTGTTAGGGGCCTGTCCATTAATTTATCTCTCCCTAAATAATTTAGAATTTATTTAGATGTTATTTATTTTGTCAAAACCAAAGTAAAGCCTGACGCAAACATACCTTTTCTTTGTTATATGACTGACAGTGTTTTTGCTTTGACAACATTGACGGTTTTTCTCGGCTTTTGTCTCTCATTTTGCTTCCTGTCCCATCACATGTGATGTCATGCCATCCCCAACGTTTTCCTTTTAACCACCGTTGTCACTACGTATATGTCCAAGGCTGTTCATTTCTTTCATTCTTCATGTCTCCTCAATGAAAGCCTCTCTTAATACTAGTGATTTTGTTGATCACCTGCATGTAAAAATGAAGATTACAAACATGGTATATAAGACTAATCCTTGTATCAAAATGACAGAAAATTTTTATTTTCCTACTTTAGATACAGGTTTAGATTTTAAGATTCATGGATTGGAAGGTAATTTACTAGTGTCACAACCCAACACTCTTCCACTCTTACTGCATATAATCTTGTGGAAGATTTGTCTCACTTAGTGTGGTCAAAATAATTTAACTATTTTTAATTTTATTTGCTTATTTTTATTCATTAATTGTTGAATTTTTTTTTTTTTTACATAAGCATTGGTTTTTCAGTTAAATAAAACGTATATTTTTCAACAAAAATTATTTCTATCTTATTCTTGTCTTTATTGTCTTTTTTACACCAAGTTTTCTCGAAAACTCCAACAATTTGATATTAAAGCCAACTTCTTAAGGAACTTATCATTGAGAGAATTTTTTTTTCTATGGATTTAGAAACCCCTCTAACTGCAATTGCACCACCTATTTTCAATGGAGAAGACTATCATGTCCGGGCAACAAGCATGGAGACTCATTTGGAAGCAAATGATCTTTAGGAAGTAATTGAGAATGTAACGAACCGATAGTTAAGGCTGTCGGAAAGTGAAGCTAGAAATTATAATCCTGTAAAATAAACCCGTAAATATTTTTATTAAAATATTTACGAGGTTAGTTTAGCTAGTGAATAAAATTTTGGATAGGTAAATTGTATTAATTAGGAGCTATTATGGTACATGGACTAAATCGTATTGAAGTTAAAATTTGAATTGTAGATTAAAATAAACTAAAAGGATTAAAGTAGCAATTATACATTTGTTCTTTGAAAGTGGATGGACATGGGTTAAAAACAATTAATATTATGTTATGTATATTATGATTAAAGTTAGCTTTAATGTATGTATATTATAAGAAGAAGAAGAAAAAGAAGAAAAAAAATGAAATATAATAAAAGAAATAATAAGAAAGTGGAAAAAGATGAATGCATGCAAAAAGATAAGAAAGAAAGAAAAGGAGAAGAAGCTTACGGCAAACATAGGTACTTTTAACCTTTCAACTTTAATTGGTTAGTCAATTTAATTCATTTTCTTATAATTTTTACGTTTTTGGAATTTCGGTACTTAGAGCTACCCGACCCATGTCATAATTTTTAGTATTGTTTGAGATTTTAGATGTTACTATTGTTGAATAGTTTAAGTATTAGGGGTTAAATAGATAGATTTTTAAGTTAGAAGTGGAAAAGGACTAAATTGTGGAATTAATTGTTGATTTTGAGTAATAGGAACTAAATTGTGAAAAATTCAAAATTAAGGGGTAGAATTGAAAAATAGGGAGCTAAATTTAGCTTAGAGTGAAATAAGTATAAAAATTTGAGGTTAAATATGGATATTAAAATTAGTCTCGGTTTAGGGACTAAATTGAGGATTAAGCAAAATATAGTGTAACGTTTGAAATTAAATGAAAATTGAGTTATGTATTATTAATTTATTTTAATTATTTTATTTCTTAGCAAATGTCGTTCCAGATTCCTCGAGTAAGAAAGGGAAAGACAAGGTCAACGTCCAGTAGCTCGAAATATACGGTTTGTGTTTCTATAATCCGAACTAAGTTATAAATTGTTGCATATTGAATTGTTGTGTATGGTAAGTATTGAGGTGAAAACTTTTGTACTTTGGGCTGAATTGATTCCATAATTGATTTAAGTGGACAAATTTTGTATATCATCAAATGTGTTGCTTATTTGAATATTGAATTGAATATATGTCTATGTGTGATAATGTACATATATGAGATTTGGACATTGGATGTATTGAAAAGTGAAATGGAACCCTATTAATTTTTTTCGGGCTAAGTCAGATATAGATGGCATGCCATAGGATAGGAAGAGTTCAGGGATTTCTTCGACCTCGAGTTGATAAGGCACTGGGTGCCAATTTACTTCGGTTTAACCGATGAGACACTAGGTGTCAACTTATATAGCGCTGGGCGCAGTTATTACTTCGGATTTATCCGATGAGGCACTGGGTGCCAAACTAGTGTGTTGGTTGGATCCTTGTATCCGTCCGAGTACGAGTCATGTTAATAGGGAAAATTAAATGATAAAAATCGAGATATTTGATATTGAATGGAAAACTATGTGAAAGGTGAAATGAAATGATAAGTGAAATATGAAGTGGTAGATTTTGTTGTGAATATTGATAAATTATGAACAATGCACTCATGAAGTGAAAATGGGAATGAAAAATGTCATTATGTGAGTTATTTTATCAAATGCCTTCTTAAAGGCTATTGCCATGTTTTGGAAATTGCAAGATTCTGAATGTGAACATTGGTGAATAAAGTTAGCATAATGAATTCGATATACATCTTACATATTTATATCAAAATTTAAATTGTTCGGATTACAGAAATACCACTGAGTTATATTCAGCGTGCGGTTTTGTTTTCCGTGCGCAGATTAGGTACCTTCAGTTTATTGTCGACTCAACATCCAACAACAATCCCAAGCTCAAATGCGGTGATGTTCTATTTTGTAATGGCATGTACATAGGAGGTCTTTTTGGATAATGTTGTTGTAAATGTGATGATATTTTGGTTATCAAGTAATTGATGTTTATATGCATATATAGTTGAAGTTGAGATTATGTTTTGGTATGTAGCCTAGTTTAAGGTTTTGGTATGTGATTTTAGCTTAAAGCTTGATATCCTAAGTAGCTAGATGTTAGTTCAATATTGGCAAATTTGGTATGAATGTGAATGAAATGGTTGATGTCTTGATTGTGTGTTTCTATGTGATCTCTTTTTAGACCTTGGTGTATTGTAGTCTTGTTGTGCTAGTTGATCACTTGATATAAACCTTATAAAGTGTTTGAATTGAGGTGCCATTTGAGACACACTGGTTAGATATTTGGATGTGTGCATATGTGAATTTATAGTCTTTTGCTTCATGGATGAACTTGGCATGAAATGAATTTGTTAAGGATGAGATTTACCACTTTTGAAATAAGGTATCGATATTTTGACATTTGGTATCGGTACCTTACCATGTGAACAGTTTTAAAATAAACAAAATGCTAAATAGGTATCGATTTTTATTTGAATATCGATACTTTTTCATATAGTATTGATACCTAAGTTTTGAGATAGTAAACAAAATCATAAATTGGTATCGATTTTTCGTAAGGTACCGATACAATATCGATACCAATTATGAAATATCGATGCCAACTTTTAAACTTTGAAATTTTACTCTTTAAACCTTTTCATGCCAAAGTTATTACTAGTATATTCTTATTGTTTTCAAATTACTGTGTTTGAAATATATATAAATTGGTGAATTATGTATAAACTTATTATTTGTGCTTTAATAGTAGTTAAAATTAAATATTAAATAGAAAATTATTTGTATTGATTCGTAACATTCTGTTGTTCGATTCTGGCGACCGGAACGGGTGAAAGGTGTTACAGAGAAGGACTACGAAGTTCCTCCCTTGCCTGTGAATCCAACCATGGAACAGCTATAAAATCACAAGGAGAAGAATACAAGAAAGTCCAAAGGCTAGAGCTATGTTATTTACTGTAGTCTCACCAAAAATCTTTGTTAGAATTATGATAAAGAAATCAGCATTTGAAGTCTAGAATTTCCTGAAGGAAAAATATGAAAGAGATGAAAGACAAGAGAATGCACATTCTCAACTTGATCAGAGAATTTGAACTTTAGAAGATGAAAGACTCCAGACAACTAAAAAGTATTCTAACAGATTACTCTGCATTGCCAACAAAGTAAGATTACTTGGTTCTAATTTTCCTGATTTTAGATTGGTTCAAAAACTTCTTGTAAT
Organism: Gossypium sturtianum; assembly: GCA_025698515.1. Taxonomy (NCBI): domain Eukaryota; kingdom Viridiplantae; phylum Streptophyta; class Magnoliopsida; order Malvales; family Malvaceae; genus Gossypium; species Gossypium sturtianum. The sequence continues at coordinate 128,789,664 of CM046949.1, read as the reverse complement.
AGTTCTTGAAATATTTGAAGCAACTATTTCTTCACTGGAAAACGCAAAAGATGTAACAACCCGTTTTTCAGTGGTATCAAAAGCAGTAGATTCAGGACCACCATTCCGACGAGAGAGCTTATAGATATATTTAATTAATATTTATGAGTTAAATATGGTATAATAGTGAATCGTGATTTAATATATTTTATTAATCAGTTAGTTAGTCAAGGTACAAATGGTGCGTACCGAAAGTCAAGTAATTTTGGAAAATAAGGTATCGAGATCTTATTTTTGAAAACCCAGCCCGTGAATATTTTTTATTAAATATTTAAAGAGCTATTACATTAATGAATTGAAAATTGATCCAAAAATTTTAGTGATTGAATAGTTAATTAAGGAAAAATGATTAAATCGTAAAATATGTAAAACTTAATCGCAATTGAATTTTATTAATTAAATGGTTTAAAAAGGAAAAGTGGGAGGTTTTATGCTGCAAATAGACCATAATAAAGTTAATATATTATATGTTTTAATTTAATTATCAAAGTAATAATATTAATAAAACAAAAGTAAAACATGTTTCATCTTCTTCATTCTTTCATTTTTCACAACCGAACCACCGTTTTAATACCTTGGAAGCTTCAGTCAAGCTAAGTCCCTTGCATGTAAGCTGGTTTTCCACTCGTTTCTTGTAAATTTCATGTTTTTGAGATTGTTGCAGCTTAATCTAGTTAGCTCAGGGACTAATTTGTGATATTGACAAAGTTTTTAAAATTTTTCATTGATGTTCTTGAAGCTTTTTAGGAAAATTAATTTTGATCAAGTAAAATTAAATTAATCAAATTAATTAAAATTAATATGATATATTTGGAAATTAATTTTCAAGTCAGACAATTGGCCCAATGGGTAATTGAACTTGAAAATCGGACCTAAGATCGTAAATTGGGCTTAGGAGCCCAAAACTAAGACCAAGATCCAAAAACTGGTCAAATCGGGCCGACGGTCCAACTGGTGGCTAGACCAGACCAGCCAAGTTGTCAATGACCTGAACCGAACCGACAGAAACTGAACCAGCTCGGGGTGTTGATGGTGGCATTCCGGTGGTCGAAAAATGGTCGATGACGGTGAGTCTTCGGTGGTTGAGCAGTGGAAGAATTACACTCCTACTGGGACTTTACCAGAGAATTTGATTTCAAATTAACTATTTCAAAAATAATATTATTTTATTAGATTTAATATTAAATTAAATTTAATACTTATCTTAATAATATTTTATTAATTTAATATTAAAGTGATTTTTTAATATTTAATTTAATTTAATGTTTATCTTGTAGATAAATATTCTATTAATTTAATAAGATTTAATATTAAACTAATATAATATTTATCTTAATAAATATTATATTAGTTTAATATCAAAATGATTAAGTTTAATTATAGTTGAACTCTCTAAACTCTCCCTATATAAAGAGAGCCTTAAGTTATTATTTACACACTGGAATCTAAAAGAAAGTTGTACATAGAAAATTTTCTGAAGAAATTATTTCGAAAATTTTTAGAGATATTTTTCTTATTTACAACTTGGCCCAAAAATTTAGAGAATTTGTGAAATTGCCCTACTGGTAATTTTTACTAATTTTTTTATTCAAAGTAAGCTCACACTCGACAAACGTGAGCTTGAGGATAGTGGAGAACACTACTCGATCGAAGTGTTCATCCTGGACGAATTGAAAATGTACAATTTTAATTAAGTGTTTATTACTTTAGATATCATAAATCAAGTTCATGTTTTGTAAAAAAAAATTGAACTTTGGTTTTTCCCTTTCCGCTGCATTTTCTAAACTTGATTTTTCAACAGTTATTAAATTATTACTTATTCCATTCGCTCTAGAAGGACAAGCAAAAGTTTGGTTAGATGTGCTACCTCCAGACATTATCACCACCTAGACCGAATTTGTAAAATTATTTCCACGTCGAGTTGTACCAATGGGCACATACGAGGAGTTATTTGAATTCAAGCAAAGTGCTACTGAAACATTGGGACAGGCATAGGAGAGATTTAAAGTGATTATTCGGAAGATATTCGGGGGAGGCATTAACCTTGCACTACAATTGCAACATTTCTACGATGGGTTGGATGGGCAAAACAAACGACAATTCGATATCATAGTTGGAGGGAGTATTTGGTCGAAAACTGGTCGCGAAATAGTCAACTTGTTAGAAACAGTAAGTGACAATGAGCATACATGGGGTATAAGAAACTGTCGAGACAGTAGAGTTCACTTCACAAGGAGTAGTAACTGACAATCCAGAAAGGGAAGTGTTGGAAGCAATCAAGCTGAATGAGGACAAGACAGAGGAAGAGGCGATTGATAATCCGGAACAAGAAAATGATGAATTGGTCCTTTAGCTCGACTGGTGGCGTAAAAGTAAGGAACAACCAGAACATGTAAGTCCAACTACAACTAAAATGGTTCATTTTATTATTAAACCGCCTATTTTGGAATTTAAACGGCTACTTGATCATCTGAAATATGAATATTTAGGAGAGCAGAACACATTACCTGTAATTATTGCAACAGGATTATCAGCAGAATAGGAAGGAGTGTTGTTGAGCATGCTGAAAATGTTGGATCCATGCCCTAAGTGTAGTATTTTCATCTAAGTACACTTGTAATTTTTTTGAACAGATTGGTTAATAAAATTATTCATGAATTACATTAATACTTTGTATATTGTCCTCACAAGTAAAATGAAAGCAAATGTTGTTCATTGATTTATTTTAAAAATATAAGGTTTTATTTTTAAATTTTATAAAATATAAAAGTAGAAGGATTTTATTGGCAATTTTCCAGCCAAAATTTAATTTTTGAATTAAATTAAAATTTTCAAGGACGAAAACTACAATTATGAAAGGCAGAGGTTCCAAAAAAATAAAGACAAAACACGGGGAGACCTCTTGAGTAATTTAAAAAGGCAGAAGGCGTAAGAAAATTAAAAACACAGATGGACTCTTTTGCAATTTTCCCATCCTTGCCTTTATAAAAGCCAAAATTTTATTCTATTCTCATTTCCTCTTAAAACATTTTCAGAGAAACCTTTTTATTTTTATTCTTTTATATTCTCTCAGCTTCTCTGTTTTTATGTTGGTTGGCTCCGCTATTGGAGAAACGAATATGTCAGCCGACTCTGCCGTCGGAGAACCAAGCGTCTCCGGTCTCCAACGGCGAAAAGTCGTGTACGATGTCCAAAAAGTTTTTCTTTTTTGTTTGCAAATTCATCTTTATATTCATTTTTAAAATTATCATTAATCTTTAAAAAATGTATTTGATTAACGAAAACCCTGTCTAATCTTGTTTTGATCTGTTTGTTATTCAAAAAATTGTTTCATATTTTGTTTGCAATCTGTTATTGTCACTTTTCCTTGTGTCCTCACTGGCAGCCAAAAACCAATTAGGTTTCAAATTAGGGTGTTGAAACGGTTAGCTTGAATTAGTAATCAAATTTTTTAATCAATTAGCCGTTAATTGAATTGAAAAATTTTCAAAAAAATAATTAATAAAACTGAAATATTTCTGTTAATACAGATCAAATTAACAAAAATTTATATGTTTTTGTTTTTTTGTTGAAATAAGTATAAAACATATAAAAAATAAATTGATAAGGTTTATTTGGTCGAATTAATCGAATTAAAATTACATATAATTTGTATTGTTAATTATTAACTTCTGGTAATTACTCGATTTCCAACCAATTTATTCTATAATCGAATTTCCAAAAAATTATTAACCAAAATAAATTGGTTAATTCGGTTTTAACTTAAATTTGAACATTCTTATTTCAAACCCTATTTGCAAACAAAAATAAAATAAAATGGGCTTTTAGGCGCTGAAGATAAAATGGATGAAATTGGGCCTGAACTCAATTCAGGATTTTGAAATGGAGTTTAAAACTAAACTCTGCATCAAATTTATGGTTAAAACAAACCAGGCTTGAAATTTAAAAATGGACCTTGAATGATAATTGGGCTTCAAAATTGGATTGAAAAAAACTTGGACTCTGAATTTTTAACACTGACTTGGGTCAATATGGGCCTCAACATTAAGCCTAATAAAAGATTAAAGAATTCATAGAAAAGTGATTGTAACAGCCCGTTTTCAGTGAAATCGGAACAGTGGTTTCGGGACCACAAATCCGAGTCCGAAAGGAAAATTATTTTAATATTATTTCATGATCTGCATTATGATAGAAATATCATATGAAAAATTCGTAAAGAAATTTTACCGACTACATGTTTAATTGATAAAAGGACCAAATTGCATGAAATGCAAAAGTTGAGTTCTAGTAGCTATAAGTATCAAATAGCTATGGAATTCAAAATTTGAGGTCCTTATATGGCAAATAGACCATTAAGAGGAGTTAGTAGATAAGTATGATGATTCATCCATGGAAAATTAATTAAAGAAAAGGACTAAATTGGAAAGTAAAAATAATAAAAGATGATAAATGATTAAATAAAGAAAATATCATCTTTTTCATCATCTTTCCCAAATAATTTTACATGGAAACCCTAGTTAGAAGAGCTTGAAGATAGCAAGCTTATTTGGCTCAATTAGGTAAGTATTCCAGTCCCGTTTTTAGTAATTTTTATGTTTCCCAGATTGTAATAACTTAATTTAACTATCTCGGGGATTAATTTGCAAAGTTATCAAAGTACTAGAGTTTTTCCATGGATGAATATAGTTGAATTATGAAGTTTTATGGTAGAAAATGAAAGGTTGTTGATAGATAAACAACTTTTGTAAAGGGAATTTTGATGAAATTATGATTTAGGGACTAAATTGAAAAGTTGTAAAATTCATGGAAAAATTCTAAATTTTATGAAATACATGGGATGCTATTGTGACATGTAAAAATTGTCTAGGCTTGGAATAAGGATTAAATTGCATGAATTTCATTTTCCGAGCCTAGGGATGAAATCGTAATTAAATAAAAGTATAGGGGCAAAATAGTAATTTTTCCTAAGATGTGATTTGGATTGAATTGAATATGAATTGTGTTAAATTGAGCTAAATTTACTTGTATAGATCTGGATAGACCAAATACGGAATTGGATCGAGGAAAAGAAAAAGTATTGGATTAGTAGACTACAATTCACGAACACTTGTCAAGATAAGTTCGTGTAATTAAATTGTATATTTATATGTTTTAAATTGAATGTTGTATATGTGTATTGTATAATTGACATGTATGAAAATCGGTCACATATCCGATAATACTCGATAAGTATTAAGTCCCGATTGAATAAATAAAATTCGATGGATACTGGGTTCCCGAATTGGTTGTGGTCCTGCATATGTTGCAGCCACACCACAGCTCGAAAGAGCGTCCCGTTATTATCTCTCATGAGCATCCCGATATATGGCCCTCTCGAGTTTCCTGTTATATGGTTCTTGCAAGCTTCTCGTTAATAGTTCTTCAGAGCATCCCGATTGGTTGTGATTCTGCATGTGATGTAGACACACCACAGCTCTTATGAGCGTCCTGATATATGGCTCTTCGTGAGCTTCCCGATTAAAGGTTCTTTGTGAACTTGCTGATTAATGGCTCTCCGGAGCTTCCCGATATTGGCTCGCTTGAACTTCCCGATATATGGCTATCTGGAGTTTCCTGATTAATGGCTCTTCGGAGCTACCCGTTATTGGCTAGCATGAGCTTCCTGATTATGGCCCTTATGAGCTTCCAGTTATACAGCCCGGATAAGCTTCCCGTTACATGGCTCACATGAGCTTTCCGTTATATGGCTCGAGAGAGAGCTTCCCGTTTATGTGCTCGTATGAGCATTCCCGAATATGAATTGACGGTTTACAGTTTTGTACACTTCATGTGTACTACCCTTGTATCCATCGATATTTTAAATGATTCAATGGGTAAAGTTCTGATATGAGACGATATGAATTCAAGATGAATTACTATGAGAAATACTTGAAATACAAAGATATGATATGTAGATGTTCATGGACACTTGAAGTGATAAATACATGTATGTGGGAATTGAATATTGATGAGCTCATTCATGTTTCTTGGTATTTATATGAATTACATGACTAACATGCTTGATGAGGATATGTGTTTAGGCAAATGGCCAAATTGGCTTGAGCATGTTTATTTGCTTATCTTAAATGTGAATTAAATGGTAAGTTAAATTTCCTGTTATACGAACTTACTAAGCATTAACTGCTTACTCTGTTTTATTTCCTTTGTTTTATAGTACTTCGGAAGCTCGTTGGGTTGGAAGCTTGGCGGAGATATGTCACACTATCCATCAGCTCGTTTCAGTATAAAAAGTAAATTAAATTTTAGGTTATAATGGCATGCATAGGCTAAAAGTGGTCAAGAATGGCATGTATGTGTTTGGTTGAAATTTAGCCATTGGTATGGCTTGTAATTGGTATTTTTTTATATGTAAAAAGTAGCCTTAATATGTTGATGTGTGTTTGAAATGGACAAAGGATGGAAATCATATAGGTATGTTGAGGTTTGGTTTGAGATAGTATAAATTCGGTAAAATATGCCTATATGTATGTATGGTTGTTTTGGTAAGTTTGGATAATTGAACATATGAGTTGATATATCATGTATAAGACTTCGTTTTGGCTTGATTTGGATGTATTGTATTGGCTTGAGAATATGTTAAAGTGTTGATGAAGGAGAAATACAAATTGGGTGAGAAATAAGGCTTGGAAATGACCTTATTTTTCCCACACGGGCAGAGACACGGACGTGTGTCTCAACCGTGTATGATACACGGCCTAGCACATGGGCGTGTGTTTTGGCCGTGTGTGTCCCCTGCATTCTTTAAATTTCAAAACAGAATGCTCAGAATTGATCACACAGCCTGGCACACGGGTGTGTGGCTTGGCCGTGTGACCCTTGCACCTATACACGGCCTAGCACATGGGCATGTGACTTGGCAGTGTGACCTAAGTCAGAGAGTTACACGGGCACAAACACGGGCTAGCAAACGGTCGTGTGCCCTATTTTGAATGCCCACACGGCCTGTGACATGGGCGTGTCTCTTAGCCGTGTGAGCCACACGGCCTGACCACACGGGCGTGTGTCCCCTGCACCTAGGAAAAATTTTGAAATTTTGCGAAAAATTATTTGAGTACCCGGATTAGTCCCGACTTATTTCTATTGCATATTTTGGGCCTTGAGGGCTAATAAAAGGGACAATATGATTGATTATGATTGATTTTTGATATGAATGAGAAATAATATGAAATGTTTGTACTTGATCTGTAAACTCCGATAATGCTCCGTAACCCTGTTCTGGCGACGGATATGAGTTAGGGGTGTTACAGTGATTTTTTGTTAAAAATGAATATTTTGGGTTATTTTTGGATCTTTACTTGAAAATGTTTTCAAACCTCTCATGGGAAGATATTTCCAAACTTCTTGTAAGGATTAAATATTTAGTTCATTGTTCAAGTTTAGAGGTCTAATTGCGAGGTTTGTTTACATTTCAGTTTGATTTTAAAGGCCTAGTTGTAAGGTCTATTTTCATTTCGGTTTCATGTTCAAGTTGTGAGGTTTGTTTTCTTTTCCATCTTGATTGGATTTGGGCCGAAGATTGTGTGTTTTAAAGTTTAAGATACACGTTACATTATTAGAATGTGATTAATTGAAGTCTAAGTTGGTTTCTCGCTTCATCAAATGCATCATTTCAAGTAGTTTTAAGGCCTTTGATTGTTGATTCTTGATATTTTAACTTGATTCTCTATTTTGGTTATGGATTTGAAGTTAAGGAAGTGACTGAAAACTCTACGGCCAAATGGGAGGAAAATGTGACAAAGCTTTGTCGGTTTTCAATTTGTGCTCTTCAATTTTCATGTAACAATTTTATGGTTTTTGGTAGAGGTGTTCAAATTTCGGTTTAAACTGAATTAACCGATCTAATTCGGTCGGAGGTTGGTTAATGATTTTTTGGAAGTTCGGTTATCAGTTAATTTGGTTCAAAATCGAGTAATTAACCGAAATAAATAATATATTTTTTATATAATATATTTTTTATATTGACAATATATTTTTTGAACTATTATTTTTATATTAATCGAAATAAATAATATATATTATATATAATATATTTTTTTGAACTATTAAGAAAATGAACATTATCATTTTTTTTGATATATTTTATACTTGTTTTAACAAAACAAAAACATATAAATTTCAGTTAATTCGGTTAACTGACCGAATTAACCAAAATATTTCAGTTCAGTTAACTTTTTTTAAAAAAATTTCGGTTCGATTAACTGTTAAAGGATTAAAATTTTTAGTTAATTCGGTTAATACTAGTTCGGTTTGATTAACCGTTCGGTTAACTGTTTGAACACCACTAGTTATTGGTGTGTTGGACGCCTTACAATTGACAATTGTGTTACATGATGCGAATATGTTGCTACTCATGTTTTGATGAAATGATGCGATGTTAGTTGAGTTTATAATCCATGCTTAATTGTTAAACAACCCTATTAAATGATTTGGAATGTGTTCAACTATAGGTGGTATGCTATAAGATCCATAGAGCTTTTTAAACTTTGTGTATATGTTAAAGTTTACTAATGCACTTAGAAGTTATGTTATGGCACTAGCATGCAATTCTTGGTATGATTGATTGGCTAATTCGTGTTTTTACACTCATAGAAGTATTTGTAAATGTATATAGCACTCATGCGCAACCCTTGGTGTGTTGGAGGTTTCATCCGATTACTGAGATATATTACAAAGATAGATGAATTATTTGTGTATCTAGATTTCATTTCCTTATTTGGTTAAAAAGGGCATGATTTAATTAGTAGAAATTTAAATTGATGTTGTTATGTGAAATCAAAATATATGTGCTAGTGTCACGGGCTGCGAATCTAAGCTTGCGATGGATGCTCACAGACGTCTCATGAAGGTCAATTGATTAAACGGGGCTCATTCGACCCACTTGAACTACCCAATTTGTGGAACATGTGGAGAAGCCCATCTACTTGAAGCCTTGGTGACCTAGTGAAACACTTTAGGAAAACTAGGGTTGCCATGGTAAATATGAAAAGTAATATTAGAATATTTGATTTTGTAATGTTAGAGGATTGTGTAATCCCCTTAAGAATTTCAATTGTAGATTGGTTTTGATCTTGATCGTCGATGTAAATTAAACTATACATTTGGATTTGGGAAAGCTCAACTATAAATAGAAGTCTCCCTCCTCATTTATAATCGCCTCATTCGTAGTAATTGAATACTATTTAGAGCATTTACTCAAATACGATGTGTACTATTGCTTTCTTGTGGTTTTTCTATTCGATTTGAGCTCTTTTGTTTTTGAGTTGTTTTCGCTTTATTTTCAGTGCCTTAGAGAATTTCCATTGAGAATTCTCAACTTTCAAAAGTTAGGCTAACTTAAGCAAATTTAAAGCAAATAAATCGCATAAGATTGCACGGATTGCAAGACTAAAGTTCTAGCCCCGTGACACTAATATATTGTTTCAATTGTGGATGGATGATGTAATGCCTCAATATTTGTTATTGTTGTTGTTACATGCAACTCAGCGTTTAGATTATTGTTCTGTGAGCAAGTTTCAAGTATGTTTGGAGCAGATTTTGTGGTTAAGCATCATTGATCCTTAGAGTCTCAACATATCAAATACTTGTTGTAATGGCACTTTGCTTTCTAGATAATTTTGGCATGCACTTAGCACCATTGGGTTGTATTTGATACTATTATTTCACATTTTATATAAGGATTTTATGAAATGCATATTTGCTTAAGTTGCTTTTTAATTACTTATTTAGTCAAATTTTGTTATACTATGTCTTTTTAGTATGAATTTACATGTCTTGAACTTGTTTTAGTATGCTAAATTTATTGGAGTACCTTTGGTTTAGTGTCTAACACGTTAAGAAACATTTAGGGTCATGATTGCATGACTTAACATCTCATTTTTTTGCATTTCTAGGCTTATGTCTCGAGACAGAATGAATAAAATTGTGTGAAACATGCATGCTTGGGTGCATGTCTCAAGAGATAGCATGCATGTATTAGGACATGATAGGCTAAGTCTCAAGACATGTAAGTCCGTAGCTAAAATTTGGTTCCAAAGGTTTCAAGTCTCGAGACATGGACATTTTGTCTCAGGAAAACATACCTTGTCTTGATATTTTGGCCTATATATTGAGACCTAACTCCTTGTTTTACCAAGTTTGGCCCTGAAACATTGTGTTAGGGCCCATTTAAGCTCACTATTTACCAGTATTGATCTATAATCTTATGTTATATTGTATATCATGTATAGAACTCAATTCTATTTGCAAATTGATTTTATGAGTGATTGTTTGAGTTGCTTTGACAACGAATGTGGTGCTCTATTTTTTATCGTTGTTCGAATAAGATGTAAGGTGTTACATATACCTTCTAGAGGGGCAAGGTATTGATACATATTTTTGAGGCATTGATACCTGATCCAGAAGTATCAATATCTATTCTTGAGGTACTAATGCCTAACCTAGAAGTACTTATACCTACCTTTATGATTTCAATACCTAATTGTCCAGGCTTGAAATTTAACTAGATTTTTCATTTTTAAATGGTTATATTTCATCCTCAATTGCTCCAAACAACTATAAACTCATCCTGTGATATAATATACCTCAAGAACACTACAAGATTTAGAAAGATCCTTGGCAAGTGAGGTTAAGGTAATAAAAGTCAATAATTGAGGCCGAACCATTATAAATCATCGTGTCGATTTATTTTTAATTTCTTTACCTTTCTTTTGAGATTTTTAAAATTCTAATTCAACCCCCTCTTGGTTTTTTTAGCACAATTAGGACCCATGAACCATTGATGGTCAAATGAGAGATCCATAGAAGAATTGGGCTCCATCCAAATTAAAGGTTGTAGGGTACCTCATCATCCCCCTTCCTAACCGATAGATAACCCATCTATGACGAAGGAAACATGAGTCAACTACCCTAAGAAGCTCATTGAAAAAGAAAATAAACAACAAACAATGGTGAGAGAAAGCATGATAGACGCGAAGGAGAAAAAGATGGCAACTGAAGTGGGGGAGGGTTGAGTGGTGTCAACCAGGCGACCAAACAATCAATCACGCGACAAAACTCTCTTTATGGAAACAAAAAAGAGGGATGAGAGAAAAGATGAAAATCATGCTCCTAATTTCATTCTTTCATTATTAGTCAAACTAAAAATATTATAATATAAAAATGGGTAATTATTTTGTTCACTCTCTTTGAGATAAATTTTTTTTTCTATAAGCGTCCTTATAATATATTTAAATTTTTTTAAAATATATATATAACATTCATGGGCAAAACCGGAAATTTTTTTTGGTAGATCGAAATTAAATTATAATTTTTACGATAGAAAAAATGCAATTCCACCATTTTAATAGACTATATCTTTATAATTTTTAAAGGATTAAATCAAATTTTTATATTTTTAGGGTAGGCCAAAGTATAATTTTACCTTTATTAATTTTAAATTTTAAAAATTTTAAAGGGGCCATATGAAAAAAAATTCATTTTAGGGGGGCCGAGGCCCCTGCCAGTGTCACGGGCCGCAGTTCAAAGCCCGTGACCATTGCACCAAATGCATCCGATGGAGTTCTATTGTGTAGATGGGGATCATTTGGCCCGCAAGAATTGGCCCGATTCAGTAACCTGTTGGAGAAGCCTATCAGATTGAAGCCTGGTTGGCCCGATAATAAAGATATGGCAACTTGGGCTATTTTGGTAACTAATCTTAGAAGATTGATAGAATCATATCTTGTAAAGATTATATTAGATTTTATATGGCATATCTTGTAAATCCCATGATTTAAGGGATAGGATGAATCTCGTCCGTTGATGTATTGTAATCTTGACCGTCTGTTTTGAGGGAGCTCAACTATAAATAGAGAGCCTCCCCTTTATTTGTACTCACTCCATTCATTGTTTCATTATTCTTTGTGAATAAGAGAATATTGATAGCATTTACTCAAACACTTTGTGTGCGCTCTTTCTGTTGTTCTTTTGTTGCTTCTTTTGGCATAAATCGCTTCTGCTATACAAATTGGTGCCTTGGAGGAGTTCTTAAGGAATCCTCACTTGAGTTAAGGCTGACTTAGGCGAGTTTGGACGAACGGATCGCCCAAGGCAGCACGGATTGTGAGACGAAAGATCTAGCCCCGTGACACCAGCACCTTAGTTTCGCCACTGATAACATTTATATCTTATTGAGGAAAAAAATACATCAACAAGATGTAACCCGTGTTAATATGAAATTGTAACCACTAGTTAATAAAAAAATATAAAATTAATCTCTTATGTGAGAGCTATTTTTAACTCAGAACTCAAAACTTAATGCTTATTTATTGTTCATAGTATTATATTGTCTATCTTTCACTTTAATTCATAAAGATTTCCTCCTAAAAATGTTGCCTTTAGGATTTGAATCTAAATTCTCTTTTGAGCGTGTAACATGCCTTAACAACGCAATCCAACATTTGTTGGATATTGTTCCATCATACATTATTATTATCATACATAATTAAAAGGGATAAAGCAACATTTAATCATTGAACTTGATAATTTTTTCTGTTTTGATCCTTAATATTTTTTTGGTTCATATTAGTCTCAAAACTCCAGGTTTAGTTCCTAAATTTGAATTTCGTTAAAGTATTGTGACATAACATTATTAGATTGTGTCATATCATCATTTGAAAATCTAAAAAAAATATCAAATATCAAATATCGAAAATTATAATTAAATTATTTTATTTTAAAAAGAATTCAAGTGATGGCGTGACACAATCTAATAAATCAGAAAAAGCTACCGAATTTTAAGACTAATAGGGACAAAACAAATTCACAGACCAAAGTGAAAAAAATTATAAAATTGAAGGACTAAATATTAGTTATGCCGGATTAAAATCAAAGAAAAGAAAAATAACAATATTTTGCCATTTGATAAAACGGAAAATTTTTAGAAAAACTAGGGTGGTGTCGCTGGCAATTCTTGTAAATCATGTTATTATAAATCTTGATTGATTATAAGAAAAAAAGAAAGAAAAAAAAAACAAAAAACAAAATCCAAACCAACCTCCACTCTACACTTGAAACTCCAAAAATTATCATCGAGGAGAAAAAGGAGAAGATGAGATATGGCATTTCGAGGAGGAAGCGATCTTCCGTGCGGTGGTTTCTGATTCTCTGCGCAGCCTTTACTTTCATCAGCTGGCTTCTCCTCAATCTAAGATCCGTCGATGCACCGCATTTGACGACGGCCGCCGACGGAGCAATGCTGGATTTGCCTGCCCAGCTAGCGCTCAGGGAGCTTAGGGACGCCTTTTTTTCTTCTTCTTCCCAGCCGCCCACAAAATCTCCCGCCAAGAACTGTGCGACGGTGGAGGAAATGGGTAAGGTTTTTGAAGGCAAGAATTTGAAGGAGACTCGTAGGGTTCGAAGCATTATTCAACGTCACTTTTCTATAAATGGTAATTACTTTTCCTTTTCTTTATGATCTTTACCTGGATTCCCACTGTTAATTTAAAAAAGAAACACGTTCCCTTTCCATTTATTTTTCTTTCTGGAGAATTAATATTTCCTTTGGAATTTCAAATAAGGAGAGAATAATTTAAGGTTGAAATTAACATTAATCAAATTACATCTATTGATTTTTAATATTGTTCACCCGCCCTATGGGAACTGTTCAAGAAGAACTCTAGGTTCCATTTTCTTGAAATTTTGATGTGGAAATTCTTTTTTTAATTATATATAAGATCAATTCCTTTTGAAAGAAGGGGAAGACCGTTTATATACAATATACATAAATACATAGGAGGAAAATTACGTGTAAAATTTCCAATTTCAGGCGCTCCAAGAATTCGTGAGCTTCCTCCAGAGCAGTTCTGTAAACACGGGTTTGTGATAGGGAAAGCGTCCGAAGCTGGTTTTGGGAATGAAATGTATAAGATATTAACTGCTGCAGCATTGAGTATAATGTTGAATCGGTCGCTGATCATTGGGCAAACCAGGCATATTGGTCCTTTCTTAATCCTTTCTGTTTTGTGTTTAAATGTTCTTATTTGTATACCTATTGTTTTAGGGGATATGCTTTTGTAATGCTCCTACTATATAAATTGTCTGGAAACTGACTCCAATTTGTTTGCATCTCATATGCCATTGTGGCTTTCTTCATGCTTTTCTTGCGTTGACTTACATTTTTACCTTTCTTTCTTTAGGGGTAAATATCCTTTTGGGGATTACATTTTGTATTCCAATCTCACCTTTACCTTGAGAGAAGTGAAGCATCTATGGAGACAACATGGCTGTGTAGAAAATTATGGAAGGCATCTGGTAATGAGGATCGATGATTTTGAGAAGCCGGCAAAAACAAATGCTCTGTGTGGCAATTGGAGGACATGGCCCCAACCTATTATATGGTAGGGTGTGAACTGTATTGATATGAATTGCCCTTGAATTTTTGTGGATGTTGTCTATAATTAACTGCTATATTAATACTTTAGGTATCAAGGTACCACAGATGCAGTAGGAGCTCAATTTTTCTTGAAGAACATACATCCTGATATGAGGGATGCTGCAACTGAGTTATTTGGAAGACCGGAATCACTTCAATGGCGACCTAATGTATTTGGTGAACTGATGAGCATTTTGATTTCTCCTTCAAGAGATGTTGAGGAAGCAGTCAATTGGGTTCTTGGTGGTGGTAGGGAACCTGATATTACATTGCACATGCGGATGCTTATGAATAGGTATGCTGGTGATATTAAATTGCTTGTTCTTTAAAATCACACTTGACAATCTCGAAGATTATAATTAAGCATCTGGAGGGTATTTAATGATAATGGTTCTTGTCAGGTCTATAAGAGCCGCACAGGCTGCATTATACTGCCTCAAACGAGCAACAAGCAACTTACAGCTGGGGTCAAGACCCAGGGTGGTTGTAGTATCTGATACCCCATCTTTTGTTAAAAGCATTGTACCAAATATAAGTGGATTTTCTGAGGTAATAAACGTGGAATCCCCACCCCCAGCCCCTAAATGAAACTAGATCTAAATTAATAGAAACATTCTTAAAATGGATAATAAGAGATACTGATCTAGTTGCACTTTTTCTTCAGGTTCTTATTTTTGATTATGAACTTTTTGGAGGCAATGTATCATATAATATCGATGCATCGAAAAATTTGGACTTCAGAGTGAAAGATTGGGGTCCGGCACCCAGATGGGTTGCTTTCGTGGACTTCTTTCTTGCATCTCGCGCAAAACATGTGGTTATTTCTGGGGCACACAAACGTGTTGGGACTACGTACGCTCAGTTAATAGCTGCACTAGCTGCAGCAAACAGTATAGGTAAGGACATGTTGCTCCCTGCATTAATGGCTCATGCTTCTAACAGCTTATTTAGGTGGATCGTACTCATCGATGAAACGGTATCTTATAACTTCTTGATTGTAATGTTCAGGGGAAAATTTGACATCTTCAAGTTTCTCTTTCCTAAGCAGCTTCCAGAGTAATTTATTGGCAGAAGGATTGAATCTTCAAGTGGGATGGGGGCATGTATGGAACCGATTTGCAGGGCCGTTGAGTTGTCGGGGGCAGTCAAATCAGTGTGCTTTCACGCCACTTCTACCTCCGGCATGGTGGGAGGGGGTTTGGCAATCGCCCATACCACGCGATATTAGCAGGTTGGAACAATACGGTGTCCAACTCTCAGAGAATGGAAGAATAGATGAAAATCAACTTCGTTCATATTGTAGTGCTAGGAAAAATACTGTGAAAACTGTTACATACGTATAAAGATGTAATTGCAATTCTTTGCCTCGTTCTATACATTATTTTTGAGTTGATTCATATCATATTCCAGGCAGACACCTGGAAATCTTTGCTAATTTCACACATACCCTAAGAATTTTGCTAATTTCATATATTTAGTGTTAATATGGATGCGACATAAATTAAAATGTATTTTATTAATCGTTTAATATTATCTTTTGCTAAAAAGGATTTCCCATTCTATTATTTGGAGAAAAAGTGTAGACTGTTGTTTCAGATGATTGCTTATGGCTAAACATTTGAAAAGTTTTATTGATAAAAATACAAATAATTTGGGAAACTCATCTTAACACCTAAGAAAGAAACCAGAAATGTGTTGGTCCAACCACCCATTCCTGAAAAACACATAATGTGCCCAAAAACCTCATCTCTCCCCGCTCTGACTCACTCCTATCTTGTCCTTTCTCTTCTCAAC
Organism: Gossypium sturtianum; assembly: GCA_025698515.1. Classification (NCBI taxonomy): domain Eukaryota; kingdom Viridiplantae; phylum Streptophyta; class Magnoliopsida; order Malvales; family Malvaceae; genus Gossypium; species Gossypium sturtianum. The sequence goes on along the minus strand of CM046949.1, from coordinate 128,773,361 downwards.
TAAGAGCCTCTTTTTTCCCCTTGAACCTACAATTTTTACCTTCCTGTTCTGAGAGTAAACCACAGAAAGATGTATGTGGTGCTACCACCCCATGGATCGGATCCGGCGGTGGGTCGGGTGATTTATGGGTTTACCAAACTTGGAAAGGCAACAATGTAAGATTCTCCTGTTTTTTACTATTTAATCCCTTTTTCTAGAGGTTTTGAGTCTTATTACTTCTTTGGACTTCAAAATCCTTCATTTCCATCTTTCCTTTCTATTTATACACTAATTCAATTATAATTACTAACTAAAAAGACACAACTTTTTTATTTTGCAAAACATCATATTTACTGTTTTTTTTTTCTCTTTTAAAATGTTTGCAGAGATTTTTATTTAAAGGGAGGTTTATTCATCAGTGTCGAAACCATTTTTTAAAGTTCGGAAAAATGGAGTCGACCTAAAAATGTGATGTGGAGTCGCCACCAACCTTTTTTTGTTTAGGTGTGATTGGATCACCTTGTAAAAAATTTGGTCTACGAAATTAAATAACAAAAAGGGCTCGGGAGTCGGTTACGCACGAGGAAGGGTTAGCACCCCGTACGCCCCAGAACGGGTACCAAATCGATTAACTAGTGTCCTTGCGTTGAAAACTTGAAAATGTTTAAGGTGTGATTCTTTTTAAAGAATGTTAATTAATTTTGAATTGAATCTAAAGATTCACTCGTTCCAAAGGAATAAAAAACATCACATCCAACACGTTAGGATATGACACATTTATACCTCGACACCGAGATCATCTTTGATTTTCAAAACATGCAATTAAAAGGATATTTGGTTATTTGGTCGAACGGAAAATTGACACCCAGCACGTTAGGGCGCAATTTTTCGAATTTCTAAACACACAAATATTGTCTTATCTTGAAAAATTTTCAAATACGCAATTTTCAAATTGGCTTATAAAGTATTTATTTGGTTCATTTGGATAAAAACATTTGAACAAGTAAGTTGGAAATCTGGATTACAATGCGATGATAAAAATGAAGTATAGTAGCAAGCATGGAATGATAACACATGGCAATGATATTATAAAAACGAATAATTTCATATGAAAGAACACATTAAGATACGCACAATAGCAAAGGTCTCAACATTATGCAAATGCCAACGATAATATTCAAAATCTTATGAATTAAAAAACAGTTCCAAAAAAAAAAAAATTCAAAGCAAATTACAAACAAACATAATACTACATAAATGAGTTCAAAAATATATATATATATTTTGCAATAGGAAATTTAAATACATAATACACAAAATAATTTAACCAAAACGTGTTGATCCGAAATGATAATATATATAAAATGAAATATAATATAAATAACATATATAAAAATAATAATATAGGGAGGTGTTTAAAATAAACCAAAATATAATGAAATAATATCTTTAAAAGAACAATTATATATTTACATAGATTTAAAAAAGAAAATATATATATATAGATTTAAAAGAAAAAAATACATACATAAAAATTATATGAAATTAAGAATATATATATATAAAGTAAGATCGTTTTAGTACAAATTATATATATATATATATATAAATTAATAATATATGAGAGTATTTAAATTTAATATTATATAAATTATCGACACAAAGAATGTATAAAAGAACATTTTGAAATTAAATATTTATGGAATAAGTTAAAATATATACAAATGAAAATATAAAACTAATTAAAACATTATAAAATCAATAAAATAGTTCAAAATAATTTATTAAAACAGTTTCTAAAAAATAAATAATGGATAAATTTTATAAACTAAAAAAATACTTAATTGAAATAAGAATAAAATTAAAAGGGTATTTTGTAAAACATTTATTTAAACAGAGTTAAAGACTAAATTAAAATGCGCATAAATAGTTAGGGATTAAACTAGCAAATATTTCAGTTAGCCAAAACGCAGTGTTCAAGTTGGACTAAATTGAAAGTGCATGTGAATTACAGAGATTAATTAAAAATAAAAAAGTATCACAGATCTAATTGAATAGCGGCACAAAAAAACAAGGACTAAATGCGCAAATTATCCATTCACCGCAAAAACGCGCAGATCCTGTGGATATCGGACCGAGTCAGATCGGAGCGCTCCATACGGCGCCATTTTAGAACCATGGAAACTGACCCTAAACGGTGTCGTTTCATGTGCTATATAAAAACCAAAACAAAACCTAAAAATTAGAGCATTCCGTCATTTCTAAAACAAAACAAAAAAAATAAAAAAAAAAAAACTCTAATCTCCTATTCCTCTCTAATCGGCCGAACTAGATTTGTCCCCTTAAACACCGATTCACCACCACAGACGGCGATTAGTGTATTCGAGCTTTAGTGGATGTTTTTTAGCCTTAAGATCCCCTCTCAGCCTCGATTTCAACAAAGCAAAAGGAAACCCATGGCGTATTCGTAAGGTAAGGCTTTGCTTTTTCCTTTTTATTTTCACATGCAATGTAACATCCTAGGAAGGGCCTATGCATTTTTCAGATCAATTGTATGAAATGACAAGTCTTAAGTATTATGAATAAATTTTTGATACTTTTGGAAACCTAGAAATGAATGAAAATGGAAATGAAAATGGAGATGGAAATGAAAATGGAAATGGAAATGGACATTTTTGGAAACTTAGATATTTTTGGAAACCTAAACATTTTTGGAAATGATCCAAAAATGGAAACTTGAACATTTCGGGAAACTTGGATATATGAGAGAAATAAAGGAGTTTTATTCACATAAATATGTGAATAATAAGAGATAAATAAAGGAGTTTTATTCACATAAATATGTGAATAATAAGAGATAAATAAAGGATTATTTTCTAATGAGATAATTGAGGAGATAATTGATGGATTAAAGGCTTTTATCTTTTAAATAAAAGAGATAATATTATCAAAAGAGGAGTGGTGGCCAAGTAAAGGACTCCTAGGCTGATAACTTTGGCTATAAAAGGAGGACAGGAGGGCTACTCATCAACATTTGCTCCCTCTTCCTCTCTGCCGAGAAATTCTCCTAGGCAAAACCCCTCTCGCGAATTTTCATTAAGCAAAAATCCTCTCTTTTTCTTCTATTTTCTTCTCCGTTCTACTGTTAAGATGAATCTTTGTGGATTCTAAGAAAGAGGGCAATCATCCACAACATCAAAAGGGGATCTTTCGGGAAATCTAAGGATCTAAGGTAAGGATTATAAATATAAATATGTGGTTAAAGATTATGATTCACGTTTTCAAAGTTAGATCTAATCTAACACGAAGTTATAGGATTTCAACAGGCTTATAAAGGAATCCTCTTTGATTTGGAATCCCATCATAAGGTAAGGGATATTCGGCCAAGGCATAATTTGTTTAAGTGTTTTCCATTATTTCAAAACCGAAAACCGACATGGTTACATACCTAGTATTAGCCGATTTCAAGGAAGAGGAATTCTAGCAAATTGTTGGGACTTGATTAAATCAATTCGGCAACTAGGTAAGTAATTCTACTTCTAGTAGGATTTGGTTTTAAGACCAAATAGGTTTATTTATATGTTTTAATTAATGGCCGAATATAGGAGTGAAAGATCTAGATCGGTAGATCGCTCTACGGGAATTCACGGAAACTATTAAGTTTAAAAAGGTGTGTACTCTTACTAACTTTCAATAAATTGCATGGCAATCATTAGATATGTAAATATGTAACAGTATGTGAATGTGGCTAAGCACCACAAATGTGGTAAGGAGTACCAGTGCACGTTTCCTACTTTTGATAGGATTGTGAATGTGATATATTTTGAACATGTGATTAGTAACATGAATGAAAATTAAGTATGTGAAATATGTTATGAAATAATTGGGGCATTCGGGATATTTGTGGAGGAAGAAAGTGAAGGTGATGACTACGGTCTCACCAACGTAAAGTGGTGACTACGGTCACATAAAGTGAAAAGTGGTAACTTCGGTTACATCCGGTGAATACAGTGTCTAATGACACAACATAAGTGGGCGATGAGCACGTCGATCGCAAAATGACGCCTTCGATGGTGTGTAGCGGATGGAGGGTCGACTTAGTAGTCCCCGCGTGTGTACAGGTTAGTACGGGTGGTGTGTAGCAGATGGACAAATAGGTTTGGATTTGGGTTGCATCATCCTTTATTTTGTATGAACATGATATTGATATGACTTGTATGCCACGATTTGTTGGAAATTAGTACTATGTACACATTGAGTCTGTTGACTCACCCGTTGGGAATTATTTTTCAGGTGATGAGCAGTAATGGACCGGGTCGGCAGGAGCTAAAGGTGGCCATGCATCGCTTGAAAAATTATTTGGAATTTGGATTTTATGAAATTTTAGTACTTTAAACTTTATTTTGGGTTTGAATGATGTAATAAGGCCATAAGGCCCAATTGGATCTTCTTTATTTCTGTTTATTTTTATTTGAATATGATACAATTTATGTTTGATTAAAGATAAGTAAATTTATTTCTTTTAAAATAATAAACCCAAAAATTATTTTGTCACCTTATTTAAGTTGGATTTCAGAATTTATTAAATAGGTTTCAAATTAAGCCCAACCTAAAACAATTTTTTTAAAATTACACAAATTTTCTCTAAGTCATTTAGAACATTGAAAACCGATTTATTTAAGGAACATACCAGATCCGGTTCAAGCTCGTGGGCCGGGTGAGGGTGTTTCAGTTGGTATCGAGAGCCAGTTTTTAAAACTCGGCTACTGTGGGCTCAGCCCAAAACGTTTTCAATTCGAGCCCAAATGAATTTCTTTGAAATAAGCGAGTTTTATGGCATGGCACCTAAGTCTCCGACCATGATCCACGGTAAGTACCTTTAACCATCGTGTGATTATGTGAATTATGAATTGTAAAAGGGTAGCAAAGGCATGGAACGTAGAATAGTGTAATAGGAACTTGAACCCTAGGATTAGACTACTCAAACACTTGAAACTCATAAGACTTAATGAACTTAACAAACCTATGACTAAGTTATTAAACTAGGGTGTGGCAACCCACATGCACGCATGTTCAGGATTGGATCCTAAGAGCACGGTATTTAAGCGATCCTAGTGACTCACCTCCTCTTCGCAGTATCCTACTGGTGCGTAGCTTCGGTTCGCCCTAACTCGAGAAGGCTCGGTGGTGTGGCAACCTGCGTGCGCATGTCTAGAAAGGTCGGTGAGAGCTTGGTATTTAAGCGATCCGCGTGACTCACCTCCTCTTCATTCGAATCTGCTCAGTGCGTAGCTTTGGTTCACCCCGACCAAGAGGGCTCGGTCATAGGCTAAACACAAAGAATAAAACCGAAAGGGACTTAGCCGTTTTTCTTTTATAAAAAAATAAAAAAATGTATAACCAAAATTTAGTTTTAAAACTCTTAGAAACTTATGAGAACTATTTTACGACATTTTTTCTAAAAAAAAAAATACCCTTGGTTTATAAAATGACCAAACCACCAATAGTTTTAACAAAATTTCATTACTTTATCAAATGTTCAAAACCCTAATTTGTAAAATATCAAACTATCTTGATTTTGGAAAATTACAAAATTGCCCCTAACTTACAAAATTACCAAAACGACCTTGATTTCCAAACTTTTTGCAATATCATTGCTTTGAAAAGTGTAACTCTCAAAGGAACCCTCAATGTTTTACAATCTTGGAAAATATCCTAACTTAATAAATTTTACAAATTTACCCGATTTTTGGAAAAATTATCAAAATACCCCGAGATCAAAAATTACCGAAATACCTCTGGATTTTAAAATTCTTCCAAAATTTCCCGGAACTTTAGAAGTACCAAAATACTTTCGTCAAAATCACCAGGAACTTTTTATTTTTGAAAATTTACGAAAATACCCTGTAGGATAAAATTACGAAAATGCCCCTGGGTAGTGGAAAAGCAAAATAACGAAAACAACAACAAGAATTACAACGTTTCTTTGAATGAACGAAAGTTCATATTTGTTGATGGATGAATGAATGAATGCAAGATGTATGCATGTATGAATACGAAAGAACCACTCTTAAACTCTTCTTCATAAGATATCATCATGGGTAATAAGTGAAACAAGAATACTAATACATAAAATTCCTTAATCGGATCTAAATCGATAATGAGCTCAAGAGGACGTGGTCGTCGTGGAAGAGGTAGAGGAAGGATGACTGTTAGATCGGGACAAGGTTTCGACAATGAGATACCACCACCACCATCACCCCCAATTTGCCAATGTTGAGCAAGCGAGGCTCGCATGAGGAAGATGCCGTGTCGCAGTCTTTGCCGCGAGTTTTGGAATTGGTGGTGGTGCAGAAACAATTCAGAAATCGTAAGTGCGTGCTCGAGCGGCTCCGTGCTAATGGAGTGAAATGTTTAGAGGAGTATCGGGAGTGGCACCCGATACTGGTGAGTCTTGGTTGGAAGCAACTAAGCGCATCATGGATGAGCTCGACTTGACCCGAGGAGAAGTTGAAAGAGATGACGGCACCTTTACGCTGCGATGAAGCGTATCAATGGTGGTTAACCGTTCGGGGACGGTGCCACGGCGGAAGATCGACACGGGAATATGCTAAGAAAGCATTTGGAAGAAGTATGTGGGAACCGGTATATAGATGAGCAAAGGAAGGCTTTTTCAGGGGTTGGTACAAGGAAGTAAGTCTCGTCACCGAATATGAAGCGGAATTCTTGAGGTTGAGCCGATATGCCCGAGGAGTAGTGGCGATCATGAGCATGAACGCTGTGTTCGTTTTGAGGACGGACTTAGGGACGATTTAAAACTTTTGATAGCACCGCATCGGAGCGGAATTCTCTCGCCTTGGTGGAAAAGGCTAAAGTGGTGAGGAATTAAGGGCGCCACCAAGCGGTGTCATGGATGTAAATAAGCCCAAAAGAGGTTTTGGGCCATCCGAAAAGGCCACAAGAGGCCTAGAGTTGACAGCCACAAAGTCAACAGTGCTGGTACTGGCCGCAATTTCGCCCTTGTGAACATTATGGAAGGAAGCACGGGGAGAGTGTTGGAAAAAGCGGGACGATGTCTCAAGTGTGGGTCCAAGGACCATATGATTAAGGATTGCCCCAAGCTATTAGATGAGAGCCAACCAGCACTCGGGAATGCTAACCAGGTGGTAGAGGCGGACAAAGACCTCAAAGAGGTCGTGGGTCGGCCAACAGAGGTAGTGGCAGAGGCCGTGGAGCTCGGGGCCGAGGTGCAGCTAACGTCGAAGCAAGGCAACCGGGTTTGGTTTACGCGGTTCGCCGAGAGAAGAGAGAGAGACGCACGGATGTTATAACCGAGACGTTCTTTATTCATGACAAACCCTATTTTGCTCTTATTGATGTGGGCTCAACTCATTCCTATGTTGCATGTAGTGTGGTTGAAACACTAGGCCTAGACTCGAACTTTCTCGATAGGCGGATAATCGTAGTAAGCCCTTTAGGCCAAGCGGTGAGGATAGATAGGATCTTTCGGAATGTACCCCAGAGATTCGGGTGGAGCGAACTTTCTGGGTGACTTAATGGAATTACCCTTCGGAGAGTTTGAGCTTATACTTGGAATGGATTGGCTAGTAGAGCATCGAGCCGTGTTGGATTATGCGGCTAAACGTATGGAACTAAGAACCCGGAAGATGAGGTAGTAGTGATGATCGGAGAAAGGAGGAACTACTTGTCTAACGTAGTTTCGCGACCGAAGGCCGAGAAAATGGTTAAGAAAGAATGTAAGGCATTCTTAGCCTTCGTGAGTGCGTTAAGAGGAGAAGAGGAAGGTGTCAAGGAGTTAGAACAAGTAAGGGATTTTGAGGATGTATTTGGGAGGAGTTGCCGGAATACCCCGGATAGAGAAGTGGAATTTGGAATAGATTTGCTACTGAGAGCAGCTCCTGTGTCAATCGCTCCCACCGAATGGCACCAAAGGAGTTAGTGGAGCTCAAGGCTCAAATCCAAGAGTTGTTGGATCGTGGGTTCATTCGACCCGGTGTGTCTCCGTGGGGAGCACCGGTTCTCTTTGTGAAGAAGAAGGATGGAACTATGCGGATGTGCATAGATTATCGTCGATTGAACAAAGCGACCATCAAGAACAAGTATCCTTTGCCAAGGATAGATGACTTGTTCGACCAACTGGAAAGAAGCATTTGTGTTCTCAAAGATCGACTTAAGGTCGGGGTATCATCAATCGAAAGTGAAGGAGGTGATATTCATAAGACCGCTTTTAGGACAAGGTACGGTCATTTTGAATTTGTGGTGATGCCGTTTGGGTTGACGAACGCACCACCGCCGCGCGTTCATGGATATGATGAATAGGGTTTTCCAACCCTACTTGGATAGATTCGTCGTGGTGTTCATCGGCGACATTTTGGTGTATTCCAAGACGGAGGAGGAGCACGATGAGCATCTCCGAGTTGTGTTAGAAGTGTTAAGGAAAAGAAGCTTTATGCCAAATTCAGCAAGTGCAAATTTTGGCTCAAGGAAGTGGCGTTCTAGGACATGTGGTATCCATGAAGGAATAAGAGTGGATCCTAGGAAGATCAAGCGTTGTTGGATTGGAAATCACCTAGGTCGGTGGTTTGAAATCGAAGTTTCTTAGGCTTGGCGAGCTATTACGAAGGTTCGTGGAAGGATTCTCGTCAATAGCCGCACCTTTGACAAAGTTACTAAGGAAGGAAGTACCGTTTGTGTGGACGGATAAGCAGCAGGAGAGCTTTGAAAAGCTTAAAAGGTGCCGGTGAAGCTCGGTGTTAATTCACCGTGAGGCGGTAAGGACTTCCGTAGTATATTGTGATGCTTCGCACACGGTGTTAGAGTGTGTGCTAATGCAAGAAGGAAAGGTAGTCGCTTATGCATCTCGGACAGATTAAGGCCGCATGAGGTGAACTACCCAACTCATGACTTGGAACTCGCGGCGGTGGTTTCGCCCTCAAAGTTTGGAGGCACTACCTTTATGGAGAAAGGTCAGTAATTTACACGGGCCACAAAAGCCTTAAGTATTTGTTGACTCGAAGGAGTTGAACTTGAGGCAACGAAGGTGGGTGGAGTTATTAAAAGATTATGACTATTCGATAGAATACCATCCGGCAAGGCGAATGTGGTAGCCGACGCCCTAAGTAGGAAGGTTGTGTCGGATTTAAGGGCTTTGTTCGCTCACTTAAGTTTGTATGATGACGGAAGCTTTGTTGGCGAGTTACAAGTCAAGCCAACCTGGTCAAGGAGGTGAAAGAGGGACAGTTGGCGGATAAGGACTTAAGTACTAAGTTACAGACAAGTACGGCAAGGAGGATTAAAGGATTATGGCGTCAACGATGAAGGAGTCTTGTGCTACAAGGAAAAGGTTTGTATCTTGAGGATAAGGAGTTGAGACAAAGGATTCTTGGGAAGCGCATGGTAGTCCTTATGCTATGCATCCCGGAGGAACAATTTTGGTGGTCGGACACAAAGCGAGAGGTGACTGAATTTGTGGGGAAATGTTTGACATGTCGCAAGTAAAAGGTGAACACCAAGTCCCATCAGATTGCTTCAACCAATTGAGATTCCCCAATGGAAGTGGGAAAGAATTACCATGGACTTAGTTAGTGGGCTTCCCTTACGCCCACTAAGAAGGACTCAGTATGGGTGATAGTGGACCGTTTGACCAAGTCCGCACATTTTATCCCCTGTGAGGATCGACTATTCCCTTCAAAAGTTAGCCAAGTTATATGTGGCGGAGATCGTGAGGCTACGGGGTACCGATGTCGATCATCTCGATAGAGACCCAAGGTTTACGTCTCGATTTTGGAAAGCACTTCATCAAGCATTAGGCACTAAGCTAGACTTCACTACGGCTTTTCATCCACAATCGACAGGCGATCAACGGGTTATACAAGTGTTGGAAGATATGCTAAGAGGTGTGTGATGGATTTCCGAGGAAGTTGGGAAGATTACTTGCCTCTAGCTGAGTTCGCCTACAACAACATGGCTATCGTGCAAGCATTCGGATGGCACCATACGAAGCATTGTATGGAAGGAAATGTAGAACACCAACTTGTTGGACCGAGTTAGGAGAACGCCGCGTTTTGGGTCGAGTTAGTGGCGGAAATTGAGGAGAAGGTGGAATTAATTCGCACGCGGTTGAAAGAAGCTTACGATGAGCAGACGTAAGTCGCACGCAGACCTTAAGAGGAAAGAAATTGAGTTTGAAGTAGGAGACCAAGTGTTTCTAAAGGTCTCACCTTGGAAGAAGGTTATGCGCGTTCGGTCGCAAAGGGAAGCTAAGCCCAAGGTTTATAGGGCCCTATCAAGGCATCGAAGCGAGTTGGGCGATGGCATACCAATTGGAGTTGCCACACGAGTTGCATCAAATGCACGACGTATTTCATGTGTCCATGCTACGTCGCTATCGATCGGATCCGTCTCATGTGGTACTGTTGAAGAAGTGGAGTTAAGGCGGATCTATCCTACGAGGAGGAGCCGATTCAGATCTTGGGCGTGACGTGAAAGCACTACGAAAAGAAGTCGGTGCCTTTAGTCAAGGTGTTATGGCGCAATCATGGATCGGAAGAAGCTTCGTGGGAGCCGGAAGAGACAATGCGACAAAGCAATACCCTCAATTGTTTAGTTAGGAAATTTCGAGGACGAAATTTTTTTAAGGGGTAGAGCTGTAACACCCTAGGAAGGGCCTATGCATTTTTTGGATCAATTGTATGAAATGACAAGTCTTAAGTATTATGAATAAATTTTGATACTTTTGGAAACCTAGAAATGAATGAAAATGGAAATGAAAATGGAGATGGAAATGAAAATGGAAATGGAAATGGACATTTTGGAAACTTAGATATTTTGGAAACCTAAACATTTTTGGAAATGATCCAAAAATGGAAACTTGAACATTTCGGGAAACTTGGATATATGAGAGAAATAAAGGAGTTTTATTCACATAAATATGTGAATAATAAGAGATAAATAAAGGAGTTTTATTCACATAAATATGTGAATAATAAGAGATAAATAAAGGAGTTTTATTCACATAAATATGTGAATAATAAGAGATAAATAAAGGATTATTTTCTAATGAGATAATTGAGGAGATAATTGATGGATTAAAGGCTTTTATCTTTTAAATAAAAGAGATAATATTATCAAAAGAGGAGTGGTGGCCAAGTAAAGGACTCCTAGGGTGATAACTTTGGCTATAAAAGGAGGACAGGGAGGGCTACTCATCAACATTTGCTCCTCTTCCTCTCTGCGAAATTCTCCTAGGCAAAACCCTCTCTGCCGAATTTTCATTAAGCAAAAATCCTCTCTTTTCTTCTATTTTCTTCTCCGTTCTACTGTTAAGATGAATCTTTGTGGATTCTAAGAAAGAGGGCAATCATCCACAACATCAAAAGGGGATCTTTCGGGAAATCTAAGGATCTAAGGTAAGGATTATAAATATAAATATGTGGTTAAAGATTATGATTCACGTTTTCAAAGTTAGATCTAATCTAACACGAAGTTATAGGATTTCAACAGCTTATAAAGGAATCCTCTTGATTTGGAATCCCATCATAAGGTAAGGGATATTCGGCCAAGGCATAATTTGTTTAAGTGTTTTCCATTATTTCAAAAACCGAAAACCGACATGGTTACATACCTAGTATTAGCCGATTTCAAGGAAGAGGAATTCTAGCAAGCTGTTGGGACTTGATTAAATCAATTCGGCAACTAGGTAAGTAATTCTACTTCTAGTAGGATTTGGTTTTAAGACCAAATAGGTTTATTTATATGTTTTAATTAATGGCCGAATATAGGAGTGAAAGATCTAGATCGGTAGATCGCTCTCACTGAATTCACGGAAACTATTAAGCGAAAAAGGTGTGTACTCTTACTAACTTTCAATAAATTGCATGGCAATCATTAGATATGTAAATATGTAACAGTATGTGAATGTGGCTAAGCACCACAAATGTGGTAAGGAGTACCAGTGCACGTTTCCTACTTTTGATAGGATTGTGAATGTGATATATTTTGAACATGTGATTAGTAACATGAATGAAAATTAAGTATGTGAAATATGTTATGAAATAATTGGGGCATTCGGGATATTTGTGGAGGAAGAAAGTGAAGGTGATGACTACGGTCTCACCAACGTAAAGTGGTGACTACGGTCACATAAAGTGAAAAGTGGTAACCGGTTACATCCGGTGAATACGAGTGTCTAATGACACAACATAAGTGGGCGATGAGCACGTCGATCGCAAATGATCGCTTCGATGGTGTGTAGCGGATGGAGGGTCGACTTAGTAGTCCCCGCGGTACAAAGGTTTGGTACGGGTGGTGTGTAGCGGATGGACAAATAGGTTTGGATTTGGGTTGCATCATCCTTTATTTTGTATGAACATGATATTGATATGACTTGTATGCCCGATTTGTTGGAAATTAGTACTATGTACACATTGAGTCTGTTGACTCACCCGTTGGGGAATTATTTTCGGGTGATGAGCAGTAATGGACCGGGTCTGGGGAGCTAAAGGTGGCCATGCATCGCTTGAAGAAATTATTTGGAATTTGGACTTTATGAAATTTTAGTACTTTAAACTTTATTTTGGGTTTGAATGATGTAATAAGGCCATAAGGCCCAATTGGATCTTCTTTATTTCTGTTTATTTTTATTTGAATATGATACAATTTATGTTTGATTAAAGATAAGTAAATTTATTTCTTTTAAAATAATAAACCCAAAAATTATTTTGTCACCTTATTTAAGTTGGATTTCCAGAATTTATTAAATAGGTTTCAAATTAAGCCCAACCCAAAACAATTTTTTTAAAATTACACAAATTTTCTCTAAGTCATTTAGAACATTGAAAACCGATTTATTTAAGGAACATACCAGATCCGGTTCAAGCTCGTGGGCCGGGTGTGGGGTGTTTCATGCAATAGTAAGAAAAAAAACTAAAAAGCAAACGGAAAAGAAATAGAATCCGAAATCGAAAGAAAAGATTTGAAATCTGAGATCACCTTTAAACATTTTCTGATTTTTTATTTGCTATTGATTTCGTATTTTTTTGCGTATCAGTTCCCCGTGTGTGTGTGTGTATTCAAAAGAAAAAATCCCCCCATTTACAATGAATGTATTCTGCTTTTATAGCCGAAATGAAAAAAAAATAAAATTACAAATTATTTCATTTTCTGTTATTTTTCTCTATAATTTGCTGTCAATCTTGGTGCTGTTTGCGTTTGTTAGTTCGTTGCAGGTACAGTTGAGAGGGGCACGCGTGGAGGAGCCGTTTGTGAGCAATGGCCGTTCGTGGGAGCTGCAACTCGGGGGCCCGGACGATTGCTGGTGACTGCGGCGCTAGGAAGTTCCAGAAACCTCTAGGGTTTTTGGTATTCTCGGGTTATTGGGCCCTTTGGGATTTGGGCTTTGTCAGGTTTGAAATTGGGCTTTGTAGGGTCTGAATTTGGGTCTATTATTTGTAAAAGGACTAGGATTAGTTGGGATTTTGAGATTTAATTTAATTTGGGTTTAAATTTAGTTTGGGCCGATTGGGCTCTGTTGTTTTGTAAATAAAGGACTGTGGACCTTTTTTATTGGACTTTATTTTGTTTTATGTTATTTTGGTTTTATTTTGGTTTAATGGTTTTGGTTAAAAATTGATTAATGGGCCCGCGCAAATTGGGTCTATTACAGCTGCCCCTCTTTGCTCATTGTCGTGTAACGAGAATAGAACAAAGACTTCAAAAAGGGTCGATTTTGTCCGGTCTTGCCAAATCTTGACTTCTTTCAGTGCTTTTCTTCTTCGAGTATCTTCGTTCTATCCCACTGCATTTTCAGGAGCATGAGAACTAGCGCTTCGATCCAATTTAGACTTGTGGTTTCAATCTGCCCCGCTGCTACCTCGGGAAGATAAGATTCACCATTTTCGATCTGCCCCACTCGGGAAGATAAGATTCGCCATCTTCGATCTGCCCCACTGCTATCTCCAGGAGACAAGGTCTACAATTTTATTCAGTCTGCTCTCTTGCTACATCAGGAAGATAAGACTAGTGGCTAAAATCTGCTCCCTTGCTACCTCGGGAAGATAAGATTCGCTGTCTTCAATCTACCCCACTGTTATCTCGAGGAGACAAGATCTACAATTTTATTTAGTCTGCTCGCTTGCTACATCAGGAAGATAAGACTAATCTTCAATCTGCTCCACTACCATCTCGAGGGAACAAGATCTGAACTTTCCAATCTGCTTCTTTACTATCTCAGGAAGACTACAATCTTCAGCCTGCTCTACTACCATCTCGAGAGAACAAAATCTGAATTTTCTAATCTGCTTCCTTACTATCTCAAGAAGACTTCAGTCCGCTCCACTACCATCTCGAGGGAACAAAATCTGAACTTTCCAGTCTGCTTCCTTACTATCTCAGGAAGACTTAAATCTTCAGTCTGCTCCACTACCATCTCGAGGGAACAAAATCTGAACTTTCCAATCTGCTTCCTTATTATCTCAGGAAGACTTCAATCTTTAGTCTGCTCCACTACCATCTCGAGGGAACAAAATCTGAACTTTCCAATCTGCTTCCTTACTATCTCAGGTGAAACACCCCAAACCCGGCCCACGAGCTTTGACCAGATTTGGTATGTTCCTCAAGTAAACCGGTTCAAAATTCTTTTGTTACTTAGGAAAAACTTGTATGATTTTTTCAAAAATATTGTTTGGGTTGGGCTTGAGTTGAAAACAAATTTATCTTATGTTAAAACCCATTTATTTAAGGTGACAAAACATTTAGAGTTAATTTTAAAAAGGAATTTACTTAAACTTTAATTGATAAAAATCCATAAACATAATAAATAAAAGAAAAATAAAGTAAACCACAATGGCCTTATTATATCAATGATCCCAAAGTAAAACTTAAAATACTTAAAATAAATTGAAAGTCCAAATCATAAATTTCTTGCTATGCATGGCCACCTTTAAGCTCCTGTAGGCTTGGTCCATTATCGCTCATCACTGAAAAATATTCCCAAACGGGGTGAGTCAACAGACTCAATGTGTACACAACACTAAGTCATAATAGAATTAGGCATGCAAATGATACACATTCAAATCATAGAATACAATTAATGATGCATTCCCAAACCCAAACCTAATTAACCATCCGCTACACACCACCCGTGCACTCGCCACCACACTGCGGGGACTACTAAGTCAACCCTCCATCCGCTACACACCATCGAAGGCGATCGCGCAATGACGCGTGCTCATCGCCCATATAATTTGTGTCATTAGACACCATATTCAAATAATGTAACCGAAGTTACCAAATTCAGATAATGTAACCGAAGTTACCATATTCAAATTTTGTGACCGTAGTCACCATATTCCGTTGGTGAGACCGAAGTCAACACCTTCTTCCCCTTTCTCATATATCCCGAATGCCCCATAAATGCATAACATACTTAATTTCTCATTATTCACATGTTAACAATATAACATATTCGTAATCCTATCGAAAGTAGGAAACGTACCTGGGTACTTGTAACATCCTAGATTAGGGGTTATGCGTTCGTGTGTAATTCATGAGATAGTGGGCTCAGTGGGTGTGTTGGATGTGTTCTGAGGAGTTCTAGGAACCCTAAGGTGCATGGAAATGTATGGAAATGTAAGGCAATGTATGGAAATGTAAGGAAATGTAAGGAAATGCTTTGGAAACGTTAAGTTTAAAAGAGGAAAGTGAACATTTTTGGAAACTAGGGGATGTAAGGAAATGATGTGGAAATGATTCAAAAGAGGAAAGTAAACATTTCTGGAAACTTGGAAATGTAAGGAAATGTCAAGTTTAAAGAGCCAAACGAAAATTTTTGGAAACTTGGAAATGTAAAGAAATGTCAAGTTTTAAGGCTTAAAAGAGAAAACTAAGGCAATGTGGCCTTAAGAAAAATAATATGAGGAATTTGACACACAAACAGGCTTGGAAAATGGCCCGGAGATGCCACTTAGGGCCTCTGGAAATGACGCCACATGCAAGGTGTTGGGCCTGAGTTCGAGTCACATGGGAAGCAAATAAAAGAAATTTTATTTTGCTTCCGTAAGAAGTGAGGTGGACGGCACATGGCTATAAATTAGGAGCTTTTATTCTTTTATTTTTAAGAGATAAAGGGTGGATAAATAAGGGATAAATAATGGATTTATTTTAGATTATTTTCAAGAGATAAATGTGGATATTATTTCTTTTATTTTGATAGATAAGGAAGAGATAAAAGAGGATTATTATTAGTATTATTTTTATTATTAAGAGATAAGAGATAATTATTGGATTAAGTTTTATTAAAGTGATAAATCAAGGGATAAAGCTATCAAAATAGAAGAGTGGTGGCCAAGTAAAGGACTCTAGCTAGTAATTTTGGCTATAAAAGGAAGAGTAAGGCTATTCTTCATTCATTCTTTTCTTTTCAAGAAAACCTCTGCCGAAATTCTCTAAAGTTTCTCCTCTTCTCTCTGCCGAATTTTCTCTGCCATTATTCTCTTTTTCTCTTTTCTTTTCTTCTTCTATTACAAACACAATCAAAAGCCGAAGATACCAATAGCCCTAGTCGATTTCTCACTAAGCCTCAAGAGCCGAAATTATTATCCACATCAAAGCCATAGCCGAATCATCGCTAAGGGTTCAAGCAAGAGTTCCATCAAATTCTTCATGAAGGGTAAGATTAGGTTAGATTCTCATTCTATTTCTTTTAAGGTGTCGAAATTAAGATTCTAATACCCTTAATATACATTGTAGAAGAGATCTTTCGGGATTTACTAAGTGTCGACTACAAGGAAGGAGAAGTTCTTTTCGAAGGTACACCATAAGCCGCGTGTTCCCTAGTTATTCGGTGAATTTCAGGATTTAAGAATCTAAGGTAAGTCATATTTAACATACGGCTAAGGGTTATTTGTTGTGAATAAATGTTAGAAATTGATCTAACATGTAGTTATAGGGATTTCGATGGAGGATACAAGGATTTTGGGATTTGAGAATTTCAAGGTAAGTTTTAAGAATACTAATCCTACTAGGATTTGGATTTATGGCCGAATGGCTTTTTATTAAATTAGTAAGTGATTAATCAAATGTAGGAATTTGAGATCTAAGGCGAGATCGATTTGGGATTTCAAGGAATTCGTTAAGCAAATCGGTGTGTACCCTACCCTAAGTTTTGATAGGTTCATGTCTATGTTTAAATTAAATGAATTATTAAGAATGTGTGTACTCATACTAACCTTCGATATATCATATGGCAATTATTTTAATATATGAATATGCATAAGAATGTGAATGTGGCTAAGTACCACAAATGTGGTAAAAGTACCTGTGCACGTTTCCTACTACGATAGGATTATGAATATGATATATTTTGAACATATGAATAGTAACATGAATGAGAATTAAGTATGTTATGCATGATATAAAATTTATGGGGCATTCGGGATCTATGTGAAAGGGAAGAAGGTGTTGACTTGGTCTCACCAACGGAATATGGTGACTACGGTCACAAAATTTGAATATGGTAACTTCGGTTACATTATCCGAATTTGGTAACTTCGGTTACATTATTTGAATATGGTGTCTAATGACACAAATTATATGGGCGATGAGCACGTCGATCGCAAATGATCGCTTCGATGGTGTGTAGCGGATGGAGGGTTGACTTAGTCCACCCCGCGGTGTGGTGGCGGTACGGGTGGTGTGTAGCGGATGGTTAATTAGGTTTGGGTTTGGGAATGCATCATTAATTGTATTCTATGATTTGAATGTGTATCATTTGCATGCCCGATTCTATTATGACTTAGTGTTGTGTACACATTGAGTCTCATTGACTCACCCCGCTTTGGGAATATTTTTCGTGGTGATGAAAAAGTAATGGACCGGGTCGGCAGGAGCTTAAAGGTGGCCATGCATAGCAAGAAATTTATGATTTGGACTTTCAATTTATTTTAAGTATTTTAAGTTTTACTTTGGGATCATTGATATAATAAAGCCATTGTGGTTTACTTTATTTTTCTTTTATTTATTATGTTTATGGATTTTTATCAATTAAAGTTTAAGTAAATTCCTTTTAAAATTAACTCTAAATGTTTTGTCACCTTAAATAAATGGGTTTTAACATAAGATAAATTTGTTTTCAACTCAAGCCCAACCCAAACAAATATTTTTAAAAATCATACAAGTTTTTCCTAAGTAACAAAAGAATTTTGAACCGGTTTACTTGAGGAACATACCAAATCTGGTCAAAGCTCGTGGGCCGGGTTTGGGGTGTTTCAGCTTGGTATCGAGCCCAGTTTTAAACTCTCGGCCCTGTGGTCTAAAGCCCAAAACATTTTCAAATCGAGCCCAAATGAGTTTTATGAAAATATTTTTGGAAATAAGCGAGTTTTCTCGGCATGGCACCTAAGTCTCCAACCGCATGATCCACTGTAAGTACTTCGATCTCTTGTGTGATTTATATTATGATTTGTAGAAGGGTAGAATTGGAATGGAACGTAGATTAGTGAACTAGAATCTATTGAACCATAGGACTAGTCTATTCAAACACAAGTGCATAAGACATAAGGACCATTAAACAAACCTATGACTAAGTCCCCGAAAGTTAGGGTGTGGCAACCATTGTGCGCATGTTCAGGATTGGATCCAGGAAGAGCACTGGTATTTAAGCAGTCCTAGTGACTCACCTCCTCTTCGCAGAATCCTACAGTGCGTAGCTTCGGTTCACCCTAACCAAGAGGACTTATTCATAGGCTAAACCCTAACTAAAACCCGAAAGGGAACTAGCCGTATTTTCAAAAAAAAAAAAAAAAAAAAAAAAACCTAGTTTTAAAACTCTTAAAATTATCCTTTTAAATTGCAAACATGATTCTATAAAATTTTCTCAAGTATTCTTGATTTATAAAAATTACTAAAATACCCTATTTGCAAAATTACTAAATTGCCCTTGGTTTATGAAATTTCCAAAATACCCACATTCTTATCAAAAATTCATTACTTTATAAAATGTCCAAAACCCTAATTTGTAAAATATCAAAATACCTTGATTTTGGAAAATTACAAACCGCGCCTAACTTACAAAATTACCAAAATGACCCTAATTTCCAAATTTTTGCAACATCACCGTTTTGGAAAGTACAATTCTCAAAAAGAACCCTCAAAGTTTTGCAAAATTTGGAAATACCCGAAAATATTAAACTCTACAAATTTACCATGGTTTATTACCAAAATACCCCGAGCTCCAAAATTACCGAAATACCCCTGATTTCAAAATTTTTCAAAATACCCAGAATTTAAAAATTCCAAAATACTTTTGACAAAATCACCAAGGAACCTCATTTTGACAAATTACAAAAATACCCCTGTAGGGCAAATTACTAAAAAATACCCTAGGTAGTGGAAAAACAACAACAATGAAAACTACAACATTTCTCTGAATGAACGAAAGTTCATAATTGATTGATGGATGTATGAATGTAAAGACTGTGTGCATGTATGGATACGAAAGAACCACTCCTAAAATTTTTCAATAAAAATTCTTCGAGAATAATCAAGTGAAACAAGGACTAATTCATAAAACTTTTTACTCGGATTAAATCGCGACGTTAGAAATAAGTTCTAGGGGACGTGAACTTAGGGATTGTGCCTAGAAAGTATGATGGTTCTATTAAGATCAGAGTGAGTGCGCAAATAAAGCATAGTGCGGTGAGAAGGATTGTACTGTTTGTTAATAAGTAATTTCGAGGACGAAATTATTTTTAAGGAGGGTAGAAGCTGTAACATCCTAGATTAGGGGTTATGCGTTCGTGTGTAATTCATGAGATAGTGGGCTCAGTGGGTGTGTTGGATGTGTTCGAGGAGTTCTAGGAACCCTAAGGTGCATGGAAATGTATGGAGATGTAAGGCAATGTATGGAAATGTAAGGAAATGTAAGGAAATGCTTTGGAAACGTTAAGTTTAAAAGAGGAAAGTGAACATTTTGGAAACTAGGGGATGTAAAGGAAATGATGTGGAAATGATTCAAAAGAGGAAAGTAAACATTTCTGGAAACTTGGAAATGTAAGGAAATGTCAAGTTTAAAGAGCCAAACGAAAATTTTTGGAAACTTGGAAATGTAAAGAAATGTCAAGTTTTAAGGCTTAAAAAGAGAAAACTAAGGCAATGTGGCCTTAAGAAAAATAATATGAGGAATTTGACACACAAACAAGCTTGGAAAAATGGCTGGAGATGCCACTTAGGGCCTCTGGAAATGGCGCCACATGCAAGGTGTTGGGGCCTGAGTTCGAGTCACATGGGAAGCAAATAAAAGAAATTTTATTTTGCTTCCAGAAGAAGTGAGATGGACGGCACATGGCTATAAAATAGGAGCTTTTATTCTTTTATTTTTAAGAGATAAAGGGTGGATAAATAAGGGATAAATAATGGATTTATTTTAGATTATTTTTAAGAGATAAATGTGGATATTATTTCTTTTATTTTGATAGATAAGGAAGAGATAAAAGAGGATTATTATTAGTATTATTTTTATTATTAAGAGATAAGAGATAATTATTGGATTAAGTTTTATTAAAGTGATAAATCAAGGGATAAAGCTATCAAAATAGAAGAGTGGTGGCCAAGTAAAGGACTCTAGCTAGTAATTTTGGCTATAAAAGGAAGAGTAAGGCTATTCTTCATTCATTCTTTTCTTTTCAAGAAAACCTCTCACTGAAATTCTCTAAAGTTTCTCCTCTTCTCTCTGCGAATTTTCTCTGCCATTATTCTCTTTTTCTCTTTTCTTTTCTTCTTCTATTACAAACACAATCAAAAGTCGAAGATACCAATAGCCCTAGTCGATTTCTCACTAAGCCTCAAGAGCCGAAATTGTTATCCACATCAAAGCCATAGCCGAACATCGCTAAGGGTTCAAGCAAGAGTTCCATCAAATTCTTTGATGAAGGGTAAGATTAGGTTAGATTCTCATTCTATTTCTTTTAAGGTGTCGAAATTAAGATTCTAATACCCTTAATATTTGTTGCCGAAGAGATCTTTCGGGATTTACTAAGTGTCGACTACAAGGAAGGAGAAGTTCTTTTCCGAAGGTACACCATAAGTCGCGTGTTCCTAGTTATTCGGTGAATTTTGGGATTTAAGAATCTAAGGTAAGTCATATTTAACATACGGCTAAGGGTTATTTGTTGTGAATAAATGTTAGAAATTGATCTAACATGTAGTTATAGGGATTTCATGAGAGGATACAAAGATTTTGGGATTTGAGAATTTCAAGGTAAGTTTTAAGAATACTAATCCTACTAGGATTTGGATTTATGGCTGAATGGCTTTTTATTAAATTAGTAAGTGATTAATCAAATGTAGGAATTTGAGATATAAGGCGAAGAGATCGATTTCGGGATTTCAAGGAATTCGTTAAGCAAATCAGGTGTGTACCCTACCCTAAGTTTTGATAGGTTCATGTCTATGTTTAAATTAAATGAATTATTAAGAATGTGTGTACTCATACTAACCTTCGATATATCATATGGCAATTATTTTAATATATGAATATGCATAAGAATGTGAATGTGGCTAAGTACCACAAATGTGGTAAAAGTACCTGTGCACGTTTCCTACTACGATAGGATTATGAATATGATATATTTTGAACATATGAATAGTAACATGAATGAGAATTAAGTATGTTATGCATGATATAAAATTTATGGGGCATTCGGGATCTATGTGAAAGGGGAAGAAGGTGTTGACTTCGGTCTCACCAACGGAATATGGTGACTACGGTCACAAAATTTGAATATGGTAACTTCGGTTACATTATCTGAATTTGGTAACTTCGGTTACATTATTTGAATATGGTGTCTAATGACACAAATTATATGGGCGATGAGCACGTCGATCGCAATGATCGCGCCTTCGATGGTGTGTAGCGGATGGAGGGTTGACTTAGTAGTCCCCACGGTGTGACTGGCAGGTACGGGTGGTGTGTAGCGGATGGTTAATTAGGTTTGGGTTTGGGAATGCATCATTAATTGTATTCTATGATTTGAATGTGTATCATTTGCATGCCTGATTCTATTATGACTTAGTGTTGTGTACACATTGAGTCTGTTGACTCACCCCGCTTGGGGAATATTTTTTGTGATGAGCAAAGAATGGACCGGGTCGGCAGGAGCTTAAAGGTGGCCATACATAGCAAGAAATTTATGATTTGGACTTTCAATTTATTTTAAGTATTTTAAGTTTTACTTTGGGATCATTGATATAATAAGGCCATTGTGGTTTACTTTATTTTTCTTTTATTTATTATGTTTATGGATTTTTATCAATTAAAGTTTAAGTAAATTCCTTTTTAAAATTAACTCTAAATGTTTTGTCACCTTAAATAAATGGGTTTTAACATAAGATAAATTTGTTTTCAACTCAAGCCCAACCCAAACAATATTTTTGAAAAAATCATACAAGTTTTTCCTAAGTAACAAAAGAATTTTGAACCGGTTTACTTGAGGAACATACCAAATCTGGTCAAAGCTCGTGGGCCGGGTTTAGGGTGTTTCAGTACTCTTACCACATTTGTGGTACTTAGCCACATTCACATTCTTATGCATATTCATATATTAAAATAATTGCCATATGATATATTGAAAGTTAGTGTGAGTACACACATTCTTAATAATACATTTAATTTAAACATAGCCATGAACCTATCAAAACTTAGGGTAGGTACACACTGCTTTGCTTAACGAATTCCTTGAAATCCCGAAATCGATCTCCATCGCCTTAGATCTCAAATTCCTACATTTGATTAATCACTTACTAATTTAATAAAAGCCATTCGGCCATAAATCCAAATCCTAGTAGGATTTGTATTCTTAAAACTTACCTTGAAATTCTCAAATCCCAAAATCCTTGTATCCCTCTCGTCGAAATCCCTATAACTACATGTTAGATCAATTTCTAACATTTATTCACAACAAATAACCCTTAGCTGTATGTTAAATATGACTTACCTTAGATTCTTAAATCCCAAATTCACCGAATAACTAGGAACACGCGCGCTTATGGTGTACCTTCGGGAAAAGAACTTCTCCTTCCTTGTAGTCGACACTTAGTAAATCCCGAAAGATCTCTTGACAAATGTGATATTAAGGGTATTAGAATCTTAATTTCGACAACCTTAAAAAAATAGAATGAGAATCTAACCTAATCTTACCCCTCATCAAGAATTTGATGGAACTCTTGCTTGAACCCTTAGCGAAGATTCGGCTATGGCTTTGATGTGGATAACAATTTCGGCTCTTGAGGCTTAGTGAGAAATCGACTAGGCTATTGGTATCTTCGGCTTTTGATTGTGTTTGTAATAGAAGAAGAAAAGAAAAGAGAAAAAGAGAATAATGGCAGAGAAAATTCGGCAGAGAGAAGAGGAGAAACTTTAGAGAATTTTCGCAGAGGTTTTCTTGAAAAGAAAAGAATGAATGAAGAATAGCCTTACTCTTCCTTTTATAGCCAAAATTACTAGCTAGAGTCCTTTACTTGGCCACCACTCTTCTATTTTGATAGCTTTATCCCTTGATTTATCACTTTAATAAAACTTAATCCAATAATTATCTCTTATCTCTTAATAATAAAAATAATACTAATAATAATCCTCTTTTATCTCTTCCTTATCTATCAAAATAAAAGAAATAATATCCACATTTATCTCTTGAAAATAATCTAAAATAAATCCATTATTTATCCCTTATTTATCCACCCTTTATCTCTTAAAAATAAAAGAATAAAAGCTCCTAATTTATAGCCATGTGCCGTCCACCTCACTTCTTACGGAAGCAAAATAAAATTTATTTTATTTGCTTCCCATGTGACTCGAACTCAGCCCAACACCTTGCATGTGGCGCCATTTCCAGAGGCCCTAAGTGGCATCTCCGTGCCACTTTTCCAAGCCTGTTTGTGTGTCAAATTCCTCATATTATTTTTCTTAAGGCCACCTTGCCTTAGTTTCTCTTTTAAGCCTTAAAACTTGACATTTCTTTACATTTCCAAGTTTCCAAAATTTTCGTTTGGCTCTTTAAACTTGACATTTCCTTACATTTCCAAGTTTCAGAAATGTTTACTTTCCTCTTTTGAATCATTTCCACATCATTTCCTTACATCCCCTAGTTTCCAAAAATGTTCACTTTCCTCTTTTAAACTTAACGTTTCCAAAGCATTTCTTACATTTCCTTACATTTCCATACATTTCCATGCACCTTAGGGTTCCTAGAACTCCTCGTAACACATCCAAGACACCCATCTGAGCCCACTATCTCATGAATTACACACGAACGCATAACCCCTAATCTAGGATGTTACAGTTCTACCCTCCTTAAAAATAATTTCGTCCTCGAAATTACTTATTAACAAATTGTACAATCCTTCTCACCGCACTATGCTTTTCGCTGCGCACTCGATCTTAATAGAACCATCATACTTTCTAGGCACAATCCCTAAGTTCACGCCCCTAGAACTTATTTCTAACGTCGCGATTTAATCCGAGTAAAAAGTTTTATGAATTAGTCCTTGTTTCACCGATTATTCATGAAGGATTTTATGGAAAAATTTTAGGAGTGGTTCTTTCGTATCCATACATGCACACAGTCTTTACATTCATACATCCATCAATCAATTATGAACTTTCGTTCATTCAGAGAAATGTTGTAGTTTTCATTGTTGTTGTTTTTCCACTACCTGTGGGTATTTTCGTAATTTGCCCTCTACAGGGGTATTTTTGTAATTTTTCAAAATGAGGTTCCTTGGTGATTTTGTCAAAAGTATTTTGGAATTTTTAAATTCTGGGTATTTTGAAAAATTTTGAAATCCGGGGTATTTTGGTAATTTTGGAGCTCGGGGTATTTTGGTAATAAACCATGGTAAATTTGTAGAGTTTAATATTTTCGGGTATTTCCAAATTTTGCAAAACTTTGAGGGTTCTTTTTGAGAATTGTACTTTCCAAAGCGGTGATGTTGCAAAAATTTGGAAATTAGGGTCATTTTGGTAATTTTGTAAGTTGAGGCGCTTTTGTAATTTTCCAAAATCAAGGTATTTTGATATTTTGCAAATTAGGGTTTTTGGACATTTTATAAAGTAATGAATTTTTGATAAGAACTGTGGGTATTTTGGAAATTTCATAAACCAAGGGCAATTTAGTAATTTTGCAAATAGAGGTATTTTAGTAATTTTTATAAATCAAGAATACTTGAGAAAATTTTATAGAATCATGTTTGCAATTCAAAAGGATAATTTTAAGAGTTTTAAAACTAGGTTTTTTTTTTTTTTGAAAATACGGCTAGTTCCCTTTCGGGTTTTAGTTAGGGGTTTAGCCTATGAATAAGTCCTCTTGGTTAGGGTGAACCGAAGCTACGCACTGTAGGATTCTGCGAAGAGGAGGTGAGTCACTAGGACCGCTTAAATACCTGTGCTCTTAGGATCCAATCCTAGACATGCGCACAATGGTTGCCACACCCTAACTCGGCGACTTAGTCATAGGTTTGTTTAGTGCATTAAGTCTTATGTGGTTTTGTGTTTGAGTAATCTAGCCCTAGGGTTCATGTTCCTATCATCCTATTCTACGTTCCATGCCTTTTCTACCCTTATACAGTTCATCAATCACGTAATCACACATAAAGTTAGGGTACTTTTACCGTGGATCATGGTCGAGACTTAGGTGCCATGCCGTAACACTGCTTTATTTCAAGAAAATCATTTGGGCTCGAATTAAAAATGTTTTGGGCCTTAGCCCACAAGCCGAGAGTTTAAAATCGGGCTCGATACTAAATCGAAACACCCCAAACCCGGCCCACGAGCTTTGACCAGATTTGGTATGTTCCTCAAGTAAACCGGTTCAAAATTCTTTTGTTACTTAGAAAAACTTGTATGATTTTTTCAAAAATATTGTTTGGGTTGGGCTTGAGTTGAAAACAAATTTATCTTATGTTAAAACCCATTTATTTAAGGTGACAAAACATTTAGAGTTAATTTTAAAAAGGAATTTACTTAAACTTTAATTGATAAAAATCCATAAACATAATAAATAAAAGAAAAATAAAGTAAACCACAATGGCCTTATTATATCAATGATCCCAAAGTAAAACTTAAAATACTTAAAATAAATTGAAAGTCCAAATCATAAATTTCTTGCTATGTATGGCCACCTTTAAGCTCCCGCCGACCCGGTCCATTATCGCATCATCACCGAAAAATATTCCCCAAACGGGGTGAGTCAATGAGACTCAATGTGTACACAACACTAAGTCATAATAGAATCAGGCATGCAAATGATACACATTCAAATCATAGAATACAATTAATGATGCATTCCCAAACCCAAACCTAATTAACCATCCGCTACACACCACCCGTGCACGCCACCACACCGTGGGGACTACTAAGTCAACCCTCCATCCGCTACACACCATCGAAGGCGATCCTGCTGATCGACGTGCTCATCGCCCATATAATTTGTGTCATTAGACACCATATTCAAATAATGTAACCGAAGTTACCAAATTCGGATAATGTAACCGGTTACCATATTCAAATTTTGTGACCGTAGTCACCATATTCCGTTGGTGAGACTGAAGTCAACACCTTCTTCCCCTTTCTCATATATCCCGAATGCCCCATAAATGCATAACATACTTAATTTCTCATTATTCACATGTTAACAATATAACATATTCGTAATCCTATCGAAAGTAGGAAACGTGCACTGGTACTCTTACCACATTTGTGGTACTTAGCCACATTCACATTCTTATGCATATTCATATATTAAAATAATTGTCATATGATATATTGAAAGTTAGTGTGAGTACACACATTCTTAATAATACATTTAATTTAAACATAGCCATGAACCTATCAAAACTTAGGGTAGGGTACACACTGATTTGCTTAACGAATTCCTTGAAATCCCGAAATCGATCCATCGCCTTAGATCTCAAATTCCTACATTTGATTAATCACTTACTAATTTAATAAAAGTCATTCGGCCATAAATCCAAATCCTAGTAGGATTAGTATTCTTAAAACTTACCTTGAAATTCTCAAATCCCAAAATCCTTGTATCCCTCCTCACGAAATCCCTATAACTACATGTTAGATCAATTTCTAACATTTATTCACAACAAATAACCCTTAGCCAGTATGTTAAATATGACTTACCTTAGATTCTTAAATCCCGAAATTCACCGAATAACTAGGGAACACGCGCTTATGGTGTACCTTCGGAAAAGAACTTCTCCTTCCTTGTAGTCGACACTTAGTAAATCCCGAAAGATCTCTTCGGCAACAGATATTAAGGGTATTAGAATCTTAATTTTGACAGCCTTAAAAGAAATAGAATGAGAATCTAACCTAATCTTACCCTTACTGAAGAATTTGATGGAACTCTTGCTTGAACCCTTAGCAAAGATTCGGCTATGGCTTTGATGTGGATAACAATTTGGCTCTTGAGGCTTAGTGAGAAATCGACTAGGGCTATTGGTATCTTCGGCTTTTGATTGTGTTTGTAATAGAAGAAGAAAAGAAAAGAGAAAAAGAGAATAATGGCAGAGAAAATTCTAGCAGAGAGAAGAGGAGAAACTTTAGAGAATTTCGGCAGAGGTTTTCTTGAAAAGAAAAGAATGAATGAAGAATAGCCTTACTCTTCCTTTTATAGCCAAAATTACTAGCTAGAGTCCTTTACTTGGCCACCACTCTTCTATTTTGATAGCTTTATCCCTTGATTTATCACTTTAATAAAACTTAATCCAATAATTATCTCTTATCTCTTAATAATAAAAATAATACTAATAATAATCCTCTTTTATCTCTTCCTTATCTATAAAAATAAAAGAAATAATATCCACATTTATCTCTTGAAAATAATCTAAAATAAATCCATTATTTATCCATTATTTATCCACCCTTTATCTCTTAAAAATAAAAGAATAAAAGCTCCTAATTTATAGCCATGTGCCGTCCACCTTACTTCTTCTTCGGAAGCAAAATAAAATTTCTTTTATTTGCTTCCCATGTGACTTCGAACTCAGGCCCAACACCTTGCATGTGGCGCCATTTCCAGAGGCCCTAAGTGGCATCTCCGTGCCACTTTTCCAAGCCTGTTTGTGTGTCAAATTCCTCATATTATTTTTCTTAAGGCCACCTTGCCTTAGTTTTCTCTTTTAAGCCTTAAAACTTGACATTTCTTTACATTTCCAAGTTTCCAAAAATTTTCGTTTGGCTCTTTAAACTTGACATTTCCTTACATTTCTAAGTTTCCAGAAATGTTTACTTTCCTCTTTTGAATCATTTCCACATCATTTCCTTACATCCCCTAGTTTCCAAAAATGTTCACTTTCCTCTTTTAAACTTAACGTTTCCAAAGCATTTCCTTACATTTCCTTACATTTCCATACATTTCCATGCACCTTAGGGTTCCTAGAACTCCTCAGAACACATCCAACACACCCACTGAGCCCACTATCTCATGAATTACACACGAACGCATAACCCCTAATCTAGGATGTTACATCAGGAATACTTCAATCTTCAGTCTGCTCCACTACCATCTCGAGGGAACAAAATCTGAACTTTTCAATCTGTTTCTTTACTATCTCAGGAAGACTACAATCTTCAGTTTGCTCTACTACCATCTTGAAAGAACAAAATCTGAATTTTCCAGTCTGCTTCCTTACTATCTCAATAAGACTTCAATCTTCAATCTGCTCCACTACCATCTCGAGGGAACAAAATTTGAACTTTCAAGTCTGCTTCCTTACTATCTCAGGAAGACTTCAATCTTCAGTCTGCTCCACTGCCATCTCGAGGGAACAATATCTGAATTTTCCAGTCTGCTTCCTTACTATCTCAGGAAGACTTCAATCTTCAGTCTGCTCCACTACCATCTCGAGGGGCAGAACTGAACTTTCTTTCCACTGCTTCCTTACTATCTCGGGAAGACTTCAATCTTCATCTGCTTCCATCGCCATCTCGAGGAACAAAATCTGAACTTTCCAGTCTGCTTCCTTATTATCTCAAGAAGACTTCAATCTTCAGTCTGCTCCACTACCATCTCGAGGGAACAAAATCTGAACTTTCCAATCTGCTTCCTTACTATCTCAGGAAGACTTCAATCTTCAATCTGCTCCACTACCATCTCGAGGGAACAAAATCTGAAATTTTTAGTCTGCTCCCTTGCTACATCAGGAAGATAAGACCAATGGCTAAAATCTGCTCCATTGCCGATACATGGAGATAGGATTCGCCAAATTTGATCTGCTCCACTACTGCTTAGGAAGATAAGATCGGTGAATTTACCGATGTTGCTACACCGTCCTCTGAGGGACATTTCTTGTAGACTCGGTTCCACATGCATATGTTTATGTCGAATGATCAGGATGCTATGATAAGAATGAATCAAATGCTCCTAGCCACATGTGTTATGAATGCCAAAAATGTCATGATTCCTTTTTTTTTAATGTACAATGATTAAGATGCAATGATCGGAATGAATCAAATGCTCCTAACCAAATGATATTATGGATGACATTTGCATGAATGCAGAATGTCATGAGAATGATCCTTTGTTAAATGTACAATGATTAGGATGCAATGATCGGAATGAGCCAAATGCTCCTAACTGGATGATATGATGGATGACATTTGCATGAATGCAGAATGTCATGAGAACAATAATTAGGATGCAATAATCGAAATGAATCAAATGCTCCTAACTGGATGATATTTTCATGAATGCAGAATGATCTTTTGTATAATGATTAGGATGCAATGATCGGAATGAATCAAATGCTCCTAACTAAATGTGTTTTGCATGAATGCAGAATTTCATGATAATGATCCCTTTTTAAATGCTTAAGGTGTCATTACTTATTGTTTATCAGGGCTGTACCACTGACGTATTATGCTGTCATCTTGTTCGGCTGGTATTCTCGACAGAAAACCCGAGAAAACAATTATATCTTGCTCAACAGATTTGCCCCCACTGTAACTTCAGGGTTCATCTGAATCCTTTCCAATCCATCCCACTGCAACTCAAGGGTATAGAATTTGTTTCATCTTTAATCCAACCTGCTGCAAATCAAGAGTATAGGATCTGTAACTTGTTCCATCAACTGATCACTCACCGGGTGACCTAACCAAATATGTATGCATGATATTTGCATGGATGCAGAATATCATTTTTTTTCGAGAATGATTCCCCTTTTACACTTGGGTTAACATTGCCCATTTTTCGTCAAGATTGTATTACTGACGCAATATCTTGTCATTTTGTTCAATCACCATTTTTGACAAAAATTCGGAGAGATAGTCTCAGTTTAGACTCTTCCTCCACCAATATTTCCATCCCTTAAACTTGATGAGTTTTAAACAATAGGCCTGTTTCAAGTTCTTTTATTATTCAAAAACTTCCAGAGTAATATGCGAAACTCATTTTATGAAAGTATTATTCGTCCACTAATCGTTAATGCAAAATGCTTGAAAAATATCATAACAATGGACAAGAAGGAAACTAATTAGGAGCATAGCTCGAAACAAATAAGTTAAGCAAAGATAGCAAATGCAATCAAGAAGGAAATTTATTGGTAGTGTATTTTGAAACGAATAAAACAATTAAAGATAGCAAATCCAGAATGGGTAAAATGGAAACTAGGTGCCCCAGATATCGCAGCCTGAGCTTCTCTGTTCAAACTTCTTGAGGATCATTTTAAGCTCAATATGTATTTAGGGGATCCGGAGTACTTTGTCGATGCCCCAAGACGTCACATACTTCCTCATTGTTAATTCAAGCGTAGCGAAACTACTGTATGCCCCACTTTCGATCAAAATTTGAGCCGCCCTTTTCGGGTTTTCAACTCAAATCCCCTTTGGTCTCAAAGCGCCCTTTGCGGGTTTTCGCCTTGGCCTCTCCTTTTTCTTTCTTCTTTTTTTGAATTTTTTTTTTTTTGAATTTTTTTGGTTTTTTTTTGTTTTGTTTTTTTAAAAGGTCTTAAGGCGCCCTTTGCAGGTTTTCACCTTGGCCTCTCTTTTTAGATGAAATCTGAATTCACCAGCCTGAGCATGTCCTTGCCATCCATCTTGGTCAAGGTTAATGATCTTCCAGAACAAGCTTTCTTCACCACATAAGGTTTTTTCAAATTTTGGCATTTATTTTCCTCTGAAGTCCTCTTGTATGAGAAGAATCCTTAATGCCAGGTTCCTTTTATGAAATTTCCTTGAGCGAACCCTTTTTTATCATATGCCCGTATCATTCGACGACGATGAATACTTTCAATCAAGCTAACTGGAGACATTCTGCTTCATCCGATTCTTAATTCAATCAAAGCTTGAGGAAAAGGAATCTTAACTTCCAACAATTGCTTCCCTTTCATAAACCAATGAGAAAGACATTGCCCCGGTGAAGGTCTTGGCCAATGTTCAAAAAGCAAAGAGGGTAAATGGTAACTTCTCTATGCCAACCTTTACAAATCTCAGTCATTTTTCAAAAATTTTGAATGGTTTTTTGGCTGCCTTTGCTGCACTGATATGGTGTCTGATCTTTGAACAGACTGTAAATTTTTTATATTGTGCAATTATGTTGGACATGTTCCTTTCTGGCATTCTTTATTTCCACTTTTTTTTTCTTAATTTGCATTTGAACTTAAATTTGAATTTGAATTTAAATTTGGATTTGGATTTGGATTTGGATTTGAATTTGATGACTGCTGACTTTGTAACTTTGGCATATGAAGCAACCTTCACCCTCTTAGTGAAGTAATTGATAACCACGAAGATGAATTTGTATCGGCTAGATGCTTTTGATGAGATCAGCCCCATAACATCTATGCCCCACCTATAAAAAGAATGAAAGAGGCACATAAGTCTTGTCTTCTCCAATTTGGCATTCACGGCATAACTGATGCAATTTCCTTTTCTTGGTAAACCAGTAGCCCAAACCTCTTGATTATCCTGACCATCGTAGAACCATTACCATGGGTTCTTTAAACAGCATACCCACATTTCAAGCCTAGTGTGCCTTGATATGATTGTGCGAAAACATCTTGGAATACTTGAAAATAGCTCAATGATGTCTCGCCTTATTTCTGTGGTGAGTTAGGCTTCGATCTTTACCCCTTTTCCTGAGCTCGCAACGTCCACTGACCCTTTGCAAAGTACAGTCTATTTTCACTTGTTCTACAATCCTTAACAAATCAAAAGATAGGCTACAATCTCTGTCATCTTCAAAGTCCTTAGATCCCCTAGACCTATATCTCATTCAAAAAGGGAGTCAGTAACAATGTCGCTCATGTCATTGATATCTGGGTTCCTAGGTACGAAGGCAATCCAAAGAATAAATTATTCTAAGGATGATTATTTGTACGATATGGTCATGAATAAAGAATGAAAGAATATTCTAAAAAAAACAAAATATGTATAGTATGAAATGGAAATAATGAAAAAATATTTGCTTAAAAAGATGCATTTTATTGAAATAAAAATTCTGGACACAAGCCAATTTCACAAAAGGATTCTTATTGCCTCTGGGCTTAAAGCAACAAGCATGTTTTGAATATTACTCTAGATTAACTCTAAAAATACAGGGATCCTTTCCACAGTCCCATTGTTTAAAATCTTCCCAAGTATGTAAGGGTTTGGAAACTTTTATTCCCCGATTCTCTCTTCGGATATGTCATTAATGTTCAGATTCCCTAATATTCCTTCCAAGCCTCTAACTTCTTCAAGGAATTGCAACTCTTATTCCTCCACTTTCAACTATCATATTCACTGCTTCATCCGAGTGATTAGATTCTGAAGAATCGTCGACTTTCACAATTCCCCTTTCAATGAGCCTTTCGACCAACCTTTTAAATGTAGTGTAATTTTTAATTGAATGCCCCGTTATTCCCGCGTAGTACTCGCATTGGTCATTCTCATTATACCATTTTGGGTACGGAGGTTGCACAGGTTTCGAGTAGAACGGAGACACTACATGTACATCAAAAAGATTCTGATACAGCTCTTTATATGTTATCGGAATGGGTGTAAACTGGGGCCTTTCTGTATTTGGCCTCGAGTTGGATTCTTGCTTTGAAGAGCCTTGATGCGTACTCAAGATATTTACCTCATTTTCCTTGTTTATCGAAGTTAATCATTTGGTGCTTTCTCCCACGTCTATCTTTCCGCTTCTTATAGCATTCTTAATAATCTCACCGGACATTATCATAACTGAAAAGCTCACGGTGGCAGTTCCCAACATATAGTTAATGAACGGGGCTTTCAGAGTATTGATGAAGAGCATCGTGGTTTCTTTTTCCAGTAGAGGTGGCTGGACTTGTATAGCGACTTCCCTCCATCTTTGAGCATACTGTCGGAAACTCTCATTTGTTCTCTTCTCCATATTCTGCAAAGTGATTCTATCAAGGGTCATATCTGTTACATGACTATACTGTTTCATGAAAGGTTGAGCTAAATCTCTCCATGAACTAATCTTGGTACGACTCAATTGGTTATACCATTTGGACGCTGCCCCAGTTAGACTGTCTTGGAAGCAGTGGATCAGCAATCGATCATTGCTGACATGCCCAGTCATACGTCTGCAGAACATAGTGATATGAGCTTCAGGACAACTATTTCCGTTGTACTTCTCAAACTCTGGTGTTTTGAATCTGTGGGGAAGTACCAGGTCCGGAACCAAGCTCAAATCACTAGCATCGATTCCTCTATAATTACCAGCGTTTTCCATTGCTCTGAATCTTTCTTCCAACCATTTATATCGGTTCTCTAACTGCTTTGGGGGTTCCATTCTTACTCTTTCTCTTTCTGCTATATTATCTAGATCGGGAACAGCGAGATTGGCAGGATTACCCTCTGGAGGAAAACCTGATCCAGTTTGGGAATTCATCGTGTGTCATGCCTGACTGAAATCGTTGGGGATTAATCGTAATAGATGGTCTCTGTGGGTATACCTCAGGTGGTGTTTGAGCATTGGTAGGGATAAAATCGGGAGGATATTGAGAATCTTCATTATCCATGGTGTTTTTCCTTTTGTCCATCATTCCTACCAGCAGTTGGGACAATTGAGCCATCATGTTTCTTTGAGACTCCATCATTTGTTCCCTCATCTCTTGCTGGATCTTAGCTAGCTGCTCTTGCATCTGTGCCTGTATTTGTTCTTGCATATCCTTTTGCATTTGCTCCATTTTTTCTAGTCTTTTGTCCATTGACTTGGTCTTTTTTCTTGTGCTGTAGGGATGCGTATTTGGTAAGGTTCTGTCGGTTTCCAGGTTACTGAAATAATTTTAATTAATTAGAATCTTTCTACACATTTTAATGCATATGATATGATGTAATGCAAATGCATGAAATGCAATGCAAATGTATGGAATGAATGCAAAAAAGAAAGAGAGGCGTTGATTCTGAATTTAATTCCATCAGAAGAATTTTTCTAGAAAATAAATTTCTTTACATAAAACAGATTACATATACGGCTTCGTCCTCATAGTCCAAGTGAAGACACCAATCCTTTTCTTTGTATCCGGATGTTATGGTCGTGTCTCGTAAACTTTATCAATAGATGCCTCTTCCAGCTCCTTGTTGCTTGATCCAGGCCATGACTCTTCACTCACTTATCCTCCGCGATGCTCATTGAAACGTGATAACTCTCGAATAATCCTGGTTGGCTTGAATCCCTGGGCAACGAGGTAAGGCCATATACTATCAATCTTTTCTCGTTGTGTTTACTTGGACTATATTTGGACGAACATATTATAACCCACTTTATCAAGAAATCCATTTTCCTATGACAAAATCTTCTATTTAGCAATCGAATATGAATCAAAACCTCCTTTCTATGATGATGAAATGCAATGTAGTCAAAAGAAAACACGTTAGTATCATATACAGATGGTAAAAATCAAATTAAACAGAAAATAGTCAAACACCTATCCAGGTGACCGCTAGGGTTCAACATAATTCTACCTAAAGTGGGCTCCTAGGGTTCACTATATGTGGTTTGGTTCAAAAGAGAGGGTACATGAACCAACAGATTCCTCAATCCTCACCCATTATAGGCTCATATGGATCGAGTTCGGTTCAGGGGAATACATTTCCCTATGGCCATGCGGAGATGAAAATCTCACGAAGCACATAGGTACAGATGTATCCCGGAAGCAGTCCACTAGCCCATGCGGAGGTGAAAACCTCACGAAGGCATAGTTTCTCACTCCCACTTAAAAAGTGTAGCCACAACGGTCATGCAATGCAATGCCAAAGTATTTTATGAGACTCGACATTATTGCAATCATAGCACCAACAAATGCATCAAAAGAAACATGATTTTTCAAAACAATTTTCCAAAATTTCAATCAAAAGGACAAAAATTAATCAATCTATGGCCTGACTCTCAACCAGTCCCTAGTGGAGTCGCCAAGCTGTCGAAACAATTTTTTAAAGTTTGGAAAAATGGGGTCGTCTTAAAAATATGATGTGGAGTCGCCACCAACCTTTTTTTGTTTAGGTGTGATTGGATCACCTTGTAAAAAATTTGGTCTACGAAATTAAATAACAAAAAGGGTTCGGGAGTCGGTTACGCACGAGGAAGGGTTAGCACCCCGTACGCCCCAGAACGGGTACCAAATCGATTAACTAGTGTCCTTGCGTTGAAAACTTGAAAATGTTTAAGGTGTGAGTCTTTTTAAAGAATGTTAATTAATTTTGAATTGAATCTCAAAATTCACTCGTTCTAAAGGAATAAAAAGCATCACATCCAACACGTTAGGATATGACACATTTATACCTCGACACCGAGATCATCTTTGATTTTCAAAACATGCAATTAAAAGGATATTTGGTTATTTGGTCGAACGGAAAATTGACACCCAGCACGTTAGGGCGCAATTTTTCGAATTTCCAAACAAACAAATATTGCCTTATCTTGAAAAATTTTCAAATACGCAATTTTCAAATTGGCTTATAGAGTATTTATTTGTTCATTTGGATAAAAACATTTGAACAAGTAAGTTGGAAATCTCGATTACAATGCGATGATAAAAATGAAGTATAGTAGCAAGCATGGAATGATAACACATGGCAATGATATTATAAAAACGAATAATTTCATATGAAAGAACACATTAAAATATGCACAATAGCAACGGTCTCAACATTATGCAAATGCCAACAATAATATTCAAAATCTTATGAATTAAAAAACAATTCCAAAAAAAAAAAATTCAAAGCAAATTACAAACAAACATAATACTACATAAATGAATTCAAAAAAATATATATATTTTGCAATAGGAAATTTAAATACATAATACACAAAATAATTTAACCAAAACGTGTTGATCCAAAATTGATAATATATATAAAATGAAATATAATATAAATAACATATATAAAAATAATAATATAGGGAGGTGTTTAAAATAAACCAAAATATAATGAAATAAGATCTTTAAAAGAACAATTATATATTTACATAGATTTAAAATAATATATATATATATAGATTTAAAAGAAAAAAATACATACATAAAAATTATATGAAATTAAGAATATATACATAAAGTAAGATCGTTTTAGTACAAATTATATATATATGTATAAATTAATAATATATGAGAGTATTTAAATTTAATATTATATAAATTATCGACACAAAGAATATATAAAAGAACATTTTGAAATTAAATATTTATGGAATAAGTTAAAATATATACAAATGAAAATATAAAACTAATTAAAACATTATAAAATCAATAAAATAGTTCAAAATAATTTATTAAAACAGTTTCTAAAAAATAAATAATGGATAAATTTTATAAACTAAAAAAATACTTAATTGAAATAAGAATAAAATTAAAAGGGTATTTTGTAAAACATTTATTTAAACAGGGTTAATGACTAAATTAAAATACGCATAAATAGTTAGGGATTAAACTAGCAAATATTTCAGTTAGCCAAAACACAGTGTTCAAGTTGGACTAAATTGAAAGCGCATGTGAATTACAGAGATTAATTAAAAATAAAAAAAAAGTATGACAGATCTAATTGAATAGCGGCACAAAAAACAAGGACTAAATGTGCAAATTATCCATTCACCGCAGAAACGCGCGGATCCTGTGGATATCGGAGCGCTCCATACGGCGCCGTTTTAGAACCATGAAAACTGGCCCTAAACGGTGTCGTTTCATGTGCTATATAAAAACCAAAACAAAACCTAAAAATTAGAGCATTCCGTCATTTCTAAAACAAAACAAAAAAAATTAAAAAAAAAAAAAAACCCTAATCTCCTATTCCTCTCTAATCGGCCGAACTAGATCCGTCCCCTTAAACACCGATTCACCACCACATACGGCGATTAGTGAAACACCGATTCACCACCACAGACGGCGATTAGTGTATTCGAGCTTTAGTGGATGTTTTTTAGCCTTAAGATCCCCTCTCAGTCTCGATTTCAACAAAGCAAAAGGAAACCCATGGCGTATTTGTAAGGTAAGGCTTCGCATTTTCCTTTTTATTTTCACATGCAATAGTAAAAAAAAAAACTAAAAAGCAAACAGAAAAGAAATAGAATCCGAAATCGAAAGAAAAGATTTGAAATCTGATATCACCTTTAAACAATTTCTGATTTTTTATTTGCTATTGATTTCGTATTTTTTTGCGTATCAGTTCCCCGTGTGTGTGTGTGTATTCAAAAGAAAAAATCTCCCCATTTACAATGAATGTATTCGGCTTTTATAGCCGAAATGAAAAAAAAAATGAAATTACAAATTATTTCATTTTCTGTTATTTTTCTCTGTAATTTGCTGTCAATCTTGGTGCTGTTTGCGTTTGTTAGTTCGTTGCAGGTACAGCTGGGAGGGGCACGCGTGGAGGAGCCGTTTGTGAGCAATGGCCGTTCGTGGGAGCTGCAACTCGGGGGCCCGAACGATTGCTGGTGACTGCGGCGCTAGGAAGTTCTAGAAACCTCTAGGGTTTTTGGTATTCTCGGGTTATTGGGCCCTTTGGGATTTGGGTTTTGTCAGGTTTGAATTTGGGCTTTGTAGGGTCTGAATTTGGGTCTATTATTTGTAAAAGGACTAGGATTAGTTGGGATTTTGAGATTTAATTTAATTTGAGTTTAAATTTAGTTAGGGCCGATTGGGCTCTGTTGTTTTGTAAATAAAGGACTGTGGACCTTTTTTATTGGACTTTATTTTGTTTTATGTTATTTTGGTTTTATTTTGGTTTAATGGTTTTGGTTAAAAATTGATTAATGGGCCCGGGCAAATTAGGCCTATTACAATCAGGGCTGACTATTTTACTTATATTAGCTCCAGTGTCCATTTTCTGTGTGTTTGTTGCCAGACTTTTTCTCATCACTTGAGTATTTCAATTATGGCTGATGCTGTTCCTTCACTCACTATGCAAGTATCTTTACAATTTAATCTTTCAATCAGTTGCTATATAATTTATGCCAAATTTTTGTTATTTGTTAGGAAGATGATGGATATTTAGAGTTAGTTCATAATATTCTTCATTTGGCAGGTGATGATTTATAGTCCTCTTTGTTGTGTAGTTTATTATAGTATGAACTGTTGCATAGCAGTATTGATCAGGTTTGCATTTACTGATGGTACAAAAATTCTACCATATAAAGTAAATTAAGCTTTGTGATCTTTGCTCTCTCTTTTTGGTTTGTCCTTGAGGGGTCCTAAATGCTCAGCTGGTTCTCTTGGCTTATTATTGGTATTGTTTGATTGCCTTAATTATTGGGGCAAATAACATTCAGAATTGCATGGAGTGTCAGTTGGCCTGACTTTCTGGATGGCCATAGGCACCGCTGCCTTGTTTTTGAATATCTGAATGGTGTCTTAAATGTACAAGCCAAAAAATTCTCCTTGGCTTTTACAATGCATTTGTTCGAGTTTTGTAGAAGCAGCAGAACTTGATGCTCATAAATGTGTTTTGTCTTCTTTCAGGATTTAGTTCTTCTGCTACTAACATCTTGAGGAGATCCTGGTATAATATCGCGCAATGCACACCCTCCAGAGCCAGAAGGTTTTGATGGGAATGTAGATGTTGGTGCTGGTCAAACTCCACAGTTACGATTGCCACGCATTAAATAAGTGGCGGTGAACGATTTGATCACCACTGTCCTTGGGTCAGGCAATGTATCAGACTGCTATGCTATCTTTTTCTTTAGAATAATGTCCTATGCTTTAATATGCAAAGAAGGATCTGCCCTCCCATTGTTGAAAGGAAATTGAACATATCAAAACAAGAAGCCTCCATCTTGTGACTGCATTTCCACATGTTTGTGCTACATTATGCCAAGTAGTTTTGACTGATCTTAGCAGTACTACTTATGGTTTGGATACACAACCGGAATTGAAGAGGACAATGACATGTTTTGCTATATTCCTATCCATAATTTTTTTCTAGAGGAGGTCATAATCGTATTGGGAAAGCTCAAAGTGGCAAATATATGACATGCTTGTATTTATCTTGGAGAAATTTGTTGAAGAGGGCGGTCTTGCTATTGGAACTTGTTCATTGTAGTTATTTTGCCTTCACCGTTCAGGCAATCTGTGACACCAGGAAGCCTAAATCTATGCAGGAACCTTGCTTAGTTTTTACGTGTTTGTGGTTGCAGAATTTTTAAATTAATAGTGGTTAGATTTCTTTAATTTGATAACTTCTGATTTTCTCTTTTCTCATATTATGTACAAAACTCATGGTAATTTTATTGTGTTTTGCAGCAAGACTATCGGTTCTTCTTCATGTTTGTGTTCTCTACAACCCTTCTTTGTATGTATGTATTTGGATTCAGTTGGGTGTACATTAGAAGGATCATGGCATCAGAGGAGACAACAACTTGGAGAGCCATGATTCAAACTCCAACTTCCATAGTTTTAATAGTTTACACATTCATCTCAATGTGGTTTGTTGGTGGTTTGACTGCCTTCCATTTGTACCTAATCAGTACAAATCAGGTAAGATACTCGTCTTCTCTTATCATAAGTATGCCATGACAATGAGTCCATTAAAACATTGTTACCTTAGTTTATTTGTTAGATTGGCGTAACAATCGCGGTATCTTGCTTCTACAGACAACGTATGAGAATTTCAGATATGGATATGATCATTGAGCAAACCCCTATAGAGAAGGAGTGATTGAGAATTTCAAAGAGATATTTTGTTCTAGCATTCCCTTATCCAAGAACAACTTCAGGGCAAAGGTACCCAGGGAACCTGTGTTACCAACACGACCTGGTGATTTTATGAGTCCAAATATGGGGAATGTTGTGGATGACATAGAAATGGGTAGGAAAGGTGTGGGGGGTGATATGGGGCTAGCATTGATCATTGTCAAGGGCAACTAACAGGCGAACGTGTAAATGTTAAGGAGTATGAATTAGGAGAATTGACTCCAGAAACTAGTACAGCAGATGACCATGCTGGTATACATCCCAGGCGGTCTAACTGAGGTAGAAAAAGTGGTAGCTGGGAAATGTCGTCGGAAGTTGTTTCTTTGGCAGCTAGAGTGGGGGACTCAAATCGAGCAGTTGGGAGTAGCAGCAGGAGCTTGGCAACTTAGAAGCCTTAGACGTAACCAATGATGAAATATGGAGTGGCAAATATGGAAATCATTGCTAAGGTTGCTTAACATGCTCCCTCAATGTTGTGCTTTATGGGGAGAAATGTTTTGAGCCTTGTGCTCTGAGGAAGAACAGAGCTGGTGTGGTGTGGAATAAGAGTGAGGTTTGATTTTGTATTTGTGGAATTACTTGTTCCTAATTGTGTATTTGACCTTGTGGGTTCATTTTAGTGTCTTATAGTGTTCATTTCACCTCTTTCTCTGTCTCTTTGTGAGATTATGTACATTGACGGGGTGCTGCTGATTGGCAAGGTTGGCAATGGCAGATGGGCTGTCAGTGGGTTAACAATTAGACTTTGCTTGAATCAATTAACAAAACTAAGGTTAGTCAAAAGTTTTATTATTTTTGTTCTAAAAAAAAAGACTAAAATTAAATAACTTCAAATAAGACTTACTTTATTCCAAATAATGTCTATTTTAGCCCTAATGACTCCCTATAGATGGGCCACAATATCAGTTTGATTGCCAATTAGCAGTGAAATTGGTAGTTGTATCACTGCTATCAACCTAAGTTTTAATTTGTAATGCGAATGAGGATGCTTTGATGTCCAATGTATTGGTATTTCAATTAACTCATTTTTTTTTAAGCTTATTTGTATCATCTTTATAAACCGACTAATTTTATTATTTGGATTATTTCTTCATCATCTTCGATTGCAAATAAATCATTTCTATTATTCAAAGGTTTTATATCAACTATAACTATAATAGTCGATCATCAGAGAATCATGGTTAAAGTCTCTTTATTCTTGTTCACACTTCGATCAAGATTCAAATTCTTTTTTTATATAATTCCTCTTCTCTCAAATTGTAATTTAATTCACTACCAAAATCTAAAAAAAAAATCATTAATGAAATATTTCAAAATAAATCGATAATTTTGATAATTTATGCTTTCAAAAATTTGTATCATTGAGTAATGTATTAGTAATTCATTTTGCCCAAAACATTACAAAAACTGTAATAATTAGGTAATATTTTATCTAAATATTTCTCTTAGTCTTTACCATCATAATACACACTTTGTTAACTTAAGCATTAGAGAGTATTCTCAAGTTCAAACTCTGGTGCCTCTAACCTTTAACTTCCAACCCAACTCTCTGCTAAAAGAAGTGTAAACAAAGTGTTAAAATGTAAGTTCCCTACATTAAGGTGGCCTTGAAAATAGTAAATTTATAGATCGAGCATTTTGAGTTTGGGAGAAAGAATTATATAAAACTGTGATTCCACGTTATTCCTATTCCTTTCCAATAGAAGAATGACAAATCAAATTTTTTTCTTTTGATTTTTAGTATTTTTAGTTGGATTTGAATTTTTTAAAGAGATTTGTCATTCTCCTATTAAAAAGTGATAAGGATGACGTAAAATCATAGTTTCATTATCTTGAGTTCAGTTAATTCAAGTTTATTAAATTATTATTATTATTTTGAATTAGATTATTTTAGGTTTCAAAATATTTTAAATTATTTTGTACAAAGTATTTGTGGCTGATGAATCCAATTATAAAGTTGAAATAGTTGGTGTGGGTCTCCTTTTTGGAGGATCTTAATTAGCTAGCTAGCTACACCATCCCATTGGGAGTGCTTGGACAGATGGTATGCATCCCATGAAAACACATTGGTTGCTGAATGACAACCACACATAAAACCTATTTCAGGCTTTCTACCACATAAAAGGAATTTAATGGTATAGACTGCCCTTTTGCCCACTGCTTCAACTAGGTAAGTTATCGACATCCACAACCAGTTTTAGATTAATTGAAATTGGAGAAATGAATAATATTGATATGAAGCATGCAAAAGCTCTGGATTGGATTCCAACAATAAAGAAAGCAGCAACTGAATTAGAAGAGGATCCAACACTACATGATACCAAACCATATTCATATCTGAATGTGAAACCAAACTAAAGACAAACGGGTAGGTTTCGCTTCGCTGGCTTGCTAGTATTGCAATGCAATAAATTTTGATTGAATCGGTTGGACCAATTTTCTCTTTTATTTTTATAATTTTTTAATAATTTATTAATAAACCGGATAAATAAATTGACCAATTAAACTAAAAATCAACTATCTAATTGATTCGAACACTAATCCAATTTTAAAAACTTCATCAAATATTATATCACTAAACCGTAGCGTATAA
Organism: Gossypium sturtianum; assembly: GCA_025698515.1. Lineage (NCBI taxonomy): Eukaryota > Viridiplantae > Streptophyta > Magnoliopsida > Malvales > Malvaceae > Gossypium > Gossypium sturtianum. Next base: position 128,730,574 of record CM046949.1, on the reverse strand, counting down.
CAAGATATTTAAAAATTCTCTCTTTAATCCAAGTTCATAAATCCAACCTCTTCACATGATATTCTTATAAATAATTTCGGTTTGAGTACAAGAATGAAGTATTAAACAAAAGTGGATATAAAAAATGCTAACATGATTGACCAAATCTATAATTTATCATTTCACTCCATAAACATTGCTTAACAATCTTAATCCTAACGTAATTAAAATATTATTGAATATTAATTAAGTCAAAACAAAAGCACGTGACGTAACCTTAGCTACTTCATTCCAAGAAATTACTTAATCCAAATAATTCCACGTCCCTGACACGTCTTCACATCCAACATTTACGCTTTTATGTAATATATCTACCAACTGACAAACAATACAAATCAAAACTGCAAAACACATGCTTGCCTAATGCGCAAACCATATAATAAATTAATATCTTATTCAGAATTAAATTATATATTTTTACGAATTTCGTCATTTTAGTAGTCCATATATTTATAATTTTTAAAAGATTAAATCAAATTTTTATCATTTTTGAAGATCAAAAATACAAATTGATCGTTACTAATTTAAAATTTTATAAATTATTAAGGGACTGAACCTTACCATATATACTTAAGTAAAATAGAAAATTAAATTAACCCTTAATATTTTTGTTTGTATTTTAATGAATCCTAAACCTTTTAACCTTATAACTAAATAAGTCCCTAACCATTAATTTATAGTTAATTAGGGTCAAATGAAACTAATTAACAGGCCTTTTCAGTCTACCCTGGAAACACGTCATGCCAAATTGGCAAAGCTCCCCATCATCCACCCATGCATTCCCTTTATCCTATCTATATATCCAACTATATATAGTTTTTATGATATTATATTCCTAGTTAAGCTTAGCTATCGTGTACCTTTTATCAACATTATCTTATCCAATTATGGCCTTCCACGTCTCTCCTAGCTGTTATATAACTTAAACGTTGAGGAGTTAACTCTTTTAAGGTATGATCTAAAATTAACCAATGATTGTCCTAATTAGAGAGCGTTGAGGAGTACAAGTCCAAAAATTTCCACCGACAATTGTCATGCACCCGGGAGTAGCAGATAAATAACTGTGTTACAACGCAATGAGCTGTGATATAACGGAGAATATGTCCAAGGCACACAAAGTTGGAGGGAATATGTTATATATAAGACTGAATATTCCCTATACACATATCTTGTCCCCTCCTTAAATGCCACACTTGTTCTTTGGCAACAATTCAAACAATCCCTCCCTCCCTCCTTGTTCCTTTAATTTCTTGTAGTAGCCTTTTAGTTTTTATTATAACAACAACAATGGCTCTTAAAACAATCCTTCATTTGTCCGACCTGCCAAACCTCGACCATGTCCCAGAAATCTACTCCACCTGTTTTTCCAAAGGTAATTTTTGTTTCTTGTTCTTTCCCAGATATATTGGATTGTTCATTGTTCTCTATGTTGATTGAATGATATGATTGAGGCCTTTTGTTTTGCTTGTGTGTTATAGGGTTGGATTTGAACAGAGCATCATCGTTTAGGATGCCAAAGTTTATGGTGATAGGGCATAGAGGACATGGCATGAACATTTTACAGAGCTCTGATTCTAGAATGAAAGCCATTAAAGAGAACTCCATTCTCTCCTTCAACTCTGCTGCTAAATTTCCCCTTGACTTCATTGAATTTGATGTTCAGGTAACCATTCATTCATTCCTCTTTTTTCTGGGTTTCTTCTTCTTTGAATCTTACACATGAATGAACCCACGTTGTTGTGTCGGTAGGCGCCGTACAAGGCCCGCTTCTTTGTTCTTATAGATTTTTGCTTTTTCAAGTAAAAGATTACTGTGTGTGTGTGTGTGTGTTTTCCTTCAAATGAAATAAAAAAGATTTTATCACAGGAAAAAAATAAATAAAGCAAGCCATTGTGGTTTTTTTGTAGGTAACAAAAGATGACTGCCCTGTCATTTTTCATGACGACTTTATCCTGACTGAAGAGAATGTATGTTCACTTTTCTCATCTTTGGTTTCTATACTTTATGCACCATATGTTCCTTCAAAGGTTCAATTTTTATTTACTGTGTGGTATTGCAGGGTACTATATTCGAGAAAAAAGTCACAGAATTGTGTTTAGCTGAATTTCTTTGTTATGGACCCCAGAAAGAAACAGGGAAAGAAGGGAAATGTTTATATAGGAAAACAAAGGATGGGAAATTCGTTAAATGGAATGTTGAAACTGATGATTCACTTTGTACATTACAAGATGCTTTCCAGAAAGTGGAACCTTCTTTAGGTTTCAATATTGAGTTGAAATTTGATGACTTTGCTGTTTATCAGCAAGACCATCTCCTCCATATTCTCCAAGTTATCTTACAGGTGGTGTTTGAGTTTGCCAGAGATAGGCCTATAATCTTCTCCACCTTTCAGCCTGATGCAGCTCAACTTGTTAGGAAGTTGCAGAATAACTATCCTGTAAGGACCGTAGCTGCTTGATTGAGTTGGTTTTTTAGGATGTTGTTTTACTAATATTTTTTATGTTGGAAAAAAAAATCAACAGGTTTACTTCTTGACAGAAGGTGGGGCATCAATTTACTATGATGTTAGAAGGAACTCATTGGGGGAAGCCATGAAGGTGTGCTTGGAAGGTGGTTTACAAGGGATTGTTTCAGAGATAAAAGGGGTATTTAAAGATCCAGGGGCAGTGCCTAAGATCAAAGACTCCAACCTCTCTCTCCTCACATATGGCAAACTCAAGTAAGTTACTAAATTTCCAATACAAAGCTGATGCATGGAAGGTTCTTAATTATATCTAACAATGAAAATTGTTATTGTTACTGCAGCAATGTGCCTGAGGCAGTGCACATGCAATACTTAATGGGAATTGATGGGGTGATAGTTGATTTTGTTGAAGAGATCTCACAGACAGTGGATGATATGATAAAGCCAGCCAAAGAGATGACTACAGAAGGGAAAGGGGAGAGTGAGGCAAATTCAAAGCTTCAATTCTCACAGAAAGAGCTCTCCTTTCTATTAAAGCTAATCCCGGAGTTGATACAATTCTAAGTCTTGCCCTTAACAACATGATTTTGCCCATTCTTTTTCCCTCTTCAAGGGCTGTAAACCAGTCATACAAATGTCTGTAGATAAAATTGGTGTTTTCTGAAAATCATTCCTAATATCATTTTCACTTTCTAGTCTTTTTAGCTGCAACTCCCTTTGATTCTCGAAATTTTTTTATCCATTTTTTCAATTTGAGTTCATGTGATCATGTGTCACAATATAGACCAAATTCAAGTAAAATTATGAAGTTCAAGGATAAACGAGTTACTACTCTATAGTGTAGAGGTGTACATGGGCCGGGCCGGGTTCGGGCCGGGCCCAACCAAAAAATTAGGCCCGTTCATTGGGCTCGGGCCGGGCCGGGCCCAAAAAATAGGCCTAAAATTTTGCCCAAGCCCGGCCCATATAAAAATGCTAAAACCCGGGCCCGGCCTGGCCCGCCCGTATTAATTTTTTATATTATTTTATATACTTTTTAAATATATATAATACATCAAAAATACTAAAAAAATCAAAATAAATATTTTTCAACAAATTGAAAATAAATTTTAAAAAATATGTAGACTTAAATAACACTAAAATAGATGTAACTTAACAAGCAAATGCCTCTAAAATAATAACAAAATTAACAAATGTCTTTAAAATAATAACAAAATTAACAATAAAATAAGTTTTATATAATATCTAAACAATAACAACAAAATAATATAAACATAATAGTAAAATGGTAGCAAAATAAGGAGAAAAATAATAAGAAAATAATATTAAAAACAGTTTTTTTTCCTTTAGTGAATTCGGGCCGAGACGGGCCCGAGCCAAAAAATGCCTTACCCGAGCCCGGCCCATTTTTTAAACGTGCCTTATTTTTTTGTCCAAGCCCATTTTTCGGGCCTATATTTTTGCCCAAACCCTCCCACATTTCGGGCAGGCCTTCGGGCAGGGCCGGGCCACCCGACCCATGTACACCTCTACTATAGTGTATCCATTAGATTAATAAAGTTTCTATCCTCCCTACTTTCTTCTAACGGTATGAAGGAAAGAAAAGAGTGGAGAGAAAGATTTGTTAATCAAACATAACCCCTTTCTTAAGCTTAATTACAATTCTCTTTTCATTAAAATTATAATTCCATCAACCAACTTTTAAAAGTTATAAAATAATTACTAACCTTATTAGGTTATTACATGTTGATCACTCGTCCGTTAACTTTCGTTATTAGATTATTTTAAATTATGATTTGATTTGATTCTTTTAATATTTTATATATATTCAAATATAAAATCACCTTTATATTATTTTCTTACATTTTTAAAAAATAGTTTTTAAATCTTTTTTTAATTAAGAGTTTTGATAAGAAAAAACTTAAATCAGCTAAAAGTTAATATTTTCATGATTTATTTTTTTAAATAAATTATAGAATTTTTTTTCAATGAACAAGTGTGGAAAATGGTAAAATTCTTTTTATTTTATTTTACTATATTCTTTTTAACATTATCCTTTAAATATTTTATCTTTAATTTTTTTAAATTACATTTATCAAACAATTTAATTATTCTGTACTTAATTTTAAGAAAACAGATGTATAACTTGAATTTAGCACTTAATTTTTCAATACTTAATTTTTTAATTTATCAAAACATCCCTTAAGTTGATGTAGTTCATGCCCAGTTGAGATTTTTATAATAATATAGATAAATTAATCGTAAAGGATATTTTTTTTTAAAGTTAAAGAGGGAAAAATTTTGATAACACAAAATAGTGAAAGTTGAAAGTAAGTTAATTTTTACCCATCAAATATTAGTCTAGATATTTGTTAAGTTGCAGTTAGACTAAGTCACTACTAATAGGAAACAGAGATGGACACCAGAGGTTTGTTCATGTAGTTTAGAAACCTCTTATATCTACGGGACCTTGTCTAGAGAATTAATTTGCTCTACTCAACAAGTTTAAGCTATAATATAAGTCCGACTCATTCACTAAATAGTAACTTCACTCCTATACTCACTCAATAAATAGTAACTTCACTCTTATACTCAATTTAGATAAGTTTTTTTCTAAAAGTTTTTCACCGAGAACTTAAATCTAAATTGATTGACTAAATTCAGATTACTTCAAATATTTGCACTCAATAAAACAGTTTCTATATGATAAAGAGTGTACTCCCATTTGTCTATTTAACCTAAATAGTTAGTGTCGAAACCATTTTTTTTTTATCGAGTTTTGAAAAACGGGAATCGACTTTAAAAATATGGAGTCGCCACCAATCTTTTTTTGTTTAGGTGTGATCGGGTCACCTATAAAATAAATTTTGGTCTACGAATTTCCAGAAGAAAACAGGTTCGGGAGTCGGTTACGTGCGAGGAAGGATCAGCACCCTCGCAACGCCCAAAATTGGTACCAAATTGATTAATTGATGTCCTAATATTGAAAAGTTTGAAATGATTTTGAAATTCTGTTCCTTTTTTCTATGATTTTAAACAACTTGATTGAATATTGAGATTCCCTTGTTCCGAAGGAATAGAGTATCACATCCAGCACGATTGGATACGACAATCTGAGTCATCGAATTCAAGATCATCCCCAAAATTCTCCAAGCACATGTATTGAAATTTTGAAAGGGTATTTGGTTATTTGGACAAACAAAAAACCACAACCCAACACGATTGGGCACGATTTCTTCGAATTTCCAAACGCACAAATATTACCTTATTTTGAAAATATGGACAAAATTTGAAAGGATATTCGTTTATTTGGTCAAACAAAAAACCACACCCAGCACGATTGGGCACGATTTCTTCGAATTTCCAAACGCACGAATATTACCTTATTTTGAAACTTTAAGAAAGTGATTTTAAAATCGACTCAAAATGCTTTTATTGAATCACTAGATAATAAGAGACAAAAATATAGTATCGAGCATAGAATAATAATATGTGGCAACAAATAATTTCATATGAAAGAACACCTTAAGATATGCACAATAGCAATGGTCTCATATCGACATTACACAAATGCTAACGATAATATTCGAAAACTTATGAATTAAGAACAATTCCAAAAGAAATTCAAAGCAAGTTACGAACATAATACCACATAAACAAATTCAGAATATACATTTGCAATAGGAAATTCAAATACATAATGTACAACATAATTTAACCAAAATGTGTTAATTCGAAATTGATAATATATAAAATGAAACATAATATAAATAACATATGTATATAAAAAATCATAATATAGGAAAAATATAATTTAAAATAATATCTTTAAAAGAATAATTATATATCTATATATAGATTTAAAATAATATATATATATATATGTAGATTTAAAGGAAAATACATACATAAAATTATACGAAATTAAGAATGTATACATAAAATAAGATAATTTAATATAAAATATAAAAGGTTTAAAATAATATATATGAAAGAGGAAAATATAATACATAACAATTTAAAAAGGATAATATTTGTATAAAATTATTTTAAATAACTAGTGAAACAAATTTAATAAGCATTACATTAAAACGAGTTAAAATACATAATATATATGTATAAATAATTTAGATAGATAATGTACAAATATTATTTAAATATCATATAATAAAACAGTTTAAAACTAAATAAATAAATTGATTAAGTAAACTAGGGACGAAAATGAAAGTCAGAACAATGTTTTAAGGACAAACAGGGAAATAAACAAAAGGCAGAATTAGGGACTAAAATAAGGTGCGCGTAAACCAAGGGGGATTAAAAATGAAAATAATCCAGGTTGCGAAAACGCTGCGTTCGAATAGGACTAAATTGCTAGAGAATCAGGGAGTGGAGGGATCGATTGCGTGAATAATCCTTTTAAGGCGGAAAGGCGCGGATCCGGGTCACAAATCGGGTCGACGCGCTGATCCTACACCCTTCCAAACGGCGCCGTTTGGTCAATAAACTAAACCAGTTTAAAAAAACAAATTAAATCATGTTTAAAACTAAACCCTAGCCCTCTGTATTTTCTTCCTCAGCTGCAAAAAGGGAAAAACAATCCGGCCACTTTAACGCCACGATAATCGGCGGTTAGTGACCGATTCGAGCCCGAACAACTTCCCCCTTCAAACCAGACCCGAACGTTTCATGCTCTTAAACCCGAAGGACTTCCTTGCTTCGACTACGACTAAGAAGGCAGTCCGACGGTCCACATTTCAAAGGTAACTCTCTTATTTCTTTTTTCTCTTGATTTTCCCCTGAACCAGAAAAAACATGCAGAAAGAAAAAGGAAGTAAAACGAAAGCAAAAAGAGTATCAAAAACCCCCAAATCACCTTTCAATTTCCGTTTCTTTTTTAAATTCTTTCTGTCTTTCTTTGTATTCGTGAAAAAATGTGTGTAGTCTCCTTTACAATAGTTTGTTTCCGTCCATTGAAAGGCCGAAATCGAAAATTAATAAAATAATAAAAAATAAAAATACAATCGTTCCTTTTGTTTTTTCTGCTGCTGTTCGTTTGTCCTTGTTTTTGCAGGTATAGCTAGCAGACGTGGCGTACGGAGGCGCGGACGACACTGAGCGCTGGAGGCAGTACGAGCGGTGCGGGTGCATGACGCGCGCGCGTGGGGTACGGAGCTGTTGCGGCGCTGGAGTATTCTGGAAGCTCTAGAGGCGCGCGTGGGTGCACGCGGGAAGCTCAAGAGGCGCGCGTGGGGAGTAGCTGAAACGACGCGAGGCGCGTGTGAGGGACGCGGCGGCGGCGCCAGAGAACCCCAGAAGCTTTTAGGGTTCCTGAAATCCCATCCTGCTTGGGCCAATTCTGAGATTTGGGTTTTGGGCCAGTGTTTGTTGGGTTATAGAATTGGGTTTTGTAGTTGGGTCGTGCTTTTTAATTCGGGTTTATATTTTATTTGTGCCAATTGGTTTTTTTTTTTTTTTTTGCTGGAAAAATTGTAAATGGACATTGGACTTTATTTTGGATTTATTATGGTTTGATTTTTTGTTTTAAAATGGGCCGGGCGAAAATTGAGTCTTACAGTTAGTGCATATATAAGAGTTAATATGAACAAGTTACAATCAATTACATTTACTTAATTTCACTAAAATAACCACAAAAACAAGTCTTCAATAGTCTACAAAATGGCGGAGATCTTCTCGGTATCTTCTTTTTAAGGAAACTTAGATTATATTAAAAGTCTTCAATCCAATTTTTACTTGTCTTGATTTTAGCTCAGTTGATTTCAATAACAAGTTTAATTCACCAACATAAACTCCAAATGAATTTCATAAAAAATAAGTCAATTTAAATATGATAAGTTTTAACTGTGTTAGCTTTACTTCAAGTTGTATATGACATTAAAGCAAGCACTAACAAAGGTGACGAAAACAAACTATCTATAATAGTGTTGAGGGAGCTAATTTCTTTAGAAGAAGTTTTTAAAGTATTGTCTCTTGTATTCTGTCGTGAGTCAATGTATCATGAGCGGTTGCTTGGTGAGCATGATTCATAGATCTGGGAGTGCCTCTGTCGGTGCACCTACAAGACCCACGGATATATGTCAGTATATGACATGCAAATAATTATTAAACTATTTGAGCGTGGGGAGATTTAAACTATCAACCTGAAACTTATAACATACTTACCAGCAATAATAATACCCTTAAGGTATGAAGCTCAAAAATCATTAAATTATTTTTATGTTATTTTTCATTTTTTAGCATAGAAAAATCTTTGTATATAAACCTTGTTGATTAATATATTTCTCAAGATTTTTTGGTTTTGGTTTAACATTTCAACTTCTATAACATTAATTTAATTAATATATATATATATATATATATATATATATATAAAAGAAAAAGGAGGAAAAAGGCTATTCATATAATTTAAAAGATAGACATGTTTTATAGTTAGAATGATGAATGAGAGAGAGAAAGTGTCCTAAAACAGTAGCATTCAAATGATTGGAGAATGTATAGGAATAGGAGGTAGACAAATAACAGCCCAATTTGGCCAAATATGGCGGACGACTTGTGCTTGTGTTATCTTTTCATGGACATGAACACAAACTATGCATACGTGAAGTGTAGTGTAGTGTAGAGATGAATATGGAATTGGGCTTAATCCCATCTTAACCAAAGGAGTGATTGGTCACCTGCCCTTTTCAACTCTCAAAATTTGCCTTTGCCTTGCCTTCTTTTCCATCCAGTTTCGGGACAACTGTATAATAATGCTAAATGTATGTTCAGAGTTGGGTGCAAAAGGATGCCATAAACATCAACTTTCAACACTTTCTTCATACAACTTGAAGGTTCCATATAGATGCACAAAATATCATTAAAACAAAAGTCCACAGTATTTTGCTACTGTTAAAAAGTGCTCCCGATTCGAGCTACTATATCATATCTACACATTGATTTCCTTCATGATATATGTGCTTGATAGAAACTTGAGCATGAGAAACCATTCAATTCCTCGTGCAAACAAATACACAAGTAATTTTTATAAGGCATAATATTTTTTAATTTTGTTGACGTGGGTTACCATGTGGATGATATGTTAGTATTTAATTAATTTTTTTAAAATTTTAAAAGTTAAAAAAAATTATTTTTAAAAATTAAAGATCATTAAAATTATTTAAAAATTTAAAAATTAAATTAAATTCTGATTTGTCATTCACATGGCAATCCACGTGTATGCCACGTCAACAAAGTTAACAAACATTAATTTTTTCATATATTTTGGGAGTGCTTTGATAAAAAAAATACAAATTTAAGGACTAAAAAGATGAAAAATTAAATGAAGGACTAAAATAATTTTTTTGTAAAATTGGAGGGCAAAAAAATCATTTTACCTTTCCAAAAGTAAGCTGAGATATTGGGTCCCTTAATTTACAAGCAAAAGGTGAGTTATAGAGCTTTTTAAGGGAAAAAGGAAAAAAAGAACTCCAAGATAGAGGTTCCTTTTGGATCTCAAGTTTGTTGACACAGACAGACCGTTAGAGAACCAGTAGATACATTTTTCTGGAGAAAGGGAAAAGTTGATTAATTTGTAAATCGGTACGAATCGATTAAATAAAAATTAAAAATTAGTACAGAGGTACAAGTGATTGTTCAAATCTTTGAATTTGAGATCGATAAAGTAGTTGAGTTTTCGATTGTAATTATTTAGTATAGTTTGTTAGTATTATTTATACACTAAAAAAATAGTTGGATTGTCATCGTTGTTTCTAATCTCATCGGAACTATGTTAAGTTGTAGTTGTTTAAATTTTTTAATAAAAGGAAAATACATTAAATAATAAACTACAATAGAGGTAGATTGAAGGGGAAGGCTTTGATTCTATTGAAGGAAAAAGAGAAGGTTTTGTTTGGAGATGATTATTTTGTACGGTGGTTTGATTAAGTCTGTAATTAAAGATGCAAACAGGTCATTATGTTGACTCTACAGATTCTGCTTAATAAATAATCCAGTACAGGTTAGAGACAAGAAACTGAGGTTAGCTACAAGCATAACTTGCTTCTCCTATATACCTAATTTCAATTATTGATATTTGATAATATATAGAAATGAAAGAATGTGGGCAGAGACATGGTTCAGAAATATAAGGTGAAACAGCTGTGTAGGACCAAACTAAGAAACCAAAATGTTTCAACTTTCAATTTTTAATTACAGAATAAATTTAAATGTATTAATGATAATGTAAACAAAATACAGACACACTTAATAATGCCACCCATTATCTCTTCTGCCCATTTTCTCAACTTATTTTTTTCTCAATATTTTACAAAATCACAATAATTTCACTACTCTTTAAAGACATTATACGAATGAACTTAGGTTCAAATCCTTGAAATGACATTGTTAGGAGAGACAACAATAGACTTAAAAGATTTTTATAGACGATAAAACAAACATGTAATTACACTAAAAAAATTTTAGGAAAAAGACAAAAGGTTTGTATTAAATAAAGAAAAAAAACCATGGGATTTCTTAGAATGGGTAAGTATCCATCATCATTGTTGACTTAGGGTTTTGAGGAAATTGGGATAGACTTTTCTTCTAAATATTGTATTGAGGAGGCCATTGTTGCTTCTTCATGAGGATGACTATTTTTGAAATGGGTGGTCATTCTTTATTGGAACTCTTCTTTAAGATGCACATTTCCAAGAAACAAGTATGGGGGCATAACTGAGTGATTATATTTCACTATTCAGGGTCAAAATATTATTAAAGTTTTTGTCTTACCATTCATATTTATCACATGTTTTGAATACTTGAGTTATACAAAGAAAATAACACTCTAAACACTATATGTAAAAAAAAAAAACCATTTTCTTAGATTTGATATTTTATAGTTCAAATGTTTTTTTTTTTTATAATTTAAATGATAGTTAATTATAAGAAGTTTCTAATCATTAATTACCTACTTGCACAAAGAAAGAGTAGTTTACCCCTAAAGAAGTTTATGGCCGGATCGGGTCGGGTTTAAGTATGATATTGACATATTTTATGTTTGTTTAAGTTCGGTCCGATTCGAAATATGAGCTTAAAATTTTGTCCAAATTCATTCATATTTGCAAAAAAACTAACCCAAACTCATTTTAAGCTCACTCATATTTTTATTTTTTATTTTTAAAAAATATTTATATTATATTATTTTAATATTTAATAATTTTATATATTTTTTATTTATTGAAATTTTTTATATAGTCATCTTAACATTATTTTAATATTTACATTAGAGTAATATTATATATTTAGTATAGATTTATTTTTTAATATATTATAAATTACATAATATATAAAAATAACATAATATAAAGTATTATAAATTTAGAAATAGGCTGGCCAGGCTAGGCTTAAGCATTGAATGTTTAAGCCTAAACCCGACCCATATTTTAAATGGGACTAATTCTTTTATCTAATCTCATTTTTTAAATTTAATTATTTTTATCTAATCCTTCTCAAATTTCAAATCGACCTCCAGATGAATAGCCAGCTTATTTCCCCTAAAAGTTGGAGCAGTAAACAAAGGTAAATTAGTAGTAAGGTAGTAATCTTGATGTAATATTTCACTTTTTCCTTTCTCTCATAATAACACCAAATATTTGAACTTTTTTATAAGTAAAAGATTTTATTGAGAATAAATTTAGACATAATTTATAAATTGTAAGATTTAAATGTTTAAAAAAAAAAAGAAAAATCTCAAGTTTCACCCATTTTGTCTTAAGTCTTGTTGACAAGACCATATACTTGTCTTAAAACCTTTCACCCTTTACTCTCATGATAGTGAGAAATAGTGGGAATAGAAGCTGTAAAAAGATGGAAAAGTCAAAAGATAAATGATAATTAATATTCCATAACCAACAAAATTATGAAGCAAATCCAGTAGTTGGGGGAATAAAAACTAAACTTTTAAGCTTTGAAAATGTTGATGTGGGCAAAAACTTTGATTTTAAGCCAAAACATAGAATTACAGAACACAGTAAGAGGTAACAACCATGTCCATGTGCATGATTAAGTTGGAGGGTAACCAAAACATAAAATCTAACAACAAAATCTTTATCTCATTATCCACTTGAAGGATTAGAATTTAGGAAACATAAAAGGATCCCACTTTTTCACTTTGGGTGAACTGTAAGGTTTTCCCTTTCATCATACACTTATAAAAATCTGTTTTCCAATTAACCTTATTTTCATTGACACTTCTAATTGATGATATCCACACTTATCTTTCCTTTTTTAAATTAGATCAAGGTTGAGGGAATTAAGGAAGAAATTTTCAAAAGTTAATTGGGTGAACTAATAATCATAATGTTGTAAAGTTGATAGTATTTGAAATGGACGATGGAGATGCAATGAATGGATGTAGTAAGTATTACAGAAAAGATATGTGCCCTTGGATGTGTTTGGAGGGGAGGGGCTCCACTTAAAAAGAAAACTAGCACCAAAGTGGGCTCATCGCAGAAAATGCAGAGAGGGAGAGAGGGTGCTTTGACCAAAAACGGTAGAAGTTTTCTTACACGTTTCTGTAAGAAAAGACCCGTCAACATAAAGCAATGGTTTTTTTTTTTTTTTTTTTTTAATTACAGTCAAGGAAAGAGTTCCAAGCTCCGAGTCAGAATAAGAGCAGTTGTTTTCCTCTCTCTATATATAAAAGGAACCTATCTGTCTTTCTTCTCCCTACAAGTCTTCCTTTTGTTCTTTTGCCTTTTCTTTGCTTTGGGTTTATTTGGACATTTCAATCCCACATGGGTTTCTTTGCTTGATTTCAATAAGCTAAGCTAGCTTCGAGTTTGGGGACTTTGAGAGGTTTCATATAAGTTAAAACATATATACAAACTTGAGCTAGCTGGTTGAGGAGGGTCTTTTTTTTTTTTCTTTGTCGAGAGTTTTTAAGTTTTAAGCATGGAAGGTCAAAGGTTTGTTGTAAATGGAGGGATAAAAATGCCCATTGGTTACAGGTTCCGTCCTACAGATGAAGAGCTTGTGGTTCATTACTTGAAGAGAAAGGCTTTGAACCTTCCTTTACCTGCTTCTGTCATTCCTGAGTTTGATGTTTTTCAGACTGATCCTTGGAGTCTACCAGGTTAGGCAATGAAGTTCAATGCAAAGCCTTGTTAAAGTTTAATGAAACCTATGTCTATATCATGATGTTAATATTTGTGGGTTTCACTTTCAGGTGATGTGAAAGAAAAAAGGTATTTCTTTAGCAACAGATATGGTGATGACAGTAACAACAAGAAACGTAAGAGAGTAGTAGCTGGTTCTGGTTACTGGAAGCCAATTGGTAAAGAGAAACCAATTTTAGCTTCTGGTACTAATCAAGTGGTTGGGATGAGACAAGCTTTGATTTTCTGTGAAAGGAAGCCTCGTACCGATACTAAACCCCGATGGCTCTTGCATCAGTTTCGTCTTGTTGGCTCTGTAGATCAAACACAGGTATGAACATAATATAACTTTGTAGCATAGCTCATTGGCAGCACTCGTCATATTAATTATGGATTCTCCATATATGCAGATGACCAAGAGGGAATGGCATGGGGATTGGGTAGTTTTCAAAGTGATTCAGAGGAAGAGAAACGCAAAAAAACATGGAGTCATATGTAGCAATAGTCAGACTACTAGAGCAGCAGCCTACATGCCTAGTTGTATTGATTTTACAGTGAAAGACAGCTCTGTGTTTGGTCGTCCTCAACCTACTTCACCAAGTTCAAGTGAAATCACTGAGGTGTCTCCCAATGGATTGTTAGATCAGGAGGAAAGCAGTGCTGCTGTCATTACTACTTTTTTACATTATTGTATGAGAAAACAGTAAAAAAAAAAAAGAAAAAAGTTTCACACTTTTTCACTAGACTTTGTATGAGATGTTTTCTTTAACTGTGTTGTGCAAGAAATGAGCAAAAAGGGAACAGAGAGGGCAAAAAAAAAATTAACAGTTGGATTTGAAGGACTATAAGAAATTGTGTTGTTGAAGCAAATCCCAAACCCTTTTACCATATATGAAAGTTAAATTATTGTGAGAGAGGAAAGTGGTGGCACAAATTATTGCTGAGTATCTAAGCTTTTGTTTTATAAAAAAGGCAAATGATTTTTAAGGGATGACCCAAAGTAGATACACAAACTTGAAAGAAAAATAGAGGCATCAAAGGAAACAAGTAAAAAGGAAAAAGTGGGTTATGGCATTACTATTATCTAAACTGTAAATCATAAGATGGTGGCACATGGGGACTCATTTTCCTTGTATATTATACATATGAAGGCTTCCATTTATGGAATCTGTGAGAGGTGATTGAGATTATTATTTAAAGGGGTTTCAGTTCCAAACCACATTCAAAAGTAAAGAGATTCTTTCTCAATGTCTCTCCATTCAAAATGATTCTTGTATGTATATAATTAATGTGTTGTTGTGCTAAAAAGAATGGTTTTGGTTGTGCTGGGAAAGGGAACAAAAGACAGACAATAAGTATATATATATTCCCAGGCCAACTTCTTCTCATATGTATGGCATGATGATCAGAATAGGATTCTTGTTTTCACCCAAAGAAGAAGAAAAAGGAAGCTGGATTTTTGCCTAATCTCAACTCTTCCGCTTCTGGTTTAGCCACCTGCTTAGCATAGCACTTAGCAGTGAAGATTACGGTTGTTGTTAACGTTTTATTTTTATAATCGCAACTATCCATAAAAAGTAAAAAGTCATGTAAGTGAGTGCAGCAATCACAAAACAGGTTAAGAATCATCCTGCAATTTCTTGATTCCTAAAAGAGCATCATTTATATTTTCTTTGGTTTGGGAGTAGGACCCAAATTCACATGTGTTATGTACTAACAACATGTGAATGTACAAAAGACAACCTCCCACCAACAAATGCAAGTAGCTAGATTCAACTCAATTTCAACTAGTAGATGTATGTCGGTCGTATATTATTTAGTGAAATGGGGGAGAGGTTGGGGTGTTACGGAACTGCCGACCAATGTTTCTTGTGGGAGTGGGTTTTATTAATCATGGTGTGGGTGTTATCCCGTAAAAGACGCCATTACAGTTGGTTTGCGGCGTAGATTGCTGACTTTACGGCTTCCGTTTCTTCACTCTAGGCCTGGATTGGTAGGCCCTAAACCAATCATATTAACCCATCTAATTAATGGTTAAATCGCATATTTGTTTGAAATTTATGAAAGTTTGAATAAAAATATTAAATTAAAAAAATGAGTTTGAATAAAAAAAAAAAGGATTTATCTAAAATATGATCGAATTTAAGCTTAAACATTTAAGGTTCAAGCCCGACTTGTCCCAACTTGTTTTTTTTTTTTTGAATTTGTAAAATATATTATGTTATTTTATTTTTATACATTATATAATTTGTAATACTTAAAAACCAAATCCATAACATTATACAATACTATAATGTAACTATTGAAAGCATGTTAAGTTGTTTATATTTAAAATTTTAATAAAAATAAATTTATTAAATTTAAAATAGTACAATATCTTTTAAATATTAAAG
This sequence comes from Gossypium sturtianum, assembly GCA_025698515.1. Lineage (NCBI taxonomy): Eukaryota > Viridiplantae > Streptophyta > Magnoliopsida > Malvales > Malvaceae > Gossypium > Gossypium sturtianum. The sequence goes on along the minus strand of CM046949.1, from coordinate 128,714,528 downwards.
AATAACATGAAAAAAAGCTTTAATTGGTTTAGATTAACTATTTATGATTATGAGTGAATTTAAACAAAATCTAAGATTCATGTTTGAAATCGAACCAAATTTAAATAAACATAAAATATATTAATATTACACACAAATTCAAATCCAACCCGACTCAATTACCCTACCAACACCTCCATTTAGAAGCTGTGGGTGTAAAAATAATCCACTTGCTTCAAAGCATTTGACTCAAAGGATTGTTGAACAAGATTAAAAAATATTATATATCTCACCTATTTTTTTTTTTAAATATCAATTTCATTTATAAAATTTAAAATCCTTCCATTGTCAAAATTCAAATTGAATATTTTTGTTTTAACTAAAAGACTTATGATTTCCCTAATTTAATAATCTGAAAAACATTATCGTGGGATCTTCGAGTTTGGATTTGATGGTATTGAGGTCAAGTTAGTGTTATTCTACTTTGAAATAGATTTTTTATTGACCATAAACTTAAAAGTTAAGTTGCGGAGCTGACAGGGTCCAGCCTCCTTAAAATGATTTTTTTTTTCATTTAGGTCATTTATAATTTATAAAATTTTAAATTAGTAATAGTAAAATTGTACTTTGACCCTCAAAAAATAATAAAAAATTAATTTAATCCTTTAAAAATAAAAAAAAGATATAAACTATTAAAATAGTGAAATTATATTTTTACTATCATAAAAATATACAATTTAAATCCATCCAAAAAAAAAATTTCTAGCTCCGTAACTGATGTTAATCAAAATAAAATATAAAATTAAATCAAATCTGATGTTTAAATATTTTATGTAAAATAAATCTTAAAATTACTGATTCAGTAGATATCAAATTCAATTTTCACACACATAGTAATATAATAAATGGAAATAGTTGGTGATGGGCCCATGGCTTTTAGCCCTTTCCACGTCCGCCATAAGCATATATAAAAATGTGAGGTTGGGTTTCAACGCTTAAGAAAAGTTTTGGAGTGTGGCGCAGAAAAGAGAGAACAAGTATTTTTCTCTAAAAGTTTAACCTTTTTTTAAGAATATTTTTATCTCCAAAAAGTTATTTTTTATTTTAAAAATACTTCTTAAAAACAATACTGAGCGCAACCTTTCAAAGTAAAATAATTATGAAAAACAAAAGAAAAAACAGCAAAAATAGGGGATTGATTATTAAAGAAGAGGGTAAATCTGAATTTACTCGAAAATCTTTCAAAAACAAATCAAGAAATTCATACTTTGGGAGTATAAAGAGAGAATCTTCACATTCTCAACATTTTCTCCACCTTCCTTTCTCCATAAACAAAACAAATTTAACATCTTTAATTTAAATCTACCTTTCAAAATAGAATTCAATCTTCCCATTTAGCCTTCTGTTTTAATTCGGTAGAGAAATCTAAATTTATATTTATGGGCACATCATTCAGTGATTCATCTGCCAAAAGTACTTGATCACAACCTTCTCTATCGGTGCGTAAATAAATTTACTTTAATTTGATCATCTTTTTTTATTATTTTAATTTTTTTCTGATCAAGCTTGGGTATTTTTTTTGGCTGGTTGAATTTATTTATTTATATAAGCTAATGTAAATGGGTGCCGTAAAGCAATCCCTTTCAGTGGTTTTGGCCTTTGTACTGGTGTTTTTTTTTTATTGTCTCAAGAATCAATTTAGGCGCCTTTTTGCTTTTCCTTTGTAGTTATTGTTTTGGTTGGAAACAAACTATGGGTTCTCTTTTTTCATCTTTGTCCTTCCTTTGTATCCATGGTTGATTGGAGTGTATTGATTTTGAGGTAGTTGAGTAGCTTATCTTGTTCCGATTATGGTTTTAAAATATAGTTTTGTGTTCCTTTATATTGATTGAAGGAGCTCTTTACACAGCATTGAATTTGTATTATCTCATTGCATTCAATGGCTTTTTTATTTTTTGATGTAATTCTGATGCTCAGTAGAAGAAATTAAGGTTGTGGTGGATTATATTGTGAGTTTTATGGAGTAGAAATTGGCAATACCGTGCATGAATACATTTGAGCTGAGTTAAGTATTGATTGTTTTGATCTTTTTCCGCATTCAGCTAATATTGTTACCTGCAATTTTGAGCAGGCAATCACGGTGATTCTTATTGTTAGCGACATGAATTCTATGTGCTTTGTCGCTTCCTGGTATGGAGGCCAGAAGATCTGTGCTACCAATTATCGTTGGATAGCTAGTTTGTGTTTGGCTTTCTCAATGGAAGCTCCTAAGAGAACTGCAGCTCAAATGTGGATGCCATTGCTTGATACATAGTACCATAGTGCGCTATTACTGAACTAGTTTTGGAGGAATCTTTTGATTACTCTTCAATGACATTGGTAGAATTAGGAGACTTTATTTTCCTTTCATGTTATGTTCTATATGAATTTGATTAATTAGAACGGATTAGAAAATACTGCATTATAGAGAAGTAATAGAGGCAAACTTAGTTTACCATTCCCTACAATTTTAGCAATGGGGTTGCCACAAGTTCCCCCAGATGATAGTTCTGAGGAAGGTCAAGAAGCATCCGTAGATGCATTTTTGCAAAGTCCAGCACAGTTTTCAGGTGTCAGCACCTGTGGCTTGGATTGTATGCGAGGAGGAAGTTTTAGCCAGACTATTGGGGGTTCTTTGTGCTCTTCACTAGGAGATTTTCAAAGGAAAACTTCTTTGGAGCTTTCGGAAGTTTCACAGGATTCTTTCAAACTTGGAGGGAAAATGAATGCTTCATCCAGTGTTCATGGGCTGAAGATTGGCTGTGCCAATGATGTTGGATCGTTTACCACTCCTAAAAGTGAACAAAAAGTCCAAAACCCTGTTTCTAGGATTGTGGGTTTTGAATCACATGGAACAAGCAAGGTACCTGAGGGAGTTACTAGTGATGTTCACTCTTCTCCTATTGGTTTCAGAGCTAATGACACAGAGTCTAGTCCGTCATTAGTCAGGAAGCGACTATTGTCTCCTTTAAATGGCGTGCTTTTCTCAGATCAATTCAATTGTGACCCTTTGGACAATATCTACAGCAGCACTCAAGTAGTCTCCTCTTCCTTAAATGATAAGCATAAGGTTTCTGTCTCACAAGACAATAAGAAAGCAAATATTGGCAGCAAAATGAATATCACAACATCATCCTGGTCCTTGTCAAGCTGCTTGGAACATGGAGTCAATCCATTTAACAAAGGCAGAATTTCATCTTTATTTTTTACAGATGGTCCTTTACTGGAAGACAGGGACTCACACCTTTCTCATAATTTTTCATATTCATTTGGGCTTGATCAATTCCAAGAATCAAGTAAGTTAAGGTTTGGAAGTGGAGCAATATCTATATCCCCCCAAATTGCAACTTCACCTGTTTCTTTATCACCGCTTGGTCCGAAGTTCAGTGAAAGGATAGCAATTTCTGGAGGCTGCAGGAATCTTACGAAGGATATCGGTGATTCTCATTCATCCTTAAAGAATATAGAACAGTCAGTTGACAGGTTCGACACTGGTGTTATATTTGTCCCTGACGGAGAGGAGTTTGAGATTTCAAGCAGATCATTTGACGATATTGGTTATTTGCATGAAGAATTTCGCCCTTCTTCTCTGGAAAGTGCTGCTGGATTAAGCTGGCCCTTGCCTCAAGAACCAGCCCCCACATCTCCTTGTAGGAGATCCATAAAAGGCTTGAGTGGACTTCCTGTTAGGAGATCTTTGGTTGGTTCATTTGAGGAGTCACTATTGTCTGGAAGATTCTTTTCTGGAAAGCTAAGTCAGGTTAGTTGTAAATTTAGGCTCTTGTTATTCTGAGTCTTAGTGGGAAAGTTTTCATTCACAGATGATTGCATTACTCATATGTTTACTACTTATGTTTTGCATTTAGAGGATTGATGGTTTCTTAGCTGTTCTAAGCATAACTGGAGGGACCTTCTCACCACAATCACAAAAACTTACATTTCCCGTAACCAGTGTGGATGGAGATTGTTCTCTCCTTTATTACGCATCCATAGACCTTTCAAGGAATTCATCATCGAGTAAATGTCGAGATCAGAAGCTGAAAAGAGGCCTTGGCAATGATGAACAGCAAGCTGTTAGAAGCCGGTTGCATATTCCTATGAAAGGGCGCATACAATTGGTATATATTCTCCTCACCAGAATTTGATTGACTGCTTCTCATCGTCTTGATGTCATCAATTAAGCTTTAGTCTAGTTCTACAACATTGTATCATCTATTGCAACTCAAATATGACCATTCTAATTGACAAAAAGGGCCTGCCACTAATTGCTAGTTCATGTTGGAGCTTTCATAGCATGATTTTGTAACCTTCTACATCATGCTTTTCTTTCACTCTAGATGGATTTGCATGTGGACCCTGGTTGACAGCCTACGAAGATTGGGCTAATCCTAGTTGTTGGTTTTTTTTTTTTTTTTTTTTTTTTTTTTTCATATTTGCTTTTGGACTTCTTAAATTGCATCAAACTACAAACATTTTATGATTTCGTTATCTTGTCTACAGTATTATGTCAGAAATGGGTTTCATTTCTTCTTGGTGGGTTCCTATGCAGGTTCTTAGCAATCCAGAGAAAACACCTCTTCACACGTTCTTTTGCAACTATGATCTGAGTGACATGCCAGCTGGCACCAAGGTAATATGAATTATAATCTGCCTTGTCTTTCTTCATTAAGCCATTCGGGACATTCAAGTGAATGTTACAAAAGGAATACCTTTCTTACTAATTCTTTGCACTTCAAAAATCATCTCTATTCTATAAGTAGGGATTGAAATTTGGTTTATTTCGGTATTAAGTTACCTTCATGGATGCTTATTTCTCTAAATGTTTGTGCTTCCCATTACTGGGTGTAATCCAAATCCAAATACCAAAATGGTTTGAGGCACTGTAATAATAGTGTCAATTCTTATAATTATACATTTGCGTATACATTTTACTATGATGAAGTTTTGAATTTTAAGCTCTTCTTTTGTCCATAGACATTCGTGCGCCAGAAGACTACCCTAGCATCTTCTGTTCCAAATTTTGCTGAGCTGAACAGTAGTGAAGTTAAAGGCAATGAAGGCTTGGATTCAATACAAATAACTAGTTGCAACAATGTTCGTTGCAAGGAGCATGGTGGTACATATCAGAGAACTAACCAGAAGCTTTCCCATTGTGGCATTAAGATCAATGAAAATACTAATGGTACTGGTTCCCTGCGATATGCTCTTCATCTCCGATTTCTATGCCCTCCCCCTAAAAAAAGTTCAAAGTCTTTTCAGAGAGGTAAATCTGATCTAGGACCGATTCCACAAAAGTCTGGCTCTGACAGGAATGGGGATAGGAGATTCTACTTGTACAATGACTTTCGAGTTGTCTTCCCTCAACGGCATTCAGATGCAGATGAGGGAAAGGTAATACAATTTATTACATTTTCCATATATACACAGCTGTTTCCTAAGGTTCTATACATTCTACAGCTTCTTTCTTGTGTGTTCTAATAAGGTGGTTGTTGTGTAATGGCAGTTGAACGTGGAATACCATTATCCAGAGGATCCAAGATACTTTGATATTAGCAACTGAAACATCTAATTTACATAACAAGAGCATGCTTTGTTTTTGCCGACTTTGTACATAGTTATCGTATGTTCCATTTCAGCCATCTCATCTGCAAATGGCACTAACTTTGATCAACCTTGTATATATCTTTAGTCTCAAATAATTTTATGGGTTATAAACATTATTAAATTGGCCAAGCCTGGCTTCCTTGTAGCGTTGTTGGAAACGTGGAATGTATATACAATTTTACGATTTTCCTTTTATCTGCAAAGTTGCTATTCATGAAGCAAAAGAGCCAAAGTGGAAAATTTGATCGTGCCAATTAGTAAATGACCCTTGATAATATTTCCCATTTCATGTTGATGCATTGTTTTGCGTTGTATTGTACATGGAGGGAATGTCTCTCTCCGATGAGTGTGCACCAATTATAACCTTGAGTTCACGTAAGTGTCCCCTAGGTCTATCTTTGCCTAAAGGGAGGAGTCCAGGGCCAGGGCCACGCTGAGCTGTTTACAGAACCTAACAAGAGGGAATAATGGAAGATTTGGATTAGGGCAGTCAGTCACTGTCACTGACATAACAAACATACTGATGAGGAGAGGTAAGGCATACGTGATGCCTCCTACTGTCCTTTTATTCTCTTAGTATAATCCCTCTTTCCTTCATTTCCATTTTGCCCATCTTTTTTATATAATAGGACCCAAAACCAACTATTACTTAAAACACGTCTCTTGCAACCATATTTCACTTTTGTACTAAAATGTCTCCCCTATTGAATGTGTAATTTGCATGCATCATATATATATATATATATATATATTCCGAAATCAGAAGGGTAAATTCGTGCTTCAACTCACTACCAATCATCGCATTCCTGTCAGCCTTTTGTGGATGTGAATACAAACAAAAACCTTAAACCCCCTATATAAACCCCTTTCTCTTTCATGACGAACCAACCTATTCTGTTTTCACTCTCTACTCCTAGTCTTTGCAACTTCAATGGCAGACCCTTCAATGTACAACTTCTTCAACCAGCCTGAGCCTTCTCCAGCTTCAAAACCCATCAAGAAACACCCTCAAACAGCTTCACCATCTGCTCCTCCCAGGCTTTTCCCATGTCTTTACTGTCCAAGGAAGTTCTACACTTCTCAAGCTCTAGGTGGCCACCAAAATGCTCACAGGCGTGAACGAGCCGCTTCTCGAAGGAAGTTCCCTGGTGGTGACCATGATCAGATTCGGGGTGCCCAACAATACAACCTGCAGCAACAGCTTAACCCTTTCCCCAGCTTTAAAATTGAGCCACCTATGGACTACCCTGGTGCACCATATCTTGACCAGTGCCTCCAGCCCCACTACTTTCCTTCTACCGGCTTCATTCCTCAAGGTTTCACGAGTGTTTCTTCTTCTGAGACTTTATCTCCCACAACTGATGATGTTGATGAACCTGCAAATGTTGATCTCACTCTCCGTTTATAAGCCCCCTTCATTGCTTTTTTTTTTTAAAGAAAGAAACTAACAATGCTAGCTTTTGATTGGGTTTCTTATGAACCTTCAACTTCAAATTGAGAGTGAAACAAAGCAGAATATATATAGGTTGTTGAGGGTTAGGGATAGGAGGGTTTTAAAAGGTTCATCTTATTGGGTAATACTTCATACATGGATATTGATTTAAATCATGTCTTCTTGAGTTGTGATGTTGATATTTTCAATCCCATTTTCCATTTGCATCACACTTGCATGATGTTGTTCAATTAATCTCTCTCACATATATATCTTAATTTGGAAATGGTAACCTAACATTATCTTTTCAAATTTCATCTACTATTGTTAGGGTGCAACATACTAACTCTACCTTTCTTAGTTCGTTTACTTTTTTTTAATTTTAATTTTCCATCATTTCCAATTTCATGCTAAGCTAGCCATGGCAGAAAATGCCAGCACCTACATTATATATGTTGCTGGATTATTTTTGAGAAGAAAAAAAAGGTTTTATATAGATCATGATAAATGGTTTAAAAATTAGGAGTTTTTTTTTTTATCACCGAGGTCCCTATTAAGAGTTGGATTATATTTTACTCTTTCAACTTAAGAAATGGACAAATCAGTTTATATATACTAAATTGGTCCATTTTAAAAAATTCATTCATTTGTATAGTTAAAAACTAATGTGGCTGACAGAATATAGCTAGACAGTGACACATGATGTGCCACATGTACCTCATGTTGATGTATAAGGACCAATTTTAAACAATAAAAACTGATGAAATTTTTAACAGAGAAATACTAATTTACTTTTTAAGTGAAAGAAATAAAATATAATATGCCTCCATAAATTTTATTTTATTTTTTGGTTTGCTGGCATAATGTGTATATATATATTATTAATTCATGGGTAGTATTATGTCTCCATAATGGAGGGTCTTAATCCAATGTGAAATATAGGCTAAATGATTTCATGATAGGGCGGATAGGCTCTTCTTTTCCTTCATTGAAGTTGGCAATAAGTATGAAAACTTAGGTCCAATTATTAAGCCCATTTGTAACGAATAAGAGGTTAGGCCTTTTAAGAGAGGCATTTGGGTCAAATATATTGGACCTTATCACATGGTATTATTGTATATTCCTTACATTCTCAAATAATATTAGGGATGTAAATGAATGTTCGATAAACTGTTCGTATAACTTTTGTTTATTAAGCTAGATAAGTGAGTATGAACAAAATTTTATGTTCGTTTAATAAACAAACGAACACGAATAGAGGTGTGTTCGGTTTGTTTATGTTCACGAACAAGTTCGTTTATTGACTCGTTTATTTATAAATGATATTTTCTTATAAAAATTCCATTAGTATATATTAATAAAAATTATCTTGATTTGTATTTTTTTCATTTATAATATAATTATTAATATTTATATTTGACTATTTTATATCTAAACAATATATATGTGTGTATGTATTTATTGTTTGTTTGTTTATTATTTATTAACATTGTCCGTGAACATGTTCGATTAAGTTAAATGAACATGTTCGTGAACATTAACCAAACAAACATGAACAAAAAATTGAAACTCTTAACGAACACAAACTGAATACGAACAAGCTTAAAAATAAACAAATGAACATGAACAGAGGTTTTTTCGTTCAAGCTCAATTCATTTACAGCCCTAAATAGTATCAAGATGTTGTAATATAACGTATAATTTCATTACTATCCATTTCTTAAGTTATATTATGAGTGTGATATTAAATTTTGGAAAAAAAATTACCCTTTATTTTTTATTTTAATTAGTTTAGTTTTTTTCTCAAATAAAATATAAATCTAATTAAAAACAAAATAAAATTTACAATGATTTATCATAAATATATGAAAATTAAGACTAAAAAAGATTAAAGGAACAAATTAATAAAATGTGCTTATAGGTAATTTTACATTCTATCAACCAAACACTTTAAATTTACTTTTCAACCAAATGAACTAAACAAGATAATTTAAGATACGTAGCCACCTTGCATAAACTAATGATTTGCAAGGATTATTGTTGATATATATGATTTGGGTATTTTTTATTATATATTTAGATGATTGTATTGTATGTGTTTATGTATTTGAGATTATATATATGATTGTATTTTTTATTATATATTACTGTTAGACCTTGTGTTTTAATAAAATTTGAGATTTAGTCTATGTATTTAAAAAATTAGAAATCAAGTCCTCCAACTGTGTTGATTTAGAAAACCCAGTCCAATGATTAGAAACGTAAGTACTTTCTATCAACATTTGTCAATTTGCCATCAAACGATGATCATGGTTAGGCTAGGATTTTTAAACTGAAAAAGTACGAGGATCGAATTTATAACTTTAAGAGTATAGGGACTAAACCTCAAATGCTATAGAAGTACAGGGACTAATAGGATATTTTAACCTAAATATGTGATATTTTCACTAAATAGGTTGTCTCTTTGTATAACAAAAAACTAGGGAAAAAACCCCACTAGACACAATTTCATACACAAATTAAAATTACCATCAATGCTACATCTTAGGTCTTATTTGTGTTTTGGGCTTTTTAGATATTAGGTAACCTTTTATAATCACAAGAGTGAGACATGGCATCTACTTCAATAATAAAAATAAAAATGCCCAAAATTTAGGGCAAAAAACCAGAAAATACCAAAAAATAACAAAAATTACCGGAAAGTATAGGGTTGAAAATTAATGACCGGAAAGGGCAATTTCCCCCAAAATCGCGTCCCCGTCGAGCGTTTTTGGGGAGTGCGGCCTAAGCGCCCCCCCGGGAGCGCTTTAGGCTTTTTTCCCGGGAAATATGGTGGCAGCAAGTGGGAAGAAAATGGCTCCAAAATTAGGCACCGAAAGTTGATGTGATGTGAAAATTGGTATGGGGTAATTGCAATATTGGTCCCTATTTGAATAGGTACTTTGTAAGTTTGATCCCTAAACCTCAACTATAAATAGGCCTAACCATTTCTCATTTTCTTCATCCCACAATTTGCCATTCTCTACTTAAGGCATTGTTCTCTCTCTCCTATTTGTAAATTTTCACTTGTATTTTTGGAGTGAAATATATTTGTTAGTGCCCAAGACGTAGGCAAAATTTTTTCATATCTTGTGAGTGTGATCGTAGTTATTTATTGTGCTATTAAATTACGATTGAGGGATATTCTGGCTAGGAAAGACTTGGTACTTAAGTGATCCTTGTGATCCACCTCTCTTTCCTGGGAATTGAACTTAGTGTGATTTTTTAGTACAATAATTTTTTCTTTTACACCGTCCACTTGCAATGAGTGAACGTATTAATCTTGTTATTTACTACGATGGTGAAGTGCGTGACAACGAAAATGGTGTTGTTTTCTTATCGGAGAACACAGGCGCGATTGAGTTTTAATCGGAACGTCGATTTGGTAGAACTTCGCAAAAGAATTAGGCGTAAAATATTCGGAACAACGCTAATGAAAGTTCAGTCTATTAAGTATAGATTTTGTGCTTCGGTTGATCCGGTGAGATATGACTCATTCGACATCAAAGGTCCTCGGAGCCTTGAGGCAATGGTGGAGACTCATCTTGCCGATGGTTCACCCTATATCGAGGTATATGTGGAATTTTCATCTCCAAGTGATCCGTCGCGACCTCAACATCTAGTATCGTTCGAGGGGAATACACGACCCCAAGTCGACACTCTGTAAGTGGGAGGCAAAACACGAAGTGCGGGTGTGCGGTGGTAGTATGGAAAACATAACCCCGCACGACACTCGGTTGGTGGATGGGACATGCATATTCGTCATTCGGACGTCGGATGACGTAAATACGTATTGGGGAGGTCATCAACTTCTAGTGGATGGCAATCCACATACGATTGGGATCGCACGAAAGATGTTTAAGGAGGATGATGTATTACCGAGCGACATCCCAGTGATGAGGGCCCTCGTTGTTACCGACGACATGCACCGGTGAGGGCCTTCGTTTGTTGCGATTATAGAGGATGGGATGATGAATCGATGTGGATCCACCTCGGGAGCAGGGCACGATGGTGCGAAGTTGGATTATTTTACGAACCGGAGCCCGTTCCAATTGTACAAGACGCGTTGAGGCGGTTCGACGAAGAAGAAGAAGATCCGCTATTCGGGCATACTCACCTCCAGCGCACATGCATAATGTCGATCTATCTCAAGATGATGCATTGGAGTTTCTGAACTACCACACGACGTGTGACCGCACAAATTCTTTGTTGGATTCGGATCAATTAGAAGTTGGTAACCAGTTTTCCAACAAGAATACTTTTTTTTGCCGCATTGAAACAATACAAAGATCGAAACAGGTTAACTACACTATGGTTAAATCAAAGCTCGATAGGAGTGCGAGGCAAAGTGTGCGTGCAAGACGGCACATGTTCATGGAAAATCATGGCGTCGTTGAGGAAAAGGACGGTAGTGTGGGAGGTGAAAAGTACAAAGGTCCGCATACATGTCTTACCAGAGTGCAGTACCAACTCAATTCACTGCTGCTCTGAAATCAACAAGTTTCAGGAGCCATCTCGTGGACGAGGTTTCTAGAGAGGTCCGGCATCGAGATAGCCTCCAATTATCTCAAGTATGTATGCCCGCAAGATACCGTATTCTTTCTTCTTGATCGAACCTTCATTCGTTTGCATGGATTGCGATCTCGTAACCAAGCCAAATCGATCCGAGCTCCTTGAATTTTATCGGAATGGCACCCGTAAGCTCGTAGCATACGGCCATCCAATCGAGAGATGTTACGGACCGGTGACTACCGACCCGCCCACCGGTAATCCCAATCAGAATCGCGCACATCTTCCAAGGTGATGGTACACTCTCCGCATGGCAAATGGAAAGTGTGCGTCTCGGTCTCCACCTCTCTATCAACGCTACCGATCAAAGCGGCTCCAACTTGAACCCCGGGCTATCGTGGCCACGTGCCAAAAACCCGCTTCCGCGAGTAATTCTCGATCAATGGCGATGGGGACTGCATGTTGCGAATATAACATTGCAACACCCGATCTACGTGATTGTTTAAAAATTATAAAATTATAAAATTCTAAATTAATTAAAATTGCATAATTAAAAATTTAATAATATTGAAAAATTAACATTCAAACTTACCATTTTCTTTTCTTTGGACTGGCAATGTGGTCCTCGCCTAGGCGACATAATTCCGGCCATTGTACTCGATAAATAATTTAAAAATTTTCCAAAAATAGGTTTAAAAAAATTATAAAGGGCTTTTTTATAAATAGTAAAGGACTATTTTGAAATTTAAGCGTAAATTTGAGAGAAATTTGAGAGCAAATTGATAGCAAATTGAGAGAAAATGAGAAAGGATTGAATTGTGATAAAAATGAAGGGTTGGGGGTATTTATAGAGTTTTTTTTCGACCGTTGGGCCCCCAACGGTCAAAAAAAATTTTGATCGTTCTTGGGCCGGGAGCGCTTTAGGCCACGTCGTAGCGCGTCCCGGGAAGCGTTTTTGTTGACGTGGCCTAAAGCGCCCCCGGACGCGCTTTAGAGCGCAAGACTCCCAAAAACGCGCTTGACGGGACGCGATTTTGGGGAAATTGCCCTTTCCGGTCATTAATTTTCAACCCTATACTTTCCGGTAATTTTTGTTATTTTTTGGTATTTTCTGGAGTTTTGCCCCAAAATTTACAAAGACATAAACACATTTTAGTTTTCCTTGCAAAACCCAGCAATTAAGATAGTTTCCTACTTTCCTGAGGCAAACAAGACAAATCACCTTCTGAAATTTCCAACTCGATTTCCTTGTTGTCAGACTGCATTTAATTTGTTTCCACTGCCAACATCTCCCCCTATTTTATTACATTTATGCAGGTTGTTGGTCCTTGTCCTTTTTCAATAATAACTATTGAGTACAAGAAATAACACAAAATTTCCTTCTACAAGTGAAAACATGCCATTCCAGCTTCACCAAGTTCTAATTCCTCCACGAATCCCCCTTCTTTTTGACTTTTTATATGCTTGAGAGTTGAAATCCAAAGTTGTTGAAGCGCATAATTGTTGATTCTCTTGCTCCTATAAGTCGGGACAATCTTCTGTTAGATTTTGTTCAAGCTTATTTATTAGTTTTGGGGGTGTTTAGCAAGTGTCAAAAATCATCATCACCATCCTCCACACTTCCCCTCAGTTAATTGCTTTAGCCTGGTTTTCCTTCTTTCTTGGCAAGAGGTCTCCAAATGGCACCTGAGGTTGCCAGAGATAAAGCTTCATTTATGGTCCAAGCCAAATCACTGAGCCTTGCAGTGTCACTTAACACTACAACAAGTCTCTTTATGGCTCAAACCGTGCTCAGGGTTTCTGCTGCTGTTGTCACATTGGCTGCAATCTGTGTTATGGCAACAAGTTCCCAAACCATTGTTCTATTTGGATTCCCCATTAGAGCTCATTATAGCCACTCATCTGCTATGAGGTAATCAGTGGTCCAACATTTTTCATATGTTTATTGCGATGGCTAACCATTTTCTCTTTTTCTTACAGGTTTTTATTTGTGACAGATGCCATTGTATGTGCATCTTCTCTACTATCATTGATCTTTGTTTACCATTTGAGCCGCTCAGGATCAAATCTCAAGACCTGTTTCTATCTGTTTTTGCATGACATGGTAAGCAGATTGCTGGTTTATTGTTGAAACGGTGGAAGTTAATAAAGTATCCTAATTTGATGAAATATTGAAAATGGGGCATTGCATTTGCAGGTGATTACGGTGTTGGCCATATCCGGATGCGCGGCGGGGACTGCGGTGGGCTATATCAGTAGGTATGGAGAAGAAAAAATGGGTTGGATGGCTGTTTGTAACCGTGTGAAGAGCTTTTGCAATCACATGACGATATCCATGGTGTTGTCTTACGTGGCTTTCTTGTCCTACTTGGCTCTTGCTGTTATGTCCAGCAACAAAGTGATGTATGAGGCCAATGGTGAGTACCAACGCAATGAAAGGCAAGCATGCCCTTGAACATTATGTAACCATCAAACGGAAGCAGGTTTTTCAACCCAGGTCTTGAAAATTTTCATCTCTGATGCTGTTGCTTTAGAAATTACACTTCTAGCTAGTAGGAACTACAATATGTTTTATAGTTGAAAATTAGTACTTTATGTATTATTTATCATGTTCAGAAAATACACACTACGTTTCGAACCACCTCCTAAAGGTAGTTGCATTAGTTATCGAGTCGTTGGTTGAATCTTGGACCACCAAACTTCCTCCCTGTCAAACATAAAAAGTCTTGAACACCACCAAATCAATGCTAATGATCAACATGAAAGTAACAATTTAACAATCATTCATTGCATGTGACTGTCTTACTATATAAATTATAAGGTAAACTAGTTGTATAAGAATAGAGATACAATGAGTGTAAATAAGGTGGTTTCATTCAGTTTCAATCTCATCCTCGGAGTCATTGAGATGGTCTTTAAGGGGCTGCTGGCCCTGTTTTTCCCAGTTTCCAGAATCCCAGGCTGGATCAATTGCAGGTAATTCATAGTCATCAGGTCTCAGTGATAGTTGGAAATCTGGTAGTTCAGGTAAGGATTGGAGAGCCCTGTTTTGCCACCAATATATTGAAAGTAAATCCCTAAACCATTTATTCACAAAAATAAATTAAACTCCACTAATCAGAAACTGCTTACTTTTCTTGTTCTAAGAGGTAGCCATACATCTGAGATTTCCTTGATGCCACCTCTGGTATTTTCTGATGTAAATGCTTCATAGCTCCCCAAAGTGGAGGTGCCCTTTTCCACCAAAAAGAACAACAAAAGAAAAAGAAAGTAAGAAATATATTCGTATCCGACATTTTAACCCCATGTAGGAGCAACATAGACGATAGCATAACTACTATGGATGTTCCTATCTTAAGATTGAAACCAACCTGGTTACTGGAGTTGCAAGGCAAAAGCTTATGCAGGCTTTCTTGCTCTCTACAAGTAGTTCTTGTGCAGCTAGAAAACAGCATACAGCACTGATATGGCATGTAGGTTCACTACCCTTGTCCAGAACCAGACCATGGTAGTAATAAGCAGCAGCCTGAATATACAATTACATAAAAAGAAAAAGTTAGATTCCTATACAAAAAGTTTTTGGTATTAGAGGACTGTGGTTAAAACCTTTGCTTCAAGGAATTTCCATTTGATGAACCACATATGTTTCTTTCCATATCCATGGCTTAAGTCACATCCAGAAATGCATTGATAAGCCTGGTTATACAATAGGTAAGAAAACTGACTGTAATGGCTGAAACCTGAATTCATACAACCAAAAGCTAGAATTATAACTACAAACCTGACTGTAATATATCAGCAGTTCACAGGCCAACCTCCTTTTCACTGATAAAGTAGCCTTTTGACTTTCAATAGCTAATCCAAGCTGTATTTCAGTTCCCTGTATCAAACGTCCATTTCCATTTAATTTATATCAAGAAATCAAAGATCCATTTCCATTGACTTTTTTCAGCGATATGGATACCTGGCCTAATGCTTGGATGGAAATAGCTTCTAGTACACCATCCTGCAAATCTTTTGACATACTTTTCCTGGGAATATTGATGAGATGTTCATGTTAATAATATGCTAGTATGTAAAACAATGTTTTCAAGGGCTGTAAATTTATGTACACACTTGATTTCTGGTGGTATACAACAGAGTACATTCCGGACACAAAATTCGAGGTACCCTGCTGCCTTGAGCAATAAATCAACAGCATCTCTCTTACAATCTAGTGGTGATTATTACAGATGATTGTTAGTGATTAAAGTAATCATAGTTGAAATTTGAAATTGCCAAATTGGATCCTTGAAAAAGGGCATAAACCTGTAGAAACGACCCTAAAGCCAGAACCAGAATAATCCTTGGGGATCATAATTGTGTCAGCCTCACATAATGTGAGCATAGCCATCATGTGAACAACAGATAGCAATTCAAACCAGGCATTTGCTACGCTAGTCTCCTGCACATTTCGGACTTGGTTACAAAATTATTTACATGCCAAGCAAGAACAAAATTATAGAAGAAACCATGTATGTATTATTTGATGAACAACATACTTGTCTTCCATCTACTAAAATTTTCCACTTGAATTCCACCAAGTTCTCAAGGCCATGTTCTGCAATATGCACAGTTTATAACATCATAGGACAAACATGGGACACAAAGGGAGAGCCAGAGAGTTGCAGATTATGAAACCTTTCTTAGTAAGTCCAATTAGAATTGACAAGTACTCCTCCAGTGCCTGCCGCAGTTCAGTAATCGCGGATCCACCTGCAACATCCACGGTTCCACTTTAGATAACAAGATTCATCATAATACATTAACTACCGAAAGAAAAGTGAAAATAGATATGAAGAGAGTACCGGTGTCGTCTGCAACGAGTGCAATCCGATTCCTTAGACAAGATAATTTGTCGATAACATCACTAGGTATTAGACCCTTGAGGGCTCTTTGAAGATCACATTGTGCTGGAATTCTCATACAAGGAGCAAATACAACCACTTCTGGGATACTCAACTTCTTTTTCCTCCCAACTCCATACACAGAATAAGTGCACCCCATCTTTTTCCCTGGGGATTCTTTTCACAAATTAACATCCTACAAAAATCATTCAAATTATCTATACTTGATTTCCACAAATTGTACTTGTGGCAATTCAGGAACATATATGGCCACTTGAATAACTAATAAAAAAGGAGAAAAGCTTGAGCACACATAACTAAAACAAGTGTATTTGAACTTACAAAAACAGCATCCAGAGTCATGCAAGAAATGAATCAAAGCAATTAAAAGAAAAAACCAATACTGATGTTATGTATCATGTGTAGCAGAGATGATGAAGTAACTCACTGTATACAAAGAGAGAGACAGAGAGAAATGAAATTCCCAGGATGCAATGGAATGCTGATATCTTCATATCTAGAGATGGAGAGAGAGAGAAAGAGGGAAAAGAATCTGGGAATAGGAAGCCCAGTGACCGAGGCATATCTCACATGGCTGAGACATAGAAGTCTTCGTTGGCATTGTTAAAGGAGCAAAATGAAACTTCCCATATCAAATTATTTATTCATTTCTTTGACGCAACTGCTTATTCCCATACAGAAAATTCTAAGAAACACGTATCATATACACAATATCACTCATACATCTGTAATATATCCTTCAATTTTATGTTGCAATAGTATCCCAACTGTACTTAATTTTGGAATGGTATTATACTTATATATAGGCTATGTTGCAACCATGTATGAGCTAGTTTTTAGCTAGAATTTTAGATTGGATGCATTAAAGCTGAAATCTGGACTTATCTTCAAGCAACTAGGTAGTTGGTGCAGATATGTTTTTATTATGGTTTTCTGGAAGTGTGCACGTGGGGGGTTATCCTTCATGTATGGACCAAATGACAACTGGGGTTACATGTTTGGTTCACCATTTTTTGTACGAAGTTTCAACCCTTGGATTTGCCAATTCACTTTTTTAGATTTAATTCTTCAAATCTACTTCACATTGATATTCATATATATATATAGATATATATAATAATCCAAACAGTGTTTTAAATAGACTACATTCATATGACATAGGGATGTGGGCTGCTGCAAGCAATTAAAATCAGAAATTTAACTTGGATACAAGTGAAAGTAACTTTAGAATTAGTTAAGATAGATTAACCTCTAATCTAGGATTTTCTTTTGTTGATTCAACAAGTTAATACCTGAGAAAATAAACTATAGATCTCTGAGAAAATTTGTATGATTTGCGTTTACTTGCGGAACCAATAGAAAATGATATGTACATGGAAGTCAACAATATATATGTGTGTGTGTATACAAAAAGAAAATGGAAGGTCAGTAGTTGTCTATAGATCAGGTGTCAACACAACCAGGGTTGAACATGGTTCTGCCACCATCATGGATGCATTGCAGTGTCAGTGTGTTGCCAAAAGTATCAAAATTACCCCCTTCACTTCACCGATACACCATGTTACCCTGGACAGGATACAGGCTGGTTCATAGATGAGAAATCCAGTTTTATCCAACTTGGCAAAACAAGACAATTGTACCAACAGCATGAATTAGTGAAGGTTTTCTTCCTTATATTTTAGTCAACCACTAACCTTGGTTTTTGCTTAAATCGATTTCCAAGGCCAAGCTGATTCAGATTCATTGCTACCTAAATCAGCGGTTCAAGTAATGGGTAAAAGTCACAAATATCTACATGATTGTGGAAACATGCAATGCAAGTAATTCTCTTTATTATTATTATTTATTCATTCAAAAGAAGCAACACATGTCTATACAAACAACTTGGGTAATGATGTTTATCACAAACCGCTTTATAGGCCTTATTGATGGCTGAAATGGATGCTGTTAAGGCTTAAATCCAAAATCCTTGTAGTCTTGTTGAGGCCCAAATTTGGTAATACAAAAGGCTTCAGTTGAATGGTTTACAAATAGAAGATTTGAGTGGCTTTGGCAGACAAGGGAAATGACTGAAAGGAGCAAAGTATATGTCCATAAATGATAGGGACAGTCAGAGATGCTTAAAGAAGAAAGAATAAATACTACATGCATGGGTAGTCAAATAGAACAAAAGCCTTTGCTTAGTGGCAGCGGCTTTGACTTGTTTTTGGTTAAGTCAGGTCAGCTGGAGCATCTAAATTTGGTGTCAATGGGAATCATGCGTCCCACCAAATAATTGATCTGTGTTTTAGGTTTCTAAAATCAGCAAATGTGTTGACCAGTGGGTCTTTACTAGATTTTGTGCTTTCTTTCTGTTGAGCGGAAGTCAAAATCATCTATAAAGGGGGAAATGCACTACATATATTATGGAGTGGTCAAAATGGTTTGAGTTCATAAAATTTTCACCTTCTAAACTCAAACAGAAGCTAACCCCTGAGCTTAAACTGTAGCAAAAACATTGCATCACAAAGAGGGTTTTAGCACTAACAAATACTGGGTGTGTTAGTATAAAACTTCGGCGAGGAAAATCTCGAGCATACAAATAGAATAGGAATAACAACTCGAATGGAAAACGAAGAAATAAGAGAAGACTCTAAGGCATGTATCAAGCCACTATCTTTAAGATTCTATTTGGCCCCGTCTATACTCGGTGTGCAAATGAGTTTTAAGAAAACAAACCTCGAGGATACAATAACTTTTGAGAATTTTTGGTATGTTTTTTAAATGAAATCTCACTCCTATTTATGAGAATTTTCATCTCTCTTCATAAAAACATATTTCAATATGTGTCTTTTCTGAATAATTACATATCTAAAAGAGACAATTATTCATCTAATATATTTTTTAATTAAACATAACTATTCAAATAATATTGTTTGAATAGTTATAATTTTTTGTCAATAATTATATCTTTTCATTTATAGTTATTGAAACACAATAAATATTTGAAAATATTCCGACAAACTGCAACTATAAAATAAGTTACATATCTTCAAGAAGAGAATATATGTTAAAACTTTAGAGTTGACATTATCGAAAAGAATAACTATAAACCATAAACATGGACCAATCAATAAGAACATAAATAATAATAAACAGCTTGAGCTTTAGCCAGCCATACCAAAGCCCAAAGAGTGCACATATATAAATGAAAACCTAGCTAGATTGATAAGAAGGGGGCATCGGCATACATATCTAGATTAAGCTACAACCACCGCCCTATCTCATATATCTTTTCAGGGGATAAGCTTTGCTGCAAGTTGGCAGGCTCAAGTGCGGCTGAGTGAACAGTGGGATCGCCAGAAACTTCGAGAGCTTTCTTTAATCCTTGTGGAGATCACCTCACCTAAACATGAGGTCCCTACATATTGAAGCGAATATATTCCTTTTATGGGCAGCGGGAAGTGCAGAGCGGGATGTAGCACATTAAAAGAACACCTATGGGAGATGAGATAGGATCAAAATTATACTAAGTGGCAACGCGAATCTGATCTCTATTCTTGATTTCATTTGCTATAAATACAGAGTTTCAAAGTGTTGTGTTGGCATGGCATGAAATGCATAGTATAGAGAGGAAGAAAAGGCCTAACATGAAGATAAAGAGTCTTGTTTGGTAGCCAAGGATGACTTGCCTGCACCTAATGTCCACGAGGTTTTAATACATCAAAAACCCTGGTTGGGTCCCAGGCAGTCACCTTGGCTAACTAGACAGGCTGTTTTCGTTCATGCTAGGCCTCATCTTCCGCCCCATTGGATAACATCAAGTTAAAGCCAAGTAATGATGGAGAAACATGCATGCATAAGACTTAAGACTTACGAGGAAGAGAAGGTCTTCCATGAAGATAAAGAGTCTTGTTTGGTAGCCAAGAATGACTTGCCTGCAGCTCATGGGAACCCATGTTTGGGTGACAGGCAATCATCCTTGGCTAAGCTGACAACCTCTTCTCTATCATGCTAGACCCTTTCTCTTCTTCCTTTCAACAAGCTACTCGTGGAGCATCATGCAGCTGAAACCTTCATTCATTTTTATCTTTTTCTCTCAACAAATGTTGTATAATTCTATATCATATTTATATGTGAATGAGAAAAAAGCATTCATGGATGATGATTTCTTTTCTTTTCTTTTTTTTGTTTAAAAAAATTGCAGAAATTCGGAAGTGATGAGCTGATAATGAGCCACTCCTTGAGGATATGGCTGATGTCAGTATCCAGTGCCCGATATATATATTGAATATAAACAAATATTGAAGCGGTGCAAGCGATAAAATGAAATAATATTTTTACACATGGGAGAATTAATTTGGAAAATGACATTCTTTGTATTTTCTGGACATGCATGCTTTTAACTTAATGCTTCGTGCTGCAGATTTCTTGCAAACCCTAAACTTTTTTTTTTATATAAATATATCACTTATGCATAATTAAAATTTTATAAAAAAACCAATTGTTGAAATAGTATTTTATAATTTAATTACTATAAAAAAATAAAAACGTAAACGACGCCGTTGGTTAAACTGCGCTGACTGGATTTGCAGTCCTTGCCTATTGTCTGGTCAGCTGGATATTATGAACCCTATTCTTGTCCGTTTATTCAGCTCTTCACCCATTTTGAATTTCTTATTAAACAGAATTCAAACAATAATAATATATTAAATCTTCTTCATTTCCGGCAGACCCATGGAGACAGTTATCAGAAATCCATTGATCAAGGCATTGATTATTCTTTTCTTGGTATCTGCAACTACCGCCGCCGGCGACGCTCCGTTCATTATTTCCCACAAGAAGGCTTCGCTCACCAGACTTAAATCCGGCGCTGAACGCGTCTCCGTCTCTATCGACATCTACAATCAAGGCTTCTCGTGCGTTTCCTCTCTCCCTTTTTCGTCAATTTTGTATATATTTATATAAAATCCCTTTAATGCAGATCTACCTCTGATTTCTCCGTCAAAGTGGAAGTTATTAAATTTTGAATCTATCTTAAATTTCGATTACGAGTTGAAGCTATGGTTTTTTTTTTTTTTTTTCTTTTGAGTAGTTTACCATTTCGTTTTAGGAAGTGAACGTAAATAGAATTTGAATTAGTTTTTAGTTATTTGGATCTGAGAGAAGCTAGATGAAATTGCAAATCTGATCATTTTTATCGAACTATAATTATGAACAATATCATTCCCTTTTCTTTTAAGTTCTTCCCCCACTAAAATTTTGCCTATTTAATGAGTTTTTAAATTTCTTACTGTCAATTCATGTAGAAGAGTGATGTTACTAAACGATCAAATTGATGCTTGAATAAAATTTGTGACAATTTCAGAAACTTGTGCTTTGTTAATATGAAAACAGGGCACATTGTCTTTGGCCATGTTCCTGCTGATGCACCTGTGAAGTTTCATGTGTTTTTAGATTTCAAATGCATTATCTTGGTGTGGGGATATTATCTAACTTGAGGAACAATCTTTCTGGAAAAAAAAATTAAAAAAAAAATAGGACGGCGTATGATGTGAGTCTTGTCGATGATAGCTGGCCCAAAGATTTATTTGATATCATCAGCGGTAACACTTCAAAGTCATGGGAGAGACTTGATGCGTGAGTATATTGCCTTTCTGTAATTCTATTTAATCAGTTCTTCCTACATTGAATAATTAAATTGCGAAACTTTATGATCTTCAGCGGTGGCATTTTATCACATTCATTTGAATTAGAGGCCAAAAGACAAGGAATGTTCCATGGTGCACCAGCAGTTATTACTTACCGTGTTCCCACAAAGGTGTCTCTACAGGTTTGAGATCCATAACAGAGTCTGTTTTCCTTGAAATTTAAGGGAAAAGTGAAGTGAAAACAAAGGTGAAAAACAAGCTTTGATGCCGTATTTTGTTGTGTGTTTTTAGGAAGCATATTCAACTCCAATCTTGCCTTTGGACATCTTAGCTGAAAGACCTACTGAAAACAAGCTTGATTGGGTTAGTTCTATTTAGAATAAGAATAAACAATGAATTAATGCTCTTCAATATATATTTTCCTGTTTTCAATGTTACTAAAGGCTTATTCTTTTTGTTTTTCGTGGAACTCGCTCTGGTCGTGACTAAATATTGAAGGCTAAGGTAATGAATGATTCTTTCTATATTTGTTAAATAATCAAGCTTCTAAAATCTTGATGGATAAGAATTGGCATGCATATAGAGATAGCCAGATTGTGGTTGAGGAATAGATTATTTTTATGCATCCCATTTTTGGGAATGACTTGCTCTTTTGATAAGTTTTTAGGGGTTAAGTTTTTTTTTTAATCTTATATAACAATTAAAAATAAATGGACCTTTGCTGTCTCTTCTAGCTCTGAACTTTTTTTTTTTTTCTCTCATGTCATAACTTGAGTTGCAGAGGTTGCTGGCTAAATATGGATCTCAAATATCTGTGGTCTCAATAGTGTTATTGTTTATCTACCTAGTCGCTACCCCATCGAAAGCCAGTGCGGCAAAAGCAAGCAAGAAGAAGCGCTAGGTATGGTTTGCTGAGCTGAGAAAATGCAAAATCAATAACCTGTCACCACTCAACGCAATGCAGGAACGTTTACTTTATGTTGCCATTAATTTTTTTTTTTTTTTTTTTTTTTTTTTTTTTTTTTTAAGTTTGGATTTTTGCAATTAGATGGGTGTTAAATGAGGTTTGTGGAAGGTGAAACAAGTGAATCCAAGTCCCAAATCCTAGACTTGATTCAAGCAGGTAATCCTGGAAGTGGGAGAACTGGTTTGTGATATCTGATGGATGGGACAATTTTGAGATTTAATACTTAAATATGTATTCTATTTTTCTCAAATCTTTTCCATTTTAATTAATGTTGTAGCCTGTGAATTATACATGTATGTACACACGCATACAAACAACTTCAGGAATGATTTATTTTTTTAAATCTTCTGTCATGTAATACTATAAAATAAAAAACTCAATTTATAAAATGTAATTTTATTTCAATAAATATTGTTATACTTAATTAAAAATATTTGTGTTTTCAAATCTAATGATATATATATTGCATTAGACTCAAGTGTCATGAAATGATGGAGATGGAGAAGATTAGGAAAGGATGGGGTGAATGGAGTCATTCTTCAAAGAAAACCACGGCCCTCCTTTGAAAACTAGCCGCTCACCCTTTCCATCCCAAAGTTTTACCTTGTCCGCAGCAGCACCGGCCTCTAGATGGGCTGTGGGCTTTTCTCTTCTCTTCTCTCTCTCACACACGCCTGCTAAGGAGGACGTAAGCGAGATCCTTGATCAAATGGGAAAACATTCATTTGAAGTTCTTTACTCATTCGAATAAATGAAATTTTTATAATTTGGTCCCTTTTAAATTTTAATTATATAATCTAAGTCTTTTTTAAAAAAAAATTAGCTTTGCCCCCCCCCCCCCCTCCTCCTCCAAATTTTAAAGTTCTATTTCGGCCTTCTAACTTCATCTCTGCTCATTTTCTCCTTTTTTTGATTTTTCCTCCCCCACAATAGCTCCTACTGGAAGTCCACCTCTGGCGACCTCCCACCAGCGTACCCTTGGCTCACCATGCCTGCTACTTCCTTCTCTCCTTCCCTTGTCGCCATAAACACCCTTTTGCTTCACCACCGCTGGTCTCTTTCAACCTAGCTACCTCCCCCCTCCATTTATAGTCTCCTAGCCAACCACTTACCTTTTTCTAACTGAAGGAGACCACTCTTTTCAGAAAAATAAATTTAAGTCGAAGGATTTGGCCTTAGTCCTCCCTTGAGGGAGGTTTTCTCAAGTATTTGGTGATCCAATTTTCTGTAAGTTTATGGTGATTCAGTTTTCCAATGTCCAAGCGAATTTGTTTTGATTTGATTTGATGTTTGTTTCAGTGTTCGCAGGTTTCCCAGAATGAAGTTGTATGTCATCAATGGATTCAACATACCAATTCTCTGGATTCAGTTTGGTGGTTGACGGTCGATATTGTGACTTGTGTTTGTTATTTTCGCTTTTGTCCGGATTTTACTTCTTGGAATCAAATGTCTCCCCAATATGTTAAACAATCATACCACTTTCTTCATGTGTTTTCTATGTGCATGTTTTAGTGTCCTAAGATTTTTATTTCCTTTGTAAAATTACTGATCAATGAAATCACAAAATAAAAATTTGCTTTTTTACTTCAAAAATTTTACACATTTACTTAAATAATTTTTTTATTATAGAGTTAATACTCACACACATGATAGGGACATACTCACACCACACACGCATACATTATATTCAAAAGGAGCTAATCAAATAAAGGATTAACACTTACTCCCCGAAAACTCAAAATCCAAATAGTTTATGAGGTTTGAAATATATATTTTTTTTTTGTTAAAAATTAACCATTTAAAATACTCTCACAAAAGTGAAAAACTTAAATTTTTGACATTTTTCAAAATTTATATGCACAAGGTTGCATCTCTTCAATTAAATAAAAAAGATCAAGCTTATGCCAATGTGTCGTTGTAGTATAGTGGTGAGTATTCCCGCCTGTCACGCGGGTGACCCGGGTTCGATCCCCGGCAACGGCGTTAATTTCTTTTTGGAAGTTTTTTACATTGAACAAAAGGTGTACGAAATAATCAATTATTTTACAAAAATGGTACAATCGATGGAATAAATCTAAGACAAGCCGAACCCAAAATCTCCAAACAAAAGAAAAGGCCTGTAAATATGAAAGGAACAATATAATAAAATCCTGTGTTTATGATGCAGCAGGTGAAGGTTGAACAGCAATCCCAGTTGCTACAAAACTGGAAACACTCTCAGACAGATGCTTTGACGCTTTCTCATAATTCACAAATCCCATGTACCAGAAATCATGTCCATCCACTGTCACAATCTGTATATATTTCTCTGATGGATTCTCCCTCATTATCACTGGGTTTATTATCCCTACTTTGCTCAGTGGTACCATTATCTTGTAATAGCTCCATGTTTCCTGCCCTGATGGTGCTGTGAATGACAAAGGGCGATCACTACAGAAAGCTACATGGATATTGGATAGGTAAAGTGTTCCCGCAACTGGTCCTGTCGAAGTCGATAAATAG
This sequence comes from Gossypium sturtianum, assembly GCA_025698515.1. Taxonomy (NCBI): domain Eukaryota; kingdom Viridiplantae; phylum Streptophyta; class Magnoliopsida; order Malvales; family Malvaceae; genus Gossypium; species Gossypium sturtianum. The sequence continues at coordinate 128,688,920 of CM046949.1, read as the reverse complement.
CATGCGAATGATTTCTTCAGCTTCTCGTTTGAATACGTTGCGAATGTTTGCTTATAAAGCGATTCGAATCCACCTCCTGATATTGCTTTGGCTGTCACGTTCATCTTCCCCCATGCAGCTCCCGATACAGATGGTCCTGTTTTAACTGTAACAATTGAACAACAAATATGTTAATCAGCTGGGATTCTTGGAAGGGAAATTAATATATATAAGACTAGCTAGGTTATTGGTCATACGATTGTGCCAGATATTATTGGCCATGGTCTCAGCTTTGTGACTCCAGGTGTTGAAGACTTGAAGCATGGAATCCATGGGGTTATTGCTTGATTTCTCGACGGGGGAATATTGGAGGTATGGATGATGGTAGTATTGAGCTTGGTCACCAGCACCCCACAAGGCTGCTTTCTTGTTGTCTGGATGACATGTGGGAACAGCTGGTGTTCCCATGATATGAGTCCCCCATTTCTCAGACTGTTCTGGAGGAGGTGGAGGAGGGGACGAGGATGTTGATGCGGGTGCCGCAGCGGTGGCCGCTGCAGGTTCCATGTGCGGCTGTTGATGGAAAGGGTTGGTATATTCATCAGGTGAGATAGTGGGGTAATTAGGCTGCGATTCTTTGCTGCTGGTATTCATTGCTAATTAACAGAGAATTCAAAACAAAAACTAAGCTTGTGTTATTTGGGATTTGTTTTTGCTTCAAATCAAATTTGAGGTGTGAAAAGTATTGCAGCGTTGATTGGGTTAAATATGAGAAAGGATTAGGCAAAGAAGCGTGTAAAGGTCCTAGATTTCTAGAAGTAGAAGAAAATGGGGCTGTTCAAAACCCAATACGTTGACTTTCACAACTTATGAAGTCATCCATCTTGGACGTTCCTTAGCCGCGTCTCTACTCTCTGCTGCCTTACCTACGCGTTTTATTTTACTTTCTATTTTTTTATTTATTGCTTCAATGCTTCTCTTTTTCGGTTTATATATATATATATATATATATATTCTGTAATCACGATATTCATTATTTACAATAATAATAATAATAATAATTTTTTTTTATCGTATATGATCTTTGAAGACTTAATTATGAAATATGTTTCATTTTTAATATTCGATTACATAATTAAAAAATAAGACGTCACCTCACATCTCATGATTTATATTGCTTGTGAGATGCTACACCTGAATTTAATATTAAACATATGTATCTTTTTAAAATAAAAACACGATAAATGGAGAGCAGGCTAGTGTTGACACCTAAAAATGGTAAATTTTTTATAAACACTCTTCAAATTTTATAAAATCACAATTTATACTTTATCTTATCAAAAATTTAGTATATATATATATATATATCTAGTCCACTCAAAAAAATTTCTGATTCTCTCAATAGAGAATTTAGATATGATACATTAAACTAAGTAATAATATTAAATTTTAGGAGGGTTTTTTTCTGATATGTAAAATCTAAGTTGTCTTTGGAATTAGAAAAGCTACTTGATTGAGAGCTTAAAATATTATGAAATTCAGAGTCTAATTCCTCTAAATAAATAAGTTTATAGAGATCCACGTTAACATGTGAGTAGGCTTAATTGCTCATTGGTTTTTGTATTTCTGGTAGGGGTGAGCGTTCGATCGAATCGAATGAAAAAATTTCGAGTTAATCGAGTTGACGAATCATATTTTATCATCCTAATTTGATTTGAAATTTTCTCGAATCGAGTCGAGTGAGATGGAATTCGAATCGAATATATTTGTTCGAGTTAAAAAAAATTAAAAAAATTAAAAAAAAATCTAATTATTAGTCAATGGAAGTTCCAAAACAAAGATTTTCCACGTTTGCAGCCACAGAATTAATAATTGATTAAATCAAACATTTGTTTAAATTGGTTGACCAAAAGTAATTCGGTTTCTTTTTCACTTTTTAAAATCTATTTATTTATAAAAATTACTATTGTAATTACATCATGGGTTAAAATAAAATTTTAGAAATTTAAGGGTTAAAATTTTAAAAAATTGTCAAAATACTATATCCCTTGGTTAAGCAACCCAATCGGCTTAATTAAAAAATTATTAAAATTTCAAAAAAGAAAAAGAGATTTAATTGTTGGTTCAATTGATGTTTTAGTCAGTTCATTTGAATCTTATCGATTCTCAATCTAACCGGTAAAAAAATTTGTTAAAATAATATCGTTACTCTCTCCATAATATTTTGTCCAAAAATGTGATATTATAATGCTTTAAAATTATACTTATTTAATTTTGATATAACTAGTGATATATGTATATGATAATATTCTCGTATTTACTTGGTTGTTATGTAATGTTATATAGGTTTTAGCATGTAAGATGAGTAGCATATTTTTCATGATTATTTATCATAAGGAATCAATTTGTGACATTGAAATTGGGATCATATCTGAATTTGTTCATCCTGTAAGCATTGCATTTATAAAGAGCATCAAATTGGATGAAGTAATTGAGTTGAATGGCAATGATGATTGATGCATATTTTTCAACTGGGAATACTGTAGTAGAGATATATATATCCATTTTGATGATGTTGAGGTAGGTGGTGTGAATTCCTCGGGATTTCCTATTCATATGTCCCCCATTGTTGGTTAGCAATATAAATCAGATCGTCCAACAACACGATTGTGTAATCGTATCCGTCTGTTTTCAATAGTGCCAGAAATAATAGTTTCGAGATCATAAATTCGATAAGTGAGTTTAAAAATGTTATTAATTAATATTTATGAGTCAAGTATAATATTGATTTAATAAATTTTATTAATTGGTCGTATAGTTAAGTTCAAGTGGTTAATTTCTATGTCAAGTGGTTTTGGAAAATGAGGTATCTATAGACCGAGTTTGTAAATATTTTTATTAAATATTTATGAAATGATTATATAAGTGTATTGAAATTTGGTTAAGAAATTTTAATGTTTGGATAGTTAATTAATTAAAAATGACTAAATCATAAAAGTTACAAAAAATAAATTCTATTAATTAAAGATATTAAATGGTTAAACTAATAATGTCACAAGGGTTTATGTGACAATAATACCATAGGCAAATGGTATTCACGGTTGGTGTTTAAAATCTGTTAATTTATATGTTATATTTTAATAAAAATTAAAAGAAAAGTTAAGTTAAAATAAAAATAAACAAACATATCATTTTTATTTTTTTATGTTCATCTTCTCTAAACCGAAACAACACCATTGTTGACACCAAAGAGGTTCGACCAAGTTCTCTCCCATGCATGTGTGAGATTTTGAGGTCCATTTTTAATGATTTTTAAGTTTTTGTGATCGTTTTAGCTTAATTTAGCTAACCTGGAGGCCAATTCGTAAGATTTTTAAAAGTTTAGGGACTTATCATGAATGATTTAAGTGTGTTTGTGAAGATAGATTATTAAGCTTGGTTGTTAAATAGAAGTATTTTGTTAAGTGATTTTTAGTAATTTTAATGTTTAGAGATTAAATTGTTTAAATAGTAAAACTTCATGAAATTTTTGTAAAAAACATGATAAATATGGGTTGTAGAGGGTCCCTAGTAAATTTGGCTAGCATGATTTTTCTTTAAAAATGGTAAAATTGCAAGTTTCGGGTTTAGGGACTAAATTGTATAAAAGTTAAAATGTTGGGGTAATTTTGTAAAATAGTGATGGAAGGGCTAAATTGTATTAAATTGCTTATTAAGTGCTGGAAAAGTATTAATTGAATGAAATTACTATTTAGATCAAGAAACGCTACAACCGAATTTAAATCAAGGAAAAGCTAAAGTTTTTGGATTAATTGTTTTTGCAACCATTTTAGTCAAGGTAAGTTCGTAATTCAATTAAAGTAATTCATTTGATTTCTAGAAGTAAATTGATACTTCTTTATATATGTCTATAAATTGGTGATTGGATTCATTGATTTGAGAAAAGGGAAAGACCATGATTGAGAGATATCTTGGCATTATAATCGAAAAGGAAAAGACCATAGTTGAAAGATACTATGGCATTAAACCGGAACGGTTAAGACCCTAGTTGAAAGATACTACGACACTATACCGGAAAACGATCAAGACTGTCGAAACCTTTTTTTTTTGAAAACGAGATCGACTAGGGTTTTGGAAAAAACGAAAATAAAACGGGAATCGCCACCGATCCTTATTTGGTGTGATCGGACCACCTTTGTTTTAATAAAACGTTTTGATTTACTAAAACGGTGTTTTTGGTCTCTGAAATTTCGAGAAAAGCGGGTTGGGAATTCGGTTGCGATGCGAGGAAGGATTAGCACCCTCGTCACGCCCAAAATTGGTACCAAATTGATTAATCGATGTCTTAATGTTGAAAATTTGAAAAAATTTTAAAATACGAATCCTTTAGAAAATGTTTGGATAATTTGGGCTAAAATTTGAAATTTCTTTGTTCCGAGAGGATACAAACATCACGTCCAGCACGTTAGGACACAATATTTTAAACCCTCGTAATCAGAGTTATCTCATGATTTACGAAATTTATTAAAAGGATGTTTAGTTATTTGGTCAAACGGGAAATCGAAACCCAGCACGTTAGGGCACTATTCCCCAAATTTCTAAACACAAACATTGCCTTATTTAAAATCCTTTGGGTGAAATATAGTAATTTTGCAAAATGTATTTTTGTTTAATAGTATAGTGTTAAACTAAGAAAATAAATATAGACGTTTGAGTTAAAATTTGAGATCTCTTTGTTCCGAAAGGATATAAACATCACATCCAGCACGTTAGGACACGATATTTTAATCTCTCATAATCAAAGTCATCTCATGATTTATGAAGTTTGTCAAAAGGATGTTTAATTATTTAGTCAAACGGAAAATCGAAACACATCACGTTAGGGCACTATTCTCCGAATTTCTAAATACAAAACATTGCATTTATTTTAAAAACCTTTAAATGAAATATGATAATTTTACAAAATGTATTTTGTTTAATAATATAGTACAAAACTAAGAAGACAAATATAGATGTAAATATAGTAAATGTAAAAATACTAATAATAATAATAATAATAATAATAATAATAATAATAATAATAATAGTAATAGTAGAGTTACAAAACAATAATAGAAATGATAATAATAATAAATATGATAAAGATAATAATAAGCAAAACAATAGTAAAAAAAAAAAAAAAAAAAATAAGTAAATAAGTAAATACAATGGTGATAGTAAAAATAAAATAATGATAATAATAATAGTAATAATAAAATAGAGAATAAAATAATAATATTAATAATGTTAATAGTAATGATAATAAAAAATATTAAGTAGTAATAATAATAATAAGATTAATAACGAAAATAATAACAGCAATATTAATAATAAGAATGACAATATTAAAAATGATAAAACAACAAAATTAACAATAAGAAAATAAAAAAGGACTAAAATTGAAAGTCAAACAAATTTTAAGGGAAAATTCCGATAAAAAAAAGATGGGGTGATGGACCCATTTGAATCTTGCTTGAATGAAATGGGGACCAAATGGGAAATTATCCTGTCCCCAAAAGCATAGTTCCACGAGGACGGAAGTGAAACAATAATAAAATTAAAGGGCAATTTTGAAAAAAAAAAAACTGAATTAAAAAAAGTGAAAAAGGCGGAAGGACCCAGGGGAGGATCCGCGTGTTTTCTGTAAATGGATTATTTACCCGTTAGGCCCTTCCGCCTTTTTCACTTTTTTAATTCAATTTTTTTTATTTTCAAAATTGCCCCTTTAATTTTATTATTGTTTCACTTCCGTCTCGTGGAACTATGCGTTTTGGGGGACAGGGATAATTTCCCATTTGGTCCCCCATTTCATTCGCGCAGTTCAAATGGGTCCATCACCCCATCTTTTTTTTATCGGAATTTTCCCTTAAAATTTGTTTGACTTTCAATTTTAGTCCTTTTTTATTTTCTTATTGTTAATTTTGTTGTTTTATCATTTTTAATATTGTCATTCTTATTATTAATATTGCTGTTATTATTTTCGTTATTAATCTTATTATTATTATTACTACTTAATATTTTTTTATTATCATTACTATTAACATTATTAATATTATTATTTTATTCCTCTATTTTTATTATTACTATTATTATTATCATTATTTTATTTTTACTATCACCATTGTATTTACTTATTTACTTATTTTATGTTTTTTTTGTTTTTTACTATTGTTTTGCTTATTATTATCTTTATCATATTTATTATTATTATTATCATTTCTATTATTGTTTTGTAACTCTACTATTACTATTATTACTATTATTATTATTATTATTATTATTATTATTATTATTATTATTATTAGTATTTTTACATTTACTATATTTACATCTATATTTGTCTTCTTAGTTTTGTACTATATTATTAAACAAAATACATTTTGTAAAATTATCATATTTCATTTAAAGGTTTTTAAAATAAAGGCAATGTTTTGTATTTAGAAATTCGGAGAATAGTGCCCTAACGTGCTGGGTTTCGATTTTCCGTTTGACTAAATAATTAAACATCCTTTTGACAAACTTCATAAATCATGAGATGACTTTGATTATGAGAGATTAAAATATCGTGTCCTAACGTCTTTGGATGTGATGTTTATATCTTTTGAACAAAGAGATCTCAAATTTTAACTCAAACGTCTATACTTATTTTCTTAGTTTAACACTATACTATTAAACAAAAATACATTTTGCAAAATTACTATATTTCACCCAAAGGATTTTAAATAAGGCAATGTTTGTGTTTAGAAATTTGGGGAATAGTGCCCTAACGTCCGGGTTTCGATTTCCCGCTTGACTAAATAACTAAACATCCTTTTAATAAATTTCAGTAAATCATGAGATAACTCGATTACGAGGGGTTTAAAATATTGTGTCCTAACGTCTTTGGACGTGATGTTTGTATCCTCTCGGAACAAAGAAATTTCAAATTTTAGCCCAAATTATCCAAACATTTTCTAAAGGATTCGTATTTTAAAATCTTTTCAAATTTTCGACATTAAGACATCGATTAATCAATTCGGTACCAATTTTGGGCGTGACGAGGGTGCTAATCCTTCCTCGCACGTAACCGACTCCCGAACCCGTTTTCTCGAAATTTCGTAGACCAAAAACACCGTTTTAGTAAATCAAAACATTTTATTAAAACAAAGGTGGTCCGATCACACCAAATAAGGATCGGTGGCGACTCTCGTTTTATTTTTGTTTTTTCCCAAAACCCTAGTCGATCTCGTTTTCAAAAAAATAGTTTCGACAGCTTGGCGACTCTGCTGGGGACCTAAAGAGAGTCAGGCCGTAAATTGATTATTTTCTGTCATTTGTCAAAAATTTGGAAATTCGATTTGAAAATTCGATTTGAAAATTACGATCCTTTTGTCGCATTTTTTTGCTATTTTCTTGCGCACATTGCATTGCATGACCGTTGTGGTCGCACCTTTAAGTGGGAGCGGGAAACTATGCCTTCGTGAGGTTTTCACCTCCGCATAGGCTAGTAGATTGCTTAGGGATACATACGTACCTATGTCTTCGTGAGGTTTTCACCTCGCATGGCCATAGGGAAATGTATTCCACGAACCGAACTTGGTCCATATGAGCCTATAATGGGTGAGGGTCGAGGAATCTGCTGGTTCGGGTACCCTTTCTTTAGAACCAAACCACATATAGAGAGACCTAAGAGCCTAACCTAGATAGAGTCATACCAAACCCTAGTGGTTACCCGGACAGGTATTATGTGTTGTTTATTTCCCTTGTACTAACGTGTTTTCTTCTGTTTTGATTACATTGTATTGCATCGCATCATCCTAGAAAGGAGGTGTTGATTCATATTCGATTGCTAAATAGAAGAGTTTGTCATAAGGAAATGTGTTAATTGATAAAGTGGATTATAATACGGTCATAGTCCAGGTAAACAACGAGAGATGGCTGATAGCCCGCAGGAGAATACAAGACTTTGCCCGAGGATTCAAGCCGACAAGGATTATTCGAGAGCCATCGTGTCTTAATTTTCTAAAAGAAGCCTATGAACATCGTGGAGGATAAGCGAGTGAGGATGTACGGCCTGGACCAAGCAACAAGGAGCTAGGAGAGGCATCTATTGGGAAAGTTCACGGGACACGACCATAGCATCCGGATACGAAGAAGAGGATTGATGTTTTCACCTGGACTATGAGGACAAAGCCGTATATGCAATCCGTTTTATGTAAAGAAACGTATTTTCTAGAAAAGTTCTTCTAATGGAACTGAATTCATAATTAACGCCTCTCTTTCTTTTTGCATTCATTCCATGCATTTGCATTGCATTTCATGCATTTGCATTACATCATATTACATGCATTAAAATTTGTAGAAATACCCTAATTAGTTGAAGTTATTTCAGAAAAAAGAGAGTGAAAGAGAGAAAAGAAAAATCTGGAAGCTGAACACTGTTACGGTACACGTGCTAAGACAAAGAAAATGGATCAAAGATATGAACAATTCCAGAAAGACATGCAAGACCAAATGCAAGAGCAAATGACAAAATTTCAGCAGGAAATGAGGGACCAAATGTTGGAGGCACAGAGGAACATGATGACCCAAATGACCCAGATGATGAGTGAGATGCTGGAAAAAGAAAAGAGTCTCATGGCCATTACTGGAGAAGAGAGCAAAGGCAATCCCCCGGGTTTTACCCCACCACATGCGCCAGCACAACCTGAAGAGTATCCCCAAAGGCCACCTGTCACAATCAGGCCTCAACAGGGGCAAGCTGATAATAGACCGCCCATGAACTTCCAAGTCGGCTCAGGATCTAACCCAGGAGATAACCCAGCCAATCCCGTTATCCCTGATTTGGACATAGCAGAGAGAGAGGGATTAAGAATTGAATCCTCAAGGAAGTTGGAGGATCATTGTAGATGGTTGGAAGAAAAGTTCCGTGCTTTGGAAAATGTCGACCATCATCACGGTATTGATGCCAAGGACTTGAGTTTGGTCCTGATCCGTACTTCCTCATAAATTCAAGATGCTTAGGAATTTGAGAAGTACAATGGGGCGATTGCCCAAGCCCACATCACTATGTTTTGTAGACGCATGACGGGCTATGTGAACAATGATCAACTTTTGATTCATTATTTCCAAGACAGTTTGGTAGGGGCAGCGTCTAGGTGGTACAATCAACTCAACCGCGCTAACATTAGCTCCTGGAGAGACTTAGCTCAAGCCTTCATGAAGTAATACAACTATGTCACGGACATGACGCCTGACAGAATCACTTTGCAAAACATGGAGAAGAAATCAAATGAAAGCTTTAGGCAGTATGCGCAAAGATGGAGGGAGGTCGCCATGTAAGTTCAGCCACCACTCCTAGAAAAGGAGACTACAATGCTATTCATCAATACCTTGAAGGCTCCATTCATTACTCATATGATAGGAAGCACCACCAAAAGCTTTGTGGGTATAGTGATGGTAGGAGAGATGATTGAAAATGCCATAAGAGGTGGCAAGATTGAAGCAGGGGAAGCCACTAGAAGGTCCACTCCTAGGAAAAAAGATGACGAGGTGAATAATGCGAGTACATACAACAAAGGGTACTCAAAGGCAGTCACTGTTAGCCAACCGAAAGTGGTTACGACTGGACAACAAGGGTCGACGAGACAAGAATCAGGCCCTAGACAAAATTCCGAAAAGCTCCAATTTACACCAATTCTAATGACATATAAGGAGCTATATGAGACTTTATTAGAGGCACGTGTAGTGTCCCCATATTATCTGCATCCGTTACAACCCCCATATCCTAAATGGTATGACTCCAATGTTCAATGTGATTATCACGCAGGGGTAACGGGGCATTCAATAGAGAATTGTACTGCCTTTAAAAAGGTAGTTGAGAGACTTCTTAAGATGAGAGTTTTCAAGATTGATGATACACCCAGTGTGGAGAACCCATTATCCAATCATGGAGACAAGAAAATTGTGATCCCTTGAAGAAATCGAAAGCGAAGAGGGAATCAGAGAACAAAGTTTACAAGCCCTTGTGTACTTGGAAGAGCTTTAAATAATGAGATTGTGGGAGAAATCCTTGTACTTTTAGGGCTAATCTAGATTAATATACAAAACATGCTTGTTGCCTTAAGCCTAGAAGCAATAAGACCCCTTTTGTGAAATAGGCTTGTGTCCTAAATTATTATTTCAATAAAATGCATATTTTGAGTACATATTCTTTTATTCTTTCTACTATACATTTTTTACTCTTTCATTTTTTATTCATTACCATACAAGTAATCATCCTTAGAATCATTTATTCTTTGGATTTTTTCGCCTTCATGCTTAGTTGCCGGGATATCAATGTCATGAGCGTTATGCACATCGACTCCTTTTTGAACAAGATATGGGTCTAGGGGATCTCAGGATTTTGAAGATGACAGAGTTTGTGACATATCTTCTGACTTGTTAAGAATGGTTTAACAAGATGAAAAACAGACCTTACCTTACATAGGGTCAATGGATATTGCGAGCCTAGGAAAAGAATGAAGATCGAAGCCTAGCTCACCACAGAAATAGATCGAGATATTATTAAGTTATTTTCTATAATTCAAAGATATTTTTCGCACGATCATATCAAAACATGCCTAGACTAATAAGACGCGGGCTAAACAAGAGGATGGGGCGTTGTTGGTTTACCATGGAAGCGATTGCATCAGTCATACCACAAATACTGAATTGAAGAAGACGAGATTCATGTAACTCTTCCACTTTCTTCATAGACTTTTCTATATGTGGGGCATGGATGTGATGGGTCCAATCTTGTCAAACGCTTTAAGTTATCATCAATTTACCGTCATAGTCGTCGTCTACTTCACTAAGAGGGTGGAAGTAGCTTCATATGCCAATATTGCAAAGTCGATAGTCATAAAAAAAATGATCAGATGCCAACACAGAATGCATAACTGTACAAAGTCAAAGTTTACAGTTTGTCCAAAGATCAGGCAGCGTATCACTGTATAGCAAAAGTTTCCAAGAAAAAATGAAAGGTGACTTAGACTTGTAAGGATTGGCATAAGAAGCTACCATTACCTTATTGAATGTCAGCCAGAACCTTCGCTGGGAGCAACGTCTTACCCATTGGTTTATGGAAATGAAGTATTTTGCTAATTGAACCTAGTTGAAGAAAAGGTTAAAGTTATTCAAGCTTATGACAAAGAGGTTCATCCTAGAGAATTCCACAAGGGGAACCTGATGTTGAAACAAATTTTTCTTCTACAAAATGATTTTAGAGGAAAGCATATGCCAAACTTGGAAGGACTTATGAAGGGCCTATTCTAGAGGAGCATTCATATTGATCGAGATGGATAGCGAAAACTTGCCCAATCCGGTGAATTCAGGTTTAGTCAAGAAGGATTTTACCTAAAAGGGAAAGGGGTCAAGGTGAAAACCCGCAAAGGGTGCCTTGAGTAAAAAAAAAAGAAAAGGGAGAGGCTAAGGCGAAAACCCGCAAAGGGCGCTTTGAGACCAAAGGGGCTTTGAGTTGAAAACCCGAAAAGGGCGGCTCAAACTTTGAAAAGTGGGGCACACAGTAGTCTTGCTACGTCTGAATTAGCAATGAGGAAGTATGTTACGTCTTGGGGCATCGACAAAGTACTCTGGATCCCCTAAACACATGTTGAGCTTAAAATGGTCCTCAAGAAGTTGGAACAAAAAAGCTCAGGCTGCGATATCTGGGGCATCTAGCTTCATTCTTACCCAATTTTGAAATTCGTTATCTTTGATTGCTTTATTCTTTTTTGAGATACACCCAAATCAATTTTCTTTTATTGCTTGGGTTATCTTTGATTAAATTATTTCTCAGAGCTATGCTCCTGACTAATTTCTTTCTCGTCCATTTTTGTGACATTTTTCAAGCATTTTATATTGAAATAACAATTTATGGACTAATAACACTTTCATAAAAGGAGTTTCGTGATTACTCTAGAAGCTTCTAAATAATATGAGGAATCTGAAGCATGACCATTGTTCAGAACTCACCAAGCCTAAGGGCTGAAAACATCGAAGAATGATTATCTCTACAGATTTTTATTGGATAAGACAATTTCGTTGGTAATACCACATCGGCAAATGACGAACAAGGTCAATCCAAGTGTAAAGAGGATCATTGACGAGATACCCTGCATTCATACATCTGGTCATTACACACAGGGAATGGTGTAACAGATTGAAAGTAGTACAAGTTCTGTACCTCTGAATGGTAACAGAAAGATAGAAGAAATTAAAAGTTATTCCCCTGAAGTTGCGGAGGAAGATATCAATTCATGTCCCAAGGTTCAAGTAGAGAGGACTCAGAATTACCATGGGGCAAATTATTTGAGCAGAACATGAATGAAAAACAAATGAGTGATAACACCTTAAGCGGGAATCATACTCATATCATTTTTTATTCATAGCATGTCTAAATTAGGGGCATTTGAGGTATTTCAATCTGGCATTCCTGAGCTTTGCAGGAAGCAGATTGAAGGTAGCAAATCTGGCATTCCTGAGCTTTGCAGGAAGCAGAATGAAGATAGCCAATCGGCATTCCCTGAGCTTTGCAGAAGCAGATTGAAGACGACAAATCGGCATTCCCGAGCTTTGCGGGAAGAAGCAGATTGAAGACAAGCAAATCGGCATTCCCGAGCTTTGCAGGAAGCAGATTGAAGATAGCCAATCTGGCATTCCTGAGCTTTGCAAGAAGCAGATTGAAGATAGCAAATCTGGCATTCCTGAGCTTTGCAGGAAGAAAATTGAAGGTAGCCAATCTGGCATTCCTGAGCTTTGCAGGAAGCAGATTGAAGATAGCAAATCTGGCATTCCTGAGCTTTGCAGGAAGCAGATTGAAGACAGCAAATCTGGCATTCCTGAGGTTTGCATAGATCAGATTGAAGATAGCAGGTCTGGCATTCCTGAAGTTGCAGGAGCAGATCGAAGATAGCAGGTCTGGCGTACCTGATGTTGCAGGAGCAGATTGAAGATAGTAGGAACAGATCACACTAATCCTACCTCCCTGAAGTTACAGTGGAGCGGATTAAAAAGACAAATCCTATACCTTGAGGTTGCAGAGGAGCAGAATGAAACTACAGGACCCGTGTCTCTGAAGTGGCAGTGGTGCGAGTCAAAGCAACAAGATGTGGTGGATTGGAAAGAGGCTACCTGAAGGGTAGGAGCACCGAAGGATCAAGACTCTGCAAGACCGGGCAAATTTGGTCCTTCTTTATGTCTTTGCTCTATTCAGTTACGACAATGAGCAAAGAGGGGTAGCTGTAGAAGGCCCAAATTGTCCGGGGCCCATTTAAGCAAACCCAAATAGACCCATAACCCAATACAAGCCCAAACCCTAGCCCAATACCAAAACTAATCAGGAAAAAAAAAACAAAAACACAAACCCTAGCCACTTGCCTCTGCTCCACAGCTTCATTTGAGAGCGCCGCCACCGTCAGAGCCACCTGCTCCTCCACTCCTCAAGTTGCACCTGCAAGAAAAGAAGAGAAAAGACATCAAATAATATAAAAAGCTTGTAAAATGGCTATAAAAAGCCATAAAAAACCATTGTATCAAGGGGAGATTTTTCCGAATTCAAAAGAGGAAAAAAAAAGAACATTCAGCAATCGAAAACCAAACATAAATTTTAGAAGGCTGATTTCGTTTATTTTATTTCGACTTTACTCTTATTACTGTTGTCTTTTATCTTTTTTTATTTTTTATTTTGTATTTTTATTACTTTCAAATTTTTAAAAAAATAATAATAATAAAAGGAAATAGGGTCTACCTGAACCGGCTCGCCGCCTCGTCGTCGGAGGTCTCCCCTCCCTCGTCGGAATGGGGCCTGAAATGTGGGCTAGAGACCCTTTTCTTTCGGCCTCTCGAGTTAGAGAAGCTTAATCTCTGAATAGGTTCAAAACGGGGTTAGAAAGCCCCTCTCCGCAACGCCGCCACTAGCCACTGCAGTAGCGCCAATCCCGATCAAACTCACGACAGCGCAAGAATGGGTTCAAAAACCTAGCAGAGGAAAAGAAGAAAAGATGGGGTTCTGCTTCTTTTTTTTTTTTTAAAAAAAGGAAACTTATAAACTTTAAAAAAAAAATAAATATAATAAAAGGTTATTAATTTTTAAAGTGGTGTAATTAAAGAGGGTGGAGGCAGCGCATTGACGATTTGTAAAGTTGGATATGTGCCTTTTCACCTTAAATGGGAAATTTGTGCGGCCAGTCCTCTCTTTTGCGTTACCTTTAAGTTAATCCTATTCTATTTTCTTTCATTTTTGCCCTAAAGTTTGCGTGCCATTCGATTCGATCGCGCTTTGAGTGCTATTTTTTGGGGTTGGGGACATTTTTATTTTTAGCCCTTGTACATTCACGCGCGTTACAAATCGGCCCTCCGCCTTACTTTTTTATTTCCGATTCGCACCCAAAATTTTGTCTTGATTTCAATTCAGTCCTTTTTGTTATTTTATTATTAAAATCGATTTAATATCCCTACATTATTATTATTCATATTATTTTTATTTTTATTTGTTTTATTATTATTAATATCTATCATTATCATCATTACCATTAATATTATTATTTTGCTATTCTTATATTTTCTATTATTGATATTACTATCATTATTATTATTATATTATTATTACTATTTTCCTTGTTATTACTCCTATTGCTATTATTGCTACTATAATTATTACTATTATTGTTTATTTTTATTTTTACTTTATTCTTAAAATATTAGTTTATTACTCTTAGTATTATTTTTTTATTGTAACTACTATCACTCTTACTATTATTCTTTATTTGATGATTATTATTTTCATTTTTATTACTATTATTTTTATATATTATTATTACTATTATTATACTCATTATTACTAACGTCCTTATTATTGTTGCTATATATTATCATTATTTTATATGTTATTACATTTATTGCTATATATTATTATATTATATGTTATTATTCTTTATTCTATTTATCATCGTCCTATTATTATTATTATTATTATTATTTTTATTATTTTATTATTATTATTTTCATTACTGTTACTATTATTTTTAAATCCTCCCTCTTTTTATTACTATTATTTTATTAATATATTATTATTGTTATTTACTTTATTATTATTGCATTACTATTGTCATTATTATATCATTAAACTAGTTAACTTAGTATTATTATTACCTACATCTTTTTATCTTATTTATTTATCCAGTTTTACCTATTATTTTTCTCTTTTATAATTCGTTTGTCATTTCTTTTATTTTTTCATTCATACTACTCATTTATTATTATTCCGTTATACTTGTTAATATAATGATTTATTTCTTTTACAAATTTGTGTTATATTAATTTTTCCCGATACAAAATTGATTTCTTTCATAAAGGCAATATTAGTATTTAGAAATTCGGAAAAATCGTGTCCTAAACTACTTTGGGTCTCGATTTTTCTCGTCTAACCTAAATAGCGGAATATCCTTTTAAAATGAATAAGTTTTGAATAAAAACCTATTCTCGGAATTCAAAAAGCGTTGTGTCCTAACTCATTGGATGTGACGTTTAGTTATCTCGGGATAAGGATTTCTAAAGAATAAGGCGATATTTTGTGTTTTGGAAATCCGAGAAATCGTGCCCAATCGTGCTGGGTTTCGGTTTTTTTGATTTGGCCAAATAGTGGAATACCCTTTTAAAATTGCAATGTATGAATTTTGGAAATCATGAAATGATCTTGGTATCGAGGGTTGAAACATCGTGTCCAATCGTGCTGGATGTATATTTTATCTTTTTGGAACAAGAGAATTTCGATATCCAATTTTAAATATCCAAACATTTTCTAAAGAGTTCGTATTTTAAAATCTTTTCTAATTTTCGACATTAGGACATTAATTAATTAATTAGGTACCAATTTTGGGCGTATCGAGGGTGCTCACCCTTCCTCGTGCGTAACCAACTCCTGAACCCATTCTCTGAGTTTCGTAGACTAAAATCGTTGTTTTGATAAATTAAACTGTTTATTAAAAACAACCGTTTTACGAGGTGACCCGATCACACCTCATCAAAAAGGATTGGTGGCGACTCCCGTTTTATTTTTGTTTTCAAAACCCAAAGTCGATCCCCGTTGTTTCCAAAAAAATGGTTTCGACAAAGACCATAGTTGAAAGATACTATGGCATCACTTCGGGATTGTGTAAGACCTTGGCTGAAAGATACCACGACATCCTCGGAGCAATGAAATAATTGAAAATGATATCAATGAAATGACTATTATATCAATGTTCTAAGGTTCAGTATGTAACACCCCAAAATAGGGCCTAGGAGTTTTAAGGGTATTTTAGGAATTTTAGCCTTAAAGTGTTCAAAAATTTATGTTATGGTATCTCGATAATGGTTTCGACAATGATTTTTGGAAAATCAAATCAATTTTTGAAAAAGAGTTTTGAAAATCTATAATTTTAGAAAAATGACTAATTTGTAACAGGGTCAAAACTGTGAGCATTTATGTTGCAATTTAGCCAATTTTTGAAATTGAACCTTAAAACCTCCACCTACAACCAAACTCACGAAAGTATTTCCTTTGTTTTTGTGTTACCCGTACTTGTTTTTCCAAAGGTTTTTCTACTCAATTTCGAATTCTAAACCATATTCCTTTGATTCCTACCATCTCCCAATCAATAAACCTCTATTGAAATCAAGAAAAATACCCAAAAATCTCATTAATTTCATCATCATCTTCACTTGTGGGTTTCTCGGGTTTGCGTCAAAAACTCGTTTATTCTCCCATCAAAGGTAACGGTTCAACTTCTAAATAGTTTTAAATGTTATTTAGTTCTTTAAATCGAATTATTAGCCATTAAAACACATGTTTTAAATTAAAGCCGAAAATTGGGTCATTAATGGTGGATTTCGGGATTGTGGATTAAAAAGTGGTTTCAAAGTGTTTTTCAACTTGTGCTAACATTATTAGAAGGTTTCTAAAGTTACTTTAATGTTTTGTTAAGAATTTCTCGAGTTTTAAAAAATTTTCGTCATAATGGCCAAAACTTATCGAAAAATGTGGATACCATGAATTGAGTAGTTTTGTGTAGTTTAAAGATTGGAAATTAGTCGTATATGAATATGTAGATGAACGGAATTCGTTTCTTGCGAAAAGATTAAGTGTAAGTCGAGATATACGAATTTAAAGTTTTCTATGTCAAAGGTTTTGGTTAAAAGAAAACGTAGCTTAGACTATTGTTTTTAATTGTTTAAGGTTAGTTAATGACTGATTGTTGATTGTATGTTTGTGTGGTTTGTTTTGTTGAAGTGTTAAAGTCAATAGGACCTTCAATGAGTAGAGACAACGGCAAAGAAAAGCTTGTCTGAGCTTTCGATTTTTCAGCGAAAGCATATTTCTGGTGAGTGTTTTGGAATCACTACTCGTAGATGATTCATTGTGTAATTGAGAATTTAAAGGTAGCCTAAACCCCTACTTTAAATTTCAAGTGTAAGTGTTCTTACACCTATGATTAAATGTGATATACATGTGCTTGTGCAATTGTGAAGATATGAATATATATGAGATGCTATGACATGTGCCATAAGCCTGTGATGACTATTGTGAAAGAGAATATGTGGGTATGTTATTCATGCCATGTGACAGCAAATATGTAGGTATGTTATTCATGCCATGTGACAGTAAATATGTAGGTATGTTTTCATGCCATGTGACAGTGATTATAATGTGCTAACGATGTAAATATATAGTGAATATGTGCGAAAAATTGGTAAGTAAATATGTGATAATAATGTGGATATTTTGGCCTTGTGATCTTATGAGACCATTGAATATAGTTGGCATGCCATAGGATTGTAAGTACTCACCTTTGTGATGTTATTTTTGGGGTGTTGAGGCTCAGGGACAATTTTCGGAGAGATAAGGGAATGTGTGTGTGGTGTGTCAGAAAGTGTTAGCTATATGCTTCACTTATGGGACATGTTCGACTCTATGCGTCAATTTGGTGTGTTGGAGATCTGTGTATCTGATGTGTGGTGATAGAGTCCACATTATGTTTCATAACCTTAAGAGCCAAACTATAATACAATGTGATTGAATGTGATTAAATGTGATTTATATGTGCTGTGATATACGCTTAAATATTCGTGTGATTAATGTGAAAGAATTCCTGAAAGATGTTTAAATATGTGAAATATGATATTAGAGTTAGAGATGTTATGGATATGATATATGCCTATTTCGTTGTTTCATAATGGCTTGTTTACGTGGTGGTTATTCTGAGCATTCACTGAGCTTATTAAGCTCACCCACACCTTTTTAACCATTGCAGATAAGTAGTGCTGGTGTGAGCGGTGTGGTCTCGAGGGGTAATTTAAGCCAAATACTTTAGTTGCTACTAGTAGGTGTTATGTGGTAGAGACTATGTTGGCTTTGCTATGATTTTTAGTTGTTTGCATGCCTATTATACTTGGAAATTGTGGACTTGAAATATGATGTTGGGACTGATATTTGAGACATTTTGGTGCTAAACTTATGTGGTATTTGATGCATGATTTTTTGAACTAGTTTGGAATAATCTATGTGATTATATATACTGTGTTTTTAAGGTCTAGAATAGAGGTATCAATATTCGGGTTTTAAAATAAACTATGATCCATTGTACCTTTGATCTATCTCAAAATTCTCTTTGTTGCAATCAGGTGATCTTGTTTTGGCTTCTCCATGTATATGCTAACTATTCCCACTGCGTACATGATATCTGGCAGGGTGATAGTCAAGTACCTTAAACTTTCAACGATACTTTTAAACAACGTTGGATTTACCGGCTCTCTAGATGAATCAACACTTAATTTCATGCCTAGTTCGACTGGCGTGGCTACTGGCTTGCAATCTTTCATTCTGAATTTTCTTAAAATTTGTTCTGCATACTTTTTTTGAGACATAAATATTCCATCTTTCATTTGTTTCACTTCGACTCCAAGAAAGTATGACATTTCACCAGTATCTGTCATTTCAAATTCTTTAGTCATAGCTTTCTTAAAGTCATTGAACATACCTGGATTATTTCCCGTGAAAATCATATCATCCACATATAAGCACACGATCATGATGTCAACAACTCTGTTTTTCTTCATATATAGGGCATGCTCATATGGGCTTTTCATGAACCCATTCTTCTGAAAGTATTCATCTATTCTTGTGTTCCATGCTCTCGGAGCTTGCTTCAGTCCATATAAAGCTTTCTTCAAGCGATAAACTTTGTCTTCTTGTCCTTGTTTGCTATATCTAGGTGGTTGTTTGATGTAAACTTCTTCCTCTAGGTAGCCATTAAGGTATGATGACTTCACGTCCATCTGATAAATCTTCCATTTATTTTGTGTTGCAATTGCCGTGAGAAGCCTTATAGTATCAATTCTGGCGACCGGAGCAAATACTTCATCATAGTCCACACCATATCTTTGCTTGTAGCCTTTTGCAACTAGTCTTGCTTTGTATTTCTCCAATTTTCCTTCTTTGTTGGTCTTCGTCTTGTACACCCATTTGACTCCAATTGGACTATGTCCTTTTGGTAGACTTGTTAACTCCCACGTGTCATTTCTTCTTATTGCTGCAATTTCTTCATCTATTGCCTTCTTCCATTTAACATCTTCAATTGCATCTTTATATGTTATTGGATCACATTCTGTCATTAAACAGAATAATGAATAATCAAGTGTTTTTTCAATGGGTTCTATGACCTCATAAATATCGCATAAACTACGCATTCTTACAGGTGATTCCTCTGAGTTGTTGGTACTGCTATTGGTTGGTGATGATGATGTTGTAGGAGTTGTTGCAACAGGACTTGGAAGAGGGCTTCGATCGTCGCCTTGTTCTTGATTAATGAAGTCATCGTCTTTGTCATAACTAAAAAATAATCCTTCAATTTTCTTTTCATCTTCGCTCTCCAGTAATCAGCTTCATTGAATTCAACATCTCTTGAAATAATAACTTTCTTGGTGAGAGGGTTGTATAACCTATATGCACTGCTTCTTTTTTCATAACCAATGAAAATACATTTTACTCATTTATCGTCGAGCTTCTTTCTCGTCTGGTCAAGAATATGAGTATATGCGATGCATCTAAAAATCTTGAGATGTCCGACTCCTGGCTTTTGATTGCTCTAAAATTTGTTTGGCGTCTTGTATTTCACACTTTTTCTTGGGCACCGGTTCAACAAATAGCAACACATTGAACAACTTCAGCCCAGAAAGTTCTTGGTAAATGTTTACCTTTAACCATGCTTCTTGCCATATCAAGAACAGTGCGGTTCTTTCTTTCAGTGACTCCATTTTCTTGTGGCGTGTACGTAGTTGTCAACTGGTGAATAATTCCATGCTCCTTGCAGAAGCTTTCAAACAGCTTTGAAGTATACTCACCACCTCTATTAGTTCTGAGTATCTTAATGAAATGTCCACTCTGTTTTTCTACCATGGCTTTGAACTCGATAAACTTGTCAAATGCTTTTGATTTTGTTTTAAGAAGATATATCCAAATTTTTCTACTAAAATCATCAACAAAAGTAACATAGTACCTGTTTCCACCAAGTGATGGTATATCAAAAGGACCTGCTATGTCGGAGTGCACGATCTCCAATGGTCTCCTGGCTCGTCGAGATTTTCCAACTTCAAAACTCTGTCTGTATTGTTTTCCTTTAATACAGGCTTCACACAATTGATCAGGAGGATTAATTTCTGGCAACCTATTCACCATATTTTCTTTTGACAATAGCTTCAGACCAGGAAATCCAAGATGCCCAAACCTTAAATGCCACAACCATGAATCATCTTTGATTGTGCTCTTCATACATTTCACCTCTCCAAATTCAATGTCAATAGTGAACAGACGGTTATGCGTCATATCAACTTGGGCGACCATGCAATCTTTCATATGTACTTCATATCCTTTTTCTAGAAACTACCCAAGGCTGATGATGTTGCTTTTCAAAGCGGGTACGTAATAAACATCTTATATGAACTTCTTTTCTCTGTTTTTTTGTATAATAGTAACTTTGCCTTTACCTTTGACCGTGGCGTGTGATTCATCTCCAAACGTTACTTGTCCATAAATGTTCTCGTTTAACTCTGAAAATAAGCCTTTTCGGCCACACATGTGATTGATGGTGCAATTATCGAGATACCAAATATTTTTACTTGATTTTTCACTTTCTTTATAAGTCAAGAATACACTAGACTCCACGTTTTCTTCTTCTTTAGCTGCTGCTAGATGATTTCTCTCCTCCACCTTGGGAGTTGATCTACACTTATAACTAAAATGGCCATATTGATTGCAATTATAACATTGTATATGAGATTTATTTCCTTGCTGAAATCTACCACTGACTCGACCTCAGCCTTAGTTTCAAACTCCTCGTCCACAACTTAATGTTTGATATTCTTCACTTGTTTGAGCTATACCATATGATTGATTTCCTAGTCCACGTGTTCCTCGTCCACCTCTATTTCTGCCTCTATATCCTCCACGGTATCCTCTACGATTGCTTGTACCTTGTCCACAATTATCCCTAGCTCCACTTTCGTTGAAGGACAACTTGCTTTGCGAAACTTGGTCCAAATTTCCAGTATCATCATTTTGCTTCATTTTATGCTCAAGGGCTTGGAGAGAACCCACAAGTTCGTCGATTGATATTTGTGACAAATCTTTTGACTCTTCAATGGCAACCACCATATAATCAAATTTGCGTGTCAATGATCGCAAAATTTTTTCCATTACTCTGACATCATCAAGTGTTTCTCCATTCCTTTTTATTTCATTTACCACCGCTTTCACTCGGATGACATGATCATCAACACTTTTTGAAGGTTTCATTTTCAACGTCTCAAATTCGGCTTTAAGGGTTTGTAAACGTACCTTTTTGGCCTTTTCCGCTCCTTGAAAGGATTTTTGCAAAATTCCCCACGCTTTCTTTGGTGCCTTCGCATTTGAAATTTTTTCAAAGGTTGATTCATCAACACATTGAAAAATAAAGAACAATGCCCTCTTATCCTTTTTACGAGCTTCTTTCAATACTTTTTTTCTTTGTTTGTCAAAGCCACTTTAGCAGCTGCATTTTCGGGCTCAACATATCCTTCTTCGACAACGTCCCAGCAATCTTGAGAACCGAGCAAAGCCTTCATTTGGATGCTCCAGTTGCCATAATTTGTTTTTGTTAATTTCGAGATTTGCGGTTGAATTATGTTTACCATTGTGACGTCGACACGAACCTAGCACTGATACCACTTGATGGAAACGTAATAAAATAACTCAAATACTAATTTTTTATTACACACAAATAAACACAATACAAATACAAACTTTTTTTCTCTCTATACTAGCAGCTGCTAGTCCTTCCTTTTTCTTTTTCTTTTTTTAACTCAACATTTTTCTTTCTTTTTTTTCTCTCAAGGCTCACTAACATTTTCAGCACGCACTCATTAATTTTTTTCATAAGTATAAGCATAGTAAACTGACTTAAACTTTATCAAGCCTTGGCGTCTAAGACTATTCAAGCTGCTATCATCATTATCCTGTCTTTGATTTTTCATGAAACTTCCCGCATGATAATGCTTTATCCTTTGTGCAGGCCACTTTTCAATTAATTTCAAGCCTTGTTTCCATGAGGTTGAAAGTCAATTTGGATAGAAATTCTTTGGCTGCAATTTTTTTATGCCGACTTTGAAAGTCGGTTTGTTTTCTAACACTATATCTATATAGACATTTCTTTGGTGGTCAAGTGGTGTATGAAAAGCCATTGAAGGATGTGTTTACAGTGGAACTGTACATGATGTTTGCATAGCCATGAGGTCTGAGAGCTCCCTTTATTTGCACTTCTAGTGCATTTGTGAGTCAGATGTGTTCAGCCAAAAGATGCTAATTTAGTTCGAATAGAACTGTGAATGGAGTTTGTATTTTTTGACTTCTGGCATTAATAAATGCCATATGCAATGCTGAACTATAAATATGTATGTGCATATTTTTCACTTTTCCTTCTCCGAGTGTATTTTTAGTGAGCAATCTTAGAGATACCTTAGACTTTATATTATGAATCTATTTAAGCCCAATGCGTCAGAGAAATGCAGACAGTATTTCTGGTTGATTAAATCTGTTTTTATATGTATATTTAATCTTTGCAGTCGTGAGGCGGGTTTTCTAGGGTTTTATTTGATAGTACATATGTGTATATTTATCATCCCTTTTTGCTTCTATGAGCATATTTGGCCTCGAGATCACATTCCCTAAACACTCTTGGATGTTAGTTTGCTCATCAACTTGCCCTCCCCAATGATGAATACTTGTATAGGCTTAGAGTTACCGACGTCATTGTTATTGGCCTCCGTCCTCTCTACTATTTGTTATCTCTAGTTCTGGCTTCTTCTTCTCTCTTCTCTGTCGCAGTTGTTATTATTATTAATATTATTTTTATTATGATTTGTCAGTCCTTTTGACTATTGATGTCAATGGCAGTAGAGGATGTGGAAAAGTTGTCAATGAAACTAAATAGTCTCACCATTGATGAATTTCTTTGAACTATTGAGTTCCGACCTCTTAGGGAATTGCAGGTTCTGTCACCATATAATATCTGAAGATGAAATGAAATGTTTTGATTTTCATTGCTGAAGAGTTTGTTTTGGGGCATGGACAGGAAAAGTAAGAAGAACATGTACTTGCTTTCTAATCTCCTATACTAGACTAGAGGTGAATGTTATCTGTTGAAATTAATGCATGACCACCCTACATATGCTCACCTTTGTAGCAATGTTGGCATTTCTGTTTTTGTTGCATCTAAGATTATTGTAAATTTTTTTATTAAATCTATTTTCTTAAAATACTTTTGGTTGGATTTGTTGTCATGAGATCAACTTCTTTCTTGTTCGACCTCAACTAGTATTTTTCCAATTATGATACGGGGGTATTTTGCTTTATTTGAACTATATCCTCCTGTTAAATTGTTTTTATAGGCTGTTTATGGTTTTCGAACCTCGATTATAGCCTTTTCTGACCATTGTGCGTTTTGTTGTCTCAGTATATTCTCTTTTAGTAGATCATAGTGCTTTCTGTCATGATATTATGTAGGATTTTAGAAGCTTGTCTTGGTTTCATCTAGACCTGCTGCCATTATTTTGCCCTATGATGGAAAACTCAATTTTGATGGGATCGTTCTCGTTTTCGATTCATCTTTGGCTTTTGCACTCTCTCTCTTCACCACACATGTTATCTCCATGGGCAATATATTGGACCTTAATCTTTGCTATATTTCTCATTGCAGCTTTGCTTGTTGGAAATGGGAAGTTTCTTATTTCTGCAAAACGGACCCGTAGAACTACTTGTAATGAGTATGTAATCTCTATGGATGCAGATAACATATCCAGATCTAGCAGCACATACATTGGAAAACTAAGGTGGGATATCTAATTCCTAAATAATCTTGCTATCTACTTGCAGCGTATGCACCGTCAAAGAGATTCTTATCCCAATTTTTATATGTTAATTTTTGCAACTTTAGGTCCAACTTTCTTGGTACCAAATTCATAATTTATGACACGCAACCTCCATACGACAATGCTCAGCTTTCACCACCTGGCCGAAGCTAAAGGTTCTATTAGGAAAAAGTCTCCCCAAGGGTTCCTACCAGTAGCTACAACATTGCTCAGGTTTCATACGAGCTAAATGTCCTAGGTACTAGGGGGACCTCGTAGGATGCATTGCAGTATGTACTCAATTCCTGCCTCAGCTGTTGAGCCAGGTGGCATTGTCCCTGGTCAACCGGTGCTTATCCCTCGATCCCTTGAAGACTCATTTAGGAGCCAGATTCTCAGACATTGTTGGAACCCGTGATGAAGAGGATGAACGGAAGTATAGGCCATTGATACTCAGGAACAGAGCGCCAAGATGGCATGAACAGTTACAGTGTTGGGGCCTGAACTTCCAGGGACGTATAACCGTTTCATCTGTGAAGAATTTCCAGCTGATTGCTGCAAACCAACCAGCAGCCGGAGTGCCAACACCATCGCAGCCAGCGCAATCAGACACGACAAGATAATTCTCCAGTTTGGTAAAGTTGGGAAGGACACGTTTACCATGGATTATAGATATCCACTGTCAGCATTTCAGGCATTTGCCATCTGCCTAAAAGTTGAAAAAAAAAAATCAAAATAAGCCAATATATACAGGACTCATATACACGTTTATATTAGTGGTGTTATGTAAGAACAACTCCGAGCATGAAAATACCAGAAAGCTGAGAGATCTGAGGACATTTCATTTCTTTTTATCACTTTTAGAAAATACCCATTTTTGTATCGGACTCCCAAAGCCATTTCTTTTAGTTTAGATGAAGGCGCGGTTAAAAAAAAATGCCATTTTGATGTACATGCAGGCTAGAAACGTTTATCTGACTTGCGAGTTTAGGTTTTGTTTTTTGTTGAGGAGAAATCTTGCAACATTTGGGCGTTCGTAGTTAAGGAGAAATCTTCTAGTCTTAGTCTTGTAAATCTGTAAATTGAGTTACTCCTGAGATACTCCAACTTTATCGTGCTTTGAAATTAAGTAGTTAGCTTGGACACCAGAAAGTCCATTTTCAGTTACCTGTCTTTCTACAAGGTCTTTTGTGTTATTATATAAAACTATTTTTTTATTATTGTTAAAACTCATTTAATGACCAACAAACATGCCGGTTAAAGTGTTTATTTGTTTACTATTTTCTTCTTGAAAATTAGTTATTAATTTTATGGTTTGTTATTCTACTGCTTTTGGAAGTTCAACTACTTCCTGTATGCTTTTCTTAGATGGGAATTTATCGGCTTTATTTAACCTTTTTTTTTTGTCCTTTTAGTTAAGTATTCTATTTGTGCCTTTATAACCCTTGGTTGTTTATTATCTTTTGTAATAAGTTTATTACTAATGAATTATTAGAAGATGTTTTTTTGTAATCTTGAATTATTTTTTGGTCACTATTATATAAATTCTCTGAAAGATTAATTATCAAGTCTACAATGGTGTTTAATTGTTTATTTTCTGGAGTCTCGTTAATGTTATGCCAAATGTGAGTATAATGTATTTCTACTTTTTGTCTAAAATTACAATTTATTCGATTATTACTATTACAAGTAAGGTCCTTATGAACGTTAGGTATAGCAAGATATAAATAATACAGACGTCTATTGGCTTCGTTAGGATTTATCTCCCCTATGGTTGCTAGTTATGTTTTAACTTAACATTGGTAAACCAGTGACCACAGATAAGTTTTATCTTTACTTAGGGTTACACATCGTGGTAGACAGTGTTTCCTCTTTAAGAAGAGTGTGTAACTTAAGTATTCAAAGTTTCTAATGACTTCCTATAAGAAAGTAACCATATGCTCTAATACCAGAATATATGGGGTCCAGAGCATGGCCGGTGCTTACAGTATTTTTTATTTTCCATATTGGATTTTTACCGTAAGAAAAGAGCATACACACTACAAATCGTGCCTCAAGATAGCTGGTTCTGCCTAGTGGATAGGGACAGAGAGTTATACCCGATAAGTTTATGACTTAGTTCTCCGAGTCATCTAGATATGAAAGTCTCAATCTCACGAGAGCCTGCTCCCTCTGCTTCACCGGTGCGCCCTCTCTTGGCTATAGTTACTAGATAGAGGCCTTACGCTTCTCTCTCTATATCTCAAACCTAGAAAGTATTTGAAGAACAAAGGAAAAGATTTGAAGAAAAGAGGCTGAGTTTTTATAACTTTGGATGAAGTTACAAAGCAATAAGTTTCTCTCTCTCTTCCTAACCACTACCTAATAGGATACATCTGAGTTTCTTATATAGAGGCTCGGGTGCTTCATTGGGCCTCATCGACAGTCTGGATATAAGTCACGTGAGTCTTCTTTCATAACAACTGATAAAGATAGGTAGGTGCATGCTTCCTAAATGTGCTTTTCCCGAAAAAAATTAAAATAAATACAAATAAGATGCATTTAGCTGAGTATCTGCAGCTTTTATCTCGTGAGTTTCTTTACATTTTTACAGAGGCCACATATTGTTCTAGGGCTCCGTCTCGGTATTCTTCATCTTGGGCTTCTAAAGTTTTTGGGTTTTCTGGAATCTTTTCTATTATGTTAGCCCGGCATGCCATATCAAGCCACCATTGATCCCACCCTTTAGAGGGCCTTTCATCAAATTGGTTTAGTCCACCTATGACGGTGGATAAGTATTGTTGGTGTAATAGGCCCATTTCGCCCGGGCCCATTTTATAACCAAAATCCAAAAAATATAATAATAATATACAATAAAAATCCAAAATTAAAAGTCCAAAAAAAACATTAATTAGATGTCCATTACAAACCCAATAACAAAATTACAGCAGCCCAATTTACAAAACAACCACACAGGCCCAACTAGCCCAAAACCCAATTACAAGCCAAAAATCACTAAAAAACAACCAGGAAACCCTATGGTTTCCCCTTGCGCCGCAGCCCCACACGCATGCCTTCTGGTGTCGCACGCCTCTTTAGCCACGTCACCTCCGGGCGTGAGATTTCATTCCTTCGGAATAAGAGAATTTCAATATCCACTTCAATTTTTTAAAGTTATCATATCCTAAATCCTTTCAAATTCTCGACGTTAGGACATTAATTAATCAATTAGGTACCAATCTTGGGCGTTGCGAGGGTGCTAATCCTTCCTCGTGCGTAACTGACTCCCGAACCCGTTTTTTTTTCTTGGAATTCGTAGACCAAAAATTAATTTATTTTAAAAATAAAGCAAAATGTTTTATAGGTGACCCGATCACACCTAAATAAAAAGGATTGGTGGCGACTCCATGTTTTATTTTTAAGTCGATCCCCATTTTTTTTTCTAAGGCATAAAAAAATGGTTTCGACAGTTGGATTTTTGAAAGTTTTTCTATTATTTTGTCTTCTTTCGTTACGGGTTGTCCGATGGTGGCTCCGGCGTATGAGATCATGTCTTCTTTATGCTTGGCCTTCTTTTAGAGATCTTCCATCCTTATTATTAGTTCTATATTCCTTACTCGCTCGGTCTGGAGTTGTTTTTCCAAGAAGAGTTATTGTTCTTTGTGTTTTATAATTTGATCTAGGAGTGCTGCCTTTTCTGTCGAAGTTTACATTCCTATTTGAGGATTCTCGTATCTTTCTACCCATTTGGTCTTGATTTTCTCTGATACATTATATTTATGTCTGAGGTATATCTGGGCATCTTTGTATGCAGTTGACAGAGAGCTGTATTTTTTTATATTTTGGGTTTTTCTGGGATTTTGTATAATGGATAATTTCGGTCCATTCTTTGTATATTCCTTTATTGTCTCCTATAAATAAGATATATCATATTTCATTATTATGTATGTTATGAAAATATAGGGAGAGCCCATTAAGATAGGCTATTTGGTGTCTGATATCTCCCCTTTTATGAGCTATGAATATATTATAGGACAGAACTGAGTGAAGCTATAAGCACGAGCAATGTATTATTAAGCTCCATATCAATAATTTGACCATAAAAAATTTTCCTAACCCACTCGCAAATAGTTTCAACGATTAACTCTCATTGACTCTAAAAAAAGAAAGCATGATAACCATCACTGCCGGATGCTTTCAAGGGAGTCATGTCAAAACATGCCACATTTATTTCATCATCCAAAACAACTCTCCTCAAGAAAACCTCATCATTAGGATCAATTTTAGGATATGAGCTTGCAAGAAGGGTTCTAAAACTCTCTGGAAGCTCACCATACAATTTTTTGAAGAATTAACTGTATTAGACTGGAGAACCTCCTTATCGTAAATCCATTCCCCTTCATCATTCTTCAAAGCTGAAATTTTGTTATGATTCCTCCTCTAAATCGTACGAGAGTGGAAAAATTTAGTGTTACGATCCCCAAATTGCAGCCAATCACATCTAGTTTTTTTGCTTTTATAACAGTTCTTCGTGATGGAGAATAAATTCCAATTCCTCTATAATCTGGGTCTCTAAAAGGCTTAAATGCACAGAATCAGTTCTTTCTAAAGCTTTTTGGACAGTAGCCAATCTCTGCATCAATATCCTCTTGCGGATCCCAATAAGGCCGTACACAGAATGATTCTAATTTTTAACAATAAGATTATTAAGAGAGTCAACAATGTTACCTTTGAAGCACCACTTCTCATTGACAAAATTTGAGAAATTAGGGTGTTCAATCCAACCAACAATAAATCTAAAAGGATGACCTTTAGGCAAAATAACATCCGACTTGACAGAAAGAAGTAAATGTCTATGGTCAGACCTGATTCTCGAAAGATGAGTGATGGAACAATAAGGAAAAGACCGTATCCATGCATCATTACCAATTACTATATCAAGTCTTTTAAAAAGCCCACCTCAATACAAAGTGAAAGAAGGCCCCCTAAATCTCAAATCCTACGAAAAAATACTTCTCAATAAAATCATTAAAAAGAGGACAACCTTTCCCAACTGTAAGCCCCCCTTTCTTATCCTTAGAAGAAAGAAAAGCATTAAAATCATTAATCGCCATCCATGGGGTATCCTAAAAATCATTTAGATTTTCTAAATTAATTTTTCTTAGAAATTCTTTTATCAAATTCTCTAGTTGAATAATTCTCACGACCACCTAATTTAATTCCACATCAAATAAATCAACTCAATTAAATTATTCCCAAAGTCATAGAATTTTCTTCTGATTCAAATGCAGTCCGATCGAGCTTACAATTAGGATCTAGTGATTGCAATTATATCCAAAAGCATCGTTTCGATAATTTGAAATTACTTAATCATGGAGTCAGTCCACAAGAAGTACCATGATTGAAAACTCATTATCGTATACTCTTTACGAAAGCAATTCATCCAACTATTTTGCCTAACGACCTCGTCATGTGTGTGTTACCCTCATATAATATCCTTGATTCCTTTAAATTAAATACGTTTACTCAATACAATCCTATTTTGTCTCATTGTTAGCATTGTGTCTTCTTAAGGATTAACATGACCACTGTCAACAAATGATTGTGATAAATTACTTGTTTGAGAACAAGAAAGCTGTGGCCATATTCTATATTTATCAATCCACACAATTCCACTGTTGCTAGTAAAGCCATGCCATACACAAGTCATGTACCCAACATATCGGCTATGGGCTTGATCATCTTTAGAGCATAAGCCTCCACTTATATCAAAACACATGAGTTACATACGCATGGTCAGTGACTAACTCCAATTATTTCGACTTCGAGTCGATGAGGCACTGGGTGCCAAACTGATGTGTTGGTTGGATCCGTGTATCCGTCCGAGTCCGTGTCGTGTTAATAGGGGAAAGTAAAATAATAATTTATGTGATTGATATTGAAATGGAAAATATGAGAAATGAGTATGAGATGAGAAAATATTGAAATGGCAAATATGAGAAATGAAATATGAAATATGAAATGATGAATTGAGATGTGAAACTTGAATGAATTCAAGTATTGATCAAATATATGAATCATGCCATTGCATGAGATGATGTATTCAAATGTTAAATGAAATGTCATTGATATATACTTATATATTTAAACATGTGAAAATCTTAGTAGATGTGAATAAGGAATGAGCAAAAATTATACTATTGAATTGAAACACAAGAACATAGCTTACTTGTCTCATTTTGCATTTCAAATACTTATATCAAGTTTATATTGTTCGGATTATAAAAATACCACTGAGTTTTACTCAGCATGCGGTTTTATTTTTCGTGCGCAGGCTAGGTACTGTTCGATTTATCACCGACTCAGTATCAAATCACAAATCCCAAGCTCAAGTGTGGTTATATTTCATCTTGTAATGGCATGTACCTAGGGAGTCTTTTGTTGATATTGTTTATAAGATGTTGTTAACTTAGTTGCTAGTGAAATGATGGTTAAATGTGTATATGGTTGTGGTTGAAGCTATGTTGGTATGTTGCCTAGTTTATATTTTGGTATGTGATAGTTTAAAGTTTGGTAGCTTAGCATAATGCTTGGTATGTGCTTAGCTTCATATTTGGTAACTTTAGAATTTGAAAGTTAGTTCAAATATGGTAAATGTGATATGACTGAAAGTCTTGAATGTTTGATGTGTTGTTGATGCATTTGAACATATAAAATGTGGTACCAATGAGGGTACATTGGTTAAGCATATTAGGTGATGAATTTGGTGTATTTTGGGCATGTTTAATCGTGTTTTGAATAGGTTAAATGATTGGTAATTAAGTTACTTAGTGCCTAAGTAAGTAGGAAATAGTAAACTTGAGTTTTAAGGTACTTTTTGGTGCACACGGTTTAGCCACATGGGCGTGTGTCACACACGGGCAGCACACATAGGCATGTGACCCAAGTCAGTGAGTTACACGGCCTGGCCACACGAGTGTGTGACCCCTGAAATTAAAATTTTTGTAATTATTTCCTAAACTTCCAGAATTGTTTCAAATTAGTCCCTGTCTATTTTTAAACTGCTTTTAAGTCCCGTAGACTCGAAATAGGGGCTGAAAGAGTAATTTTTACTCTGTATTGGGGTGGATTAGCAAACCTAAATTAAGTGCATTCCACTAATATCATCGCAGATAAATTAAAAAGATAATCGTAAACGGAGTATGAACCAATACTCTGATGCTAATAATTGGAATAGTCTTGTATGTATTCGAATTCTAACATTCAAGAAGGGATAAATTGTTATAAGAGTGTAGACAATGGAAGACTTAGTTTAGCAATGTATAAATAGTGATAATAGTGTAGATAGTGGAAGACCAAGTTTGGCATTGTATAGCATGAATCATTATTCGATTGTATAATATTCTAGTATGATATGACCTGATTGTTTGTGACCTGCCCCTGCATATTATATTGTTAATGGCTAGTATATATATGTGTAATTATGATTGATTAATTGTATGTCGTGTTAGTAATGCTCATGACCCTAATCCAATGACGGAGAGGGGGTTAGGGGTGTTACAACAAGAGCAGGCAACCACCGATCAATATCATATTCAGTACCGTGGCCTAACACATCTCCCGGTATAACGTGGACAAGAAGGTAGATCCCCAACTTAGTTTTCTGCATTCATTGAAGTCCACTAGATGTAGTAGTCACCTTACGTGCACTAAATTTCATGATATTTCGGGCATTAAAATACCCCCGATTAACCTCATGATGAAGGCTCAAGCATAATGTTCTATGACCTCCTCCGTTAGGTCTTTAGGGAGCTCGTCAAAATTTATCATCCAACCAGTTGATCGATATTCGACCACATTCAAACTTTTCTGGGACCTTTCCCAACAGTGCTCTGTAGAAGTCCACTTTACCCGGAACGACCGCTGATCCCATGATGACTGGCCTATCCACTGGCAGACCGAGTTGCAGCGCTACGTCCTCGAGTGTGATTGTACACTCGCCACATGGAAGGTGGAAAGTGTGTTTCGGGCCTCCATCTTTCCACCAACGCGCTGATTAGTGTAAGATCGAGTTTGCAACCCTCGTTCATACGAAACGCATACAAGAATCCAACATCTTGCAAATTGCCACGAATTTCAGAGATCGTAGGCTTTCCCATACTATGAATGAAGCCCTTCAGAAAACGATCGTCCGCCTATTTACACACAAAAAAAAAATCAAATTAAAAAGAATTAAATTTAACATAATTGAAAATAACGAAATTTAAAATTCCGTCTTACCATTACTGTTTGGGTGGCGGAAATATGCTTGTCGTCGAAGTGGATTAGAGATACCGCCATTCATGAGAAATCGATTTGAATGAATAAAAACGAGATAATTAAAAAATAATAATATTTTTAAATGAAAATATCAAAAAATTTAAAACGAGATAGTTGAGAGAGTTTGAGAGAAGGATGTGAATGAAAAAAAAATGAAATTTTGGGGGTATTTATAGGGTAAAAAAAAATTATCGTTGGGGGTTTTTATTTTATTTTTTTACCATTAGCACGACAACATTCAAAAAGTCGTTGCTTTGTTATCGTTGAGGGAAAGCACGTCCAGCTAGACGAGCTTTCTTGCCACCTGTGCAGAAAGCGCACCCAACTGGACGCACTTTTCATTTCTCTCTCCTAAAAACAGTCTATTTCTCTAAATAAAAAAAAAAAACAGCCTAAAGACCTAATTAAATAAAAAAACCGGCATTTAAGCCTATCTAAGCCGTATAAGAGAGTAGTTATGCTCTTTGTTGTTAGTGTTCAAACCTTGTTATTATAGGATATGTAACTCAATGTGAATAAACTAACTTGTTATTATAGTATATTTGTAAAATATACTAACTCATGCATCATGAGTACAAATATACTAAACCTTTAATTTTACAATGCAAAAACAGAAAGAAAAACCAATCAAATCACTAACAACAGTTCAATCCATGAATCCAACCACATATAAGATATGTAAGGTCATCATTGAATAAAGACATCACCCCATCATTTACCACAATCAAGGATTGTTGAAGAAATGCTTACAAACTTGATCATCATCCATCTTTTCAATCCTTGGATTCACCTTATCATCCAATGTTTAACTTCGATTTGTACTAACAAAACTATGTTTTATTTATACTACAATTAGAAGTAAAAAAAATTTATCCTAAAAACATGCAAAATACGAAATCATGGTTTTAAAAGTAGAATCATACAAAAACTAAAGCTTTTTTTAAGGAATAATGGGAAACAAAATGTAGTTTTTGATGATGATCTCTTAGTCCTGTAAATTAATTCCTTTCAACAGGTACCCTTCATTGGAATTTATGTTGTCGTATTAGGGTTTATCAACACCATCTCTACACCTTCACATTATAGATAGACAGCTATTAATTTTAAGTAATCAAAATGTGAAGTGGGAGGAGGAAAAACCTATTCAACATGTAGGCATAGGTTAGTTGACGTACAAGTTTGAGTGATACGCATTTCCAAGTTGAAGATGATTTTGCTCAGCTTTCAAAGAGCTGACCACTATTTGAAATGATTGGAGTGTAGAGATGATGAAGTCATCCATCCTCTTACAATTTCAACATGTCCTAATCATGATTCGGGCTTAGTTCATTATGAACTTCACCTCTTCAAGAAGGGCGGGCCCGGCCGCCACTTCTCTACCAACTGCCCTTGTACACTGATTTTTCATTAGTCAACCCACTGCCTACACCATTAATTTCCGCTTAATCCATAAACTTCATTGCATTGCTGGATAGGATGCCAACTTTAAATAACAAGGATTACAAATACCAAATCTCTTGTAAATTAAACAAAGGTAGCATACATCTCTAGATCACCGACCAGCTAAGAAGGATCCATGAAAATAAAATTGTCCCTAACAAAGTAGTACTCTAGTTTTAATAAAGCAGAAATGAAAACGGCTGAGCCAAAATAATGCACCTACAAAAGCCACACATATTCCGGCGCATCTTTCCTATGCCCCACCAATGTCCGATACAAATACATCTTGTCTACCACAAGCCTATCATCTAGGCTAAATTCCAACTGTTCACTTTCGTTTATGATCTCCACATTCAGGCTTGGCATCTTCTTTGCGACGGT
Source organism: Gossypium sturtianum (assembly GCA_025698515.1). NCBI lineage: Eukaryota > Viridiplantae > Streptophyta > Magnoliopsida > Malvales > Malvaceae > Gossypium > Gossypium sturtianum. The sequence continues at coordinate 128,654,345 of CM046949.1, read as the reverse complement.
CTTGCAGGCTCCGAGGGTAACTTCGCAGGAGGACATCCAAAGGGATCGCATTGTTTCATACTTTCCCATGTCCTGTAAAAGTGCTACGTCACCAAAGGGGCAGTCCCTAATCTCTAGCTTGCGGAGTTTTTTGCAACCGTTCAACACGTAGAGCATTCCTTTGTTACTGTCGCCAGCAAAAGCAATGGACAGCATTTCGAGCTTCTTAGCATACATTCCTATGTAAAGAAAAACCTGATCAGTCAGAAGGCCAGAAAGTGATAACCGCTTCAGACTCTTGTTAGACTGGACAATTGCCCCAAAACCTTCATCCAATGGCTGATTGGTTACAGGGTCAGCTTTTTCGGGGTCAAGGATGCACAACCTGAAACGGATAAAATTTGTGCAATTCTTGGCTACAGTGATGAGGGCAGCATTCGTCATCTGATGACAGAAATACAGCAATGAGTTGAGCTTAGGACATCCTGCAGATATAAGGACCAAACCTTCCTCTGTCACTGCAGCATTTTCGGCATCAAATGGATCCGATGGGAAAACCCTCAATTCCTGCAATTCTTTACAAGTTGAAGCTACAACTCCGAGTCCTTTGTCTCCAATACAATCCAGTATCTGCAACATTTAAAGTTTAAACTGATTATTGCCATTCAGTTAATCAGGACGCCTACAACTGGATATCAAATAACTAAAAGATCATACCCACAGACGCTGAAGTTTCCTGCAGTGCTGAACCAGCTTCGTGAGATCATTACCTTGAAGACCCGGAGCATAGCTCAAGTTCAAGAAGGTCAGGTTTTCGCAAATAGGATAAATAGCTGACATGCAACAAGGAGCAACCTCCAAAAACCCAGATAAACTCCTGATTGAATTGCACAATTGAATGACAGCTTTCAGTTTGCTGAAGACCTCAGAAGATGGATCATCCACATAAGACCCAATACCCAAGTCCACCAGTTGGGGTGCTCGCATCAACAGTTTTTGGAGCGTATCAAGCGGCACCACACGGTTTAACCTCAAACTCTTGAGGTTAGGCGACCTTGCCACAAGTCTTTCGAGAGATGCTAAGTTTATTTCTCCTTTGAGGCATGCGAAATTGAGGGAGACAAGAGATGTGCAGCTTTCAGGAAAGCAACTAAGCCAATGGCCTCTATGATCCTCAACTTCATTTTCTTGTAAATCCAGCTCCCTAAGAAACCTAGAATCAAATAATACCAAACAGAGAAAACAAATTAAAAGCCGCACCATCCTAAATGCTTCACTATCGTATTATGGAAACACATAGCAACAGAATCCCACCTATACAAGTTAATGAACCATCAAAATTCAGAACTAGGGTTTATATTAGATATATTATTGCAGCTAATAAGTTGCATAGTACAAGGAAACCATTGGCACTTAGGCTGTAGCCAGACAATCCAAGCAAACAATTAAGTAAACAGGCTGCTGCATCATACCACATCCAACACCACAAAACCAATACATGTGACTCGTCAATGTAACATAAAACGTGGTTCTCATATAAATCCACTTTCATAAGCACTTGCATATTGCTACTAAGAATCTCATGAATATCAAATTATGGAACAACCCAAGTAGGGAATAAAGATTGTTACCTGCAATTGGCAGCAATAGCAGCAACACCATCAGTGGTGAAACCTTCACAGCTGACGAGAACCAAAGACTTAAAATTGGGAAAAGATTTAGAGAGTAGCTCAAGGCTGTCATCAGACACAACCATCCTCTTAAGTCTAAGCTCTTCTAATCCGATTTTACTCTTAGCCAAGGCTTTGATCCATGGGTAAACAAAACCTCCCCAATCATGTGGCACCAAATTGAAGTCAGCGAAATGCGGCTTCCCTTTCAAAGTCAGTGATTTCAAACCTGGAAATCTGGCTATTAACCTCTGTGGAGTGATAGAATAACAGTTGCCAATGAAAACCCTTTGCCTGCTGTATCTTTCGATCTTGTACCATGATTTGCAAACTAAGGACACTGAGTTACGGTCTTTGTGGGATGTAATGAAATCGAACACGTGCTCTACGACTTCATCTGGGAAATAATTCATGTTTATTGTTTTTTCTCTAGGTAACTCCCCCAGAGAAAAAGGAAGACAACTTGATTAGAAAAAACTAGAAGAATGAAGACCAGATCTGAAGATTTTAACTAAGACCCATAGTGGGGTGAGGAGATTCAAAAAAAAAAAAGAAGCTTTTTTTCTTTAAAATGTTTCGAAATCTCTCTCAAGAACCCAAGTGAAAGAGAGTGAAAAGGAACTCGAATTCTCCCGAGAAAAACAGAGATATTTTTGGAGTGAATATGAAAGAGAAAAATGGATTAATTTCAAGGATCATCTTCAAAAACCCAAAGAAATATAATTTACACTACAGTTTAACAGAGCAAAGAAAATAAAGAAAGAAAATCAGTGGGAATTTTCTTCATAGATCTGAAGAAGCTTTAACTTCTATAAGTGGAAAAAACTGTCATCTGAATCTAAGTTTTAATAATTACAAACAAATACAGGAAAATCATAAATAAAAAGAGGGAGAGTAACCAAGGTTGGGTTTTGGGGGTAGTAAAAGAGGGTTAAGGTAATGATCAGAGGGTGGGTATTGAATGGAAGAGAAAATTAAGAGAATCTGGAGCGTCGAAAAGTGGAGCATGCATGTGTCTTTATCTCTGGTTTCGAGTCATACTAAAAAGTAATGCGACCAGTAAGCAATGCAATGCAATGGAGAGGTCAGGAAAGAAAACAACCTTTGTTTTTGGGTGTAATGACAAGAATGCCACACACAGGACACAGCAGAGCAGATAAGGGTTATATTGTTTCACTCGCGCCAGTATAGGTAGTCGCTGTCTCAGTCCACGACACCTCCATGTGAGTGGGGCATACTCCAATCAAAGCCTGCCAAATTCATATTCCCTTTTTCTTATTATTTTTTATTCTAGGCAAGGTAATTTTTTTTATTTTTTTTTGCATCATCGGCAGCTAAACTATTAAACTGTTATTCATTTTATCTCTCAACTGTTAGTTACCTCTGATTACTCGTAACTTGCCACGTAAATGTTTATTTTTTTCCAAAATAGTACTAAAACTTATTAATTGACATTGCAATGATGGTTGATAGCAGCCTCGTAGGTTTTCAATTTTATCATCCATGTGCGTCGACGAGAATGCCTCTAAGCTTAGTTTGATATGGAAAAGTACGTCGGGGAAGTTGTAAAACATGTGGGGATTGCTTTTGCTGGCTAAAGCTCTTCTGTCGCAAAGTAATACTGTGGTTGGGTTTTGAACATTGAATCATGAGCCAATATCATTGTCTGGCCAATACAAAATCGAACTCAAAACTAGGCCTCGGCCCTGTTCCTATTCGACTATCCTGAACTTGACACAATTGATGAGCAAGACTCTGTCATTTAGAAGCAATACCATGTCATAATGACTCTAGCTTCTAAAATTTGAAGGGCAATCCACGTGTATACCACGTCAGTAAAGTTAAAGTTTACAAACATTAACTTTTCCATTCGTTTAAGGATGATTTGACAAACAACACAACTTTAAAGTCTAAAAAAGGTGAAAAAATAAAATGGATAGCTAAAATAATTTTTTGTAAAGTTGAAGGGCCAAAATGTCAGTATGCCTAAAAAAAGTTCAATGAACTAAACTTGTTAAATAGTGATAATTTAGTAAAATGTGCTTTTACGTAATCTTACATTACATTAATCAACCCTCAAAAACTTACATTCCATCCAAATGAACCAAATAAGGAAATATAGCGTGCTCAATAATGCACTATATAATCTCACATTCCGATAATCTTATTACGAAAAGCAATCTCTTATTCTTTAAACCACAACGCACCCTAGATGTTTGAATATTAATTCATCTATTTTATAATGGTAAGTCTTAGTTTTATATAAAATTTGATTAATTTAAATAGTATAACTTAACATAAGAAAAAGTATAATTTCGTGTTTAATATATTGTTTTTCTAATATTGTAAAAGTATATATTATTCAAATATCGTTGTAGTAATATGATAAATAATAAAGGGTATTGTTACAACATTAAAATTATATAGGATGTTAGGTTTAATAACGAGGGTGATTCATATCGTGAGATAATACATACGTATTAATTAGGGTAAACTACCAAATAGTCATATTTGTTTACCTCAAGTTACATTTTAGTCACTTATGTTATCGTGTTATAACATTTAGTCACTGATCCGTTAATTGCCATTAACGGTGTAATGGTAAACTGATGTAGCACGTTAAATCATAATTTAAAACAATAATTTTAGATTAATTTATACAATCGGTTCCCATATTTTTTTCGTTTTGAACAATTTAATTTTTTTTCTTTTATATTCTTTTTTTTCTTTATTTTTCATTCTCTTTTGTTTCTCTCTGTTTTTCTCTTTTCTCCATTCCTTTTAACATAATTTTTCTCCATTCCTTTTAACCTAAAATTTTAGTTTGAAATGATGATTTAACATGCCACGTCAGCTTACCATTACACTGTTAATGTCAATTAATGGCTCAGTGACTAAAATGTTACAACACGATAACGTAAGTGACTAAAATGTAACATTTCAAACATAAATGACTAAAATGTAACATGAGGCAAACAAAAATGACTATTTTGATAGTTTACCCTACTAATTATGAAAATATTATCTTAAATCTATTTTTTTTTAATATATTTAAGTGAAGTGGTAATAAATTTATGTTTTAATATTATTGAACACATGTTTAATTCTTGAATCTGTAATTTTTAATTAAAGATTATATAAAAGTATGAAAAAATAAAAATGGCGTCATGGTAATATTAATTGTAATTTAAAAGAAAAAAGTATTTTTGTAATTTCATAACTGAATTGGTGATCTAATTAAGAGTGACACAAACTCAGTAAAATGTTCAGAATATAGAAAATGTGATATTATTGGCTAGTTTGATCAGAATATAGAAAATTTTTCAAAACCTGAAATGAGTTATTAATGATACAAGTATACATCGATCAAGTTATAATATAAAGTACAACAAAGCACTAAGGTAAGCACTCGGAGGCAGCTTAATGGCAAGGTTAAGATATTGAGAATTTTAAAATCTTAAGTTCAAGTCTTATTCCGTGTAAACCTTGTGTGAGTTCTCAATCTATATTTATTTTGATTCATGTCCCACCATAAGTGGACATTGTATAGGTTTATTCTAGCTAGCATAGGTTTGGATATATGCAGGTTATCAGTTTTGTCGTGTTTGATAATAATTTACTTTGATTATAGTGATTTGAATGTAATTTTTGAAATTGCAATTATGATTGTACATTTAACTTTCGAAAAAGCTTGCATATATTAATTGAAAAATATTTTATATTTAATATGTGATTATATTAAAATATAATGTAATTTAACAACAATTACAATATTTTATTATTTTTAATTGAATAAAAAAGCATGAAAGCTAGTTAACTTTCCCTGTTATAGTTGTGGTTTTACCCAATCATTCATCACTCTGACTTAATGCCATACCCTGGCCTCAATTATATATTCACATTTCCCTTTGTTTCCCCATATGATCAAATTAAAGCTGGGGGTGGGGTGGGGGCCTTCAAGTCAAACCTACTTTCTGGATTTTATATTCTATTTTCTCAAACTATATGTCTTCTTCTTAATTCATACTACTCAATTTTACTGCCCATCAATGTCTAAGATATTAAAAACCATTTTTTATTTATTTATCATTTAAAAAAAATTGAATTCTCAATCAAATTCGTAATTAAGTTTTAGCTTAATTGATATTGGCACCGTTGTCAATGTAGGTAAACATAGGTTTAAGTGCATTGTAATGTGTTTATCCTCCTATTTAAGAGTATTCTAGTATTTGTTTATCTGGTCTCATCTAGGTTGACATTTAAAACCATGGGCTGGTAGGGGTTCCGGCTCCTTTATAAATTACAAAATTTTAAATTACTAATGGTAAAATTACACTTTGCCCCTCAAAATGATAAAAATTTGATTTAATCTTATAAAAATATAGGCTATTAAAATGGTGAAATTATATTTTTACTATTGTAAAAGAATACAATTTAATTCCGAACCCCAAGATTTTTTTATGTATTCACCCCGTTTAAAACTAATATTTGTAAATATATCCAATATATTTAAGTTTTAATGGTTATGAATATATTCAAACATCCGTTGTCACGAAAATGTTCAAAAAACAAAACGAGTGACATATCATTAGTGCAACAGTGGTGAATTTAACAAGCTTTGCTCCATCAACATCCTTAGAGCCAAACCAGAGAGACACGATAAGGAATAACAGAAATGGTTTCAGTGAGTGTAGCCTGGAAAAGGCTAAGTTTTTATGGGACATTTTCTGTGATACTAGTTTGAGAAAATGTGAAATAAAAACAGGAAGGTGGGTGGGTTGCCCTCATCTCCTAACATTAAGGTAGGATTCCAATTTTTGGCTGACAAATGAACTAAATTTTGTCATTTTGCATGATATAATAGTTGAATTATAGCAGGAGAGTGTCCCAATCCTATTCATTGCTTCCCACATTAGTCCATTTCTTGGCTGATTGCCTACCCACTTGCCAACTTAATATTTCAATTTTTACTACCTTTATTAGTAGTTTCCTTGAGGAATTCACTTACCACTGTAAAAAAAAAAAAAAAATCATGATTGAGACATTAAAATCTGTTCTCATTTGAGTAAATATAAAGCATCCATTGCTCATCATCAGCAAAAAAAAAAAAAAAAAAAAGTTGCAGTTCAAACACAAAAATTCCATCAACATAGCAGATACATGGTGTGTGTATATGGAAGATGATGATTAGCCTTGTAGAAAAAGGCATCTTACATCATTTTGTAAAGTGATAGGCTAGAAGTAACCTTAGGATTCCTTTTACACATAACATACATATTATTCTAACATGATTTCAACTTCCCTTCCTTTTTTAGCCATTTTTATTTTTGGTGACCTCTAACAAAACCCAAGCACTAATAAGGGCTCATAATCTGTCTTATATCACCAATGGGTGTTCAGTAGGAAAATGTTATTTCATTTGTTCAACCAGCCTGAAGCTAAAAGAAAAAGGGTGTTTGATTTGTTGGTTTTTAGTGGCATGACATAACATGGCCTTAATAGTGTTGAAAATGTGGAAATTTGAGTCAACATATTGCTGTGCCGCCCCCACTTGATGGTGCCACGCGGAAGATGTTCAGTGGAATTGTACCACCTGCTTCTTCAATTTTTACCTACTACTACTACTTAGCTATAAAGAAAGAAAATAATTCAAAGATTTGGATTCAAAAACCATGTGATGGTGGTAGTAATAGAATTTAGAAGATGATTCTTTTGCCTACTACTTAAGAAACTTAAATTATTCAATGGCCTAACATGGGTCCAACTTAAACCAGAGCTGTACAAGCTATGTATTGTTTTGAAGCTGTGTAATGCCCTTTTCTTTGAACAAAGGGATTTTGCCAATATTTTATGATTGTTGGTTACAATTTCATTAGTTTCAGGGAATCGTTTTATAATATGTTATTCCCTTTCAAACTGTTGTTTTCAAGGGGGTGTAGTTTAATAGCAGTTCCATAGGAATGGGGTGGGGTTGATGATGAGTGACCTTGTGTTATCAACCATTCCAAAAATAATAAGGTGGGTTTGGTTTGGTGTGACTGATGATATATATTTCAAGAGTCCAGAAAATTGAATCGAGCAATGCTATTGATTTGTTGTGGCAGTAGATAGACTTAATTATGACTTTATGGTTCAAAAAATTCAGGGGTTTTTAACATGGAAAAAGAGATTACTGGGATTTGGCTATTGGACCAAATGAAAAGGGGTTGTGTGACATCAGAGCAGCTGCGGCTACCCTCAACAATTTAACAAACAAAAAAAGACAATCCAATGAGAAAATTGTAATTTTGTAATTGGAAGAGGGAGTGGTTAGGGCTTTAAAAAGTATCAAGGGTAATGAAAAAATACTATAATTATTGCCCCACTTGCATATAATTACAAGGAGAAGCAACACAAAATGAAAGTGAAAGGCCAAGAAAATAAAGAAGGGATAATGTTTTTAGAAAGTGGTGATGATCATTTCCCATCTTCATATGCAGGGCCTCTCATCATTTGTAAGAATTGCAGACCATGTGAAGTACACACAATGGTTTGAAAGCCCCCCCAAAACAAAAGATTATATCCTACCAATTCAATGACCTGAAAACAATTCCCCAATTATTATCACCTAATAACAGACTTGATTGATTGGCATTGAGGAATTATTGGACGAAATTAGGAGCCTGATTTCATGCTACAGGGGAGGTGTTGTTTAGGAAGGGAAAGGTGAAAGGGCATGCGGGCATGATAACGCATGAAGATGGGAGTGTTGTTTGTGGTCCAAATTGTTTTAACCCCAAACTTATCATTGTTAGAAGAGGTGGGTTGAAAGAGAGTTGAAACATAAGATGTCTCTTTACTTGTCTCTCTGATGATAGTGGTCCAATGAGGACAAAGACAAAAGTTCCACATTTAATCTGATGGGTCTAATTTGAAATCTGCAACGACAAGAGTCGTGGTCGTCTCTGTAATGTAAAAATACTACCAAGGCAAAAAAGGAGGAGAAGGTTTAATCGGTTGATGTCAACTTCTCTTCTTTTGCATAGGCAGGCTGCCGGCTAAACCTAACATATTATGCCCTTGCATGACTCTCATCTCATCTCATGTTAGCTGCTCTAGAGTGGGCTATGAAGCCCAAAGCCATGCCCAAGTGGGCTGCTCGCACACCTTTAGATTTAGTACCCTCCTGCTTCTCTTCTACTATGATAGGTAAGTTGGTTGTGATGCTATTAGTTATATCAAGACATGTGACCCGTGAATTGAAAAGCCAAGATCTCCCCCACATGGGTCTTTGAATATGGCAAAACTGTTTGATAAAACAATCTGAAAACAGCATTTTATCTGCCACATGCAGAGTTTGACATGACAAATACTACTAGTTTTACAGTCATGGTTCACACCAAAATCCAACACTTGTCTCTCCTTTCTGCTGCTCCTATTATACATCTGCCGACTAATCTGAACGTCTGTTTTGATGTCATATGTTATGTTGGACTCGCTTAATATTATTCACAAGGCCATGCGTATGAAATAGTAAACTTCAGCTGAGAACAGATTTTTCATGTTTTCCTACCAAAACCTGCCCGCAGATGAAATTCATGAGAGAAAACTGATGAGGGAGCATCGTAATTTTCAATCCAAAATAATGGATGTAATAACTTGTGTATCTTGCATTCAGTTTCTAGCAAAAATCTAATATCCACATGCCATAAGTGATGATGGAATGATTGGATTTGTCACACAACAGCAGTTCATAGAGTTCATTTGTCATAAGATCAGCCAGGGCTAATAATCAACCTTGAGTTGTATGATAGACAGAGTTTCCTTAGTCACCCAGTGGTAAAGCTAAAAATACATGGCAATATTCACAATTCAATTCGTACAGAGTTATTATATGACTATAAACCATGTAGTTTCTGCACTACTATATCCATGAATAATTTGCTTTCTTTTTCCACTAACAATAATGACAATAAGAAAACAACTTCAACAAGGTCAGTAGGTTCATACTACTAAGGTATCAATCAAAGCCTGATGCCTTGGTGCCTAATCTGGATCAATCAACTTAGCACAAATATGCCTGGGTCAAACAACTCAAGCCTCCAAGTACGAAGTTTGAGTTCAGCAAAAATGAAGAAGGTGACCCTTTATATGTCTAAACATGATAAGTAACCAATTATGTCTTTGCACTTTGCAGGCTTTCCCTTTGTTAGTTAGAAACTTGGGAATTCAAATGGTCAAATAGTCATTGATCCTTAACTACATAATTTGCAGTACACAAAACATACTTTCACAATAGTCAGTAGTTTTCAAAGAAAAGTACTTTTCAATGAAATTTATCATTAACTCCATTACAATCAAGCTAGCCAAATAAGAGTTCGTGCAATTTCTGCCAAAATAATCTTCAGATGGGAGCAATATATTGAAATTAAGAGAAACTTCAACGAGCTGGGATTAATCAATATATGATATAAAGACAAGGGAAAGCACAATCAGAGTAACATACAAAATACACAAGCAAAATGCCGAGCATGTCGTCAATTCCAAAACAGACAAGCAACAAAGTGTCTAGCATACTAGTTAAACGCATGGGAATCTCAAAAAATATGAACCATTATTGCAACTACCATAAGACATATATCATCTTAGTAATAGCACTTAGTGAAACAACATACCAAGCTAAGACTTATAATTATAAGTGAATCTCTTTAGAATGAACAACACAAAGCCACATTAGTTTCCCATTAATTTGTTCACTCCCTTTCTAAAATTTTAAGGGTGTCTTCTTAAGTTCAAAATACATAAAGGGACTAATTCATGCATGCATTCACAGTCAACTGCTACTGCAGAGAGGCTATGATTCCCCTAACAGGTTTCATATGATTGTTCCTACATAACATCGTGCAAACAAAGTCTAATTTTGATCAGATTTTACTGAGCCTTAACAGAGAACACCCATTTGTTCAATCCCAAATCTCTTTTTAGCTAATCTTTTAAGGCATTTAAAGAACAATTGAAACAATTAAATGAACGAAAAAGGCAAAAGAAAAGCTATGAAATTTCGAACGTAGAAATTCTAGCAAAGTTAAAATTTTGAGTTACAACACAGAGTAGCATATAAACTCATAGTATTAGCTAACACTAATCACTGAATTCCACTAACCTCCAAATTAAACCACAAAAAAATAATTTCACTGAAATACAATCTTCACCCAAAATTAAGAGTCACTATCATCACCATCATCGGCTTCACCCTTGTTTCTGACATCTTTGGCAATATGAAGCCCAGGATGCACCGACCTCCGCCGTGTCCTCGATGGTAAAATATTATCCAAGTCAACCTCCGCCAACGGATCATCTGATAAATCACTCTCACCCTCCGATTCGTTCTCACCATCACTGGAGTCATCTTCGTCGTCGTCTTCGTCGTCACTGTCATTTTCCTCCTCTATCAAAATCCCTTTTCCTTTCCGGTCGACTGTCGTACTTCCATTTTCCTCCTGCTCTGCATCATCGTCGTCGTCGTCATCATCGTCTTCATAGTCATCGTCCTCGTCTTCTTCTTCGGAGTGGATTCCAGTATCTTCATCCTGGGGTCGGGATTCAGGGACGGAGGAATCGTTGTCTGCAGAAGGGTCGAGAGCGTGCTTTTGTTCATTTGTTTGGATGGTTTCATCGGGAGTTTGGAGCTTAGGGGATTTATGGGGGACGGTTTGTTGGTCATGATCGTGGGAGGTAAGGTCAGGCTTGCGTTTGGAAGTCAATGCAGGTTCGTGAGGATTCTTGGTTTCGGCCATTGAATTCAATTCAAAGCTGGGATTTTCTTTTGGTTTAGGGTTTACGGGATGAGCAGCCCTCTTTTGAGGGTATATTGTAAAGCTCGTAATTTTAGTGGTTTTTTTAATTCTCTCGCTGGGCTATTTTCTTTTTAATAAAACTCTTCCTTAGTGGCTTTGGTAAATTATAGATATAGTCATTTATGTATGGTTTAATTTACGTTTTGATCATCAAATTTAAAAAAAATTACAATATAATTATTAACATTATTAATTTATTGCATTTTGGTCACTGAGAGTTAATTTGTGTTAACTATGTAACCATAAGTTGACTTGACATGTCATATCATTATTTCCTACAAAAATTTTAGATTAAATTGTACAATTAATTCATATTTTTTTGAGCAATTTAATTTTTTCCTTTTATTTTCTTTTAAATGTCTTCTTTTTCTATTGATTTCTAACATCATATCCGTTGCACGTGATTTTATTTGTTTAATTTTAAATTTAAAAATAATTACTATAATTAGTGTAAATTGATACACGTTACTTAAATTGTTGAACATAATTAAAATATATTAGCTGATTTAACAATTTAAATATTATAATAATAATTAAAATTCAAATCATAAATAAATAATCTTTGTCATAGTCAATGTATAATATATTTTTATTTCATATAATTAATAAATATAATTAACATATAAATTATTTTGATAATTCTGTTAATAAAAATCCTAATTATTATTAAAGTATTTGTACAAACTATAAAAAATGATATATTGTAAATTAAACACTCTATTATTCAAATTTATTTTTTATTTTCCTAATAATTAACAAATTTACCGTAATAATTAGTAGATAATATATAATTAATATATTTATAATACATTAGATTAGATTATATAAATGTATCATTTATAATATTTAACTTTTTATTTTTTATTATATGAATTCATTTAATAAAAATCTTTTAATAGAATTAAAATTCTTATTTATAAAAATTCGCAAAATTTTAAAAACATTTTCACAAGTATAACATAAATTTTGCTATGTATTCTTCCTTAAACCTTAAAGTGGCCATTTTTTTTCAAATTTTTTTCAATTAAGTCGACGATTTCTTTGTATTAAATAGGTTGGTTGGGTCAACGGATAAATAAATTCTTTGTTCAAACTTCATATCCTTGAACTTGACAATTGTATTTCACTATTTTTCTCTACTGGCATGCAAGGCACAAACTCTTACAATGATTTGACATTACCTTGAACTAAACACTTACGAAGGTTGAAGTAATTATTAAAAAAAAAAACGTATTTTGAAAAATAATTTTTAAAAATTTTATTATAAAAATGATAAAATAATCATAATACTCAATGAATATCTTTATTCATTTTATCCAATAATATTTAATTAAAAATAATAAAGATTTTATTAGTTATAAACATATTTTAATTATTATTAAATTACACGGGGAGAGATTCACTTACACCAGTGTAAAGCTTAAGTGGTTTTACACCCTTCTGTAACTTTTCATACAATTAATATTTTAACAATCTGATGATTGAATAAAATTTTAAATCGATCTGATATCTCTATCATATCGATATAAAATATTGTTTATATTAATATATATTTAACGATTGAAAGTTTCTTAAATAAAATGAATAGTTAGAAAATTTTAATTTATGCCAAGTTTGACATATATGATCTACATGAAAAGAGTATGAAATAAGATGGTCGGATTGTTAAAATATTAATTGTATAAAAAATAGCGAAAAAATGTAAAATCACTTAAGTTTTACATTAATGTAAGTGGATCTCTCCCCAAATATAAGCATATCTTAAACATTTCATTAAAAAAATAAACATATCTTAAATATAATATATTTTTCTGAATGATTACATTTTTTTGGAATTACAAATAATTTTAATTTTAATTTTATTATCTCTTTCACTTTTTTCTTTTATTTTCTTGTAAATATATGTTAAATGTTTTATTAATTAAATTATAAATATTGAGATGAAGTCAATTTTATTTTATTTCTTTGATTTATATTTTAATTAATTTCTTTTTGAATAAATTTTGTAAATAATGGTAATTTAATTAATTTTAAATATAAATAATTTAATGAATTCATCTCAAGTTTAATATATAATTGAAATAAATATAAATTTAAAATACCTAAATTTACTTAAAATCGAATATTATTTAATTTTATAATACTTAATATAATTTTAAAGTAATAAAATGCTCATTATTTTGTAATTAAAAATGGAGAAAATGAATAAAATAGATTGAAAATACAGGGTAAATAATAATTAGGATATAATTATATTTTCTATATAAAAATGAGTTTGATAGTAATAATACAAAATTTTTAAAAACTAAATTTGTCATTATACCGATCAAAATTATGTAAAATTAATGAAAACATTAATGATATGATTAATTATCCTCAGATGCTTATTTTTTAAAATAAGACGAATAAAATTGTTCCGATTTTTTTCAAAAAGAACAATTTGCTTAATATTAAAATTGAGAAGAACCGAAAACATGGGGTTTACCATTAAATTGGGTTTTATAAGATGTGTTCCATGTTTAACTTTCTTCAATAAGGTATCTATTAAAAAATTGCTTTGTGGATGTTGATCAGCAATGTTAGTCGATGGATTATTTAGGATTAAATTGTCAGGTTTTGTAAATGTTGAGAGTCAAATTTATTTAATTTTTTAGAAATAGAACTAAAATGACAAATTTTGTAAACATTGAGAGCTAAATTTGTTGAATTTTTTTATATTTATGATCAACTTGGTAGAATGTGTAGGGCTGATTTTGTTACTAAACCAATAAAAAAACAATCAGCTTAGAGTGATTAAAATATTTAATTTCGAAAAATTTAGTGACTAAATCAAAAAAATTAATAGTTAGGTGACCAAAATAAAACGAAAGCCATAGTTAGGTGACCAGTTTTATAGTTTATCCGTAAAAATAATTTTCAGCATGTCCACATCATCATTTAATAGATAAAATTTAACGAGAGAGATTAATTTGTGCGTTTCAAAATATGTATGAAAAGTGAAAAAGAGGGTAGAAATAAAGTATAATTATTCATAAATTCAAAAAGAATTATTCATTTTTTTTTCTCAATGAAATATTTAAGATATGCTTATATTAATTTATAATGTAATTTAATAATAATTAAAATAATATTATAACTAATATAAGATAGTATATACTCTTTTTAACATAATGCCTAGAACTAGGCATAACCTTCAACTCATAAATAGGACGATAATACTCAAGTCCTCCTGTATTAACAAAAATGCTCATGCCAATCGAGTTAAGACTCAATATATTTTCTTAAATGATAATAAAAAGTAAAATTTTGTTTTTAGAAAATTAAAAACGATAATTTTGAATAAAATTATTTCGGGACAACCCAAATCAGTTTTTTTTTTTTTTTTTCCTTTTTAAAACCCAAAATAAATGTTAAATAAACTTTTAAGGCATGAAATAATTTTAAAAGCCCAATTTCTTTTTTAAAATGAAGGCCCAAATTAACATTGAAATTTATTGTAGGCCCAAATCTATTTGGAGCCCAATATCTTTTAAATCGATTTGTCTATAATTGTGAGCCCAATTCATTTTTTTTTTGTTGAGGGCAATTAATAATGTTTTTAATTTTTTACAAAAAGAGTCCAAGTCTTATTTTGTCAGTCCAATTATTGTTAGGCCCAAGCCCATAGCATTTCTACCAATGTGAACACACTCACAAACCGCTTCCACTAAAACCGATATCGGTTACAACAAGAAGCAATAACAGAATTGCAAATCCATGATTAATATTACTTTCATTATTATCCCACAGTAATACTAATAAATTATTATAATACTATCAATTTAGTCATATAATTAATAATGAAAATATTCACGTCAATTCAAAAATTTCTTTAAATCCGTGTCTACAATCTAATTCATCTTAAAATAATTATAAAATATAGTAATTTATTTGCTATTTGTCTAAAATAAATATAAGTAAATTAAAAATTATAAAATATATCCAACATAAAAAGGCTATCATTTCAAAGATTAAAAGGTATTATCTGTTCAAATAATTAATTAATTATAATTTTAAATAATAATTCTGACATTTAGTAATGATACATGCAAATATAACAATTTAATTGATATTTATGATATATATATAAGATTTATTCATAATTTATTGACCAACTAAAATACTAGAAAAAATTACTTAATTATGGAAAGATATAATTTCATAATAAATAACAAATAATAGTCAGTTTACATACATAAACCATTAAATTAATCATAAATATAATTATGATAAGTCATAATTCTCATAAGGTATATAATTTTTTTTTTACAAAGAAAACCATATATAAAATAATTAAATATTAATTATATAATCGAGTACTATCCCTAGACTCAAGATTAATCAATTCGTTAATAGTTCACCTAATCATCACAATTTGACAATAATTTGATGAGCTTGTCGACCTTCCATGCCTATTCTAAGTCATAGCTTCATCGATCATTTTCAAAAATCTATGCATAATTTCATCAACAAATTTCTTCGATTCCAATAATAAATTGTCTTGAATACACTTATCACATTCCATAGATGTTGATTTTCTAGTCATGCCTCTATTTGCTTAGCTCTTAAGAGTTAAGACCCTAGTTTGTATATATGAAAAGAGTTTTTTAATTGAAAATAAGAAGAGAAATCTTAGAAAGTTTATCCTGAACTATTCCAATAATGTAGTTGCATGCTTCTTGGTATTGTCTAGGCATTTGCACACACTTCCTCTGGTTCCTTTCCTACCATATAATATATAACATAGCATTCCATGCTAATACTTCGTGACATAAAACATGATTTCCTCTCAGCCTTCGTGATAGCCCAATCTAATACTTATGGTCAATAACTCACATTACATGAAACTACAGATAAGTAGAAAATCTTCCATAACATTATTCAATATATCTTCATTTGCAAAAAAAAAAAAAAAAAAAAAAAAGAAGAAGAAGAAGAAGAAGAAGATGGTTCCTAGATTCTCATTCCTTACCACAAAAAAAGACATTCAAGAGAGTTTGAGATACTGTAAGTGTAAGTTATTCTATAACAACCCGATTTTTAGTGGTACCAAAAAAGGCAATTTTAAAACCCTATTTCCGTAAACCGGGTCCGTAAATATTAAATATAAATATTTACAGAGTTAGCATAAAATAATATTGATGTTTGGTCCATAAATTTTGTCAATTAAATAGTTAATTAAGGCTTAAAGACTAAATTGTAAAGTTTAATCGCTATAGAGTTTCAATTGGGTACGTAAAGGCTTAGTAACTTAAATTACAATTAGCCAAAGGTTCAAAATGACAAGTAAACTATTTTTCATTAAGAGATAGTACTTGATGATGGCTTTCTCTGCTATTGGAAATTTAAAAGATTATTATGTTAATTAAAGAATAATCAAAGTATATAAGACAAATGCTAGCAAAGTATTTCATCTTCATTTCTTTTAACCGTCCAAAGATGGAAAGCCTAAGGAAAAAGCCATTTTTGAAGCTCAAACATTCGACCATATAATAGGTAAGCAAATTCAAGTTCTTTTCTTGTAATTTTTATAGATTTGAGGTCATGAGAGCTTGATTTAGCTAGCCAATATACCAATTTGTAAAACTGTTACAGTTTTTGAAAGTTTCCATTGTTGATGTTTTGAAGAATTAAGCTTGAAATTGATAGATTTTAAGCTTAGATTATGAAAAGGACTAAATTGTAAAGTTTAATTGTTAGTTTCGTACGTAGGGACCAAATTAAATAAAATAAAAAATTGTTATGAAATTTCGGTAGGAATAGGAAGTAGAGGGTCTCTAATGAATATAAGTGAAATCTGATTTTAAATTGAGGTTCAAAATTAGAAGTTATGGCTATTTCGAATTCAGGGACTAAAGTTAAGAAAATGTAAAATTTTAGGGGTATCTAAAATTGAGTTTATATAGGTTCATTCATGTCATGACATAATATGAAAATGTTTAGTATTGATTGATTGTATAAAATAATTGCATAGATCAAGAATCAGATCAAAGCGGAGTTAACCGAAGAAAAGCTAAAATTGTTGATTAGTCCCTAAAGAATCAACTTGTTTTCTGTTTTGAATAGGTAAGTTCATATGGTATTTATTATTTTAGGTTTTCACGTATTTGATTTTATATATGTATGTTTGATTATAGACTGATTAGTTGTCAATTGGTATGAAAGGCTAGAATTGGAGTGAATTGAAATATGACGTTTATATGTGTAAAAGAGACTTGTGTGAACTTAGTAAAGGGTTAGAATACGATTGGCATGCCAATAGGGTCTTGTGCATGTTTGTACGAGATTTATTACAAATGTTAATAAGATCCAGCATTTGTTACGGATTTTTGGTATATTTTATGAAACCTAGGTTTAGCTCGGACGAGTAACCTGATGTGTTGTGATAATGATTTAGCCCGGACGGGTAACCATATATATATAAATGTACTTAGCTCGGACGAGCAACTGGTGCAGTGTAGTTACTTGTATATCCGAGTCCGTTTATTAGGTAGGGTTCATCAAGCGAAATAGATTAAATGAAATTTGGAATTTGAAATGTGATGGATGAACCTGATATCCAAATTGAAAAGTCATTGAAAAGTTACATAAAAGTAACATGAATTGGCATGTTAAGTGTTTGTAGTATTAAATGATTTTGATTATAAGTGAATACTCACATTGTTGATGTTTTGATTGACATGTCTACTAAAGTTATGCCAAGTTAAGGTAGCTTAAAATGTTTAGGTAAAAATTAAGGTAAGCTTTGAATTTTTACATATGGACTTACTAAGCATCCTATATGTTTACCTTTGTTGTTTCCTTTCCCTCGTAGATCGATACCTTGTGGAACTCGTCAAACTGGATCGTCTCGAAGCTCACACTATCACCAAATCGGTAGTCATGTGATCATTTTGAGTCTAGAGTTATGGCATGTATATAAGTATCTTGATGTGTACCTTAGCATGTAAAAGTGTCTACTACTTGATATAACCATTTTATATTATGTGTTACATTTGTGATTTGGTACGTATTGGTTATATTTTATCCTACTATAATCATATGTTAGGCATGTGAAATTTAATATTTAAATAAGAATTTTAGTTGATATTTTAATTTCATAAAATCAAGGTATAATTTAATAGAGTCTAAAAGATTTGAAGTATAATTTTAATATTATTGATGTAATTGTCGTTTCTAATGATTTCTAGATGATCACAAACCCTCAGTGTCCTAAATTTGGATGCTTCAACATTGAGGTGAGGGTAATGTTTATATTGAGACCTTTTTTCATGGTAATATTGCATTCGCTAACAATATATAAAATTATAAAATACGTGTAATAAATATATATAAAAAATAAACCACAAGCCATTAAAATTCATATTTCATTTGGGTATCTTCGCAATGTAAAAACGTAGAATTAAAGAATAAATGTACTACTAAAATTTAAATTTTTTTTTATCATGTTAGGGATAAATTTGAATAAGAAACGAACGAGTAAAATAATGAAGAAAATTGAAAAGATCGAACACAAATATTTACGTGAAAAAATTCATTCGAAAATGATAAAAAACCACGGGTAAAAATAATTTCACTATAACGGTAAAAACGAAGAGTATAAAGATAGAGATAAAACTAAACTCTGAAGCCCGAAATAAAAACCCTCAAAATATAAATACAAAATTCTTTGAAAGCTTGTAAAAGCTATATCTAAATGTGTTATAAGTTCTTTTTCTAGGGTGAAAAAAGGCCTATTTATAGGTTAAATTCGTAGATTAAATAATATTAAAATAACTTATACTAATCAGAGTTCGACTAAGACAAATAATCAGAATTAAACTGAAAAAAAATTAAAAAATTTACAATAACACGTCGCCTCGTCGGGACATCTATGGTTGTGTCATCGGGATTACGCCTGTTTCTCATTGGGACGTCAAACCTGTCTAAAGAAAATAATAACTAGTTGGTAGTATTTTAGAAGTGGCTCTCATTGACCCTTCAGATGCCCAATCAGCACCAATATGACACGTTTGTGTGAATGCAAGTCATCCCTCTAGCCTTCTAGATTGCCAGTTACAAACCATATGTGAAATGGAATATTAGAGCATATGCTTTTCATTGAACTTTTCTTTTTGTTGTTTTGATCATTAATGATGAAGTGTGTTTGCATCATCTCGTTGCATTGTCCACCCTATTTTCAACCGAAGCTTAATAAGACACTCAAATTCAGGATAAAAAGTTCTTTTAATTTTAACCATTTTATTTTAAAACAAAATAATATAACTTTTACGTTAAAATATGCCATAGATCTCTTTACTCTTTATAAATTTAAAATTTAATCCCTATACTTTTATTTCTAAAAATTTAACCATTTTACTTTTCAGATTTCAAAATTCAGGTCTAATTGTTAAAACTGTTAAATTTGTGTTCATTACAATGTCTTTTTTTTTTTTTTAATTTCATTGCTACTAAGTGAGTTTTTTTAAAATTTTAAAATATCACACAAAAAAAATTAACAAAACATTTTAACAGTATTAACAATTAGGCCTAAATTTTAAAATCCACAAAAAAAAATAGAAAGACTAAATTCTCGAAATTAAAAGTATAGGGACTAAATTCCAAATCCTCAAAAAGTATAGGGACTTATATCGTATTTTAATCAAACTTTTATTATATAATGAATTTTTTTTATACAATAATCTAATAGTTATATATATACAATTGGTATAATGAAAAATTCAACTTTTAATGTTTATATTTTTTTGTCAATTTGACTTTTACTCTTTTTTTAAGCTAAATTTGGTCCTCAATATTTCAAAAAGGTCGAATTTGACTATCAGCCTTTTAAAATGAGTCGAATTGAATTTTTTAATGAAAATACCGACTAAAATATTAAATATTTAAACATAGCAATCCACGTGACAATCTAAGTTTACTTCATTTTTTTTTGAATTTTTATTTTTAAAATATTTGTTAACGTGGTATATAATAATGACATTTCTGCATGAAGTGTACGTGGGCTACCACGCGGGTTGACACACTAATATCGTTGAAAAAAAAATGTTTTAGTTAACATTTTTATTTAGTGGAAAAGCAGTTTGACTCTTTTAAAAAGGTTAATGACTAAGTTTAGTTTTAAAAAAAAGATAAGGGTCAAATTGACAAAATATGTAAACGTTGAGGTCTAAAATTATCATTATGCCTTTATAATTATAAAGCTAATATTATTTATAAATAAATAAATTTAAAAATAATACAAAAAATCAAAACATTATTTATTTTTATTTATTAATAAAGTTAATTTTATTATTTTTAAGTTTATAAAATAAAATAAATAAATAAGTTCATTGTATATGTACACATTTTAATCTTTTTATCCAATGTTAATAAAGATAATTTTTTCTCCTCACAATAACTCATTTCATTGGTATTTCCATGATTGAATTCAAGCACATATTTAACCACTAATTTTGATCTCATCGCTATAATACCCTGTTTCAGTGTCACAGTAACTAATCTCAATGTTACCATTATTTTTAATCTCATTGCCCATTTGAATGGAGCCTTAAATTGCATGATTCAATTTAGTCGGAACCTTATTCAACGCACTTATAGTAATTTTTTTTTTTTTTTTTTTGTTGAGGTTCTCTAATGAAAATTTTAGACATCCATTACAAGATTTTCAGAATGAGATCAGTGGTTAAACCAGTTAGACCACATGTTCTTAATTCAACTAGCGTAATTAGTTTGTTTAACCATTATAATATAATAAAAAATAAATATTAAAAATATAAAAAAACCGATTTTCTAACCAAATTCAATTGACCCATATTGATTTGTGGTCAATCTATCTAACCCTTCTAATTAAACTAACACCCCAATTAATTTTTAATCCAATTGATTCGTTTCAAACAACATTAATCCAATATATATACATATATTTGATTTACATCATTACTTCTTTATCCCCAATTCTCTCTCTATCTTTACATTCTTTTTATGTTTTAAATTTAAAATAATAAGCAAATTTTATTATATAATAAACTAAAATATTATTATAAAATAAATATATTAAATAATGTATCAATATTTTAAAAATTCATTAAATTTTAATTAAGTTATAAGTTAAATCATATAAAAATTTTAAATTAATATCTTTAATGGTGTTATACTTCCACTAGGGCTGAACATGTGGCATTCTAAGAGAATATTGAAAAGATACCTATGGATGGTTTCCCGTCCCTCGTCTTATGAATTGTCATAAATTGCTTAGTTTCCCAGACAAGTTACCTCATGTAGGACCATTTACTGGTAATGGGAACATCCCTTACTTCAGGTCACCCGCTTTTCAGTATGAGCATTTCTAGTGTGAACACTCCTTTTAGAGAGCATTAGGGTTCACTTAAGTATATATAACAATCTCATATTGTCTCAAAAGGAATAATAGAATGAGCCCCTCTACGTACGTTCCCTACGCACTCCACGATGACATCCCATAAGTAACGACCTGCCATATCGTCGCTACTAAACAAGGGGATTTCCCCTATAAATACCCTCCACAATGAAGGAAAATGGATCTTCTTCCCAATTAATAACCTTATACACTCACATACTCAACCTTATTAGCTTCCTTAGTCTTTTCCTTACATCTTTTCTTTGGCTCTCTGTTTGTTTAGGTGATTCAACCTCCTTCGCACCACCGTCCTCTCTTTCTTATCTCCTCTCTTGTTGACACTTGCATAAACAAATGGTCATTTTATATTTTAATATTATTTTCATCATTGCATTCACATCAAAACACACATTCTACCTTAAGTTTTAATCGCATCAAAACACAATAATTCTTTTGATAAAATCATTGTTACAATAGTTAATCTCATTATTATTCAACTTAAGTTTAGAATTACATCCAAAAGCACAAAATTGGTTTCAAATATGAAATTAGATCTGTAGATGATGAATCTTTAAAGCTTCTCTACGATATTACCATAAATTAATCTTGCCTTGGTAATTTGTTGCTGGTATTTTATGGTAGTATAAACAATAAAGCTTGTGAAATTGCAAGTATTTTTTTATTGAAATTGGTTGTAGTTGGAAAGGTTAAAAATTGCTCTTGAGTCAGTAAAAAGCAGCACCAACCAAACCCAAATCCAACCCATGGGAATATCGTAAAGCCAAAGTGAAATATATTGGTCAATAATAATGTCATTGCCAACCATTTACTGCAACAATTATTTTTTTTCTTTCTTCATCTTCTCTATTAATTAATTCAATTCAACATCATGTTTTGCATGGCGGCAACGTGGCAATTCAAGCCCAGCTGTTGCCTGTTGTTGACAAAAACCAAAAAAGGAAAAAAAGAAAACCACACTTACATCACATTGGTGGACCAATATTGATTCAAATTACTGATTCCTAATGCCAAAACACCAAGACAATCATCTCCAACTGTATGTTATATGATGTATATAAGTATCATCCTTGAAAAAAATAATCATATTTCCATCTAAAACTGCCATGAAAATGGAGGAGAAGCTTAATTAAATTATTTAAGTATGGTGGTTTCAGAATCAGAAGAAAACCACTTAAGCTCTGTGTGTGAGAGAGAAAGAGACGGAGTGGTTTGATTTATTTAACATCCAATAAGCCCAAACGCCATTGATTTCTGTTACAAAAAAAAGGATGCAGAGCTTTTGCAACACTTGGAAGGTGGTGATCTTCCACTCGTCAAGCATTTCTTGGGTGTGCCCTAACCATCCCTATCCTCCTGCTATACCCAACACCTTCACATTTCTCAACATTAACTCACCTTCACACACTCAACTCTGGTTACTTTCCCTTTTGGGTTGTTTTAGTGTGAGAGATATAGATACCCAGGAATCCAGTATGCACATTTGTCCTCCAAACCCTAAACCCAGCTTTGTTTGTTTTCGACAAAAAGATTGATATGAAACTCAAAGTGTGAAACCCAGGTTTAACCCCATACCCCCCAGTGTGGTTTAGGATTAGGAGGAGGGGCAGTAGAGATGGGTTTTCTTTTTTATATTTCGGAATGGGAACAAAAGATCTAAAAGCAAAGCATGAATGTGAGATGAACAAATGTCAATGTATTCACCAAAACCTTGCTAAAAATAGCAAAAACTAAAGCACTGCCTTACCTTTCTCTTTAACCTAAAACTCTCCATTTCGTGATTGCCGAGCGTCCATCACCGGGTAGTTTCGATCTGCACCCACACCCAGAGAGTGAACCACTACTCTCTCTCACTGAAATCTAAAGCCTTTTTTTTTTTTTTTTTTTTCTTCTTTTCTTTTTTTGGTTTTCAGCCAATTGAGCTAATGATGGCAGCAGCTACAGCAGCAGGAGCAGCAACAGCAGCTACTCCTAGTGTTCATGAGAAACCCGAGGCCTTTGCTTTGGTGGCAGGTGTTGAGGGTGTCACTGTGGAAGGGGACAACACCCATCAACACCCATCGGGTCCTTCCGGGTTGACCCGTGACCTTGTCGCTGCTGTTCCAAGCTTTGGTTTCAACAGGAAGAAAAGGATGGCTAGACAGAGGAGATCATCTTCCACCATCAAACTTCTCTCTTTTACTAACAACTCTTCCTCCTCCTCCTCCTCCTCCTCGCACGTGCCTTCCCCCCCTCTCCCCACACGTGTGAGTTCTCTCTTTCTTTCTCTTCCTTCCTAATCCTTTCTTCCTTCCTGTTTTTTTTTTTTTTTTTTGGTTCCTTTTATAGTTAACAAAGTGTATTTCCTTACAGGGTCGGAGAGTGACTCTTCTCGGCTACTGTCATGTTATTCTCTTTTTTTATGCTTCTATCTCTTTTTATTTGCTTAAAATTTGAAGGCTTATATTAATCTGTCAGTTGTTCCTGCTTCATCTACTACCAACCAACGGATATAAATATATAACAATATAATATAATTTTTGTGTGTATGCAAATGTTTGTGATATTGAACATCAGATGGTCCATATGTTAATTAAATTCTCAAGAAATTTCTCTCAAAGATATTTTGATCTTCCCAACTTAATCGGTGTTTGTAAGATTCCAAGTTACATTTTCAATTATCTTGTGATTAAAATTTTTGGATTTTTATTCTCTCTTCTATGAAGAATTAATGGGGGAAGATCTCAAATAATAAATGGTAATCCCACAGGAAAGTTAGTGTCATAAATACACATAATTATGTATATCGGTGACGAGCATATTTCCCTAAAATTATTTTAATTAGTAGGGAAGGAAGCCGTAGTCTTTCCCCAAATTTGGCAAATGAGTAAAGATCCATTGGAAGTGTGCCCGGCGGAATTCATTTCTAGACTCTATTTTTCTCGTTTTCCGACACAGGTTCTTTTGTTGTTTCATTTTCATGTTGGTTGTAGGAATGTTGACATGCTGTCTTGTTTCATATCATTGTCTCATAGATATAGCAAGTGGTCCTACATATTTAGTGATCATTGTAAGAAGAAGTAAAACTAAATATTGATTATGGTTGATTAGGTTATTGATCCAAAGAGATTGAGATTCCTTTTCCAGAAGGAACTCAAGAACAGCGACGTAAGCTCCCTCCGAAGAATGATACTCCCTAAGGTTTCGATTGTTACTTCTTCCTAGATTTCATTTTATGCAATTCCGCACTATCATCGGAATATTCTCAATAAATATATATATAATCTCATTATTTCAGAGAGCAGCGGAGGCTCACTTACCGGTCCTCGAGTCCAAAGAAGGGATCCTCATCAGCATGGACGACTTAGATGGACTGCATGTATGGAGCTTCAAGTACAGGTATACGATCACCAATAATTCATCTTATCCGAATATATTGCTTCACATGGATGGAATGTCGGTTTGTATATGTATCCGTACAAGCGCGTGTGCGTGTGTGTGCACACGCGCGTGCGTATGCGTATGCGTATCCGACAGAAGAATGATGACCGTTTTTATCGTTGAATAGCGTTATAAAAACCCTTTTGCTTCCTTTTTCGTAAACAGGTTTTGGCCGAATAACAACAGCCGTATGTACGTGCTCGAAAATACCGGTAAACACACTTGTAATTCGATGTCCCTTGTTTATGATTGGAATCTTGTTTCATCGTTGTTGTATTAAATTCTCAGGGGAATTCGTTAGCACGCACGGATTACAGCTCGGGGATTTCATCATGGTGTATCAAGATAGCCTAAACCAGAATTATGTATGAGCTAGGCTACCAATTAGTTGGTTTTTATAGAAATCTTGAGTTGAAACAAAGCAATTCAGTAATTTGGTTGAAAATAAACATGTTACAGGTAATCCAGGCGAAGAAGGCGTCGGACGAAGATGTATATAGTGACATAGCTAGGAACGGAGTGAATGACCTATTTCTCCATGATTATGAGGCAACTAAGTCCAGCAACTATTACTATCCAATGATGGAGGATAATGGGATGTCATTTATATATGACACCACCTTGAGCTTCTCAAATGACTGCCCACTTGATTTTCTGGGTGGATCAATGACCAACTATTCAAGGATGGGGTCTCTGGAAAGCTTTGGTTCTGTTGAAAACTTGTCACTTGATGAGTTTTATCAACTTTAACATCTCCATGGATACTGTTTGTTTTATATTTTGTTAAACAACAAAACAAAAAAGGCTTTCATCATGAAATGTCAAAGGATGGGGCCAACTTTATCCCTTATTTTGGTGTTTTTTCAAGTGTTTCTACTTTTTTTTGAGCAGCCGTTACAGTGATGTCCAATGTAATAGAAAATCAAATAAAATAAACATAAAGTGAAGCTAGATGTTGTTCTCCTATCTCCTCTGTCTTTTAAACTCACACTTACTATTTCTTATATTCCCACTCAAATCTGCATTTTCTTGGGCTTAGCTTTAACAATTAGAATTGATTTTAACAG
This sequence comes from Gossypium sturtianum, assembly GCA_025698515.1. Lineage (NCBI taxonomy): Eukaryota > Viridiplantae > Streptophyta > Magnoliopsida > Malvales > Malvaceae > Gossypium > Gossypium sturtianum. The sequence continues at coordinate 128,627,941 of CM046949.1, read as the reverse complement.
TTTATCATCTTTGCATTCTTAATGCAATGTTGGCTTAATGTCTTTACATTTATTAAAGGACAGGAATGGAATGATAAAAGAAAGGAAATCGTTTTTTTTTTTCTTTTTTCTTATTTGGATAATTAAATTTATTAAATTATTAGAAATGATAGAAATTTTAATATGTGACCAAGTTGTTTCCAACAAACAAATTATATAGGAAAATGTAGAAAATATTTCTTAAAAGTCATTTTTAATAAAACTAATAGAGCTAAAATTTGTAAAGAAAATGGGTTAAAATACAAAAAAAATACTATTTTTTTTGAAAAATTATTAGATTAGACCGATTTTTCTAAAATTTACCGAATTAGGTTGAAAAAACGGGAACGCATCCAACTGGAAGCTTTTTCCATAATGGCTACCCCACACTCCAATGGTTTAAATCCCAACGGACTCCCCCACCCCCAACGGCCATTTAACCCCCCACCCCAATTATCTCTTTTTTTTTCTTTCTATATAAACCCCAAATTCTTTTTTTTTTCAATTCAATGTCAACTTAATTTTCTCTCACATTCTCAATTTTCTCTCAAACCTCTTTTAAATTTCTCTCAATTCCCTTTTAATTCTCACTCAATTTTTATTTCTCTCTCAACTCTTTTTTCTTTATTAAAATTGTATTAAGGTTTTTTAAAATTAATTTTGTATTACAATTTGTTTTGTATTTATTGAAATTAGTAATGACAAAATATCTAATTCGTTTAGATGGCAAGCACATTTTGGTCGATCAATTGCAAATTGTAAGAAAATTTTTATTATATGTAATCTAATTTAGTTTAAATATTTTGTTATTATACTAAAATTTAATATTTTGTTTTTTTTATATATAGTCAAAATATCAGATTTTGGAGACATATATCGTAATATACCCACTCATCCATTATCTTTAATCGAACCATACTTGGGAGATGTGAGATTTTTTACACGTGGCCCATATGGGTAGGGGGTGTAAATTGGACCCCACACTTATAAGCACGTTGGTGGAAAGATGGAAACCTGAGACATACACATTCCACCTTCTATGCAGCGAGTGTACTATCACACTTGAGGATATGCAGTTATAGCTTGGGTTATCCCTAGATGGGCCAGTAGTGACTGGGCCAGTTGTCACAGTCGATTGAAGAGATATATGTAAGCAACTTTTAGGGAGGGTTTCGAACACGATTTATGTAGCTTGGATAGATATGAATTGGTTGAAAAGAAATTTTGATGGGCTCGATGTGGAATCAAGTGAAGTTGAAAGAGAACGCGCTTGGGCGTACATCCTTATGATCATCGAGGGTCCCCTAATGCCCGATAAATCATGAAATCTTGTCCATTTAAGGTGGCTACTAAAACTCGTGAACTTTAGAGAAACAAACAAACTCAGTTGGAGGTCAGTCGTGTTGGTGACATTGTACCGTGAAATGTGTCAGGTGATCCAACCACAGAAAATTAAAATCGATGGTAGCATGCTACTGCTGCAATCATAGGCATGGTATCGACTGTCATTTTTATGTTCTCGAGTGGACTACCCTTATACATTCCTACTCGTAACAAGGTAAAATTCATTAGATAATATATTAGCCATAATAAAATTATTTAAAATTGAAAATTTTGTGTTAACATATTATTTCAATAGGTGGAACCATGGGCCAAGTTATGTGGGACTACTGGAGGAGCTTCAAGATATACAACTTTTGTTAGATCAATGATTGGTACCGGAGGTATGTATTTTTAAAATTTCAATTATATAATATTAACGTAGTTGATTTAAAAATTAATAGTAAATATATAACTAAAATTATTATTAATTTATTATAGTTTGAATGAACATCATACTCCGATCCAATAATTCAAGCATACATCCCATCCGAATTCTTGGTGAATCCCAACATTTGGCACGTGGAGCTGCCATTGGTAGTCTATGTTACGGTGGAAATACATGAATCAAATAGAGTTATGCGATAGTTCGGGTTTAGCCAAACGATTCCGCCAGCACCCTAAGACATCGAAGATCTGCACCAAATCGACTTCTGGGGAAAACTGATGAAAATTGGGTTACATGCCACGTGGAATATATCAACATTTGAAACCATAGGTACGACTTTTTACCTAATCGCGAACCATTATTGCTTGGAATTAGCATGCAATTCGGAGTACATACCATGGTTTAGAAACCATGGCAATCCATATCTACTAGTAGAAGAGGCAATGATAGGCAACATCATACAAGGAGGCCACAATGGGCGCCTAGAAATCCAAGGTCTGGAGCAGCTGCCAAGGCGAGTCAATCATCTACGCCAACGCAAGAACAGACACCGATGGACGCACCACCCCCCAGTCAGTATGGCTCGACTTATTCTGGTGCTTTCACTAACCTCATCATTTTTATACAAGCACCACATCTTGTAACACCCTAGGCTCGACCTGATCATCAAGTCCGGGTACTAGGTGTTACAAAGACTTGAATAACTAGCTAACATATCTGAATCAAATCTTATTTCATTCTCGATTGTTTATTATACACATTAAACTCTATTACAATATACATATTCTAAAACGTAGTCTCATAACCTTATTTAAAATTTTGAATTTAAATCTTTAAAATTTTATGACTTCGACTAAACCCTTAAGGCGTAGCCTCGAGGAGCGCCATTCGATACGTACATTACAGTTACCACTTTGTTCTTCCTCAATTTGGCAGAGTCTGGCTTGGTCCTCTCCCATTGTAACACCTCTTAGTCGGTGTGTAACACCCCAAACTCGGCCCAAACACTACAACCGGATCTGGTATGTCACTTGAGTGATTTTACAAAAACATGTGGCACTTTTGAGAAAACAATTATCAGGTTTAGATAGTTATACCGAAAACTTAGTAATTTATTAAGTTCATATAAGATATAAAGTTATAAAATGCCGTGGTGAATTTTAAATAGAAACCGAAATTTCATAAATGTCTTAGCTTAGTTTAAACATAAAATTTAAATGCCCCTAAATGAAAGTCCAACATGAATCCAAAACATAAATAATAGTCTAGTGGCCCAAGGCCTTATTACAACGAAATATAAAACCCACTTAAATAAATTTCTTAAAAATAGATAAATAGAGTAAAGTCTTTTGATGAATCCTCAGTACTCTATCGCATGGCCACCTTGCTCTCCTCTCCAGCCCGGTCTGATGCACTAAGTGCTACCTGAAATTGTTAAAATAATAGGGTGAGTCGCGAAACTCGGTGTGCAAGCCTCGTGCACCATCGATTGGGCCTTAGCCCACAGATCGAATATAGAACATAATATAGTAGATAGCATACATAAAACCCAACCCAATCCTAGGTTTCCAACCGCTACACACCACCCTTACCTGCAAATCACACCATTGGGGATTTCTACAATCAACCCACACCACTACACACCATCGATGGCAATCATCATTGCGATTTAGTTGCTCATCGTCAAAGTCGTGACAAAGTCACCAGCCGAAATGGCAAGAGCCACGAAGCGAGTTGTGTGAGTCACCCAGGTGAAATGGCATAAGCCACGAGCAGATCACTTCCCCTTCATCAATCACCCAACCCAAGCATATATAGAAATCGGCATACAAAACATATCGTTTTAACGAAACATTCAGCGATGAATGGCGAAATCACTAACACGATATTTAGCCTTTACCCTTATCGGATTTCCAAACGTTATGCCGGGATTTCGGCATTTAACAGAGTATAACAGATTTATCACATGTATATATATATTAGCAATCAGTCTAATGGTGTGCGAAGTTACACACCTGATTTCACGAAGTACTAAACTCTTAGTCGGTATCCTTGCTATCCGGATTTATAACTTGGTTCAACAAAAGCCGAAAAATCACGAAGATTTGACCTCCCCTATATTCGGCCAAGGGTTAATAAATACCCAAATTTACACGTTAAAAATTAATAGGTCTCTTTACCTTGAAATCCAGAAAGTAACACTATTTGAGTGTTACTGAACTATGACTTAGAGATCTACGCGATTGACTCCACTTCAGATCCCGGAATGCCGAAAATAAGAGAAAAACAATAGATTAGTCACTAAATAGCCATTCGGCTAGAGACTTTGAAAAGCTGGAAAAGATTTGGATCCCACAAATCAATACTTACCTAAAATTCCCTTCAGATTTCGACACAAGCAGACACCCCAGAGTGATTTCGGCAATCACAGGAGACGAGATCTCACGATTTTGGCTTTTATGAAAATCTCAGAAAAGAGGAACTGATAAGGTTTCGGCTGAAAAGAAAAGTGAAAATAGAGCAAAGAGAGGCTTGAAGATTCGGTTAAAGTGTGCGAAAGAGATGAGAAAGGAATCTATCAGAGGATTTGGCCAATGAAGAAAGAAAAGAAAGCGAAGAATGGAGTAGGAATTTCGTGAGAGAAAAGAAAAATGATGAGAACTTTGTGACTAAATTTTGGCACATACTTAGCCTATACTAAACCGATTTCCCCTCCTTCACAGAGTTTGATTCTCGGCCAACTCAAGCCTCCTGGATAAGCTCTCATCTTTTCCCTTATCTTGATCCATTATTTCCTCAAAAATAGCCCTAATTAGCACCAACTCCTCTCTTCATTATCTGCTTATTATCCACATAATTTAAACATAATAAAATTCCCTAAAAATTAGCCTTGTGCCGTCCCCTCCTAGTCCCCTTTTAAGTGCCGAAATTTGGCCCTATAACTTGGGCTTCAAGCAACCAAAATTTAGGCCCTCCTCATGCACTAGTGACGCCACCCTCTCCATTCTTTGTGGCGCCACCTACTCTTTGGGCCACAAGCCCATATTGTCATTTAAAACACAGATAACTTCCTTTTAAAAAATGCTAGAGTGCCTACGCAGAGATTTAGTCAAGGCCTCAGCCCATTCTTGAGCCCAATTAGTACCTAAATTCTCAATTTAACCTATTAAGCATGCATTGCACAAACTGCACAGGCCCAATAATTCGGGATGTTACAGTTCTACCCCCCTTAAAAATAAATTTCGGCCTCAAAATTTACCTGATCAAAAGAGATGGGGATATTGTTGTTGGATAACATCCTCTGGTTCCCACGTCGCCTCTTCTGCGCCGTGATTTCGCCACAGAACTTTGACCAAAGGGACGGACTTCTTTCTCAACACTTTTACGTCTCGATCCAAGATTTGCACTGGTTCTTCCTCAAAGGATAAATCTGGCCTTACTTCAATCTCTTCCACCGGCACCACATGCGACGGATCAGAACGATAACGCCTTAGCATCGAGACATGAAACACGTCATGTATCTGCTCCAACTCTGAAGGCAACTCCAACCGATAAGCCACTGGGCCCATACGCTCTAGTACCCGATACGATCCAATAAACTGAGGACTTAACTTACCCTTCCGTCCAAACCTCATTACCTTCTTCCATGGAGATACTTTCAAAAAGACTTGGTCTCCTACTGTAAATTCCACCTCCTTCCGCTTTAGATCCGCATAAGATTTTTGTCGATCAGACGCCTCCTTCAACCGAGCCAGTATTAACTTAACTTTCTCCTCTGTTTCCGAAACTAGTTCTAGACCCAACACCTGGCGTTCACCGAACTCTATCCAACAAGTGAGGGTACGACATCTCCTTCCATATAACGCTTCATAAGGTGCCATCTGAATACTAGCTTGATAAGCTGTTATTGTATGCGAGTCGCCAAAGGTAAATACTCCTCCCAACTACCCCTAAAGTCGATGATGCAACCCCTTAGCATATCCTCCAAGATCTCGAATTACCCTCCGGACATCCATCGATGCGTGGGTGAAAAGTGATACTAGAGTCTAACCTTGTTCCCATTGCTTGATGAAGAGCCTTCCAGAAACGTGACGTGAATCTAGGGTCCCTATCTGATATGATCGACACCAGTACACCATGTAGTCTCACGACCTCAGCCACGTACAACTTAGCCAACCTCTGCAGAGAATAGTCAACACTGGCCCGGTATGAAGTGAGCGGACTTCGTGAGTCGATCCACAATCACCCAAATTGAATCCTTCTTAGTGGGCGTAAGGGTAACCCACTAACAAAATCCATCGTGATTCTCTCATATTTCCCGCTGCGGAATCTTCACCGGTTGCAACAACCCCGAAGGCAACTGGTGTTCCACTTTCACCTGTTGGCACGTCAAGCACTTACCCACAAATTCCGTTACCTCTCACTTCAGACCTGGCCACCAAAATTACTCTCGCAAATCTCGGTACATCTTAACCCCTCCAGGATGCATAGCGTAAGGGCTACTATGCGCCTCCTGAAGAATTATCTGCCTTAACTCCACCTCATTTGGTATACAAACTCTTTTAGAAAACACAGGACTCCATCACCATTTAAACTATAGTCATCCACCTCACCATTCTGCACTTGACGGAGTCGAGCACTCAAAACATCATCCAACAGCTGCTTTTTCTTAATCTGATTTGTCTACGTTGGTTTCACTTGGAGTTCAGCTACAAACTGCCATCCTCATACAGACTGAGATGAGCGAACATCGCCCTCAAATTCGCTATCTCCTTCCTACTCAGCGCATCTGCCACCACGTTAGCCTTACCGGGTGGTACTCAATCGAGCGATCATAATCCTTTAACAGCTCGACCCACCTTCTCTGTCTTAGGTTCAACTCCTTGCAGGTAAGGATATACTTGTGCTCTTATGGTCCATATAAATAACCGACTTCTCCCCATACGGTAGTGCCTCCAAATCTTCTTGAGCAAACACTACTGGCGCCAATTCTAAATCGTGCGTAGGGTAGTTCAATTCATGCGGTCTCAACTGTCGAGACGCATATGAAACAACTCTTCCATCTTGCATCAACACACATCCTAAACCCGTGTGTGACGCATCACGATGACGGTAAATTCTTTTCCGCCTCTCGGTTGAATTAACACCGGCGCTCAGTCAAGATTCTTTTCGACTTCTCAAAGCTCTCTTCTTTGTTTGTCGGTCCACACAAACGATATTCCATTCCTTAACAACTTAGTTAGAGGTGCCGCAATTGCGAGAACCCTTCCACAAACCTCCTATAATACCGGCCAATCCCAAGAAACTTGAATCTCGCCACGGACTTGGCGATTTCCAATCCAATACGGCCTCTATCCGAGGGTCCACCTCGATTCCTTCTCAGTAGAAACTACATGCCCTTAGAAAGTTACTTCCCTTAGCCAAAACTCACACTTACTGAACTTTGCGAACAACTGATTCTCCCTCAAAGTTCGCAACACCACACGAAGATGTTCATCATGTTCCTCCCCTGACTTGGAATAAACTAAGATGTCGTCAATGAACATTACGACGAACCGATCAAGATATGGTTGGAACACTCGGTTCATCATATCTATAAATACTGCTGGCGCGTTCGTCAACCCGAACGGCATCACCAAGAACTCATAATGACCGTACACCGAGTCTGAAATGCCGTCTTATGAATGTATCCTTCCTTAACCCTTAAGCGATGATATCCAGGACCTTAAGTCAATCTTAGAAAAGACCGAAGCTCCTTTGAGCTGATCGAACAGATCATCGATTCTCGGTAGTGGGTACTTGTTCTTAATAGTCAACTTATTCAATTGACGATAATCCACACACATACGCATGGATCCATCCTTCTTCTTCACGAATAGGACCAGCGCTCCCCACGGAGACACACTCGGTCGGATAAAACCATGATCCAACAGTTCCTGGATCTGAGCTTTGAGTTCCATCAACTCTTTCGGCGCCATTCGGTAAGGAGCAATGGACACCGGAGCCGTACCCGGAAGTAGCTCTATTCCAAACTCCACTTCGCGATCCGGGGGTAATCCGGGCAATTCTTCAGGAAAAACATCAGTGAAATCTTTGACTGTTTGAACCTCATCGACAGTCACCTCCTTAACATCCAAAGCTCTGATAAAGGCTAGAAACGCATTACATCCCTTCCGAATCATCTTAACTACTTTTAATGCGGACACTACGTTGGACAAGTAATTCATTCTTTCTCCCAATACAACCACCTCCCCGCCTTCCGGGGTATTCAACACCATGCGCTTAGCCTCACAATCCAACTTAGCACGATGTTTTGTCAACCAATCCATTCCTAAGATAAGGTCAAACTCTCCAAATGGCAATTCCATTAAGTCTGCCGAAAACACTACCCCTTGAGTTTCTAAAGGTACATCCTTAAATAGTTTGTCCACTACCCTAGATTGTCCTAAAGGACTAACCACAGTCATCTTCCTAGAAGTTATTTCAGAATCTATACTTAGGGTCTCAGATACCGAACATGCCACATAGGAGTGGGTTGACCCAATATCAATTAAGGCAAGAAATGGTTTATCAACAATAAGAAACATACCGGTTATAACATCCGGTGCGTCACCATCCTCCCGTCGGCGAGCTCCATAAACTAGACCCGACTGCCTCGCATCTACATTACCTGCACCTCTACCAGGTGCCCCACGACTTCGACCAGCCCCATTTCCTCCTCTACCTGGGCAACGACCCCTCTGTACTGGCTGACCACCTCTCCCAGCCTGATCAGAACCTCGTCCGTCTGGCTGCACCTGATCCTTCTGTGGACAGTCCTTAATCATATGCTCCGTGGATCCACACCTGAAGCATCTACCAGTTCTTCGTCTACACTTCTCGGAATGTGCTTTCCCGCACCAATTACATGATCGATTCTGACCCGTCGGAGCACGAGCTGGCCCATCAGTCCTAGGCCTTTTCTGAAAATTCCCAGATGCTCCTGACTGCCCAAAACTTCTCATATTCCTTCCCCGCTCCTTATCTCTTTCCTGTCTTTCAGTCCGTTTTACCTCCTCAGCTATCTTAACTTTCTCAACTAGGACAGTAAAGTCCCTTTCTCGCTGCGGAGCTATCAATACCCTTAACTCATTCTGCAGCCCATCCTCGAACTGCACACAACGTTCATATTCAGTTGCTACCATTCCTCGAGCGTAGCGGTTCAAGCGCAGGAACTCCGCCTCATATTCAGCCACAGATTTACTTTCCTGCACCAAATTCAGAAATGCCTTCCTCTGGCCGTCCACATAGCTAGCCCCAACATATTTCCCTTAAAACGATTCCTTAAAGAAGTCCTAATCAATCCGATCTATGGCAGTACCCTCCTTCATCGTGAGCCACCACTGATAAGCCTCGTCTCGAAGAAGAGACACAACCCCTTTCAACTTCTCATCCACCGTGAAATCCAGGTCATCCATTATGCACTCAGTCGCTTCTAACCAGTACTCAGCTGTGTTAGGGGCTACGCTAGAAACACCTCTAAACATCTCTGCTCCGTTGGCTCGGAGTCGTTTCGACACAGATTTTCGGGCTCCTGAACCTGTGCCTGCCCCAGTAACTCTTTCGAGGACCCGCAACATCGCCTGAGATACTGCATCATCTCCGGGCGCCTGATCTCGAAATTCTCCCTCTATAGCCGGCAGCTCCGGCATCTCGCCTCTCGACCGTGGCGGACCACGCTTTGCTCGACACGGTCATCCTACCCCTACCACGATCACGCGGCAGACGTCCTCGACCCCTTGTATTCGTTCTTTCGATCGATGTTTATCTGATTAAGAATTTTATGAATTAATAAGTTTCTTCCACTGATTAACCATGAACAGTCTTATGATCAGTAGTTTAAGAGTAGTTCTTTCGAATTCGGAATTACATCTACAAGTTTAAGTCTTAAGTTTGTCTCCTAGTTCTAGGAACCACACACATCAACCATCAACATACAGACGCCATCCATGAACCCACATTCATCACCTAAGGGTATTTTCGTCATTTCACTACCCAGGGGTATTTTCGTAATTTATCCTACATGGGTATTTTCATAATTTTCCGAAATAGGGTTCCTTGGTGATTTTGTGAAAGAGGGTATTTTGGTAATTTTTGTAACTGGGGTATATTGGTAATTTTACAATCCAGGGGTATTTCGGTAATCCTACAACTTAGGGATATTTTGGTCACTTGTAAATCAGGGGTAACTTAATAATTTCTACAAAATAGAATGGGTGGTCCCTTTCGAGTTTTAAATTATTAATTTTGGCTCGTCAACAAACACTTGCGGCTAGGGTGTGAGCAATCACTACGCACTGTAGGATTCGTGAAGAGGAGGTGAGTTACTAGGATCTGCAAGTATACTGTGCTCTTAGGATCCAATCCTAGACATGCGCATGTCGGTTGCCACACCCTAGTCTTGCGACTCGTTCACGGGTTTGTTTAGTGAAATTAAGTCTTATGAGATTTAAGGAGTTGTTTCAGCTAAGCCTAGAGTTCATCAAATTCTAATCTAAATAGTCTACATCCCATACAGCCCATCACATATATATATATCACACAATGGTTCAGAATACTTACCTGGCGGACTTGGGGCGGAGACGCAGGTGCCATGCCGAGCTAACAAACCGGTTATCATTTAAAAACATTCATGTTTTAAAAGCCCATCTTTAGAAAACGTTTTGAACCCATAAACCCCCAAAGCTGAGTTTTGAACCGGGCTCTGATACTAATTTGTAACACCCCAAACCCGGCCCAAACACTACAACCGGATCTGGTATGTCACTTGAGTGATTTTACAAAAACATGTGGCACTTTTGAGAAAAAAATTATCAGGTTTAGATAGTTATACCGAAAACTTAGTAATTTATTAAGTTCATATAAGATATAAAGTTATAAAATGCCGTGGTGAATTTTAAATAGAAACCGAAATTTCATACATGTCTTAGCTTAGTTTAAATATAAAATTTAAATGCCCCTAAATGAAAGCCCAACATGAATCCAAAACATAAATAATAGTCTAGTGGCCCAAGGCCTTATTACAACGAAATATAAAACCCACTTAAATAAATTTCTTAAAAATAGATAAATAGAGTAAAGTCTTTTGATGAATCCTCAGTACTCTATCGCATGGCCACCTTGCTCTCCTCTCCAGCCCGGTCTGATGCACTAAGTGCTACCTGAAATTGTTAAAATAATAGGGTGAGTCGCGAAACTCAGTGTGCAAGCCTCGTGCACCATCAGATTGGGCCTTAGCCCACAGATCAGAATATAGAACATAATATAGTAGATAGCATACATAAAACCCAACCCAATCCTAGGTTTCCAACCGCTACACACCACCCTTACCTGCAAATCACACCATTGGGGATTTCTACAATCAACCCACACCACTACACACCATCGATGGCAATCATACTGCAGTTAGCTGCTCATCGTCAAAGTCGTGACAAAGTCACCAGGCTGAAATGGCAAGAGCCACCAGAAACAGAGTTGTGACAGAGTCACCAGGCTGAAATGGCATAAGCCACCAGAACAGATCACTTCCCCTTCATCAATCACCCAACCCCAAGCATATATAGAAATCGGCATACAAAACATATCGTTTTAACAGAAACATTCACTGATGAATGGCAGAAATCACTAACCTGATATTTAGCCTTTACCCTTATCGGATTTCCAAACGTTATGCCGGGATTTCGGCATTTAACAGAGTATAACAGATTTATCACATGTATATATATATTAGCAATCAGTCTAATGGTGTGCGAAGTTACACACCTGATTTCACGAAGTACTAAACTCTTAGTCGGTATCCTTGCTATCCGGATTTATAACTTGGTTCAACAAAAGCCGAAAAATCACGAAGATTTGACCTCCCCTATATTCGGCCAAGGGTTAATAAATACCCAAATTTACACGTTAAAAATTAATAGGTCTCTTTACCTTGAAATCCAGAAAGTAACACTATTTGAGTGTTACTGAACTATGACTTAGAGATCTACGCGATTGACTCCACTTCAGATCCCGGAATGCCGAAAATAAGAGAAAAACAATAGATTAGTCACTAAATAGCCATTCGGCTAGAGACTTTGAAAAGCTGGAAAAGATTTGGATCCCACAAATCAATACTTACCTAAAATTCCCTTCAGATTTCGACACAAGCAGACACCCCAGAGTGATTTCGGCAATCACAGGAGACGAGATCTCACGATTTTGGCTTTTATGAAAATCTCAGAAAAGAGGAACTGATAAGGTTTCGGCTGAAAAGAAAAGTGAAAAGAGAGCAAAGAGAGGCTTGAAGATTCGGTTAAAGTGTCTAAAAGAGATGAGAAAGGAATCTATCAGAGGATTTGGCCAACTGAAGAAAGAAAAGAAACGAAGAATGGAGTAGGAATTTCGGCAGAGAAAAGAGAAAAATGATGAGAACTTTGACAGCTAAATTTCGGCACATACTTAGCCTATACTAAACCGATTTCCCCTCCTTCACAGAGTTTGATTCTCGGCCAACTCAAGCCTCCTGGATAAGCTCTCATCTTTTCCCTTATCTTGATCCATTATTTCCTCAAAAATAGCCCTAATTAGCACCAACTCCTCTCTTCATTATCTGCTTATTATCCACATAATTTAAACATAATAAAATTCCTAAAAATTAGCCTTGTGCCGTCCCTCCTAGTCCCCTTTAAGTGCCTTAGAAATTTGGCCCTATAACTTGGGCTTCAAGCAACCAAAATTTAGGCCCTCCTCATGCACTAGTGACGCCACCCTCTCCATTCTTTGTGGCGCCACCTACTCTTTGGGCCACAAGCCCATATTGTCATTTAAAACACAGATAACTTCCTTTTAAAAAATGCTAGAGTGCCTACGCAGAGATTTAGTCAAGGCCTCAGCCCATTCTTGAGCCCAATTAGTACCTAAATTCTCAATTTAACCTATTAAGCATGCATTGCACAAACTGCACAGGCCCAATAATTCGGGATGTTACAGTTCTACCCCCCTTAAAAATAAATTTCGGCCTCAAAATTTACCTGATCAAAAGAGATGGGGATATTGTTGTTGGATAACATCCTCTCGGTTCCCACGCCGCCTCTTCTCGCGCCGTGATTTCGCCACGTAACTTTGACCAAAGGGACGGACTTCTTTCTCAACACTTTTACGCCTCGATCCAAGATTTGCACGGTTCTTCCTCAAAGGATAAACCGCCTTACTTCAATCTCTTCCACCGGCACCACATGCGACGGATCGTAACGATAACGCCTTAGCATCGAGACATGAAACACGCCATGTATCCGCTCCAACTCAAGGCAACTCCAACCGATAAGCCATCGGGCCCATACGCTCTAGTACCCGATACGATCCAATAAACTGAGGACTTAACTTACCCTTCCATCCAAACCTCATTACCTTCTTCCATGGAGATACTTTCAAAAAGACTTGGTCTCCTACTGTAAATTCCACCTCCTTCCGCTTTAGATCCGCATAAGATTTTTGTCGATCAGACGCCTCCTTCAACCGAGCCAGATTAACTTAACTTTCTCCTCTGTTTAGAAACTAGTTCTAGACCCAACACTGGGCGTTCACCGAACTCTATCCAACAAGTGAGGGTACGACATCTCCTTCCATATAACGCTTCATAAGGTGCCATCTGAATACTAGCTTGATAACTGTTATTGTATGCGAATTTTGCCAAAGGTAAATACTCCTCCCAACTACCCCTAAAGTCGATGATGCAACCCCTTAGCATATCCTCCAAGATCTGAATTACCCTCTCGCATCATCCATCACCAGGTGAAAAGCGATACTAGAGTCTAACCTTGTTCCCATTGCTTGATGAAGAGCCTTCCAGAAACGTGACGTGAATCTAGGGTCCCTATCTGATATGATCGACACCAGTACACCATGTAGTCTCACGACCTCAGCCACGTACAACTTAGCCAACCTCTGCAGAGAATAGTCAACACGAACTGGTATGAAGTGAGCAGACTTCGTGAGTCGATCCACAATCACCCAAATTGAATCCTTCTTAGTGGGCGTAAGGGGTAACCCACTAACAAAATCCATCGTGATTCTCTCATATTTCCACTGCGGAATCTTCACCAGTTGCAACAACCCCGAAGGCAACTGGTGTTCCACTTTCACCTGTTGGCACGTCAAGCACTTACCCACAAATTCCGTTACCTCTCACTTCAGACCTGGCCACCAAAATTACTCTCGCAAATCTCGGTACATCTTAACCCCTCCAGGATGCATAGCGTAAGGGCTACTATGCACCTCCTGAAGAATTATCTGCCTTAACTCCACCTCATTTGGTATACAAACTCTTTTCCGAAAACACAGGACTCCATCACCATTTAAACTATAGTCATCCACCTCACCATTCTGCACTTGACGGAGTCGAGCACTCAAAACATCATCCAACAGCTGCTTTTTCTTAATCTGATTTGTCTACGTTGGTTTCACTTGGAGTTCAGCTACAAACTGCCATCCTCATACAGACTGAGATGAGCGAACATCGCCCTCAAATTCGCTATCTCCTTCCTACTCAGCGCATCTGCCACCACGTTAGCCTTACCCGGGTGGTACTCAATCGAGCAGTCATAATCCTTTAATAGCTCGACCCACCTTCTCTGTCTTAGGTTCAACTCCTTCTGGGTAAGGATATACTTCAGGCTCTTATGGTCCATATAAATAACCGACTTCTCCCCATACAGGTAGTGCCTCCAAATCTTCAGAGCAAACACTACTGCTGCCAATTCTAAATCGTGCGTAGGGTAGTTCAATTCATGCGGTCTCAACTGTCGAGACACATATGAAACAACTCTTCCATCTTGCATCAACACACATCCTAAACCCGTGTGTGACGCATCACAGTAGACGGTAAATTCTTTTCCTGCCTCTGGCTGAATTAACACTGGCGCTTCCGTCAAGATTCTTTTCAGCTTCTCAAAGCTCTATTGCTGTTTGTCGGTCCACACAAACGATATTCCATTCCTTAACAACTTAGTTAGAGGTGCCGCAATTAACGAGAACCCTTCCACAAACCTCCTATAATACCCGGCCAATCCCAAGAAACTTCGAATCTCCGCCACAGACTTCGGCGATTTCCAATCCAATACGGCCTCTATCTTCCGAGGGTCCACCCTGATTCCTTCTGTAGAAACTACATGCCCTTAGAAAGTTACTTCCCTTAGCCAAAACTCACACTTACTGAACTTTGCGAACAACTGATTCTCCCTCAAAGTTCGCAACACCACACAAAGATGTTCATCATGTTCCTCCCCTGACTTGGAATAAACTAAGATGTCGTCAATGAACATTACGACGAACCGATCAAGATATGGTTGGAACACTCGGTTCATCATATCTATAAATATCTTTGGCGCTTTCGTCACAACCCGAACGGCATCACCAAGAACTCATAATGACCGCATCGAAGTCGAAATGCCGTCTTATGAATGTATCCTTCCTTAACCCTTAATCGATGATATCCCGACCTTAAGTCAATCTTAGAAAAGACCGAAGCTCCTTTGAGTGATCGAGCGAGATCATCGATTCTCGGTAGTGGGTACTTGTTCTTAATAGTCAACTTATTCAATTGACGATAATCCACACACATACGCATGGATCCATCCTTCTTCTTCACGAATAGGACCAGCGCCCCCACGAGACACACTCGGTCGGATAAAACCATGATCCAATAGCCTCGGATCCGAGCTTTGAGTTCCATCAACTCTTTCGGCGCCATTCGGTGAGAGCAATGGACACCGGAGCCGCGTGCGGAAGTAGCTCTATTCCAAACTCCACTTCGCGATCCGGGGGTAATCCGGGCAATTCTTCAGGAAAAACATCAGTGAAATCTTTGACTGTTTGAACCTCATCGACAGCCACCTCCTTAACATCCAAAGCACTGATAAAGGCTAGAAACGCATTACATCCCTTCCGAATCATCTTAACTACTTTTAATGCGGACACTACGTTGGACAAGTAATTCATTCTTTCTCCCAATACAACCACCTCCCCGCCTTCCGGGGTATTCAACACCATGCGCTTAGCCTCACAATCCAACTTAGCACGATGTTTTGTCAACCAATCCATTCCTAAGATAAGGTCAAACTCTCCAAATGGCAATTCCATTAAGTCTGCGCGAAAACACTACCCTTGAGTTTCTAAAGGTACATCCTTAAATAGTTTGTCCACTACCCTAGATTGTCCTAAAGGACTAACCACGATCATCTTCCTAGAAGTTATTTCAGAATCTATACTTAGGGTCTCGAGATCACCGAACATGCCACATAGGAGTGGGTTGACCCAATATCAATTAAGGCAAGAAATGGTTTATCAACAATAAGAAACATACCGGTTATAACATCCAGGTGCGTCACCATCCTCCCGTCGGCGAGCTCCATAAACTAGACCCGATCGCCTCGCATCTACATTACGCGCCTCTACCCGGTGCCCTACGACTTCGACCAGCCCCATTTCCTCCTCTACCGGGCCACGACCCTCTCAGATCTTCGACCACCTCTCCCAGCCTGATCAGAACCTCGTCCGTCTGGCTGCACCTGATCCTTCTGTGGACAGTCCTTAATCATATGCTCCGTGGATCCACACCTGAAGCATCTACCAGTTCTTCGTCTACACTTCTCGGAATGTGCTTTCCCGCACCAATTACATGATCGATTCTGACCCGTCGGAGCACGAGCTGGCCCATCAGTCCTAGGCCTTTTCTGAAAATTCCCAGATGCTCCTGGCTGCCCAAAACTTCTCTTATTCCTTCCCCGCTCCTTATCTCTTTCCTGTCTTTCAGTCCGTTTTACCTCCTCAGCTATCTTAACTTTCTCAACTAGGACAGTAAAGTCCCTCTCTCGCTGCGGAGCTATCAATACCCTTAACTCATTCTGCAGCCCATCCTCGAACTGCACACAACGTTCATATTCAGTTGCTACCATTCCTCGAGCGTAGCGGTTCAAGCGCAGGAACTCCGCCTCATATTCAGCCACAGATTTACTTTCCTGCACCAAATTCAGAAATGCCTTCCTCTGGCCGTCCACATAGCTAGCCCCAACATATTTCCCTTAAAACGATTCCTTAAAGAAGTCCTAATCAATCCGATCTATGGCGCACCCTCCTTCATCGTGAGCCACCAGCGATAAGCCTCGTCTCGAAGAAGAGACACAACCCTTTCAACTTCTCATCCACCGTGAAATCCGGGTCATCCATTATGCACTCGATCGCTTCTAACCAAGACTCGGTGTGTTAGGGGCTACGCTAGAAACACCTCTAAACATCTCTCGCTCCGTTGGCTCTGAGTCGTCCGACACGATTTTGGGCTCTCGAACTCGTGCTCGCCCCAAGAACCTTTTCGAGGACCCGCAACATCGCTCGAGATATCGCATCATCTCCGGCGCTGATCTCGAAATTCTCCTCTATAGCCGGCACTCGGCATCTCGTCTCTCGACGTGGCGGACTGCCTGCAGCTCGACACGCGGTCATCCTACCCCTACCACGATCACGCGGCAGACGTCCTCGACCCCTTGTATTCGTTCTTTCGATCGATGTTTATCTGATTAAGAATTTTATGAATTAATAAGTTTCTTCCATCGATTAACCATGAACATCTTATGATCGATAGTTTAAGAGTAGTTCTTTCGAATTTGAATTACATCTACAAGTTTCAGTCTTAAGTTTGTCTCCTAGTTCTAGGAACCACACACATCAACCATCAACATACAGACGCCATCCATGAACCCACATTCATCACCTAAGGGTATTTTCGTCATTTCACTACCCAGGGGTATTTTCGTAATTTATCCTACATGGGTATTTTCATAATTTTCCGAAATAGGGTTCCTTGGTGATTTTGTGAAAGAGGGTATTTTGGTAATTTTTTGTAATCTGGGGGTATATTGGTAATTTTACAATCCAGGGGTATTTCGGTAATCCTACAACTTAGGGATATTTTGGTCACTTGTAAATCAGGGGTAACTTAATAATTTCTACAAAATAGAATGGGTGGTCCCTTTCGAGTTTTAAATTATTAATTTTGGCTCGTCAACAAATACTTGCGGCTAGGGTGAGCAAACTACGCACGCACTGTAGGATTCAAAGAAGAGGAGGTGAGTTACTAGGATTTGCTTAAGTACTGTGCTCTTAGGATCCAATCCTAGACATGCGCATGCCGGTTGCCACACCCTAGTCTTGCGACTGTTCACGGGTTTGTTTAGTGAAATTAAGTCTTATGAGATTTAAGGAGTTGTTTCGGCTAAGCCTAGAGTTCATCAAATTCTAATCTAAATAGTCTACATCCCATACAGCCCATCACATATATATATATCACACAATGGTTCAGAATACTTACCTGGCGGACTTGGGGCGGAGACGCAGGTGCCATGCCGAGCTAACAAACCGGTTATCATTTAAAAACATTCATGTTTTAAAGCCCATCTTTAGAAAACGTTTTGAACCCATAAACCCCAAAAGTGAGTTTTGAACCAGGGCTCGATACTAATTTGTAACACCCCAAACCCGACCCAAACACTACAACCGGATCTCGTATGTCACTTGAGTGATTTTACAAAAACATGTGGCACTTTTGAGAAAAAATTATCGAGTTTAGATAGTTATACAGAAAACTTAGTAATTTATTAAGTTCATATAAGATATAAAGTTATAAAATGCCGTGGTGAATTTTAAATAGAAACCGAAATTTCATACATGTCTTAGCTTAGTTTAAATATAAAATTTAAATGCCCTAAATGAAAGCCCAACATGAATCCAAAACATAAATAATAGTCTAGTGGCCCAAGGCCTTATTACAACGAAATATAAAACCCACTTAAATAAATTTCTTAAAAATAGATAAATAGAGTAAAGTCTTTTGATGAATCCTCGAGTACTTTCATCGCATGGCCACCTTGCTTGCTCTCCTCTCTCGGCGATGGTCGATGCACTAAGTGCTACCAAATTGTTAAAATAATAGGGTGAGTCGCGAAACTCGGTGTGCAAGCCTCGTGCACCATCAGATTGGGCCTTAGCCCACGATCGAATATAGAACATAATATAGTAGATAGCATACATAAAACCCAACCCAATCCTAGGTTTCCAACCGCTACACACCACCCTTACCTGCAAATCACACCATTGGGGATTTCTACAATCAACCCACACCACTACACACCATCGATGGCAATCATACTGCAGTTAGCTGCTCATCGTCAAAGTCGTGACAAAGTCACCAGGCTGAAATGGCAAGAGCCACGAAAGCGAGTTGTGACAGAGTCACCAGGCTGAAATGGCATAAGCCACCAGAACAGATCACTTCCCCTTCATCAATCACCCAACCCCAAGCATATATAGAAATCGGCATACAAAACATATCGTTTTAACAGAAACATTCACTGATGAATGGTAGAAATCACTAACCTGATATTTAGCCTTTACCCTTCTCGGATTTCCAAACGTTATGCCGGGATTTCGGCATTTAACAGAGTATAACAGATTTATCACATGTATATATATATTAGCAATCAGTCTAATGGTGTGCGAAGTTACACACCTGATTTCACAAAGTACTAAACTCTTAGTCGGTATCCTTGCTATCCGGATTTATAACTTGGTTCAACAAAAGCCAGAAAAATCACGTAAGATTTGACCTCCCTATATTCGGCCAAGGGTTAATAAATACCCAAATTTACACGTTAAAAATTAATAGGTCTCTTTACCTTGAAATCCGTAAAGTAACACTATTTGAGTGTTCTTGAACTATGACTTAGAGATCTACGCGATTGACTCCACTTCGAGATCCGGAATGCAGAAAATAAGAGAAAAACAATAGATTAGTCACTAAATAGCCATTCGGCTAGAGACTTTGAAAAAGTGGAAAAGATTTGGATCCCACAAATCAATACTTACCTAAAATTCCCTTGATTTTCGACACAAGCAGACACCCAGAGTGATTTCGGCAATCACAGAGACGAGATCTCACGATTTTGGCTTTTATGAAAATCTCGTAAAAGAGGAACTGATAAGGTTTCGGCTGAAAAGAAAAGTGAAAAGAGAGCAAAGAGAGGCTTGAAGATTCGGTTAAAGTGTCTGAGAAAGAGATGAGAAAGGAATCTATCGGAGGATTTGGCCAATCAAGAAAGAAAAGAAACGAAGAATGGAGTAGGAATTTGTGCAGAGAAAAGAGAAAAATGATGAGAACTTTGTGACTAAATTTCTGGCACATACTTAGCCTATACTAAACCGATTTCCCCTTCTTCACGAGTTTGATTCTCGGCCAACTCAAGCCTCCTGGATAAGCTCTCATCTTTTCCCTTATCTTGATCCATTATTTCCTCAAAAATAGCCCTAATTAGCACCAACTCCTCTCTTCATTATCTGCTTATTATCCACATAATTTAAACATAATAAAATTCCCTAAAAATTAGCCTTGTGCCGTCCCCTCCTAGTCCCCTTTTAAGTGCCGAAATTTGGCCCTATAACTTGGGCTTCAAGCAACCAAAATTTAGGCCCTCCTCATGCACTAGTGACGCCACCCTCTCCATTCTTTGTGGCGCCACCTACTCTTTGGGCCACAAGCCCATATTGTCATTTAAAACACAGATAACTTCCTTTTAAAAAATGCTAGAGTGCCTACGCAGAGATTTAGTCAAGGCCTCAGCCCATTCTTGAGCCCAATTAGTACCTAAATTCTCAATTTAACCTATTAAGCATGCATTGCACAAACTGCACAGGCCCAATAATTCGGGATGTTACAGTTCTACCCCCCTTAAAAATAAATTTCGGCCTCAAAATTTACCGATCAAAAGAGATGGGGATATTGTTGTTGGATAACATCCTCTGGTTCCCACGTCGCCTCTTCGCGCGTGCAGTGATTTCGCCACAGAACTTTGACCAAAGGGACGGACTTCTTTCTCAACACTTTTACGTCTCGATCCAAGATTTGCACTGGTTCTTCCTCAAAGGATAAATCTGGCCTTACTTCAATCTCTTCCACCGGCACCACATGCGACGGATCAGAACGATAACGCCTTAGCATCGAGACATGAAACACGTCATGTATCTCGCTCCAACTCAAGGCAACTCCAACCGATAAGCCATCGGGCCCATACGCTCTAGTACCCGAGCACGATCCAATAAATCGAGGACTTAACTTACCCTTCCGTCCAAACCTCATTACCTTCTTCCATGGAGATACTTTCAAAAAGACTTGGTCTCCTACTGTAAATTCCACCTCCTTCCGCTTTAGATCCGCATAAGATTTTTGTCGATCAGACGCCTCCTTCAACCGAGCCAGTATTAACTTAACTTTCTCCTCTGTTTCCGAAACTAGTTCTAGACCCAACACCTGGCGTTCACCGAACTCTATCCAACAAGTGAGGGTACGACATCTCCTTCCATATAACGCTTCATAAGGTGCCATCTGAATACTAGCTTGATAACTGTTATTGTATGCGAATTTTGCCAAAGGTAAATACTCCTCCCAACTACCCCTAAAGTCGATGATGCAACCCCTTAGCATATCCTCCAAGATCTGAATTACCCTCTCAGACTGTCCATCAGTCTGTGGGTGAAAAGCAGTACTAGAGTCTAACCTTGTTCCCATTGCTTGATGAAGAGCCTTCCAGAAACGTGACGTGAATCTAGGGTCCCTATCTGATATGATCGACACCAGTACACCATGTAGTCTCACGACCTCAGCCACGCACAACTTAGCCAACCTCTGCGCAGAGAATAGTCAACACGAACCGGTATGAAGTGAGCGGACTTTCGTGAGTCGATCCACAATCACCCAAATTGAATCCTTCTTAGTGGGCGTAAGGGGTAACCCACTAACAAAATCCATCGTGATTCTCTCATATTTCCACTGCGGAATCTTCACCAGTTGCAACAACCCCGAAGGCAACTGGTGTTCCACTTTCACCTGTTGGCACGTCAAGCACTTACCCACAAATTCCGTTACCTCTCACTTCAGACCTGGCCACCAAAATTACTCTCGCAAATCTCGGTACATCTTAACCCCTCCAGGATGCATAGCGTAAGGGCTACTATGCGCCTCCTGAAGAATTATCTGCCTTAACTCCACCTCATTTGGTATACAAACTCTTTTCCGAAAACACAGGACTCCATCACCATTTAAACTATAGTCATCCACCTCACCATTCTGCACTTGACGGAGTCGAGCACTCAAAACATCATCCAACAGCTGCTTTTTCTTAATCTGATTTGTCTACGTTGGTTTCACTTGGAGTTCGACTACAAGCGCCATCCTCATCTGATCGAGATGAGCGAACATCGCCCTCAAATTCGCTATCTCCTTCCTACTCAGCGCATCTGCCACCACGTTAGCCTTACCCGGGTGGTACTCAATCGAGCAGTCATAATCCTTTAATAGCTCGACCCACCTTCTCTGTCTTAGGTTCAACTCCTTCCAGGTAAGGATATACTTGTGCTCTTATGGTCCATATAAATAACCGACTTCTCCCCATACGGTAGTGCCTCCAAATCTTTGAGCAAACACTCTCACGCCAATTCTAAATCGTGCGTAGGGTAGTTCAATTCATGCGGTCTCAAGCTGCCGAGAGACGCATATGAAACAACTCTTCCATCTTGCATCAACACACATCCTAAACCCGTGTGTGACGCATCACGATGAGCGGTAAATTCTTTTCCCGCCTCGTTTGAATTAACACTTGGCGCTTCCGTCAAGATTCTTTTCGACTTCTCAAAGCTCTATTTGTTTGTCGGTCCACACAAACGATATTCCATTCCTTAACAACTTAGTTAGAGGTGCCGCAATTAACGAGAACCCTTCCACAAACCTCCTATAATACCCGGCCAATCCCAAGAAACTTCGAATCTCCGCCACAGACTTCGGCGATTTCCAATCCAATACGGCCTCTATCTTCCGAGGGTCCACCCTGATTCCTTCTGTAGAAACTACATGCCCTTAGAAAGTTACTTCCCTTAGCCAAAACTCACACTTACTGAACTTTGCGAACAACTGATTCTCCCTCAAAGTTCGCAACACCACACGAAGATGTTCATCATGTTCCTCCCCTGACTTGGAATAAACTAAGATGTCGTCAATGAACATTACGACGAACCGATCAAGATATGGTTGGAACACTCGGTTCATCATATCTATAAATACTGCTGGCGCGTTCGTCAACCCGAACGGCATCACCAAGAACTCATAATGACCGTACCGAGTCTGAAATGCCGTCTTATGAATGTATCCTTCCTTAACCCTTAACTGATGATATCCCGACCTTAAGTCAATCTTAGAAAAGACCGAAGCTCCTTTGAGCTGATCGAACAGATCATCGATTCTCGGTAGTGGGTACTTGTTCTTAATAGTCAACTTATTCAATTGACGATAATCCACACACATACGCATGGATCCATCCTTCTTCTTCACGAATAGGACCAGCGCTCCCCACGGAGACACACTCGGTCGGATAAAACCATGATCCAACAGTTCCTGGATCTGAGCTTTGAGTTCCATCAACTCTTTTGGCGCCATTCGGTAAGGAGCAATGGACACCGGAGCCGTACCCGGAAGTAGCTCTATTCCAAACTCCACTTCGCGATCCGGGGGTAATCCGGGCAATTCTTCAGGAAAAACATCAGTGAAATCTTTGACTGTTTGAACCTCATCGACAGTCACCTCCTTAACATCCAAAGCACTGATAAAGGCTAGAAACGCATTACATCCCTTCCGAATCATCTTAACTACTTTTAATGCGGACACTACGTTGGACAAGTAATTCATTCTTTCTCCCAATACAACCACCTCCCCGCCTTCCGGGGTATTCAACACCATGCGCTTAGCCTCACAATCCAACTTAGCACGATGTTTTGTCAACCAATCCATTCCTAAGATAAGGTCAAACTCTCCAAATGGCAATTCCATTAAGTCTGCCGAAAACACTACCCCTTGAGTTTCTAAAGGTACATCCTTAAATAGTTTGTCCACTACCCTAGATTGTCCTAAAGGACTAACCACAGTCATCTTCCTAGAAGTTATTTCAGAATCTATACTTAGGGTCTCAGATACCGAACATGCCACATAGGAGTGGGTTGACCCAATATCAATTAAGGCAAGAAATGGTTTATCAACAATAAGAAACATACCGGTTATAACATCCGGTGCGTCACCATCCTCCCGTCGGCGAGCTCCATAAACTAGACCCGACTGCCTCGCATCTACATTACCTGCACCTCTACCAGGTGCCCCCCACGACTCGACCAGCCCCATTTCCTCCTCTACCGGGCCACGACCCTCTCAGATTGGTGACCACCTCTCCCAGCCTGATCAGAACCTCGTCCGTCTGGCTGCACCTGATCCTTCTGTGGACAGTCCTTAATCATATGCTCCGTGGATCCACACCTGAAGCATCTACCAGTTCTTCGTCTACACTTTCGGAATGTGCTTTCCGCACCAATTACATGATCGATTCTCGACCCGTCGAGCACGAGTAGCCCATCACCCCTAGGCCTTTTACGAAAATTCCCGGATGCTCTCTGGCCGCCCAAAACTTCTCTTATTCCTTCCCGCTCCTTATCTCTTTTCCCGTCTTTGATCCGTTTTACCTCCTCGGCTATCTTAACTTTCTCAACTAGGACGGAAGAAAGTCCCTCTCTCATTTGCCGGAGCTATCAATACCCTTAACTCATTCTGCGGCTCATCCTCGAAGGCGCACACAACGTTCATATTCGGATTTGCTACCATTCCTCGGCGTAGCGGTTCAAGCGCAGAACTCCGCCTCATATTCGACCCACATTTACTTTCCGCACCAAATTGAAATGCCTTCCTCCGGCCGTCCACATAGCTAGCCCCAACATATTTCCCTTAAAACGATTCCTTAAAGAAGTCCTAATCAATCCGATCTATGGCAGTACCCTCCTTCATCGTGAGCCACCACTGATAAGCCTCGTCTCGAAGAAGAGACACAACCCCTTTCAACTTCTCATCCACCGTGAAATCCAGGTCATCCATTATGCACTCAGTCGCTTCTAACGAAGACTCGGTGTGTTAGGGGCTACGCTAGAAACACCTCTAAACATCTCTCGCTCCGTTGGCTCTGAGTCGTTCGGACACTGATTTTCGGGCTCTGAACACGTGCCGCCAAGAATAACTCTTTCGAGGACCCGCAACATCGCCTGAGATACTGCATCATCTCCGGGCGCCTGATCTCGAAATTCTCCCTCTATAGCCGGCAGCTCCGGCATCTCGTCTCCTGACCCGTGGCGGACCACGCAGCTCGACACGGTCATCCTACCCTACCACGATCACGCGGCGGGCGACGCCCTCGACCCCTTGTATTCGTTCTTTCGATCGATGTTTATCGATTAAGAATTTTATGAATTAATAAGTTTCTTCCATCGATTAACCATGAACGATCTTATGATCGATAGTTTAAGAGTAGTTCTTTCGAATTCGGAATTACATCTACAAGTTTTGATCTTAAGTTTGTCTCCTAGTTCTAGGAACCACACACATCAACCATCAACATCTGAGACGCCATCCATGAACCCACATTCATCACCTAAGGGTATTTTCGTCATTTCACTACCTGTGGGTATTTTAAGTAATTTATCCTACATGGGTATTTTCATAATTTTCGAAATAGGGTTCCTTGGTGATTTTGTGAAAGAGGGTATTTTGGTAATTTTTGTAATCTGGGGTATATTGGTAATTTTACAATCCAGGGTATTTCGGTAATCCTACAACTTAGGGATATTTTGGTCACTTGTAAATCAGGGGTAACTTAATAATTTCTACAAAATAGAATGGGTGGTCCCTTTCGAGTTTTAAATTATTAATTTTGGCTCGTCAACAAATACTTGCGGCTAGGGTGAACAGTCACTACGCACCAGGTAGGATTCCAGCGAAGAGGAGGTGAGTTACTAGGACTGCTTAAGTACCAGGCTCTTCCGGATCCAATCCTAGACATGCGCATGCCGGTTGCCACACCCTAGTCTTGCGACTCGTTCACGGGTTTGTTTAGTGAAATTAAGTCTTATGAGATTTAAGGAGTTGTTTCAGCTAAGCCTAGAGTTCATCAAATTCTAATCTAAATAGTCTACATCCCATACAGCCCATCACATATATATATATCACACAATGGTTCAGAATACTTACTCAGCGGACTTGGGGCGGAGACGCGCAGTGCCATGCCGAGCTAACAAACCGGTTATCATTTAAAAACATTCATGTTTTAAAAGCCCATCTTTAGAAAACGTTTTGAACCCATAAACCCCAAAAGTGAGTTTTGAACCAGGGCTCGATACTAATTTGTAACACCCCAAACCCGGCCCAAACACTACAACCGGATGCGGTATGTCACTTGAGTGATTTTACAAAAACATGTGGCACTTTTGAGAAAAAATTATCGAGTTTAGATAGTTATACCGAAAACTTAGTAATTTATTAAGTTCATATAAGATATAAAGTTATAAAATGCCGTGGTGAATTTTAAATAGAAACCAGAAATTTCATACATGTCTTAGCTTAGTTTAAATATAAAATTTAAATGCCCCTAAATGAAAGCCCAACATGAATCCAAAACATAAATAATAGTCTAGTGGCCCAAGGCCTTATTACAACGAAATATAAAACCCACTTAAATAAATTTCTTAAAAATAGATAAATAGAGTAAAGTCTTTTCTTTGAATCCTCGAGTACTTTATCGCATGGCCACCTTGCTCTCCTCTCGGCCCGGCACTGATGCACTAAGTGCTACAAATTGTTAAAATAATAGGGTGAGTCGCGAAACTCGGTGTGCAACCCTCGTACACCATCAGATTGGGCCTTAGCCCACTGATCAGAATATAGAACAAAATATAGTAGATAGCATACATAAAACCCAACCCAATCCTAGGTTTCCAACCGCTACACACCACCCTTACCTGCAAATCACACCATTGGAGATTTCTACAATCAACCCACACCACTACACACCATCGATGGCAGTCATGCTGCAGTTAGCTGCTCATCGTCAAAGTCGTGACAAAGTCACCAGGCTGAAATGGCAAGAACCACCAGAAACAGAGTTGTGACAGAGTCACCAGGCTGAAATGGCATAAGCCACCAGAACAGATCACTTCCCCTTCATCAATCACCCAACCCCGAGCATATATAGAAATCGGCATACAAAATATATCGTTTTAACAGAAACATTCACTGATGAATGGCAGAAATCACTAACATGATATTTAGCCTTTACCCTTCTCGAATTTTCAAACGTTATGCCGGGATTTCGGCATTTAACAGGGTATAGCAGATTTATCACATGTATATATATATTAGCAATCAGTCTAATGGTGTGAGAAGTTACACACCTGATTTCATGAAGTACTAAAATCTTAGTCGGTATCCTTGCTATCCGGATTTATAACTTGGTTCAACAAAAGACGGAAAATCACGAAGATTTGACCTCCCCTATATTCGGCCAAGGGTTAATAAATACCCAAATTTACACGTTAAAAATCAATAGGTCTCCTTACCATGAAATCCCGAAAGTAACACTATTTGAGTGTTACTGAACTATGACTTAGAGATCTACGCGATTGACTCCACTTCAGATCCCGAAATGCCGAAAATAAGAGAAAAACAATAGATTAGTCACTAAATAGCCATTCGACTAGAGACTTTGAAAAGCCGGAAAAGATTTGGATCCCACAAATCAATACTTACCTAAAATTCCCTTCAGATTTCGACACAAGCAGACACCCCAGAGTGATTTTGACAATCACAGGAGACGAGATCTCACGATTTCGGCTTTTATGAAAATCCCGAAAAAGAGGAACTGATGAGATTTCGGCTGAAAAGAAAAGTGAAAAGAGAGCAAAGAGAGGCTTGAAGATTCGGTTAAAGTGTCTGAAAGAGATGAGAAAGGAATCTATCAGAGGATTTGGCCAACTGAAGAAAGAAAATAAACAAAGAATGGAGTAGGAATTTCGGCAGAGAAAAGAGAAAAATGATGAGAACTTTGAAAGCAAAATTTCGGCACATACTTAGCCTATACTAAACCGATTTCCCCTCATTCACAGAGTTTGATTCTCGGCCAACTCAAGCCTCCTGGATGAGCTCTCATCTTTTCCCATATCTTAATCCATTATTTCCTCAAAAATAGCCCTAATTAGCACCAACTCCTCTCTTCATCATCTGCTTATTATCCACATAATTTAAACATAATAAAATTCCCTAAAAATTAGCCTTGTGCCGTCCCCTCCTAGTCCCCTTTTAAGTGCCGAAATTTGGCCCTATAACTTGCGCTTCAAGCAACCAAAATTTGGGCCCTCCTCATGCACTAGTGACGCCACCCTCTCCCTTCCTTGTGGCGCCACCTACTCTTTGGGCCACAAGCCCATATTGTCATTTAAAACACAAATAACTTCCTTTTAAAAAATGCTAGAGTGCCTACGCAGAGATTTAGTCAAGGCCTCAGCCCATTCTTGAGCCCAATTAGTACCTAAATTCTCAATTTAACCTATTAAGCATACATTGCACAAACTGCATCGGCCCAATAATTTGGGATGTTACACGGTGCAGTCGTAGGACCCAAGCTAGAGGATGCTACAACAGTAAATAGAAACAAACACATACTCTTAATCAATAATATTCAATAAATCAATAAATACAATTCAAGTCTTATGTTAATATGAATTTCAAACAAATTCGAGTCTCATTCGAGCTTATGAAAGTTCTTAAACCGACTCAGAATTAATTTAGGACTATTTTGAAACTTTTACAAAAAAAAGAGTAAAAAAAATAGGGGTCATACGGCTGTGTGATAGGCTGAGCTCGTGTGGTGTTGTGTCACAAAACCGTGTCCTTAAATCATGCTACAGACTGAAGCTGTGTAAATCTAAGTCACTCGATCGTGTCGCTAGGCCGTGTAACAAACTATGGTCATGTGGACCTAAATGTAAATTTTACAAACATTCACACGACCATGTCGTGTGAAAGACTGTGACCGTGTTTAACCAAAACCACCTGATAATACAGAGCACACGACCGTGCCACTTGTCTGTGTGTGACATACGACCGTGTGTTAGACGGTGTACAACATTATAAACCACCTAAGACATATCATATACCAACCTTACCAAATTCACCTATAATGCATTCCATAACCAACTAGACCTACCCAAAACATGTATAAATCTATGCCAAAACTTTAATTTTCATAATTAATTAAACATACAACCAATATGCCACATTTAACACCAACATAACCACCAATATAAATCTATAATTCATACCAAAACACTAAACCATTCTATACCACAAGCTAGGTCACATATGCATGGCATCATTTAAACTTTACCATTCACATCAACATTCTAACACCAAACTTTGCAACAATTCATCTAACATTTAACAAGTTACCTTGTATGCTTATACAAAAAGAAAAAAAGAAAAAAACTATACCAAAACACATTCATTAACTTGCACAAGTTTAACCATCCTATGTACATGCCACAAATAATCAAGCTCGGAACATCAAAAGTCTACTGAATCGAGAGACGAAAGGTGTGTGCTTCTTGCTAATCCGATCGACATGTTCCGGGCGTCCAAAATCTACAGAAAAAATAGTAACGCGAGTAAATATAATAAATACTTAATAAGCTTATACAATATAACTTCTACTTATCTCAATTGCTTATCATATACAATTCACTAAGCAAAATAGTTATCCCTATCAAGGCATAACATAACATCATTAAATAAGATTTTGAATTTAAATCCATATATATAACCTCAAATGTTCATATTTCCACCATAATTTAATTTGCATCTCATATCGATATCAAGTTTATTCATTTGCCAACACTAATATCATATATTCACATTTTCATTTTTTATTTCAACATGATAAAACATCGTAAAAGAACTCAGTATACATGTGAAAATTATATCAACTGCTTGTCTGAGCTAATAATAAACGATAGTGCATGGTTACCCGTTCGAGTTAAACCTACACAACAAATTTCAATTGCTCATCTAAGCTAGTCATAAATAATAGTGCCTGGTTACCCGTCTGGGTTAAACCTACATAATAAATAGCCTGGCCAGGGCTTAATATACATGTCAGGTTATAAGTCCAAGCTAAACTTATGTCACATGTACCTTCAAGTTCGTAACAAATGTTGGAGCTCGGTACCATCGGGCATCAACCCATAACCTTGTATACGAGACTTTTACTAAGTTCATCGGGATTTAACCTTAATATTTTCATTTTGTATGCATCCATTTGCGGATGAAAAGTCGTGCTAAAGTTCAACTGAGTACTAAGAGCCTTATGTAACTTTTTCTAAAAATGAGATGTAAATCAAGGATCTCGATCTGAAATGATAGATACCGGTACCCCATGCAGTCTTACTATCTTTGAGATGTACAACTTTGCTAACTTCTGCAGTGAATAATCTATACGAACGGGTATGAAATGAGCCGACTTAGTTAGTTTATCCACAATCACCTAGACTGAATCCTTCTTAGTAGGTGTCAAAGGCAACCAACTAATAAAATCCATGCTCACACGCTCATACTTCCATTGAGGAATATGAATAAGCTGTAACAAACCAAAAGGGAGCTGATAATCAACCTTACTTGTTGGCACGTCAGACACATAACTACAAACTCAGTTACCTCACTCTTAAGACTCGACCACCAATACAATTTTCTTAAATCCCAGTATATCTTATTTCCTCTAGGATGCATAATGTAAAGGCTACTATGCACTTCCCGAAGGATAGACTGCATTGAATCTTTATCATCTAGTACACAGTATTTCACATGATAACATAGGACTCCGTTATAATTAAACCCAGATTCTGTATTCTTACCCTCCTCAATCTGTTTAATCCGATGCACAAGAGATGTATCCAGTGGTTGTTTTATCTTAATCTCGTCAACCAAATTAGGTTTTAGTTGCAACTCTACAAGCAAACCTCCATCCTCAAACAAGTCCAGCTTAGCGAACATCGCTTTCAAATCGGTCAAAAACCTCTTAATCAATGAATCTGCTATGACATTAGCTTTTCTCCGGATGGTATTCAATGGTATAGTCGTAGTCCTTAAGCAACTCCATCTATCTCATCGCCTTAAGTTTAACTCCTTTTGAGGGAGAAGGTACTTAAGGCTCTTGTGATTCATGTAAATGATACACTTTTCACCATACAGATACTGTCTCCAAATCTTAAGGACAAAAACCGCAGCTGCTAGCTCAAGGTCGTGAGTCGGGTAATTGCACTCGTGCAATTTAAGTTGTCATTATGCATAATCCATAACCTTACTGTCTTACATCAACACACAACCAAGATCGATATTAGACACATCACTGTAAACTACATAATCCTTCCCAGAATCGAACTGAATCAGAATATGTGCTTGGGTTAGCACGGACTTAAGCTTATCAAAACTGGCTTGTTACTCCTCAGTCTACTTTCAACTAATAATATTCAGACCTTAAATGGATCTTGGAGAATACTGAGGCACCTCTAAATTAATTGAACAGGTTGTCTATCCTCGGCAAGGGATGCTTGTTCTTTACGGTCAACTTACTCAGTTGTCGATAATCGATACAAAGCCTCATAGATCTATCATTCTTCTTTACAAACAAGACCGAAGCTCCCCATGGTAAAATGTTCGATCTTATAAACCCACGATTTAGAAGTTCCTGAAGTTGGACCTTAAGCTCCTTAGGTGCCATGCAGTAGGAGCAATGGACACCAGAGCAGTCCGAAGCAGTAAATCTATCCCAAACTCAACCTCTCGTTGTAGAGGTAATCTATGCAACTCTTTTGGAAAGACGTCGGGAAACTCCCTCATGATACAGATACTCTCAGTAGCTGATCCATTAACATTTGTGTCTAGAATATAAGCCAGGTAGGCCTCGCATTCCTTATAAACCAACTTCTCAGCCACTAAAGCAGAGATCATATTGGATAAGTATTCTCTACACTCACCAACCAGCACAATCTCCTTACCAATTGAAGTTTTCAAAGTGACCCTCTTCGAAGCGCAATCCAAACTGACTTGGTGTTCGACCAACCTATCCATAGCCAGAATGAGATCAAATTCTCCAAGGGGAAACTCCATCAAATTTGCCAGAAATATCTCTTTCTGAACTTTCAACGAGCATCTCTTATAAATTTTTTTCACAGTAACAGGCTGTCCTAAGGGGTTGAAAACAGTTATGCCACTGACAATTTCTTCTACCCCAATCCCAGTTTATCAACCATCAAGTAGGAAATATACAAGTGTGTAAAACAAATACCAATCGAAGCAAAGTACTGAACAAAATTGATTGTAAAAGTACCTGCTATGACGTCAACCGTATCATGATCCTTTCTACATTTGGCCGAATAAACAAGCGCGGGCTATTTGGCATCATTTTGATTATCACCCTGACTTGGTGTTTATTGTCTCTGCCTAGTATTACCCCCTTTTGTACTTACCCTGACCTCTATGAGGCTACTGCCCAGCCCTCTGATTCTAAAACTTTGTTCTGCACGGGAGCTTGCATCTGTTCGTTACGATGCATAAATTCATTAATCTTATTGTCCATAGATCTACATCTCAAAGAGGCACTCATACTTCTACCACATCACTTGGATGCTGCTTACCACAGTAAACACAGTTCTGAATCTTACTTCAAATACTAATTGCCACAGTATTCTGCCAAGGTCTATCAT
Source organism: Gossypium sturtianum (assembly GCA_025698515.1). Classification (NCBI taxonomy): domain Eukaryota; kingdom Viridiplantae; phylum Streptophyta; class Magnoliopsida; order Malvales; family Malvaceae; genus Gossypium; species Gossypium sturtianum. The sequence goes on along the minus strand of CM046949.1, from coordinate 128,595,426 downwards.
CTCTGAAACGCTTAATAGGTCGCAGAGCCGTAATAGTAGGACCAACATCCCTCTTAGCAGGAGCCTTAGCCTTTTTTCTTCTCCCACACTCCACATGCTTAACTTCTTCAACAATCTTGATTTTCTCCACCAAAGTTTCAAAAACTCTTTCTTGGTGTGGGGATACCTGGATCGCTAAGTCACACCTTAACCCATTCTCAAATATGGAACACTTATCCTGCTCAGTCACAACCATCCCCCGAGTATACCGGCTGAGCCTCAAGAACTCGGCCTTATACTCGACCACAGACATATCTCCCTGCTTCAACTCAATAAACTTCAGCCTCCGGACCTCAACATATCTAGTGCTCGCGTATTTCTTCTGGAAAACCTCTTAACAGTAGTCCCAAGTCAGTCTCTCCACATGTGTACCTCTCATAATGGACTACCACCATCAATAAGCCTCGTCACTCAGCAACGATACCATACCTTTGAATTTCTGCTTAGGGGTACAATCTATATCATCCAGAAATCTTTCTGTAACCTCCATCAAGTACTCAGCTACGGTAGGGGTTGTCCTAACAACTCGACTCCATTAGACCGAAGCTTCTCAACAATGGTCCTGCGACTACCAATTCTAGATTGGGCTCCAACCACTTGTTGTAACACCCTAAGCATGGCCTGCGATACGACATCGTCAATAGGCTCCTGATGGCTACCCTCAACGATAGGTGCATTCTCAATATGCTCAGCCATAGGCTCAGGAGTGCACATTTGATATGCAGATGATTCGATTTGGGCATCGCGACCCTACACTCCTTAGGCTCGAATGCGCCCGGTTCGTACTCTTCGAGTGTTCCTTTTTTTATCGTGTATCTAAGTTTTATGCACTTATCTATAGTTCAGAAATGAGTTCTCATTATCAACCTTGAGTGTTTTCAATCTAATAGTTTAACTAAAGTTCACAATCTATAGTCTTTCTATAGTTTCAGTAATAAAAAGTACTTATCCGGGATCAGCTTCGGAGTCTTGGATTTTTGTTTTGAAAAAAAATTACAACTTTTGTAAAATAGCATTTATTTATGGCACGTTCCCCAAAATACCCTCTTAAAATATGCATGCAGATTTAAGAAAAACCACAGTTCAAGTTTTGAACCGGGCTTTGACTTCTAACTGGACGTATTTTCATTTTTTCAGCCTAATCCGGTAGGTTTTGGAAAAATCGGCCTAATATCAATAGTTTTCCAAAAAAAAATCAGCATTTTTCTGTATTTTAGCCAAGAAAAATTAACAAAATTAAATTATAAATTATAAACAAAACTAATTTTTAGGAACCTTGTTGCTTCCAACTTGTCGCTGCTACTTTCGTTGGTCTTTTTAAGCAACTTGGCACACCAAAACTTTCCTCTTTTCTTCCTTGTCCCAAATCTCCAGTTAATTTTGCTTGAATTGATTACAAACTCTTCAAATCTCGCATTGAAATTGAGAGCTTGTTTTATTATCTCTTTTTTCACTTGTTCGATTCCTTGTATGGTTTTCTTCTCAGTCTTGACACCAAACCCACCATCCAGATTTGAAAGGAGAGCACCCTAAATCGCAACACCCTTTTGATTAAAAGGGGAAATTAACAAATTCATCTTGATACAAAACCTCTTGATTTTAGATATTAATGCTTTTTTTTCAAGTTCTGATTTGGGTTTTTTTCTTTTTTTGCTAGTGATGGGGATTTAGGTTGTAGGGGCTTTAGGTATATGATTGTTGAAGGATGGACGTGGTGTTGATCGGTTAAGTTTGAGTCAGTTTATGGGGGCTTAACAGTGGGTTTGAGAGTGAGAGTGGAGGAGGACACACCATTGAAATAGACCAAAGAATACGTCCTGCAAGCTTCCAGTCATGGATGAACTTTAGCCAAAGTCGATGGTGAAGATGAGTGAAGTTGGAATAATTAAACTGCTCCAATTTATAAGCCATGGAGAAAGCCATAAAGGTGGTTGAGGAGGTGCCTCAAGAACAAGTTACTAATAGAAAGAATCCATTATAAGCTTGCAAGAGAATGTTACATGCAATTGCAGCAAAGTTAACATATTACCATCTCAACCTTTGTTTGCTATTTCTTGGATAGAGTGGAATTTATATAAATTATTTATTAATTACAAAATTTTATGTAGGAAATTTGTTAGTAATTTCAGTAAAGAGATTAAAATGATTAAAGTATGTAATCATGCCTAAAATGAAAATGAGATGATATAATTTTTTATCTTTGAACTTGGTAATTAAGCGGTACTTGTACTTATTTTTTGGTTTATTTTGGTATTTGAACTTGATAATTAGATTTATTTTGGTCCATAAACATGGATTCTATCAAGGTTTTATGACATGATCGATGTTCTTTGAATGACTGGATTGGTTAGCTGGATTGAGAATCAACCGGTATACTAGTCCAAATAAAGAGGTTGAAATGATTGAATTGGAAATTGTTTGAAATTGATAAAGATAAAAGAAATTGAAACAAAAACTAGTAGTTGAATTGGTCTAGCAGTTGAGTCGATCAAATTAATTGAATCGAGAACCAATGGTTTGACCAGTTCAACCAATAGTCAAATTATTAAAACACTGTATGTGAAACTTTAAGATTGTACAATAACCACTTGAAAATTTATATATATTTTTTAATTTCAAGTGATGATGTGGTACAAATTTAAAGTGTCACGTCAACGCACTTTTATATTTTTCAAATTTAAAGATTAAAATGAATCAAATTTTCAAATTTAGAAACTAAAATGGATAAATATATATATATATATATATATCAAACTAATTACCAAATTTAAAGGCCAAAATTAAATTATACAAATAAAAAATAAAAGTTGAGTCACGAAATGTTTAGTTGACCCAAATAAAATTAATAATAAAATATTTGGAAGGAAAATTTGAGAGTTTAAATATTAAAAAAAATTAAAATTTCTTTTCTTCTCACTCCAATTGGGTATTAAAAAAATAAAGTAAAATAAGGTAGCTTTACTTTCTCTTCTCCTATAAAAGTTAGTTTTTTTTTTTTATCTCATGAATTTGATTATATATTAATTAATAAAATTAATATATTTTAAAAATTTATTATGTTTCAAAACTATTATAATTGAAAAGTAAAAACAAAACAATATAAATGTTTTATATTTAATTTATTATAAATATATGTCTAACTTTGTAGGGTTGAACTTGAATTATGGAACACAACACGAATGAAAAATCGAAAAAATTAGACACAAATATTTACATGGAAAAGCCTTTCTTAAGAGGATAAAAAACTATGGCCAAAGAAAACTTCACTCAAAATGACAAAAACTGAAAGGGGAGCACAAGATGGAGAAACAAACAAACCCTAAACCCAAAATACAAAATTTTCCAAAAATTCCTACAAACTTTCTCTTAATTTTGTTGTTGTTAATCTGAATTATCTAGGGTTGCCAAAAGGTCTATTTATAGCTTGAATTTTGTGTAAAGATATGAGTAAAACATTCCTAACTAGGATAATCAAAGTTAAATTGGGAAAAGATAATAGAGTTTAACTAGAAGAGAAAGCTTGGTTAAGTGGGGAACACGTCGCCATGCCATGACGTCGTGCTCGGCTCGTCGGGACGTCGATGTCGTGTCGTCGTGACACTGACTCTTCCTCGTCACTATATCACTGTCTGTTTCATCCGAACTGCAAGGTACACTCCACAAACCCCTTAACGAACATTAGTATAGTTTGTGACAGGGGCGAAGCCAGGGAGGCTGGCATGGGCCCCGGTCCCCCCTAAAAGGTAAAATTGCTATTTAGGCCCTTGAATTTTTTTTAAAATTTTAAATTAGTAAAGGTAAAATTGCACTTTAGCCCCCTAAAATTATAAAAATTCGATTTAATCCTTTACAAATTAGAAAGATATAAATTATAAAAAACTAAAATTTCATCCGGCCCCCCTAAAAAATTGTCTTGGCTTCACCCCTGGTTTGTGAGGGTTTTTTTTTCACTATTATTTTAAGTGGTTAAATATTAAAGTAATTGAAATGGTTTATTTTAATAAATTTACTAAATCTTCATTTTAATGAATTTATGTTTGATATATAAAAGTTGATTTTAAAATTTTAAGTATTGAATTTTACAGTTTGTGTGGTTAAATAATAAAAATGAAAATTACATTTTCAAATATATATCTATATTTTACACACAACCGTTACAACACTATAAATAAATTGATGGAAAATATTACGTATAGTTGGGATTATTTATGTATAAATATTACAATCACAATTTCCACCATTTACTGCGTAAATGTAGACAATATTAAAAGGATTAAAATAGAATATATATTATTTATTGTGTAAATAATAAAATCAACACAGTTGACCTTTTGCATTAATTTGAATATTCACATGTCGTCGGAAACCTAAGTACGCCACCAAAAAACTGTAACCTAATACTACATATGATCCACGAATTGCTCGAGTCACATGAAGATTTTTTAATATTTTGAGAGTTGATAAAAGTCAAAATACACGTGGCATCATTGCCACTTGTCGACAAAACCTAATTTAATTTTTTATTAAAATCCTAGAATATATTTTTATGTATACATAGAGGAAAAAAAATCATTTCTCTTGGGTATACAAACTTATATTTTAATTTTAATTTCATAATTTTTCTATATTTTAAAATTTTAAGATTTTTAATTATTTCGTAATTATTTTAAGTTTAAAAAAAAACATCTTTTTTTTCAAAATATTATAACAATGATAATATATATCAATTTGAAGTCTAAGCTATAAAATTCATATTTAAATTAAAATTTGAATTAAAATCACTTTAAAATTTAACAAAATAAATTAATAAAATATTAAATTTCTAAAAAGTAATAAAAAGGTTATGTAACTTAAAAAATAAAATTGATATATTAAAACTTTAAAAATATCGTGAAAGGTTGACAAATGTCTTATAAAAATATACTAAAATATATATTAAAAAAAAGATATAACAACTTTTTAAACTTAATTATGAAATAAAAAATACATTACCCTTATTAGTATCATTCCTGTTGAGGTTAACTCACATAGTCTTTTATCATCTCCAGCAACTGCATTTTAGTTCTTTATCTCCACACCCAATACATGGGCATTCTAGGCCAATCTAAGCACAACAATAATGAAAGACTTCACTTCAAAGTACTATCTCCAAGTACCAGGTTATCACTCCCATGTCTTCCTAGAGTAAGGGCACTCTCCCTTGTTTCTTGCTCATAACAAAATTTGTAGCCACCATCAACATCCATCTCAAACTCCTTAACCTATCAATAAAAGCAAGCCAAGACCATTTAGGAATGTGCATAGGGCACCATATTACTCTGCTCCATGCTACCTTTTTGGACAGCTAGGATTATTATTACTCCCGGGATTAACTCTAGGATTATTAATAAAGTTTTATTTCCAAGAAAGTCTCTCTCTCTCTATATATATTGTATTATTACTATTATGTTTGAATTTAATAAAGAAATCTAGTGGTTTTTTATAACCTTTTCTCTAAAGTTCCATCTCCTTTCTTCCTAAATAGATGGTGTCGAAACCTTTTTTTTTTTTAAATCGACTTTTTATTTTAAAAAAAAAAAACGAAAATGGAGTCGCTACCAATCTTTTTTATTAGGTGTGATCAGATCACCTCGTAATTTGATCATTTTAATAAAAGTTTAGATTTACTGAAACGATGATTTTTGGTTTACAAAATCCAGGAAATGGGTTCAAGAGTCGGTTACTCACGAGGAAGGATTAGCATCTTCGTAACGCCCAAAATTGGTACTTAGTTGATTAATTGATGTCTTAGTGTCGAGAATTGAAACTTTGAAGAGAATTTAAAACACGATCCATCTTTGCATAATGTTATTTTTAATTAAAATCACTTAAATAAATTAAAACATATGTAAATGGCCTTCTTATCTCGAGGTAACCAAAACGAAAAGGTCATGTCCCATAATTTAGGGCATGACGTCTCGAATCCTTGAAAGTAAGCTTGCTTATTATTTAATTACTATTTAGATCTCATGTGTTTTAGTTTTAAAAAAGGATGTTCGGTTATCTAGGTTCAAAGAGAAAATCGAACCCAGTAAGTTAGGTCACAACTTCTCAAATCTCCAAATACATAACATTGCATTGATTTTAAAATTTTCACTTTTTTATGCATCGAGTAAAAACGAATGTAACATTCAAAGCAATGTGCATTTAACTTATTTGGGCATAGTATGAAAACAGACAAATATATTTAAACATAATGCATGATATAGTGACAGCGAAATGATATAGAATGACCATGTGGATAGAACATCTATATTAGAATGATAAATAATAAATAAATATTATAATAATAACGTAATTATAATAATAATAAGAATATTAATTCATAATACTAATGACAATAATCATATCACTATCATAATACCAAAATAAATAAATAAGAAATGTAATAACCATCTAAAATTGCATAAATAAAAAATAAAAATATATAAACGACATAAATTTTAAGTGCTAAAAAATTTAAAAAAGTAATTAAAGATGTGAAATTAAATAAATGGATGATTAAATTGAAATTTAAATAATGAATTATATAAAATAAATAAATGAATAAATAAAGCAAAATAAAGGACTAAAATATAACACGCGAAAAAGAACAGGGGCCGAATGGGAAAATATTCCCAACCTCATTATGCGCACCGTTTCCAAGAGGGACCAAAATAAAAAATCCAAAATACGGTATAATTTTAAAAAAGAAAAAAAAAACAGAAATAGAACTATATTGGAAATCGTTTAAAAAGTGGAAGGACTAGGGCCACAATTAGACCCTTGTCGTGAAAACACACGAATCCTACTAGTATTCAGGTCGGTTCTCGAGTCGTGTCAAAATGATGCCGTTTTGGGCCTTTGAGGTCAGCCCCAAAACGGCACCGTTTTAAAAGCCTATAAAAGTCAAAAAAATTTGAAAAAAATCATTCTCTCCTGCGTTTTTTTAAAATTTTCCTCTCCTTTTCTCTCAAACAACTCTTAGGCCGGCCCTAAGGTCCGGTGAACCCCCACGGCGGCCACCGGTCATCGGCAACGAGGTCTACAGTTCTCGGTGGCCGAAATCTACAAAGCGACACCTTTTTTGATCGTTTCGGCTCCCGGAGTCCAAATCTGGGGTCGATATTTCCCAAAAATCCGCCAAAGATCATAAAAATCCCAAAAAACCCTTTGATTTCTGGGTTTTGAAAACCTTTTCATCAGAAAAGGAGTCACCTTACATCGAAGATGACGACCTCATGGCGACGGTAGACAGGTAAAAGAGCTCTATTTTTATTCTAATTTCTAAATATTTAAGAAAAGAAAATGAATCACCTTTTTCTTTTAACATTTTTGTTCTTCGTATTTTCTGTGCAAAAAGATTACATGCCATTGTTATGGCTTTTATAGCTGTATATTACAAAATCCTTTCTTTTTGTTTTCTTTTTTTCTTTTTTCTCTGCCATTTCTACTTTCTGCTCTCTGTCCCTTTTCTTTGCAGGTATTTGGGGCAAGGTCAACGACGCGAGGGAGCTGCGCTTTGCCATTTCGGTGAAAGGAGGGGGAATGGCCTCGGGCAGTGTGTTGGCTAATGTGGCGAGGGAGCGGCACCGAGGCTGCTAGGGTTTCTGCTTATTTTTTAGGTTCTGGGCTTTTAGGGTTTTTTGCATTTGGGCCTATAATTAGTGGACTTTTATTATCCATTTATTTGTTTGTTTGTTTGTTATTTGGGCCGGGCAAAATTGGGTTGTTACAGCTACCTCTCTTTGCTCATTGTCATGTAACGGGAATGGAGCAAAGATTTTAAGAAGGGCTAATTTTGTCTGGTCTTGTCGAATCTCGACTTTTTTGGTGCTCATCTTTTTCAAGTAGCTCATTCTTTCCATCCATTAGTTACTCTACTTTACTGCATCTGCTTCGCTATAACTTCAGGAAGGCAAGATTTAGTATCACAACTTCATCTTGCTCCATTGCAACTTCAAGGAGATAAGATTTGTTGTTGTAGCTTCATTCTAACCCACTACAACTTCAGGGGTATAAGAATTGTAGCTTCAATCTGCTCCACTACAACTTCAGGGAGATAAGATTTATATCTTCGATCTGCTCCACTGCAACTTCAGGGAGATAAGATTCGTAGCTTCAATCTGCTCCACTGCAACTTTAGGGAGATAAGATTTGTAGCTTTGATTTGCTCCACTGTAACTTCAGGGAGATAAGATTCGTAGCTTCAATCTGCTCTACTGCAACTTCAGGGAGATAAGGTTTGCTATGGTAGATTCAATTCGACGCACTACGACTTCAGGGGTATATGATTTGTAGTTGTAGCTCTATTCCAACTCACTACAAATTCAAGGGTATAGGAAATGTAGCTTCATCTTGCTCTACTGAAACTTTAGGGAGATAAGATTTGTAGCTTTAATCTGCTCCACTGCAACTTCAGAGAGATAAAAATCGTAGCTTCAATCTGCTCCACTGCAACTTCAGGGAGATAAGGTTCACTATGGTGACTTCAATCCGACCCACTGCAACTTCGGAGGTATAGGATTTGTGGTTTCATTGATTTGTTACATCATTTTCTAGGGAACATAACCTGTAGAATCCATTTCATAGGCCTATATTTATGCCAAGCGATTAGGATGTTATGATCAAAATAAATCAAATGTTCCTAACTAGATGTATATGAATGATATTTGCATGAATGCAGAATGTCATATTTCGAGAATGGTCCCCTTTTTAGTGCTTAAGTTGACATTGCTCCTTGTTCGTCAAGGTTCCATCACTGACGTGTTACCATGCCTTCTTGTCCAGATCTGGTATCTTTGACAGGAAACCCGAAGAAGTAATCACAATTTAGACTATTCGTTCCCAGATATTTCCAACCCTTAGATTTAGTTAGTTTTAACTAGTGGTCCTGTTTTAGGTCCTTGTACTGTTTAGAAACCTTTCAGAGCAATACGTAAAATTCCTATTACTTGAATGTTGTTATTTTAATGTAAAAATGATTGAAAAAGGTTGTAACAATGGACAAGATTGAAATTTATTGGGAGCAAAGCTCAAAATGAATAGATTAATCAAAATAGCAAACGTTGCTAAAATACAAAATGAGTAAGATGAAATTAGGTGCCCCAAATATCGTAACATGAGCTTCTCTGCACAAACTTCTTGAGGACCATTTTGAGCCTGATATGCGTTTAAGAGATCTAGAGTACTTTATTGATGCCCCAAGATGTAATGTTTCTCCTTCTAAGAAGACACGACTACTACATACCCAATCTTCAATCCAAATTTGAGTTGCCATTTCCTGGATTTTCAACTCAAAACCCATTTGGTCTCAAAGCGCCCTTTGCGAGTTTTCGCCTTGGCCTTTCCCTTTTTTTTTAGGTAAAATATTTTTTGACTGAATCTGAATTCACGGGATTGGGCAAGTTTTTTCCATCCATCTCGGTGAGAATTAATGCTCCTCTAGAAAAAGCTTTCTTTACCACATAAGGTCATTCCCAATTCAACATCCATTTTTCTCTGAAGTCTTTTTGTATGGGCAAGATCTTTTTCAATACTAGGTCCCCCTCATGATCTGGGGCGAACCTTCTTGTCATAAGCTCGTATCATTCATTTTTGGCACATCTGACCATGACGAATAACTTTTAGCCTCTTCTCTTCGATCAGGTTCAACTGATCATATCGAGATTAGATCCATTCTGCTTCATCTAACTTTAACTATGATAAAACTCAGAGAGAAGGAATCTCGACTTCAATGGGCAAAACTGCCTCCATTCTATAAACAAATGAGAAAGGCGTTGCCCCGGTGGAGGTTCTGACAGACGTTCGATAAGCATAGAGGCAAATGGTAACTTCTCATGCCAATCTTTATAAGTCTTTGTCATTTTCCCAACGATCATTTTAATGTTCTTATTGGCTGCCTCTACTGCACCATTCATTTTTGGGCGATATGGTGATGAGTTGTGATGTTTGATCTTGAATTGACTATAGACCTCCGCTATCGTGTTGTTGTTCAAATTCAATGTATTATCATATATAACCCTTTTTGGAATTTCATACCGACATATGATCTCTTTCTTCAAGATTTTGCTGACTGCCGCCTTCGTGACATTGACATAGGAAGCGGCCTCTACCCACTTGGTGAAGTAATCGATGACCGTAAAGATGAATCGATGCCCATTAGAAGCTTTTGGCGAGATCAGCCCAATGACATCCATGCCCCACATAGAGAAAGGCCATGGATAAGTCATAACATGAATAAGTGGAGGCACATGAATTTTGTCTCCATAAATTTGGCACTTATGACATCTCTTGGCATAACTGATATAATCCCTTTCCATGGTGGACCAATAATATCTGAATATCATGATTTGCCTGGCCATTATAAAACTATTAGTGTTCCCCAAACACCCTAATGGACTTCTTCCAAGATTTTCTTGGCCTCAACAGCTTCCACACATCTTAGTAGCACATGATCCTTTCTTCTTCTATATAGGATCTCCCCATCTAAGACATAGTCATTGACTAGTCTTCTCAGCGTCCTTTTATCATTCTCGGTTTCCTGATCAGTGTATTCACGATTCTTTACATATTGCAGTATATCGTGGTACCAAGTGTCACGGGCCAAAGTGCAAAGCCCGTGACCATGGCACAAAATGCGCCCCATGGAGGTCGATCGATAAGATAGGGGAACATTTAGCCCACGAGAATTGGCCCAATTCCAAGAACTATTAGAGAAGCCTGTCAGATTGAAGCCTGGTTGGCTCGATAATAAAGATATGGCAACATAGGCTATTTTTAATAAGTAGGGGAATCATATCTTGTAGATTTGATATGATATGATGTAATCTTGTAAATCCCCAAAATTAAGGGATAGGCTAATCTCGTCCGTCGATGTTAATTGATCTTGACCGTCGGTTTTGGGGAGCTCAACTATAAATAGAGAGCCTCCCCCTCACTTGTAAATCATCCATTGTAAGTTGAATTCCTAAGAGTAATAGAATTCTTTGAACATTTACTCAAACACTTTGTGTGAATTCTTTTTGTGGCTTTCTGTTGTTCTTTTGAAGCTTATTTTGGCACAATTGCTTCCGCTATACAAATTAATGCCTTAAAGGAATTCTAAAAGAAACCTCACTTTTGGGAGTAAAGGTTGACTTAGGCAAGTTTGGAGCGAACAAACCGCATAAGGCCGCACAGATCGCGAGACGAAAGATCTAGCCCCATAACAAATGGTATCCGGGCTATTGGTTCGAAGGCATTGTTGAGATGTCAAAAGAAGTTGTTGATCAGAATGAGCCAATGCAGACCCGTTGGAGGGCCAGAAAAGTAAGTCGCTCAAGGGACATGGTGATAGCTTTGGAAAATCGAGTAGGTAATCACGAGGAGTTCGTAGGGAACATGAATGAGACGCTTGAGTTGGTCGAGGGACGCACAGATGGGTTTGACTCAATGGAAGAGAAACTCAGAGAATTTGTGTTGGATTCTCTCGGTGCCAATGCAGAAAAGATGAATGAATTAGTCAATTCCACTACGGAAAAGCTAGCAGAGAGGGATGAGACTCTCAATGATATAGTGTTAGCCATGAAGTAGGAAATTGAAGAGCTTAAGGGGGAGCTCACGATTTACAAAGCTACTTTGAGTAATGGGATGTTGTCTTCGAGGCCGAAGCAACAAGCAATGGATGTTCCCAAACCAGAGAAGTTCAAGGGTGCAAGGTCCGCAAGGGATATGGACAACTTCTTGTGGGAAATGGAGAAATACTTCCAAGCGATGGGCATCGAGGATGATGCCATTAAGGTAAATATTGCTTCAATCTATTTTATTGATGTGGCTCACTCGTGGTGGCATCATAGGTCCACAGATGAGAAACGTTGTAGGAACGCAATTAGGACTTGGGAGGTGTTCCAAAGAGAGTTGAAGAAGCAGTTTTACCCACAGTATGTCGAGAAGGAGGCTCGGGCTAAGTTGCATCATCTCATGCAACAAGGTATTATTCGAGAGTATGTCCGGGCATTTAGCAAGTTGATGCTTCAAATCTCTAACTTGAGCGAGAAAGAAGCATTCTATTGGTTCGAGGATGGGTTAAAGCCGTGGGCAAAGTATGAGTTGTATAGGCAAGGAATCACCAAACTTACTGTAGCCATGGCCAAAGCAGAGTCCTTTGTTGAGCTTGGTCTAAAAAAAGACAAGTTCGAGTCGTCTAAACCCAATGGAAAGGGCAATGGTGAGAGAAACCATGAGGAAGATAAAGAGGGACATAGTGATGATGACAACAGTACCGATAGCACAAATGGCAATGGGAAACCACGAGATGCGAAGCGGGGATCCAACAACCCAAAGGACAAGGGGAAGAAGATAAAATGCTTCCTTTGGCAAGGACCACACATGGCGCGAAAATGTCTGAAAAAATTGATGATTTCGGCTATCAAAAAGAAAGATGAGTCGAAGGAAGAGGCGAAACCTATTGAGAAAAAGACATCGAAGGTCAATTCGATAGTGCTCATTCCTAAGAAAAGGAATGGTGAAGAAGGGTTGATGTTTGTGGACATCGACATTGCGGGTCAGAAGCGGAGTGCTCTTTTTGATACGAGAGCATCGAACTTGTTCATATCGGAAAAGGCTACGAAGAAGCTTGGTCTATTGATTAAGAAATCAAATAGAAAGGTCAACAGGGTAAATTCTTAGGAGGCCCCAACATTGGGAGTTGTTCATAATGTGGAGCTACAAATTGGTGAATGGAAGGGAAATGAAGACTTTGAGGTAATCCAATTAGATGATTACGATTATGTACTTGGCTTAAACTTCCTTGACAGGATTCAGACAGTTCTGTATCCATGGGCCGATCAAATTCATATTGTCACTGGTCTGTTATCAAAGATTGTTGTGCCAGTGCATCGGGATATGGAGGTTGGGACCAATGTGTTTTCGTCAATCCAACTAGTTGAAGATGTTTCGTATGGGAGAAACATTAACTTGATAGAACGGAATGCTACGAAAGCCTCTTCAAAAAAGTTAGTGGAGCATGAGACCGATATGAGACTTGTGAAGTCGACTGTAGAGCCGCCACCTTTGGGAAAAGTAGGTTGTGTATCGGACTTCGAAGGGAAAGAAGCGATGCAAAAGCATTCGAAAATGCTATGAATAAGGTACATTGCGAACACTCTGATAGTGTTTTGAATTATGACTTGTTGACTTGGCAAGGTCGTAGGGGCCCTTTCAAAGTTCTTAAGCAAGGAGGCTGAGGGACTATGGGCGGTACGAAGCCAAGATGTGAGAATCCAGGGGATTCCAATGGGAACAAGTCAAAATTGGGGCAAGTTAGAGCGGAGACTTGTTGCCAACGAGATGTACCAACGAGTACAATGGTTCAAGTTAAGAGGCGACGGAAGCCGGGGTAAAGGTTTAAATGGAAGGGACGACCCGATCACAAGACAAGTCAGGAAGAGGCCAAGGTAACGAGAGAGTTCCAAGGTGAATCAAGTTGGTGCCATTCGAAAGTCGCAACAAGGGCGTTATGAGAATGGGTGGGGGAGAATGTCACGGGGCAAAGTGCAAAGCCCGCGACCATGGCACAAAATGCGCCCCATAAAGGTCAATCGATTAGATGGGGAACATTTAGCCCACGAGAACTGGCCCGATTCTAAGAACTATTTGAGAAGCCTGTCAGATGGAAGCCTGGTTGGCCTGATAATGAAGATATGGCAACATAGGCTATTTTTAGTAAGTAGAGGAATCATATCTTGTAGATTTGATATGATATGATGTAATCTTTTAAATCCCTAAAATTAAGGGATAGGCTAATCTCGTCCGTCGATGTAAATTGATCTTGACCGTCAGTTTTGGGGGAGTTCAACTATAAATAGAGAGCCTCCCCCTCACTTGTAAATTATCCACTGTAAGTTGAATTCTTAAGAGTAATAGAATTCTTTGAGCATTTACTCAAACACTTTGTGTGCATTCTTTCTGTGGCTTTCTGTTGTTCTTTTGAAACTTAGTTGGCACAATCGCTTCTGCTATACAAATTTGTGCCTTAGAGAAATTCTAAAGGAATCCTCACTTTTGGGAGTAAAGGCTGACTTAGGCGAGTTTGGAGCGAACAGATCGCTAGACGAAAGATCTAGCCCCGTGGCACCAAGGGTGATAATCCTTTTCTTCTTCTTTGATGTTGTAACAATAGGTCGGAGCCTCATAAATACTCATCTAGATAGGTTTTACATCCTCTTGTTTGTTCACTTTGACCATGGAAGCTAAAGTAGCCAGGGCGTCAACCATCTGATTTTCATCTCGCGGGAGGTAGCAGAAGGTGATGTCATCAAACTCTTTAATTAACTCAAGGACTAGCATTCAATAATTAATCAACTTGGGGTCTCTCGTCTCCTATTCACCTTTAAGTTGATAGATCACTAGTGTAGAATCCCCATATACCTCTAGTACCTTGATATTGCGTTCTATGGTTGTACGAATACTCATGATGCATGCTTCGTATTCTGCCAAGTTATTTGTGCAATCAAAATCAAGTTTAATAGTAAAAGGATAATAATCTCCGTCTGGGGATACCAGAACTGCCCCGATTTCGTTACCCATAGCGTTTGAGGCCCCATCAAAATTTAGTTTCCAGGGATGTTCTTCTTGAGCACCTTCTTCAGTGATCGCAACATACATCAGATCCATTTTGGTTTACATAGATTATATAAAATTCTCTAGAGCTCATAATCCTCGAGAGCTCTGCTGGCTAGGTAGTCCGCTATTGCACTACCTTTTACTGCCTTTTGGTTTACATAGATTATATAAAATTCAGAGAGCAGAATTTGTCATCTAGCCATCCTTCTATTCAACGCAGTCGACTCCATCATGTACTTTAAAGGATCTATTTTTTAGATGAGCCAAGTTGTATAGTACATCATGCATTGTCTCAGTCTCCGAGTTGTCTAGATTAAGGCGTAACACAACTTCTCAATTTGCGAATATCTTGCCTCACATTCAGTAAATTTCTTACTGAGGTAGTATATTGCTCTTTCTTTCCTACCTGACTCATCATGTTGGCCAAGCACGCATCCCATAAAACTCCCAAATACTGTCAAGTACAATATCAGTGGCTTATCTGGACTAGGTGGCATCAGCACTAGGGCATTGGACAGGTAATGTTTGACCTTGTCAAAGGTTTTCTGGCATTCCTCATCCCGACCCTCCTTTTGAGAGCGCGGCGGAGGCAGCTTTTGTATAGCCTTGACTTTATCCGGGTCGATCTCGATCCCTTTCTCGCTGATTATAGATCCTAGCAATTTTCCCGACGTGGCCCCGAAGGTACATTTTGTTGGATTTAGCTTTAGATGGAATTTTCTCAACCTCAAACACAATTTCCTCAGGAGTTGTACATGTCCATTTTCTGTTCAGGATTTTATGATCATATCATCGACATAAATCTCGATTTCTTTGTGTATCATATCATTAAACAAAGTCACCATGGCTCTTTAATACGTCGGTCCTGCATTTTTCAGTCCGAAAGGCATCACTTTATAGCAAAATGTTCTCCACATAGCTACGAATGTAGTCTTTTCCATGTCTTCAAGATGAATCTTTATCTGGCTGTATCCGAAGAAGCCATCCATGAAGGAGAACAGTGAATAACCTGTCGTATTGTCCACTAAGGTGTCGATGTGAGGTAACGGGAAATTGTCCTTTGGGCTGGCTTTGTTTAAATCCCTATAGTCTACATACATTCGTACTTTCCCATCTTTCTTAGGGATGAGGACTATATTGGCTACCCACTCCGAGTATTTAACCACTTGTAGGAAACCAGCGTCGAATTATTTCTTGACCTCTTCTTTTATTTTCAACAGGACGTTGGGCCTTATCCTTCGAAGTTTCTGTTGAGCCGGCTTGTATTCTTCCTTTATGGGAAGCCGGTGTACCACGATATATGTATTTAGACCAGGCATGTCTTGATACGACCATGCGAAGATATCTTTGAATTCTTGGAGTAACTCAATGAGGTCTCGCTTTGTCTCTGCAGTGATACAAGCTTCGATCTTTACCTCTTTCTTTTCTTGTTTCTCTCCTAAGCTTACAATTTCTACTAGCTCTTTGTAAGGTAGGATTTGTTTCTCATCTTGTTCTACCATCCTTAACAAATCAGGAGATAGGTTACAATCTCGATCATCTTCAAAGTCCTGAGGTTCCTCTGGACACATATCCTGCTCAAAAGAAGACTCTAAGTCAGCAGCAGCGTTGCTCATATCATTGATATCTGGAGACCTGTTATAGGAATAAAGGAAGACCCAAAAAACAAATGAATCTAAGAATAATTATCTGCGAGGTATGAGTATGAATGAAATGGAAAAAATAAAAGAATATTTACCAAATGAGACACAAAGATGCATTTTATTGAAATAACAATAGTGGACATATACCTTTCTCACAAAAAGATTCCTATTGCTCTCAAGCTTAGAGTAATAAGTGTGTTTTGAATATTACTCTGAATTAGTTCTAAAAATTACAGGGATCTCTTCTGTAGTCCAATTGTTTAGAACACTTCCTGGGATATAAGGACGAATGCCTGATCTATTTTTTTTCCCCAATTCCTTCTTCGGATATGGCATTGATGCTCAAGTTTCCCAACATTCCTTTCGCAATTTCTTTTTTTGACTTTTTTCGTTCAGGATAAATGATTTCTCCTGACATGAACGTTTTAGATATATGGGGAAATATCATCGACTCCCATTTGACCTCTCCCCCCACTTAGTCGTGCTCTTCTTCTTTTTTACTTCTTTTCCAGTTCCTTCTTCTTCTGTCTCGCATCTTGCTTGTACCCTAAGCCAAAGCGGTCTTGTTTTTCCATCAGCATTGGTGCCTCGACTCTTTTTTGAAGGTATTTTCTGAGTCATTTTCCAGGCAAGGCTCCTTTCTCGACCGTCAACTGCAGACCCATCCTCGTGGTTTTGGATATTTTTGGCACTGAGATCTTGTTTCCTTTAACAATGAAAGTTGCATTAACAAATTCCAATGATTGAAAGGAACATTCTATTGCCTCCTCGTTCGCTCCTATGTATGATGCGTCACTAGTTACGGATGCAATGATATCCTCTTCAGCGTTTATCATTACCAGTCGACCCTTCATTACCAACTTCAATTTTTGGTACAATGACGACGGCACTGCCCCAGCCGAATGAATCCAAGGCCTACCCAGCAAGCAGTTATAAGAGGGTTTAATATCCATTACCAAAAAATCTACCTCATATGTGTTCGGACCAATTAAGAGAGGTATGTCAATCCTCCCCATCACCCTCCTTTCTGTACCATCGAATGCTCTCACTATATTTTGGCACATCTTTATGTGAGAGCTATCCACTAGCTATCTATTCAGTGTGGATTGAGGCAAGATGTTCAGCACAGATCCATTGTCGATTAGCACTCTTGGCAATATATATCCTTTGCAGTGGGTAATGATGTGTAGAGCCTTTGAGGATCCCACGCCCCTGGAGGTATTTCATCATCATTGAATAAGATGAAATTTTCAGCACTCAGATTGTTAACCAAATGATCTAGCTTGTTTACAGAGATATTATCAGTGACATAAGTTTTATTTAACACCTTCATCAATGCGCTACGATGTGTCTCTAAACTCAAGACCAAAGCTAATACTGATATGCGAGCTGGTTGTTTGTGTAGCTGTTCTACAACACTATACTTGCTATGCTTCAAGAACTTCAAGAATTCCTTAGCCTTGTTTTCAGTTACTGGCTCATTAACAGGTGATTCAAGTCTAGCCGTCTTTTCTTTCTTATGCTCAACTGCCAGGGTTTTTTCTTTAATGGGCTCGATTCTCGCACTTACTGGGTCATAGCGCCTCCTACTGCGCGTGAAGAAACCAATATTTTGACCATCTTCTGAAGTGCCAATCGAGTTCTCCTCTCCCGAGATCATCACATTGCAATCATAATTCCATGGAAACCTTTTGCTATCCTTGTAGGGAAAAGCCACGGGTTTTTGAATTATGACTCTTGACGTAACTTGTGTTCCTGCTTCATTACTTCTCGGTCGTGAAATAATCACCATTGGGTGGTTGACCTTATAGACTTTCTCCATTGATCCTTCCTCTGAGGCGCAAACATCTCCTTCTTCTAAGCCCTTGACATCTTCAAAGAATTCCAGTTCTTTGTTATCCATCAGACTTTGCACTAAAGCTCTGAACTCAGCCCACTCTAGGATCTCATGACCTTCTTTAGCGTGGAACTCAATAGCTCTTCACTCCTTGGGGCATCGCTTCTGTATGATTAATTCCACGTCTATTATTTTTTTCCAAACTCATTTTAGTGGGGATTTCACTTCTGCAACATCAGTTTTGGTCCTCTTTCCTTCATTCTCTATTATCGCGTTTACCCCTTTGTCAGAATGACTGGGTAACAAATTTCCTACCACATTAGGTCTCGAGGGATCATCGAACCTTACAATTGTCATCTTGATAAACCTCTCGATCAACTTCTTGAATGCAGTGTAGTTCTTAATCGAGTGTCCCGTTATTCCTGCGTGGTACTCGCATTAAGCATTCGCATCATACACTTTTGAAATGAAGGTTGCATGGGTTTTAAGTAAAACAGAGGTACCACATGTGCGTCGAACAAATTCTGATATAACTCTCTATAGGTCATCGGGATAGGTGTGAGCTGAAGTTTTTCTGTGTTTGGCCTTGAGTTAGATTCTTGCCTCAAAGGTCCTTGATGGCTAGTTGTCATGGTCCTTGGTTGGCCTATAGTGACCGGTTTTGAATAGCTCTTATTATACACACTCGCGGTGCTTAATTCATTTTCTTTCTTTCTCGGGGCAGACATTTTAGCGTTTTCCCCCGCGTCTATTTTCCCACTTTTTACTGTATTCTCAATCATTTTTCCAAACATTACTATATCTGAGAAGCTCTTGGTAGCACTACCCAGCATATGGTTAATGAACAGGGCTTTCAAAGTGTTTATGAAAAGCATTGTTGTCTCCTTTTCCAGAAGAGGTGGCTGAACTTGTGTTGCCACCTCTCTCCATATTTGAGCATATTATCTAAAGCTTTCACTTTGCTTCTTCTCCATATTTTACAGTGTAATTCTACCGGGTGTCATGTAGGTCATATGGCTGTATTGTTTTATGAAAGCCTGTGCCAAGTCTTTCCATGAGTTGATTTTGGCACGGCTTAGTTGATTGAACCATTTGGCAGCTGACCCGATCAAACTATCCTGAAAGCAATGGATTAACAATTGGTCGTTATTGATGCATCCCGTTATTCCACGACAGAATATTGTGATATGGGCTTCAAAATAGCTAGTCCCATTGTATTTTTCGAATCCTGGAGTTTTGAATTTTAGTGGGAGCACTAGATCTGGGACTAAACTCAATTCCTTAGCATCGACCCCGCAAAGGTAGTCAACACTCTCCATAGCTCTGAATTTCTCCTCCAACCATTTGCACTGATCTTTTAGCTGTTTTGGCAATTCTACTCTTCCTCAATCCATTTTCGTCATGACGTCCAAATCGGGAACAACGGGGTTGGTCGAATTATCTCCAGGATTAGAACCTGAACCCGTTGAATAATTCACCGGTCCTGAAGTGCCGGCCTGGTATTGTTGTGGTCTTATGGTAACGGGTACCCTTCGCGGATATGTATCTGGTTGGGCTTGAACATTCACTGGGGTAAAGCCTGGCGGGTATATAAGGTTTTAATTGTCATCCCCAGAGTTAATCACAGTACTTTTCCCTTTTTCGATCCATCCGGCCACTAACTGGGTCAACTGGCTTATCATGCTTCGTTGGGACTCTTGTATTTGATCCCTCATATCTTACTGTACCTTAGCTAATTGGTCCTGTAGCTGCGTTTGCAACTGATTTTGCATGTCTTTCTGCATTTGTTCTAGTCTCTCTAACTTTTGATCTATGGTTTTGGTTTTACCGCGGGTATCGTAATGATATTCGATTGGCAGATTCTTGTTGGTTTCCAGGGTAACTGTCATAATTTCGATTAATTAGGGCATTTTTATGAAATTTAATGCATATGATGAAATGTAATGCTGATGAATGAATGAATGCAAAAGAAGGTATTGATTCTGATTCAATTATATTAGAACAACATTACTAGAAAAAAAAATTCTTCACATAAAACGGATACATTTTACATATACAGTCTTGCCCTAATGCTCAAAGCCTTGACTTTCCTAAGAAGCCAAGCTAATTCTCGGCCCCGATCTGATTCTGATTTGTATCTCAAGCTTAGCATGTTAGCCTGAACCGCTAGGGTTTTCAAATGGTCGGCTACTTCCCGTACTTAAGTCAGAGCTTCGCCTATGATGTGATCTCTATCCCTGATCTGACCTTGAGAGCGTTGGAGTTTCTCTTTCCAATGTTCATTGTTCGTTTCATGAAGTTCAGCTCGAAGTTCACAATTTTGCAGTGCGACTTCGTGCTCTTCTATCTTTCCCTTCAACTATTAAATCTTAGTCAGGCTTACTTTCAACTCAATCATAGAGTTGCGGCTACGATATTAATGCGACAACTTTTCTAATTCTGTTGCCCAGGCTCTCAATCCAACCTTTTTATTTCGGCTTTCTAACAAATCCCTTTTTAGAGCATCCTCTCGGACTCAAGCATCTTGGAATTTCCTTTTCTACTGATATAGCTCTAATATTTTCTTCTTGGATTTCTAGCCACCATTGTTCCGATATTTTACCCAACCTGGTAGTCTTCATTGATAGACGCAGTTTCTTATAATCTGTTTTTAAACTGTCTAAGTCTTACTCAGCCTTGTTTTTTCCTTTCCTCATTTTCTCGGCTTCTAACTTTTGGACGTCGACGTCTAATCCTAGCTGGATCTTTTCCTCTTCCAACTTTTCTATCCTCTTCTCCAGCTCCAAACTCTTCTTTTCAAAGTCTTGCTTTAGGATCTCTAACTCAGAAGGGATCACTTGCAAGTGTTCTTCTATCGGCCGAGTGTTTTCTTGATTTGATGAAGGGACATTGTCATTGACTCTTTTACCCCACCACCAATCATATTCCGGGGTCGTCTTGGGGTTTGCAAAAAATCTCTTCATTTTGCGAGTTTGGTTCCAAGCGTTCGATATTTCATGAACCTTCTTTTTGTAATTGTCACATTTGTACGCAAACTCACATTGAGCCAACCCTTGTCTTGCCGATATAAATTGCCTCGACTTGTACTGTCTTAATACAAGTAAAGGGGCATATCCAACAACTCCCCATACCCCAGTAGAGGGACCCAGTCGAAGTATCCACATCGATATAAAATTTCATCAAGGATCATCCAAGGGGCCCTCCATTCAACGTCTTCGTCTTGGAGACTTTGGAGAATTGCCATCCACTTTTTTTTAGAATGTTGTCTCGCCTTGAAGTAGCCACGAATTCTTTCAACGAAGAGTAGTCCTCGGAGAACACTCGATAAGAGACATTTTCTACCTTCTAAAACTGGCTATGAAACCAAGCTTGCAAGAGTTGTGCACACCCGATAAATCTTCCTTCACCTACTTTCTGGCATGCACTTAAAGATCTGAAATTTTCAGCCAAAATTGTCGGGACGGGCGTGACCCTTTTGTCAAGCTGGTCAAATAGATCTGAAACTGCATCATCTATGTGCCCTAGTGCTTTAGGGAAAATGACCAACCCGTAAATACTCAAGGCGAAGACGTCGACCCTTTTACTCGTATCTGGATGTGCCAAGATCAAATCCCGTAAACTTTTCCAAGGGATGCATTTACTATTTCCCTTTTGTTTAATCCAAACCGTGACCCATTGCTCGCTCATCCCAGTTATGCTCATTAACCTCTTTAAGAAAGTCGAGACATTGGTGGCTCTAAAATAAGCTTTGTCGACTTGGATCCTTAGGCAACAGAGTAGATTTGTGTACTCTTCTACGGTGGGTACCAAGTCTACCTTCCCAAAAGTGTAGCAGTTATAGGTGGGATTCCAATATTGGGCAAGAGCTCGGAATAAGTGCTTATCCACTTTGACATCGAGTAAATAAGGCAAATCACCATATTTACAGTAGAATAACTGTTTGGTTTCGTCATCCCATTGGTCCCATATTTCTTTCAACTCTTGAAGATTATTCTGAGTCACACTGATGTGAGTGAAATCCCATAATTCTGACATGTACCCCTCCGTCAGGCTATCACCCTTCTCTTATTGTGTTTTCTCGGACCATATTCGTACTGCCGCATTGTCTTCCACTTTATCAAGAAATCCCTTTTTCATGACAAGCTCTCTATTTAGCAACTGAACGCGAATCAACACCCTTTTCTATGATGAAAATGCAATGCAATTACAGCCAAAACAAAACGAAACAAGTCAGAATATTTCATACAAAGCTAGAATACAAAGCAAGAAATAGTAAATAGAACATCTATTCGGGTGACCACTAAAGATTTGACATGGTTCTACCTAGTGTGGGTTTTTTAGGGCTCATTATATGTGGTTCGATTCTAAAGTAAGGGTACCTGAACCAGCAGATTCCTCAATCCTCACCCATTATAGGCTCATACGGACTGAGTTCAGTTTAGGGGAATACATTTCCCTATGGTTATACGGAGGTGAAGACCTCACGAAGACATAGGTACGGATGTATCCTGAAAGCGATCCACTATCCTATACGGAGGTGAAGACCTCATGAATGAATAGCTTCTCACTCCCACTTAAGAAGGGCAAAATGGAATGATTATGCCATGCAATGTGCGGAAATATACCAAGAGAAACTTGAACCAATAAAGCAGACATATTGAACCATTAAGTAACCCAAGATAATGAAAACATTATTTACCACCAAAATAAAATATGAAGGATGAAATGCAAGGATGGGATTGTCAATTTAAACCAAATTATCAATTTTCGACAAAAAGACCAAAAAGTAATCAACTCGCGACTTGACTCTCTTATCCGATCCCCAGTGGAGTCCCCAAGCTGTCGAAACCCTATTTTTAAAATTGACTTTTTATTTAAAAACAAAAAACAAAAATAGAGTTGCCACCAATCCTTTTTATTAGGTGTGATCGGATCACCTCGTAATTTGATCATTTTAATAAAAGTTTAGATTTACTAAAACGATTATTTTTGGTTTACAAAATCCAGGAAATGGGTTCGGGAGTCGGTTACGCACGAGGAAGGATTAGCACCCTCGTAACGCCCAAAATTGGTACCTAGTTGATTATTTGATGTCTTAGTGTCAAAAATTAAAGATTTGAAGAGAATTTAAAACACGATCCCTCTTTGCATAATGTTATTTTTAATTAAAATCACTTAAATAAATTAAAACATATGTAAAAGGCCTTCTTATCTCGAGGTAACCAAAACGAAAAGGTCATGTCCCGTAAGTTAAGGCACGATGTCTCGAATCCTTGAAAATAAGATTGCTCATTATTTAATTACTATTTAGATCTCATGTGTTTTAGTTTTAAAAAAGGATGTTCGGTTATCTAGGTTCAAAGAGAAAATTGAACCCCGTAAGTTAGGGCACAACTTCTCGAATCTCCAAATACAGAACATTGCCTTGATTTTAAAATTTTCCCTTTTTTATGCATCGAGTAAAAACGAATGTAACATTCAAAGCAATGTGCATTTAACTTATTTGGGCATAGTATGAAAACGAACAAATATATTTAAACATAATGCATGATATAGTGACAGCGAAATAATATAGAATGGTCATGTGGATAGAACATCTATATTAGAATGATAAATAATAAATAAATAAATAAATACTATAATAATAATAAGAATATTAATTCATAATACTAAAGACAATAGTCATATCACTATCATAATACCAAAATAAATAAATAAATAAGAAATGTAATAACCATCTAAAAATGCATAAATAAAAAATAAAAAAGATATAAATGACATAAATTTTAAGTGCTAAAAAAATAAAAAATAAAAGTAATTAAAGATGTGATTAAATAAATGGATGATTAAATTGAAATTTAAATAATGAATTATATAAAATAAATAAATGAAGAAATAAAGCAAAATAAAGGACTAAAATATAACACGCGAAAAACAACAGGGGCCGAATGGGAAAATATACCCAACCTCATTATGCGCATCGTTTCCCAGAGGGACCAAAATAAAAAAATCCAAAATTAAACGATATAATTTTAAAAAAGGGAAAAAAAACAGAAGTAGGACTATATTGGAAAGCATTTAAAAAGTGGAAGGACTAGGGCTGCAATTAGACCCTTGTCACAAAAACACCCAGATCCTGCTAGTATTTGGGTTGGGTCTCGGGTCGCGTCAAAACGAGGCCGTTTTGGGTGTCTGAGGTCAACCCCAAAATGGCACCGTTTTAAAAGCCTATAAAATTAAAAAAATTGAAAAAAAATCATTCTCTCTTGCATTTTTTTTTTAAATTTGTTTTCCTCTCCTTTTCTCTCAAACAACTCTTAGGCCGGCCCTAAGGTCCGGTGAACCCCCACGGCAGCCACCGGTCGTCGGCGACGAGGTCAGCCATTCCCGATGGCCGGAATCCATAAAACGACACCATTTTTTATCGTTTCGGCTCCCGGAGTCTAAATCTGGGGTCGATATTTCCCAAAAATCTGCCAAAGATCGTAAAAATCCCAAAAAACCCTTCGATTTCTGGGTTTTGAAAACCTTTTCATCAGAAAATGAGTCACCTTACATCGGAGATGACGACCTCATGGCAACGGTAGATAGGTAAAAGAGCTCTATTTTTATTCTACTTTTCGAATATGTAAGAAAAAAAATGAATCACCTTTTTCTTTTAACGTTTTTTGTTCTTCGTATTTTGTGTGCAAAAAAATTTACATGCCATTGTTATGGCTTTTATATCCGTATATTACAAAATCTTTTCTTTTTGTTTTTTTTTTCTTTTTTCTCTGCCATTTCTACTTTCTGCTCTCTGTCCCTTTTCTTTGCAGGTATTTAGGGCAAGGTCAACGGTGTTGGGGAGCTGCGCCTTGTGATTTCGGTCAAAGGAGGGGGAAAGGCCTCGGGCGGTGCGCTGGCTAACATGGCGAGGGAGTGGCGCCGAGGCTACTAGGGTTTTTGCTTATTTTTTAGATTTTGGGCTTTTAGGGTTTTTTGCATTTGGGCTTGTAATTAGTGGACTTTTATTATCTATTTATTTATTTATTTGTTTGTTATTTGGGCCGGGCAAAATTGAGCTGTTACAGTTGGACCCTATTTTTTTTGTTGTTTTCTCACCAAACCATATCAATTTTGGTAATTAAAGCCCAATTAGATCCTAGAGTTTACATTACGGGTTGTTTTTTAAGTCATGTTGAACATGGTTAAGGTCGAGGAAGAGAAAACTAAGAGAAAGAGATGAAATTGCTTGTATTTCGAAGTGCGATCGAAGAATTGTCGTGCACAATTTATGCTAGACCATGAAAGAAACTTGTGGGAGCCTAGATGAAGATTTTGAAAGGTTCCCACAACTAATTTGATATACTGAATGGTAGCCTCATTGATGGATCTAATTTGGGCAATGAAGAAAATCCTTTCCATGATGTTGGACTAACAAATCATACTGTACGAGGTGGATTGCATGAGTGGTTGGTGCATGCCCTTGAATTGAATGGGGGTGGAGTTAAGATTTAACTTGTAATTTTCATGGTAAGATGAATGTGGAAGATTGGATTGGGAAATTAGTCTAGAGAATTATTTTGGGTAGGAGCATATGGTAGAGGCTAGGAAAGTGTTGTTTGTGAGCACTAAAATTGAAGGGCACTGCACTTCAATGGTGGAAATGTAAAAGCCTAATTTTCAGTGGTGTCGAAAAAAATGCTTCGAGATCACTAAATCTGACGAGTGAGTTTGAAAATTTTATTAATCATTATTTATGAGTTAAGTGTGATTTTAGAAATATTCTTAATTAGTGAATTTTGTGTTTAAAAAAATTATTAGGTTAATTAGTTTCGAAAACGAGGTATCGAGACCTCGATTTCATAAATCGATCTGTAAATATTTTTATAAATATTTACGAAGTGTCATTGAGTTAGTATTAAAGTTTCGTTAGGAAATTTTAATGTTTGGATAGTTAATTAAGTAAAAATGACTAAATTGAAAAAGATGCAAAACTTGTTAATTAAAGGATTAGTGATTAAATAGCATAAGAGATAAATAAGGGAGGATCAAAGAGGCAATTATACCTTCATTATAGAATTTGGACGGCATATGTGCATAAGAAAACAACAAAACTAGTGTGAACAATGGGTAAAATTGGAAATGACATACAATTTATAGTTAAAAAAAAGGGATGTAATTGAATATCTAAAGATTTATTCCAAATTATCAGCTGAAAACACCATGGAAGAACTCTTAAGAGGCTTGTTTTCATATTTCACTACATGTAAGTTCAATTTTTGTTTATTTCTTGAAGTTTTTATGTTTTTAAGACTTTTACAACTAGGTCCAACTATCTATTTCATTAGATTTTGATTCCATGGGTAATTTTGGAAGTTAACATTGATGAGTTCTGGATGTTTATTATGAATTTACATGGATTTGAAGCTTTAATTTTGTTATTTGATGATTTTATTAAGTAATTTTGATAGATATTAATTTTAGGACCAAATTATGAAAAGGTTAAGAATTAGGGTTTGGTATTGAAATTCTGAATATAAATGGCTGTATGGTAGCCTAAAATAATTAGGTAAATTTTCAATTGAGAAAAATTAGCTCAATTGATAGGATAATTGATAAGGGACTAAATTGTAAAAACTGTAAAATTTGGGGTAAATGTGTAATTTCGAAAACTGAAAGGTATGAATTGTAAAGTGAATAATAATTGAATTAGATGCTAATGAATGAATAATTTTATATTATAGATCAAGAATCCGAAGACAAACGTGAAAAAAAAAAGAAATTAGCCGAATAGTCCCTGAATTACTACAACTTCCACAATCTATCTCAGGTAAGTTCTTATGGTTGAATTTTGATATTTATATTGAATTGATGGATGGTATTATGTATTTATTCATATTATTTGTTAAAAATATGGAATATTATTATACAATGAAATTAAAATGAATGTTCGGGTTAAATGGAACGCGGGATTTGACAACCATCGTTTGTGGCAAAGGATGAATTGATGGATAAGACCATGGTTGGACCATGGCAATGTTTAAATGTAAGACCATAGCTGGGCTATGGATTTTAATGAAAAGACCATAACTGGGTTATGGCACAAAGAAAACAATGTACTCATATCCGTAAATCGTTCTCCGATTTGGAAAGACTTGGTTAGTGACATGGAAAATTCATGTATATGAAACTAGTCTGATAATTATATATATTCATGATTATGAATTGTTACCGAAATAAATATACACGAAATTCATAAAAATGATGGTACATGAAATATTAATTTTTGTAATTATTATTTAAAGTTTATGGTAAGTGGAATGAGGTGAGTATTTGATATTATGATATTCAATTGAATTCTTTAGGATTTGTGATTGTTGAATTGAAATGAATATTGGTTGAAATTGAAAAGTGATTTTAAACCCTATTAATTGTATCGGGCTGAGTCAGATATAGTTGGCATGCCATACGATTGGAAGAGTTCAGGGATACTTCGACCTCGAGTCGATGAGACACTGGGTGTCAAATATTTACTTCGGATAAATTCGATGAGGTACTGGGTACCAAATTACTTCGGCATGGCCGATGAGACACTGTGTAACAACCCATTTTTAGGGTTAATCGGAACAGTGATTTCAGGACCACAATCCGACATTGAAAAATTTATTTTATTATTATTTTAATATTTACAGCATGATATTAGAGTTGTGTGAAATTTTCGTAAAGAAATTTTATCGTTTAAGTGGTTAATTCGGTAAAAAGGACTAAATCGCGTAAAGCGTAAAAGTTGGGTTCTATAAGCTAAAGGTGTCAAATAGATATAGAACTTAAAAGTGAAGGTCCTTATGTGAAAAATAGCCCATTTATGAGATAGTGGATGTTAGTGGAGTGGCATTTGGTGTAATTATTAATGTTTTTAAAGGTAAAAAGGTAAAAAGGTAATTAAAGTTAATAATAAATAAAACAAAGCCAAATATTACCATCTTCCATTCATTTTTACAACCGAAAATGGGGTTTAATACAGCCATGGAAGAGCTTGACATTCGGCTATGGTGTTTTTGCTCAAATAGGTACGATTTTAACTCCGTTTTTAATAATTTCTACGTTTTTGAGCTCATTGCAGCTTAACCTAGCTAGCCCGTATCTTTGTTTTTGAAACTGTTATAGATTTTGAAAGATGCCATTGTTGAATGCTTGGTTGTTTATATGTTTTATGATAGATTATTAAAGTTTGAAGCTAGATTAACAAGTTTTATAAAGTGATTTTTGACAAAAATGTCAATTGATGATTAAATTGAGAAAAGTGTAAAATTCATGGTTAAATGTGTGAATAAACTAAAAATATGGGTTTCTAGTAGTTTTGGGTAAAATTCAGCTAGTATGGGCTTGTCCTTAATTGCATGAATTTGCAATTTTATTTGATAAGGACTAAATTGTGAAAATATGAAATTTTAGGGGCTAAAGTGGAAAATGCCCATTTATGTGATTTGGATGAAATTGAATGAATTTTTGAATAAATTAGTTAAAATTTGATATTAACTAGATTGGCAAAAGTGGAAATCGGATTTGGATCGGGAAAATCGGAAGTTATCGATTAGTCGTTCCGGTCCGTTCACGTCCGTACGAGGTAAGTTCATAAGTAAATAATGTTGTTAAATTCTATTGTATCTAATTTTAATAGTGCCGAATTGAATTGTTATTTGTGTAAATTAATATGTTGAAATGAATTGAGCATGGGAGCAATATTTACGAGCCTGAAATGATCGTGTTTCGACGTCTGAAAGTCCCGTACGAACCTTAGGAATAGTTAGGATACATATGTCATGACATAGGATTCTGATATGTGTTATTGTGTAAGACCACGTCTGGGACGTTGGCATCGATTTGAGATTTACGTGTAAGACCATGTCTGGGACATCGGCATCGTATTTGATTTCGTGTAAGACCCTGTCTGGGACAGTGGCATCGATATTGATTACATGTAAGACCACGTGCGGGGCGTTGGCATTGTACGCAGTATTACGAGCTATTCAAGTATCCTATTTGATTCCGAACAGTTTCAACGGAATTCCGAGAAAAAATGAGTATATGAATGTGCATCCGAATCGGGTATGTTGCGATGAATATGAATTTGAGCAATGAAAGTGAGTATGATTATGATTAGTTGTTATATGATCTATGTGAAAATGTGATGTGGATATTAGCAAGTGAACTATGAACAAATGAATCATATAAGAAATGTAGAATTGTAATTGTGTTTTTGCCATATATGATTCAGGTACATATGATTTGTATATGAAATTCTGATATGAAATGTGAGTATGATTCAAATGATGGTATATGTGAAATATATGATAATGAATGATGTGTTATATATACTCATTAAATGAAATTATGGTCCTATGTTTCAGACATGAGAATTATGAAATACGGAACATGGTTTTGATGTGTGATTTGTTATGGTTATTTGGGGTTTGGAAGTGTATAAAAAGAAATTGATATATTTTTATGAATAATCTGTAATAAATAACCATGATTCGGTTGGTAGGTAATGAAATTGTGAAAGCTTAATTTTATGAATGAGCTAATGGTTGATATATGAATTTGAAAACATGGTTTATATGTTCATCCATAATTAAGCCTAGTGAAGTTACCTAATATGGTCTTAAGAAATTACGATTATGATGAATGTATATGTGGTTGAGATTTGTTAAATTCAGCCTAGTTAAATTGAATTATAAATATTATTGAAATGATTTATTTGCTTATGGCTTACTAAGCTTTCAAAGCTTATTTTGTGTGTTTTTCCTATGTTTATAGATTTTCGGAGATTTGCTCGGGTTGGAAGTCAAAGGAGATCGCATCACACTATCTGGCTAATGATTTCGGTATTTATACCCCTTTATGACTTGGTTATATGGCATGTAAAGGCTATGGTATTTGAAATTATGGTTGGAATGTATTTGGTCATTTGAGATGGTTGATTATGAATATGGTTGTGGAATTTAGTACATTTTGATAAACTTGATATTGGCTAAATAGTTTAGAATTTTTATGAGGTTGGCTTGATATGATCTAAGTGTATATCGCCATTTTAATAATGGTTAAAGTTATTCATATGATCATTTGATAGATGATGAGTATTTACTTAAGAAATGCATGAAATTGAGTTAATGAATTGGTTCATTTTTTAGGTATGGATTGATGTTTGAATTGGGAAATATTGTACAATTGAAATAGGTTATAATGATGATTATAGCTTGTGTATTTAGGATGTTATTGGTTAATCAAATGGTATTGAAATGGTATAAAATGATATGGTTTAGGTATGCATGAGGAAGATGAGAAATATGACTTAAACCAAGCCTAATTTCTTGCCACACGGTTGAGCACACAGGCGTGTTTCCCGACCGTGTCTCTTAAGATTGTAGTTCGAAACAAGTCAGACTCGCACACGGGCCAGGCATACGGGTGTGTGACAGGCCATGTGAATTATGTCAGTGTTGCCCACGGGTCAAGCACACGGGCTTGTCTTGTGGTCGTGTGGACAAGTCAGTATGCATGCCCTGTTTTGCCACGGCCTTGACACACGGGTGTGTCTAATGCCGTGTGAGGCACACGGCCTACCCACACGGGCATTTGACCTCTGTAACTTTAAAAAAAATGTTAAGTTTTTGGAAAAAAATTTGTATGTGCTCGGTTTAGTCCCGACCCTTTTCCAATGCATGCTTAAGGTCTCGTAGACCTTTTAAAGGGACACTATGTATATGATTTTCTATGATATGATGATGTTATAACTTATGTTTGTGAAATGATCGTAAAAGTTCTGAAATGTCTGGTAACGCTTCTTAACCCTATTCTGGCGACGGTTACGGGTTAGGGGTGTTACACACTGGGTGTCAACTTATTACTTCGAATTATCCAATGAGGCACTGGGTGCCAAACTGGTGTGTTTTGGTTGGATCTGTGTACCCGTCCGAGTCTGAGTCGGGTTAATAGGGGTAAACAAATGAATTAATAATATGAATGATTTTGAATGATATTGGATATGAATTGGAATGAGACATATGAATTGTGTATTAAATTGTGAAAAGCTATTTGAGATAGCAAATTAATGAGAATTGAATGTGCTATGAATGATCTATAAATATATATGAATTAATATTGAAAGACTTATGGTTATTACTGGTATATACCTGAAATACTTTGAAATGATATATACTTGATATATTGAAACGTGTCTTGGAAATGATATTTACTTGATATATTGAAAAGTGACATGTAAATATGTAATTATCTTTGATATGTTGATACGAGGAAATTATGTATATGGTGACGAGTAATAAACCCAAGGGTGACATGTCGAGAAAATAAGTTATTCAATATTGAATTTATTTGTAAGATGTGCAAGTACGCTAACTATTGTTGTTGCTTGATGTTTAGGCAAGTGCCAAGCTATTGATTGAATAGTAATTTATTTATTTATTTGAAGCATTGAAATGGTAAGTATTTTAAGTGAAAATAAGTTAGTGCTCATGAAAGAATGGTAAGGTTTAAATTATGCAATTTCTTATGGAATGATTTATTATGTGTTTAATTCGAAAAAGGCTTTGGTTAAATGCACTAACTTGTGACCATGGCTGAATGACATGCATATGGAATAAGTGTGGAAAAGTTAAAGTTATATAAAATTTTACTAAGCTTGGGGTAAAAGTATATGTGTGTGATACTATAGATTTATTCACCTTGTGAATTAATGAATATATATTTAAAAGTATTATGGTAATAATATTGGAATATTTTTTATATGTAAAATTCTATATTTGAAATGAATTAATATGATTAAAGATTATAGGAGCTTACTAAGCATTCATTGCTTACGTATTTATTTTTATTTACCTTACAGATTATCGGAAGCTCGAACGGGTTGGAAGCTTATCGGAGCTATATCACACTATCCATTGGTTCTATCGGTAATTATGGATAACTTGATTCTGGTTATAATGACATGTATTGTAACAGCCCAGTTTAGACCCTAGTCGGAACAGTGGTTTCGGGACCACAAATCTGAGGTCGGAAAAATATTTTAATATTATTTTTGGTGTTTACAATATGTGATTAAGCATGTGTGAAAATTCTGTATGAAAATTTTATCGGTTGTGTGCCGAATTGTGAAAAAGGACTTAATCGCATAAAATGCAAAAGCTGTATGCTAGTTGTTAAAAGTGCTTAATTGCCATGGCTTACTAAAGGAAAGGTCCTTATGTTGTTATTAAACCATTAGATAGTTAATGGATGATAGTGGCATGACATTTGGTGTTATTACTAAAATTCATTAAGGGTAAAATGGTAAATGGCATATAAATGTTATTATAATAAAACAAAACATAATTAAAGGCCATTATCATGTTCATCTTGCCGAAATTGCTAAGGAAAAAGAAAAGAAAAATATTTTTAGGGTTCGGCTAGGATTTGGCTTGATTGAGGTATGTTTTTGTTTCGGTTTTTGATAATTTTTACGTTTTTGTGATCGTTGCTAGCGTACTATCAAGCCCATGCTTTAATTTTAGAATTTGATGAAGATTTTGAGTTAAGCCATTGATAAATTCATGAGTTTTGTGATAGTTGATGATGAAATATGAAAGATATGTGATAAATTAACATATTTTGTCTTTGAATTTTTTATGACTTTGAGTATTATGAGCTAAATTGTGAAAATGAGAAATTGGAGGACTAAAATGTGAAATAAATGAAATATGTGGGCTTTTATGAACATGAGGAATATTCGGCCAAGCATGGGAATATTGAAATTATGTGTATTTGATGAATTTATGAAATAGGGACTAAAATGTCAAAAAGTAAAAAAGTAAGGGCTATTTTGTAAAATGCCCTAAATATGTGTGTTTGGATTAAATTGAATGAATTGGTGATTGAATGAGTTGAGTTTAATATTATATAGATCAAGAAAAGAGAGATTCGGATCGAGATCGAGGTAAAGACAAGGTACTCAATTAATCGACCTGTATCGTGTTTTTACGCCGAGGTAAGTTCATGTATAATACGAATTGGTTAAATCATATTCATGTGTTATGAAATGAATGAGTAATGTGGTTGATGAATTAGTAATGCTATATCTGAATTTGAGAGATGTGGCACTAAGTGTGCGAAATAGAATACAAGATGAATAAAGATCGTGTGTGTGTAAATAAAGAAAGCATCAGTTATATTGATTGGCACTGTGTGTGCGATACCGAGTTAAATTCGGTTTAATGTAAAGGCACTAAGTGTGCGATGATATTAAAGCTTCGGCTATGAAATTGGCACTAAGTGTGCGAGTAAATCGAATAATTAATGAAGATTGAATGAAATGTGGTATTGAACATCGAGTAGCAAAAGTGATCGTTAACTAAGTGTTGGCACAGGTATGTACGGAACCTATGTGGTTGATGGTTTTGTAAATGAATAAATGGATGGTTATGTGAGTATTTGTTTATGGGTAAGAATGTGTATTATTGTGAAATGATCTATGTGATGGTTTATTTTGTATATTGTATTGGGATCTTTGAGTTAAATGTATTATATTACGAACTTACTAAGCTTTTAAAGCTTACTGTGTGAAGTTTTCTTTGTTTTACAGTGTTACTAAAGCTAGCTCGGATCTGGGGATCGTCAGCGATTCAATCACACTATCGGCCATCTATTTTGGTACTTTTGGAAGTTGTATATTTGGTATATGACATGTATAGGCTAGTGATTATGGTATATTTTGGGTTGTATAATTCTTGCCTTGTGATATGGCTTGAAAGATAAATGATTTTGGTATATGCTTTAGATGTATGAAAAGAATGGTTAACAAGTGTATGTGTGATCTATGTGAATAGTCTTTATGATAAATCTTGGTGATATGGAAGTAGTATGTTCATGTTATGAAATGGTATGTTTGAACGCTATTTGGGGCATGAAGTTGTGTTGGTTTATGCTTGTAGGTGTGACCCAAAGTGTGGGTGGCAAATTGGCTTTGCAAATGGCCTATTTTTGCCCACACGGTTGAGCACACGGGCGTGTGGCTCGACCGTGTTCCTTAAATTTGTAATTTGATTCAAGTCAGGCTCGCACACGGGCTAGACACACGGGTGTGTGACAGGCCGTGTGAAGCAAGTCAGTTTCGACCACGGGTGAAGCACACGAGCGTGTCCTCGACCGTGTGGACAAGTCAGTATGTATGCCCTGTTTTGCCACGGCTTGGACACACGGGTGTGTCTGAGGCCGTGTGAGGCACACGACCTACCCACACGGGCGTGTGACCTCTGTAGCTTTGAAAAATGTTAAGTTTCAGAAAAATTTTGTATGTGTTCGGTTTAGTCCCAATCCCTTCCTAATGCATATTTAAGGTCTCATAGACATCATTAAGGGACTTAATGACATTGTTTGATTGTGATTTAATGATATATGGATAATGAAGATTAAATATTGTGATTTGATCGGTAATGCCTCTTAACCTTATTCCGGCGACGGATACGGGTTAGGGGTGTTACATGTATAGGTTATTTTGACTATATGTTAGTCTACACGTGTTTTGTTGAAATTAGTCATATATTTTGCTTGTGTTGGTATTGTGGTATTTGCATGATTGCATTATAATATTGATGTAATTGAATGGTGAGAGGTAATATAGTAGTTGAATATGCATAAGAGGTGCCTAAAAACATATTGATTGTGTGTGAACATATAGGTATAATAATAATTGGTTCCAAGAAGATTATTTAGTAAAAATTTGCACATACGTGTTTGAATAAATTAGATAAAGTGCCTATGAAGGTACATTGGTTAGGTACTTAGAATGTCTATTTTGACATGTTTAGAGTGTGTTTAACTGAGTTTTAAATTGGTTGAATAAATGGTTTTTGAGTTGCAGGGAATGGTAACCTTAATGTTTAAGGCTCATATTGAGTCCACACGGCCAGACACACGAGCGTGTGACTGGACCGTGTGAGACACATGGCTAACACATGGGCATGTGAATTGGTCGTGTGTCCCCTGCTACTTAAAATTTTCAAAACAGAATACTCAGAAATTTACACACGGGCAGAGACACGGGCCTGCCGTGTGAGGCACACGGCCTAGCACACGGGCGTGTGGCCGGCCGTGTGACCCAAGTCAGAGAGTTACATGGGGTAGGACACGGTTTGAGACACGGGTGTGTCCCATGACCACACGGGCGTGTCCCAGATTCACACGGGTGTGTGTGCCCTGTTTCTAGGAAAAATTTTGAAATTTTCACGAAAATTTTCCTTGAGTGTTCGAATTAGTTCTGGTTTGTTTCTAACACGTATTTTGGGCCTTGAGGGCTCATGAAAGGGACAATGTTGTTAATTTGTGATGTGCATGTTAGTTGATTGTGTAATGTACGTATTTGATCTGAAATGTCCAGTGATGCTCCGTAACCCTGTTCCGGTGGCCAAAAAAGGTTAGGGGGTTACAGGAAATGAGTTGAAGAGCAGCATTCACGTTAAGCTAAGCTTAGATTCAACACATGGGAATACATGAAAGCAAAATCGCGCCAGCAGTTCCTACCAACAGATTATGCGATAAAGTTGTATGAGAAGCTACATTCAATAAGGCAAATAGGATTAATGGTGGAGGAGTATACTTCTAAATTCAACAATCTTTCTATTTGAGTTGGGTTGAATGAAAGCAATGAGCAGATGACATCTCGACACCTAGCATTAGGGATGAGATGGGAGTGGTTCGATTAATCAATTTTGAAAATGCACGACAACATGCTTTAATGGCTGAAAAACATGTTTGGTGTTATGATGTAACAAAACTAATTACAGGGAAG
The DNA here is from genome assembly GCA_025698515.1 of Gossypium sturtianum. NCBI lineage: Eukaryota > Viridiplantae > Streptophyta > Magnoliopsida > Malvales > Malvaceae > Gossypium > Gossypium sturtianum. Next base: position 128,559,461 of record CM046949.1, on the reverse strand, counting down.
ATTGATGATGCGGCAGAAAAAGGAACTGGAGCTATTCAAGGCGTTAAAATTGAACAAACAGCCTTAAAAAATACTCGTGAAGCTTCTTTTATGAATCGCAATGGTGGAGCAAATATGGCAAACCTTGAGAGGGGTGAAAGGGAAGTATTTAACGAGATTTGGAGCTATCCAAAGCTGGCAGTAGCACTCACATATAACCATTTTCTTGTCCTAAATAAAGAGTGAACTTAACTATCATTTGTACCACCACCTAACATATAACCATTTTCTACCCTTGACAACCAAACTACCCTAAATCTAAACTCCAACCCCAACTCCCGACAGTTTATGGAGTTATAGGAGAGCCCTTAAGGACCAAATTGCACAACAATTTAGATACGACCAACAACACCAACAATATTAGGAACAACTCTACCAGAACCCAAAGATTATTAACAAGTTAAGAGCAACCCCAATATCAAGCAACAACATGACAAAGTTGCTTCATCACTTATGTACAAAGAAAAGAACAAATTGGGCATCCAAAACACTAATCACAAGCAACTTTCCCTCAACTACACCTCAAGCTTGGCATGAGGAAATGGAAGCCTTGATGAGAGACCTTCAGCCTTGAGGCCAAATTTAGAAGACATGGATTGGGTCTCTTACTCCAAAAACCCCCTAGCCTTTATGATAACGGTTATTGAATTTCAAAAAAAATAAAAATTAAGCTGCCCATAGAAGTTTATGAAGGCGACAAAGACCCATTTGAGCACCTGATGCAAAATACAAATTACATGGATGTGTTGGGGGTAATTGATGCTCTTATATGCAAAGCCTTATACATGACTTTGAGAAAAAGAGGAAAAGACTAGTATTTATCACTCCCTAAGGCCTTCATCTGGAACTTTCGGCAACTAGTGTTGGGACACTGGAGCAGGGGCGGATTTAGGGGGGCTGGCAGGGGCCTCGACCCCCTAAAATGTAAAATTTTTATTTAGGCCCCTTAAATTTTTTTAAAATTTTTAAATTAGTAAAGGTAAAATTGCACTTTGGCCCCCTAAAATTATAAAAATTTGATTTAATCCTTTAAAAATTATAATGATATAGACTATAAAAAATTAAAATTTCATTCGGTCCCCCTAAAAATTTGTTCTGGCTTTGCCCCTGCACCAGAGCATTGCCAGTGCTAGGGAAAATAAAAATCTATAGTCTCACACTATGGATCCATGTACAAGTTAAGTAATTTGAGATAGAAAAAGGGTTTGGATTATAGCTTCTCCTATTCTGAGTAGGCATTGTTGATCCGAATGGATGATTCCGTTCCTAGCAATAGGGTCACAACGCAACTTTTCTGGCTATGACCTCTACTTAATCCACCCAATATGAATGATGGAAATTTCAAAATTATCTCTTCACTGCTACCAAAAAGATATTTCTCAAACTAACTTCATTACCTTCCTCCTCAACATATTTCTCAAACCATACTTCAACACTTACCCAGCCATCATCCAATCTTTATAGACTCTCAACACAACCATGTCAATCTTTACTCTCCTCCATACCTAAACCTTGCATCAAGGTATGCCATTTCTGTTTTTGATTAGGTTTTATTTGATTTATGATAATAATTTAATTAGGATTTTATGATAGTAAAAATAGGAAACATATTGATATCATATATCTATATATGATTCTTATTTTGTTTACGGCTAGTGAAGAAAAAAAAAATCATAAGCATGGTTAGGGCTGACCCGTATATTTTAATTTTTTATAATAGGCTTAAGGTAAAAAAATTCCCTCCGTAAAAAATTAATTGAGCTCTTATAAAAAATGTGTACTCTTATGTTAACGAAAGTGTTCGGTTTGACCATTAATCTCATTAACATAGTTGAAAGAAGCCACCAGAAATTACCAGGTCAGAAAAAAAAATTTTAAATAATTAAAATATGCATATAAAATAAATTTAGTCAAATGGTTGTCTAGATTCATTTTGAACGAGTGTAAAACTAAAAAAATTGAAAAATTAAAAGTTATTAAAAAAATCTAAAATGTATATAAAAAATTCAGATGTGCAAAAAAAAAAAATTATTATTTGTTAAAAATTTTGAAAATATATAAAAGACATGTTCCGAAAAATAAAGAAATTAAAAATAATCAAATCATAATATAAAAATTAAATTCACAGAAATCATAATACAGGGACCTTATGCAAAAAGTTCCATCTTACAAATTGTCCATATGGTAGCTCTTAGAAACCAAACGCCACATCATTTTTATCATATGATCCATGACCATGTGGCTGCACTTATTAGCAACAATAGCCAAACATGATCTCTTATCTTCAACCCGTAGCTTCACCCTTTTAGTTGCAGGCTTGATCTGCCCTTTTGCTCTCAAATATTGCTTCAATTTCTGGGTTGTTGCTCGACTTTTCATTAATTTGATCGATGCGGGTAGGCTCCTTTTTTTTAGTTGAACCCGATAGTCCTTGAAGCTGATCATCAACTACCAACAACTCTTTAATATTAAGTGAATACATGATAATTTTTTTTTATTTTTTTATACATATTTAGAATTTTTTAATAAATAATATTTTTTGAGTTTTTGTACATTTGAATTTTTGGTATACATTTTAGAATTTTTTTTTAAATAATATTTAATAATATTTTATAATTTTTGAAGTTTTTTAGTTTTGCACTCATCCAAAATGAATTTGGACAACTATTTATCTAGAATATGCACATTTTAATTATTTTTAAAAAATATTTTTTGAAAAAAATTATTTCTTTTATTTTTGCTAACCTGACATATTATCAGGTGGTAGTTTTTGGTGACTTCCATCAGTCATGTCAACGAGGTTAATGATCAAACTAATCAACTGACGGTTTTCATTAATAGAAAGAGCCAATTGATATTTTTGAGTTATTAATGACTCAATTGGATGCATTTTTTCATTAAAACTCAACTAATTATTCTTTAGTGATAGCTTTTTTTACCTAATACTATATTATAATAATACATGTCAATATCTAGGGGCGAAGCCAGGATAACTTTTTAGGGGGGCCGGATGAAATTTTAATTTTTTATAGTTTATATCTTTCAATTTGTAAAGGATTAAATCAAATTTTTATAATTTTAGGGGGGCCAAAGTACAATTTTACCTTTACTAATTTAAAATTTTTAAAAAATTTTAAGGGCCTAAATAAAAATTTTACCTTTTAGGGGGGCCGGGGCCCATGCCAGCCCCCCTGGCTTCGCCACTGTCAATATCTAACTTCACTTGAAAAAAAAATTTGTTCCACTTACAAAATAATTATCTCATATATATATATATATATATGTCTTCTTATATATCCTTTTTTACATTGGTTTTGACTTAAAAGGTTAATATATTATTTGGTACTTAAATTTAGTTTTAATGTTTAATTTGGACTTAGACTAAATGATTTAATGGATGTTGAGACGTGTACTCTAATAAATAAATAAGTACTTGATTGAGACAAAAAAGCCTAAGTACCAAATTCAAAATTGAAGCCAAATTTATGTACTTAGCTAAGACAAAAAAAAACCAAAAAAAAACTCAACTATCAAAATGAACATTGAAGCCAAATTAATGTACCAAATTTAGACAAAAAAAAACTCTTAAGTGCCGGATTGAACATTGAAACCAAACTTATGTACTAAATAATATATTAATTCTAAATAAAATTTTAATAGCTTAATACCTCATTTGGTGCTCGAGCTAGACATATTTTTCTAATGTGTTACATGTGTTTCTTTTGTCTAATGTGGTAAATATATTTGAAAAAAGTTATACATTTTGATGCCCAAAGGTAACGGTGCTAACTTTTTAGTATTTAATTTAGATTTTAAGGTTGATTTGGTGAAAGCTAATTGCTAATACTATCAGTTAATTATGAATTTTCATCAAATCAACCCTAAAACTCAAAAAAAATCACATCCATCAAATTATATCTAGCAATTTCGCAATTAACATTAAACTTATTCCATTAGTTAATTATGCTAATATTATTTGTTTATTATGAATTTTCATCAAATAAATCTTAAAACTTGAATTAATCATTAAAAAAATCAATATCTTTATCTTTGAGTATCAAAATGTATAACTTTAATCAAATATAAGTACCACATTAGAAAAAAACGATGGATGGAATTGTAAAGGTTGATTGATAATTTTGTATTGAGTTGGGGTGGGATTAAGATATGTGGTAGTAAATGATAGACATGTTCATGAGTCGGGCTACCCGCCCGAAATTTGAAAGGGTTTGGGCAAAATATTAAGCTCGAAAAATGGGTCTGGGTAAAAAAAATTAAGCCCATTTAAAAAATGGGTCAGGCTCAAGCTTGACATTCAAGGCCCAAGCACGGCCCGACCCGACCCGACCCGACCTGTTTTTAAGTTTATAATACTTTATATTATATTATTTTTATATAATATGCAATTTATAACACATTAAAAAATAAACCTATACTAAATATATAATATTACTCTAATGTAAACATTAAAATAATATTAAGATGATTATATAAAAATTTTCAATAAATAAAAAAATATATAAAATTATTAAATATTAAAATAAAATAAATATTTAAAAAAATAATATGAGTGTACCTAAAATAAACTTGAGTTAATTTTTTACAAATATAATTTTAAACCCATATTTTAAATCGAATTTTAAAAAAAAAAAATATAGCCCAAACCCGAAGAATAAGTATCTCTAGTAAGAGATGATATTAATAGGCAGATAATAAAAGCAGAAACAGCTTTGCCTTATCATCATCACTTTTTGAAATTTGAAACTGGGTAAAATGTAAGCGCAAACCAAGGTAAGCTCAGCTATGTACGTATGTAAATCTATATTACGTAACGGTGGGGGAGTATCAAAAAAATTTATTTCCCCACATTAATATTAATGGGAATGGCGTTTGAAATTGAAAAAAGAATCTCAATCTTTCCCTTTTAAACATGAATTGAATGGACTGGAATGGAAGAAAGAATCAATCACAGCTTTCTAATTTCTTTTTGTTATCTCTAACGATTCATCGATAAACCCCTCCTCCTCGGTTCAATGGACAACACTTCAGCTTCTTCTTCTTCTTCTTCTTCTTCTTTGGCTGCAACTGCAATCCCCCAACAATCCCAATGGCTACAAACCACTCTATCAGGTCAGTCCATATCATGCATATCCTTTCTCTTTATGTACATATATGTATGTATATGTTGCTTGCTTTCCTTGTTTAACCTACTTTATCAACTGTTTTTGCAGATTTGGAGGAGAAAATGAAAGCCATGATGACCCTTCTTCAGGAATCTGATAATTCAAATTCCTCATGTCAAATGGCTCATATTTCTCACAACTGGAAACAACAACTCGTTCAAATGTTGGGAGAGTTAAACAGGTCTTACTGTTCTTTAGCACATAAGTATGATCAGTTGAGGTCTAAATCACAAATAAGGGTCCTGGAAGCCTCTAATGATCCTATACGAGAGGCCTTCGATACTTGCCACGAGCCTGTCATGGATGATTCTGATTATGAACATCACATATCTGACTTTGAATACCTTAACAAGTTAGCAGACGATCTAGTATTAACACGACAATGCAATATGTCTTTCATGAAAAAATCCGAAGAACAAACGAACCGAGAATTTTCGGATGAAGAGGATGTTGTTTTGAAGGTTAATGATGAGTTTCAAAGATTTAAGCCTAAAGCTGTAGAGTTTGAAAAGGAGAGTACATGGTTTCAATTTACAAAGCTTATGGAGGAGAATCTACGGCAGCAAGCAGAACTATTAAGTAGGAATAATGAGAAGAGAGAAACCATCAACCGGTTACGGCTAAAACTCGAGCAGGTAAAGAGTGAGAACAAGATCCTACAACTGCAGAAGTGCCTCTATTGCTCAAAAGTTGGTGTGAAGCGCAGTCATTCTCAGAATTCAAGATCAACAGGACTATTTCTAGGCAAGTTCTTCAATGGAGGTTGTTCATAGTTTTTTTTTTAAATTTCCCATTTGTTGATCTTTTGTTAGCATTGGTACATTGGTGACTCCAAAGACTGATCTGTAATTAAGTTGTCTGCAATTCCTTCTATATATTCAATAAGCAGTTTATATCAATGCTTAAAGCAATGCTGACTTTCCATTTCTTTCGAATGAAGAACAGTGGGGGAGATTTGTCAATGTAAATATATACATCGTAGTAGATATCATGCACCGAAAGTGCTCACTACAGCATTACACCCACCATGAATGGTTTTGAGCAAAGCTTTGTCAATGAAACTATATACACCACAATAAAGCACTCAAAATGTGAATAGGATTCCCATGTAACAGTCAGTCAAGACAAAAGCTGAAATGATCTATGAAACAACAAACTTTAAGCCTTGAGAACCCCTTTTTGCCAATGCAATGCCAAGTGAATATACTGGCTCCAGAGTGCAGACTCTTTTGTTGTCAGAACACCAACCCAAATTTAAGTGCAGTTTGAACATAAACAAATGATCATTTTACAATTATTTGGAACATAAGTCATACTCAAATTTGTTGACTGAAATTTTCCAATTTTAGTAACATGGGAAATGTAACCGGTGCTTCCAAGTAGGAATTTGTAGATTAAGTAAGAGATTCTAGTTTGCCTCAAGGTTAGAACTGTAGTTGAAAGAAGGCCAATCAAATTTGCAAAATATAAATCCTTGAATAATTGGCACTTTGATGTGCAACAATATATTGTTTTAGATAAATATTAACTCTTAGATGATTCAAAGAAGAAACTAGAAATGTACGATAGTAAATTTGTATGTTTAATTTCAAAACCAAACCATTGCCTCTCCATCCAGACCTAGAGAAGAAGAAAACCAAGCTACTAGGCTGTGCAAAGATCCACCTGCACGTTCCACAGCAAAAGCAGTGAGGCCACAAGACAGATTAATACTTTCTCTGAAGACTTTGAAGGATGCAAGTCCAACACAATGCAAGAATTAAGAAAAGCACCTCTGTGGATGGAAACTTGGTTGATGCAGTATAGAAAGAAGGGGGCATCCTCTCTCAGAAATGCTATTCTTTTTAATATTGCTCCCAAAGTTTATAACTTTACTGGCCTGATCCTTGGGAATCATCCTTGGGAGGGGGTTGTTGTTGGTGCTGGTGCTGGTGCTGGTGCTGGTACTGCTGTTGTTGGTGCACCCTAGCCTGCCCCATCTGCTGATAAATCTGGCTCAAAGCTTGAGGATTTAGCCCCCCGATATGACCTTCTTGGGACAACCCAAGTTCCAAACCAGGAAGTTGCTGCTCGTTAGCTGCGCCCAAGATGGAGGTGAGACTCACCTGACCCATGTTAGTAGGTGGCAAGTCAAAACCAGGAAACCCAAGCTTTTGCAGATAATTTGAACTTTCAGTGCCTAAATTTGTTGTAGATGGACCAGATAATGACTGAAACCCGTAACCACTGACTGGGGACCATAAACCTGTTCCCACATGGTGGGGTCTCCCCAAATTTCCTCCAATTCCCCAACTGGTCCTACCGCTCCCTGACCCAATAGTACTACTGGACCCCCCTAAATCTTCAAGCCTTTGGTGCAACCCTGCTGATAGAGACACCCCTTGCTGTGAAACTGAACCTCCAGCAGCTGCCAAAGCTGATGCTGGTATCGTCCCGCTCCCCGTGGCAGCAATTATTGATGGTTCTGCTTGTTGTAACAGCCATTGTATTGTTTCCCCATCGGATTTGTGACCCAATTCCCTGGTCAACTGAAAGATTCTAGCTGCACATAAAGCAGGCATCCTTATCCTCCTGCCTCTTCCTTCAACTTTGGTATGCCTGTCTTTGTTAGAACTTCTCTTTGGTGCCAACTGTTGTTTCTTCCCTTCCTTATCTGCAATAACAATCTGGGAATCCTGGACTTCACCTACCTTGTTCTCCCCCATGTTTTGAGGCTGCTGTTGTTGTTGGGGCTGGCTCAAGAAATTGGCTACTTTCTTTGGAGACTGCTTGGAATCCATTAACAGGTAAAAGGGTGGTGGACTCCTCTTTGATTGAAGAAGGCGACCTGAAAAAAGTCCTAGACTTTCCCGAGTTTTCACTGTTTTAGGCAAGAAAATGGAAGACAAAACTATTATTTTATTGAAATCCCAAAGCACACCGCAAATGTCAAAATTTTCAGTCTATATTAGACAAAGATGCAATTTTTTTCCCCGTTCTCTCCTATATAGCATATTATGATAATAGCATATGCAATTAACTGTGCTTTGTTTTTTTTATCCTTTTTTTTCACTGTGGTGGAGGGTTTTGACTAAAATTTCTGACATGATAGCAACTTTAAGTGCTAATTTAACCTCAAAACACATCCCTATATGGACATATTCCATATATTGATGGATTCCCTTACCTTTAAATGCTACTTATATTATTGCAGCAGCAATATATTGGTGCCATCTCTTGTAAGAGACTCAATTTTCGACTTGGATGAATGATTGTTTGACAACTGTTAACATGGGTCTGGATAAAGAGATTGTTTGCTTGTAATCCAATCTAAAAACAAATACTTTTACCGCAAAACTAATCATGGGGAATCACTGCTTAAAAAGTTAAAAGACTGTAGGAAGTTTTTTTTTTTTTTTCCTTCTTATTTAGTTTCAGTTACATAATCTGCCAAAACAAGTTTGTTGCAGTTACAATTGAAGGATTTGATGATGCTTCCAGTAAGCTCAATTTGGAAATACTCCACTATAGAAGTGGGACCCTCAGTTCCTGATAGTTCATGGACCATCTTCAAAACAAAAATCCCTTTATAACATTCAGTGTTAGATGTTGGCCCTTGAAGACAGCTTGTCCACAAATATGTTGAAGGACAATGATTCCCATTGACTGTCATCATGTAGGGTTCATAAACTGTGTTTAGTCCTATAATTTGGGATTTAAGAAAAATGAAACTAATTATATGAAAACGTTCTTTGATGAATATTTTCTTTTAGAAAAACAAGTGGGGATGCTTTGATGAATTCTATGTTTAAGCTAAGGGAAATGATCACAAAGGTGCATTTGTCAAAGGAATTAAAAACCCTTTAGATTGAGTGGATGCCAATGACAGCTTGAGGAAAAAGATAGGAACACCTTTGAATTTCTCCTACGAAAAAGAAGTCCAATTTCTTTAAACAAGGGGAGCCATTTTCAAGTGATTTCTTTTGTCTCAAACCCAATTTTATTTATATGGTGATGTAGTGATCACATATAAAAAAAATACTATTTAATCATATCTAACCCAACATCCCATTGGCCTATGAATGTACCACTTATTGGCTAAGTGTTTGAAAATGTACTAGAGTTTTGACATTCTCATTGCATGAATAATTTCATGCAATTCTTTGTTCACCATAGTGGATTTCATTGCATATGTACACATCACTTAAGTAATTATCTCTTTTTTCTTTAATCATTCTCCCAAACTTGATTATTAAGTCATGAATCATTGAAGACATGAGGGAAAATGTTTCTTTTAAAAAAGAAAAAAAAAACTTATGGCTTTGGTTTGATGTAGAGAAGATCAATTCCTTTGTGTTGAGATGATAATTATGGGTAGAAGTGGGAATGTTATTGCATTGCTTGTCACATGTGCTTCCCATCAAGGAGACAAAGGGAATATAACTTGTTTGCTTTTGTTTAGATGTGGAGAAGAAAACCAATTCCATTGGAAAAACCAAAAAGAACTTTGCATGCTTTTGTTAATGGGGTTTGATTTCAAGACATTAATTTTATGAGCTTTGGATATTTGATTTGTTTGTTTAAAACTACTCCCATCCTTTTCAAAACTTTTGCTTTTGCCTTAGTTGAATGCAAAAGCCAAAGGGTGGTGCAGCAAAATTTTGGTAATTTCCCCTGTCAATCTAAGGGCCTAATTATTTAGGGTAAACTATAGCATTAGCCACTAAATTATGAATAAATTTTTGTTTTAGTCACTTAACTAAAAAAAGTTATAATTTGGTCATTGAACTATTCGAAAGTTTTCATTTAAGTCACTAGGTTGCTAAGTTTTTGTTTTTTAAAAGTTTTGCTAGTAAGCTCTTAGTTACGATTTGACGATCGATACGGTGGATCAGTACCCATCGACAAGTAGAATAACATACCTTAGATCCAACTCGATCTGACAGTCAGTGTTGGAGATCGAAGAAAAAAGCTGTTTGAGCTTTGGTTTGTAGATTTGTGACGTCTAAAGTTATTTCATGAAAAAATTGAACTTTAGAAGAGAAGGGGAAAGAAAGTTTTCAATTAGTGCAGGAAGTGCAAGCAGAGAAAACTATATAGCATCTATTTTAACAGCCCAGTGACTTAAATAAAAACTTTTGAATAGCTAGTGATCAAATTATAATTTTTTTTTAAATCAAGTGACCAAAATAAAAACTTAACCATAATTTAATGATTAATGATATAGTTTAGGCAATTATTTATGACAATGAAAGATACGAGATGTAGCTTTAGCTTTGGGAAATCATGATGTTAAAGCCAATGCATCCATCTTATCTTAATATTTAACTGAATGGTTGTAATGACCCAAAATTCACAGGTATCGAAAAAAGTACAGTATCGAGCCTCCGTCTTAGTAAACCAAGTTCGTAAACAATTATTAGGAGTAATTAGGAGTCTAGTAGTGTGCTTGATTAGGCTTTAATTAGGTGAATTTAGCTTAATTGAGAGAAATTAGAAAAAATGACTAAAGTGAATAAAGGGTAAAGTTGAATTGTAGATTAAAAGAAAATAAAAAGGACCAAAATGGAAAATATGCCATTTAGCATAGTTGAGGCGGCAAACATTAAAACAAAAATCTAAGATTTTTGTTAAGTTATAAATTATAAATATATTATTTAAGTTATAAATTATATTAAATTAATTTAAAATAATTATATTATAAGATTTTTATATGATAAATGAGTTATGATTTTGACAAATGAATGGTGATAAAATAATACATGTGTAATTAAAATATGTATACAATTGTAGTTTATAGATTTAATTTGTTTATTAATTAAGCATGAGATATTTATTATTTATTATTTATTATTATTAAATTAAAAGATATTTAATAATTAAATAATTAGTATAAGATAACAACTGTAACACCCCCTAGCCCTAAACCGTCGTCAAAACAGAGTTACGAAGCATTACTGGACATATCGAACATAACGGACCCTCGAGGCCCAAAATACGTATTTGAAATGGAACGAGACTTGTTCGAGTACTCTAAAAATTTTTTTTTCATAATTTTTTAAAAATTTAATTTAATTTTTTTTTATGAACTCAATATAACCCCTTTATAAATATCTAACCTTCCCTGCAATTTCAAATCGAGACCAAACCAAAACCAATATTACAACCAATGCAATTTCATATTTAATCGTATTAAAATCATACCTATATCATTAATTTGATAATTTACTCTATAAACATTTATATTACTATAAAAAATTAACTTATAATTTCATTCATTTCATTCTAAATTTAGTATCAATTATACCATGCATATCATATAAATTTTCGTACCAGTTCATTAGTTTAAACACCAAAATTCCAAATACCATTCTTTACGACAAAAATCATGTAGCATTTTAAAGTGACCAAAATAACACCTATGTACATGCCACTTTTACCAAAGAGGACTACATCATCGAGTTTTATGTTGGAGTCGGGATCACTCTGGATGTTGAACCGGGACTCTAAACACCTATTAACCTGCGCACGAAAATAATCGTACGCTAAGTATTTCATACTCAGTGGTATTACCATAATTCAAATTATAAACATAATAAGGATAATTATTAAATTAGACAATTTAAACATACTAAAACCAAATCAAACATAACTTTCATTTCTTTAACATTCGTTACTTAATTTAAACTTTCCATCAATTGAAATCATATAATTTCATATTGAGCCAACTAACATTTCATGAACCTTTGGTTCATGCTTTTTCATTTTCATTTCCAATTTCAATTCACAAATTCAATACACATTCCTTTTTCATATTTCTTCAATGGCTCAACCGATTCATTTCATTTAATTTAGCTTTTCATTTTTTTTTATTTTTTTTATCCCTATTAACAGACTCGGACTTTAGCGGATACGCGGATCCAACCAAACACACCAGATTGGCACCCAGTGCCTCATCGGATAGTTCGAAGCAATATAGTGACAGTCAGTGTCTCATCGAGTCGAGGTCGAAGTATTCCTGAACTCTTCCAATCCTATGACATGCCAACTATATCCAACTCAGCCCGACTAGTTAATAGGGTATTGGTTCAAATATCAATTTCTCTCTCTCTTCCAATTGATCACAAATCATCCAAATTCAATTCATACATATTATCAATTCAATCTCAGTCTCAAATTCACAATTCAAATCATTTCCAATTCAATTTCACAATTTAATTCAATATATTTTTCATATCAATCACATGTAATTCAATTTATAATTCAATACTAACACATATTCATCATTTAATTCTATTTTTCCCAAGTTCATTCAATATAGTCACTTACCTCATTATTTACTTACCATTCACATAATTTCAATTTATCATAAAAAAAAACTAAATAAATTGAATTATAGTAATACACACCCGGATTCCGCGATTACTCCTCGATAACTTTTTCTTTTCTTTTCGATTCCGATGCCTCGGGTTCTTTGTTAGCTATGAAAATAATAATAATTAAACTATTAATTACAGCACTAATTTATAAAAATTAATTGAATTTCTATCCAATTTATACTTTAATTCCAATTTGGTCTTAACTAGATTTATCTACTTTTCTAACTCAATTCATACTTTATTTCTATCCAAATTTCAACCAAACTTATACATATCTATCAAAATTTCATCATAAATACCTAATTTCGAAATTATTACAATTTAGTCCCTACAACACAAAATTTATGGCTTCTTTTACAATTTAATCCCTTTATTAATTCTAACTGTAAATTCATTCAATTAAACCCCTACTTCAACTTTTTGTTCAACATAAACTATACTTGAAACTATGAACTCTCAAAATATCAACTTAATTTCAATAAAACTTTGTTCTAAGACTTTTAAAACATCAAAATTAAGAGAGAAGGACTTAATTTAACTTACCAATTTCAATTCCCTAGTTCCCCCTTTTCTTTTTCTTTCTCTTTTTCTTTCCCTATTTTCGTTGCTTCTTCTCTGTAACTTTGTTTCTTTTTACTTTATATCTTATATATATATATATATTAGTTAATAGTAATAATAATAATAATAATAGTTATAATTATAATAAAAATCTACTTAATAAAAAATATTTATTTTACAATTGGACAATTATATATTTTACACTTGTCATTTATTAATTTGTTTATCACAATTAAATCTTATGATATAATTATTTAATTAATAAAAATCTATTTAATACCAATTATAAATAATACATTTGTATACATACTTCTTTGTACACTTGTACAATATCATGACCATACATCTGGCTAATTTTTAATCTATTACCATACAAAATCTTATACTATAATTATTTAATTAATACAAATCTTTTATATTTTCAATTGTATGTATTACAAATGTATTCATGTATTCTACAACATTTGTACACTATCACCACCCTACAATTGTCACCATATGATTTATTTATCACAAAAAAAATCTCATAATATAATTATTTATCTCATAAATATTTTATTAATTTAATTTAATAATAATAAATATCTATTTACTAATTAAATAAAAATATTACAAATGTACATACTTAAATTAATACACTTGTATTTTATCTTTACCATACACTTGGAAAAATCATAATTTATTATCAACCAAAAATCTTATACTAATTATTTAATTATTAAATATCTTTTAATTTAATAATAATAAATAATAAATATCTCATGCTTAATTAATAAGCAAATTAAATCTATAAACTACAATTGTATACATATTTTAATTACACATATATTATTTTATCACCATCCATTTGTCAAAATCATAACTCATTCATCATAAAAAAATCTTATAATATAATTATTTTAAATTAATTTAATATAATTTATAACTAAAATAATATATTTATATTTTATAGCCGCCTCAACTATGCTAAATGGCCTATTTCCCATTTTGGTCCTTTTTATTTTCTTTTAATCTACAATTCAACTTTTACCCTTTATTCACGTTAGTCATTTTTCCTAATTTCTCTCAATTAAGCTAAATTCACCTAATTAAAGCCTAATCAAGCACATTACTAGACTCCTAATTATTCCTAATAATTGTTTACGAACTTGGTTTACTAAGACGGAGGCCTGATACTGCACTTTTTTCGATGCCCGTGAATTTTGGGTCATTACATTTCTCCCCCTTAATAAATTTCGTCCTCGAAATTCACCTGAAAAGAGATGAGGATAATGTGCTCTCATCGTTTCTTCCGGTTCCCAAGTCGCTTCTTCCATATTATGATTTTTCCATAGCACTTTTACTAGAGGAACCTGTTTATTTCTTAACTCTTTTACTTCTCGAGTTAATATCTGAACCGACTCTTCTGCATAAGTCAAATCAGATCAAATTTCAATGTCTTTAGTGGGAATAACATGAGAAGGATCCGATCTATATCTTCGAAGCATTGAAACATGAAAAACATCGTGAATCTTTTGTAATTCCAGAGGTAGAGCTAACCGATAAGCGACCGGCCCGATTCTTTCTATAACCTCGTACGACCCGATGTAACGAGGACTTAATTTTCCTTTCTGGCCAAATCTCAGCACTTTCCTCCAAGGGGAGACTTTAAGAAATACTTTGTCCCCGACTGAATACTCAATATCCCGTTGTTTCAGATCGGCATAAGATTTCTGCCTATCGAATGCTGCTTTCAATCTAATCAAACATTACTGGTTTAACCCTTAACTCAGCTAGCAAACTACCATCATCACTGATACTGAGCCGTGCAAACACTGCTCTCCAAATCTTCAATGCAAAGTTTACTGCAACTAACTCCAAATCGTGTGTCAGGTAGTTGCGTTGCGGATTTAACTATCGAGATGTATAGGCTATTACCTTTTCATCTTGCATTAGTACACATCCCAAACCACTCAAAGAAGCATCACTAAACACAACGAAGTCCTTACCCGATTCTGGTAATGTCAGAACTGGTGCCTCTGTCAACATTTGCTTCAATATCTCAAAACTTTTCTGGCACTGATCATCCTAGATAAAATGAACATTCTTCTGTAGCAACTTTGTCATCGGTAAAGCTATTTTCGAAAATCCATTCACAAATCTTCTGTAATACTTAGCTAAACCAAGGAAACTGCGTACCTCTGATACATTTCTCGGTGCTTTTCACTGAACAATTACTTCAATTTTCTTTGTATCAACCCGGATTCCATCCGCCGATACCACATGTCCTAGAAATACAACCCTTGACAACCAGAACTCACATTTGCTAAGTTTTCTATATAGCTGCTTTTCCCGTAGTATCTGTAATACAATCATGAGATGCTGCTCATACTCTGACTCTGTCTTCGAATAAACCAATATATCATCAATAAAAACTACCACAAATTGGTCTAAATACGGCTGAAAAATATGGTTCATTAAATCTATAAAGGCAGCTAGGGCATTAGTTAACCTGAACAACATCACAAAAAATTCATAGTGATCGTACCAAGTACGAAATGCAGTCTTTGGCATATCACTTTCTTTTACCTTCAACTGTTAATATCTGGACCTTAAGTCAATCTTTGAAAATACTGAAGCTCCTTTCAGTTTATCAAACAAATCATCAATGCGAGGTAGTGGATATTTATTCTTGATTGTTACCTTGTTCAACTGTCGATAATCAATACATAGCTGCATTGATCCATCTTTCTTCTTAACAAATAATACCGGAGCTCCCCACGGTGATATGCTCGGTCGAATAAAGCTGTGATCTAACAAGTCTTGCAACTTATCTTCAGCTCTTTTAACTCTGTAGGTGACATTCGATATGGAGGTATAGAGATTGGTGTTGTACCCAAATAAACTTCTATGGCAAACTCAACTTCTCTATCTGGCGGTAATCCCGGTAATTCTTCTGGAAATACATCAGGAAACTCACAAACTGTCCGAATTTTACTGCACTGGCTTCCAATTGAATCTGTTACCACATCATGGGCATTGCCTTCCTCCCGTGTTTTGACCACATAAGCTCTGGCTGGTACTCTGGCCTCAGACTACTAGGTAACAATGTCACTGCTTCTCCTAACACCACTCCTTCTAGAAGCCGAACCACCTCTACCAGATCCCCTGCCTCTAGCTGTAGATACTGATCTCTATGATGTTACTGGTGCAGCACTATCAGCTTTCGGACAATCTCTGATAAAATGGTCTATAGAACCACATTGGAAGCAGCCCCTAGTTAATTTCTAACATTTCCCTCTGTGTTTCTTTCCACAATGCTGACAATCTGGAATTTCTACACTCTGTGGTGGTCCTCTCACACTGCTAGTAGATATTGTTGTCTGTTTCCCCTGCTTCTACCGCCTCTATCTGATCTAAAACTAGATCTCCATCCACCTTGAGACTCCTTTGATCTTTTTGGTTGCAGATTTGAACTAGTAATTCCTGCACGTTTCCCGGTTAGTCTGTCATTTTCAGTCTTTTTGTTGAGGCCCAACACTTATTCTACCATTTTGGCTCGTTCAATCAAATCCACAAACTCAGTAATACAATGAGATACCAACTGTACTTTTATCTCATCATTCAATCCCCGTAAGAATCTTTTACAACTGTCTGCTTCAATTGGGATAAACTCGAAGGCATATCTACTAAGTCTCAAGATTTCTCTCTCATAATCTATAACTGACATGTCACCTTGTTGCAGCATTAAAAACTCTTGTTTCTTGTCTTCGATATACATCTCCCCAACATATTTCTTTTGAAATTCCTCCTGAAACAGATCCCACGTTATCTGATCTTCCGGTAAATGTCGTACCACGGATTCCCACCATAGATAGGCTTCCCCTTGCAGTAGAGAAATGGCACATATTAAGCACTCTCGGGGGGTACATTCCAATTGCTGCAAAATTCTCTTGGTCGACTCCATCCAATTTTCAGCGGTTGATGGATTGACTCCTTTTAGACCCATAAATTTAGTAGCACCATATTTCCTCAATTCTTTTATCGGGGCCCGTCTTTGAGTAGATGCTGAAGTCGTAGCAGGAGCAGTTCCCGCTACTCTTTGTAAGGCATCAGCAATTATTCGTAATATATCAGAATCGTCTCTATCATTTCTTTTATCAACTCTAGTGGGTTGATTTCTTACAGGGTTTATACTAGGTGTTACCATGGTATAGTCATGACCCATTATGTAGGCCTAGTTTAGTATGCTTCTCAAAAGCATTTTTGGGAGGGGAGAAGCTAAAATATTCAGTTTATGATAAAAATGCTTTTCGACCAATTTTTGGCTTGAGAGAAGCAAAATTTCTCTTAAAAATCAGCTTGTTTAGAAATGCTTTTATTCCAAAAATACTTTTGAGAAGCATTCCTAAACTAAGTTTAACGGTTTTCAACTTTAAAACAAAAAAAACTTTAAACCTTGTTTAATAATTGAAATGTCCATTTTGCACATATGGCATTATTGTTTTGATTACACAAGACTTTGTAGGACATCTCTTTTGGCATTCAATCCAAAGCTCTGCTGTATAATATGCAATAAATGTGTTATTGGATCCAAAATTCACAGCCCTTTTGGTACTCCATTGAATTTTGCTCTTCTACACTTGTGATGCATATGACTAATACATACAAGGACGAAATTAAAATATTGTTGAAATGTTAATGAAAGATTTGTAAAATATAATTTTATCAATATTAAAAACTTTTTCAAAAGCTTTACATGCTATATTTAGACATATATGGTTAGAAATATTTGTGACATAGAATAACTAAATGTAAATAGGTGAGGTTTTGAGTTCATTTAGTTGGACTATATGTAGTAAAAGGTTGCTTTTTTTTTTAAAATGAATAAAAAAAAGTACATATATATATATAAATTTTATTTTTATACAACAATCTAATAAATGTATAAATTAATTATCATAGATATATTTTTAATTATTATTTAATTTAAAATCATTCTAATATAAATGTATATTTTAAAATAAATATATAAAAAGGTTATAAGGATTTATTATATTAAATATATAATTTTGAATAATTTTATAATAATAAAGTTATATGAATTAATCATAAATAAGTATATATAATTAACGAAGCATTAATTATTTATCAAATAAATTCATTATTTAAGATAAATACAAATTTAATATTTTTTATTATTTAATATGATATATATTTATTTTATATATAATTAAATATAATGTCTTTAGTGGTCATTTTATACTTCTTTAGTGGTCATTTTATACTTCACCTTACTTTTAAAATTGTATTTTAATCCAAACACACAACTCACCATTTGGATAAAAATATAGGCTCGAAAGATAGACTTGGGTGAAAAAATACTAGTTTAAAAAACAGGTTGGGCCTCGGGTAAGGTTTTTTGCACAGGCTCGGCCCGGATTAGCAAAAAGACAAAAAAAAATCTAATGTTTTCTTGTTGTTTTACTGCTATTTTTTTGGGTTGTTTTCTCACTATTTTTCTACCATTTCACAATTATGTTACAACTATTTTGTTGTTATTATTTGGATATTGTATAACTCTTATTTTATTGTTAATTTTGTTATTATTTTAGAGGCATTTACTTGCTAAGTTACATCTATCTTAGTGTTATTTAAGTATAAATATATATATTTTTTTATTTTTAATCTGTTGGAAAACATTTATTTTAATATTTTTATTATTTTTGATGCATTATATTTTTAAAATTTTTTATATAAAAAAATAATTTAGACAAATCAGATCCAAATTTTAACATTTTTATATAAATTAAACTTGGATAAAATTTTAAATCCATCTTTTAAGCCAGACCAAGGTTAGATCTAAGAAACGGACCTAAAATTTTGACAATACTTTAACTCCACAACAGGTCTATACACCTAGCATATAAGGAGGGACTATTATTACATTAAGGTGCACACAACTACTTGGGCCAAAGAGGTGATAGATGGAGGTAAAGAAAACGCCAGAGCCAACAAATTCTGACACGATTCACAAAGAATGTTGGAAATGTCTTAACACAAAACGCCAACAACAGTGTCATGTCATTATTTAATTTAGGGTTAATATGCAGTTTAGCACCTGAATTATGCCTCTTTCTTCAATGTGGTACTTATGGTCTTTTTTTTGTTTTCGATTTGGTACCTGTAGAATCATTCTGTTAACCACTTTACCCCAACCTGTGACACTATATGACCAATACATAACTGACACGTGGCATTTTATTTAAAAAATATCTTTTTTCAATTTTCCCTTTATTTAAAATTTTCGTTTGCCCTTTAATATTTTTCCATTTTCCCCTTTTTATTTACTTGTCCATTTATTTCATTTTATTGTTCTTAAGAACATGATCGGAGTTCATTATTTTCCATACTCCGTCAAGAAATTTCTTATTCCGGTGACCATTCCCAAATTCCGGCATGGAGAAAATTTGAAAACAAAATGGTAGTGATCATTTACATCAGACTGGAAGAATCAAAGAACCAAATATAAAAGAAAAGAAAATGAACCCAAAATGAAAACTCAAAAACAAAAGAACCCATTTTCGTCTCTACTCGGATTATCGACATTGTGGTATTCCCTTTGAAAATCCCAACGGTGAAGACAATGAAGGAGTCTCGAAGAAGCTATGACCTTGTTTGGAGGTTCATTGGACCAGTGTAGACCGACTCAAGGATAGTCTAAAACTCTATTTGGGTTTTGTTTTGGAGAAATCCAAACAATTGAGGTTGAAGAGGAAAGAAAGAGTCGTAATTGGCTCTCAATTTCTTGTCGGTCGAATGGCAGAAGAGAGCATCGACAATGGTGGCTTTGGTTCGTCGGAAAAAGGGGGGAGAACAGGGATTTGGTGATTGAAA
Organism: Gossypium sturtianum; assembly: GCA_025698515.1. Classification (NCBI taxonomy): domain Eukaryota; kingdom Viridiplantae; phylum Streptophyta; class Magnoliopsida; order Malvales; family Malvaceae; genus Gossypium; species Gossypium sturtianum. The sequence goes on along the minus strand of CM046949.1, from coordinate 128,539,444 downwards.
AATTTTACCAAAGAAAAATAAAAATCTTCTTTGCACATGGAAATACACGTAGGAAACAGAAATTCATTTAATTTTAATATTTCCACGTCATTTAAAAATTATGACATGGTTTTGACACGCGGTGCCACGTCATTTTCCGTGACGAATTGAGGTAAGGTTGTTAGCAGAATGATTCCACGTGTATTGAAAAAAAAAAAAAAAAACTACTGAGTACCACATTGAAGAATGATATATAATTCAAATACTAAATTACCCATTAACCCTTTAGGTTTAAAATTATTATTTTTATTTTAAATAATAATTTAATAAATATGTAAAAACAAACAAATAAATAATTACATCAATTTTAAATAAATTACATCAATAATAAAAATATTATACTTATTATTATGTTTTATATTTAATTTTCTTTTATAAATATCAAATAACTCAAAATTTTAATTATATACAATATTTAGTTCAATGTCCTTAATAATCATTTCCAATCCTCACAGCTATAATAATTAATTTCACTATCACCACAGTTTTTAACCTCGTAGAGACAAGTTTTGGTGATCTAAAAGAAGCGTTAAAATTTGTGTATCATTCTGGGTTCCAATCTTTTAGTTTTTCGACAATTTGAATCTAATCGAACAAAAATCGATTTAATAAAAAAAAATAGTAACCTAAAAATGTTGAATTGAAAATTTAAAATAATCGGAATCCAAAACAAGACTAGGAAATGATTGTATAATGAGAATAGAATTTTTTATAGTTACAAAATGTGGGAACCAATGGTGAATGGTGATTGACTAGTTGAATTGACTTGGTGGATTCACATTCACCTAAAAGTCTTTGGTTCATTGGAACCCCACATACATCACTTTAATTATAGAATAAGGGGAACAATCCCAAACTTCACCAAATCCTTGTTTGTTTTTACCAAACGAAATCTCTTGGCGACTTCCCCATTATTCACACAATCAACATTCAAAAAATAAATAAGGCATTCACATGTTTATGGTTAGTAATAAGAGATCGGAAGAAGTGGGACCCAACCTTTTCTTAGATATTTAGATTAAATTTGAATTCTTGAGTCGTTATTGTTGGGAGAATTTTACTTAAATACTATCTCGATCCGAGTAAGAATAATCTTAGACAGTAAAATGGATAAAAACACTTATGATTATTATTTTGGGGGGGGGTCAGCTCTCTTTTGAGAGAAACCTATCAAGTATTGTTCGTCAGTCGAACCATCAAGCGATGAAAGTATAGTGTTTAGGGTGTCTATGCTCGATTTTAGTGTCGAGTTTTGTCTCTCTACTCTAAAAAGAACCAAAGAGATTCGTGGAGTTTAGCAAAAGCACCTAATTCACTAAGAAAACATTAACATTTTTGGTTTTGGTGGGGTTCTTACCCTCAAAAGCCATATAAAGGTCATGAGTTCCCACTATTGTCAAGTGCTAAAAAAATCAATTTATCTCTACTAAATCCTAAAAAGAGGTGAGGTTATTAAAAGAAATGTATTGTATATAGATTGTTTGATTTTGTTGAAGACATGGTATGGTCCCAATCCCAAATTAAAATTAGACATTGAGCAAGTTGTGGAATTGATTAAATTATTCCTAGGTAAGCGTGACAGTCGCATTATGTTATTTAGCCACCATCCAGTGTCTGATGTAATGCCATTAAAGAAAACGAAAGCCATCACTTGAAGCACTGACTTCAACGGCTGCTTTCAAGTCAAATGCATTACAATAGGTATCTTTTCAATTACTTGGGCCAACTAAATTTTGAATTTTATTATTAAAATTAAAGATAAATTCACCATTATACTTTAACACTATTTTTATTTTAATATTTAATGATAATAGTTAATTAAGTTTTATCTCGATTAAAAATGAATATTGTTGTTAATGCAGGACGTATGAGTTGAAGAAGGATTATGAGTAGTTCTAGACATTATGCCAAAAAGAATAGATATGATCAAAAATTATTTAAAAAAAATATATTTAATGATAATAAGTTAATTAATATAATGGGAATATTAAGGGCGGAGGAAGCTTGATTTTGGGCTCCTTTTGTTCAATGGTATAATTGCACTTTTAATACCTCGTTAATATAAATAGTTTAATTTTATCTTTTTTAGCTTTTTCTAAATTAAATAATTATAAATTTGACCGGTACCAAAAGTTAAAAATTCACTTTAAGCCATTTTTTTATACAACTTTAGCTTTGAACCCCCAAAAATTTTTAGTTTTTATCTCATATGAATTTTATATAATTCTTGACTTCGCCCTGGCATAAAATACATTAAACATAACTATTACAAATAAAAATACACCAATTACTTGATCTAATTATGATATAACCTTAGGGTTGTAACTGAATAGAGCATTTGATGAAAAAGTCATAAACAGTTTCGTTTTTTTTTTTTTTCATTTATGTTCATACATCAAGCTAAATAAATGAATATAAACAAGATGTTGAGATCTACTTATTAAATGAATTAAACATGAACAAGGCGCATTCGAGTCATTTATGCTAATGAACAACCTTGTTTATATTCCTTTAAAACTCGTTTAATAAATTATATAAAGCTTATTTACTATTCGTGTTAGTATATCTATTTGTAAGTTGTAGTGACTTGTGTGAACACACACTCTACCACAATAATATGGTCAAAGTAGTAAACATTGAAAAGAACACATGTAGTTTGGTAAAGCAGTTTGATTCACCACAATAATATGAACAAATTGCTTTTTAGGCCTTCTCGAAATTAAAAGATTTAGCTTTGGCCTCTTTTAACCTTTGATTAAATGAAAAAATTAGCTCTTCTGAACAATTAATAATTCAATTTAGATTTTTTATATAAATTTTTTTACATTATGAACAAACTTAACAACCTACGAAAAAAATGTAAAACACGTGGAGTTCGTCCAGAAGCATTGTATGTAGAAATGTATAGCAAACACCCCCTACATGTGGAGGGTGATGTTACTATTAATAGTGTTAGCGGGGAAAGCCGGCAAAATACCCGAAAAAGAAAGTAAATAATAATTAATTGTTGGCTGCCAGAGCGTTCAAGTCTCTGCACTGCTTTTGTCAACAAACACTAATTAATAGCTATATATTTATGATATAAACCCATCCTCTAGGAATGGTATTGGTTATAGTATAGGCTACCTCCAAAAATATGAAATATCTCCAACGCTGAAGGCTCAAGCTTGATTCATTTCACCACTAGCAAAGGTGGAGGTAAATGACCTATGAACACTTTTTTATTTTTTCTTTTGGTGTTTTCTTTCTGGGTTTTATTTGATTTTGTTGTTCTTTGATGATGATTGGCAGTTTGGTTTTGTTTGAGAATGGAGAATCAAGCAAAAAAGGTGCTTCTCACTTCAAATGGAGATGACATGTCAATGAACATTGCTTTGCATTTAGCCAAACGTGGTTGCAGGTTCAAATCAGTCTCCTTTATGGTTTTGCATATGTTTGGTTTCTTGGGATTTTGGTTTATTTCCACGTTCAATCCGATCCATTACGTTGATGCATGCACTTCATATTAAACAAAAAAGTACTACTTGAATAATGTTTTTGGTTTTGTGATTAGGTTGGTTATGATGGGAAATGAACGGTGCCTGAGGAGTGTGAGAGAGAAGATAATGGGTTCAATAAATGATAATATGGTCCCAATAGAAGTGGTTGGATTGGATATGGAGGAGGAAAGAGAAGGCATTTTTGATGAGGCTGTAGATAAAGCTTGGAAAGTGTTCGGAGCCATTGATGCATTTGTGAATTGTTATGCTTACGAAGGTAGATATATCTGTCAAAAATATTGTTTATTCAAGTAATTCTTAAATGAAAGTTGGCCATTTTCTCTTTCCTGTTTGGTGCCAGAGAAAATGTTCAGATGTTGGTTCCTTTTCTGCATCATATCTACCAACATCTCCGATCAATTATAGTGATGTGATGGGAAATGGGGATATTTTCTGAAAAACCACATGGCCGTAATTTGAGATTCCTGGCAATATAACAGTCCTTTTTGAAGCATTTAAAAACTCTTGTAAAATCATCAACCTGCTTCTCAACTCCCTTATGCTTATAAAAAAAACATATTAGGGCTGAAAATTTCAAGGTGAATGAAACAATAATTCCATTCACATGCCTAATAGTTTTTCAAGAATTTCGGTGTAGACCATAAACTAACCCCGTCTAACTGCATGAAACAGGAAAGATGCAAGACCATTTGCAATTAAGTGAAGAAGAGTTTAGAAAAATTATAAAAATAAACTTCATGGCTGCATGGTTTCTACTAAAAGCTGTTGGTAAGAGAATGCGAGACCATAAATCAGGGGGTTCCATTGTGTTCATGACCACATTCCTCGGAGCCGAAAGAGGACTTTATCAAGGAGCTGCTGCTTATGGTTCATCCTTGGCTGCACTCCAGCAGTTGGTCAGAGTAAGTAAATTCATTAACATTGCTTGTGGCTTTATGATATTCCCTTCGTTGCTGAGTATTTCCGTCGGTTTTATTTAAGTTATCGGCTATGGAGATTGGGAAATACAAGGTTAGGGTTAATGCAATAGCTCGTGGTTTACACATAGATGATGAGTTTCCAGAGTCAGTTGGGAAGGAAATGGCAGAGAAGTTGGTGGAAAGAGCAGCACCATTGCAGAGATGGTTGGATGTTAAAAAGGATGTAGCTTCAACTGTTATCTATTTAATCAGTGATGGTTCAAGATATATGACTGGAACAACTATATTTGTTGATGGGGCACAATCAATGACTAGGCCTCGAATGAAATCATATATGTAGTTCTTTTTCATCACTTTCTATACTCTCATGCATAAATTTACATCTTCTTCCTATAATAATCATATCAAATCTCGAAGTTTGTTTAGAAAATTGGAGTTAATTGCATCAAACATTCTTAAACTATGATCCTTATTTTAAAATGGTCATTAAACTTTAAAATATTTTAAATTATCGATATTTTATTAATAAAATCCTCTCATTACTAAAATCATTAAACGAAACATCAAATTTTACGTGACATAATTATATAACATTTAATTAATATACATATATGATATGATGAAAACATAGAGCCCACAGTATGGGCTCCTTATCATTTTGTGTCATGTTATGCCCATACCCATTAGAAAGCCGAGAAAGGCTCACACGACAAAAAAAAAATAATAAAAAAAATCAAAGTAGAGCTGATGAGAGAACCCCTCATGGAAGGCCTACACAAAGTGGACGAAAAAACAAATAAAAGGGGAATTTTTTTTCAGCTATTTTTTATTCTTGTTGGAGGTTTGTAATTACATTCCTTAATATATAATATAATTTTTAATGTATGAATGATATACAATAAATTTATATTATAATAATATATAAGAGGAGGGATTTATTTAGTAATCTAACTGTTAAATTTATTAATATAATTGTATTTTTCATGCATATAAATTTTTAAATTGATCCGATATCATATTGATCTAAAAAATGTATATATTAATATTTATTGAATAGTTAAAAGTCTTTTACATAAAACAAACAGTTAGAAAAATTTTAATTTACGTTAAATTTGACATGTATGATCTATATAAATGAAATATGAAATATGATATTAGATCATTAATGTATTAATCATATAAAAATATGCAAAATGGTGTTTTGCACCGGTAATGTAAGTGGATCCCTCAAGTCATAGACCTACTTATTACAGCTTCCATAGAATGCCCTCAAGTAGAGGTGTCCATGGATTGGGCCAAGCCCAATCAAAATTTTAGACTCATTTGCTATGTTTCGCCCGCTCATATTAATTTTTTTTTATATTATTATATATATTAAATATATATAATACATAAAAAACTAAAAACATTAAAATAAATGTTTCCCAACAACTTCAAAATAAGTTAAAAAAACATGTAAACTTAAATAACATGCAACTTAATAAGCAAATGTCTCTAAAATAATAATAAAATTAACAATAAAACAAGAGTTATATAATATTCAAACAATAACAATAAAATAATAGCAATATAATAGTGAAATGGTACAGTAAAACCTCTATAAAATAATACCTTTGGGACCCAAAAAATTATTATTTTATCGAGGTTATTAGTTTATTGATAAATGAATATTTTATTAATTTATCGATGAATTAATATTTATTAATTTAGAGAACATTTTATACTTTATGCATGAGTTTTTTTTTTTTTAATCAAAATCCAATATGCATGTAGGTGCAATGAATCAAAGTTAATTGGTTCATGTAACAAAAAAGAAGAAGAGTGAATTAATTGATTCATGTAACCAAAAAGAAAAAAGAGTTAATGGTTTCAAAATCCAATATGTATATATTCATTAGATAGATTAAAAATTTTATTATAAATAAACACATGTACGTATCAAAATATTGTAATTCATATAATTTTTTCCTCCATGGCTTCCCATTTGAAAGGTGTAAAAAAGTCTACATTGACAGATGAGATGAGAAAAGTATTATGTGAGTACAAAAATGAGCATCCCTCTTCAAGTCAAAAAGATTTGCAACAGTGGGTTCAACAAACATTTGATCTCTCTATTAGCCAATCAACTAATATCAAATACTCTTAAAAGGTCATTTGAATATTTGTCAAAAGAGATAAAGAATAGCAATGTTAAAAGGCACAGATCAACCGAATATCCCGAATTAGAGAAAGTATTGTATGAGTGGTTTCTCCAATATCAAGAGAAAGTAAACATGACTGGAGAAATGATTCAAACTAAAGCAAAAGAGTTTCTGCAGAAAATGTATGGTGATACAAATTCTGAATTTAACTTCTCAATTGGTTGGCTAGAACGGTTCAAGGCAAGGCATGAGATTAAGTCTTATAGAAGATTTGGTGAAAGTGGTTTATTTGTTATGGAGAATATTGAAGATGCTTTACCTTAAATAAGAGCAAAATTGGAAAATTTTGATTGGAAGGATATCTATAATATGGATGAAACAGATTTATTTTATCGTTTGCAAGCATATCATTCACTGGCTACAAAGCAATTAGAAGGACAAAAAAAAGGATAAGGAAAGACTTACTTGTAACACCCCTAACTCGTATCCGTCGTCGGACTAGGGTTAAGAGGCATTACCGAATCATCGGAACAATTTACATTCACTTCACGACAAAAAGTCAATCATCAATCATATACCTTTAATCACAACCACATAGTCCCTTATTGAGGTCTACGAGACCTTATACTCGTATTAGAATGAGGTCGGGACTAAACCAAACACTTACTAAAATCTTCAGAAACTTAAACATTTTTCAACACTGTAAAAGTCACACGCCCGTGTAGTTGGGCCGTGTGTCACACACGACTACCAGACACGCCCATGTGTCTAGGTCGTGCCAAAACAGAGTATGCATACTGACTTATCCCCACGGCCACTAGACACGCCCGTGTGCCATGGCCGTGTGTTACTAAGATAGCTACTGACTTAATCACACGGCCACCATGCACGCCCGTGGGCCTCGGCCGTGTACCCTGTCCAGACACACCTAGAAGTGATCCTTAAACCACACGGCAGAGACACACGCCCGTGTCTCTTAACCATGTATGCAAAATAGGCCATTTGCAAGGCCAATTTGCCACCCCACACAAGGGTTAATCATTAAGCTTCAATACAATACCAATTCATGCTTTTAAATGCATTCAAACATACTATTTCATGCACCAAATAATTCTTAACATTACCATCTACTCCCATGCTTAATAATCATCATAAAAAGTTTATTCAAAGCAACAATTGTATATCTCAAAATATATATATCAAGCATTATGAATTCATGCCATAATTCATCTTCAAACCACATCTTTCATAATCCACAAAGTCATAAAATATACCATATTCATAGCTCATTCACAAATTCTACATCATTCAACTTCCAAGCCAAATCACATGGAAAGGATTAAACATTTCAAGACATATCATAACTTCTAGTCTATACATGCCATATTTCAACTATATACATCTTTCCAAAAGTACCAAAATAGATTGCCGATAGTGTGATAGAGATGCTAACGATCCCCAGATCCGAGCTAGCTTTACTGACACTGTAAAACAAAGAAACAATCACACAGTAAGCTTTCAAAAGCTTAGTAAGTTCGTAACATAATCCATTATACTAAAACCAACCATCACATAGATTATTACACAATCACATATATCATACTATCCAAAACTAATATGTTCAATCAACCTTCCATAATTCATTCATAGTCTCATTCACCACATAGGTTCCGAACATACCTTAGCCAACACTTAGTTGTCAATTACATTTGCTACTCAATACTCACTATTTCATTTCGATCAACCTTCGTCTCTTCTTCGATTCAATCGCACACTTAGTGCCCAAATAGTTAGCCGAAGCTTAATTAGCATAGCACACTTAGTGCATCCATATCAAACCGATCTTAAATCAGTATCGCACACACAGTGCCAACCACAAAGCCAAAGCTTATATTATTTTGCACACACAGTGCTAATCATCTCGGTCACATTTCCGAATACGCACACTTAGTGTCACAGAACTTGAACCCTCACATAGAATTCACAATTCAATAATATCATATCATTCATCTCATAACATTAAACATAGTAAATACACGTATTATGACCGAACTTACCTCAGACGTCGAAATACCGAAACAGTCGATTAATCGAGCACTTTGTCTTTGCCTCGATCTCGATCCGAACCTCTCCTTTCTTGGTCTATACACATTCAAATTCAATCCATTCAATTAAAAATTCATTCAATTTAGTCCACACACACTTATTTAGGGAATTTTACAAAATAGCCCTCACATTTTCACATTTCGACACTTTAGTCCCTAATTCATCAAATCACCAAATACACATAATTTGCTTGTACCCATGCCTAGCCGAATTCTCACTATACTCATACAAGCCCACACATTTCATTTATTTCACATTTTAATCCTTTAATTTACACTTTTCTCAATTTAGCCCAAAATACTCAGTTTCACCAAAACTCCAAAGACAAACTATGTTAATCAAACACATATCTTTCATTTTCCACCATCAAACATTCAAGAACCCACATGTTCATCAATGGCATATCTCACATTCATCACCAATTCACAAAATTTAAGCATGGGTTAGCTAGAGCACGAAGTAACGATTACGAAAACGTAAAAATTATTAAAAACCGAGTCAAAATCATACCTTAATCTATGCTTCAAGCTAGCCGAATACTTCAAAGTTTCTAGCCCTATTCTTTCTTTCTAATTTTCGGTGAAACAAGGAAGAAGATGATGGCCATTTCATGTTTTTAGTATATTAATTAAACATAATTATCGAAGTACAAAATTAACCTTTAATACTAAATACATAAAACATATCATATAAGGTCATTTTTGACCATATCCATCCACTTACTCGTAAATGGCTTAATTTCCACATAAGGCCTCCTTATTATAAAGACAACAACTTTTAAGTACTTATCAATCAGCACACAGCATTTACACTTTATGCGATTAAGTCATTTTCGCAAATTAAACACACAGATCACAAAATTTTCACACAGGCTAATTCACATACTGTACACACAGAAAATAATATTACAATATTATTTCGATCTCAGATTTGTGGTCTCGAAATCACTGTTCCGACTAGGGTCTAAACCGGGCTGTTACATTACCGTTGTGGTTTGTTGCAATGGGGATGGTTCAAATAAAGTACCTCTTTGGGTTATTGGTAAGTTTGCTAATCCTAGATGCTTCAAACATATGAATATTCACAATCTTAACTGTCATTATCGAGCCAACAAAAAAGCATGGATGATTGGATTACTTTTTCAATATTTTGTTCGTTGGTTTGATGCTAGAATGACTGGTAGAAAGGTGTTGCTTATAGTAGACAATTGTCCAGCCCATCCCATCCCAAGGTTATTGAAGGCTTGAGAAACGTTGAATTATTCTTTTTGCCTCCAAATTTAACATAAAAAATTCAACCATGTAATGCTGGAATAATTAGAGAGCTAAGATTTATTATCGACGTCGCTTTTATTCTAACATTTTGTAAGGTTACGAGAAAGGAGAAATAAATCCTGAAAAGATTAATGTATTAAATGTAATCCATTTTATTAATGCTGCTTGGAATATTGTTGTGAAGCCTACAACTATTGCAAATTGTTTCCGACATTACAAAATTTGATCCGAGGAGGATATGCCTCTCGAATAAGAAATTGGTAATGTTGAAGGCATTCATAAATTAAAAGAAGTAATTTTTGATTTATACTATAGAAATGCCATGGATGTTGAGTATATTTTGAATTATCCAAGTGAAAATGAATCTTTGATGGAGTCACTTATAGATGAAGAAATTATTCAAGGAGTAATGGATGTGCCAGCTGATGACGAGTAAGATCCAGATGACAGTAGTGTTTTACCACATGTTTCTCCAAAAGAGGCTTTTCTAGCTGTAGATACCTTAAAGAATTATTTAATACTAACACGAAAAGAATATACCGGATTTGGTTTATGCCTTTCTAAAAATTAAAGATGAAACTGTATTTGATTCACATGCAAAGAAGAAGCAGTTAACTATAGATGCATATTTTAGCAAATAATAAAATTGAAAAAAAATAAGGGTTATCTAGAAAGCACTTTAGTTTTATGTATTATATATAAAAATTTTAGTATATTTAATAAATTATTAATTTAAATTTTCATTGGCCCTTAAGGATTTTTCTAAAAATAATTATCTTATACATTTAACGACGTTATTATTTTATCCCCTTGGCCCAAGTTGGGACCAAAAAAATTATTATTTAATCGAGATTATTAATTTATCGAATATTCATTTATTAAGGTTTTACTGTAGTAAAATAAAGAAAAAACAATAAGAAAATATCAACAAAATAGTAAAAAACAACAAGAAAAATAACAATTTTTTTTTAATTTTTGCGAATTTGGGTTGAATGAAGCCAGGCTCTAACCAAAAAAATCTTACCTAAAGTTCGATTCGTTTCTAAGCGAACCTTATTTTTTTATCCAAACCTATTTTTCATACCTATTTTTCACCGTCGCAACTTCCTTGAGTGGTCCGCAATGACTTCCTCACTCAAAGCATGTTCTTCATTTTGCTTAACATCAACGTTGCGACTGACCTTATTGGCTTCTGATAATTTGGGTCCTTGGAAAATGGCACTGTAGCGACAGACTAGACCTACTTCCAAGTTCCGAGGCCTTAACTCCTTTGACATCTAAAAATATTAACTAATTAAATAATGTTGGATAAATCGAAAGCTTAAGTGTAATTGAAAATTTAAATATTGAATTTAATTTAAAAAATTCGTTTAATATATTATTTAAAATTAATTATAGAATATAATTAAATTATTTGATAAATATAAATTTTAAATTGTAAAAAAAATATATTCTACCTTTTATCCTTAATTTTAAATATTTTATCTATTTTAAACGTAAATTTTTTATGAAATAATATAATCTTTTAAGTGATAAGTAGCTCTTATCTATCATTTTCAACACTTTTATAGTGAAAAATTCTATCCGATTGTTTTTATTTTGAATTATCAAACATGCGTAAAAAAAATAAATTATTGAAAATAATAATTTTCAGTTGATTTAATTTTTTTCAATGATTTATCAAACAACACCTTAGTTTATTTAATACTAAACATAAAAACATTTAAAATTCACTAAAAACACTAAGGTAGTGTTTGAAAAGTCACTTAGTAATTGGATTTGTGTGTAATTGCTTGTAATTACATTGGGGTAATTTATGGGTCTCACTAAATTAGGTGTAATTGATGCACTCCGATTACACTTTTCAGTTCTTGGTGATGAGAATTTGGGTAATTAGGTGAGTATTTACACTCAAATCCGATTACGGTATGACTTTCTAAATACTTATACATAATTTAACTTTAAAAAATTATTTTTTCATACAAGTTGAAGTTATGAAAATTATATTATAAACATGAGCACGAATAATTGTTTGGTATGATTACGGAACTTTTTTTAAAGCTATATTATAAATCCTAAAAAAATATATTATGAAAATAATTTGTGTATTTTATAAAGTTATAGCCAATTTTATTATTTAAATCTTAAAAATATTCTAAAGTTATAGCTAAAAAGTATAAATATAACTTATTTACATGTGCATACTATATATTATAAAAAATAATATACTTATTTATAAAAAAAAAAAGTGTTATAATTTTTTACCCTAACTTATTTATAAAAAAAATAGTTTTATAAAGTTATGGCAAAAAATTATATTATTTATAAGAAGTGATATGAAAACTATTAGACATTTTATAAAACATGTTATTATATTGAAGACTATATATTATAAATTTTATATTATTTTTAACCTAGCATGTGTTAAATGCTAAAGAGGGAAAAACCCAATGAACATGGAATGCTAGATCAATTAGATAAAATTGCATATGAGGCTTATTTGTCTTATTATTTTTATTAGTAATCATATTATTGGCTACTTTTTTGGATTAATATACTACATATGATGGTTTGATTTTAATTTTTGTTACTTGAGTAGAATTTTTTTTATTGTACTGATAATTATTTATAATAATTAATATATATTTAAAAAATATAAATTATATAACTGTATAATTATATTTTATAATAATTGCAAAATAGTATAATTATTACTCTAGTAATTACACTTTCATCCAATTACTCTGTACTATTCAAACATACCCTAAAATGTAACTTAAATAAAGAGTCTTGGTTTTAATTACTAAATTTGATCACAATCCCTTAAAAGACTAAAATGATGTAAGCCTCTTTTTGGAACATGAATTTAACTTGGGCTATGTTTGATAAATTGAAAAAAAAAATGTTGAGAAAATTAAGTGTTGAATTTAAGTTATAAAATTTGTTTGGTGTATTACTTAAAATTAAATATTGATTATAATTAGATTGTTTGATAAAGGATAATATAATCTTATATTAAATAGAATAAAATAAAATAAAAACAATTGAATTTATTCTTTATTAAGTTATAAGTAGACTTGTTCATGGGTTAGGTTACCTGCCCAGGCCCAAAGGTCTGCTCGAAAATTGGGAGAATTTGGACAGACATATTGGGCTCGAGAAATGGGCTTGGGCAAAAAATTAGGCCCGTTTAAAATATGGGTTGGGTTTGGGCTTGAACATTTAAGACCCAAGCCCAACCCGACCCGACTTGTTTTAAGTTTATAATATTTATATTATGTTATTTTTATATATTATAAAATTTAGAACACATTAAAAAAAATAAACATATACTAAATATATAATACTACTATAATGTAAATATTAAAATAATGTTAAGATGATTATATAAAAAATTCAATAAATAAAAAATGTATAAAAGTATTAAATATTAAAATAATATAATATAAATATGTAAAAAAAAGTAAAAAATAATATGGATGGGCCTAAAATGGGCTTGAGTTAATTTGAGCAAAATTTTAGGTCCAAATTTTGGGTCGGGCCAAGTTTGGGCAAACATAAAATATGTTAATATCATGCTTAGGCCCAACCCGACCCGACCCATGAACAGTTCTAATGATAAGTAGATCCTTATCGACTTATCAATTCTTACATATTTTTATGAAAAAGAATTCTATCTAGTAAATTTAATCGTAGGTAAAAGCTATGATAGTAAAAAATACATATTAGATTGATAAAAGTGGGTGGAATATGATAAATCCAAGCTCTCCAAATAATGTTATTCCTTTAGAAAGAATCGGGATGATGGTTTTTGTTGTGTGTCTACATAGGATGCCCTAATCTTGAAGCCTCTTGACCCCACAACTTAATCCATGAAAGGTCCAACACATGAAGGATGTTATCCTTTGAAATCCAAATTCAATTCCAATTGACATAATAATATTCGATTTATTCCAATAATTCATGAACGCATTTTTCTCCATGAAAATCGCTCCTTTACAAACTGTTCTTTATTTCCTTGTAAACGTGACAGGTTTCTAGATACATTACAACTTTTTCAACAATGGCAGCTGCTTCAACACCAATACAAACGACAATTCATTCCAAATATAAACTTCACTTCTTTTCAATTTACCCATTCTTACCATCTCTCCATTGTCACTCTTCTTTGACTACAACACATTCTCACTACCATTTTAGGTTCTATGACTTCCAATACAGGAATGTTTTCAATTTTGACCTAATTTTCTTTGTTACACCAAACCTATATTCTTTTAAGGATCCTAAGCAAGGACCACGTTGCAAGCTTCATTTTTATATTCTTCAACTTTTTAGGGATGGCACTCAATTTGAATCCTTTTCAAATTTCAGAATAATTATATAGTTTGGTTCTTGAATTTGTCATTCGGACCTAGTTGGCCCCTAAACTTTTATTTCCTCAACCAGGTTGATACCTCCGCACTAACACCGCTAGTTTGTGCTGACATGGTAGACAACTGCTCAATACATCACGTGACAAACATAAATTATATGTATATATTAATTAAAAAATTATAATTTTTAAAAATTTTTTAAAAATGTGAACCTAGACAAATAGTTGTCAAATTGGCTAGTAGTGCCATGCCAGTACAAACTAACAATGTTAGTGCGGAAGTACCAATCTGGTTGACGGAATACAAGTTCAGGGACCAACTAGGTCTAAAAAAATATTAGGGGCCAACTAGGTATAAATAGATAAGTTCAAGGGCCAAAATATATATTAACCCTAATTACAAGTTGTAGGTTTAATGTTGTGAGGCACCGAAGTCAAATCAGATTTCATGGCAATAATTATGGTTTAAGAATTACAAGCTAGTGCAACATTTAACCATGTCAAGATCAGTAATCTACTCATCAACTATATGGTAAAAGCATTAGGTGAAAAACCTTTAAAATGGCATATTGATCATGATCATACCTTATTATATATATATATATATACCAATTTGATTGGTGAAACTAAGAATCCAACATAGTATATTTTTCTTCATCAATGAATACCATAACTTATTAATGGAAGATTACCTAATGGGGAACTAACTGTTGATTCAACCAATAATCCCACTAAAAGCTTTTGTGTATGTACTATGAAAAAAGTCCCAATAATCCCATCTAATTTGGTATGCAAAGTGTGGAAATTAAACAACTAAACCATCTCAACATTTTCAATGTAACTAAGTCATTGCCTTTTTGAACAAAACTCATTTATGGGAACTAAGATGTCATGGCTGTAACTTGTTCTTTTTTAAATGATTGTCACTTTTCAGTCTTTTTCATTCATTGCCAATGCTAGCGTACTTCATTAATTAATATTAGTTGCCATTCAACAATGGAAACTGTAATTTGGAATTCAAGCAGCAGAATTCAGTAGAAGAAACCATATATTTTAAAATATAAAACAAAAGTTACTATGCAGGGCCACCGGCCTAGCAGCTTCTTCAACCTGACGCTGCTTTGACGTGGACATCTCAGCTACTCACCTATGGCTGCTGTGCCATCCATATTTTTCGAGAGATATCGAGTATTAGCCTCTCTATATATATGTGGGTATTTCTTCCTTAGATACATGATGATCACTAAATCAGTGTGGAAATTAAACTACGTACAGCACTATACTATTAAAAGCATGCATTGCATTGTCTAGACATGAAGAAAAGGAGTTTATCCAAATAAGTGAGTCAAATTCTAAATTTATCCTTACACCTTAAAAGCATGCATTGCATTGTATGGTATCGTTTTTTTTATTGTTGAGGTAAGTGGCTCACGCAGTGCCAACAGTAGTGGTCATTATGACTAACGCTATGACAAGTTAGAATATTTTATCATTTTTGGAATTGACAATTTTTGAAACAAACTTTTTGAATTATGAATTATGTTAATATTGTGGAAATATGATAGTCATCGATCCATTTGAAGCAATTTATCTTAAATATTGGATCAGATCGGATAAAGCAAAAGGATTCCTTTAAAATATAAAGATTAGATTGGGACTACATTGAAAACTTATCTCAATTGATCCTACTTTATCTTGGACTTTATTTCTATTTTATTTTATTTTTTGGCAGTATTCTATATACTATTTTAGCTGCAATTTTATAAGGGAATCGGTTGTACTTGATCTAGTAATAGTATATTAGTAAGTCTCGAACTTTTATATAGTTGAAGAAACTTGTATAGCTAGGTTTTGCATCTAAAGCTATTAGCACTTATTTATTCATTGAGGAATCTATAATTGTAACTGCATTGAGAGTGTAAACAAGTTAATTGCTTGTTTTATATCTTAAGTTCTACAAGGAAAACTTAGAGAAGAGTAAACTAAACTAAATTTTTAAGTACAAAAATGAAGTTACTATACCGAGATGTAATAGAACTTGTAAAAAAAGTGTTGAAACAATAATGAAGAAAAAAGAGAAAGAAAACAATAACAGCCCCTTAGATAAATGAACATAAATATTAGGTATTATATGATAATAACAAAAGTAATTTAATGTTGCATAAAGGTTTTTTTTTCCTTTTCACGTTTATTTCCAAATAAATATTCTATTACAGGTGGCTTATCATTACAAGACGTGTTGCGTGGTGTTACGCTTGCCATAGATTGTTGTGCTTTGATATCGTTGTCCCTTAAAACGTCAGCTAATAGGTGGACTCGTTTATTTTTAGGGGAAGGGTTTCAACAAGTGGTCACTGGAAAAGGTTTTATGTGAATCACTCATGAATCTGGATGTGTCTTGATAGGGCATAACCATCTTAAATCAAAATACATTTATTTTTATGTTTTAGATGTGATATTTACATTAAACACGTGTTTCCCAAAGGGAAAATTAACATAGGAATATTCCTCTTAGCACGTACTGATTAAGACCTTCTAGACATCGTCAAAACTGTTGTATAATACATGAAAATTTAGACCGTTGGAAATTAATTAATTAATATTCTTTTTTTATAATTAAGATTCCCAGATTTGATATCTGATCAGTGAATTAAACACTTCATTCATCGAATCTACGTGATTAACTATATAATTGAATAGAAGAGTTATTATTAATTAGATAAGAAAATTAAGGCAAGGCAATGGGGTTGGTTAGTCTCTTGTCTTTGCCAACTACCTTAATGCTTACGGGGACGTGTGAGTATTTGACGTTTCAAACTTAGGTTGAATAGATTATTTTCATTTTCAATATTTCCGACATGCGTGCAAACTCTCTCTTCTAATTTATACATTAACATCAACCAAGGTTTTGACCCTCCTGCCTAACCACAAACATTACCTATCTTAATTATGATTATTGTTGAGTAGTTTTTCGTTATGTCTAATAATCGAATATTTATATATAGTTATTGTTTATGGAATTGATGCTCTTAGTAAATTCTATGCATGTAGGACACGTGTATTGTTCTGGGCTACCTGCTGTACGTCATAGCCTTCACATGTGAACTTCTTGGATATATGCGAGCTGAGACCACAAGCTCCCCTTGCGAGCACCCAATGACATGTGTGAGCTGAGACAACGAACTCTCATTATTAACTTCTCACTGTAAAACTTACGCATATCCATCCGATCGGGTTTAATCTTATCTGATTTTCGAGTTGATGATTTAAATATCTCCATTTTCTTAATTTCAAAGTTGAAGCTCACGTGCTTTTATAATTTCTCAAATTTGCATCAATGTAAGTATTATTAATAAAACTCACATTTGTTAGTCATAATGTAATATTTGATGAACCAAATAAACCCTAAATCTATCTCTACCTATTAGCAACGAGACATAACAACACTGAAACTATAATAAAGATGAACAATAAGGCAAGAATATATTTTCTGTCTTGATTACTCAATATGACTGATTGACTGATGAGGTGTAGAAGGACTAGCAGAGTGCCAACAACCTTAATTAACAATCTAACCATTTGCTAACGACTCACTGTAACTATCATCTTTGGCTAACTCTAATACTACCGACATCTTATAACCCACTAAAAAAGGGGAATCGATATCCCATATTTGTAGATTTGTGTAATATTGATGTTATTTCATGTCTTGTCCTCGGTTCAGACGACATATTGAAAAGTAGCAAATGACTTAGCCTTAGTTTCCAAATGTTTTAGCAGATTCTGAGTATATAGTCAGGAATATATTCCCTTGAAATAGTGACTGATTTTGGTGGAGAATCATAATTCCATTTTCCATTAATTTAATCTGATGCTAATTTCATCAAGTTCCTGGAAACTCAGGAGGAGACGCAGTCAGACATGCACTAAAACGACATAGTACCCCCCCCCCCCCCCCAAACACAAACATTTTTATTAAATAAAGTAAGTTTTACTAAATCTGTAATAAACTTTTTAAAAAAAATCATTTAAACACGTGTGAAATTAGACCGGTCCAAAGGAGACTGCTCTTACGCTTCATCTACAATTTCCATGAACAAAAAAGAAGATTCTTATTATTTTTTAATATATGTATGAGTCAATATTTATGTCTAGGGTAATATATATATTATTTTACAAATAGTCTTAAAGAATTAACACATATTTTTTTAATATTTATTATATTTATATAGGACACTTATTAACTCCATAATCTTACTTATAGAATCTAAAATTCCTCGTATTATATACATGATTTAATTTTAAAATATCAAATAAAAAAAGTTTTTTTTTTTAAATTTGAATATTTTGAAAGAAGAAAATAATATTGAGACAACTTAGAGGTTTGATTTAGTTTGACTTTTAATTTAATTGGTAAAATGAAACTAGAGGAGGCAAAAAAAAAATTAGTCCAATAATATATATAAACTTTGTTTAAATTAAAAAATAAAAATCATAACCAAAGATAATAACATAAATTTAATATTTAATAAAAATAATTGAATAATTATTTGATATATTAATGGAGTTTTAATTTCACAAGTAAAATTAATAATATATCCTTAATTAATAAATAAATGTTTTTTTGAAAGTTTACAAGTATAGAATAATTAAAGTATAAAAATATATATATTTGAGTAACTACTTGGTGTAGAATTAAATTATTACCATGCAAATGGATTAAGAACTAAATTAAAGAGATGAATTATCACAACATACACTAAAAACTCGATCAATCTAAATTACGAATTAGTTAAATAATAAACTAAAACCCATACATAACAACAGATCATAATGAAACTTGAAGACTCGTATATTATATGAATTTTTAAAATCTGAGTTGTATAATAAAATAATAAAGCAAAATAATTCCTTTTTTTTTTTCCAAAAAAAGGTTTTTAATATAATGAAAAATTAAAATAAGGTGATTGTACTAATGATGAAGCCGCCACAAAATTTCCACAATATCTTTATAATAAACAAACCGCTAATGAAGCTCTATTTTCAATCTCTTAGGCTTTGAAAAAAATTTCGTGCCGCCTACGACACCTTTAACCCTATAAATATTGCCTTTGTATTTTTGTGCTTATTTTCTTCATCTTTCTCCATACAATCCATTTCCATCATCTTCTTCATTCTTCTTTTTCCATATATAAAAAAAGGAGGCAAAGCCGCCTCTTCTTTTCCACTAGCCTTTGTTTTGATCCATAGCTTCTCCTCTTACATAAATTAATAAAGAAGTAGTGGCTTTTATGGAGAATTATCAAATGTTCTTCCCTATCTCAGCCCCATCAACAGCAGCTCAATCATTACCGTTAAACATGGCACCTAATTCCCAAGCTTTTAACAGCTTTCATGGGAATTCTGTTGATGGGTTCTTAGGTTTGAAGAGTACCGAAGACTTGATTCAGAAACCAGAAGCTAAGGACTTTATGAAATCAAGTCAAAAAATGGAAAAGAAGATTAGGAAGCCTAGATATGCTTTTCAAACAAGGAGTCAGGTTGATATACTTGACGATGGATATCGTTGGAGGAAATATGGGCAAAAAGCTGTTAAGAACAACAAATTCCCAAGGTTTGTTTTGCCTTTATTAATATCATAATCCATAAAGCTTAATTTGTTCCATTGCATGATCTTGAGATCCTTTCATGCTTATATCATCATATATATACTAGTCCATCTTTGGATTTGGCTAGTATTACTGTTTAGTACCAAACATGATGGGCTAGTGTATGATATCCCACTTTATATAGCATTAACCATTTACAATATGCTTGCAATAACCCTTGCCATGCATGCATGCCATGGATATAAAAGAAATTTCATAAATGATGGTTTTTTGCATATAAACTTTTTGTCTAAGTTTTCTTATAATTCTTCCTGATAGAATTACAAGAAAGGGATACCTATATGTTATACATGAATAGCATATACTAGTAATTAAAAAGACTCCAAAACTTTTGTGGTAATTAGATATGGTAAGCATCATGAATGTGTCAAATGTGTTTAAGGCAAAAATGGCTGAGCTTCGGTTTGAGTGTCTTAAGTCCAACTCTACCTCAGTAAATATTGTTCGGAAAATTGAAGAGAGTCAAATCTTACATGCTTAAAGAAAGATTTTAAGAACCTTATTTATTAGTCATTATATTTCATTAAACTTGTAAGAATTAAGTTGAAAGATAAGTCATTATATTTCATTAAGCTAATAAGAACTAAGTTCAAAGGGTAGATTTGCACTTGAGCGTTTTTGTAAAACTCATGGCTCATTTTCGTTTTAGATATACCTAAATTTTTTTTTCTAATTCTCCTCTTTCTCTTCCTCTCCTCTTTTTAAGTTTGAGTGTTTTCTATCGCAATCTATTGATGATTCTTGTTCCGTTTTATAATGGAAGAGCTTGTTGAATCTTAAGAGATACATTAAACGGCAAAATATTTTTAAAGAAAATGTCCAACATGCCTCAAGTTATTCAACTCATATTCTTGGTTTGTTAAATTCACGATTATGTACCAACAAATGATGATTTAGTTTTAGTTAAATTTGATAACCGATGATACATGCTTTGGAATTAGCCTTTCAAAATTTTGACTTGTGAATGAAAGAAATGCAAGGGTTTGAGCTGAACTAACACTATAATAAATTGTGCATGTATGTACAGAAGCTATTACCGATGCACACATGAAGGATGCAAAGTAAAGAAGCAAGTCCAACGTCTAACCAAAGATGAAAGTGTGGTTGTCACGACTTATGAAGGAATGCACACTCATCCTATTCAGAAGCCAACTGATAATTTTGAACATATATTGAGTCAAATGCAGATTTACACTCCCTTCTGAAACCCCATCTTCATGAAATTGTAGTATGCTTTAGTAAGGACATAACAATCTTAAAATTAATCCTTCAATATGAAATAATAATGTTGTAATCGTAAAAATGTTCTTTTGTTTTTTCTCTCCTTACCCTTGGTTAATTAGGAATTGGGAAGGAAATTAATGTCGGTTTATTTAGACATTTTTATGGTGTATTTGAACTGATAAAGAATTGATCGTTTTCTCTTGGGAAAATTTTATTTTTCGTTTATCTCTGCATCTAAGCTTGTTCCTATTGGATTTTGTTTGAAACAAATGGAAGTATCTATTTGGAACTAATTTTAGTATCAGTAAAAACGATTACCACTAATGATAAATTCATCCCAAGAACTTCATATAGCAAACTGAGGATTTAACATTCCAACAATTATTGCTTGTTTTGATTTTAGTACAATTTTCTCCTTTCTTTGATATAATTTTGTTCTCTTTCTCCATCATTTCCAGCATCTTCTTAACTTTTGCTTGTTTTATGTATATGCTGTCACTAACAGCCCACCATGTTTTAGCCAAAAACTTAACGTACTCAGTCGCGGTGGTCACTGGTAAAATTATGGAGCCTTTAATTTGTAAAATAAAAAATGGACATGCGGTTTTGTTAGACCTATCTATCTAACCATGCTCCCACTATCGACCAATATTCTCTTAGTGATAGTCGTGACCACCATCGGGTCATTACCAACCTTATGTAGAAATGTGTCTTCATCCGCTTCAATAAAATTAAAGCTGCCACTTATCATCTTGGCGAGGTCTCTTCATAACTAGGTTTCTTAGACGTGCCTTTCACTTGGTCTTCATTGGTCCCAAAATCATATGTTTCACTCATCTCATAAGTTGTTTACCCTTGGTTATGTTATGTCTATTGTCGAAACCATTTTTTTTTAAACGAGTATCGACTTTGGTTTTGCAAACGAAAATAAAAAAAGGGAGTCGCCACCAATCTTTTTTGATGAGGTGTGATCGGGTCACCTCGTAAAATGGTTGTTTTTAATAAACAGTTTAATTTATCAAAACAACGATTTTGGTCTACGAAACTCAGAGAATGGGTTCGGGAGTCGGTTACGCACGAGGAAGGGTGAGCACCCTCGATACGCCCAAAATTGGTACCTAATTGATTAATTAATGTCTTAATGTCGAAAATTGGAAAAGATTTTAAAACACGAACTCTTTAGAAAATGTTTGGATAATTAAAATTGAATATCGAAATTCTCTTGTTCCGAAAAGATGAAATATCACATCCAGCACGATTGGACACGATGTTTCAACCCTCGATACCAAGATCATTTCATGATTTCCAAAATTCATGCATTGCAATTTTAAAAGGGTATTCCACTATTTGGCCAAATCAAAAAACCGAAACCCAGCACGATTGGGCACGATTTCTCGGATATCCAAAACGCGAAATATCGCCTTATTCTTTAGAAATCCTTATCCCGAGATAACTAAACGTCACATCCAATGAGTTAGGACACAACATTTTTGAATTCCCGAGAATGGGTTTTTTATTCAAAACTTATTCATTTTAAAAGGATATTCCGCTATTTAGGTTAGACGAGAAAAATCGAAACCCAGTAAGTTAGGGCACGATTTTCCCGAATTTCTAAATACGGAATATTGCCTTTATGAAAGAAATCAATTTTGTATCGGGGAAAAATTAATATAACACAAGTTTGTAATAAAATGCAAAAACAAATTACAATACAAATATGTGTAGCAAAATAGTGATAAATGCGTTAGTGAGAGTGACAACATAAAAGACGAAAATGAAATAAATGAATAAAACGAACAAGCTAAAATAATAAGAAAGAAAATAATAGGCAAGCTAAAAATATTTAATATTAAGAAAACCAGTAGAAAATGAGAAAACGAATGAATAATATGTAAAATAAATAATAATAATAAAATAAAAGTGCGTATAATAGCAGAATAAAATGATATTGAAATAATAATAAGATATTTATAATAATATTAATCAAAAATAATAATGCTCATAGAAATATATAAATAATAAAACATGTTAATAGTAATAATAGCAAAAAGGTGAAAAAAAGATAGTAATAGTATTAATAATAATGATACTAGTAACAAATATAAAATAATAATAATTGCAGTAATGAGAATAAATAACAGTAACATATTTAAGTAAAGAACAGTAATAATAGTAGTAATAATAGTGAAAATAGTAACTAGTATAAAAATAGAAATATTAAATAATAAATAATAACAATAATAGTAAATACAAATAGAAATGAGATAAATAATAATAATAATAATAATAATAATAATAATAATAATAATAATAATAATAATAATCAATAAACTAGATAATAAAGAAAAGGTATATATACGTATACAAGTAATAAATAATAAGAATAATAATAAGGTAGTAAAATAAAAGCGATAAAGTAAGAAATAATAATAATCGAAATAATAATGATGAGTTTTATAAAAACAAATAAAATGACAATAATAATAATACATAGTAATAATAATAACACTATAATTATGAAAATAAACAAATAAGGACTAAGCTGAAATTAGAATAAAATTAAAGCGCTGAAATCGTAATAAATAAAAATAAAAGAAATGGGGTATGGACTTAAATAGAACGCTCGCAAAAAAAAGAGGACCGAACGGGTAAATTTCCCAGGCCTAGATGCGCATCCATGGGTCAAGGACCCGATTGAAAACCCAAAGAGTTTTAAGGGCAAAATCTATAAAAAGAAAAAAACAAAAAAGGGGCAAATTGGATAGCGCTGCAATGGGGAGGGATCCATCGCGCAAATATCCCTTTAAGGGGATATGCGCAGTCTCCCCCCTCCAAAAGCCGAACGGTGCCGTTTTATTCAAAGTTAAAAGACCCAATTTTTTTTTTAAAACACATATTAGCCCTAATTTTTTTTTTTACAAACACAACAGCCACTTTCTCCTCCTCTCATCTCTCCCTCTCCCTGGCGATTGAGCTTTCTTTCCGGCCGATTTGTCGCACCACCGTGCCACCACCGTATCGATGGCCGGTGATGCCCGAGCCCAGGCCTTTTTAGCCCCTTTTAGAAGCCTTGAAACGCGAGGAAAGAGAAAGGAGAGAAAACCCCCTCTGTCATTGGTTCGGCCACAATGACGGAAAGGAGGTTCCGACGATGCGCCCCAAGATTCAGGTCCGTTTTCTTTTTCTCCTTTTTTTGTTATCAATTTTTTGTAAATATTTAAAATAACAAAATAAAAAATAATCAAAGAAGAAGAAACTAATCGACAGTAACAATGATAAAAAATAAAACGAAATCAACCTTAATGCTTTTTATTTTGTTTTGATCTCTGATGGTTCGTTTTCTTTTTTTGAATTCGGAAAGTCAAAAGCCCCCCAATACATTGATTTTCCACAGCCTTTATAGCCGAAAAAATAAAACTTTTTATTATTCTACTATTTCGTTGCCTATTTTTCCGCTCTGTTGCCTCTGTTTCCTTGCGTGTCTTCTTTGATTTGCAGGTGTTAGGTCAACAATAGCGAAAATCTCAACTTTTGTCATTTCGGTCTTTGGAGAGGTCGAACTCAGGCGTTGCTTGACGACGGAGGCACATGGGCAGCGCGCGCTTAGGTCACTAGGGTTTTTCAATTCGAAATTTTGTTGTTGGGTTAATCTATTTTGGGCTAGAATCGGGTTTGGGTTTTAATATGTAATAGGCTTATTTAATGGACTGTTATTTGGACTCTTTTTTTTTTCATTTTGTTTCTGGTAAATAGTGGGCCCGGGCAAGAATTGGGCCTTACAGCTGCCCCTCTTTGCTCGTTGTCGTGTAACGAGAACGGAGCAAAGACTATAAAAGGACCAATTTTGCCCGGTCTTGTCGAGTCTCGGTGCCTCTCTTCTTCTTCAAGTAGCCTCGCTCTAACCCAATGTAACTTTAGAAGTTTAGGGATTGGTGCTTCGATTCGCTTGAATGTAATTTCAGGGAGAAGAGATTTGTAACTTCGATCTACTCCGCTGGAACTTCAACGAGATGAGAATTCAGAGAGAAGAGAATTGTAACCTCAATCTTCTCTGCTGAAATTTCAAAGAAATAATGATTGATCCTCATTTGTAAACTCAGGGATAAGGGATTTGTAGCCTCAACCTACTCCACTGGAACTTCGAGGAAATGAAAATTCAGAGAGAAGAGATTCGTAACCTCAATCTTCTCTGCTGAAATTTCAAAGAAATAATGACTGATCCTCAATGTAAACTCAGGGAGAAGGGATTTGTAATCTCAACCTACTCCACTGGAACTTCGAGGAAATAAGAATTCAGGGAGAAGAGATTCGTAGTCTCCATCTTCTCTACTGAAATTTTAAAGAAATAAGGATTGATGGCTTCAATCTGCTCTACTACAACTTCAGAGAGATAAGATTTGCTATCTTCAGTCTGTTCCACTGCAACTTCAGGGATGCCAGACTGGTATCTTCGATCCGTTTCACTACACTCTCAGGAAGGCAAGATCTGTTATCTTCAATCTGCTCCACTGCAAACTCAGGGATGCCAGACTGGTATCTTCGATCCGCTTCACTGCACTCTCAGGAAGGTAAGATCTGCTATCTTCAATCTGCTCCACCGCAAACTCGTGGATGCAGATTAGTATCTTCGATCCGCTTCTTCGCACTCTCAAGAAGGCAAGATCTCGCTATCTTCAATCGCTTCCATCGCAAACTCGGGGATGCGGTGGTATCTTCGATCCGCTTCACTGCACTCTCAGGAAGGCAAGATCTGCTATCTTCAATCTGCTCCACTACAAACTCAAGGATGCCAGATTGGTATCTTCGATCCGCTTCACTACACTCTCAAGAAGGCAAGATCTGCCATCTTCAATCTGCTCCACTGCAAACTCAGGGAGACAAGATTTGATGTCTTCGATCCGCTCCCGCAACTTCGTAAATGCGGATCTGTTATCTTCAATCGCTCTCGCGCAACCGGGAATGCGGTGGTATCTTCGATCCGCTTCGCTCAGGAAGGCAAGATCTGCTATCTTAAATCTGCTCCACCGTAAACTCAGGGATGCCAGACTGGTATCTTTGATCTGCTTCGCTTAGGAAGGCAAGATCTGCTATCTTCAACCTATTCCCGCTTTGGTGGAAATAGGATTGGTGAATTCACCGATGTTGCTACACCGTCCTCTGGGGGACATATCCTGTAGACTCGGTTTTATATGTTTATGCTTATGCAAAATGGTTAGGATACAATGATCGGAATGAATCTAATGCTCCTAACTAAATGTATTATGGACGACATTCGCATGAATGCCGAATGTCATGAGAATGATTTTTTTTTACAATGATTAGAATGCAATGATCAGAATGAATCGAATACTCCTAACTAAATATGTCTTGAGTGATGTATGAATGAAAATTGAAATGATCCCTTTTTTATACTTAGGGTTGTCACTGCTCGTCGTCCATCAGAGTTTTATTGCTTACGTATTACGCTGCTATCTCGCTCGGCTGATACCTTTGCCAAAAAACTCAAAGAAACAATCATATTTTGCTCAAATGACTTGCCCCAATGTAACTTCAAGGTCCATTCTATGGTACCTATGGGACTTTAAGGCTTATACCATCTTCAGACCCTATCACTGCAATTTAGGGGTATAGGATCTGAATCCTTTCCCATCAATTTGGCCTGTTACAATTCCCCGGATGCCATAGCCAAATATATATGTTTGCAGAATATCATTTTCATCTCGAGAATGATCCCTTCTTCGCTTGGGTTGGCATTGCTCGTTTTCCGTCAGGATTCTATCACCGACGCAATATCCTGCTTTTTGTGTTCAATTGTTAGTTTTGACAGAAACTCCGATGAGATAGTCTCAATTTAAACTCTTTCTTCTCAAATATCTTCACCTCTAAGCTTAGTGAGCTCTAAACAATAGACCTGTGTCAGGTTCTCGTATCATTTAGAAACTTCCAAAGTAATATGCGAAACTCCTTTTACGAAAGTGTTATTAGTCCACTAATCGTTATTTCAATGCAAAATACTTGAAAAAGATCATAATGATGGACGAAACGGAAATTTATTGAGAGCAAAGCTCGAAATGAATAAATTAATCAAGATATCAAATTTTGAAAAAGCACAAAATGAGAATGAATTAATCAAGATAACAAATGAAATTTATTGGGACCGTATCTTGAAAAGAATAAAGTAATCAAAGATAGTAAATTCAATCTGGGTAAGATGAAAACTAGGTGCCCCAAATATCGCAGCATGAGCTTCTCTGTTCAAACTTCTTGATGATCATTTTAAGTTCAATATGTGTTTAGGGGATCTAGAGTACTCTGTTGATGCCCCAAGACGTAACATCTCTCATTCTTGTTAATTCGGAGAAAGCTAGACTACCGCATGCCCCATTTTTATTAAAATTTGAATTGCCCTTTACGGGTTTTCAATTCAAAACCCTTTTCGTCTCAAGGCGCCCTTTTCGGGTTTTCACCTTGGCCTCTCCTTTTCCTTTTCTTTTCTTTTCTCATATTTCCCTTTTTTTTTTGAAATGAAATATTTCTTGATTTGAACTCATAGGATTAGACAAGTCCTGGTTATCCCTCTCGGTCAAAATCAACGCCTTTCTAGAGAAGGCCTTCTTTACCCCATACGATCCTTCCCAGTTTGGCATCCATTTTCCTCAGAAATCCTTTTGTATGTGAATGATCCTTTTCAAAACTAGGTCTTCTTCATGGAATTCTTTAGGGTGAACCTTCTTGTTATAGGCCCGCATCATTCGCTTTCGGTACAATTGACCATGAGGATGGCCTTTAGCCTCTCTTCTTCGATCAAGTTCAGCTAATCATATTGGGATTTGATCCATTCTGCTTCATTCAACTTCAAATCTGATAAAACTCAGAGAGAAGGAATCTTGACTTCCATGGGCAAAATTGTCTCTATTCCATAAATCAATGAGAAATGCATTGCCCCGGTGAGGGTCCTAACAGACGTTCGACAAGCACATATGCCAATCTTCATGAGTCTCAATATTTTTCCCGGAGACCCCTTTTTTTTTTAGTATAGCTGATGCAATCCCCTTTCATGGTGGACCAGCAGTACCCGAACTTCATGATTTGCCTGGCCATTGTAAAGCCATTAGCATGTGTCCCTCTTCTAAGATTTCTTTAGCCTATACGATTAGGCAAAAACATCTTTGAATTCTTGGAATAACTCAATGACGTCTCGCTTTGTCTCTGCAGCGATACAGGCTCCGATCTTCACCTCTTTCTCTTCTCCTAGGCTCGCAATGACGCCTTGTAAGGTAGGATGCAATGATTTTTTTTTAATGATTAGGATGCAATGATCAGAATGAATCGAATGCTCCTAACTAAATGTGTCTTGAGTGATGATGTATGAGTGCAAAATGAAATGATCCTTTTTTGATGCTTAGGGTTGTCACTGCTCTTCGTCCATCAGAGTTTTATTGTTGACGTATTACGTTGCTATCTCGCTCGACTGGTACCTTTGCCAAAAAAACTCAAAGAAAAAAATCATATTTTGCTCAAATGACTTGCCCCAATGTAACTTCAAGGTCCATTCCATGGCACCTCTGAGACTTTAAGGCTTATACCATCTTCAGACCCTCTCACTGCAATTCAGGGGTATAGGATCTGAATCTTTTCCCATCAATTTGGTCTGTTATAATTCCCCGGATGCCATAGCCATATATATATGTTTGCAAAATATCATTTCCTCTCGAGAATGATCCCTTCTTCGCTTGGGTTGGCATTGCCCGTTTGCCGTCAGGATTCTATCACCAACGCAATATCTTATTTTTTTTGTGTTCAAGCGTTAGTTTTGACAGAAACTCCGAGGAGATAGTCTCAATTTAGACTCTTTCTTCTCAAATATCTTCACCCCTAGGCTTAGTGAGCTCTTAACAATAGATCTGTGTCAAGTTCTCATATCATTTAAAAACTTTCAAAGTAATATGCGAAACTCCTTTTATGAAAGTGTTATTAGTCCACTAATCGTTATTTCAATGCAAAATGCCTGAAAAAGATTGTAAGAAGGAAATTGATTGGGAGCATAGCTCGAAACGAACAAGTTAATCAAAGCTAGCAAACGCAATGAAGAAAAAAGTTTATTAAGAGTGTATTTTGAAAAGAATAAGGTAATCAAAGATAACAAACTCAAAATGGATAAAATGGAAACTAGGTGCCCCAGATATCGCAGCTTGAGCTTCTCTGTACGAACCTCTTGAGGGCCATTTTGAGCTCAATATGTGCTGAGGGGATCTAGAGTACTCTGTTGATGCCCCAAGACGTAACATCTCTCCTTCTTGTTAATTCGGAGAAAGCGAGACTACCACATACCCTATTTTCGATCAAAATTTGAGCTACCCTTTTCGGGTTTTCAACTCAAATCCCTTTTGGTCTCAAGGCGCCCTTTGCGGGTTTTCGCATTGGCCTTTCCTTTTTCATTTTCTTTTTTCTTTTCATTTTCTCTTTCTTTTTCTTTTCATTTTCTCTCTTTTTTTTTCATTTTCTCTCTTTTTTTCATTCTCTTTTTTTTTTAAGTATTTCTTAACTTGAACTCATAGGGTTAGGCAAGTCCTTGTTATCCCTCTCGGTCAAAATCAACGCTTTTCTAGATAAGGTTTTCTTTATCACGTAAGGTCCTTCCTAGTTTGGCATCCACTTTTCTCAGAAGTCTTTTTGCACGGGAAGGATCCTTTTCAAAACTAGGTCTCCTTCAAAGCCCTATCATGAAATTTTCTAGGGAGAACTTTTTTGTTGTAAGCTCGTATTATCTGACCGTGACAGATAGCTTTTAACATTTTTTTCTTCAAATTCAACTGATCATATCGGGATTAAATCTATTCTACCTCTTCCAACTTCAGTTCTGATAAGATTCGAAAAAAGAATGTCGACTTCAATAGACAAAATACTTTTATTCTACAAATTAAAGTATTTTCCCGACGAAGTTCTTGGCCAATGTTTGATAAGCATAGAGGGTAAAAGTAACTTTTTTATGCCAATCTTTACAAGTCTAGGTCATCTTCCTAATGATCCTTATTTCGTTGCCCTTTTTTTTAGTCGCATTTGCTGCACGGTGACGTGACACCTGACCTTGGAACAGACCGCAAACTTTTGACATTGTGCGATTAAATGTGATCTTTTGACTTCTTTTTTTTGGTCGGTATTCTTTCTTTCTTTTTCTCTTTTTTGTTCTGATGACTATCGACTTTGTAATATTGGTCTATGAAGCTACTCTCACCCTCTTAGCGAAATAATTAATGCCTGTAAGAAGCTTCCAACGAGATCGTCCCAATAAACTCCATGCCCCACATAAATAAGGTCTACGAAGAAATGAAGGAGGTACATGAATCTTTTCTTCATAAATTTGGCATTTATGGCATAACTGATGCAATCCCTTTCTATGATGGACCAGCAGAATCTGAATCTCATGATTAGCTTGGCTATCGTAAAATCATTAGCATGTGATCTTCAAATACCCTTATGAATATCTTCTAGGTTTTTCATAGCCTTAACAGCATACCCACGTATCAGTAGCCCAGGCGTGTGCGAAAACATCTTTGAAATGATGCCTCGTCTTACTTCTGTGGTGAGCTAGGCTCTCCTTCCTAGGCTCGCAGTGTCCATTGACCTTTTGCAGAGTAGGATCTATTTTTCATCTTGTTCTACTATCCTTAACAAATCAGGAGATATGTTACAATCTCTGTCGTCTCCAAAGTCCTAAGATCCCTCTAGACACATATCTTACTCAAAAGTAGACTCAGAGTCAGTAGCAGCGTCGCTCATGTCGTTGATATCTAGGGACCTGTTGTAGGTACGAAAGAATATTCAAAGAATAAATGAATCTAAGAACAATTATTTATGTATTTATGTGGTATGAACATGAATGAAATAAGTGAATAAAAGAATATTTGCTCAAAGCGAGACACAAAAATGTATTTTCATTGAAAATATAAATTTTTGAACATAAGCCTATTTCACAAAAAAAGATTCTTATTGCTCTTAGGCTTAGAGCAATAAGCGTGTTTTGGACATTACTCCGAATTAGCTCTAAAAATACAGGGATATTTTCCACAGTCCCATTGTTCAAAATACTCCCAAGTATGTAAGGGCAGACGCCTGAAAAATTCTATTCCCCGATTCCCTCTTTGGATACATCGTTAATGTTCAGATTTCCCAATATCTGGTCTTGCACTAGAGCCCTGAACTCGACGTACTCTTGGATCTCATGCCGCTATCCATCGTGGCTATCACAATATTTACCCCTTTAACAGAAAGGTTGGGTAACGGATCTTCTGCACCAGAGGGATTATCGAATTTTACAATATCTATTTTAATGAGTCTTTCGATTATCTTTTTGAAATCGGCGCAGTTCTCGATCGAATGCCCTGTAATTCCTGCATGGTATTTGCATTGGGCGTTCACATCGTACCATTTAGGGTATGGAGGCTGTATTGGTTTCACGTAAAAAAGGGATACAACATGTTCTTCAAACAAAATTTGGTACAACTCCCTATACGAGATTAGAATGGGTGCGAACTAGAGTTTTTCTGAGTTTGATTTTAGATTGGGCTCTTGTCTTGGGAGACTCGATAGGTGGTAGTTCTTGTCTTTGGTCGGCTTATCAGAATCGGCTTCGAATTACCCTTGTTATACTTACTCGTATTATTCACTTCTTTTTCTTTCTTCTTCAGGGCCTTTAAAAGTCCATTATCCCTTTTTCTTTGTTTCGACTAAGCCATGTACCACAGGATTGACTCGATCACCCCCCGAATTAAAACCTGAACCCATTTAGAAGTTTAACAGTGCCGAGATATTAATTTGACATTGGGGTTTGATAATGACAGGTGCCCTTTGTGGAGACACGTCTGGTTGGGCCGAGACACTTATTGGAGAATAAACGATGTCTTCATCATCATCCACACTGTCGACCACTGGGTCACCCCCTTTTTTAAGCCTTCCAGCTAGTAACTGGGTTAATTGGCTCATCACATTCATTTGATCTCGCATATCCTGTTGGATTTCGGTCAATTGCTCCTGCATCTGTATTTGCCTTTGCTCTAATCTCTCCAACCTTTGTTCCATGTCTTCTAGGTTAACTGAAATAATTTCATCTAATTAGGGTCCTTCTACAAGTTTTAATGCATGTGATATGATGTAATGCAAATGCATGAAATGCAATGCAAATGCATGGAATGAATGCAAAAAGAAAGAGAGGCGTTGATTCTGAATTCAATTCCATTAGAAGAACTTTTCTAGAAAATAAATTTCTTTACATAAAATAGATTACATATACGGCCATGCCCTAATGCTCGAAGCCTTAACTTTTCATAGAAGCCAGGTTAACTCCTAACCCTAATCTGACTCTAATTCACTTCAAACTTAGCACGTCAGCTTGAATTGCTATGGTTTGCCAATGATTCGTCACCTCTTGTATTTGAGCTACTAATTCTTTCAATGGAGAGTAGTTCTCAGAGAATACTTGATAAGAAACCCTTTTCACTCTCCAAAAGCGGCTATGGAAACACGCCAACAAGAGTTTCGCACATCTAAATTAATCTTCCTTCACCTGCTCCCCGGCACGTATTCAAATATCAGAATGTTTCGGCCAGAATTACAAGGACGGGCGTGACCCTCTTGTCAAGTCTATCGAACAAGTCTGAAACTGCCTTGTCCACGTGCCCCAGTGCTTTAGGGAAAACATCCAATTTATAAATGCTCAAAGCGAAGACCTTGACCCTTTTCTTCATATCTGGGTGTGCTAAGATCAAATCTCGCGAATTCTCTAATGGATGCCTTCACTAGCTCCTCTTGATTGATCTGGACTGCGACCCATTGCTTACTAATCCCCGCGAGGCTTGTTAACTCCTTTTAAAAGAGTTGAGATGTGACGGCTCTCGAATAATCCTTGTTGGCTTGAATCCTCGGGCAATGAAGCAAAGTCTTGTTTTCCTTCGCGGACTGTTTGTCTTCTTTCGTTGCGTTTACTTGGACCCCATTCGGAAGACCGTATTATAATCCACTTTATCAAGTAACCCATTTCCTTATGACAAACTCTTCTATTTAGCAATCGAATATGAATCAACACCTCATTTTTAAGATGATGCGATGCAATGAAATGCAATGTAATACAATCATAAACAAAACAAAACACGTTAGCACAAGAAAAATAAACAACAAAATAGATTACCTGACCACTAGGGTTTGGCGCGGTTCTACCTAAGGCGGGCTCCTAAGTCTCACTATATGGGGTTCGGTTCTAAAGAAGGGTACCTGAACCAGCAGATTCCTCAATCCTCACCCATTATAGGCTCATACGGACTGAGTTCAATTCAGGGGAATACATTTCCCTATGGCCATGCGGAGATGAAAATCTCACGAAGCACATAGGTACGGATGTATCCCGGAAGCAATCCACTAGCCCCTGCGGAGGTGAAAACCTCACGAAGGCGTAGTTTCTTACTCCCACTTAAGGGTGCGACCACAACGGTCATGCAATGCAATGTGTGCAAGAAAATAACAATCATATGCAATGACACAAACGAATGCAACAAAAGGATCATAATTTTCAAATCAAATTTTCAAATTTTCAAATCGAATTTTCAAATTTTCGACAAAGGACAGAAAATAATCAATTTACGGCCTGACTCACTTTGTCCCCAGCGGAGTCGCCAAGCTGTCGAAACCAGTTTTTTTAAACGAGTACCGACTTTGGTTTTGCAAACGAAAATAAAAAAGGGAGTCGCCACCAATCCTTTTTGATGAGGTGTGATCGGGTCACCTCGTAAAATGGTTGTTTTTAATAAACAGTTTAATTTATCAAAACAACGATTTTAGTCTACGAAAATCAGAGAATGGGTTCGGGAGTCGGTTACGCATGAGGAAGGGTGAGCACCCTCGATATGCCCAAAATTGGTACCTAATTGATTATTTAATGTCCTAATATCGAAAATTGGAAAAGATTTTAAAATTCAAACTCTTTAGAAAATGTTTGGATAATTAAAATTGAATATCGAAATTCTCTTGTTCCGAAAAGATGAAATATCACATCCAGCACGATTGGACACGATGTTTCAACCCTCGATACCAAGATAATTTCATGATTTCCAAAATTCATGCATTGCAATTTTAAAAGGGTATTCCACTATTTGGCCAAATCAAAAAACCGAAACCCAGCACAATTGGGCACGATTTCTCGGATTTCCAAAACGTGAAATATCGCCTTATTCTTTAGAAATCCTTATCCCGAGATAACTAAATGTCACATCCAATGAGTTAGGACACAACATTTTTGAATTCCCAATAATGGGTTTTTTATTCAAAACTTATTCATTTTAAAAGGATATTCCGCTATTTAGGTTAGAAGAGAAAAATCGAAACCCAGTAAGTTAGGGCACGATTTTCCCGAATTTCTAAATACGGAATATTGCCTTTATGAAAGAAATCAATTTTGTATCGGGGAAAAATTAATATAACACAAGTTTGTAATAAAATGCAAAAACAAATTACAATACAAATATGTGTAGCAAAATAGTGATAAATGCGTTAGTGAGAGTGACAACATAAAAGACGAAAATGAAATAAATGAATAAAACGAACAAGTTAAAATAATAAGAAAGAAAATAATAGGCAAGCTAAAAATATTTAATATTAAGAAAACCAGTAGAAAATGAGAAAAGGAATGAATAATATGTAAAATAAATAATAATAATAAAATAAAAGTGCGTATAATAGCAGAATAAAATGATATTGAAATAATAATAAGATATTTATAATAATATTAATCAAAAATAATAATGCTCATAGAAATATATAAATAATAAAACATGTTAATAGTAATAATAGCAAAAGGTGAAAAAAGATAGTAATAGTATTAATAATAATGATACTAGTAACAAATATAAAATAATAATAATTGCAGTAATGAGAATAAATAACAGTAACATATTTAAGTAAAGAACAGTAATAATAGTAGTAATAATAGTGAAAATAGTAACTAGTATAAAAATAGAAATATTAAATAATAAATAATAACAATAATAGTAAATACAAATAGAAATGAGATAAATAATAATAATAATAATAATAATAATAATAATAATAATATAATACTAATGGTAATAATAACTATCGAAACCATTTTTTATCGAATTTGGAAAAACAGGAATCGACTTTAAAAATATGGAGTCGCCACCAATCCTTTTTGTTTAGGTGTGATCAGGTCACCTATAAAATAGATTTTGGTCTACGAATTTCCAGAAGAAAACAGGTTCGGGAGTCGGTTACGTGCGAGGAAGGATTAGCACCCTCGCAACGCCCAAAATTGGTACCAATTTGATTAATTGATGTCCTAATGTTGAAAAGTTTGAAATGATTTTGAAATTCTGTTCCCCCTTTTTTTTAATATTAAATAACTTGATTGAATATTGAGATTTCCTTGTTTCGAGGGAATAGAGTATCACATTCAGCACGATTGGATACGACAATCTGAGTCCTCGAATTCAAGATCATCCCCAAAATTCTCCAAGCACATGTATTGAAATTTTGAAAGGATATTTGGTTATTTGGACAAACAAAAAACCACACCCAGCACGATAGGGCACGATTTCTTCGAATTTCCAAACGCACGAATATTACCTTGGTTTGAAAATATGAACGAATTTTGAAAGGATATTCGTTTATTTGGTCAAACAAAAAACCACACCCAACACGATTGGGCACGATTTCTTCGGATTTCCAAACGCACAAATATTACCTTATTTTGAAACTTTAAGTAAAAATGATTTTAAAGCTCAAATAGTGTTAAAACATGATGTTTTTAAGTGAATATAATGTGATGGCATAATAACATACAATATGGAGCCATTATTTACAAATGAAATACAATGCTATTGAATCTCCAACAACAAATCAATATAAAACGAGAATTAAAACACACATAATACTACATAAATGAGTTCAATATATGTACAATTTGAAATTTAAATATGTGATATACGAAATGATTTAAAAACAAAATATACTTGTTTAAAATTGATAATATATATATAAGATAAAAAAATTTAATAGTAATAATACATGTATAAAAATAATAATGTATGAAAATGTGAAAGTGCTTGGAATAAATATAATTTAAAATAATATTTTTAAAATGGCAATCATATGTTTAGATATATATTTAGAATAAAATATGTATGTACATAGATTTAAAAGAGAATACATATATAAAATAATATGAAATTAATAATATACATAAAAATAATTTAATAACAACAATAGAAACTTGAAAGTTAATAAATAAATAAAATACTATACAAAATAGTTGGAATATAATAAAACAATAATAATATTAACAATAATAATAAAAATGTTTGGGTAATGACAAAATAGCAAAATAATTAAAGAAAATAAAATATAAAAAAAAGACTAAATTAAAATGAAAGCAGGAATCTGGGGCAAAAATCGAAAATAAAAGAGAATTAAAGGACTCAAAATAAAATACGCATAAATAAATGGGGAGTAAAAGTGCAATATTTCCATTTACAAAAACGCTGCGTACGGATTGGACCAAACTGGAATGGCGAGCAATTTACAGAGCTCAATCAAAAAATAAAAGAAAAAACGTAACAGACCTAATCAAATAGCAATACGAAAAAAGAGGGATCGAACGCGCAAATTATCCATTTATTGCAGAATCGCGCGGATCCTGTGGTTTCGAATCTGATCGGGTCGAGGCAACTCACACGGCACCGTTTTGAAACTATCAGAATGAGTCCAAACGGTGACGTTTCAATAATAAATTATAAACCCTATATACGAACCGAAAGCACGGTTATCAGCCCCAAATCCCTTTTTCTAAAACAAACCCTAGTCTTATACGTATTTGCTCTCAGCCGCAAAGACCTCCCCGATTTATCAATAAAACGCCATTGAAATCAGCGAATAGTAATGCATCAGTTTGCCTTGATATACGTTGATTCGCCCTTGTTCTCCGATCAAGACCTTTGTCTAGCCCCGAATGCGACGGAATAGACGAGGATCTGACCCTCACTGAGATCTCTATCTAAACTCCGATTGTAACGGAGAAGACACATATCGAACAGACTCGAGGTAAGCACTTTCTTCTCTTTTTATTTCGAATAAACACAGAAACAGATTCAAAAAGGAAGAGAAACAAACAAGAACAAAGATTCGTGAGGTATGAAAATCACCTTTCTTTTCTGACTTTTTATATTTCTGGTATTTGCATGCGTAATACAAAAGAATCCCCCCCTTTTACAAAATTTCTTCGGCTCTTTATATAGCCGATTTGAAAATAAAATTAAAAATACAAATAATTTTCTTTTGTTTTCTTGTATTTCTTTGTCATTTGTTCTTCGTTATTTGTCGCTTGTTTTGCTATTCGTTTGCAGTGCAGACGTGGCCAAGATGCGGGGGGGTCGTCACGACGCCGATGCGCGCTGGAGGAAGCGTCTGAGGGCGCTGGTGGAGGAGGCGTGGGTGGAGCGCGTGGTATGAGCGGGGACACGAATGGTCGCGCACGTGAAGGCACGCGATAGCCCAAGAGGTGCACGTGGGGGAGTGGCTGCAGAGTAGGCACCCGAAGATTCTTGAATTCTGTCCTGCTTGGGCCTTTTGGGCTCTTTGGATTGGGCTTAAGTTTAGTCTGTTGGGCTATTGGGGTTAATTCCGGTTATTGTGTGTGTAGTTTGGGCATTGGGTTTGTGGGTTTGTAAAAAAAAAACTGTAAAAAAGGACTTTTTGGACTTCTATTATTTGGGTTTTTAATTCTATTTGTCTTTTTGTATTTTTTTTTTTGTTTCTGTTTGGTTAACATTGGGCCCGAGCAGATTTGGGCTCCTACAATAACAATCAATAAACTAGATAATAAAGAAAAGGTATATATACGTATACAAGTAATAAATAATAAGAATAATAATAAGGTAGTAAAATAAAAGCGATAAAGTAAGAAATAATAATAATCGAAATAATAATGATGAGGTTTATAAAAAAAATAAAATGATAATAATAATAATAATAATACATAGTAATAATAATAATAACACTATAATTATGAAAATAAACAAATAAGGACTAAGCTGAAATTAGAATAAAATTAAAGCGCTGAAATCGCAATAAATAAAAATAAAAGATGTAGGAGCCCAAATCTGTCCGGGCCCATTCATTAACCAATAAAAAATAAAATACAAAACAAAAAAAATCCAAAAACAGTCCATTAACAAGTCTTCTTACAAGGCCCATTTACAATAGCAGACCTTAACCCCTGACCCACTTACAACAGGCCCACTTATACTAACCACTACCCAACCTACAGCCCAATTTACAGGCCCAATAACAGACCAAACCCGAACGGCCCAAGAGGTTCAGAAAGCAGAAACCCTAGGGCGAGGACCTTAGCGCGCATAAGCCTCAGCACCGCGTGCACCCCACACGCGCGTGCATTCAGCCAACCACGCCCGAGCGCACGGCCTCTGTACGTGCCACGTCCACGCCTCCGTACGCCTCCTCTGTACCTACAAAACAAATACAGCAGAGCAAACAACGCAGCAAAGGACAGCAAAGAATAACAGAAAGTACAGCTAGGCAAAAATGATTTTTGTATCTTTTATTTTGATTCTTCCATTCGGCTATAAAGAGGGCTGAAATCATTTGTAAAAGGGGTTCTTTTTAGGTATACCCACAGTTATTACGCAAAAGAAAGAGCAATAGAAACCAGAAAAAAAAAGGAGATTCAAAAGGTTTTTTTTCGATCTCATTTTTTTAATTTTTCTTTCGAATCCAGTCTGTAGCATTGATTTTCCATCTTTCTTTTTCTATTTGCGATAATAAAAGAGGGGAAAGGAAAGGGAATATCTGATTTCGGGCAGTGTCGTCGGAGCTTTGTCTCCCTCGTCGAAGGCGCGCCCAAAGGAAATCGGAGTCCTTTCCAGCCGTCTTGAGGAGTGTACGTCGAAGCTCTCACCTTCGACCATCGATTGGAATGGTGGATCGTTGGTAGAGAATCGATTCGTGGCCTCGGCTGAAGGGGGAAAACGAAAAGGGGCTAGGGTTTCATCAAAGGGATTTAGCAGAGGGCTTAATCTGGCTTTTAAAAAGGGTTGGTAGCCATTAATAAAACGGTGTCGTTTAGGCTCATAACGATATCCTTTAAACGACACCGTACTCACCTAAAACTAGTGACCCGACCCGATTTGGTCCCATAAGATCCGCGTGTTTCTCCAATTAATGGAGGATTTGCGCGTTTAGTCCCTTATATTCCTATATTGTTTTTAATTAATCCCGTTACGCGTTGTTTTTATTGTTTAATTAGCCCCTGAAATTTATATATACTTTTGATTTAGTCCAGTTCGTTCACTGCGTTTTGGTTGTTTAAGTGTTTGTAGTTTTAACCCCTGATTGTTTGAATGTTTTTCATTTAGTCCCTTCTTTATTATCTTATTTATCATTAAGTCAGTGTATTATTATTATTGTTGTTTTTTATATTATTATGAATATTATTCCTGATATTATTATGTTATTTCTAATTAATGTTAATATTATTATTATTTGGTTGATTTTATTATATACGTGATTTTGTTTATCATTGTGATACATTTAAAATCGCTTTTGTTTATTTAGAATATGTTTTACATTTGTTATGCTTATACACATTTAATTAGTTTTCCTTATCATTGATTTAATGTTCGATAATTATTGTCATTACGTATGTTTTAATTCTTGTTTTATATTTATTTGTTGCTTGGGATTCAATAGCCTTATACCCCATTTGTAAATAATTGCTCCATATTGTATGTTATTATATCATAGCACTATATTTATTTAAAAACATCATGTTTCAACACTATTTGATCTTTAAAATCATTCTTACTTAATATTTTCAAAACAAGGTAATATTCGCGCGTTTGGAAATTCGAAGAAATCGTGCCCAATCGTGCTGGGTGTGGTTTTTTTTGTTTAACCGAGTAGACGAATACCCTTTCAAAATTGGTTCATATTTTCAAAATAATTTGGAAATTCGAAGAAATCGTGCCCAATCGTGCTGGGTGTGATTTTTTTTTGTTTGTCCAAATAACCAAATACCCTTTTAAAATTTCAATACATGTGCTTGGAGAATTTTGGGGATAATCTTGGATTCGAGGACTCAGATTGTCGTGTCCAATCGTGCTGGATGTGATATTCTATTCTTTCGGAAAAAGGGAATCTCAATATTCAGTCAAGTTATTTAAAATAAAAAACATAATTTCAAAACCATTTCAAACTTTTCAACATTAGGACATCAATTAGTCAATTTGGTACCAATTTTAGGCGTTGCGAGGGTGCTAATCCTTCCTCGTACGTAACCGACTCCCGAACCCATTTTTTTGAATTTTACAGACCAAAATATTTTTATAGGTGACTCAATCACACCTAAACAAAAAGGATTGGTGGCGACTCCATATTTTTTAAAGTCGATTCTCGTTTTTCAAAACTGCGATAAAAAATGGTTTCGACAGCTTGGCGACTCCACTGGGGAATGGTTGAGAGTCAGGCCATAGATTGATTAATTTTTGTCCTTTTGAATGAAATTTGGAAAATTGTTTTAAAAAAAATCATGTTTCTTTTAATGCATTTGCAATAATGTCGAGTCTCATAAAATATTTTGGCATTGCATTGCATGACCGTTGTGGTCACATCTTTAAGTGGGAGTGAGAAACTATGCCTTCGTAAGGTTTTCACCTCCGCATGGGCTAGTGGACTGCTTCCGGAATACATCTGTACATATGTGCTTCGTGAGATTTTCATCTCCGCATGGTCATAGGGAAATGTATTCCCCTGAACCGAACTCAATCCATATTAGCCTATAATGGGTGAGAATTGAGGAATCTGCTGGTTCAGGTACCCATTCTTTAGAACCAAGCCGCATATAGCAGCCCTAGGCGCCTACCATAGATAGAGCCACGCCAAACCCTAGTGGTCACCCGGTCAGGTGTTTTATGTTGTTTATTTCTCTTGCACTAACCTGTTTTCTTTTGTTTTGATTGCATTGCATTGCATTCATTCCATGCATTTGTATTGCATTTCATGCATGTGCATTACATCATTTGCATTACGCCATTTTCATTACATTGCATCATTTGCGTTAGTTTTTACAAAATGACCCTAACTAAAAATTATTTCAGTCAGCCTAGTAGACATGGAACAAAGGTTGGAGAGAATAGAGCAAAGACAAATACTGATGCAAGAGCAGTTGGCCAAAATTCAACGGGATATGCGAGATCAAATGAATATGATGCGCCAGTTAAGCCAATTACTAGTCGGAGGGCTTGAAAAAAGGAGTGGCTCAGTGGTCAGCAGTGTGGATGATGGTGAAGACATTGTTTATTCCCCGATAAGTATCCCGACTCAACCAGACACGCATTCGCATGGGGTACTCGTCATTATCAAACCCCGATATCAGACTGATACCTCAGCCTTGTTGAACTTCCCGATGGGTTCAGGTTTTAACCCGGAGGATGATCGAGCTAAACCGGTTGTACTGACAGAAACAAAAGAAAAAGGAGAGTGGACTTTAAAAGCCCCGAAGAAAAAAGAAAATAAAGCGAATAATACGAGAAGGTATAACAAGGGTCACTTGGGGTGATCACGAGAGAGAGCGACCAAATCTTTGTAATTACGGTACCGTCGTCGGTCTCCCTAAGGCAAGAACTCGATCCAAGATCGAACTCTGAAAAACTCTAGTTTGCGCCCATTCCAATCTCGTTTAGGGAGTTGTACCGAATTTTGTTCGACGCACATGTTGTATCCCCTTTTCATATAGAACCAATACGTCCTCCATACCCTAAATGGTGCGATGTGAATGCCCAATGCGAATACCATGCGGGAATTACGGGGCACTCGATGGAAAATTGCACCGCTTTCAAGAAATTAGTCGAAAGACTCATCAGATTGGGTATCGTAAAATTCGATGATCTTTCTGGTGCAGAAAATTCGTTACCCAACATTTCTGTTAAAGGAGTAAACATCGTGAGTCCCATGATGGATAGGGGCATGAGATCCAAGGATGCATCGAGCTCAGAGCCTTAGTGCAAGGCCGATTGAAGAGGTCAAAAACCAGAAGGAATATTAGGGAATCTGAACATTAACGACATATTCGAAGAGAGAACCAGAGAATAGACTTTTCCAAGCTTCTACCCGTATGTACTTGGAAAGATTTTAAACAATGGGACTGTGGAAGGGATCCCTGTATTTTTGAGTTAATCTAGATTAATATTCAAAACATGCTTGTTGCTTTAAGCCTAGAAGCAATAAGAATCTTTTTATGAAATGGGCTTGTGTCCAGAATTTTTATTTCAATAAAATGCATCCTTTTAAGTAAATATTTTTTTCATTCTTTACATACTGTACATTCTTTTGTGTTTTAGAATATTCTTTCTTAACCATACAATAAAAATAATTAGCCTTAGAATCATTTATTCTTTGGATTGCCTTTGTACCTAGGTACCCAGATATCAATGACATGAGCGACGTTGTTACAGACTCCCTTTTTGAATGAAATATGGGTCCAAGGGATCTCAAGACTTTGAAGATGACAGAAATTGTAACATATCTTCTGATTTGTTAATAATGGATGAAAAACAGATCCTACGTCGCGAGCCAAGAAAGGAGATGAAGATCAAAGCCTAGCTCAATACAGAAATAAGATTTCCTATATGTGGGGCATAGATGTTACCAAGCCAGTCTCATCAAAAGCTTCTAGCCAACATCGATTCATTTTCGTGGATGTTGGTTACTTCACTAAGATGGTAAAAGTCGCTTCATGTGCCAATATTACAAAGTCGATAGTCATCAGAACAAAAAAAAAAGAAAGAAAGAATACCGACAAAAAAAATGTCAAAAAGATCATATTTAACCGCACAATGCCAAAAGCCTGCGGTCTGTTCAAAGATCAGGTGCTACGTATCAGTTCAGTAAAAGCAACCAAAAAGAAAAACAAAAGATCATAAAAAGAGCAAAACTTGTAAAGATTGGCATACAGAAGTTACTATTTACCCTCTATGCTTATCAAACGTTGGCCAGGACTGTCATTGGGGCAACACATTTCTCATTGGTTTCACCCATTGAAGTCGAAATTCTTTTTTCCGAGTTTTATCAGAACTGAAGTTGGATGAGGCAGAATGGATCCAATCCTGATATGATCAATCAAATTTGTGAGGAAAAGTTAGTAGCTATCCGTTACAGTCAGATGATGCGGGTTTGCGACAAAGAGGTTCATCCTAGAAAATTCCCAAAAGGGGACCTGATATTGAAGAAGATCCTTCATATACAAAAGGATTTCAGAGAAAATGGAGGCCAAACTAGAAAAGACTTTATGAAGTGAAAAAGTCTGTTCTGGAAACATTGACTAAATGGGTGGCAGGGATATGCCCAATCCGGTGAATTCAGTCAAGAAATATACGTAAAAAAAAGGAGAAAAAAAGAAAGAAAGAAAGAAAAATAAAGAAAAAAAGAAGAAAAAGGAGAGGCCAAAGCGAAAACCCGCAAAGGGCGCTTTGAGACCAAAGGGGATTTGAGTTGAAAACACGAAAATGGCGACTCAAATTTTGATCAAAAGGGGGCATACTGCAGTCTTGCTACGCCTGAATTAACAATGAAGAAGTATGCTACGTCTTGGGGCATCAACAAAGTACTCCGGATCCCCTAAACACATATTGAGCTTAAAATGGTCCTCAAGAAGTTTGAACAGAGAAGCTCAGGCTGCGATATCTGGGGCACCTAGTTTTCCATCTTATCCATTTTGAATTTGCTAACTTTGATTAAATTGCTTTTTCGAGCTATGCTCCCAATCAATTTCATTCTTATCCATAGTTATGATCTTTTTCAAGCATTTCGCATTGAAATAACGATTAGTGGACTAATAATACTTTCATGAAAGGGGTTTCACATATTACTCTGGAAGCTTCTAAATAATACAAGAAACTGAAACAGGACTATTGTTTAAAACTCACCAAGTGTGAGGGATGGAAATATTGGTGGAGGAAGAGTCTAAACTGAGACTATCTCTCCGACTTTTTTTTTTGCCAAAATGGTGGTTGAACAAATGACAAGATATTGCGCCAGTAATACAATCT
Source organism: Gossypium sturtianum (assembly GCA_025698515.1). NCBI lineage: Eukaryota > Viridiplantae > Streptophyta > Magnoliopsida > Malvales > Malvaceae > Gossypium > Gossypium sturtianum. The sequence continues at coordinate 128,495,076 of CM046949.1, read as the reverse complement.
TGACGAAAAATGAGCATCATTAACCCAAGTGTAAAATAGGAATCATTCTTCGGAGAAAAATTGATATTCTGCATTCACGCGAGCATCATGCATACACATCTGGTTGGGTCACCCGAAGAGTGATCAGTTGATGGAACAAGCTACAGGCCCTATACCCCCGAGTTATAGTGGGATAGATAGAAGATAATACAGATCTTATACCTTTGAATAGCAATGTGATGGATTGAAGAAGAAACAAATCCTACATTTCGAGGTCGCAATGGGATAGATGGGAAGAGATTCAGATTCTATACCGCTAAGTCACAATGAGATGAACCCTGAAGTTACAGTGGGGCAAATCTGTTGGGCAAGATATTTGTTTTCTCGGGTTTTCTGTTTAGAATACCAGTCGAACAAGATGGCAGCATAATACATCAGTGATAAAGCCTTAATAAACAATAAGCGATTACACCTTAAACTTCTAAGAAGGGATCATTCTCATGAAATTCTGCATTCATGCAAAACACATTTAGTTAGGAGTATAGGATTCCTTCCGATCATTGCAAGAAACCATTCTCATGACATTCTGCATTCATACAAATGTCATCCATAAGACACATCTATTTAGGGGCATTTGATTCATTCCGATCATTGCATCCTAAGCTTTGTAAAAAGACCATTCTCATGACATTCTGCATTCATACAAATGTCATCCATAATACATTTAGTTAGGAGCATTAGATTCATTCTGATCATTGCATCCTAACCATTTTGCATGAGCATAAACACAAAACTGATTTTACATGACAGGTCATCTAGAAGACGTTGTCGCAATATCGGTGAATTCGAAGATCTTACCTTCCTGAGTGAAGCAGATCGAAGATAGCAGATCTGGCAATCCTGCAGTTACAGGAGCAGATCGGAGACACCAGCCCTATCTCCCTGACCAGCAGTGGAATAGGTTGAAGATTGTAGATCTTGTCGCCCTAAGCAGTAGTGGACCAAGATCGAACGGCAAATCTTATCTCCCTAAGCAGTAGTGGAGCAGATCGGAGACACCAGCCCTATCTCCCTGACCAGCAATGGAATAGGTTGAAGATTGTAGATCTTGTCGCCCTAAGCAGTAGTGGACCAAGATCGAACGGAAAATCTTATCTCCCTAAGCAGTAGTGGAGCAGATTTAAGCCACCAGCCCTATCTCCCTGACCAGCAGTGGAATAGGTCAAAGATTGTAGATCTTGTCGCCCTAATAAGTAGTGGATCAAGATCAAACGACAGATCGTATCTCCCTAAGCAGTAGTGGAGCAGATTTAAGCCACCAGCCCTATCTCCCTGACCAGCAGTGGAATAGGTCGAAGATTGTAAATCTGGTCTCCCTAAGCAGTAGTGGAACAGATTTAAGCTACCAAATCTAGCAATCCTGAGTTTGCAGGAGCAAATTGAAGATAGCAAGTCTGGCAATCCTGAGCTTGTAGGAGCAAATTGAAGATAGCAAGTCTGGCAATCCTGAGTTTGCAGGAGCAGATTGAATATAGCAAGTCTGGCAATCCTGAGTTTGCAGGAGCAGATTGAAGATAGCAAGTCTGGCAATCCTGAGTTTGCAGGAGCAGATTGAAGATAGCAAGTCTGGCAATCCTGAGTTTGCAGGAGCAGATTGAAGATAGCAAGTCTGGCAATCCTGAGTTTGCAGGAGTAGATTGAAGATAGCAAGTCCGGCAATCCTGAGTTTGCAGGAGCAGATTGAAGATAGCAAATCTGGCAATCCTGAGTTTGGAAGAGCAGATTGAAGATAGCAAATCTGGCAATCCTGAAGTTGCAGGAGCAGATCGAAGCCATACAAGTCTTTTCACCTCGAAGTCCCAGTGGAGTAGGTCGAAACTACAAATCCCTCCTCCCTGAGTATATCGAGGACCCACCTTTATTTTCGAGAAGTTCCAGTGAGAAGATCAAAATTACAAATCTCTCCTCTCTGGATTCTTATCATTTTGAAGCCTAGTGGAGCAGGAAATTCCGATGGAGCAGATTGAGGCTACAAATCTCTTCTCCAGAAAATTACATCGAATTGGATCGAAGCGCTAGTGGAATAGAATGAAGCTGCTCAAAAAAAAGAAGTGCCAAGAAGTCAAGATTCGGTGAGACCGGGTAAATTTGGCCCTCTTTAAAGTCTTTGCTCCATTCCCGTTACACGACAATGAGCAAAGAGGGGCAGCTGTAGGAGCCCAAATCTGCCCGGGCCCATTCATTAACCAATAAAAAATAAAATACAAAACCAAAAAAATCCAAAAACAGTCCATTAATAAGTCTTCTTACAAGGCCCATTTACAATAGCAGACCTTAACCTCTGACCCACTTACAACAGGCCCACTTATACTAACCACTACCCAACCTACAACCCAATTTACAGGTCCAATAACAGAGCAAGCCCGAACGGCCCAAGAGGTTCAGCAAACAGAATTCCTAGGGCAGGACCTTAGCGCCGCAAGCCTCCAGCTGCCGTGCACTCCACACGCGCGTGCATTCAGCCAACCACGCCCGAGCGCACGGCCTCTGTACGTGCCACGTCCACGCCTCCGTACGCCTCCTCTGTACCTACAAAACAAATACAGCAGAGCAAACAACGCAAAGAAAGGACAAAGAAAGAATAACAGAGAAAATACAACTAGGCAAAAATGATTTTTGTATCTTTTATTTTGATTCTTCCATTCGGCTATAAAGAGGGCTGAAATCATTTGTAAAAGGGGTTCTTTTTAGGTATACCCACAGTTATTACGCAAAAGAAAGAGCAATAGAAACCAGAAAAAAAAGAGATTCAAAAGGTTTTTTTTTCGATCTCATTTTTTTAGTTTTTCTTTCGAATCCAGTCTGTAGCATTGATTTTCCATCTTTCTTTTTCTATTTGCGATAATAAAAGAGGGGAAAGGAAAGGGAATACCTGATTTCGGGCAGTGTCGTCGGAGCTTTGTCTCCCTCGTCGAAGGCGCGCCCAAAGGAAATCGGAGTCCTTTCCAGCCGTCTTGAGGAGTGTACGTCAAAGCTCTCACCTCCAACCATCGATTGGAATGGTGGATCGTTGGTAGAGAATCGATTCGTGGCCTCGGCTGAAGGGGGAAAACGAAAAGGGGCTAGGGTTTCATAAAAGGGATTTAGCAGAGGGCTTAATCTGGCTTTTAAAAAGTGTTGGTAGCCATTAATAAAACAGTGCCGTTTAGGCTCATAACGATAGCCTTTAAACGACACCGTACTGACCTAAAACCAGTGACCCGACCCGATTTGGTCCCATGAGATCCGTGTGTTTCTCCAATTAATGGAGGATTTGCGCGTTTAGTCCCTTCTATTCCTATATTATTTTTAATTAATCCCGTTACGCGTTGTTTTTATTGTTTAATTAGCCCCTGAAATTTATATATACTTTTGATTTAGTCCAATTCGTTCACTGCGTTTTGGTTGTTTAAGTGTTTGCGGTTTTAACCCCTGATTGTTTGAATGTTTTTCATTTAGTCCCTTCTTTATTATCTTATTTATCATTAAGTCAGTGTATTATTATTATTGTTGTTTTTTTATATTATTATGAATATTATTCCTGATATTATTATGTTATTTCTAATTAATGTTAATATTATTATTATTTGGTTGATTTTATTATATACGTGATTTTGTTTATCATTGTGATACATTTAAAATCGCTTTTGTTTATTTAGAATATGTTTTACATTTGTTATGCTTATACACATTTAATTAGTTTTCCTTATCATTGATTTAATGTTCGATAATTATTGTCATTACGTATGTTTTAATTCTTGTTTTATATTTATTTGTTGCTTGGGATTCAATAGCCTTATACCCCATTTGTAAATAATTGCTCCATATTGTATGTTATTATATCATAGCACTATATTTATTTAAAAACATCATGTTTCAACACTATTCGATCTTTAAAATCATTCTTACTTAATATTTTCAAAACAAGGTAATATTCGCGCGTTTGGAAATTCGAAGAAATCATGCCCAATCGTGCTGGGTGTGGTTTTTTTTGTTTAACCGAATAGACGAATACCCTTTCAAAATTGGTTCATATTTTCAAAATAATTTGGAAATTCGAAGAAATCGTGCCCAATCGTGCTGGGTGTGATTTTTTTTGTTTGTCCAAATAACCAAATACCCTTTTAAAATTTCAATACATGTGCTTGGAGAATTTTGGGGATAATCTTGGATTCGAGGACTCAGATTGTCGTGTCCAATCGTGCTGGATGTGATATTCTATTCTTTCGGAATAAGGGAATCTCAATATTCAGTCAAGTTATTTAAAATAAAAAACATAATTTCAAAACCATTTCAAACTTTTCAACATTAGGACATCAATTAGTCAATTTGGTACCAATTTTGGGCGTTGCGAGGGTGCTAATCCTTCCTTGCACGTAACCGACTCCCGAACCCCTTTTTTTGAATTTTGCAGACCAAAATATTTTTATAGGTGACTCAATCACACCTAAACAAAAAGGATTGGTGGCGACTCCATATTTTTTAAAGTCGATTCCCATTTTTCAAAACTGCGATAAAAAATGGTTTCGACAAAAGAAATGGGGTATGGACTTAAATGGAACGCGCGCAAAAAAAGGAGGACCGAACGGGTAAATTTCCCAGGCCTAGATGTGCATCCATGGGTCAAGGACCCGATTGAAAACCCAGAGAGTTTTAAGGGCAAAACCTATAAAAAGAAAAAAACAAAAAAGGGGCAAATTGGATAGCGCTGCAATGGGGAGGGATCCATCGTGCAAATATCCCTTTAAAGGGATATGCGCAGTCTCCCCCCCTCCAAAAGCCGAACGGTACCGTTTTATTCAAAGTTAAAAGACCCAATTTTTTTTTAAAACACATATTAGCCCTAATTTTTTTTTTTTTTACAAACACAGCAGCCACTTTCTCCTCCTCTCATCTCTCCCTCTCCCCGGCGATTGAGCTTTCTTTTCGGCCGATTTGTCGCACCACCATGCCACCACCGTATCGGTGGCCGGTGATGCCCGAGCCCAGGCCTTTTTAGCCCCTTTTAGAAGCCTCGAAATGCGAGGGAAGAGAAAGGAGAGAAAACCCCCTCTGTCCTTGGTTCGGCCACAATGACGGAAAGGAGGTTCCGACGATGCGCCCCAAGATTCAAGTCCGTTTTCTTTTTCTCCTTTTTTTGTTATCAAGTTTTTGTAAAGATTTAAAATAACAAAATAAAAAATAATCAAAGAAGAAGAAACTAATCGACAGTAACAATGATAAAAAATAAAACGAAATCAACCTTGATGCTTTTTATTTTGTTTTGATCTCTGATGGTTCGTTTTCTTTTTTTGAATTCGGAAAGTCAAAAGCCCCCCAATACATTGATTTTCCACAGCCTTTATAGCCGAAAAAAATAAAACTTTTTATTATTCTACTATTTCGTTGCCTATTTCTCTGCTCTGTTGCCTCTGTTTCCTTGCGTGTCTTCTTTGATTTGCAGGTGTTAGGTCAACAACGGCGAAAATCTCAAATTTTTTGTCATTTCGGTCTTTGGGAGAGGTCGAACCTTGGCGTTGTGCGCCGACTGAGGCACATGGGCAACGGCGCGCTTAGGTCACTAGGGTTTCTGAATTCTGAAATTTTGTTGTTGGGTTAATCTATTTTGGGCTAGAATCGGGTTTGGGTTTTAATATGTAATAGGCTTATTTAATGGACTGTTATTTGGACTCTCTTTTTTTTCTTTTTGTTTCTGGTAAATAGTGGGCCCGGACAAGAATTGGGCCCTACATCTATTACAACTTGATCCAACTTCACTTTTTTCTTTTCTTTATATCCAGGGTTCTAAGCAACCTCGCCTAATAATTTCCTCAATAGCATCATTCCATGAGATGCAATCCACTATCTTATCACGTATATAACAAGTTCATCAACTACACTTGATTCAATTCTATGTTCCACTGTTAACGAAGTACCGACGGTATACGAGGGGATTCCAAGCATGATTCGTTAATGAGAACATAGTATATTTTTTTAAAAGTCATAGGTAGTATCATGAATGTCCCGTAATTAGAAGATGGATTGCATTTTGTTCTTTCTACTCAAAAAAATTAGTAAATTTGTCCTTATACATTAAATCAAAAAACAAATTGATCCTCCTAGTAAAAATTTCATATATTTCTACTGCTAAAAATTGGTCTATGTACGTCAGCATAAAGTACACATGACACACCATGTATAACTATCTGGTTATTCTGTTAACTATGCTAATTTGTAACTGTAGAAGTGGATGAATTTTTTAACAAAAAGGACCAATTTGCTCTTTGATCTAACGTATAAGGACTAATTTTTTTTTTTTTAGTCACAGAGGTAAAATACAATTTGACTCCTAATACATGGACCTCTATAATTCTTTTACTCATAGGTAGCTCTCTTAATTTTTTTTCTTCTTTGAAGTTATACTTCATATTTTAAAAGTTATTTATGGATTAAGTAGATTGGAAATGTAGGTGAGACATAAATAGACTGTAGAAGATTAAAGGAGAAATAAATAGATTGACGAATTTGTGTCAGCAGGAGGATAAAGGAATGAAATGATTGACTACAATAATTCGACTGCTTTTAACTTAAAAGTCCGTTTATGGAATTGAGCTTGAAATGTTTTTTCTTCAATATAAAAATAAATATTGTATCTAAAAAATATATTATAACATATTTAAAGGAGTTTGTATAAATAATTGGAAGATAGAAATAGACTTCAATCAAGTTCGAATCTTAGAGTCGACGGTATTAAGAGAGTTTTGTTTGAACTATTTTCGGTATGATTGAAACTATAAAATGAGTAAGAAAAAAGAAACATTTTGTTACAATTTTAAAAATTGCTTAAATCAATTCACTCCCCATCCAGAACTGAAAATTTTAATCCAAAATCTGTCCCACCACCAAACCTTATTTATTTTATTTAGTAAAAGAAATTCTTGTAGTCTACCTACTAAGTTTGAAAGATTAGACCATATGTATTTCAAACCTTCAAATTGGATCAAAACTTGAAGTAAGGGTGAGTATTCGATTGAGTCAAATCGAGTCAAAAAAATTTGAGTTAGTCGAGTTGATGAATAATATTTTAGCAACCGAACTCAATTTAAATTTTTTTTCTAATCAAATCGAATCGAGTTAAAAAATTTCGAGTTAAGTCGAGTTAACGAATCATATTATTTATACTCAATGTTGCGTTTACATAGACCGATAATTTAACTAGTAGACGAAGTACAAGATTATTTAACTACATAAATAATATAATTATTTTACCTTTTAACTTAATGAGTAAATATTTATCAAAACAACATAAATTTACCTTTTAACTTAATAGTTTTAACTTTTAACATTAGAAAAGGTAAACATTTATCAAAACGACGTAATTTTACCTTTTCTTATTCGAATTTTCAGATAACTCGAATTGTGTAATTCATATTCGAGTTAAACCAAAAAACTTAATTTTTTATTCGAGTTGATCCGAATAACTTGATTAACTCAAATAACTCGAACTATTTAATTCAAAATTTGAATTTTTTATCGAGTTTTTCGAATTGAATCGGATTTTACTCACCCCTAACTTAAAGTAACTGCTACACCAAAATAACCTAAACTGACATAAATCAATCCAAATTTTAACAACAGACCAATCAAATAAAAAATGTCCAATTTTCAAAACCATCCTGAAATAGTCTGAAAACTTGGATCCCCTTTAGCTTGCATCAGAAATGCAGAAAATGTCTTACAAAAGCAACCATGAAAGTTTCAATCAGGTAACTCCCTCATTTGTGTATGATTTGCCAATTTCCTTACTTCATTAGAAGGTGCTACAGCTAAACTTAAAATACAAACCGTACGAAAGCCGACCATGGAAAATCTTTGTATCAACACAAGACTATGAGATAAGATGATCCATTGAGCCGTATTGTGTGCTTTTCTCTTCTCTCACAACTTATCTCAATGCAGTCAAATACAATCCATTCAATAGCATAGACCTCTACTTCTCATTGTAATTCAAATTTGATCCTTGAAACTTGGCCTCATTGCTTGCCAGACAACCAAACCCGGATTAGATAAAAATGCACCTAAACTTAAAATGATGACTGTCTTCTTCGAGCAGCAATAGTTTTACTCTTTTGTTACAGTATTACATACTAATCAAACAAAACTGACATTTGTAAGTATCAACTCTCAAGTAAAGAAGTCTGTCTATAAACAAACCGAAAGAAATGTGAGACGACTAAATTAAGCTGTTTTGAAGTGAAGATATACCCAGACATTAATCAAGATTTATTCTAAATAAAAACCCAGATATTCAAAACTATAAACTGTATATCATCATAAATAACCCAAACTCTCTATAAAGAAACTAGTCCTTCTTAGGAGGAACCTTGGACTCCAATTCCTTGGGCTTTGCCTTCTCCGCTGCCCTGAAAGACAACCAGCATAAAAATAACACGAGCAGTATAAACAAGTGGGAAGCATAATAGAGATGAGAATAAGTTTCCAGGTTAAGTGATTCATGGACAATCATATTGTTTGAAAAACTTACTCCCATAACTAGATTTAAGGATGATAGGTAATGTTCTTAGAACCACGCAGTTACATACTTGCTCGACAAATTTAATCATGAAAAGATAACAGGTATGTGCCAGTAAGTTTAGCTACGAGTTTCCATCCATGTGCACGTATAAACACTCTTATAAGCAGAACTTGGTCTTATGCAATTTAGTTCAGCATATCCAGAGATAAAACGTGCAGTGCAGCTTAACTTTGAAAATACGAAGAAAACCCAAGTGAAATGAAAACAGAAGAAACTCAATAGCAGAGTTCTAAAGATATTATGAATTCCAAAGACCTCTCAGCCAATCAGGCAATATGATTACTGTTGAGGGGAGGACGGACTCACTCTTTGTAGAAGTCTTCAAAGTGCTCCCGACGGACCGCTCAATGGTGGAAGTATGCCCGGGGTGTCTATGCACAGTTTTATCCCCAAGTTTTGTCTAACGACTCCGCAGAGAGCCCGAATGGGTTCGCGGAGTGGGAGCACCTCGCCCACCAAAGAAATGCAAGCATTTGACCTTGGCGGGTTCGAACCCATGCCCTTATATGGCATTAGTGGGTAAGAATGGTTCCACTCACATTTCCTTGGTGAGCAAGGCGCTCTTACTCTGTGAACCCGTTGGGGCTCTCCATAGAGTTGAGAGACAAAACCTGGGGATAAAACCAAGCATAGACACCCTGGACACAATACTCCACCATTGAGAGGTCTGTCAGCTCCTGAAGGACAACACTTCAAAACTTTTCCAAATAGCGAGTCCAACCTCCCTCAACAGTTACAATTCTAAGTGTTTCTTTCCCATGCTATATCATCTGCAATACACATAAGGAGAAAAAAAAAATCACAGTTCCAATATCATATCACTTTTATATCTTATTATTTTCCTAGCAACATCAAGGATCTAATTCTTTATAAAGAGAAACCTTCAAATTGACTCACTTTTGGGAGCTTTAAAACCAATAATTCCAGAGACCCATAAATATTCTAATAAAAAGCTTCTTTCTTATAATCATCTAACATTCCACAGTACAAAACCCTATACTTGATACTGATTCCACAAGAAAACCTACTGTGAGCTTTAAAAAGAAGTTAATTGAAAAACAAAACAAATAAGTGAAGTCGAGATAACGCTTACTTGGAAGCAGCAGAAGATTCTTCTTCAAGCCAATTCCTTATATGTTTAACGTTGCGCCTAAAGATCGCAGCCGATTGTTTAACGTCGCTTCGCAATAAAAGAACCACCGCGCTAACACCTGCTACTGTTAATATGAAGTTGGTTAATGCCATTTTCAAACTCAAACTTCGTTTTACAGCGAAAAAATTCGACTCTAACTTCGAAGACCAACAATGGAAGAGCTAGTTAAGTGAATTCAGTTGAAAGGGTTTTAAATTGGGGATTCCCTTTTTTTCCTCTTACAATCAGGGATTCGAGTAAAGCGGGCTCTATTAATCTTTTGAATCTCAGCCCATTTTATTACTTTATTGGGCTTTAAGCCTCAGTAGCATTTCAGATCCATTATTTTTACTTGAAAATCAATATTTGTATATTTAGTATTTAGTCCTACTTTTATTTCTAAAAATTCAGTCCCTATATTTCTTGAATTTACAAATTTGGGTCCAATTATTATTTTTTATTTCTCAAGGTATCTACCGGAGCGAGCCCAGTAACTTATCCTCCGCATTCTGTAAACTCATTAAGGGGTAGATGCTGGTCACAAGTTTTAAAGTTGCTCCATACTAAGGGTCCAATTATTAACACCATTAAAATCATTCTATTAATTTGTTGGTGTAACATTTTAAAATTTTAAAAAAATACTCATTTGGTAACCATGTAAACAATAAAATGGTGTTGTAATGGACATGATTTTTATAGAAATCTTTTAACAATATTAACAATTGGACTTATATTTTTTAATCTGAAAAATAGAACGATTAAATTCCTAAAAATAAAAGTAAGAAAAATAAATTCCAAATGTATAGAGTATAAGAATAGGACAAAATAACTTCGAATATTATATTCAATTTTTATCTAAAATTATTCAAAATAATATAAATATTATAAGATTAAAATTATATCAAACAAGGTAATTATATTCGGTACTCAATTTTTATTGTAAGACCCAAATTTTACCCGGGCCCATCAGAAACCTAAACCACTACACCCAAATAAGAAAAAAAACTATTCAATTACAGTTCTATTCAATTACAACCCTATTCCATTACAGTGAACCAAACGTACCCTTAGAGTCTTAGTTAATGGTTGTCAATTTTTGAAATAAAAGGACTGATAAATTTATTGATGTAACTGGCTCAATCAGAAAAGCAAACATAATTAAAGTCTGTAACTGAAAAGACAAAGCATAATAAAAAGAAACAGTGGCATGCAACAAAACCAAAAAGAAAACGTCAAAACCAAGCGGACTGAAGGAAGCCTACTACCACACCGATTCATCCGCCAAAATATCACCCCAAAAATGCTCTCCATTATCGAACCAAAACAAGAGGAAGAGCAAAGCGCTTAGAAAGCAGATTTAGAGATTCAAATAACCTTCTCCAAATTCCAAACCAAAAACTTCAATTGTTGGACTCAAGCCAAACAAACCTTTCTTTCCAACATCATCACGAATTCGGTACTCAGGTCACCCCGGCAACCATAGAACTTAGTCCGTCTACCTTCCAGGTGCCAAAGTATGAGTCACTCCGTTTATCGTTCGAGGCGCAAAAGGTATGAAATCTCCTCAAAGCATAGACCTATCTGAACAATATGTTGAATAATCGATCGATTACCGATCTATCGTATCCATTCTTCTTGATGCTTTTGATAACCGCTCGGGAATCGCCTTCAACAATCGGTGACGGAAACCCATTTTTACCGCAAATAGAAGGGCCCTTTCACAAGCCCTTGCTTCCGCTACGAATGGATCTCGCTACTTCTTCAAAAGATAAGTTTACGCCCCTACAATTTCTCCCATTGAGTCTCTCGCAACAAGCGCAAGCTGTGGCCAACTGCTGCTTTTTCGGAAAGAAGCATCAAAATTAAGTTTAATAAAACCATTATCGTGGGTCTCCAAAGATCTTTTGTCATGACTTTGCGGGAAGGCCGAAGGTTCTCCCGACATAGATCGACTTCTTTAATATAACCACAAAGAAACCCTATTGTCTCCTGCATTGAGAATTTCACCCCATCATGGACTAATTTATTCCTTCGAACCATAGACACCATAGAGATATTGCAATTAAACGCTTCGATGCTCATTTGTTGCGGTGAAAGTTTTGGCAAATCTTTGCTTACAACGCAATGACTCTTCAAAAACGGTACTTCCACTGCATAAAAGACCACACGCTTTGTAAAATGCCACAAGACCACGACAAATGATCAAGATCTTCCCGTCCCGCCTTACAAAACGGACAAACAACATCCACATTCAAAGTTCTTCGCCAGACATCAAGTGTGGCGCATATCATGAAACGTTCTCCAAATGTGTATTTTAATCTTTTCTGGAATGTTAAGCGACCATAGAGCATTGTAAAAATCTTTGTAGTCATCATCATTAGGGTCTCCGACTATACTAGTTTGCAAACGGTTTGTATTTAGAACTCTATATCCACTTTTCACAGTATACTCCCCGGATCCTTCATGTTTCCAAGCAAGGGAGTCATCCGCTCTACCCCCGGAAATAGGGATAGCAAGGATACGATCTGCTGTAGTCTCATCAAATAAGTAGTGAATCAGTTCCCTATTCCAGGTACCAGTTGCAACCTCAATAAGTTGATTGACCGTTGTCCACATAGGTCTAACATCCTGATCAGCAATTCTGTTATTCTCTCTTCCAGGTAACCAGGGATCATTCCAGATGTTGATTCGATCACCCTTGCCCACCCGCCACAGCACCCTTTCATCAATCAGCTCTCGAGCGCTACATATGCTTCGCCAGGTAAGAGATGGGTAAGAGCCAACTTTCGCTGATAATATATCTGAAAACGAAAAATAACGAGCTTTTAAAACTCTGGCTAATAGGCAGTGAGGTTGAGTTAAAATTCGCCAAACTTGTTTTGCCAATAATGCTTTGTTAAACAAAAACAAATTTTTGAAACCAATTCCACCCTCGCACTTCGGCTTGCACAGCGTTTCCCAGCAACTTCAATGGATTCCCTTCAGAGTTTTATTATTAGACCACTAGAAATTGTTCATAATACTCTCGAGCTTTCGGTACAAACCTTTAGGGAAAAGGAAACATTGCATAGCATAAATTGGTGTTGCCTGTAAAACTGACTTAATAAAAACTTCCTTACCACCCATGGACAAATAACGAAAGCTCCATCCTTCAACACGTTTTCTGAACTTATCAACGAAATTAGCAAAAGCCCATGTTTTCCTTCTACCAACCATCATGGGTAACCCTAAATACTTTTCAGGGCTTGAAGCCACCCGAACCCCCAGCAAACTTATAATATCCGCCTTAATTTCATTCTCCACATTAGCACCAAAATAAATTAAGGACTTATCATAGTTCACCCTCTGCCCAGAAATCATCTCATATTCTTGTATAACATCGCGGACCACTCTGGCCCCTTCACCCGAGGCATCACCAAAAATGATGCAATCATCAGCGAAAATTAAATGATTGATAGAAAATCTTTCCCTACCAATAGGTGCACCCCCATATAACCCTTCTGTTTAGCATCTTGGAGGAGCGTGGAGAAGCCTTCAGCACTGATCAAAAATAGATAAGGACTGAGGGGATCGCCTTGTCTTAATCCTCGTGAGGGAAAAAACCATTCACTGTTCATGCCATTAAGATAAACAGAATAAGAAACTGAACATACACACCTCATGATAAGGACGATCCAGTCATCATGAAAACCTAAATGTTTCATCATCCCTGCCAGAAAATCCTATTCGACACGGTCATATGCTTTGCTCATGTCTAACTTTAGAGCGAAATTTCCTCTTTTGCCTTTCTTTTTCATCTTGAGCGAATGAAGAATCTCATAAGCAATCAGGACATTATCCGAAATAAGTCGCCCAAGGATAAATGCTCCTTGAGCCTCATTAATGCAATCACCCAAAATATCACTCATGCGGTTTACCAGGACTTTCACCACTATTTTGTAAACAACGTTATAGAGGCTTATAGGTCTGAATTGGGACATATTCGTTGGCTTTTCAATCTTAGGAATCAATACAATGCGAGTTTTATTGATTTCTCCTACTTCCAATTGGCCATTCAAAATACCAAGACAATAACGGGATACATCTGATCCAACAATGTGCCAATATCTTTGAAAAAACATTGCAGGGAAACCATCCACCCCTGGAGCTTTCAAAGGGGTCATCGACTTTATTGCGTAAGAGATATCCTCCTCCGTGAAACATTGAAGTAAACGATCATTTATACAATCAGTAACTCGTTTATTTACAAGTCCAAACAAGTGCTCGTCTGAACTCATCTCTGACGCAGTAAAGAGATTCTCAAAATAATCCGTAGCAAGCTTAAGGGTGTCATCCGACGATGTGTACCTTTCACCGCTTTCACCATGTAACTTAGAAATTCGGCTACGAAACTGACGTTGGTTGGCGATCTTATGAAAAAAATTGGTATTCCAATCACTATTCTTCAACCAGTTAATACGAGCCCGCTGCTCCCAAAATAATTCTTCCTTGTCAGCCTCCAAATTAAGTCCCAGCTGAACCTTCGCAATTTCAGCTAAATTTTCATCTGAAATGTCCTGATTAAAGAGATAGTTCAATCTTTCTTCTAAACTAACTCGGTTTTTCTTCTATTCTCTACGATTTGCTTTACTCTAATTCTGCATTTGGCGACTCAAGCTCTCTAATTTGTGCGGTATACTCCCATTACTTTCATCCCACTATTTCTGAATCATGCCCTCAAAGGAACTGTCCAAGCACCATTTAGCCTCAAACCGAAACATCTTTGCACTGTGTCGTTGATCATTCCATCTTTCTCCCATGGTATTTAGTAGGATAGGACAGTGATCGAAAAAGGAGTGACTTAGGTGTTCAACCTGATAGCATGGAAATAACTCCATCCATCTTAACGTAGCAACTCCACGGTCCAACCGTTCTCTTATATTAGTGGTAATAAATCTACCTCTTTCCCATGTGAACCAACGGCCAGTGAATCCTAAGTCGTTTAGATTGCAATCCTCTAAAGCCATGCGAAAATCCATCATCTGACGTTCTGATCGGAGACGCCCGCCTTTTTTCTCAAAGGAATGTGCAATTTCATTGAAGTCTCCCAAAGCGACCCAAGGAATGTGCAATCCTCTAAATTTGGCCTTCTTTTGCAATAATTCAATAACAATTTAACATTCTATTGGATCACTCGGTGTCCACTAAACAGCATAATTGGGTAATAACCCTCAATTACCTACAAATACTGCAAGGGGCAACATAGTAGGGGACTCCTCTCCTTTACAAAAACTCTAGTACATCGGGTATTCGTCTTGAGTCCCTCTACATTTTCGACTCTCAACCCTAAAATGGGTGAATCAACTTTCCGCATTACTGCCCTCTCTTCTCCTCCTATATGCCCGTTAATATTGTGCATCAACAAATTCTTTGTTTTAGATTATTATTTCAATCATAAGTAGATATACTTCAACTTGTTATAAAGTTTATTATTCAGATTTTTTCTTCTTAAAATATTTGTAGTCGAATATGATAGGGGAGTATGATATTTTAAGATGAAGAATCCTAGAAAAAGATCAAGAATCCTGGAAAAAGTTCCAAACGAAAATGACCCTTGCTTAGTTGCTATGAGCTACTTTTCAATATATAAGATATAAAGAGAATATATTATCTATGCAAACTTTTATCACCATTGCAAGGGTCACTGTAAATACCCTTAATCACAAATTAGAAATGGAGTAATAAACATATAGAGATTGATATTGCATGAATTAAAAAAATCCAGAATGAAACTAGAGAGCTAGTAGGTGGATGAAAAGGGGCTGATATCTAAAGTCATAACAAGAGCAAATGAGTGAGAAAGAACATATATTCTACTTAGTAGGAACCACTGTTTTGCCTAACTGATAAGGGCATTCACTTTGCCAAATGGTGCTGATTCCCCCTAATAATTATAAAAGGCATGTGCAATTTAGCGGTTGATGCATAAAATATACAAAAGGATGTAGTATTGTTGAAGTGTCCAATTTCTATATATACATATACTCCAATGAAAGCATAATCTGCTTTACAAGTTTCCATATCCTCCAAAACCTTTCACAACTGTTTCACTAATAATTAGAAGGGTTAATATATTAATTCCGCGTTTAACACTTTTTTCTAATGTGGTACATGTATTATATTTTGGTCCAATTTGGTATCCATATTTAACAAAAGTTATAAATTTTGGTACCCAAAGGTAAAAGTGTTAACTTTTTAATGTTTAATTTGGATTTTAAAATTGATTTGATAAATTTCCATAATTAGCTAATAATATTAGCATTTAGCTTTCAACAAATTAACCTTAAAGCCCAAATTAAATGACATCCATAGGACTATATTTGAAAAATTAAATGCATTATTAAACAAATTCACAATTATCACTAAATTTATTTTATTAACAAAGTCATAAAAAAATTTTCAAACCTAACAAAATTAGCAATTAACTTTCATCAAATCAACCATAAACCTGAATTAAATACTAAAAAGTTAACACCATTACTTTCGAGTGCCAAAATATATAACTTTTGTCAAATATGAACCAAAAAATAAAACATGTACCATATTAAAGAAAATGTCAAACTCAGATACCGAATGTTATATTGAGCCTAATTGGAATATAGGTAAAATTATGCATAATCTTGTAGCTAAAGAAGATTATTCTCTAGGTTATTTATGGAAGGGACCACAATCTATATACAATTCTCATGTTTATCTGAAATCTCTGTATCAGACAATAAAACAGTGCACAAGCAACTATTATATAAAGCCACTTGCTGTTATCTTCCTTTACTACTCAGTTCTCACACCATTTGATTTAGTGATCTGAAATCAAATAGCAAGAGAGGTATTAAAATGGATTCCAACCGCAAAGGAAGAGGGTTCATCAAGGGGAAGCTGGCACCGTTGTACCGTGCGGTCAAGCCGACAGCGGCCGTGCAATGCACCAACAAGGCCAAGCCAAATCAGGGTTCTTCTACAACAGCTTCAGTCGGCTTTCGAGTTCACCGAGACTACATGATTTCCCAACCAAAGAAGATCTCATTTGTTGTACCCGCGGACAAGAACCGAGAAAATTTAAGCCAAATCGACAATTTCTTCGGCGTTGTTGGTGATGAAAGTGTTGACATTAAGGCTGCAACTTACATCTCTTCGGTTCGAGAACGTTTCAAGCTTGAAAAACAACCCTGCACGAATTAAACTCTAAGAAAATTACTTGGGTGGATGAAGTTCCTTACCTTCTTAGAATTAGTGCTCATTTTAGTTAATAAATTCCTTTGCCAGTTTCCAGTTCAACGATCTGTAATTGTTTTATACATAGTTAAGGTTCTGCAGTTTGTAATTATTAGATGCATAAACTATGGTTTAACTATTAAATCAATATAGCAATCCTTGCGCTTTTTCCAATATAGGTTCCTTCTCTAACATGAATTTCACTATATATGAAGAATTAGCTGCCAAGGACATAATTTTGGAACTTTAATAGGTGTCGACTATTATGCCAACTTGTTATGGTATTTCCGATTCCCAACCCGAAATCTGGATATAACCCATACTACTAACTCGCAACCCGAGTTTGGACCCCACCGGGTAGATACGTTAAGGGCTTGCGGGGAGAGTTCGCAAGCCCAGTTCGCATATTCTTGAGTGTTCGCAAATAGAGGATGTAAAGCCAAACGAGAGAACTGACGAACACTTGGACCAGCAAACACATGTTAAGTCTAGGATAGCATACGTGTCAATATGCATAGAGTCTACCTAAGACGTCAATTCTATAAACAGTAACCATGTCATATAAATATCCGATTCTCCTCACCAAGAAGACACACAACAAAATACTCAACACAACTTTTTCGATAATTTTTTATATTTAAGCCATTAGATCAAAATTGAGGGGAAGAAAGCTTTTTCAGCTATTGATGATGTCTCGTTACTATCAAATAATAAAGTGGATTCTCCAAAAATCTTTTTCATTTATTATTATCTCTTTTCTCTTTGTTTATTTTTATTTTTTTGTATTTTATTTTTTCATGTTTATTTCCTTTCTCTTTTTAAGCTTAAATTTGTTTTTTTCACTAATAATCCCATGTAAATATTTGGAAATAGACGATTATGCTTTTTATGTATGAATAGTCTTGATTGCCTAGCATTTCGTTATTTGTTTTCTTTAAATGAAATGTTTTTTTTTTCATAAAATAAAAAATTATTAATGTTATAGTTTATAAATGTTACATTATATATAAAAAATATTTATTAATATCATTTTGTAATATTTTTTAAAATACAATTTTTAATATAACTTTAAATATTATTTTAAAGTGTAGAGAAGGAGAGTAGCTTTTCACTTACAATCAATTAGGAAGGAGCTTTCGATTATTTTAGTCAATTAATTTAGGAATGGTAAAATCTGAACTATCCGATTGATTTTAAATTTATTTTTTTTTTGAAAAGTGAATGCAGGATGGAGGGGGTGGATTTTTTTTCTTTCAGACAGTCAATATGGAACGTTATGGTAATTGCCTGCTCCATTCTGCTCCACTCGACTTTATGAAATTACCATTTCATTCTTGTATATATATAACAATTAAAAGGAAAAAATGTAATAACATATCATAAAAATTCATATATTTTATGCTTAAATATATTTTTTTAAAATATGTTTAAATATTTACTTGTCTTTAAAAGATTGAGAATATTAAAAATAAATAGCAGAAGTTAAATTGGAGCATAGCCGAGTGGGGTGGGGCGGGGATGGATGCATCCAACATCTATGAAGGTGGTAGTGGTTTTCAAGATTATACATGCATAGTAAAGAATGGTAGGTAGTGGAGTAGAGCGGGCTAACTAAAGAGTGGTGGTAGATTTAGCAACATCCACTCCCACCTCGCTACACTAACATCCTTAGGTTGGTCGATTATTTGTATTTAACCGACTTAAGTGAAAATAATTTATAATAACCGGATAGAGCAACTTAGATTTTTATAGCCAACCTCACTGAACTGACTTAATTTCTATCATTTAGATCAGTTAACTGATTTAACTGATTTTTTTTTAAATATTGTACAATATATAAAGTCAAATTTAGGGTTTTAAAAAAAGAGCCGAACCCCACAAAGTCGGTCAAATTGGGGTCAATTCCTTTCGAAAAAATCTTTGAAGTATCGTTTGTTCGAAGATGACAAACCCCTCAACGGGTTAGTATTGTCCCCAAATAATTTCGTAATTTCTCTACACTTTTGGGCCAAGTTACAAATAAGAAAAAAATCTCGAGAAATTTCCTGAAATAATTTCTTCAAAGAATTTTCTCTTGCATTCACTTATGTAAAAAATAATGACCAAAGGCCTTATTCAAGTTGATTCCTATAATAGGACTAGTTGGGAGTCAATTGTTGACCCACCCCATGACTGGTCAAACAGTAACGTAAATCTTCGTCGGCTTTTCTTTTACCTACCCCCGGATTTGGTAGGGAAATCAGGGGGGACCGAGAGTATATAAAGTGAAAGGAAGGGAACATTCCAGATGGTTTTTCTTTCTACTTGACATTTTGGTCCTTCTTTCTAACCAAATGTTTTCTTCTTCTTCGTTAAAATAGAGCTAAGGTTTTGTTTAATCAATGGATAATTCAACATTTTGTTGCTACTACTAGATCGAGAAGGACGTTCGAAACAGAAGCTCAAGGCTGAGGTAAAGGTAAGTCTCTAGACCCGACTCTTGCATGATATTTTATGATGATTCTTTGTATGGTTGATGTTCTTGTAGTTGTGCTTGAGGAGATGTATGTATACGTGTGTGTGTTATGTGAAACATCTACAAGTATGTAAATGAAGTATAAAATGTGCTGCATGAATATGACGATTTGTGGTAAGCATGCATAAGAAATTATGTGTTGGAAAGTATGACTCTGTTATGGATATGAGTGAAATCTATGTAAATATGTCAATTATGCTAATTGACCAATGCATGACAAAGTATGGTTGGTGATAAAGGGTTCGGGTGGAGTGCTGAGAAAATATGTAATATGATAATGAACCCTACAGTGGTGCTTTGATGGCGCCCGTAGGGACAGTAAACATGAAAATAAAATGCCAGTGTGGTAGATATTTGAAAAGACCATGGCCATGGCACATTCTGGGAATGACGAATGAGCTGCATTCATCTACTAGGTTTTCTGTGTGTCCCAGGAACGATAATGGGCAAACCTCAGGCGATGCTAAGTTTAAGCAAATCTATATCGCCAAACATGACAATTTATATGGTGCCTTGGTGGCAAACCAAACAAAGCCTCTGTGGCGCATTATCTAGAAAGCCTTTGTGTCAAGTTATTTGAAAAGCCTATATGGCGTATTATCTGAAAAGCCATTATGGTGTATTATCTAGAAAGTCATTATGACAAGTTATGTAAAAAGCCTATGTAACATATAATCTGGAAAACCTTTGTGGCAAGTTATCTGAAAAGTCTAGCTGGAGTATTCACTAGAACGCTTTTGTGGCAAGTCATTTGGAAAGCCTGTATGGCGAATTCTTTAATGTCTAAGTGGTGAGTTGTCAGTCCGCCTTTGTGACGAGATCTGGGTATGTCTCTAAGACATTTTTTGAAAGAGTTCTCGACAGTGTATCCAACTGATAAATTCACCATAACAACCCGTCAGGACATGGAACTTGGCATATCTGTAATTATAGGTGGGGTAAGTGCCTACCAAATTTGAAAGTTCTCACGTTAAGTATTGAAGTCATCTGGGGTTCTATTGGATGATCTAAAACATCGCATTCATCAAATTAATCTCATTGTTTGGATCGATTTTAAAGATGTTGTGTGACTGGAATTTTGTCAGCCGTTAGAGTTAGTATAAGAATCAACCAAGAATAGAATCCGCATGAATATCATTCTAAGAAATGTATCCAACTTTTATCTTCAAAAGGGATTGTGAAATAGGATTCGCATTATGGTGTGAAGTTTTTGATCCGCTCATCGAGCGAATGTATATAAGGTGGTTAAGTGTAGAGATGGGCGTATAGTTATCCGCCAAGAATTGGGAAAGCATTTGTTAAAGTCTAAAAGGAAGTCCAGAATCTTTAAGTAGAGGAATCCAACAACGATGTTAAAGGTAATATTGGTTGAGACTTATTAAGTTCCATTGAACTTACAAGCGTCTATCTGTAATGCAAGTTCTTGGAATTGAACCAGTGCACTAGAAGGGACCAAGTTAAGAATACGCCAAGGTGGCAATTCGAATAGCGATATTATGCATATAGAGGGGCACTCGTAGGAATATGGTGAATAGTACTCTTCGCCATGGTCAAGTCTGTTTTAACAAATATTTAAGTTGTAATATATTAAACTACTGTCGAGAATCTGTTGTATTTAGTAAACATCCCTTTAAAATCTTTTGACTAAAAAAGAATAAATAAATAAGAAATATATTTAGTATTGTTTCGCCAGTTGTAAATTTTTTGTTAAGGATTTAAGTATTATGGCATCCTACATCCGGGTTTAAAAAGTCGGGTCAGGTATAGAGTGTTATGGTCTCGTATCCTATGTGGACCAAAACATAATAAGTACTTCACTGGCTTTTTTTCATTCTCTCTGACCCTTTTGGCTTTGACAGAACTTAAGATTGAGCCAAGCCTCATCGATGCTTTGTCTAGCTTATCATCCCTTTCGATGGCAGAAAGCGCATAATTTTTTGGACAATCCCTTATTATACGCGAATTGTCACAAAGAAAGCATTTCACTGGCCCCTTCGGTTTGTTGTTAGACTTCCACTTCCCATTATGTGGTTTCTCATTACCACCATTCTTACAATTTCCACTATTGCCATTTTCAACTTGTCCCTCTTCCTCATAGTTTCCCGCACCATTGTCTGTCTTTTTGGGCTTGAAAGACTCGAACTTGTCTTTCATTGGACAAAGCTCGACAAAGGACTTTGCCTTAGCCATGGCTATAGTACGTTCAATGATACCCTGTCGACGCAACTCCTGTTTTGCCCAAGACTTCAACCCATCTTCGAACTAGTAGAACTTCTTTCTCACTGAAACATCAATTCATTGAAGTCTTTGACATACTCTCGAACAGTGCCTTATTGCGTAAGCTGACGCAACTTAACTCAAATCTCCTTCTTGACATATTGTGGGTAAAACTGCTTCTTCAATTTTTTTTTTTGGAACTCCTCCTAAGTCTCAATCGCAGTCCAACCTCATTTCTCATTTATAGACCTACGACGACACCATAAGAGAGTAACATCAGTGAAATAAACAACATTATTTACCTAGTGGCATCATTCTCGATGCCCAACGCACGAAAGTATTGTTCCATCATTAGAGAAAATTATTCACATCCCTTGCAGATCACATCCCTTTAAACTCTTTCAATTTTAGGACATCCACTTTACGCTGCTTAAGAATTGAAGCTAGCATCCATTTTCCCATAACAACTCTGCACACAATGAGCTCCTCAATTTTTGAAATTATGGCTTTAGTTTCCTCCTTCAAAGCCACGACCATAGCTTCGAGAGCAATATTCTTCTTAGTCTGATAATCCATGGCAGCATAAACCTTATCACAGCTCGATTGGAACTGAGAGCCTCTACCACATAATCCCTGAGTTGTTCTCTCATCGAGTCTAACTCATTGGTGCATCCCTCAACTACCTTGAGTGTTTCTTTCACACCACCCATGAATTCCTTAAGATTGGTCACCCGACCTTCCAAAGTCAACAGCATATCCCTCGATCTGCTATTTTTCCTGGTCTTCCCATGTATCTCCATCGAGACATTTTGTTCTACTTCTTTCGTCATCTCAGCTAATGCCTTCAAAGATTAGCTCAAATACCAACTGTCATAAAGCTAAAACTTTCGTTTGACAAATCATGCGACCTTAAGCGATCTATTGGGTTCAAATCCGCCTAAGTCGACCTTATTATCAAGAAATGAAAATTCTCATAGAAATTCTCTAAAGCATCGAAAACAAAGCGGAAGCAAACTTGAAAAGACAAAAGAACTTATATCGAACAAAAATGCCAATAGAAAATAATAGCACACCAAATGTTTGAGTAAATGCTTTCAAAAATATTCTATTATTTTGAAGACTTACAATTGAGTGATTACAAATGAAAGTGAAAAACTCTATTTATAATTGAGTTCCCTCAAATCTAATGGCACATATTGAATTATATCAACAACTGAGATTAGTATCTATATACAAGATGAGAATCCTAATGGATTTAAACTCTATATAATCTTATCCTTTAGGATTTACATTAACCATGGTAACTCTAATTTTAGAAGTAGATAGGTTTCTCAATGTACTCCACGAATTAGGTTAATTCAAGTAGATCAAATGAACCCCATTTAATCAATTAACCTCCATATGACGTTATGTGTGCATTCATCACGAGCTTAGATCCGTGACCTGTGACATTAAGATTTGCTTCCCATAAGTTCAAGTTGAGTTTGTTTGGTCATGAGCTAAGTGTCCTGTTTTTCTGGGCTACGGAACTTTATATATTTTGCCAATTGATGTTTTAATGAAATGCTTGGATCTTTCTGTAGCTCCTGCTAAAATTATTGTATAGTCCGTTCTTACGATCTAATTCTAATGGCATTTCTATTAGTTTGTAATTGACTACAAATAATAATGATTTAGAAATAAAGAGATTTAAACCAACCCAATACCTAATAGCTATTAAAATTACTTTATCATTACACCACAAATTTTTTATTTAATTTTTACTCTTAAAATACCAATCTTTAAAATAAAAATCACCTTATGATTACACCAAAAGTTATCATTAAAATTATTTTCTGCAGGACTTGGTAGACGATAGAAGCTAAGAAAGAGATCATGAATTTTTCGGGGGAGATTGACAAGTATAAAACTACTTTACCATTACAGCATAAGTTATATATATACATATATATATATATATATATTATGAAGTTACACTTAAATACCAATGAATGCTGTATTACACTTTAAAATAATATTTAGAGTTATATTAAACATATTTTAAAAAAAATATTACAAAATGATTTTTATATAATTTAACATTTATAAACTATAACGTTTATGTTAATAAGTTTCTATTTTATTTCTTCTGAAAAAAATTGTCATTTCATTCAAAGAATGCAATTAACCAAATGTTACCATCAAGATTATTCATACATGAAAACTATTACCTGGAATATAGATGGGATTGTTAATGAAAAAATAAATTAAGCTTAAAAAGAGAGAAAATAAACTTGAAAAGAAAATATAAAAACTAAAAGTAAACATAGAGAAAAGAGAGAATATATGAAAGAAATTATGGAGATTTGCCTTTATTGTTTGTGACATGAGATAAGAAGAAGAAGAAAAAATGTTATTATGCATACCTCTTTAATGCTAACGAGGGATCATATCAATGGTTGGCAAAGTTCACATATGATAATCCACAATGGAATAGAACTAGAATTAATTGGTTTTCCCTATGAAAATCTACCAATAACCTTCTACAAGTTGTGTTTACAGACAACAAGTGCTTTTTTCTGATACAAGATATACTTGGACTTTTCAAATTTTCACTTTTTATCTCTGCCATTTCAGATTTACTAATTTTTCTACTTTTCAATCATTGCTGATTCATTCCTACTCAGTGTATCATCTATGGAACACCCTCAATCAGTTAACATCAGTTGCATGCACTTCTGCAAACACAGTAAATGCAACATGAACAAAAACATATCCATGACAGTAATTTCTGAGTTCATGAATAGCCTTAAAAGCTCTCCTTTTATCAAATTGTCTCCCTGTATATTCTTTTAGCTTTTGAAATTTCTTAACACGTATGAATCCTGGTTCATAGGACCTACACAAATTACATTAAGCCACAAGCAAACAAGTTTTCCAGGCAAAAGGGTCAACTTTACACATGCAGGCCTAGTTGCTTTACAATTCACTTCTTTTTATATATATATATATCTTTAATAAAAGCAATAAAGCAAAGCTAAAAGAAGCCTTGAAAATAAAAACAATTTATTAGAAGCCAATGGAAGAAAATGGGCTTCTCCATAAAGCAAACCCACTAACATTTCCATACCTTACCTCCCCTTTAAACTCATCCCTTCTTTCACACCAAGTTTAGCATCATCCCCTTCTCCTTCGCCACCAAGAAAAACATTAGTTCCATTGCCACCCCACCCTACATAATAGAATGTACACTTGTTCATTTTCCCATTTGTATTGGAAGACAAGTTCCCAAACATTCAAAACTTTCCCTTAAAAACAAGAAAGAAAGAGAAGAAATGAGTGCAGATTGGGGACCAGTCATTGTTTCAGTAGTTTTATTCATATTGTTGTCACCAGGGTTGTTGTTCCAGCTACCAGCAAGGACTCGAGTGATAGAGTTTGGTAATATGTGCACAAGTGGTATAGCCATCCTAGTTCATGCTGTCATATATTTCTGCATAATCACTATCTTGATGGTTGCTATTGGTATTCACATACATATTAACTGATCCAAACTGTCAAGAAAAGGGTACCTCTTTGTTTCTTTTCTTTTTTTTTCATTGGCTCTCATTTGTTTTTTACTTACAAGAAGCTTATGTTCTAGTTTCTTCCATGTTATAAACCTACTTCCCCTTTTGTTTTTTCACTATTTTGTTCATTGTTGTTTGCAAGAGAAATCTTGACCAGTGTAATAATGAAAGCTATATCATGACAAGGTGGTCCAATTTGTACGATATTTATTCAGGCTAAAGATCTTCGATAATCTCAACTTTGTCTAGTATTGCCAGACTCCTCTTTTAACAGCTAATCTTAGTCTTAAATCACTGTGATAACATAGATATAGATGGATAATGGTCATATGAACAAGCTATTCATCTCGGCTCTCTAAATCCCCTAAGAACTTTCAGTATATATGTCTATTTCCATGAGTTATTTATGAACTATCATATTATCAAGCAAACAAAACAAAGCACTGATTTTCAGCATCAAACCCAAATGAAGAAAATAGCCTTCACAAAACTAATTCATTCAGATGCTCAAGGTTAAGAGATTGGAGAAAGCAAACCAAATTCCATTATTAAAGCCCTTCTTTTGAAAGGGGGAAAAAGGGTTTTTTTTTTTTTTAATTGTAAAAAAGTAAACTTTGGGAAACAAAGGTCCGTGCCACAAATTTCATTGGTCCAAAATTGAAACAAGCTAATACAAAGATTGATAAACCAAGTAAAACCCAAGACAGATCTCCAATAGAGAGACCAATGACAAAGACTCTCACCGGCAGGGAAGTGGTTAGCCAGTGTAGATATGGAGGTGAACAGCCATGATCAAAACAGCATAGATGGCAAAGAAAAGAAGAGTGTGGATAGCAATGGCCTTGCCATTAGTCTTCATGCTCCCAAACTCCAGCTGCTTGCCGTTCCCTGGAAATGAAAACAGAAGTCCTGGTGATAGCAACACAAATAGCACCACCCCAACAAGTACAGGAGCCCAATCTGCCATTACAAAGAGTGTTCCTTTACTTAAAAACTAAACTCAATCAGGGCTGGAGAGCTTCAGAAAGCAGTTGTAAGAGTTGAGGTGAAACGGTGGAGGAAGATGACTTAGGGTCCCCAAAAGAACTACTTTCAAGACTGAAAGTGATAGTCGGCAAATGGAGCCATTTGTAAGCACAAGAAAGACTTGGGTATGGGGGCGTGGCTTTGTCTGGGGTCGGTGCTGACTGCTTAGTCCATGTGAAGCTAAATTCTAGCCATTAGATTAAGTTTGTCAACTGTTTTTTTATCAATGAAAATGGGATTAGGATTAGCATTAAAGTTTTTTTTTTTTTTTTGACACTGATTAGCATTAAAGTTAAGGGCTTTCTTGTATTTAATTATATGCCCTTTGATATTTACTAACATTTTCCAAATTACAATGTCATGTAGTCCAATAAAAATTGGTAAATGGGGAGCCATCATAAATAAACATGAATTCGCAATAATGTTAAGTGAATGGCAAAATTTCAGAAGATTTCTTGTGACAACCCATTGTTTAATCTCAAAATTTTAATAATAGAAAGAATGGGAAGGAATAAGATAAAAAAGCAGCAATGAAAAAGTAGATTTTGAAGGCATTATGCATCTTAAGCTTCTCTCAGCCCATTTCTTCGATCGATTGGCTAATCCCAGCTCCACTTTTCTTTTTCTTATAAAAGCTTGTGCTTAAATGCGTAAAAACAGTGACGGAGAGCATCAAGAAGAAAGAGAGAATCGATACAATGTACCCACATTAATTGCAGAGAGCCTCTTGATAGACCTCAACAAAAGCAAGAGAATTAAAACATCAAAAAAGTATAAAAATGGAATAATTGAGGGTTCTTATGTTCCTTTTCTAGCTTTATGTGATTCTCATTCCCTCTGTAAATGTGTTAAAGTCACCAATCCATAAACAAAGCATCCAAAGCCTTTTTTTTTTTATGCTTTGTTTGATTCTTCAAAAGAGCTTCATATACACAAAGTTTTGAGACATATTTGTTTGAAACCGATATAGAAGAAAATGAATGATTGGGGTGCTCCACTCATAGCAGCAGCACTGTTTGCATTTCTACAACCAGGTTTACTGCTGCAAATCCCAGGGAAGCATCATCCTATTGATTTTATGAACATGAAGACGAGTGCGGCTGCCATTTTTGTGCATGCAATTCTATTTGCTTTGTTCATGATATTGTTCCTTGTTGTTCTTCATGTTCATCTCTATATCTAAATCAACAACAAACAGGGTTTTTCTCAGGAAAGTTTGTGCTACTCACTCTCTTCACTTGTGAGTTATATTTGTAAGTCCTAATCTGTATTTTTCTTTTTTGGTGGGCAGATTTTCTGTTGACAATATTCTTTGATTTTGAACTTGTTATGAAATAAACAGTAGCCTTCAATACTTAATAGTCTCTATCAGTAAATTGCATGTTCATGGTTTTATCGATTGAGTAGTTGAATCGAAAAATTAAAATTTTGATAAAAAAAAAAAAATGGGAAACCGGATATGGGAAAACCACTATAATTACATCAAGGGACTGAATCTACCCTTCTCATTGTTAAGTTTGACAGGGAAATGTCCTGTTTTGAGCACAATAATCAAAGTGAACAAGGAAAGAAAACCAGCACTAACCTACCCTTTCCAATCTTCTCTTTATGTCAAATCAAACTGATTAATACATGGGTAAATTGCATTATTAGTCACTAAAATTATAGATAAGTTTTTTTTTGGTCACTTAACTAAAAAAGTTACAATTTAATCATTAAATTTTTCAAAATTGTTGTTTTCCGATTGTTAAGTGGCACTTTTTTAATTGGTATAATAATAATTTAAGTCATCAATTTCATTTTTTTTGTCAATTTAATCTTGATTATATATAAAATGATAAAAATAAAAATTCTTTGTAAAATTCTAAAATTTAAATTAAAAGTAGATAATCGTTCCAAAAATAGATAGAGTGAGAAAATGAAGGGAAATTGTTTTTAAACCTTCCAAATTTTCTTTTTATATTACCTGTATAAAAATATTCAATACACATTCTTTAAATAACATAGAAAAAATAAAATTGTTAAGTAAAATTATTAGTTCTTTATTTTTTACTTCTTCTATTTTTTTGATATGATTTTTTCGTTATAGAAAAAAAAATTCAGAATATAATTTGTCAATTTGGGTTTAGAAAAATAATTTAAATGAATTGAAAATTTGAATTGAGTTTTAAAAAAAAATTTGTGGCATATTTTGTATTTTTTTTTTTTTTGCTAAAAAATAGCATTAGAGTCAATTTCAAACCTCTCTATTATCAGTTCTACATGTTCTTTAGGGCATGGAACTTGACTTGAAGATATTACTAATTTAGTTTCGAAAAACATTGAGGAAGCATGTAATGATCTAATTTTTTTTTTATTTTGTTTTGTTTTTAATTTGTTATTGGATTTTATTGAATGATAACTTTCTTTCTTTTCGAGATTTTATTTTTCTAGAATTTCTATATAAAATTTTCTATTTTTAAATAATTTTGAGTTATATAAAAATTGAGGATTAAAATTATTATCATACTAACTAAAAAAAAATAATGTATTTCAGCACACTCAAACTTACATTTTCTTACATTGACAACAATATCCATTCCAACTGGCAACTATTTACTATTATTAAGTAGTAACAAAATTAAATAAAACTAAAAGGAATGAAACAAAGCAAAAAGAAACCTTGAAGTTTATATCAGGCAACCATGCAACAAGATAATACACACAACCCAAGAAAAAAAAAACATTTATTTGTCAAATTTGCAAGATTAATGTGAAGCCCAAAATCATATTGCAAACAAAAACAACCATTTGGTTAAAAAAAAAAAAACAGATTTAAATAGACAGATTACATACCAACAATCCAGAAAGTTAGAAACTCATCTTAGACGAGGTTTGAAGACAGATGAGGATAGTGAGCTATGAGCCAACATACATGTGGATACCAATAGCTAAGAGGAGGATACAAATGAGTGCAAAGTAAATAATGGAATGCACCAGTATGGATACTCCACTGGTTTGAAAATTCCCAAACTCAATCGCCCTTGACTTCCCTGGTACCTGAATCAGAAGCCCCGGTGTTAGCAGTATGAACAGCACCACCGCCACGAAAACCGGTCCCCAATCCGACATCTTTTCGTCTTTCTCTCGGGGAAAAAGAACCCTTTGGTGTTGACCACTTGGTGGTATGATCTGATCTATGGTTAATATATGGAGTTTGTGATGGAAATGGGAAAAAGGAAAAGAAAAAGATGATTATAATGGTATGGTGTTTTGCTTTAGGAAGAAGAGACAAATGGTTTGATGAGTAGGAAAGTTAAGATTAGCGAATCAAGCTATTCGGATTCACTTTTCCCCCCTTTCATTTTTTTAATAATGGCATGCACTTTGCTGGAAAGGAAACTTCGCTGTAGCACTCAATTGCGCTACCACAATTTGTGCATTCGACTGGTTAATTTGGTTTCAATTTTAACTTTCTTCTTACCTTCTCTTTAATTTGCAATTCAATTTGATGCATTACATCATTTACTCATTATAGACATTATGGGAGCAATAAAGGGACAAATAGTTGATTTCCAAAAAAAAAACATATTTGCTAGCTACCATAGTGGTGCTCTACCTCATGACTACTTTTACTGTTACTTCGTCCACTTGAAGGATCGTAAACACTTTGAGTGGTAATTAGAATAAAAAATTATGTACAGCAAAGAGAATCTCCATAATCTTTAGCTTCGTTGCATAATCTAGAATGCCTTTTGATTACTTATAAGATCAGTATTCTGGGGGGGAGCTTTTATGGTACATACATCCCCATTATCACGCCAAGGTGAGGTTTAAGAATATACTAACCTTCTACACATTCCATTACTTTTATCCACTTCATCAATAATTAAAAGTTTTTTTTCTTCTTTTTTTCCCAATTTTTTAGAATAATAGTTAAAATTAAAAGCACTGAATATTAATTTTAAGATGTTTTAAATTTCTAGGTTAGCTATGTGATAATAATTTCATAATTATATTCAAATATGGGTAAAGTATCATAGAGACATTTATATTAGGAGTCAGATTGCATTTTGTCCATTTTATTTTTAAAAAAATGAGTAAATTAGTCTATGTGCGTTAGATCAAAGAGAAAACTAGTCTTTTCTATTAAAAATTTCATTCACTTCTATTGTTAAAAACTGGGGTGACTTATGGAATAACCAAACAATTACATATGACGTGTCACATGTACCTCATGCCAAGGTATATGGACCAGTTTTTTAACAATAGAAATAGATAGAATTTTTAACAAAAGAATCAATTCGCTCTTTAATCTAATGTGCATGAATTAATTTACCCTTTTTTTAAGTAGAAGGGTAAAATGCAATTCAATTCTTCGTACAAGTCCTTTCATGATACTTTACCTCCACATACGTGCGGTACATAAATCTTAAATATTAATATTTTTAAAGGAAATAAAGCAATAAAGATAAAACTTCAGCATACAACTTCATGAAGGACACAACACCAATTCACAAAACATAAGAAATTGAGAATAATCAGTATCTAGAACAGATAATAAGAAAATTAAGAGTCAATGTAAACCTCCACCTTAATAGCTAACAAGAAAATGCAAATGAAAGCAAAGTAGAGAACTGAATGCACCAGAATGGATGGTCCACTAGTTTGAAAGTTGCTAAACTCAACAAAACGGGATTTTCCTGGAATCTGAAATAGCAGCCCCGGTGATAGCAAAATGAATAGCACCACTCCCACAAAAACAGGCCCCCAATCCGTCATCTTCTCAATTACACAAATCACTTGCTAACCTTTTCTTTTCTTTTCTGAAATGAAACAAAATGAGAAAGATTTAAGGAATGAAGCTATTAGGATGTTGTGATCATTTTAGAACACTGTACTTTATTAGGGAAACTTCCCAGCATCATTCAGTGGGGTAGGAATTTTTTTGCATTCAAACCTTTTTTGTGTGTGTACCACATTTGCCTAACTTGTAATATCGAAGTTAGTTAGAGTCTATTCCGACAACATTGAGTAATTGATTGAAAGTGTAATTTTACTCTCTTGTAATTAGAAAGAATTGTAATTCTCTAAATGTGTTTGACTGACATATTATAACTATATCGTAATTCCCTATGTTTTGATAGTACAAATTGTAATTACATAATTTATATTTTTTAAAATTATTAATTACTATAAAAAATATTAGTATTATAAAACTAAATCAAATTATCATATGTATTATGTTAGTCTAAAAAAGTAGTTGATAAGATAACATGATTACTAATAAAAATAGTAAGAAAAATAAACATCATATGCAATTTTGTATAATTGTTCTATTGCATATATGTTGGGTTATTCCCTGTTTAATATTTAACATATGCTTTTTATCATTATATGTTAGTCTTGACCGAGTTCATCATCATCTGAATTTGCATCTGCATCATTAAGATTATCAAAATCTTCTTTTTCCATGTACTCTATGAAGTATGAATCATCTCAATTCATCTATGATTCAAGTTATGGAATCTGCAATATGCTAGTACGATCCAACCTTGTTTTTTATGCTATACTAAGGTGATGTCGTTAATATGAAAAATATTTTTTTAGAACAACAAATGTCTTCTCAACCACATTTCGAAACATTTTATGTCTCAAATTAAAAAGTTTACGAGTTGTTTATGATGCTTCTGTTTGGTACCATTCTCTCAAATGGTATCATATCCCACGATATGATGTAAGAAAACATTTACTATTTACATAATTAGCATCGACCTTACAATATTTGGGTTCATAGTTTAAACAGTCTATAGTTTTAATTATAAAAACTCATATAAACTTAATTTGGACAAAAACTTATGCTAGGTTATATCATTTTTATAATACATAAATTAAGTAAAAAATAATATAAAATTTATAATACATAACTTTTATAAAAAAAAAAATGTTTTATAAATTGTCTAAAACTTTCATAACACTTCTTATAAATAATATAGTTTTTTGTCGTAACTTTAGAAAATTATTTTTTATAAAAAAGTTATGATGAAAAAAACTATAATACTTTTTTTAAGAATAAATATATTATTTTTATAATATATAGCATGAACACATAAATAAATTATGTTTTTATTCGTCCATAATTTTTTATAAATAAATATATTATAATATTTTTATAACATGTAAATTATATTTTATAATAAATATTTCGGCCATAACTTTAAATTTTTTTAGGATTTGAATAATATATATATTTTATTATAACTTTATAAAATACACAAATTGTTTTTATAATATATTTTTTTAGGATTTATAATATAATATTTTTTTTTATCATAATCATCTTAAACACTCATACGTGTTCATGCTTATAATATAATTTTTATAACTTATATAAAACTAGTTTTTTAAAAATGGATTTGAGTGTAATTACCTGTATGATTACTCCAATTCTCACCCTCTCCCTTATAAATTGGAAAGTGTAATTGGAGTGTTCCAATTACACCTAATTTAGTGAGACACATCAATTACAATGTGTAACACCCCAAACCCGGCCCAAACACCACGACCGGATCTGGTATGCCACTAAGAAAATTTTGGAAGAACATGTCGTATTTTCAGAAAAATATTTTTTTCTAAAGTTTATCTTCTTATTCGAGAGAAATTTAATAGTTGATAGTTTAAATAAAATATGCCTTTATAAATTAAAAACCCAAATTTAAATAGATACATTAGTTCAATAAGAATTTAAATAACTAAAAGTAATTAAAGCCCAAAATAAAACAAAACATAAACTAGTGGCCCATATCCTTATTACAACGAGATTTAAAATCCATTAATTAAAAATATAAAGTATTAACTTGAGACTTTTGCTTTGGATCCAGTTGGTCTTTTGCATGGCCACCTATGCGTTCTCTCTCGGCCGGTCGAAGCACTAGGTATCACCTGAAAGGTTAATTAATAGGGTGAGTCGCGAGACTCGGTGCAGCAACCCTCATGCACCACTAGATTTTGGCCTTAGGCCCATAAAGCAGATTAATAATTCCATTTAAAAAAATAACAAATAATATGCAAGGCCCAACCCATTTGCCTAGGTTTCCATCCGCTACACCCCCCATACCGACCATTCACACCATTGGGGATTTCTACAATCGACCCACACCGCTACACGCCAAGATGGCGCTATGCTTTGCTCATCAACATATTATGGCCGAAGCCCTTATAACAGATCACGACATTAGCCGCTACAACATATAATGAGATCACGGTATAAACCGCTACACATAAAACGTATAACTTCCTCCTTTCATCAACCCAACCCATGCGGTCATAAAATCAATATGCTTTTATTATATAAAGTCAAACATTCATCGACTGGTGATTTGCTTCACCCTTTCGGGTTTCCAACATTAAACCGAGATATCGGTATTTATCACAACATATAAACTTATGAGCATACATTAATAATCAGATCTAGATGGTGGGGAAGTATTACACACCTGTTATCGCGAAGTACTAAACTCTTAGTCGGTATCCTTGCTATCCGGATTTATAACTTGGTTCAACCAAAAGCCGAAAAATCACGAAAATTGACCTCCCCTATAATCGGCCAAAGGTTAGTAAATCCCGAATTTTCACACTAAAATCAATAGATCTCCTTACCTTGAAATCCCGAAATTAGAGACTAACGATTTTTGGCTTTTAGATCTAGACGACCAAGTTTCCTTCAAATCCCGGAATGCCGCCCAACATAGAACCATTAAACTATTAGCTTTTCGGCTTTTGCCTTTTAAAAACCGAAATAGAACGTGAGAGCTTAACAGAAGTCGACGCTTACCTTAACATGGGGATTCGGCTAGCACTAGAGAGAAGATTCGGCAATGCCAAAGGAAAAGATTAAATGCCGGAAGAATAGAACTATTCTCACAAATGGGATGAGTAGAGAAAAACTATGGAGATTTTGGCTTTTTAGAGAAATCGGCTCAAGAGAAAAAAATGGAGAAGAGAGTGAAAGGAGAGGTTTCGGCTTTTGAAGAAATTGAAGAAAAGAAATTGTAGAGGGAAAGGCTAAGAATTTTGGCACAAAGAATGAAGAGGAAATTAGGGTTTAAATGCCAGAATCAATGAGATATCCCCCCTATTTATAGAAATTTCGGCACTTACCTAACCTTGTAGATAAATCCTATCTTTTCTCCTTTATCTTAATCTACTAGCTCATCTAAAAGAGACTTAATTATCTCTAACTCCTCCCTCCTTTATCAGCATATTATCCACATATTTTAATCATTAAAATCCCTAAATTTTAGCCTTTATCTGCTTATTATCCACATAAAATAAATTCCTAAATAATAGCCTTTATCTGCTTATTATCCACATATTTTAAACATTAAAACCCCTAAATTTTAGCCTTGTTGCCATCCACTCCACCTAATCCTAATGCCCAAAATTTAGCTAACTTAAATTAAAGAATTGGGCTCCATGAAACTTAAATTTGGGCCCCTTACTCCCTTGTGTGGCGTCACCTCCTAAGATTGGGCCACAAGCCCACTTTGGTATTTTAAACATAGATACTACCTTTTAAACCCTATAATGCCCAAACAGATAATTTTAATCAAGGCCTCTACCTAAGCCTGAGCCCAATTTGGACCCCTAACACTTAAATTAACACATTAAACATATCCACCCATTAAACGCATAGGCCCAAAAATTCAGGATGTTACACAATGGTTATCCAAACTTGCCACTCTTGTGTAATTACAAGCAATTACACTCAAATTTTATTACTAGGGTAGTGTTTGGAAAGCTACCTAGTAGTTGAATTTGGGCGTACTTGTAATTACACAAGAATGACATGTTTGAGTAGTCATTGTAATTAGTAGGTTTCACTAAATTGAGTGTAATTGGAGCACTCAAATTACACTTTTTTTTTTAATTTTTAGGAAGAGGTTGAGAATTGGAGCAATTACGTAAGTAATTATACCCAAATCTAATTTTAAAAAATACTTTTTTATACAAGTTATAAAAATCATATTATAAGCATGAATACATATGAGTATTTGAGATTGTAACAGTCCGAATGTGACCCTAATCAGAACGGTGGTTTCGGGACCACGAATCCGAGTCCGAAAAATATTTAAATATTATTTTCTATGTTTATTATATGTGAAATATTATGTGTGAAAGTTTCGTATGAAAATTTGATTGTTTGTGTGCTTAATTCAATAAAAGGACTAAATCGCGTAAATGGTAAAAGTGGCCAATTATTCAATTAAGTGGTCAAATCGATTTGTCTACTTTTGTATGTGGCCTTATGATGAAAATTAACCATTTAGAAACTTAGTGGACGGCATTGTTATTTAAGTGATCACTAATATGTTTTTATTTATATTATAAGTTAATTTTTATATTATATTATATGTTAAAGTTATAAAACATCATAAAATAAAAGAAACATGCATTACCTCTTTCCTTGGCCGAATATGGGATAAGAAAACACCATAGTTGAAGCTCAAGGTTTCGGCAATAAGAAAGCTTGATTTGGGTATGTACTTTGTTTAGTTTTCGATAATTTTTACGTTTTTGAAATTGTTGCTTCGAATACTTCAAGACCCATGCTTAAATTTTTAATTTTGATGAATATTTTGAAATGTGTCATTGATGAGTTCATGAGTTTTATGATGATAGTTGATAAATTATGAAAGATATATGTTAGATTAATATGTTTTGTATTGAGATTTTTGGTGATTTTGAGAAAATAGGGCTAAATTGAGAAAATAAATTTTTGAGGGATTAAAATGCAAAATAAATGAAATGCATGGACTTATATGGCTATGTGGAAGATTCGGCCTAGCTATATTGTTGGGAGATTTTGCATATTTTGTGTCTTATGCAAATAGGACTAAATTGTAAAAATGTGAAACATTAGGGGTAATGTAACATCCTAGATTAGGGGTTATGCGTTCGTGTGTAATTCATGAGATAGTGGGCTCAGTGGGTGTGTTGGATGTGTTCTGAGGAGTTCTAGGAACCCTAAGGTGCATGGAAATGTATGGAAATGTAAGGCAATGTATGGAAATGTAAGGAAATGTAAGGAAATGCTTTGGAAACGTTAAGTTTAAAAGAGGAAAATGAACATTTTTGGAAACTTGAACATTTTGGAAACCTGAACATTTTTGGAAACCTGAACATTTCTGGAAACCTGGAAATGTAAGAAAATGGTCAGCAAACAGAGCCGATCGAAAATTTTAGGAAACTTAGAAATGATGCCGAAATGTCAAATTTTAAAGTTCAAAATAGGAAATAAGGGCTAGAGGGCCTTAAAAGAAAAAGTTGGAGAAGTTTGACACACAAACGGGCTTGGAAAAGTGGCTCAAGATGCCACTTAGGGCCTAAGGAAGTGGCGTCACATGCAGGAAATAGGCCTGAGTTCGAGTCACTTGAGAAGCAAATAAATAAGTTTTATTTTTGCTTCCTGAAAATTTTGAGGTGGACGGCATGGGTTTCTAGAAAAGGAAGAGTTTTATTTGCATAAATATGTGAATAATAAGGGATAAATAATGGATTTATTTTAGATTATTTTCAAGAGATAAATGTGGATGTTATTTCTTTTATTTTGATAGATAAGGAAGAGATAAAAGAGGATTATTATTAGTATTATTTTTATTAAGAGATAAGAGATAATTATTGGATTAAGTTTTATTAAAGTGATAAATCAAGGGATAAAGCTATCAAAATAGAAGAGTGGTGGCCAAGTAAGGGACTCCTAGGCTGATAATTTCGGCTATAAAAGGAGGGCAGGAGGGCTACTCATCAACGTTTGCTTTCTCTTCCTCTGTGCCGAAATTTTCCTAGCTCTCTCCCCCTCTCTGCCGAATTTTTCTTTAAGCAAAATCCATCTCCTCTTCTTCTATTTTCTTCTCTGTTTCTACTGTCAAAGCCGAATCTTTGTTGATTCTAAGTAAAGGAGCAATCAACTACGACATCTAAAGGGGTCTACAACTGTCGAATATAAGGATCAAGGATCTAAGGTAAGATAAATTTATTTGATTAAAGGTTATGATGTATATGTTAGATTAAATCTAACATGAAGATTTCGGCAGACATATAGGGCAAGGAATCCTCCTCTTGATTTGGAAAGCGTAAGTGTTAGCGATTTCAAGGAAAAGGGATACTAGTAATTTTGGGAACTTGATCAATCCAATCGGCAAACAAGGAATTAACAGATCTAAACTTTAGATCGGTAGATCGTTCTTCGGGATTTCAAGGAATCTATTAAGCCAATCAGGTGTGTACTCACACTAACTTTCAATATATCATATGGCAATTATTTTAATATATGAATATGCATAAGAATGTGAATGTGGCTAAGTACTACAAATGTGGTAAGAGTACCTGTGCACGCGTTTCCTACTTCCAATAGGATTACGAATATGTTATATTGTTAACATGTGAATAATGAGAAATTAAGTATGTTATGCATTTATGGGGCATTCGGGATATATGAGAAAGGGAAGAAGGTGTTGACTTGGTCTCACCAACGGAATATGGTGACTACGGTCACAAAATTTGAATATGGTAACTTCGGTTACATTATCCGAATTTGGTAACTTCGGTTACATTATTTGAATATGGTGTCTAATGACACAAATTATATGGGCGATGAGCACGTCGATCGCAATGATCGCCTTCGATGGTGTGTAGCGGATGGAGGGTTGACTTAGTAGTCCCACGGTGTGATTGGGCGGTACGGGTGGTGTGTAGCGGATGGACAAATAGGCTTGGGTTTGGGTTGCATCATCATTTATCTTTATATGAATATGAATTTGATATGAACATGTATGCTCGATTTGTTGAATGTTAGTCTTGTGTGCACATTGAGTCTGTTGACTCACCCGTTGTGGGAACTATTTTCAGGTGATGAACAAGTGTGGACGGGACGGTAGACCTTGAGGTGGCCATGCTTCACTTGAAGACTTTATTTAGAATTTGGACTTTATATTTTCTAAGTACATTTAATTTTATTTTGGGGTTATTGATGTAATAAGGCCATAAGGCCCAAGTGGATTTTCTTTATTTCTGCTTTATTTTTAATTATTTTGTTACAAACGATTGTTGGATTAAATTTTAAGTGAAATGTATTTTTATAAACCTAAAGAAAATTATTTTGCCACCTTAATAAAATTGGATTTTTAAATTAGTTAAATGGGTTTCCCAACCTAAGCCCAATCCAAAACGAAATTTTTACGAAAATATGCAAATTTTTCTAAGTAATGAAGAATTAAAACCGGTTTACTTAAGGAACATACCGAGATCCGGTCCAGGCTCGTGGGCGGGTGTGGGGTGTTTGATTTGGTATCGAGCCCGATTTTAAACTCTCGGCTACTGTGGGCTCAGGCCCAAAACATTTTGAATTCGAGCCCAAATGATTTTCTTTGAACATAAGCAGGTTTTATGGCATGGCACCTAAGTCTCCGACCCGCAGTCCACCAGGTAAGTACTTCGATCTCTTGTGTGATTTATATTATGATTTGTAGAAGGGTAGAAATGGAATGGAACGTAGATTAGTGAACTAGAATCTATTGAACCATAGGACTAGTCTACTCAAACACAAGTGCATAAGACTTAAGGACCATTAAACAAACCTATGACTAAGTCGCCGAGTTAGGGTGTGGCAACCATTGTGCGCATGTCTAGGATTGGATCCGGAAGAGCCTGGTATTTAAGCAGTCCTAGTGACTCACCTCCTCTTCGCAGGAATCCTACCTGGTGCGTAGCTTCGGTTCACCCTAACCAAGAGGACTTATTCATAAGGCTAAACCCCTAACTAAAACCCAAAAGGAACTAGCCGTATTTTCAAAAAAAAAAAAAAAAAAAAACCTAGTTTTAAAACTCTTAAAATTATCCTTTTGAATTGCAAACATGATTCTATAAAATTTTTCTCAAGTATTCTTGATTTATAAAAATTACTAAAATACCCTATTTGCAAAATTACTAAATTGCCCTTGGTTTATGAAATTTCCAAAATACCCACAGTTCTTATCAAAAAAATTCATTACTTTATAAAATGTCCAAAAACCCTAATTTTCAAAATATCAAAATACCTTGATTTTGGAAAATTACAAAAAGCGCCCTAACTTACAAAATTACCAAAATGACCCTAATTTCCAAATTTTTGCAACATCACCGCTTTGGAAAGTACAATTCTCAAAAAGAACCCTCAAAGTTTTGCAAAATTTGGAAATACCCGAAAATATTAAACTCTACAAATTTACCATGGTTTATTACCAAAATACCCCAGAGCTCCAAAATTACCGAAATACCCTCTGATTTCAAAATTTTTCAAAATACCCAGGAATTTAAAAATTCCAAAATACTTTTGACAAAATCACCAAGGAACCTCATTTTGACAAATTACAAAAATACCCTGTAGGGCAAATTACGAAAATACCCACTGGGTAGTGGAAAAACAACCACAATGAAAACTACAACATTTCTCGAATGAACGAAAGTTCATAATTGATTGATGGATGTATGAATGTAAAGACTGTGTGCATGTATGGATACGAAAGAACCACTCCTAAAATTTTTTCCATAAAAATTCTTCGCGAATAATCAGTGAAACAAGGACTAATTCATAAAAATTTTTACTCGGATTAAATCGCGACGTTAGAAATAAGTTCTAGGGGACGTGAACTTAGGGATTGTGCCTAGAAAGTATGATGGTTCTATTAAGATCGTGAGTGCGCAATGAAAGCATAGTGCGGTGAGAAGGATTGTACAATTTGTTAATAAGTAATTTCGAGGACGAAATTATTTTTAAGGAGGGTAGAAACTGTAACATCCTAGATTAGGGGTTATGCGTTCGTGTGTAATTCATGAGATAGTGGGCTCAGTGGGTGTGTTGGATGTGTTCGAGGAGTTCTAGGAACCCTAAGGTGCATGGAAATGTATGGAAATGTAAGGCAATGTATGGAAATGTAAGGAAATGTAAGGAAATGCTTTGGAAACGTTAAGTTTAAAAGAGGAAAATGAACATTTTTGGAAACTTAAACATTTTGGAAACCTGAACATTTTTGGAAACTTGAACATTTCTGGAAACCTGGAAATGTAAGAAAATGGTTAAGAAAACAGAGCCGATCGAAAATTTTAGGAAACTTAGAAATGATGCCGAAATGTCAAATTTTAAAGTTCAAAATAGGAAATAAGGGCTAGAGGGCCTTAAAAGAAAAAG
The DNA here is from genome assembly GCA_025698515.1 of Gossypium sturtianum. NCBI lineage: Eukaryota > Viridiplantae > Streptophyta > Magnoliopsida > Malvales > Malvaceae > Gossypium > Gossypium sturtianum. Next base: position 128,454,588 of record CM046949.1, on the reverse strand, counting down.
TTGGAGAAGTTTGACACACAAACAGGCTTGGAAAAGTGGCCTGAAGATGCCACTTAGGGCCTAAGGAAGTGGCGTCACATGAAGGGAAATAGGCCTGAGTTCGAGTCACTTGAGAAGCAAATAAATAAGTTTTTTTTTTTTTTTGGGGTTATTGATGTAATAAGGCCATAAGGCCCAAGTGGATTTTCTTTATTTCTGCTTTATTTTTAATTATTTTGTTACAAACGATTGTTGGATTAAATTTTAAGTGAAATGTATTTTTATAAACCTAAAGAAAATTATTTTGTCACCTTAATAAAATTGGATTTTTAAATTAGTTAAATGGGTTTCCCAACCTAAGCCCAATCCAAAACGAATTTTTTCTGAAAATATGCAAATTTTCTCTAAGTAATGAAGAATTCGAAAATCGGTTTACTTAAGGAACATACCAGATCCGGTCCAGGCTCGTGGGCCGGGTGTGGGGTGTTTCAGGTAAAATGGTAATTTGCCCATTTAGGTGTTTTTGAATTAAATTGAAATGAAATGTGTTTGAATGAGCTTAAATTGAATATGTTTAGATCAAGAATAAAGAAAAACGGACTTGGATCGGGGAAAGACGAAAGTAAACGAATAACCGGTTCTTGTCGTCCGACGATACTCGAGGTAAGTCTTTAAGCAAGTTAATATCGTGAGTATCGATTATAACCTATTATACATGCTGAATTATGAATTTGTGGATTGAAATATGACAAAGCCGAATGTGTTAAAGTAATTTAGCAATGATATGTAGTTGAATTAATTGAGTTCACTATGTGAAAGTGATGTAAATTATATGTGATATATGTGATATTGTTAATGTGTAATGTGAAGGAGTTGGTTCGGTAATATGAATATTAGGGCTTATTGCCTAGCAGGCCTTGTGCCGGTGAATTATATCGGGCTTATTGCCTAGCAGGCTAAATGCCGGTGTTTAAATTTCAGACCTCGGGTCTAGCAGGCCTAGTGCCGGTGTGTGATTCAGGCTGACGCCTAGCAGGTTTTATACCGGTGAATTAAAATTCCGAGCTTAGACTACGAAATAATCAAGTTATGGAACAAATCGAGTAAGCTTAAGCTTATGCAAATGAATTTTGTTAATTCGGCCATAAGGTATGTATATTATACATATATGTTATGTGTGATGTCAATGAGCAATTGAAATGATGAAATAAATGTGTTGTTCAATTGGTTGTTCGGATACGTGGATAAATTATGTGATGTGAAAGTTGTTTACTTAAAAATATGAGAGTTGTTAAAAGATGTTTATGTATGTATATCTATATACATGGAAGATGATATTCGGATATATATATAGGAATATATATATATATATTTATTAAGTAATGTGTATTTGATGAGTTCTACTTTTAAAGTAGATGATGATAATAATTTTGCTATTTATGGATATTGATATTCGGCTATGATAGCACAAAAATGTCTTATTATTTTATAAATGTTAAAAATTTGTTTGGTTTAACTTGATTTAAATAATTAGCCGAATTGTTGAATTTGCTTAAGACTTACTAAGCTAAGTTAGCTTACTCTGTGTGTTTGTTGCTCTGTTTTTATAGATTTTGATCAAGCTACGAGCTCAGGGGATCGTCAGAGAAGTCATCCACACTATCATCTTGTTTGGTACTTATAAGCTTAGTTTTTGAACCAAAGGCATGTATAGGTTAGACTAAGTTTTTAAACCAATGAGTTTTTGTCTTGTATATAAGTATAGCCATGCGAAAATGGCTAAGTAAAGATACTTTGGTCTTGAATGTATATGGAAATGTTGCATGATCTTTATGCAGTATAATCGGCAATGTGAGTTGCGTGAATGGATGCATAATTAATTATCGTGATATTCATAGGGTTTAACATAAACGTTAAGTTAGTTATTGAATGAAGTTGATTATGCAAGGTCTTTGGTTTGTTACTTTATGTGGTTCGAATTATAAGAGTTACAATTGAGATGTTAGCGTTTGCATTTATGTGAATGTGTTTGATTCATGGATTTAGGAAGAAGTGTTTGTGAAGCGACTTATTCAAGTTTTTATGGAGTAGAAAATGTTATAATGTATATAGTATGTTCGGTCAAATGTGAAAGAATAGGTTTAGAAATATGAAATGCATAAATAGGTATTTGACATGTTATATATGTCTTGATATATGATGTAGTTAAATACACATATGATCTTAATGATTAATGAAATATGTTTGATCATAACTGAGTTGTTAATGCCTTAATTTCTTATGGTCATTAAGTCATGTATAAGCATAAATAAAATTTTGAAGCAAAGTGTTTAATTTATGTTAGATATTCCCATATTATTAAGATGATGTGCACATGATTGAGTATTGTGTTCGTAAAGTATGCATATATTGTTTAGCTTTGTGGTATGTTTCTTTGTTTAAAAATTTGAATAGATATATGGTATGATTTCGAGAAATTGTAGAGGCATGATCCATATGTTTAATATTTAATTATCTATGAGCTTTATTTATATATTTATATATGAATATGACTTGGGTGAACGTTTAAATCTGTACATGTGTTCGGTAATACCTTGTGACCCCAATCCGGCGACGGATACGGGTTAGGGGTGTTACAGAGATGATTATGGTAAAAATTTCATTATATTATAATAAAAAAAATATGTGTATTTTGTAAAGTTATGACAAAAAATTATATTATTTAAGTTCTAAAAAATTCTAAAATTATGGTAAAATAATTTATTATAAAAAATAATTTACATATCATAGAAGTGTTATAATATATTTATTTATAAAAAAGTTATGACCAAGTATGGGCATAACTTATTTATGTGACCATGTTATATATTATAAAAATAATATATTTATTCATTAAAAATGTTATAGTTTTTTTTTATTATCATAACTTATTTATAAAAGAATAATTTTATAAAGTTATGACAAAAATTTATATTGTTTATAAGAAGTGTTATGAAAATTTTAGATAATTTATAATTTTTTTATAAAGATTATATATTATAAATTTTATATTATTTTTTGCTCAATTTATGTATCATAGGAAAAGGAAATAACCTAACATAAGCATCATAAGAAAAAAGGATATGTTTTAAATTTTATATTATTAACTGGTGGTGTGGCGCTGGGACTAGTGGGTGAAGGTGCGTGTCTTACCATGTGTGTGTGTAGGCTTTGGCCGATTGTGCAAGTACTAAATGCATGTTAGTTGCTGTTAATTCCTTATGAATATCGAATAGACCTGATCTATGAATCTAAATGCAACGAGAATGATCAAGTCTGAAAAAGTTGAATATGTGGGTAAGATGCCGGAAAACCGTAAGTGTAGATTTACTATGCTGCCATTTTCTGAAACGTGGGTGTTGGACATGTGTATGATATTGATTCAGTGTTAAATCTGTATATTTTAGTGGTGCATACCTACTGTTACTGCTTGATCAATGAACTGTTACCGTTTGCATGAAAAAACATGTTAAAACAGTCACTGTTACTATTACTATTTCCTTTCATCATTAACATGTCATAGTGTTGCATGGGGTTTGGGTTTTGAAGAAGGAAGTGCAAAAATTTAATGTCCGATCCGTCTATCGATCAAATTACTATTTTTATTGGCGGTTTATCCGCAACTTACTTATATATTGGCGGTTCATCCGTATATTTACTGGTGATTCACCCGCAAAATACTGTTTGGTGTATAGGGTTGGACAAGTTCTGAGGAATTTTTACTATGGAGTTTAGCGAATGGTTGGGGTAGGAAAATTGCACCGTCATTCATGCATATTATATATTTACTGAAAATTACTATGAAATTGTTATTCTGATATGATCTGTTTTCTATGAGCTCGTATGTTGTAATTTTTGTTAATGTGTTTATCTGTTTTCATGTTAACACCACATTGAACTTCATAGCTTACTCTTTAGTTTTTCCTAACTTTTCAGATGACTCGTGAGGTAAGGGCTTGAACTTGGCACTCGGAGTATTGTTGTCGAATTTCCTTCAAAAACATATTTCCAAACTGTTTATTAATCTCTTTTTGAGTTTTGCTGTGTTGAACGGACTGTGGCATAGACCTGATTATTTTTATGGTTAATTAATTTAGGACATAACATTATACATTTTAGACATTAAACTCGATCACGGTTAGGGATTTTAAAATTGTTAAATTGTTTTAAAATGGTTCAAATACAATTTTCCATTAACTTTGAAACTAAAACTAAGGAACAAAATAACTAAAAATAAAATGTTTTCATAAAATGGGTTAAATTCAGGGGCGAAGCCAGGATAATTTTTTAGGGGGGGGCCGGATGAAATTTTAATTTTTATAGTTTATATATTTATGATTTGTAAAGGATTAAATCGAATTTTTATAATTTTAGGGGGGCCAAAGTGCAATTTCACCTTTACTAATTTAAATTTTTTTTAAAATTTTAAGGGCCTAAACAGAAATATTACACTTTAGGGGGGCCGGGGCCCATGCCAGCCCCCCTGGCTTCGCCTCTGGTTAAATTAATTCTTCTTTTGAATTCTGAAACGAAACTATTTTTTAAAAAGCATTTTTTCAGCCTTGACGAAAAAGTATCAATACCCTAGCATCTCATATCAATTATTGGTCATATAAATCAATTTTCAAAGCAAACAGAATGCCAAATTAGTATCAACACTTATAAAAGTATCGATATCGATTGTTCACATTTTAAATTTTTCAAAATTGGCAGAATGTTAAAGTCATCGTGGAGAATCGAAACTTAACAATTTAAACCTATTTCTTACTTGAGTTATTAGAGTTGTTTACTAAATTATCATTTTTGATAAATTGAGCTAAAATTAATAAATTTAAAATTTGAATTCTTTGTGAAATGGCCTTTCTGACTATTTTCTGCAAATTGAATGTTTTATTGGCTATTTCAGTGGCTAGTGTGATTTCAATGATTCATAACAATTGGGTCGAGTTGAGGAGGTTACAATATTAGTGGATGACAATAAGATTCCTCCACCGTTTGACACTTTAGAGAGGGTTCAATTGCTCAATTGGTCCTTTAGTTATTTAAAAATCTATAACGATTAACTTTTACAACTTTTACAATTTAGTCCTTATATCTTAATTAACTATCAATTTGATAAAATTAAGGGACCAAAATTTAATATATTTTTATACTAACCTATTAAATATTAATTAATAATATTTACAAACTCGAACATCGAAAATGAGGTTCCGAAACCACCGTTTTCAACATCACTGAAAATCGGGTTGTTATAGTCTTTATTTTTCTTGCTATTTTTACTAGTAATCGTATTATCAAATATTTTTTAGACTAACATAATACATATGATAATTTTATTTTAATTTTTACTTGTTTATAAATTATTTTTATCATACTAATAATATTTTATAGTAACTAAGATTTTTTAAAAATATAAATTTTGTAATCGTGTAATTACAATTTGTACTACCAAACAAGACAGAGGGAATTACAATGTAATTACACTCTGTCAGCCAACCACAATTAGGGAATTACAATTCTTTTTAATTATTAGAAAATGTAATTACTCTTTCATTCAATTACTCTTTGTTGTCCAAACAAACAGTAAGTAGCTTTCCAAACATTACCCGCATGATAAAATCTAATTAAAAAACATAAAAAAAATTAAAAAAAAATCAAAAGAGTTTCTTTTTGTTATTATCTATATCTATTTAAAATCACAAGTTTGAAAAAACTTTTAAACCGATGAGAATATCCTTTATTTTCTATCATATTATTAAATTAATTTTTTAAAATTGAAATAAAATAGAAGTTGTGATAATTATACATTTAAAAATAATTATAATTTATTAAAGCCGATTGAGTCTTAGCTCAATTGGCATCGACATTGTTGCCAGTGCAGGAAGACTGGGTTCGAGTGCACTAAAGCGCATCATCCTCCTATTGAAGGGTTGGGGAGGGGCTATGGATGGTTCTAGGCATTGTATCAAAAAAACAAAGATTAGGAATCGTGATGCTACACTCATAAAAAAAGTTGTAGTAATTTTATTAAGGTAAAATAGAGTTATTGAATAGAATTCTAAGCATCTTAATTATCACTAGATTTAATTATGTTAGTTGGTTATTTTTTTGCATTAATTACATAAAATAAAACTATATTATATGTTGAATATGTTTAAAATGTTTTAATTATGATTTGAAAATGTTATATTATAATATTTGAATTGATAAATTAATATATTTTAATTATATCCAATACTTTAAAAATTATTATTTTATGTTAATTGCTATAATTAAAAATACAATATTTAAAAATTAATTAAATATTAAACTCGTAAAATTACATGTAACACATGAGACATTAGAAGTTAATATTAAAAAAACCATCAAACTATTATACTATATTTAAATAAACCTATATATTTATTTTGTAGTTAAACATGTCCTTAACATATTATTGTTACTCGTTAAAATTTTAAATTTTAATTAAAATAAAAACATAAAAAAATCCCCAAAAATTTCAAAAAAAATAATAATTAAAACTTAGAAAATTGGAAAAAACTAAAAAATCGTAATATTTGAAAATTATAGAAATTATAAGTATGCAAAACTTCAAAAATAAAATAAAAAATTTCATAAATTTTAAGAAATGTGTTTGCTTGGAATTTTAGGTTTTTAGAAAATTTTAAAACTTATGAAAATTTTTAAGAATTTTATTTATTTAGTTTTTTTATTATTATAATTTTCTATTTTTAAAATGTTTTTGGACTTTTTTTTTAAAACTATACTCCATCCCTAGACTTGATATTTGTAATTTTTTTTTCTCAATTTAATGCTTATAATTTTATTTCAATCACTTTACCCCAAACTGTTACGGAAGATGATGTGGAAAAAATGGACCAACTAATAATTGACATGCTATATAAATATTTAAAAAATATATTTATCATTTTCCCTTTATTTTAATTATATTTTCCTTTAAATTTCACTTGCTTCCTTTAAAAAGTTTTTTTTTTTTCCCTTAACATGGATATGGACTAGTTATTTGGGATCCTAAATAGGGTGTTCAAACTTCGGTTAAAATTAAATTAATCGATCGAATCGATCTAATTCGGTTAATCGATCGGTGGTCAAACTTAATTCAATTAGAAGTTGGTTAATGATTTTTTAAAAATTTTGATTATCGGTTAATTCGGTTTAAAATAGAGTAATTAACTAAACATAATAATTAATATTATATATTATATGTATTAGCTCACTCCCACCTAGGCCCCAACCTCTGGCCTAACCCCCAACACTCCTACCTAATATAAATCCAATCCAATATACAGTTATAAACCCAACCCAATCTTAAAAACTAAAAATAATACATCGAAAATCCTTAACCCTAATCTGATCTCCCAAAATTGACCATCCTTAATCTAAAATCTCCCAAAATTCCTACTGTCGACAGCCCAACACGCTCACCAATCACCACCATCCGACGTCCACTGAGTCACCATCATTGTTCGACGTTCATCCGCCATCGTCTTTCACGCCCTAACCCAACGTAGTGACGCACCTTCAAGTTTGACTTCACTCACTACCGTCTGGCACTCACCTTTGAGTGGCTCTCTAACCTGACAGCCCAAAACACTCACCACTGTTTGACGTCCACCAGGTTACCACTCATCATCATCGTTGCTTTGCAGAACCCATTTTTTTTTTATAAAAAGATTTAAAATAAAATCGATTATCTCGTTGAAACTTGATGAAATTGCAGATTGTCGTACAACGTCTTTGAAATCTTCGTTAAATCTCTGAATCTTGACATGTTTTTCTTTTGTAATTTTCAGTTTTTTTTTTTTCAAATTTCATTGAGAATTTAGGGATTTTTTATGCTATAAGAAGTATTTAAATACTTTGGTTAATTCGGTTAACCAACTGAATTAGTCGAAATATTTCGGTTCGATTAATTCAGTTAATACTAATTCAATTCGATTAATAACCATTTGAACACCCCTAATCCTAAATCCTACTTTTAATTCTAACGTTTCATTTTTCTCATTCTTCTAGATTTTTTCATTTTTACTTTTATTTCTTGTTCTTCAAAACAAAAATACCATTCCCAAACTCCAACGATGCTATTCTCCATTTTTATACATTGATTTGGTCTCTTTCACCGATTCAAATCATGCCACTGAGTATATATCTTTTATCCACTTATTGATTGAGATTATTAGGTCACGAATTCAAGAAATAAATTCAAAATATGAAGAAAACAATTCATTATCTACTTAGGTAAAGTCAGTTTATGAAATAATAATAAGTTACCAGGTGACCCGGGGACGAACCTGCACTTGATTTCAGGTTTATAAAGGGGAATTGGACTAGTATTGGTGATTTGATTAATTCCATCATTAGTTTAATTTTGCAAAATATAAGAGTGGGAGTTACTTCGAGCATAACTCATAGCTCATAATTGATGGACAATGACTGTAGTGTCTGAGCTGAAATTCAGGGGCTTTAAAGGAGGGTCAATTCAACAAAAATATAGGCTTACAATTAGGAAATGAATAGTTGGCTAACGTCGTGGGTTAGCTCAAAGGCTGAGCTGAATTTTCGATCCATTAAAAAATGCTCTCGTTTCAACAAAAACAAAAGGCTTTTGATCCATTAAACCATAACTTGAGAACAACCCACGGAGCTTTGACTGTTAAAATTAAACAAAAGTATGTATATTATACTCATGGTCACTCTAAAAAAAAAGGATTTGTTCAATTTTAGTCACTTAATTTTTTTTTAATTTAATCACTTTAATTAAAATAATTGTGCCAAGTAATCCTCCAATTAAAAATTACGTTAATCACTAACGAAAAGCACAGTCATCAATCAACGTAATATAAGTTTTACCTTTTTCTTTTCACAAACCTGGGTTTTGGTTGCGAATTGTGAAAAACGCATTAAAAAATATCATCGAATCTTCACTGGAAATTACCGGAACAGGGCAATTGGTGGTGAAAGAATCGTCGGAGTCAACCGTTTGGCAAAGCAACAACAGTGAAAAAGCAAAAAGGTTCGTTCTTTTAGAGACTGTGAATCTCATTTTGTATTCCTCAAATGGGTTAAAAGTATGGCAAAGCTTCGATTATTCAACAGATACGTGGTTGTCGGGTATGAACTTAATCACCCAACAAGCTTTAACTTCAAGGAAGAGCTCGTTCGATCCATCACCAGGACTTTTCTCTTTAAGGCTAAATCACTGAGAAAGCTTTCGTCGATGTCCCACAAATGACAATCCTTTACATTTACAACTTCCATTTCTTTGACCTGTACTTGTCGACTACGTCATTTGGGTACACAGAAAGATCGTTAGACGATAATGTCGAACCATCTTTAATGAGGCTTTAGGTAATGTCAATGGGCAGCTAAAGCAATACACATGGTTGGTGAAGACAGAGAGCTAGACCATGTTTTGATCGGTGCCGAAGGATAAGTGCAGAGTCTACTGTTTGAGAAACTATTATGCATATATTCCTTGAATTTCTTGGAAAAGCCTATTTGGGCACCATGAAGAGGACTTGGAGGCTTACTTGATGAATAACTAAGCCATACTTGAATCAATTTCTCTTAATCCCCATACTCAATCAAAGTTGATATCATTTTCACTCTTTGAAGCTCAAAACCCTTTTGACAAAACATCAACCGCAGCCAAAGAAACAATGGAGTTAACATAAACACCAACATGATTACCATTGATGTCACCAAGTGAAGGGATAAAATTGGTATCAAACTCCACAACGAAGTAGGGATATTGAGAGCTTAAGGCTTAGGCTTCCTTTGGTTTAACGTTGAAGGCCAGTGAGGTGCAGTTGGCCTAAATAATTGCTACCCACCGCATCACTTTGTCTTTGTTTGGTTCAAAGAAGAAAGTTCGAGTGCAAATCCATCTCCACCACAATTGGTCTGCTGAAAATCAACTGGGAGTAAAAGCGACAATTAAAAATCGTGACAGTTGGTGTTTTTAACAGACAAAAATACCCATACTAATTTCTTTCCCAACCTTATTTGTTTTGATTTGGGAAAAAATCACCGCTTTCTCCCCTCTTTTTGCTTTGTTACAAAGTTAGAACACATATTAAATCACTGCAGTTTGATTTTCTTTAGCTTTGCTCAATTGCTTCAATAATGTTATCTTTGATTTTTTCTTCTGTTCATGTTCTTTGTTGTGTAACATGATTTTCTTCTACCCTTGAGCATTTTTATTTGTTCTATTATTATTCTGTTTCTTTTGGTTAATTTGGATAGTTGAAGCTTGAACCTTTAACTTATCCTGCACTTGTGCTCCTAGAGGACTTTCATACATTTTTTCCCTTAAAAGATTGGGCTCTATGCTTAGAAACAAGCGTTTGCATGTTTTAAAAATGAGAGAGGGAAAAAGGAAATATATTAAAAGGAAGAAATACGGGAAAAAGCTTGGGCTAAGTATAGTGTGTACGCCATCGCTCTGTTCCATTTATCTCCAAATCCACCTCCAACAACCCCTTTCGCTCTCTCCTCATTTTCCATTGTCATGGTTTTGCTCTCTTTGGGAGATTTTGATTTCATCTTTTTCTTTTTCCTTCTCAATGTAAAGGTGAGAATCCTTTGTTTCACCTGTATGTAAGTTTTCTCCTTCAAATTTTCTCTCCCTTTCCTTATACCCTAATATATATATATATGTGTGTGTTTTTAATTTATTATTTTGAATTCTTAGAAATTTGGTTGCTTTATGGTGTATTCTTATTTACAATTTTGTGATTTGAAGTCAATTTCCATTTAAAAAAAAATATTTCGAACTTGTAGTTAAGCTCAATTGATTGGATTATTTGGTACTAATCATGATTACGATTAGAATTGGTCATTTTGAATAGGTTTTATGTATCGAGAACTCTAAATATCTGGTTGTAATAAACAAAATGTGATCGAACCCTTATAAATTTCATTTGTTTTACTGGGAATTACTTCCTAGCTTTGTCGATTTAAGTTCGATGTGATTGTCATAGTTGGATTTGTCTTGTATATAGTTTAGTGAATTCAATTGCTCAAAAGGTTCTCTCTTGTAAATTTTGAACTTTATTTTTCGATTATAGGGTTGAAACGTGAAAAGGGTACAATGTATATTGGATACAATTATGAAACATATTTTTGTGGGACTATAACCTGAAAATTTGACTTGCATGAATAAGAAACTTGGATTTTTGTCTAACCAACATGTTTGCATCGATGTTAAAGCTTGATGCTACTAGGTGTAATGGGAATGAAGAATCACGGGTTTTGTTCACCACATTATGTTAGCGATGGTCTTAGAGGAAGCTATTACGAAACTTTAAGCATTATGCTTCCTTTTTATCCTTTGCTGATTGGAGAACAAACGTTGCGACCTTCTCGCTTATCTACTTATCTTGACCTTGTTTCCCGGGCTAAGTGCACTTTGTTCCTAGGTAGTTGGATTGGTTTGAACCATCTCGCAATTTTATCTCGAGATACTAGTTAAAGCGAATGAAGGATTAGAGGTGGTGCCACTATAGGCACCCCTTAATGAGGAAAACTCTGGAAAATGTGATTGAAATGAATATGAGATTATTCTTCAAGTATTAAAGATTCAGAGACCAATAGATTTTCTAGAGCTCTAGTAAATAAAAAGCGACATGATGGTTCCTTTCAAGGGTGTTTGGTTTTGTTAATTGGAGGTAACAAAGATGCTTTAACATTTAAATATATAATTGCCTTTTCGAAGGGCTGCTTTGATCCGCATATGGTTGTTTTGTCCGGTTTAATCTGAAAATCAAGAAAAGAGGTCTATTTTGGTGAGAATCGGAAGTGTTATTCTGATTTCATGGTCATTACCCATCTGTTACTCATTCTCTCGCTTTTTCTTGGCAAGTTGCTAGTAAAATTTTCCATCTATGGCACTCAAATATAGTGGATGATGATGTTGGCTTGAATCCATGTTAGGTTGTTGTATGATCTTTTGTTTTTAATGATTATGTGAAAGTTGCGTAGAGATCTTATTAGAGTGTTATTATGGGTTATAGTTACTTTTTTCCCCCAACATTCGTGCAAATTTCGATTCTCCCCGATGACAAATATTCCGGACAAAGAGTTCTTTTGAAAAACGTTTTGGCTTATTGCCAACCCAAGAGACCACCTCCGTAAATATTGATAGATTGGATGTGTTCTTTTTGAAGCTTTATGTAGTGTCTCTGATTTGTAAAAATACGGTTTTCTGTAAGAACATATCAAGTATATGAATGCATTGTATTGGCATGTTTTCTTCTGGATTATTGTTTGTATTTATACATGTCGTGACTCTAATTTTCTTCAAAGATGATGGTGGATACATGTGAACGTCTTTTAGACAACGAGAAATGTTGTATAAGTTGTGATAAATCCTAATTGAACTAAAACAAGTGCGTTCACCATGGGAACAATGATTCAATTAAGTTTCTCTTATCATGTTGGGTACTCAAACCCAAAACTAAAGCTGTTGGGACATAAAATGCAACTTGGTGAATCGACTAGAATGTTTGATACAAGTGAATGCGACAACAAAACTAGTAATTTTATTAAAAGAACAAACAAATACAATGATGCCCCTTGGAAATGCCTCTTGTCCTCAATCTCCGGACTTCTAAAGGACGATCTTTAGAAGTTGTATGGTTGGAACACCAGCTTCTATGATCCAATGATGCGAAAGAACTTTAGCAGTGAAAGGATGAGATTAACGAGGCAAAGGGGTGGTGAGATTCATTGAGTTTGCTCAAGTAGGAGGGAAGGGAGACATGGAAGATGGGATGCATTCTTAAAGTTTCTAGCGGTAAATTTTGTCTACTTTTTAGATATATGATCAAATTGATAGAATATTTAAATTTATTTTGTCTTTCATACCAGATTTATGCCCAAGTAAATTTGCCTTCTGATAGTTTAAGCATATCATCATGAAGCGAAAATTAGGTTAAATTTTATTCTCAATTTGATAGAATATGTAATTATTAGATGGTTAAATTGTTATTAGGCTGGAGAATTGATAGAATATGTAAATATTAGATGGTTAAATTGTTATTAGGCTGGAGATATTAATAAAATATTTGTTTGATGGTTTTGAGAGATAATGAGTAATAAAAATTAAAAATAATTATCATTTTATCTAATAAATAATTTAAATTGATTATATAATTCATTAAAATATTTATAATAAAATATTAGAAGATACATTTTAATATTTTATTAAATGAATTTATGAATTCACATATTTTAATAATTTTATATAAGTAAAATAATTTAAAAACTTCTATTATATATCAATTCTAATCTGATGTCCTTAATAGTCATTTTATATTCTCACCTCACCGCTACAGCTGCGTTTGAATCCAAACACACACTCCACTGCTGTTTCTAATCTCACTGCACGAGGTTAAAAACAGCGGTGGCGGTGAGATTAGTTACTGTAGCGGTGAGATTGGATACTGTAGCAGTGAGATTAGAAACAACGGTGGAGTGTGTGTTTGGATTCAAACGCAATTGTTTATGTGATGGTGAGAATATAAAATGACTATTAAGGACATCGATTAGAATTGATATATAATAGAAGTTTTTAAATTATTTTACTTATATAAAATTATTAAAATATGTGAATTTATAAATTCATTTAATAAAATATTAAAATGTATCTTCTAATATTTTATTATAAATATTTTAATGAATTATATAATCAATTTAAATTATTTATTAGATAAAATGATAATTTTTTTTTGAATAATAATGATTGGATTTATTACTTAAATAAAATTAAAAAACAAACCTTTTGGGCCTTAGTCCAAACATAAAGCAGAAAAAACAAAAGAAAACAAAGACAAAAAGTCGGCTAACAAAAGCATTTATGATAGCAGGTTTCAAGGCTTTATTGATTTTTCCCGCTACCTACTTCTTTTCCACCCTTTCACTTCTATTTCACATTTTCATTTCTTTTTCGCCCTTTCGGTTCTTTCTTCCTCCATTCTAGATCATGTGCTGTAAATCTCCACCGCTTGACGGACGTAATCTGAGTCCCCCAACGTGTAATAACTTTCTCCTCTCCTTAGATAAAATGATAATTATTTTTAATTTTATTAGATAAAATGATAATTATTTTTTATAGTTAAATAAAATGATAATTATTTTTTATAGTTAATTTTTAGAATTTGGCTGCCAAATCTGAAAAAAAAATAAGGTTGAGAAAGAAATTAGTTTTTGTCTGTTAAAAATACCTCTGCTGCACCAGTATGGATATTTTTGTCTGTTAAAAATACCTCTGTTGCACCAGTGAACTTCTCATTCTTGCTGAAAACTCCAGTTGGCTTTTGGGATATCGGTGTGGTGAAAATTGATTTTGGTTGCACTGAAATGCTCAACCAAACAGGTTGCCAGTGAGGTTGGAAGCCCAACTGCACCTCACTGGCGTTAAACGGTGAACCAAAGGAGGCCTAAGTCATCGGGTTGTGGAAGTCCCTTGTAGTCATTGCAGAAGCTAAAAGAACCCTCGTCAGCCATTTTCACGATCATCCAAAAGCCTTGCTTACTTGGCCAATGAGGCTCGAAATCAGAATTTGTTTGGACCGAACCTCAAGGAACACCCGAGTATCTAGATTTGGGTTACCACCAGTTGTTCCGACCAGTAGAGAAAAGCGACATTTATGAAAGAGTCTTTTGCAGAACTTATTGTTAGAATAAGTTCATATTCTTTAGGGATATTGGTATTTGAATTATTCTATGTTACTATTATCTCTTATCTTTGATTTGATTTGAGTGTGTAGTTTTTATTCTCTATTAAGATCTTATTGTATGACTATATAAGCCAATGCCATCATCAGTAAAACTCAAGTCATTAAAAGTCTAGCTTGTTGTTTACTTGTGTTCTTGTGTCTCATATTAAATCAAAGTTCCCAACAATTTGGTATTAGAACCCTCTCTAGGCTTGAGAAATTCTAGCAGCAACATAGAAGATGACTCAAAGATGAATTCTGACAACTTTATACAACCAATTATTCCTCACTGGTCACTATGATCATTGGAGCATATTAATGGAAAATTTTCTACGTTCTAAGGAATATTGGGAGTTGGTGAAACCTGACTATGTTAAACCAGCAAGAAAAATACCTTAGTTAGATACATAACAAAAGAAGAATGATGAGACAAACCATTCTCAACAAGAATACTACCAAAGAAATATAGGATGCCATGAAGAAAAAATATGAAGGAAATGCAAAGGTCAAGAGATCTCATCTTCAAGCTCTCTACAAAGAATTTGAAACGCTTGAGATGAGGAATGATGACTGAGTGATAGAGTACTTCTCAAAGGTCATGACAGTGAAGAACAAGATGCAAACTTATGAAGAAAATATGCAGGATGTTAAAGTGGTAGAAAAAAATCTACGCTCTTTAACTGAGAAGTTTAACTATGTTATTTGTTCTATTGAGGAATCAAAAGGCACTGGTGCTCTCACTATTGATGAATTACAAAGCTCATTAATAGTACATGAACATAAATTTCAAAGGCATCATAGAGAGGAGCAGGTTTTGAAATTGACATTTGATGCAGGAAAAGGTCGTGGTCGTAGTGCTTATAAAAGAGGGAGAGGTCAAGCAAGTTTCAACAAAACAATGGTGAAAAGCTACAAATTTCATAAATTGGACATTTCCAATATGAGTGCCCTGAGAATATAGAAACAAACTATGCAGAATTTGGTGAGGAAGATGAGATGCTTCTAATGGCTTATGTGGAACCAAATGGGTTTAGAAAGAAAGATACTGTTGGATCTAGTACCCTAAGTGTAGTATATTCGTTTGTAACGTGTAATTTTTTAGAACAGATTGGTTAATAAAACAAATTCATTAATTAAAATTAATATACTTTGTATTATTGGTCTCATATGGTTTTTGCACCCAAAGCAAAATAAAAGCAAATGTTGCTCATTGGTTGTCTAATGTTTAAACTAATACTAAGCGGTATTACGTGGTTGGTTGTAATATGGATAGACAACTTGTATTAGTAGACGAACTTAAACATGTCCTTAGTCTAATCGAAAATGAGAAAACCGATTGAAAGAATAATATGTCGTCTATCAAGTCCAGTTGGGGAGATGCCTCGTCTTTGGCATTGGAATGAACGACTCTCAGAAGATAGAGACATAGATGTGATTGACTGGATTGACAGTACATCAGAATGGACCCAGGAAGAATAGATCCTGAATTCGTTTATAGATTTATTCACTTGTGACGTTCATAGTGTGGCATACCTAAATCCTGATTGGATGACAAACTATGTATGTGTGACTCGTACACGTTGATGTAAGTAAAAGCTTGAATTCGAATAGATAAGGAACCGAAAGTTGGTGCGTTGGGTGTACGACTTCTGCAATAGGTAGCGCCATTCACAACAGTAGAATTTATAGCCCGAGACATAGGTAAATGATAACCTCTCATTGGCATTACATGGTTGATGAAAAGTAAATGTGGCAACGAGTTGTTTGTCTTTTATGATGAATGACTTGATTACTATTTGATAGTGATTGACTTTTCATGAAGGAAGATGTAATGGTTACCATGAGATAAAATAGGATCATATTGGGAGAATGGATATTATCCCAAAAATATTATGGATATCCTATGAGGGTAACACACTTATGACAAGGTTATTGGACGAGCACTGATCGAGTTTCTTTCGTAATGGTATGCCGTTAGGGAGAGCTCAGTCTTGATACTGTAGTGGAATGACTCTGTGACTAAATGAGCTTATAATTAATAGGCGAAAAGCTGGAACTTATAAATCATTTGAGCCTCAATTGCATATGTAATAGGCCAATTTAGCTCGGGCCCATACAAAAAATAATAAACCCAAAATAATAAAACAAAGTCCAAGTCCAGTCCAAAATATATCATTTGGCCCGATCGGAATGGCCCATTACTTAAAAAGATTGAAGGTCTATCTACAAGCTTGACGTATATGGAAGTACAATCTTCAAGGATATGCAATCTTAGATATGATATGCAAATCTTAGATATGATATGCAATCCTAGAAGATATGGTATGCAATCTTAGATATGATATGCAATCCTAGAAGTTATGGTATGCAATCTTAGATATGATATGCAATCTTAGAAGATATGGTATGTAATATTAAAAGATATGATTTTGTAATTTTAGAGATTTAATTTGTAGATACCTTTTAATCTTAGCCGTTGATGTAATTGATCTGTACCGTTGGATTTGGGGAGGCTCAACTATAAATAGAGGCCTCTCCCTTCATTGTAGACACACTTGAAGGGGACTTGAGTTTTGAGTAATAAAAATTCTTGAGAGCATTCACTCAAATTTCTCTCTTTTGCGTTCTTATTTTCTGTGGCTTGTTCTTATTTTGTTCTTCGCTCATCTTCGTTTCTTTTGAGTTGCTTCATTCGAGTTAGTTTTGGTGGAGGAATTTCGTCGAATCTTCATATTGCGGGAGTTAGGTTGACTTATGTGTTTTTATTTATTTATCCATTTAATTGCTTAATCATTATTTATTCATTTATTTTAATTATTTTAAATTCATTTTAATTGCCACTTTTTATCCAAAACTTTATTTCTTAAAATAAGGCAATATTTGACATTTGGAGTTTTGAGGGAATCGTGCCCTAACTTACTGGGCTTCGATTTTTCTCATTAAGTTTAAATGATCAAATACCCTTTTTTGAATTAAAATATATGATTTTCAAATAAAAAACCTATCTTTGTGAATTTAAGATGTTGCGTCCTAACTTATTGGATGTGACATTTTGATATTTTGAGATAGGGATTTCAAAAAAAAACAAAACAAAACAAAGGATATTTGGTGTTTGGGAAATTCGAAAGGTTGTGCTCTAACTTTGTAACATCCTGAATTTTTGGGCCTATGCGTTTAATGGGTGGATATGTTTAATGTGTTAATTTAAGTGTTAGGGGTCCAAATTGGGCTCAGGCTTAGGTAGAGGCCTTGATTAAAATTATCTGTTTGGGCATTATAGGGTTTAAAAGGTAGTATCTATGTTTAAAATACCAAAGTGGGCTTGTGGCCCAATCTTAGGGGGTGACGCCACACAAGGGAGTAAGGGGCCCAAATTTAAGTTTCATGGAGCTCAATTCTTTAATTTAAGTTAGCTAAATTTTGGGCATTAGGATTAGGTGGAGTGGATGGCAACAAGGCTAAAATTTAGGGGTTTTAATGTTTAAAATATGTGGATAATAAGCAGATAAAGGCTATTATTTAGGAATTTATTTTATGTGGATAATAAGCAGATAAAGGCTAAAATTTAGGATTTTAATGATTAAAATATGTGGATAATATGCTGATAAAGGTGGGAGGAGTTAGAGATAATTAAGTCTCTTTAGATGAGCTAGTAGATTAAGATAAAGGAGAAAAGATAGGATTTATCTGCAAGGTTAGGTAAGTGCCGAAATTTCTATAAATAGGGGGAATATCTCTTCAATTTCGTCATTTGGGTTTTTCTCTCATTCTTTTCTCTTCTTCTCTGAGTAAAAGCCGAAAACTCCTAAAGTTCCATCTTCTTCTTCATTCTCTGCAAAAGCCAGAAATCTCTAAGCCTATTCCCTCATCTTCACTTTGATTCAAAAGTCGAAACTCTTTCCATTCTTTTTCTTCCTAATGAAATCTTCAAGTCTCTTCCTTGTTTTCTTTTCTTCTTCTCTTTTCTGTCGTAAACCGAAACTCCTCACTCAAGTATTTTAAAAGCCAAAGACACATCAGCCTTCTCTTGTTCATACTTTTCCAGGATTTTCCTAAGAGCCAAATCCTAGATCTCATCTCCTGTGATTGCCGAATTACTTCGTGGTGCCTACTTGTGCCGAAATCAAGGGAACTTTAGTGGAGTCAATCGCATATATCTCTAAGTTATAGAATCGTGTTACTTCCGGGATTTCAAGGTAAGGGATCTATTAGTTTTAACGTGTAATTTGGGATTTATTAACCTTGGCCGATTGTTGAAGGGGCTAAACCTTTGTGTGTTTTTCCGGCTTTTGAGCAAGGCTTTACATTGAGGATAATAGATCCGGATAGCAAGGACATCGACTAAGAATATTGGATTTCGCGATATCAGTGTGTAATACTTCCCCACCATCTAGATCGATTATTAATGTATGCTCATAAGTTTATATGTTGTGATAAATACCGATATCTCGGTTTAATGTTGGAAACTCGAAAAGGGTGAAGCAAATCACGAGTCGATAAATGTTTGACTTTATATGATAAACGCGATATTGATTTTATGACCGCATGGGTTGGGTTGATGAAAGGAGGACGTTATACGCGTTTTATGTGTAGCGGTTTATACCGTGATCTGTTATATGTTTTAGCGGCTAATGCCGTGATTCATTATAAGGGCTTCGGCCATAATATGTTGATGAGCGCATGACCGCCATCTTGGCGTGTAGCGGTGTGGGTCGATTGTAGAAATCCCCAATGGTGTGAATGGTCAGTACGGGCGTGTAGCGGATGGAAACCTAGGCAAATGGGTTGGGCCTTGCATATTATTTGTTATTTTTTTAAATAGAATTATTAATCTGTTTTATGGGCCTAAGGCCAAAATCTAGTGATGCATGAGGGTTGCACACTGAGTCTCGCGACTCACCCTATTAATTAACCTTTCAGGTGATACCTAGTGCTTCGGACCGGGCTGGAGAGGAACGCAAGGTGGCCATGCAAAAGACCAACTGGATCCAGCAAAAAGTCTCAAGTTAATACTTTATATTTTTAATTAATGGATTTTAAATCTCGTTGTAATAAGGCTGTAAGCCACTAGTTTATGTTTTGTTTTATTTTGGGCTTTAATTACTTTTAGTTATTTAAATTCTTATTGAACTAATGTATCTATTTAAATTTGGGTTTTTAATTTATAAAGGCATATTTTATTTAAACTATCAACTATTAAATTTCTCTCGAATAAGAAGATAAACTTTAGAAAAAAATATTTTTCTGAAAATACGACATGTTCTTCCAAAATTTTCTTAGTGACATACCAGATCCGGTCGTGGTGTTTGGGCCGAGTTTGGGGTGTTACAAACTTACTGAGATTTGACTTTTCTTTTATCCAAATAATTGAATTTTTTTTTAAGGTTATAAGTTTTGAAAAATAAAAAGAATCATATTTTAAAATCTTCTCAAATTTTCGACATTAAGACATTAATTAATCAATTAGGTACCAATTTTTTTGGGCGTTACGAGGGTGTTAATCCTTCCTCGTGCGTAACCGACTCCCGAACCCGTTTTCTCGAATTTCGTAGACCAAAATCATTGTTTTAATAAATCAAATTTTTTTTATTAAAATGATCAATTTCAAGGTGACCTGATCACACCTCGAAAAAAGATTGGTGGCGACTCCATTTTCTTTTTTAAAGTCGACCCCGTTTTTCAAAACAAAAAATGGTTTCGACAGCATATGTCCAATCAGTCCCTCCACTAGCTTGTTGAAACAAAAAATGAATTGCATGTTGAATCAAAGGAATAGAAATGAATAGAAATGGTGAAAATGGAGAAATGGGAAATCATTTGGAAATGATTATAGTTTTCTCCAAAATGAAAATGAAAATGGAGAAATGGAATCATTTGAAAATTAATGTGGTTTTCTCTGAAATGAAAATGAAAAATAAAGATGACCTGAAAAATGAATTTATGTTTTTTGAATTAAATGAAGTTCAAAAATAGAAATAAATCATTTGGTCATAGTGAATAGTTGAATATGAAAATATTAAATATATTTTCTCATAGATTCTTTTACGGTAAAGTCTTCATGATTGTAATGAAATTAGAATTGAGTTGAAAAAAATTATTCAATTGGAAATATTGAAGTTTATTTTGGGAAATAGGAATACAAATATTGGGTTGGACCAAATTATAAAGTATTGGGTTAAAAGCCCGGGAAGTACTTGTAATTGGACCCGATATGGAAGAGGTCTAAAAGCCCCTTATGTAAAAAAGGGTGGACGACAAACCCTTGTAAAAATAGTTAGGGTTGCCGCCGCCTATATTTCTGGTTAAACTAGGAGTTTATTTTTCTAGTTGAAATAAACTTCTACAATTGAATAAGGGTTCTACATTCTCTCCTTATAAATAGATAACAACATTAGGGGTATTAACACAACTTTTAGATATTGTTATTCTGCCTTAAAATAGAGAGACTTTTATTCTCTAAGAATTAAATATATTTTCCGAAATAAAGATTCTATCAGTTTCTATTTGAGAATAGATTTTCGTTTTCACATTAACAGAAAGAGGAAAACACAAGTTTCTCTAAAGTTCTCAATATTGCTATTCTGGTAAAAATTAGTGGAAATTTATTTTAAGAATAAATTTTATTTTCTAGAAAATGCAATTCTACTAGTTTCTGTTTAAGAGAGATTTTCTTTCCTATTGAAAGTAAAGAAAATATTTCTGGTTCTGTGTTTGATTCAATTTGGTTATGTGGTTGATAAGGATGATAGGTTGGGTGCTAGAGAGATTGTGGGGGAACTCAAACGAATCAAGAATCGTACATGTGGGTTTAAATTCTCTTATTCGAATGGAAGAAAAGTTGGCGTGGCAAAGAGTTGCTAATTGTGCACATGTGGGGTTTGGGATCACGTTCACATGTGGATTGCTAACTTGCTTAGTGATTAACAAAATATTTAACGTAAGTGATTATATTACACAATTATCTTAATTAAAATAATTAAATTTAAAAAAATAATTAAAATAGGACAAACCTCATTTTAAAATCATCATAAATATGATTTATCTATGTTGAAGTCAAGGACTTTGATTGAAATTGAATACCTTGTCTAAGCTAATTATTTAACATAGATATACAATGATGTTATATATAAACACACACTATGTTCATAAACAAATACAAGAAATTCAATCATTTCTGGAGTTATCAAATCAAATGTTTTATTTATTACCGACATGAAGACCTTTTACAAAGCTTATTATAACAACACTTTTAGGTAACATTCAAAGAACAGTACGAAAAGAAAAGTCATTTTCTTTACCCAACTTGCTTATAAATGACAATGACATGCATTTAGCAATGAAACCACCAACTTTACCTAAAACTTCAATAATATTCAAAATAGGAAATGTGTTGCTAATTCACCAATATGCTCTTTTTTTTTTTTCTCAGTTCAAAGTTTTAATGAAGGAAATCTGGTGAGGCTATGGTTCAATTTTGTATTATGCTAACCAATGGAAATAAGCTATATTAAGGCTTTCTTTCGATGGTGCTGTGTTCACTTTTGATGAGGTTAATAACAATGGTGACAATGAGGTTAATAATTGTAGCAATAAGATAGAATATTGTAGTAATGCGATTAAAATCAATGATGAAATATGTATTTGGATTTAAAGGCATCTGTAGCCGTGAGGTGAAAGTATAAAATAATTTAATAATATATGTAAAATAAATAATTATATTTTATGTTAAATAATAAAATATATTAAATTTGTATTTATCTTAAAGAATAATTTTTGTAACGCCCCGAATTTTGGGCCTAGAAGTTTAGAGCTTTGAGCATAAGGACAGTGGGGAGATTGCACATATGTGTTTAATTGTGCAATTTAGTGATAAGAATGGGCCTGTTGGTCTAGTGGTTGTGTGAGTGTTAGCATATCTTGAGGTTACGGGTTTGAGTAATTTGAATGCGCAATTGTGGAGAGTCTTTTATTTTATTCTGTTTTAGTCTTAATTATAAATGTTTATTTATTATATTTTATTATATTATTTATTATTATTATTATTATTATTTGTTGATTGTTATTTTGGGTTTTGTTTTTATTTTCTGTTAACTCTTCTCACGTTTTCCCCTCTTTTCGTTCTTTCTTCCTCTCTCGGTTCTTTTACTTTTTTATTTTTCGAACGGTTTTGGCTTGTGAATTCGAGAAGTCACTCCTCTGTCATCTTCTCTGTCATCGAATAGCAGGTGTGGGATTCAAACTTGTACTACACTATTTTATTCTTTGCAAAGTTATGTCGGCTTCTCTTGACTGTAGGCTAAACCGTTGGTTTTGGTTTTTTTTAGACGATAGAAGTGAAGGGAAATCGTTGTTTTCTAATATATGTTGATAGGGTAAAGGTTAGGGACTGTTACGGTGGCTGAAACGGTGTTTTTGGGGCTGAATTGGGGTGGTGCTGTAGCCTCCTCGACGGCCACACGGGCGTGTGCCGAGGCTGATGTGTCTCTAACTAACTACGATCACAATAAAGGCAAGCGCACCTGTCGAACAGTAGAATAGTTATGGTAAGACCGGAAATATCGTATCCACAAGGACCAAGAGTACTAGTAATTACTATTTTTCCATTATCTAGCCTAAGAATTGGAGTGATTTCTTTTAAACTAAAATTAATTAAAAGCACGACAGAGAATGAATTGGGAAAATACTTTTTGGACAACTTTATGAGATGGACAATACCCAAGGAAGAATCCACCTAGACTTCACTTATTACTTTTGATTCATACGATTTATTCACTTGACTTAATCCGTAGAAATCCCTGATTTATGTTAATATCTCTTTCGAGACTAAAAACAACTGACTCTAGGTTGATTAATTGAAATTGCTTTCTAATTAAAACCCCTATTGTCGCATTAACTCGATCTATGGATTCCCTTATTAGATTTGACTCTAATCCGGCAGATTTATGTCGCCCTATTTCTATGGTTGCAATCAACTCCGCTTAATTGTGTTGATCTACTCTTAAACAGGGACTTTTGCTCCTCTGAATAAGCACATTCGACTTGAATCAATAACCTGAATTATTAAAACAAGAATAAGAACTCACAATTAAGAATAAGAACAAGTATTTATCTTATAAATCAAATAGTAATAAGATCTGTCATAGGTTTCATCTCATCGGGTATTTAAGGGATTTAGTTCATACTGATAGAGGGAAACATCTTAAAATAAGGACAACAACAAAACATAAGAAAACCTAAAAAATTCAAGAGAAATTGATAGGAGATCTTCAGTCTTGATGGAGATCCTTCTTCCGAGCTGCTCCCAATGGCTGTCTTCGAGTATTTTCTCCTTTCTCCTCTGTGCCCCTCTTTAGGTTACCCCCTAGGGTGTTTATATAGGCTTTAGAGAACTTCTCTTGGCCCAAAATTAGTCTTTTTCGAATAGAATTCGACTTGGGTTCGGCAGGGACACGCCCGTATAACACGCCCATGTGTGATAACTTAGGCCGTGTTCAATTCTGCTCATCACACACGACCGTCTGATCTGCCCGTGTACGATAGTCCAGGCCGTGTTGATTTCCGAGGTAGGCCCATTTTGTCCCTTTTTGGCCCGTTTCTCGTTCTTTTCGACTCCTTAAGCTCTCCTGAGTATAAAACATGAAATTAAAGGATTAGGAGCATCGAATTCATCAAATCTAATGAAAATTCATCCAAAAGTAAGCCAAGCATGGGGTCAAAATATGTATAAATTATGGTTTATCAAATATCCCCACACTTAAGCCTTTGCTTATCCTCAAGCAAAATCCTCAACTCACAATTAAAACTAACTTCCTTAATTCATAATTCTCATCAATAATGTCTCATCATAATTCACAGATAATTCATACATTGATAATTTTAACTAAAAGATTTCTAAAGATTCAAACAATCTAAGTCACAAATTTTTATAGCACGAAAACATAAGTGTTTCCCCTTACCTAAATAATCACCTTTAATTCAAAATTGACAAGAATTGACATCCTCATTAAAGATTCACTCAAATCACTCAAAGTGTTTAGGGTTCAAATTAAGCACTCAAAAGTCAAACATGAAAAGTTATTACCATAGGCTTGTATGAAAATCAAATCTCCACCACTATAAAATGAGATGATACACAAATCAAAAAGGTCTTTAAAAGGGCTGTAATGGGGCTTGGGTTAAATGTGTGGATAAAGGCTGCAAAAGAAGGTTAGAATCGAGATTGAATTGACAATTTACCTAACTAGAAAAATAAACTAATACTGAATAATTACAACTTATCACTAATAACACGAACTTCTTCTCAAAATGAATCGTTTAAGCTCAAATACATAGAACTAATAATGAATATATTTCCAACTTTTTTTAAAGAATAAGTACAATAAATAGAAATAATTTAACACTGAAATAAAGAACATAGTTAGGCAACTGCTCAAATCAAATCTCGAAAAAAAGGAGTTAAAACAATGGGAAAAATTCTCAATGAAAAAAAAATGAGTTTTGGGTTAATATTAGGGGTAAATCAAGAAACGATTTATTAAGATCAAAGGGGTTCACTAGGGGTTAATTGTGAAGGTAGGCTGTTTATGGAGTAAGTGGGTTAAATCCTAGGTGCCTTTATCATCTCTGTATATCAAATCAAAAGTGTGGTCTCGACATGCATAATCGAAGCAAGTTCTAGAATAACAAATCAATATTGACACACTCATAATCAATAAAGTGAGCAAGAAAAAATATATGCTCTAAAAGGCTCAAAATCTCACACAAATTATGGTTTTGATGTCAACCTTGCAAATTTCAAACTTCAAAGTAATATTTAAATTTAGGAAACAACCTAACAAATTTTTAATTCGAAAATAGACTTATCATGCTTGATTCTCTAATGTCTTTAAAGTTTAAACCATCAATGCACAATTACCTATGACTTAATCCAAAACATATCAATAAAAATCATAAGTCAATAGAAGTTTCATTCTAATAGTAATATGAGAAAATTACTTAAGAACAAGACATAATTCAGGGATTTTCTAATAATCGATTAAATAACCTCCCCACACTTAAGATGTACATTGTCCTCAATGTACAAAGATAGATAATAGTAATATAGTAATAAAATCATAAGTTATGGAGAGAAGTAAAACTTCCTGAATTTTGGATGGAGTCAATGAAAAGAAACCTGCTGAATGTAGTCAGCGGTGAAGGTGGGAGAGGATACTCCGATAGCATCTTTAACTTTTTGGAATTGAGTCAATGAAGCAGCTGGCATGAACTTATGAAGAAGTTGTGGTATATCTGCTTTAAAGAGGTCGCGCACGGGGAGACCGTGCCGAGATCCTTTCATTTTTACGAAGCGAGGATGGCGACCTTGGTCGTGCCTCGAGTAATAGTCATTGTGTG
Source organism: Gossypium sturtianum (assembly GCA_025698515.1). Lineage (NCBI taxonomy): Eukaryota > Viridiplantae > Streptophyta > Magnoliopsida > Malvales > Malvaceae > Gossypium > Gossypium sturtianum. The sequence goes on along the minus strand of CM046949.1, from coordinate 128,428,435 downwards.
CCTAAAAACGATTTGTAATAGTTCAAGCATCACCACATGTAATATCTAAATAGTCCTAAATAACAAAATATTCCTACTAAAAGTAGTATTTTTAAATTAACAATATTAACTTATGGTACCCTAAGCTTAATCTAAATGGCACGAAGAATAAGAACAAAATAATAAAGACAATAAAAATAAAAATAAATAATGGAAAATATATATGAATTCAAAATTAAATGTGAAAAAGAGTGACCAACGGTGGTAAGGATGGTGGTTGGTGTGGTGGCAGTGTAAAGAAGAAATAAGGGAAATGGGTGAAGGAAAAAGAAGAAAGAAAGATAACAGGAAAAGAAAAGGGAAAAAAAAGGGTTTCGGGCTGGGGAAGAAGGGAGGGGGTAAGAAAGTGGAGAAGGAGGGCGGTGGTCGGAAAGGGGTGCGGTGGCTAGGGTTTGGGGGAAGAAGATTTGGAGAAGAAAGTGAACAGAAGAAGGGGGTTTAAATAGAGATGCGGCCCACGCCCGTGTGCCCTGGGCGTGTTGGGTCACACGGCCGAATCGTACGGTCCTGTTCTACTTCGTTCGTTTCTCCCACGCCCGTGTAGATGTTCACAAGTCCGTGTTAATTAGTCAGTGTCGACCATGGCCTAAAGGCACGGGCGTGTCGCACGCCCGTGTCACTTACTCAGTTTCAACCACAGCTTCTAGGCACGGGCGTGTCGTACGCCCGTGTCATTCACTCAGTATTGCCCACGTTCTTAAGGCACACCCGTGTGTATTTATCAGTATCCCGTGTTCCTTAGTCAGTGTCGACCACGGCCGCATCGCACGGTCGTGGCATTTTATCGCAACCCGTGTTTTGGGGAAAATTTCGTCCTATTTTTGCACGGTTTCTGCCACGCCGATGTCCTTTCCCGTGGTGTTTACACGGCCACGGCCACGCCCGTGTGCAAGGCCGTGTGGGTAGGGAAACCTACGCCTATTAATTTGGTTAGGTTTTAGTTAGATGCTAAAAATCGAAAATATGGACATTAGTGATGTTAGTGCTCGGGTTGCCTCCTGAGAAGCGCTCGTTTAAAGTCTTAAGCTAGACTTACCTCTCATTCGCATACTCGTGGTGGTTCGAGGAGTTGACACTCCTCTCTCCTGCTATCAGTTCTACTATACAGTTTGATTCGAGTAGTATTTACCTTAAAAGTGCCAAACTTAGGATGAGTTACCTCGACCGTTCCGTATGGAAAGACCTTGAGTACCGTAAAAGGAGTCGCTCCGTTTGCTTTAAGCTCTGAGGTGGTAATTTGAGGATCGGTTGCATCTAACAGTACCTGATCTCCAACCTTAAAGTGATTTGCTTTTCCTTTAAGCTCGTCATGGAGTTGCCTCGGTTTCACTTCGTGTGTTCTTGGTTTCTCCTTGGCATGTGTCCTCCACTCGTCTAGTTCATCGATCTGAAGCCTTCGCTCCTCGTAAGTTATTTCATTGTTGGCACGAGGACTAGGATGTGGCTCAGTTGTGTATTTTCGAGGTGCTTCCTGAAAAGAGGGTTGAACCGAATGGTTATTAATAGAATTTATGTACTCACATTTATTACTCGACGACCTAACCGAGTCACGAGCCTGAAGAGTGATCGTTTCGTCACCTACACGAAGTGTGAGCTCACTTATACCAACATCAATTCTAGTTTTAGCAGTTGCTAAAAAGGGTCGCCCTAAAATTAAAGGTGCGTTACTGTCATCATCCATGTCTAGAACAATGAAGTCAACTGGGAATATAAATTTATCGACTTTTAAAAGCACATCCTCGACAATTCCCCTAGAAAATCTAATAGTTTTATCTGCTAGTTGAATGCTCATCCTAGTTTGTTTAGGTTTCCCAAGACCTAGTTGCTTAAACATTTTATAAGGCATGACATTAATACTCGCCCCTAAATCAGCTAAAGCATTGTTAGCATCTAAACTACCAATTAAGCAAGGAATAGTAAAACTCCCTGGATCCTTTAATTTATCGGGTAGTTTATTCTGTAGAATGGCTGAGCAGACTACGTTTAGCTCCACGTGCGACGCATCGTCTAACTTCCGTTTGTTTGCTAGAATCTCCTTTAAAAATTTGACTGAGTTGGGCATCTGCGAAAGAGCTTCGATAAACGGTAAGTTAATATGTAATTTTTTTAAGAGTTTAAGAAATTTACCAAATTGCTCATTAGTATGGTCTTTCTTCGTCGCGTTAGGATATGACACACGAGGTATATACTCTTTACTTACCGGTTTTTGTGTATCGTGGCTTACCCTATCCTCACCTTTACTTACCACAGGTTCTTGCCTCGATTCAGATTTAGATTCTACTAACCCTTCTTCATCGCACACCGTGATGGCATGGAGTTGGTCCCTTGGGTTAGGCTCGGTATTACTCGGTAAGCTACCTTGTGGTCGTTCCGAGATCAGCTTAGCAAGCTGACCTATTTGGTTTTCGAGCCCTTGAATTTATGCCTGCTGATTTTTTAGCGCTGTTTCGGTATTTTGAAAACGGGTTTCTGACACCGAGATGAATTTAGTTAGCATCTCCTCAAGGTTCAGCTTCTTCTCCTATGGGTAGGGTTGTTGTTGAAAGCCTGGAGGGGGTTGTTGTCTCTAATTTCCTTGACCACCCCATGAAAAATTGGGATGGTTCCTCCAACCTCGATTGTAAGTGTTACTATAAGTGTTACCCATATAGTGAACTTGTTCATTCTCAGTGCTCGGGTTGTAAAGTGGATATTCTGTTGTGTTCGTCCCTCCTCCATTTGTGTCGCACTGCATCACCGGATGTACCTGCGTAGAAACACATAAACCATCAATTTTCTTGTTCAAGAGTTCTACTTGGTTTGATAACATGGTGACTGCGTTGAGGTTGAAAACACTGGCGGCTTTTGTCGGCTTTGTTCTCATGACTTGCCACTGATAGTTATTCAGTGACATCTCCTCTATAAACTCATAAGCCGCTTCATGGGTTTTGTTATTTAGTGTACCACCGGCGGCTGCATCGATCAATTGCCTAGTTGAGGGGTTCACACTATTGTAAAAGGTTTGAACTTGTAGCCATAAAGGTAAGCCATGGTGAGGGCATCTCCTCAACAAGTCCTTGTACCTCTCCCATGCATCGTAAAGCGTTTCTAAATCCATCTGCACAAATGCACAAAAGAAGAGATATCATTCCTCAACTTAGCCGTTTTAGCCGGCGGAAAATATTTTAACAAAAACTTTTCGGTCATTTGTTCCCATGTACTGATTGATCCTCGTGGTAACGAGTTTAACCACTGTTTAGCTTTGTTCCTCAATGAGAAAGGAAACAACCGAAGGTGAATGGCATCGTCAGAAATGCCATTTATTTTGAAGGTATCACAGAATTCTAGAAAATTTGCTAAATGAGTATTTGGATCTTCGTCCTGTAAACCATCAAACTGAACAAACTGTTGAATCATTTGAATAGTGTTAGGTTTCAGTTCAAAATTATTTGCAGCAATAGCAGGTCTAACAATACTCGATTCAAATTTCAGATTAAATTAGGCTTAGCATAATCATACATAGTACGAGGAGTAGGATTTTCGGCAACCACCGGGGGTAGCAGATTATTATCAGCCATCTCCTCGGTAGTATTAGTATTGTCCTCTTGCTCTTCCTCTATGTTTTGTAGACTTCGTCTTATCTCCCTATGATTTCTGCGAGCGGTGCCTTCTATATCACTGTCGTAAATCAAAGGTCCTGACGGGTTTCTTCTAGTCATAAACTAGAGACACCTGCCAGAAACAAAGAAGAAGAAAAATTAGAAAAGTAAATAAAATAAATTGCAATAAAAATGGCTAAAGTAATAAAAATTTAGTGTTCCTAATATCTTAGTCCCCGACAACGGTGCCAAAAACTTGATGTGTCTCTAACTAACTACGATCACAATAAAGGCAAGCACACCTGTCGAACAGTAGTATAGTTATGGTAAGACCGGAAATATCGTATCTACAAGGACCAAGAGTACTAGTAATTACTATCTTTCCATTATCTAGCCTAAGAATTAGAGTGATTTCTTTTAAACTAAAATTAATTAAAAGCACGACAGAAAATGAATTGGGAAAATACTTTTTGGACAACTTTATGAGATGGACAATACCCAAGGAAGAATCCACCTAGACTTCACTTATTACTTTTGATTGATACGATTTATTCACTTGACTTAATCCGTAGAAATCCCTGATTTATGTTAATATCTCTTTCGAGACTAAAAACAACTGACTCTAGGTTGATTAACTGAAATTTCTTTCTAATTAAAACCCCTATTGTCGCATTAACTCGATCTATGGATTCCCTTATTAGATTTGACTCTAATCCGGCAGATTTATGTCGCCCTATTTCTAGGGTTGCAATCAACTCCACTTAATTGTGTTGATCTACTTTTAAACAGGGACTTTTGCTCCTCTGAATAAGCACATTCGACTTGAATCAATAACCTAAATTATTAAAACAAGAATAAGAACTCACAATTAAGAATAAGAACAAGTATTTATCTTATAAATCAAATAGTAATAAGATCTGTCATAAGTTTCATCTCCTCAGGTATTTAAGGGATTTAGTTCATACTGATAGAGGGAAACATCTTAAAATAAGGACAACAACAAAACATAAGAAAACCTAAAAAATTCAAGAGAAATTGATAGGAGATCTTCAGTCTTGATGGAGATCCTTCTTCCGAGCTGCTCCCGATGGCTGTCTTCGAGTATTTTCTCCTTTCTCCTCTGTGCCCCTCTTTAGGTTACCCCCTAGGGTGTTTATATAGGCTTTAGAGAACTTCTCTTGGCCCAAAATTAGTCTTTTTCGAATAGAATTCGACTTGGGTTCGGTAGGGACACGCCCGTATAACATCTCAATTCTGCTCATCACACACGGCCGTGTGATCTGCCCGTGTACGATAGTCCAGGCCGTGTTGATTTCTGAGGTAGGCCCATTTTGTCTCTTTTTGGCCCGTTTCTTGTTCTTTTCGACTCCTTAAGCTCTCCTGAGTATAAAACATGAAATTAAAGGATTAGGAGCATCGAATTCATCAAATCCAATAAAAATTCATCCAAAAGTAAGCCATGCATGGGGTCAAAATATGTATAAATTATGGTTTATTAGAGGCACACGGCCGTGTGGATTTGTGAATTAGGGTTTTCGGCCGATTTGGGTGCCACACGGACTGGTCACACGGGCGTGTGGCCGATTTGGGGATTTTTGTCAGAATTCACAGGTCGTGTCCTCTGAGCACACGGGCGTGTGAGTTTAGGGAATTAGAGATTTGGATTTTAGGGTTTAGGGTTTAGGGATTCCACACGGGCATGTGTTATAGGACACACGGTCGTGTCTGATGGCCACACGGGCATGTGACACCTTCACACGGCTGTGTCTGCCCTGCACCTAATATTATGGAAATTGGACAGTGAGTTACACGACCTGTTCACACGGCCGTGTCCCTGCACCACACGAGCGTGTGCTTCAAAGAGCATTGGTTAGTCCGAAAGGCATAACTAAAAACTCATAATGCCTGTACCTCGTTCTGAAAGCAGTTTTTGGAATGTCTGAATCTTTTACTCGCAACTGATAATACCCCGATCTCAGATCTATCTTTGAAAATACGGTAGCTCCTTTCAACTGATCAAACAAATCATCAATTTTGGGCAAAGGATATTTGTTCTTTATAGTCACTTTGTTCAACTGACGATAATAAATGTACATTCTCATCATGCCATCTTTCTTTTTCACAAATAGAACAGGAGCACCCCAAGGTGAGAAACTCGGTCGTGCAAACCCTCTGTCAGTCAACTCTTGCAACTGTGACTTCAACTCTTTCAATTCTGTTGGTGCCATCCTATACGGACCTATTGAAATAGGAGTTGTACCCGGCACTAAATCAATACTAAACTCCACTTCTCGTATCGGAGGCAATCCCGGTAATTCTTCAGGGAACACGTCAAGGAATTCACAAACAACTGGAATTGATTCAACTTTCTTTTCAGTCGCTCTCGAATCAATCACATAATCAAAATAGGCTTCACAACCCTTTTTCACATAACTCTGAGCTTTCATCACTAATATCACAGCCGATAATCCATTCAAATCATTAGATTCAATCCGAACTATTTCATCATTCTGACATCTTAAATCAATGGTCTTTCGTTTGCAGTTCACAACAGCATTATGCAATGTTAGCCAATCCATACCCAGAATTATATCAAACTCATCAAAAGGTAATAGCATCAGATCAGCCGGAAAACAGATATCTCGAAACATCAACGGGCAGTTCTTGCATACTTTGTCAACCAGGACACTTTTACCTAAGGGGTTCGATACTCTAATAACAAATTTAGTAGACTTTACAGGCAAAGTCTTACTGGATACTAAGTTCATGCATACATACGAATGAGTAGACCCTGGATCTATCAATGCAATCACAGAAGTATCATAAAGAGTAAATGTACCTGTAATAACATCTCGAGACGAAGCTTCCTCACGAGCTCGAATGGCGTACGCTCTGGCAGGCGCCCTAGCTTCAGATCTCGCTACTGTATCTCTCGTAGTTCTCTGACTACCACTGACATTTCTTGTGTTTCTTGAAGGTCTACCTCTAGCTAAAACATTATCTAACTTCGGATTCTGTACGATTTCTTGTTCAACTGATTCAGGATAGTCCCGGATGAAATGATCTAATGATCCACATCTAAAACAGGCTCGGTCATTCAATCTACAACTACCCGGATGTCTTTTACTACAATGCTTACATTCAAGTCGCTCAGATCGGGCATTCCCCACACTAGCCATCGAAGTTGCTGGAGCTTTGAAGTTCGACTGCGATCTAGCACGATCTCTATTTGAATGTCCCACATTAACCTTTGATCGCCTATGCTCATCTCTGAATTTCTTTGAAGCAGACTGAAATGATTTTCTCTAGAATCTCTTTCTCTCATCTCTGGCTTCTGACTCAACTTTTCTTTTATCTTTCCCGAGTGCTTCAGCTTTACACGCTCGATCAACAAGCACAACAAATTCTTTTATTTCCAGGATCCCAGCTATCAAACGGATGTCTTCATTCAAGCCGTCTTCAAATCTTTTACACATTATCGCTTCGGTTGAAACACATTTCCGGGCATATTGACTTAATCTCACAAATTCTCGTTCATACTCAGTGACAGTCATACGACCCTGTTTCAATTCCAGAAATGCTTTTCGCTTTTGATCTATAAATCTCTGGCTGATATATTTCTTCCGGAACTCAGACTGAAAGAAATCCCATGTAATCCGTTCTTTTGGAACAACAGAAATCAAAGTCTTCCACCACTGATAAGCTGCATCTCGTAACAAAGAAACGACACATTTTATGTATTCATCAGGGGTCAATGACATTTCATCAAACACTCGAATTGTGTTCTCGAGCCAAAACTCAGCTTTCTCAGCATCATCTTCATTAGTAGCCCTGAACTCTTCAGCCCCATATTTACGGATTTTATCGACCGGAGGCTTATTCAACAGATTCAAGTTCAGAACCGGTGGTACAACAGAAGTCTGAGGAGGATTGAGTGGGGGCGGAGGTTGTGAAACAGCCGGATTTGTTCTAACGTATTGAGTGAACCACTCATTCATCATTTGGAAGAAGGCTTGTTTAGCCTCTCCTTCCTGACTTCTAGTAGCCGGTCTCGAATCAGATGGCGCTGTCCCTTGAGCGGGAGCAGGCACGTTACTTTCAACATCATCAGCTACAGCTCTTTCGAGATCCATTTGCTATACGAAAAACACATTTTATACGTCAAGATTCATCACACTATCACAGTTTGTATATATGGCATGTATAGCTAGACTCTCACACGCTACGTTAGTCCTAGAATCGACTAAATCGTAGCTCTAATACCAATCAAATGTAACACCCCTAACCCGTAACCATCGTCGGTTTAGGGTTAAGAGGCATTACTAGACAATCAAAAACTTTTACGAACATTTCACATCATAATATATTTCATCGTCAAATCATAGCAGAATACAAACATATAGTCCCTTAATGAGGTCTACGAGACCTTAATCATGCATTAGAAAGGGGTCGAGACTAAACCGAAATCATACAAAATTTTTTTCAAAAATCAAACATTTTTCAAAGTTACAGAGGTCACACGCCCGTGTGGGCAGGCCGTGTGCCTCACACGGCCTCAGACATGCCCATGTGTCCGAGCCGTGGCAAAACAAGGCATACATACTGACTTATCCACACGGCCTGAGACATGCCCGTGTACCTCACCCGTGGTCGACACTGACTTGCACCACACGGCCAGTCACACGCCCGTGTGTCCAGCCCGTGGTCGAGTCTGACTTGTTTTGAATTACAGCCACGAAGGACACGGTCGAGCCACACGCCCGTGTGCTCAACCGTGTGGGCAAATATAGGCCATTTGCAAGGCTAATTTTCCACCCACATATTGGGTTATACCTACAAGCATTATACCAATTCAAATCATATCTCCAATGCAAACAAAACATACCAAAATGACCATCTTTTCTAGCCACTCAAGAACATATTCAACCCACCAATTTATATACCATTTAGCTCAATCTATTCACAAGAATTTTCCAAACATAACTCATCCACAACTTACAAATTCATTATGATACTCTATCATCAATATTATACTAGATTTGCATCATAAAACTTACCATAAATTTGACTATCTCATTAGCTCAAACATTAGCCATCAAACCATACCAAACTATGCATCATTTAGCATGAACTACTCATTCATATCATAATCATTATCTAGCCATATCACATGGCTATTTATATACAACTCAAAACATAATCCCAAACTAACTAGCCTACACATGCCATATTTAACTATGTACACATTCAAAAGGTACCAAAATAGAGTTTGATAGTGTGGTGATGATCCTCGACGATCCCCGAGCGTTCCGTAGCTTTAACGATCTATAAGACAATGCAAACACACACAAAGTAAGCTTTCAAAAGCTTAGTAAGCTTTCAAAAGCTTAGTAAGCCATATACAAATAAACTTAACATATAAACATTCATAATCATATCAATTGCAAGATCATTTATATATCTCAAATGAAATTTCATAATTCTTCTTTGGCTCATTTGTTTAGTCATTGCTTATCAACAATTCATATCTCTAAATACTTCTTTTGATCATAGCAACTTCATACGTACATCGCATTTTATCTCATCAAGTCTATGCACATATCTCACTTGTGCATATACACATATATACTTACCATTTATGCTCAATCATAGCATACACTTCAAACGTACCTGAAACGATCATACATTTCACATAGTCTTTCATTTCTCAGAGATTGCCCGTTGAACCATTCGGAATCAAATAGGATACTTGGAATACACAGAATAATCGTACAATGCCAACGTCCCAGACGTGGTCTTAATCAAATAGGATACTTGGAATACACAGAATAATCGTACAATGCCAACGTCCCAGACGTGGTCTTACATGTAATCGAATATCGATGCCACTGTCCCAAACAGGGTCTTACACGAAATCATATACGATGCCGATATCCCAGACATGGTCTTACACGTAAATATCAAATCAATGCCAATGTCCCAGACGTGGTCTTACATGATATCACATATCAGAATCCCTATGTCATGACATATGAATCCTATCTACTCCTAGGTTCGTACGGGACTTTTCAGACTTGACACATTGTCGATACTTTCTCGCATTACACATGTATATCTTCCTTAATCATTCATCACAATTCAATTTCATACGAACATAAATAAATCAACTCAATACATTTATTTGTATATAGACTTACCTCGTACGGATATAGACGGATGGATTCGACTATTCGATCACTTTCGACTTTCCTCGATCTAAATCCGTTTTCTTTGGTTCTTGATCTTTACATATTCAAATTTAACCCATTTATTCACCAAATCATTCAATTTAATCCAAACACACACATTTAGGGCACTTTACAAATTAGCTCTCACATTTTCACATTTTGACATTTAAGTCCCTATTTCACAAAATCACAAAATACACAAAATTCATATTACCCATGCTTGGCCGAATATTCACATGCTTTATATAAGCCCATATATTTCATTTATTTCAGATTTTAGTCCCTCAAAATATTATTTTCACAATTTGGTCCAAATTACTCAAATTCACCAAAAATCCAAAGACAAAACATGTTACTCTAACACATATATTTCATATTTCATCAACTAACATCACAAAGCTTAAACATTCATCAATGGAACATTTCAAAATCATCATCAATTTCTAAAATTAAAGCATGGGTTTTGAAGTATTCGAAGCAACGGTTACAAAAACGTAGAAATTATCAAAAATCGAACAAAAACTAACCTTGAATCAAACTAAATGTTGGCCGAATATAAAAGAGCTTCAAACCCTTCTTTCTTTTCTTAATTTCGGTGGTAGATGGATGAACATTCCACTATCATGTTTCATTTATTTCATTTATTACATTAATATGCTAAATTACCATGTTAACCTTTATAATTTAATATAAACATTTTATATACAATGTACATAACCGTCCATCATTATAATCCATGGTATAATTGCAACATAAACACTTACCATTAAAAGAACAAAGTAATTTAGCACTTTATCAAATAGTTAGCAACTTTTATCATTTACGCGGTTTAGTCCTTTTATCAAATTAAGCATACAAACAACAAAATTAACTCACGAAACTTTCACACATGCTTAATCACATACTATAGACACAGAAAATAATATTAAAATATTTTTCTGACTCAAATTTGTGGTCCCGAAACCACTATTCTGACTAGGGTCTAAACCAGACTGTTACAGCTGGTACGAGCCTGACATTAAATGTAGAAGCTGCAAGTAACTTGGCCACATTGAAAAAGTTAGCAAGAACAAAGAAAAAACACAACCACAGCAATAGAATCAAGCTCAAGCTGCTGAGGATGTTCAAGCTCAGGAGGAGCATGTTTTTACTGCTTCTTGTTTTTCAAGCTCGAGCAAAGTCAGAAAGAATTAGTTGATTGACAGTGGCTGTACTCATCACATAGCATCAGATAAAGGCATGTTTAGGGAGTTAGACACCAGTGTTGTGTCTAAAGTCAGAATTGGGAATGGTGATTTCATTGAGGCCAAAGGTTGTGATTTGCACTTAATCAGGTAACAAAACCATTTCAGAAATTCTTTTTGTAGCTGATATTGACCAAAATTTACTTAGTGTTGGTCAGTTGTTAGAGAAGGGTTACTCCCTTATTTTTTAAGGAAAGACTTGTGTGATCAAGGATTTTTTTGGTCAAGAGCTAGTGACAGTAGCTATCATGACAGATCATTCACTTTAGATGTGAATCAGTTAGAAGCAAAGGCACATACTGCTCTGACTGATGAATCATGTTTGTGGCACAAGAGGTTGGGGCATGTGAACTATAAGTCACTTGGTTTACTGTATAAGATGAGCCTAGTTGAAGATATATCCAAGATTGAGCCTAAGAATGATGTATGTGAGATCTGTCAGCCTGGCAAATAGACCAGACTACCTTTTCCTATTAACAAAGCTTGGAGAGCTCAAGAGAGGCTCCAACTGGTCCATACTGATATTTGTGGACCCATGAAGACCTCTTCTTTGAATGGCATTAGGTATTTTGTGTTGTTTATTGATGATTGCACCAGATTTTGTTGGGTGAGTTTCTTGAAACAAAAGTCAGATGTGGCTGATTTCTTCTACAAGTTTAAAGCATTGGCTGAGAATCAAGCAAGTTGCAAGCTGAAGATATTGAGGTCTGATAACGGGACTGAATATGTGTCTCAAAAGTTTCAGAAGATTTGTGATGAAGCTGGAATTCAGCATCAATTAACCACCATCTACACACCACAGCAGAATGGTGTTTGTGAGAGAAAGAATAGAACTGTTCTCGATATGGCCAGGTGCCTGTTGTTTGAAGGCAAAATACCTAACATTTTTTGGGCTGAGGCAGTAAATACCTCTGTGTATTTGCTAAATAGGCTGCCAACAAATGCAGTTAAAGGAAAAACACCATTTGAAGCTTGGTTTGGACACAAGCCAACTGTTTCACACATGAAGGTGTTTGGCTGCATATGCTACACACTTGTGCCAGCTGAAAAGAGAACCAAGCTAGAAAAGAACTCCATGCCTGGAGTCTTTGTTGGCTATAGCAGCATAAAAAAGGGTATAGGGTCTTTGATCCATCCACTAAAAGGATTGTTGTGAGCAGAGATTTGAAATTCAATGAGGGTAGCTGTTGGAAATGGGATGGAACAGATGCAAGTCTGTCTGAGCAAGACCAGCAAGACCTTGACCTGCAGCATGTTGAGAATGAAGCTGAAACCGAGGATGGATATGATGATGTACCTGTCAGAGATACTAGGACTATTATGGACATCTATGAAAGGTGTGATATGACCTTTGTTGAGCCTTTCAACTTTGATGAGGCTGCAAAGGAAAGCTGTTGGAAAGAAGCAATGGAGGCAGAAATGAAGATGATTCACAAAAATGACACATGAGAGCTGGTTGATAGGCCAGCAAACATGGAAGTTATTGGTGTGAAATGGGTGTTCAGGACTGTAACACCCCTAACCCGTATCCGTCGCCGGATTGGGGTTACGAGGCATTACTGAACAAAACACAGCTTCCGAACATTCTCATATTCACCCTGGTAATATTCGTATAAATAAAGCATATGGCTGATTAAATATTAAACATACATTATTAATCGTAATACAAATACAATTCATACCTAAAAATTTAACCGAATTCATTTACACATTAATAAGTATGCCTCAAAGCCATACAAAATATGCTTCTAAATAGATACACGAATCGTATGCTTATCATTATAATGGTATTTGAATACCTAATAAAAATCAAATATTTTAATTCATAAATCTATTCATGCGCATATTAAACTAAATAAATCACATCATATAACTTTATACATTAACATATGCGGCAATACCAATTTCACAAATAATCAAGTTTAACTTATAATCATATACTCATATGCACATTAAACCATGGTATTAATAACCAAATCTAAGTTCTATTGCCGAACCTAACATGTCTAACTTAATAACTTACACATTACAAATTTCTATGCGCATACATGAAGACATCCAAGCATAAAATGCTACATTTATTTCATAAACTAAAAATCGTACATATTACTCCATATTTTTATTCATGCTCACCTTTAACCGAACCATTCAATTCACATGGCTTAATTCCCATAGCAAAAGTTACCATATTATTCTGAGACATTTTGAGCACATATAACAATTTGAAATTCACCTAAACCGCATACTACTTATCATGCCTAGAATACATACACAAAACCAATTCTCATCTCATCTATTCGGCAATCAAACATAACCACAAAAATGCTACAAATTCTTATCATTCAAATTAAGCTAAATTTTCCATTTAAAATTCATAACAAAAATGACCATTTCATACAACATCTTCATATATATATATACATACATACCAAATACCTATATTGCATATTTATCATATTGAATTACATATCATGGCCGAATATACCATCATCTATGTATAAAACACATTTTGTACCAAACATGAAACCAACAACTTGATGATTAAATACCGTACCACAAGCAAACATTTTATAAGCATTCGTATTTATTTAACTCATCATTAACCAATTGTATAAGCACATTATTTACCACTTCCAAATTGATTCCTATTACAAATTATACATTCCAATGAAAAGTCAAAAACAAACCACAACCCAAACACATCCATCAACCATAAATCAAGATTTCCGAATGAACTAATCATAAGCCATATATATAATTACTTCATGTCCAAGGCATATACCAAGCATATCTCACATTTAAACTATGAAACATAATTCCCTACATAAACTTATATCACAACCGAAAATGTATAAACATAAGCTTCATTTCAAGCCATTTTCGCATGGCTTTATATTTACAAATTCAAAACCAATCAAAACAAGTACTAGCCTATACATGCCATAGATTAATAGTTCAAGCTTTTAAAATACCGAAATAACGATCGATAGTGTGACAGATTTCCTTGACGATCCCCGAGCTCGTAACTAGCTTTCAAAATCTATAAAACAATGAACGAACATACACACAGTAAGCTTGGATAGCTTAGTAAGTCATAAGCAAATAAATCCACAAAAGAACATTTGCAATATATAATTAACTTGGCCGAATATATACATACTCATAAACATATATAATACACTCTTTTAACAAGCATAATTCATATATTCATCTCAAGTACTATACTTACCTTACTTTCATAATCATTTAACTTCACACGTACCTGAACCATTTAGCTCGTTTTCACATTCAATCTTAACTTAATATTGCCCGTTGAACCATTTGAAATCGATAAGGATACTCGGATAACTCGAAAAGCTCGTACAATGCCAACATCCCAGACGTTGTCTTACATGTAATCAACTATCGATGCTACTGTCCCAGACAGGGTCTTACGCGAACTCATATACGATACCGATGTCCCAAACATGGTCTTACACGTAAATCACGAATCGATGCCAACGTCCCAGACGTGGTCTTACACGTAAATCACATATCAAAATCCTATGTCATGACATATGTATCCTAACTATTCCTAAGGTTCGTACGGGGCTTTCGGACGTCGTAATTCGATCAATTCAAGCTCGTAAGTAATGCTCACATGCTTAATTCAATTCGGCATATACACATACATTTGTAAAAATTCAATTCGGCACTTATAAAATATATACATTCGAATTTAATGACATTTATTTACTTATGAAATTACCTCGGACAAAGACGAACGGACCGGAGTGACTATTCAACAACTTTAGATTTCCCCCGATCCAAATCCGATTTCCTCTTTTCTTGATCTAAATTAATACAAATTTGACTTATTTAATCATATATTCATTCAAATTCATCCAAAAACACATAAATGGGAAAATTACACTTTTGCCCCTAACATTTCACATTTTTCACAATTTAGTCCCTATTTCACAAAACACAAAATATTCAAAATTTCACCACACCCATGCTTGGCCAAATTTCACTAAGGTCCCTAACAGCCCATTTATTTCATTTATTTCACATTTTGACCCCCCAATTTACAAAATTCACAATTTAATCCCAAATAGGCATTTTTACTAAAAATCACTTAATTAAACATGATAATCTAACAACATATATTTATTTTTCATCATCAAACAACAAAAACAACAAGATCTCTTCAATGGAAAATCACAAAATACACAACCAATTCAAAAATTCAATAATGGGCTAGCTAAAACACAAAGCAACGATCTCAAAAACGTAAAAAATTATCAAAAACCGAGCTAAACACATACCTTAATCAAGCTTAGACAAGGCCGAATGTAGCTAGCTTATTTTCTTTCTTTTTCCTTTAAAGTTTCGGCAAAGATGATGAACATAATGCATGGTTTTATGTTTTATTTTATTTAATTTCATTTTAACATATAATTTACTATATTAACCTTTATAAAATAATATGAAAACATTATAACTTAAGCCCCAAACCGTCCATGCTATTAGTAAATAGCCAATTTACCATATAAGGACCCCACATAATAAAAATCATAGCAATAAAGCACTTTAACAAATAGCAAGCCACTTTTACAATTTACGCGATTAAGTCCATTTATAAAATTAAACAACCAATCGGTAAAATTAATTCACGAAAATTTCACACATGCATTCTAACATGCTGTAAACACATAAACACATAAAATATAATTAAAATAACTTTTTGAATCGGATTCGTGGTCCTGAAACCACTGTTCCGACTAGGGTCTAAACCGGGTTGTTACAAGGACCAAGCACAATGTAGATGGGTCACTGAACAAGCACAAAGCAAGGTTGGTTGTGAAAGGGTATAGTCAAAAACATGGTATTGATTTCTCTGAAACCTTTGCACCAGTTGCAAGGTTGGACACCATAAGGCTGTTATTTGTCTTAGCTGCTCAAAAGTTATGGAAAGTGCACCAGTTGGATGTCAAATCAACTTTCTTGAATGGATTTCTCAAGGAAGATATCTTTGTTGAACAGCCAGATGGTTTCAAAGCTACCGGTGAATAGCACAAGGTTTACAAGCTCAAGAAGGCTTTGTATGGCCTAAAACAGGCTCCAAGGGCCTGGTATGACAGAATTGAGGCCTACTTGCTAAGGCTGGAGTTTGAAAAGAGCATTAGTGAGCCTACACTCTATGTGAAGAAGGCTGAGAAAGAAACCATGCTGGTTGTTTCATTATATGTGGATGATTTGTTGGTTACTGGTTGTAGGAGTGAGTTGATTGAAGAATTTAAGAAGCAGATGCAAGATGTTTTTAAGATAACTGATCTAGGATTGATGACCTACTTTCTTGGGAAGAAAGTAAAACAGAATGAACATGGCATCTTCATAAGCCAATAGACTTTTGCATCAAAAATTTTAAACAAGTTTTGCATGGCAAACAACAAACCTGCTAGCACTCCTGTGGCACAAGGAGAAAAACTTTTCAGCAACAGTGACCATGAACGAGTGGATGGGAAGAGCTATAGAAGTCTAGTTGGTTGCCTGCTTTATCTGACAGCAACAAGGCCAGATATCATGTATGCAGTCAGCCTTCTATCGAAGTTCATGCATTTCTGCAATGTTGCTCATTTCAAAGCTGCTAAAAGAGTCTTAAGGTATGTCAAAGGGGCCTTAAACTATGGAGTGAAGTTTGTGAAGGCTGAGGAGATGAAACTGGTTGGCTATTCAGGAGTTTTCTGTTGGAGTTCTAAGAAACAACAAATAGTAGCTCAATCCACTGCAGAGGCAGAGTACATTGCAGCTACTACTGTTGTTAATCAAGCCATTTGGCGTAGAAAACTTTTGAGTGACTTGAATGCTAATCAAGAGGAAGCAACAGAGATCAAAGTGGATAACCAGTCAGCTGTTGCTATTGCCAAGAATCCTGTATTTCATGGAAAGACCAAGCACTTCAAGATCAAGTATCATTTTGTAAGAGAGGCAGAATTGTCAAAGGAAGTGAATTTGATTCATTGCTGCTCAGAGGTTCAGCTCGCAGACATTCTGACCAAGCCATTGGCTGCTACAAGATTTGAGTATTTGATGAAAGAAATTGGAGTTTGCTGCTTTGTAGCCAATGAGGAGTGTTAAAATTTGTCAACAATGCAGCAGCAAGCAAATGTCCATTGTGTATTTTGGTCATTAAATTTTTGTAACATGTAACTTTTTTGTTGGTTTGATTGTAACTTTTGTTTTGCTAAGGATTAGTCAAGTACTTAGCTGATTTAGTAGCTTTTTAGGTTATCATTAAGCTGATTTTACAGCTTGGATACTAGCACAAGTTAAGTTTGTTTTCTTCCAATGTATTAGAACTACTTATGTACATGTTATATTGCTAATTCAAGTAATGAGATAAGTCAATACTTTTCTCTCATCCAACATCTGTTTTGCTTCTGTTTTTCATCTTTCAAACACAAGTTTTTGATGTTTTGATTTTTGGAAACTGATTAAAAAACTCAACAGTTTTACTTTTAATGGTTCTCAAGCCAGTACTACAGATATAAGAGACTTTCAGGAAGCTGTGAATGGTTTGAGAATCGTGGACCAAGCTTACTTTGGGCCAACGTACACTTGTTTAACCAACAACATGATAAGTATCTTTCTAGGAAGTTTGATAGGGTCTTGGTTAACCTGGAATGGATGTTTGTTTTCATAATTCCGGGGTGGAATGTGTTGCTCCTGGTGAATCTGATCATTGCCCTGTTAAAAAAAATCCGGTCAAAAATTGTTTTTTTGTACAATGGAAAAATAAATTTTTTGAAAATCGAGCCAGTTTGTAATATTTATAGCAATAATTTTTTTCTTGAAATAATACATGTGTTTTGAGCAAGATGGATCCTTAACGTTCCCGACTTTCAACCAAACGACCTTCTCCACTATTCTCGTACCATGAATCGCTTTGAGTGTAGGCTCGAACAATTTCAAATCAAACATAGAACTGAAAATAATTTTCTTATTTTCAGTATAAAAGTAAAACTCTCTCTTATTATCAGAAAATAGAATTTATACTTAGAAATAAATTCTCACTATTTTAGGGTAGAATAACAATATCTCAAAAGTTGTGTGTAACTTTTTTTTATCCCTACCAGTGTCATCTATTTATAAGGAGAAGAAATGAAACTCTTGTTGAATTAGTAGAAGCATTTAATTCCTATTTAATAAAAAAACAATCTCCTAGTTTAACTAGGACAGAGAAGGGCGGAAACCCTAGTTAAACACACTAAGGTTTGTCGTCCCTTGTATTTAATATGAGGGGCTTTTGGGCCTCTCCTATATCGAGTTCAATTATAAGTGTCTTCTGGACTTTTAACACAGCACTTTATAATTCAATCCAACTCAATACATGTTTTCTATATTCCAAATAAACATCATAAATTAATTTAAATAAATTAGTTAATTTCCTAATTAAATAATTTTCTCAACCCGATTCTTATTCCATTAAAATCATGACAACTTTACCGTAAAAGAATATATGAGAAAATATATTTAATTTTCTACATTCAACATATTCACAATGACCAATTAATTTAATTCTATTTTTATACTTCGATTATTTAATTAAATAAATAATAATTCGAAAAACTATAAATTAATTCTTAGGTCATTTCCATGTTAATGAGAAACCACATTCATTTCTGAATGTAACTCATTTCTCTAACTTTATCATTTCTATTCATTTGATTCAACCTGCAATTCACTTCTGGTTTCAATGAGCTAACGGATGGATCGATTGGACATATGTAATTAGGGCTCAAATGATTAAGTTTCAGCTTTTCGCCTATTAATTATAAATTCATTTAGTCATGAAGTTATTCCACTATAGCATCGTGACTGAGGTCTCCCTAATGATATGTCATTACGAAAGTTACTCGATCAATGCTTGTCCAATGACCTTGTCATAAGTGTGTTACCCTTATAGGATATCCTTAATCTCTTTGGGATAAATTCACTCTCCCAATATGATTCTATTTTATCTCATGGTAACCATTACATCTTCCTTCATGAATAGTCAACTACTATCAAATAGTAATTAAGTCATTCATCACAAAGACAAACGACCCGTGGCCACGTTTACTTTTCACTTGTCATGTAATGCCAATTAGAGAATCCCATTTACTCATGTCTTAGGCTATGAATTCCACTGTTGTGAATAATGCTACATACTGTAGAAGTCGTATACCCAACGCACCAACTTTTGGTTCCTTATCTATTCGAACTCAGGCTTTTTCTTACATCAAAGTATACGAGTCACACATACATAGACCATCATCCACTTATGGCCCTCATACGTCCCCCAAGGAGCTTTCAAACGTCCCATAAAGGGCTCTTATACGTCCCACACAAGGGGAATCTCATATACGGGTGAGCACCAAGTCTTTGTATCATTTAATCTCCTTTCCTGGCTCAGTCCAAACGAACCTCCCTGAAAGCCACATAAATATAATGCATATACAATCCCGTGTATGACCATCTGAACCTTCTCAAAGCCACATAAATATAATGCATAACATATTCAACATTTCGCCAACAGATATTGTCTATCACATGACATATAATACGACATTCATACCATTATGCAACATAATCATATTTACTACCAATCATTCATATCAATCAATATGCAACAATACATCACGCCAAGCCTTCCATTTACTTAACATAAATAACTCATAGCCATACAATTTCATCTCATTACGCAACATATACGAGGCCAACATTTCCTCTATTCAAAATGATCAAACTCATGACCAGCAGTATTTGCATGTCAACACTACATGCACACACACAAAACATCAATACTTCGCCACAAGTTGATTTAGCAATGGTAAAGCACTAGTTCATCATATTTAGTATATGAATGACACAAAATATATCCATTTAAGATCCGAGTCCAAGAACTCACCTGGAAGTTGTCGCCAAAACCATCTTTTAAGGCTTTTTCCCGTGCTACACTAGCCTCCTTAGTCAATATAACACAACAACCATTTCAGAATCCAATTGAGACCATTCATCATCATAAATCCCATAATTTCTTTGCATGCAAAGGCCTTTTGAATGATTATCCAGCATTTTACCCCAAAATAGAATAGAAGCAATAATTTGCTGAAATCCTTAACTACCTTCTTTTTCTTGAATCTGCTAATGTAGAGAGATTAGAAAACTTACCAACATACAAGATTTCCAATTTCTAAGACGAAATCCTTAGTCTCTCCCTTTCATGCATGAACATTCCTCAATCTTTCTCTATTCCATGCAAACCAGAGAGAAAAGAAGAAGAACAAAAAAAAACTAAAGAATTGTCCTCAAAGAAGAATACTTCTCCTATATATATAGTCCTTACAACCCCTATCACCAAAACCAATTCACAACCACCTGGAAATACCTTAATCATCATGTCTCCCACTAAAATATACTTAGTTCAATACTAACGAGACTATGGTTGAAACCCAACTTTTCCTTAACTAGCCCGCTACTTGTTCTTATTTGCAAAAAGAACTTGCCAGATTAGAGAACTTCTCAATTTAGTACACCAAATTCTTTTGCTACCTAAGACCTTACAAATCTAAGTGTGACAACTAGAATGTAGTTTGTATAATTGTTCTTACTATAGAGATGTATAATTGTGCTTACTGTATAGGATTGTTTCCTAATGTTTCTTTTGTTGGACTGTAGTAATTTACTACTTTCTAGATAAATAAAAATTTCAATTATCCATATATATATATATATATATACATATAAATATATATAAAATAAAATAGTAGGTTGTTGATTGAGTCTTAGCTTAATTGGCATGAGCATTGTTGTCAATGCAAGAGGATGTGGGTTTGAGTATGCTGAAGCTTATTATTCTCTTATTTATAGGTTGGGGAGGAGTTATGGATAGTTCTAAATATTGTGTCAAAAAGAGCAGATATCATCAAAACCTGTAATGAAATTATTAAAAAATAAATATAATAGGTGAGGTTTACCATTTTATTCAATTTATTCAAAAATAAAGAATTCTTGTTGCTATGATTCTTTTTCCTTATCTGTGAAATAGATTTTAATGTTGTAAAATTCAAGTAAGTGATGATTGCCTTTTTCTTTATGCATTTAATTTATAGCAAATGGGGTTTAGATTTATAGGATGGGGAGGAATCTTATGAACAGTTAAAAGACAAATTTTGTTGTTTCATTATTCATGAGATTAAAGTACATAAGAAAACAATTAAACACTATATTTTAAGCATCAAGTTGGGATCTAATAAGCCTAAGGTGTTTTCCTATATATACTATAATATAATAACTTCCTTTAAGTTCCCTTTTGAATTAAAATGGAGAAAGGACAATTTAATTATTCTCATCATCTAAACCACAAATACAAAGCCTTTGGACAAATTTTAATAAGTAGCAAATACCATACTCCATATTACACCTTTTCATCTACCTTGTTCACAGATGCTACTCATTTTATCCCACAACTTGAGGGTCTATTAACTCTTCTTCTTTTTTTCTATAAAATTAGGAATCCTTAATGTACCTTTAAATTTTCAATGTCTAATATTATGAAATAAATTTTAAATTGGTAGTTGTTGGATTGAATTTTTTTTATTTACAAAAAAACATAACTAAGCTTAAATATTCAAGTGATACTAATTTTAAAATTGAGTCACTCAATTATTCGATTTTTCTTTTTTTGGTCACCAACCGTTAAATTATTAACGGAAAAATAACATAGTAGTTTTTATATTTAACATAATAGTAAGTTTAACATTTAACATTTGTACATTTAGTCTTGATTCTAAAAAATTTACACTTTTTTTTTTGCAGTCTTGTTTTTTTTGTGGCAATGATGGTTGATTTTAAAAGAATGAGAAAAGATAAAAATTATTATATTAGATTTTGAGGTGTTTTTATTTTTATTTTGTATATTTTCGATTAAATTTAGATGATAATTTTGTTTTTTTAACCTTTTAGGTGAAAGGGCCACAAAGAAAATGAAAACTAAAAATATATATCAAATTACAAAATGTTCAAATATTAAGGATTAATTTTTTAGAATAAGACTAAATTGACATAATGTATATAAATGTTGACAGTTAAACTTGTTATTATGCCAATTTTAAAAGTTATCATATCATATTTCCGTTAGCCACTTAACAACCAGTGACTAAAAAAGATAAAATCGAATAATTGAGTGACAAAAAATACTAATAATTGGATAAATAACAAAGTAATTTACCCTTAAAATTGTGGACAACCCTATCATTATCTCTAGTCAATAAATAAATAATTTTTTTATCGAAGGTCAACAAATAAATAAAAAAATAAATGCTTTACTTTATGAATTAGGGCAACAAAATATTTTTATGGGGCAATAAAATATCTAAATATCTAGAATTAGAGGTGTGCATGGGCTGGGTTAGGGTTAGGCTCGACTAAAAATTTAGGCCCGGGCCTAGCCCGAAAAAATGGACCTAAAATTTTACCCAAGCTCGACCCGGATAAAAATGTTAAAACCCAGGCTCGACCCGGCCCGCCCATATTAATTTTTATATTATTTTTATATAATTTTAAAATATATAATACATCAAAAATATTAAAAACATCAAAATAAATATTTCTCAACAAATTGAAAATAAATTTTAAAAAATATATATACTTAAATAACACTAAGATAGATGCAACTTAACTAGCAAATGCCTCTAAAATAATAACAAAATTAACAGATGTCTTTAAAATAATAACAAAATTAACAATAAAATAAGTTTTATACAATATCCAAAAAATAATAACAAAATAGTAGCAACATAATAGTAAAATGATAGCAAAATAGAGAGAAAACAATAAGAAAATAATATTAAAAAACAAAAAAAAAAGATTTTTTTTGTCATTTAGTGAATTCGGGCTGGGCTGGGCTCAATCCAAAAATGCCTTACCCGAGGCCCGACCTATTTTTTAAACGGGTCTTATTTTTTTGTCCAAGCACATTTTTCGGGTCTATATTTTTGCCCAAACCCTCCCACATTTAGGGCGAGCCTTCGGGCGGGGCATAGTAGCTCGACCCATGAATAGGTCTATCTAGAATATGTACTTGGGTAAATTTATTTAATTAATTAAGGTCTAATAATAAATATAGTTTTAAGTTAAATTTGATCTTAACCTTTTAAAAGAGTTAAATTTAAAAATAAAATAAAAAATTAAATTATTACATTTTTAATGAAAATATTGACTAAAACATTAAATTTTTCAACATGACAACTTCCAACACAATTTACATGTACTTCATGCTAATTTCTTTTATTTTTTATGAACTTTTTATTTTTTTTAAGTTTGAATTCTTAAAATTTTGAATATTTTTATAATTTTTAAATTATTTGTTTACGTGACATATAAGACAAATAGTAAAATATCAAAATGTAGTACATGTAAATTTTAAATGAGATAAATTTTAAAATTATAAATAAATTTGAATTACATGTGTAATTTGATGTATGATGAATTAAAATTAATTTTTAAGGTAAAACTATTATATTTCTGCCGATTGAGTCTTAGCTCGATTGACATGGATATTGTCGTCAATACAGGAGGACGTGAGTTTGAGTACGCTCAAGCATATTATCTTCTTATTTATGGATTAAGGAGAGGCTATGAATAATTTCAAGTGTTGTGTCAAAAATAAAGTATTACTTTATTAAAAAAATTACAAATTAAATCAAATTTTAAGATTGATTTCATTTTAAATCAAAACAAAGAAAGGAACAAAATGTAAGGTGGAGAATCAAATTATTTTTGGTTGCGTTATTTGTTTTCTTCACATGTACACGAAGATTGATGTTAACTATTCATATTTTTCATTATTTGAGAGTGACAAAGGACGAAAAGTTAATTAAATATAATAAAAGTATGCATCTAAATGATCTAAGAATATATATATTTTTATTAGGAAAAAAAAAACCTTTACTAATCAAACCAATACCTATACCTATTTTCACCTAACAACCTCGTGGATGAAATCACAGCTCATTAATAATGTGAATAAATCTCATTAAAAACCCCTAGTATTGGATTCAAGTCCAGCCCTAAACCAAGATGACGAGAAGAAAGGGTAAAAGTAAGGTGAAGGGTACTGAATTAGGAGCCAGAATGAGGTACTCATGGTAAATCACATGTTACTGTTATCGAAACCATTTTAAAAGTTTTAGAAAACGGGATCGACTTTTAGAAACAAAAGTGGGAGTCGCCACCAATCCTTTTTTACTTAGGTGTGATTGGATCACCTTGCAAAACATTTTATTTAAAAACATTTAATTTTGGTCTACGAAAAACAAAAAAAAACGGGTTCGGGAGTCGGTTACATATGAGGAAGGATTAGCACCCTCATAACGCCCAAAAATTGGTACCTAATCGATAAAATCATGTCCAAATGTTTAAAATTTAAAAGTATTTAAAAATATGATTTCTTTAAAGAAACTTTGAGCAATTTAAAAATTTGAGACTTTCTTGTTCCAAAGGAATATAAATATCACATCCAACACGTTAGGACATGATATTTTAAAACCTTTCGTAATCAAAATCATCTCATGGTTTACAAAACTTGTCAAAAGGATATTTAGTTATTTAGCCAAACGGAAAATCGCACTCCAACACGTTAGGGCACTATTTCCCAATTTCTAAATACCAAAACATTGCCTTATTTTTAAAAAACCTTTAAACGAAATATAGTAATTTTATAAAAATGTATTTTTATTTTAAACAATAACCATGTGACAATATTACATTTATAAACTATCGAACATAAATATTAAATGCAATTATAATTCACTAACATTTCATATTAATATAGACAATAAAAGAAATAATAACACATATAAAATAAAATAGCACATATGAAATAGTATATATAATATTACAAATAAAAATAAAGTATAGACAACAAAAATAGCACCTATATATAATTGAGAAAATAAAATAAGTTTTGACATAAGTAATTAATCAAGAACTAAAAATAAAAACATGTTCATAATATCCAAATACATAAAAAAAACTATATATTTAAGAATAAATAATATATTATACAATATAAATAAATTTTTAAAAAAATAAAATTTTAACAAAAATAATATATGATAATATAATACTATATAATATAAAAAATTTTGAAGTATGTAACTAATTTATTAATCATAAAATAATATGTAATAAAAAAACAAATCAAATAAAATAATAAATAATGATTAAGCAATTAAATGAAAAAAAAAAACGCATAAGTTCTACCTAACTCCCGCAATATGAAGATTCAACGAAATTCCTCCACCAAAATCTAACTCGAACGGAAATAACTCAAAAAGAAATGAAGATGAGCGAAGAACAAAATAAGAACAAGCCACAGAAAATAAGAACGCAAAAGGGAGAAATTTAAGTGAATGCTCTCAAGAAATTTTATTACTCCCAATTCCAATGTCATTCAAGTCTATTTACAATGAAGGGAGAGGCCTCTATTTATAGTTGAGCCTCCCCAAATCCAACGGTATAGATAAATTACATCAACGGCTAAGATTAAAAGGTATCTACAAATTAAATCTCTAAGATTACAAAATCATATATTTTAATATTACATACCATATCTTCTAAGATTGCATATCATATCTAAGATTGCATACCATAACTTCTAGGATTGCATATCATATCTAAGATTTGCATATCATATCTAAGATTACATACCATATCTTCTAGGATTGCATATCATATCTAAGATTTGCATATCATATCTAAGATTGCATATCCTTGAAGATTGTACTTCCATATACGTCAAGCTTGTAGATAGACCTTCAATCTTTTTAAGTAATGGGCCATTCTCGATCGGGCCAAATGATATATTTTGGGTGGACTTGGACTTTGTTTTATTATTTTGGGTTTATTATTAAGCCCGAGGCAAAATGGGCTATTACATTTTGCCCCTCTTTGCTCATTTGTCGTAACGAGAATAGAGCAAAGACTATAAAAGGACCAATTTTGCCCGGTCTTGGCGAGCCTCGACTTCTTGATCCTTCTTCTTCAAATGACTCCAACTCCCTTTGTAACTTCAATGGTATTGGAACTTCATATTGATTTGATAAACTCGATAACTTCAATCGCTTCACCACAACTTCGGGGAAGGCAATATCCGCTATCTTTGATCCGCTCCTTCGCAAACTCGGAGAGATAGGATCGATGTCTTGACCGCTTCCTTGTATCTTCGGAAGACTTTATTCTTGATTTGCTCCACCGCCATATCTATGTAACAAAACATGAAATTTTCAATTTGCTTCCTTACTATTTTCAGGAAGACTTCATTCTTCAGTTTGATCCACTAGGGAACAAAATCTGAAATTTTCAATTCTTCAGTTTGCTCCACTGGGGAACAAAATCTGAAATTTTCAATTCTTGATTTGCTCCTTTCTGGGAACAAAATCTGAAATTTTCAATTCTTGATTTGCTCCAATAGGGAACAAAATCTGAAATTTTCAATTCTTGATTTACTCCATTGGGAACAAAATCTGAAATTTTCAATTCTTGATTTGCTCCTTTGGGAACAAAATCTGAAATTTTTAATTCTTGATTTGCTCCTTTGGGAACAAAATCTGAAATTTTTAATTCTTGATTTGCTCCACTAGGGAACAAAATCTAAAGTTTTCAATTCTTGATTTGCTCCTTTGGGAATAAAATCAAATTTTTAATTCTTGATTTGCTCCAATAGGGAACAAAATCTGAAATTTTTAATTCTTGATTTGCTCCACTAGGGAACAAAATCAAATTTTCAATTCTTGATTTGCTCCTTTGGGAACAAAATCTGAAATTTTCAATTCTTGATTTGCTCCTTTGGGAACAAAATTTGAAATTTTAATTTGCTTCCTTACTATCTTGAGGAAGACTTCATTCTTGATTTGATCCACTAGGGAACAAAATCTGAAATTTTCAATTTGCTTCCTTACTATCTTCGGGAAGACTTCATTCTTCAGTTTGATCCACTAGGGAACAAAATCTGAAATTTTCAATTTGTTTCCTTACTATCTTCAGGAAGACTTCATTCTTCAGTTTGCTCCACTACCATTTCTAGGGAACAAAATCTAAAATTTTCAATTTGCTTCCTTACTATCTTCAGGAAGACTTCATTCTTCAATTTGCTCCACTACCATTCCTAGGGAACGAAATCTGAAATTTTCAGTTTTGCTACACCAGATCTCGAGGACACATCTGTATATTTGAATGTATTATGGATGACTTTTTGCATGAATGCAGAATGTCATGAGAATGATGATTAGGATGCATGATCAAAATGAATCTAATGCTCCTAACTAAATGATTTTAAGAATGACATTTGCATGAACGCAGAATGTCATGAGGATTTTTTTTTTATTTTTTATGAAAAACTATTAGGACACCATGATCGAAATGAATCAAATGCTTCTAATTGGAAATGTAAGAATGATCCCTTTTGTGTTTGGGTTGTCATTGCTCATGGTTCCTCAAGGTTCCATCTCTGATGCGTTACCATGCTATCTTATTCAGCTAGTACCTTTGACAGAAAACCCAAAGAAAAATCATTTTTACGCTTTCAAAGTGAGCTTACCTCTTTGTAATTTTGAGTTCCTTCCTTTGAACTTTAGGACATAAAAATTTATACCTCCCACTGCAAGTTCAGGGGAATATCATTTGGTTTCTTCCAACCATCCAGTTATCACTCAGAGGTGCAGAACTTGTATCACTTTCAATCAATTTGATCTGTTACACCATTCCCTGGGTGTAATGACCAAATGTATGTGTCTGAGATTTTCAATGAATGCAGGGTATCCCGACAATGATCCCCTTTTACATTTGGATTGACTTTGTTCGTCATTTGCCGATATGGTGTTACTAACGAAATTGTCTCATCCAATAAGAATCTGAAGAGATAATCATTTTTCAATGTTTCCATCCCTTAGGCTTGGTGAGTCCTGAACAATAGTCATGCTTCAGATTCCTTATATTATTTAGAAGCTTCTAGAGTAATATGCGAAACTCCTTTTATGAAAGTGTTATTAGTCCATAAATTGTTATTTCAATATAAAACGCTTGAAAAAGATCAATGGACAAGAAAGAAATTAATGAAGAGTATAACTCGAAACAAATAAGTTTATAAAAGATAACTAAAAAAATTGATTGCGGTGTATATTGAAAAGAATAACAAATTCAAAAATAGGTAAAATAGAAGCTAGGCGCCCCAGATATCGTAGCCTGAGCTTCTCTGTTCCAACTTCTTGAGGACCATTTTAAGCTCAATATGTGTTTAAGGGATCCGGAGTACTTTGTCGATTCCTCAAGACGTAACATACTTCCTCATTAATAATTCAGATGTAGCAAGACTACTGTATGCCCCACTTTTTGGTCAAAATTTGAGCCGCCCTTTTCGGGTTTTCAACTCAAATCCCCTTTGGTCTCAAAGCGCCCTTTGCGGGTTTTCGCCTTGGCCTCTCCTTCTTTTTCTTTTTTTCTTTTTTTTTTTGAATTTGGACTCAAGGCGCCCTTTACGGGTTTTCACCTTTCCTCTTTCAGGTAAAATACTTCTTGATTGAACCTGAATTCACCAGATTGGGCAAGTTTTCGCCATCTATCTCGGTCAATATCAATGCTCCTTCAAAATAGGCCTTCATAAGGTCTTTCCCAGTTTAGCATATGCTTTCATCTGAAATCATTTTGTAGAAGAAAGATCTGTTTCAACATCAGGTTCCCCTTGTGGAATTCTCTAAGATGAACCTTTTTGTCTAAGCTCGCATCATCTAACCATTATGGATATCTTTTAACCTTTCCTTCAATTAGGTTCAATTGGCAAAACTGTTTCTATTCCAATGTGTTGCCCCAACAAAGGTTTTAGCCGACGTTCGATAAGATAGAGAGTAAATGGTAGCTTCTTATGTCAATCTTTACAAGTCTTGGTCACCTTTTATCTTTTATCTTTTATCTTTTTTTTTGTTTTTTTTTGCAGCTTTTGCTGCACTATGATATACTGCCTGATCTTTGGACAAGCTGTAAACTTTGACTTTGTACAGTTATGCATTATTAAACATGATCATTTATGGCATCTGATCTTTTTTTTTTTGCGAATTTGATGACTTTCGACTGTGCAATATTGGCATATGAAGCTACTTCCACTCTCTTAGTGAAGTAAACGATAGCTATGCCGATGAGTCGATATTGGCTAAAAGCTTTTGACGAGATTGACCCCATCACATCCATGCCTCACATATGGAAAATTTGTGAAGAAAATAGAAGAGTCACATAAATCTTGTCTTCTTCAATTTTAGTATTTGCGGTATGACTGATGCAATCTCCTTCCATGGTAGACCAACAGTGCCCCATCCTCTTGTTTAGCTCGCGTCTTATTAATCCAGGCATATCCTGATATGATCGCGAAAACATGTTTAAATTCTTAAAGATAACTCAATAATGTCTCGCCTTATTTCTGTGATGAGATAGGCTTCGATCTTCATCCCTTTTCTAGGCTCATAATATCCGTTGACCCTTTGTTGAATAAGGTCTGTTTTTCATCTTGTTGGACAATTCTTAACAAATCAGAAGGTATGTTACAATCTCTGTCATCTTCAAAGTCCTGAGATCCCCTAGACCCATATCTTGTTCAAAAAGGGAGTTAGTAACAATGTTGTTCATGACGTTGATATCTGGGTACCTAGGTTCAAAGGCAAGAAATCAAAAGAATAAATGATTCTAAGGATGATTATTGGTATGGTCATGAAAGAATATTCTAAAAACAAAAGAATGTACAGTATGAAATGTAAAGAATAAAAGAATATGTGCTTAAATAGATGCATTTTATTGAAATAAAATTTTGAACATAAGCCTATTTCACAAAAGAGTTCTTGTTGCCTCTAGGCTCAAGACAACAAGCATGTTTTGAACATTACTCTACATTAGCCCTAAAAAATACAGGGATCTCTTCCACGGTCCCATTATTCAAAACACTTCCAAGTGCACAAGGGTTTGGAAACTTTGTTCTCTAATTCCCTCTTTGATTTCTTTAAGGAGTAGCAACTTTCTTGTCTCCTCCTTCAATTACCGTATTCACTACCTCATTAAAGTGATCAGGTTTTGATGGATCGTCGAACTTCACAACTCCCATTTTAATAAACCTTTCGACCAACTTTTTAAACTCAGTACAGTTTTCAATTGAATGTCCCGTTATTCCCACATGGTAGTCACATTGAGCATTCGAGTCATACCATCTAGGATATGGGGGTTGTAACGGCTTTAGATAAAATGGAGACACAATATGGGCGCCAAATAAACTTTGATATAGCTCCTTATACGTCATCGGGATTTCCCTAAATTAGAGCTTTTCAAAGTTTTACCTTGGAGAGACCTGATCGTTGGTAGTTACCATCCTTGGCTGGTTCATTGTAATTGGCTCCGCATGGCTCTTGTTATACCTACCGGTTCTCTTTTCCTTCTTCCTCAGGGCATTTGAGGTCCATTCTCCTCTTTCTCTTATTTCTACCAGAACAACCGGTTTGGTTTGATCATTATTCAGGTCAAAATTTGAACCCATTGGGAACTTCAACAAGGCCGAAGTATCAGCTTGACATCGGGGTTCAATATTGACAGGTCCCCCATGCGAATGCGTATCTAGTTGAGTCGGGACACCTTTTAGGGAATAAACGATGTCTTCCTCATCATCCACGTTGTTGACTACTGGGCCTCTCATTTTTCCAATTCCTCCAATAGTAAATTGGGTTATTGGCCTATGATATTCCTTTGAAATTCCCGCATTTCTTGTTGAATTTCAGTCAATTGCCCCTGCATCTGTATTTGCATTTGCTCTATTCTTTCCAATCTTTGTTCCATGTTTTCCAGATTAACTGAAACATTTTACCTAATTAGGGTCCTTTTGTAAAAGTCTAATGCAAATGATGCAATGTAATGCAAATGCATGAATGCAAAGAAAGAGAGGCGTTGACTCTGAATTCAGTTACATTAGAAAAACTTTACTAGAAAATAAATCTCTTTACACAAAACGGATCGCATACACGGCCTTGTCCTCATAGTCCAAGTGAAAACATCAATCCCCTTCTTCGCAAAAGTCAAATCTTGCAAACTTCTAATAAATGCCTCCTCTAGCTCTTTTTGCTTGATCTGGACCGCGACTCCTATTCACTTGTTAGCCTCTTCAAGAAAGCCGAGATGTGGTAATTCTGGAATAGTCTTCGTCAACTTGAATCCTTGGGTGATAAGGTCTTGTATTCCTTCACGGACTATCAGTCTTCTCTCGTTGTATTCACTTGGACTATATTCGGACGATCGTATTATAATCCACTTTATCAAAAAATCCATTTTCTTATGACCAACTTTTCTATTTAGCAATCGAATTTGAAATCAACACCTCTTTTCTATGATGTGAATGCAATGCAATCAAAATAAAAGAAAATACGTTAGCACAGGAGAAATAAAAAAACATAGAACACCTATCAAGGTGACCACTAGGGTTTGACATAGTTCTACCTAAGGTGGACTCTTAGGGTTCACTATATGTGGTTTAGTTCTAAAGTTGAGGGTACCTGAACCAGCAGATTCCTCGATCCTCACCCATTATAGGCTCATATGGACCGAGTTCGGTTCAGGGGAATACATTTCCCTATGGCCATGCGGAAGTGAAAACTTCACGAAGACATAGGTACAGATGTATTCTGGAAGCAATCCACTAGCCCATGCGGAGGTGAAAACCTCACGAAGGCATAGCTTCTTGCTCCCACTTAAAGGTGCGACCACGACGGTCATGCAGTGCAATGCAGAGAGATATATTTAACCACATGCAGTAAAAGGATCATGTTTTTTTTTAAACCAGAATTTTAAATTCGAACAAAAGGACATGAAATTATCAATTTTACGGCTTGACTCTTTTATTGTCCCCAGCGGAGTCGCCAAGCTGTCGAAACCATTTTAAAATTTTTAGAAAACGGGATCGACTTTTAGAAACAAAAGTGGGAGTCGCCACCAATCCTTTTTTACTTAGGAGTGATTGGATCACCTTGCAAAACATTTTATTTAAAAACATTTAATTTTGGTCTACGAAAAACAAAAAAAAACGGGTTCGGGAGTCGGTTACGTATGAGGAAGGATTAGCACCCTCATAACGCCCAAAAATTGGTACCTAACCGATAAAATCATGTCCAAATGTTTAAAATTTAAAAGTATTTAAAAATATGATTTCTTTAAAGAAACTTTGAGCAATTTAAAAATTTGAGACTTTCTTGTTCCAAAGGAATATAAATATCACATCCAACACGTTAGGACATGATATTTTAAAACCTTCGTAATCAAAATCATCTCATGGTTTACAAAACTTGTCAAAAGGATATTTAGTTATTTAGCCAAACGGAAAATCACACCCAACACGTTAGGGCACTATTTCCCGAATTTCTAAATACCAAAACATTGCCTTATTTTTAAAAAACCTTTAAACGAAATATAGTAATTTTATAAAAAATGTATTTTTATTTTAAACAATAACCATGTGACAATATTACATTTATAAACTATCGAACATAAATATTAAATGCAATTATAATTCACTATCATTTCATATTAATATAGACAATAAAAGAAATAATAACACATATAAAATAAAATAGCACATATGAAATAGTATATATAATATTACAAATAAAAATAATGTATAGACAACAAAAATAGCACCTATATATAATTGAGAAAATAAAATAAGTTTTGACATAAGTAATTAATCAAGAACTAAAAATAAAAACATGTTCATAATATCCAAATACATAAAAAAACTATATATTTAAGAATAAATAATATATTATACAATATAAATAAATTTTTAAAAAAAATAAAATTTTAACAAAAATAATATATGTTAATATAATACTATATAATATAAAAAATTTTGAAGTATGTAACTAATTTATTAATCCTAAAATAATATGTAATAAAAAAACAAATCAAATAAAATAATAAATAATGATTAAGCAATTAAATGAAAAAAAAAACGCATAAGTTCTACCTAACTCCCGCAATATGAAGATTCAACGAAATTCCTCCACCAAAATCTAACTCGAACGGAAGTAACTCAAAAAGAAATGAAGATGAGCGAAGAACAAAATAAGAACAAGCCACAGAAAATAAGAACGCAAAAGGGAGAACTTTAAGTGAATGCTCTCAAGAAATTTTATTACTCCCAATTCCAATGTCATTCAAGTCTCTTTACAATGAAGGGAGAGGCCTCTATTTATAGTTGAGCCTCCCCAAATCCAACGGTACAAATCAATTACATCAACGGCTAAGATTAAAAGGTATCTACAAATTAAATCTCTAAGATTACAAAATCATATATTTTAATATTACATACCATATCTTCTAAGATTGCATATCATATCTAAGATTGCATACCATAACTTCTAGGATTGCATATCATATCTAAGATTACATACCATATCTTCTAGGATTGCATATCATATCTAAGATTTACATATCATATCTAAGATTGCATATCCTTGAAGATTGTACTTCCATATACGTCAAGCTTGTAGATAGACCTTCAATCTTTTTAAGTAATGGGCCATTCCGATCAGGCCAAATGATATATTTTGGACTGGACTTGGACTTTGTTTTATTATTTTGGGTTTATTATTAAGCCCGGGCAAAATGGGCTATTACAGCTGTTTAATTATTTTATCAGACACGCCAGTTTTTGATGGTACAAATGGATGAAATTTTTAACAAAAAAGACTAATTTATTCTTTAATCTAATGTGTAAGGACTAATTTATCTATTTTTAAAATAAAGGGGATAAGATGCAATCTAACTCCTAATACATGGCTTTCATGATACTTTTACCACACTTTTAGTACTAAGGTTCAAAATATTGTGAGGAATTGTAGAGAAAATAGTTGGAAAACAAGTAGGACTCTTCTTCAATCGTTTAGTGATCTGATCTTCCTTTAAGGAGTATTCATAAAGTCTTGATCTTAGATTTTAATTACAACATGTTATTTTTTGGTGAAAAATAGAAAATTACAAGAAATAAACTATGCTAAGGCCTAACTCTCCAAATAGGGGTCTTCTAAACATTCGAAAACCTTGACTTCCTAAGTGAGCCATCTTGGCAGGTCTATCAGCTTCCTGGTTCTCTGCTCTGGGTATATAATAAATATTCCAGTGAGAAATCTAAGACAACAGCTGAAGAATTCTTCTGATCAGAGTCGTATTGGTCCCTCCTGTAGAACTCTCCTGAATGGCCATAATCACTTCAAGACTATCAATCTGAATCATCACATTATCCAAACCATGATCAAATAGGGTTTTTAAATCATCCAATATGCCCCACAATTCGACCTCAAATACTGAATAGCTTCCCAGAAACATGTTGTAACCAATTATCCACTCCTCATTTTGGTCTCTCACTATCCCTCCTGCTGCTGCAAAATCATCCTCAAGTCTAACGGAACCATCTGTATTTAAAAAAACCTACCTCCTGACAAATTAGAGATAAAAATGACTACAAACAAAAGTTTAAAACTACTAATTAAAGATCAAGTTGTTTCAAAATGTAATCACAATGAAAAACACAACTTAAAATAAAATTTCGAAATATAAAATTACTTTATGAAATTTCTTGAAAGCTATCAAATAACAAAAGAAATGGAAGGTTACATAATTCCATGAAGTTGGAATTTGTTAATTGAATGTGTCAAAGGCTATGATAAAAGAAAAGGGCTAATCCCATCCAACAAATTCCATAAATTATCTAACAAGTTATTAAAAAAGATGCAATACCTTTCTTAATATGTTATTATGTTGTAAGAAAAGGTTTAACAATAAGATGACAACTGGATCCCACATATCGGTCCTCTTCTTCGATATATCCCCCCTAATCTCAATCTAAATCCTGATTGCCTTTTACATGAGATGACTTCAGAGGATGGATCGTAGAATCTTGATCTTTTTCGAGAATGGTTATCGGAAGAGGTGATTCAAGTCATTAGAGGTATCCCTCATCCACAGTACTCTGAAGGTCCGGATAAAATTTCTTGGAGTCATTCTTCGTCTGGTATCTTTTCAGTTAAGTCTGTTTATAAGGCACTTAAAGAGAGAGATTGGAGTCCAAAGGATGAGAAATAGAAGGCTGTCTGGAAGTGCCCTGGTCCTTAGCGGGTTCGTGGTTTTATTTGGACGGTCTTACAGGAAAGGATTCTTAGTCATGTTGAAAGAGTTCGAAGGGGCCTCTCTGATGATTCCTCTTGTCTTATTTGTGGACACTACTCGGAGGATTCTCTACATATTTTACATGATTGTCCTGCTGCTAAGGATGTTTGGTCTCAGGTTAACCTGGGTATGTATCTATCCAATTTTTTCTCAATCCCTTCTCAAGAATGGATTCTTCTTAATTTGCAGGTTAACAGGTCGATTCGTGAGGGGGGAACCAGTTGGGCTTGTCTTTTTGGCCTACTTATTTGGCATATTTGGAAAAATTGCAACTTATACATTTTTCAAGGCAAACCTTGGAGTTCGAAAGATATTGTTCAAAGTTCTGTTAGCTGAGCGATTCAACAACAAAACCCATCTCCTCAGGAAGTCCCTTTTGTCTATCTTGGTCAGCCCTCTGTTTCACACATCACCGAGGAACGAGTGTATCTCAACACCGACGGAGCTGTACAACTGGATTCCGATTTAGCTACTGCTGGGGGCCTTGTTCGTGATAAAGAAGGCAATTGGATTGTTGGCTTCCATAGATTTCTTGGTAAATGCTCAGTCTTCGATGTGGAACTTTGGGGCATTTTAGATGGACTGAAACTTACTCAACGACGAGGTTTTGATCAAGTTATCATCCTTTCTGATTGCTTGGAAGTAGTCAAAGCCATCCTTGGAAGTTCTTCTACAACTTCTAACTCCGCTCTAATGAGGCGCATTCATAACATCTTATCCCACGAAAATCAGTGGATTCTCAGATACATTTCGAGAGGTCAAAATCAAGTTGCGGATTGGCTAGCTAAGCAAGCTTTGTTTGAAAAAGCTAATGTAACATCCTGAATTTTTGGGCCTATGCATTTAATGGGGGGATATGTTTAATGTGTTAATTTAAGTGTTAGGGGTCCAAATTGGGCTCAGGCTTAGGTAGAGGCCTTGATTAAAATTATCAGTTTGGGCATTATAGGGTTTAAAAGGTAGTATCTATGTTTAAAATACCAAAGTGGGCTTGTGGCCCAATCTTAGGAGGTGACGCCACACAAGGGAGTAAGGGGCCCAAATTTAAGTTTCATGGAGCCCAATTCTTTTAATTTAAGTTAGCTAAATTTTGGGCATTAGGATTAGGTGGAGTGGATGGCAACAAGGATAAAATTTAGGATTTTAATGTTTAAAATATGTGGATAATAAGCAGATAAAGGCTATTATTTAGGAATTTATTTTATGTGGACAATAAGCGGATAAAGACTAAAATTTAGGATTTTAATGATTAAAATATGTGGATAATATCTTTGATAAAGGAGGAGGAGTTAGAGATAATTAAGTCTCTTTTAGATGAGCTAGTAGATTAAGATAAAGGAGAAAAGATAGGATTTATATCTGCAAGGTTAGGTAAGTGCTGAAATTTCTATAAATAGGGGAATATCTCTTCAATTTCAGCATTTGGTTTTTCTCTCATTCTTTTCTCTTCTTCTCTCGAGTAAAAGCGAAAACTCCTAAAGTTCCATCTTCTTCTTCATTCATCTCTGCAAAAAGCCAAATCTCTAAGCCTATTCCTCATCTTCACTTTGATTCAAAAGCGAAACTCTTTCCATTATTTTTCTTCCTAGCCGAAATCTTCATGTCTCTTCCTTGTTTTCTTTTCTTCTTCTCTTTTCCTGTCAGAAACCGAAACTCTTCACTCAAGTATTTTAAAAGCCAAAGACACATCAGCCTTCTCTTGTTCATACTTTTTCCGGGATTTTCCTAAAAGCCGAAATCCCTAGATCTCATCTCCTGTGATTGCTGAATTACTTTTGTGGTGCCTACTTGTGCCAAAATCTGAAGGGAACTTTAGTGGAGTCAATCGCATAGATCTCTAAGTTATTGAATCGTGTTACTTTCGGGATTTCAAGGTAAAGGATCTATTAGTTTTAACGTATAATTTGGGATTTATTAACCTTGGCCGATTGTTGAAGGGGCTAAATCTTTGTGTGTTTGTCCGGCTTTTGGGCAAGGCTTTACATTGAGGATAATAGATCCGGATAGCAAGGACATCGACTAAGAGTTTAGTACTTCGTGATATCAGGTGTGTAATACTTCCCCACCGTCTAGATCTGATTATTAATATATGCTCATAAGTTTATATGTTGTGATAAATACCGATATCTCAGTTTAATGTTGGAAACCCGAAAAGGGTGAAGCAAATCACCAGGTCAGTGAATGTTTGACTTTATATGATAAAAGCATATTGATTCTATGACTTCATGGGTTGGGTTGATGAAAGGAGGAAGTTATACGTTATATGTGTAGCAGTTTATACCGTGATCTGTTATATGTTGTAGCGGCTAATGCCGTGATCTCATTATAAGGGCTTGGCCATAATATGTTAATGAGCAAACATGACTTCCATCTTGGCGTGTAGCGGTGTGGGTCGATTGTAGAAATCCCCAATAGTGTGAATGGCTGTATGCGGGCGTGTAGCGGATGGAAACCTAGGCAAATGGGTTGGGCCTTACATATTATTTGTTATTTTTTTATAAATGGAATTATTAATCTGTTTTATGGGCCTAAGGCCAAAATCTAGTGGTGCATGAGGGTTGCACACATCGAGTCTCGCGACTCACCCTATTAATTAACCTTTCGGTGATACCTAGTGCTTTGGACCGGCCGAGAGGAGCGCAAGGTGGCCATGCAAAAGACCAAGCTGGATCCAGCAAAAAGTCTCAAGTTAATACTTTATATTTTTAATTAATGGATTTTAAATCTCGTTGTAATAAGGCTATGTGCCACTAGTTTATGTTTTGTTTTATTTTAGGCTTTAATTACTTTTAGTTATTTAAATTCTTATTGAACTAATGTATCTATTTAAATTTGGGTTTTTAAATTTATAAAGGCATATTTTATTTAAACTATCAACTATTAAATTTCTCTCGAATAAGAAGATAAACTTTAGAAAAAATATTTTCCGAAAATACGACATGTTCTTCCAAAATTTTCTTAGTGACATACCGAGATCCTATTCGTGGTGTTTGGGCGGGTTTGGGGTGTTCAGATTAGTATTAGAGCCCGGTTCAAAACTCGGCTCTAGGGTTTTTGGGCTCAAAATGTTTTCTAAAGTTGGGTTTTGAAACATGCATATTTATACAGAGTCTATTAGCTCAAAGATGGCACTGCGCGTCTCAGCCCAAGTCCGCTGTAAGTATTCGAACCATTGTGTGATATAATATATGTGGGTTTGATGGGCTTTATGGGACGTAGATTAGTTAGATTAGAACTTGATGGACTTTAGGCCTAGTGAAACAACTCTTAAAATCTCATAAGACTTAACTTCACTAAACAAACCCGTGAGCGAGCCGCAAGACTAGGGTGTGGTAACAGCATACGCATGTCTAGGATTGGATCCGGAAGAGCACAGTATTTAAGCGGCCCTAGTGACTCACCTCCTCTTCACTGGAATCCTACAGTGCGTAGTGATTTGTTTACCTTAGCCAAGTTAGGGTGTGGCAATGGGCATACGCATGTCTAGGAGTGGATTCGGGGAGAGCTTGGTACTTAAGCGCCCCTAGCGACTCACCTCCTCTTCACTAGAATCCTACTACAGTGCGTTGGTGACTATTCACCCTAGTTACGAGGACTTGTTGATGGGCTAAACCTTATAATTAAAACCCGAAAGGGACCCGACCACCCTAGTTTGAAAAAGAAAAGAAAAAAATTTCTCAAGTTTTGCAAAATTTTCAAAATACGTTTGATTTGTGAAAACTACCAACCACCATGAATTTGTAAAATACTTATGTTTTGAAAATTTACCCGAAAATCTCATGTTTATAAGAGTAACCCGGACCATGAAACTAGATTTTTCCCCAAAGTACCCTGTTTGAAAAGAAAAAAAATAATAACAACAACAACAACATCGAAATAACCCTGGTTAGAAAAAATTATCAACCTACCCTCGTTTTGTCAAATGACCAAAATACCCCTGGTTTGTACAATTACCAAACTACCCCTAATTTGTAAAATTACTAAATTGCCCATGATTGTAAAATTACTGAAATACCCTCAGATTTCAAAATGATCGAAATACCCTCAGATTTCAAAATTACCAAAATACCCCCGAATTGTAAAATTACCAGAATACCCTCACTTCACGAAATCAACAAGGAACTTTATTATGAAAAATTACGAAAATACCCCTGTAGGATGAAATTACGAAAATACCCATGGGTAGTGGAATAACGAAAATACCCCTATGTGTTGAATGTGGGTGCATGGATGTTGTCTGTATGTTGATGGTTGAATGTATGTAGTTCTTAGAACTAGGAAAGGTGAACTTGAGACTGAATTCGAATTCGAAAGAACTACTCTTAAACTACCGCTCATAAGACTGTTCGTGGTTAAACAAATGGAAGAAACTTATTAATTCATAAAATTCTTAATCGGATAAACGCGAACCCGATAGCATGAGTACAAAGGACGAGGACGCTCTAGATGTGAATACCGGTGCGTGCTCTACCATAGAATACTAAGTGTTTATTTTGGGTTTAGTATTGGAGTGCGCAGCGAAAGCATGGTAATGAGACTTAGGTAGTATGATTAATAGTTAGTTGGAAATTTCAAGACGAAATTTCTTTAAGGGGGTAGAACTGTAACATCCCGAATTTTTGGGCCTATGCGTTTAATGGGTGGATATGTTTAATGTGTTAATTTAAGTGTTAGGGGTCCAAATTGGGCTCAGGGCTTAGGTAGAGGCCTTGATTAAAATTATCTGTTTGGGCATTATAGGGTTTAAAAGGTAGTATCTATGTTTAAAATACCAAAGTGGGCTTGTGGCCCAATCTTAGGAGGTGACGCCACACAAGGGAGTAAGGGGCCCAAATTTAAGTTTCATGGAGCCCAATTCTTTTAATTTAAGTTAGCTAAATTTTGGGCATTAGGATTAGGTGGAGTGGATGGCAACAAGGCTAAAATTTAGGATTTTAATGTTTAAAATATGTGGATAATAAGCAGATAAAGGCTATTATTTAGGAATTTATTTTATGTGGATAATAAGCAGATAAAGGCTAAAATTTAGGATTTTAATGATTAAAATATGTGGATAATATGCTGATAAAGGAGGGAGGAGTTAGAGATAATTAAGTCTCTTTTAGATGAGCTAGTAGATTAAGATAAAGGAGAAAAGATAGGATTTATCTGCAAGGTTAGGTAAGTGCCGAAATTTCTATAAATAGGGGGAATATCTCTTCAATTTCAGCATTTGGGTTTTTCTCTCATTCTTTTCTCTTCTTCTCTGAGTAAAAGCCAAAAACTCCTAAAGTTACATCTTCTTCTTCATTCTCTGCAAAAGCCGAAATCTCTAAGCCTATTCCCTCATCTTCACTTTGATTCAAAAGCCGAAACTCTTTCCATTCTTTTTCTTCCTAGCCGAAATCTTCAAGTCTCTTCCTTGTTTTCTTTTCTTCTTCTCTTTTCCTGTCAGAAACCGAAACTCTTCACTCAAGTATTTTAAAAGCCAAAGACACATCAGCCTTCTCTTGTTCATACTTTTTCCGGGATTTTCCTAAAAGCCGAAATCCCTAGATCTCATCTCCTGTGATTGCCGAATTACTTTTGTGGTGCCTACTTGTGCCGAAATCTGAAGGGAACTTTAGTGGAGTCAATCGCATAGATCTCTAAGTTATTGAATCGTGTTACTTTTGGGATTTCAAGGTAAAGGATCTATTAGTTTTAACGTATAATTTGGGATTTATTAACCTTGGCCGATTGTTGAAGGGGCTAAATCTTTGTGTGTTTTTCCGGCTTTTGAGCAAGGCTTTACATTGAGGATAATAGATCCGGATAGCAAGGACATCGACTAAGAGTTTAGTACTTCGCGATATCAGGTGTGTAATACTTCCCCACCGTCTAGATCTGATTATTAATGTATGCTCATAAGTTTATATGTTGTGATAAATACCGATATCTCAGCTTAATGTTGGAAACCCGAAAAGGGTGAAGCAAATCACCAGGTTAGTGAATGTTTGACTTTATATGATAAAAGCATATTGATTCTATGACTGCATGGGTTGGGTTGATGAAAGGAGGAAGTTATACGTTATATGTGTAGCGGTTTATACCGTGATCTCGTTATATGTTGTAGCGGCTAATGCCGTGATTCATTATAAGGGCTTGGCCATAATATGTTGATGAGCGGCATGACTCGCCATCTTGGCGTGTAGCGGTGTGGGTCGATTTTAGAAATCCCCAATGGTGTGGATGGTTTGGTACGGGGCGTGTAGCGGATGGAAACCTAGGCAAATGGGTTGGGCCTTGCATATTATTTTTTTTTTTATAAATGGAATTATTAATCATTTTATGGGCCTAAGGCCAAAATCTAGTGGTGCATGAGGGTTGCACTGCTGAGTCTCGCGACTCACCCTATTAATTAACCTTTCAGGTGATACCTAGTGCTTGGACCGGGCCGAGAGGAACGCAAGGTGGCCATGCAAAAGACCAACTGGATCCACAAAAAGTCTCAAGTTAATACTTTATATTTTTAATTAATAGATTTTAAATCTCGTTGTAATAAGGCTATGGGCCACTAGTTTATGTTTTGTTTTATTTTGGGCTTTAATTACTTTTAGTTATTTAAATTCTTATTGAACTAATGTATCTATTTAAATTTGGGTTTTTTAAATTTATAAAGGCATATTTTATTTAAACTATCAACTATTAAATTTCTCTCGAATAAGAAGATAAACTTTAGAAAAAAATATTTTTCTGAAAATACGACATGTTCTTCCAAAATTTTCTTAGTGACATACCAGATCCGGTCGTGGTGTTTGGGTCGGGTTTGGGGTGTTACAGCTAATATGCAAGTGTTTGACGCTCCTTCGGAAAGTTCTCGTAGTCTTATGGATAGAGACAAGGTTATGAGTGATACATTCACTCGTTAATTGTTTTTGTAATTTTTCGGTTTTTTCTTATTTCACCAAAAAAAAGGTTTAACAATGTACTTACATAGCTAATTTTCATACCTCAAATATCAGTAATTTGTATCGATGCACTAAGGAAGAAAATATATATTTTTTTATTTTATAGTAAATATTTAAGTTTTAATTATTTTATCGATTATGTGTAGAAAATGAACTCTTAATCTATCTTATTCTTCAAAAAAAAAAAAAAGTTGACTTAAATGTGCATTTTCATGGTTGAAAAATATTTTTAAAATTAAATTAAAAGAAATTTTATTGTGCGTTAAAATCACATATACCAAAATTTTGACTGAAGTGTTAACAATTAAAATTTTCGTAAACGTTAGAAATCTCAATAATAAATGTTATAGAAAAACAACACACATCAAATATTTGGATAAATGCGTACTTTTCAATTCCTACGAAGAATTGCAAATGAAGGAACATCTCTATTTATACTTTAGATAATATTATTTTTTTAAATCACTTTCTAATGCAAC
The DNA here is from genome assembly GCA_025698515.1 of Gossypium sturtianum. NCBI lineage: Eukaryota > Viridiplantae > Streptophyta > Magnoliopsida > Malvales > Malvaceae > Gossypium > Gossypium sturtianum. The sequence continues at coordinate 128,385,672 of CM046949.1, read as the reverse complement.
AGTAGGTAGGACTTTGATTTAAAAAGGTCCTACCATAGTATCTCTTGGGGTATTTAATTAATTAAACTTTACAATCGCATGCCAATTTTTTTTTTCAATTACTAGTAAGAGGTTGCATCAAAAAAATCACCATGTATCATGTCATTCGTTTCTTCACATGTACACAAAAGATTGGTATTTATTTTTCCATATTTTTCATCATTTGAGAGTGACAGATAAGAAATAAACTAATATATTTGAATGATCAAGAATATCTATTTTATGGGCTAATTTTATTATAATAAAAAATGTTTGACTAATCCAACCTTATCCCAATTTACACTTAACTACCTCATCTAAAAAATGTGAATAAATGTCATGCTTCCACCTCAATTTTTAATTTCTCCATCTTTGAAATTGATTTCCATTTGGCTTTGATTTTGTAATTATTTATGTCTTTATGGGTTAAGATTTTCCTATGATTTCTTTATGTTTTTTTAATCTTCAAAATGTAGCTTAAATACTTGTATTATCACCAACATATCTTTAGACTTAATTGTCTTGATTTGGCCATTAGGGAAGGATCAAAACAAAACCCTTGAGGATGCAAATGGAATAATTGAAGGGTTAAGGACTAAAGTAGAATTAAGATTTAAAAAATTGGAAATCATGGTTATGGACAAACTTTACGATAAATCTAAAAAATACACATGTGTTCTGGTTTAATATGTAATATGATGTTGAACTCTGATTTGACATAATTCTATTTGAAACTTTGATTTTAATTCCATTGTACAAATGAAATTTTAGTGATACATTTAAAAAATAAATAAATAAAATTATTTTTATATATGGTAAATATAATTGTTTGTGTATGTAATCTATATTTTAGAATGTGTTTGACAGAATTGGTGTTGCCTATTAACTTGATCTCAACTCAATTGTAAAATTACCAAAAACCAATTGCTTTTACGGAATAAAAAGATTTATTTTAAGGGTATTTATGTCTTTTTATTTTTTGATAAATCTAAAAAAAATACACATGATGAAAATCATGGGTAAATTACCAAATAATGCCCTTTTTTCAAAATTTACAGAAAAGGACATATTTTCCAATTATTTACCGGAATGGGCCATTTTTCTCGAAAACGCGTCCACGTCAGCACGATTTTAGGGGATGCAGCAGGAAAACGCGTCCCTGAGGGAGCGTTTTCTGCCACATCAGCAAAAATCGCGTCCTTGAGGGCACGCTTTGCTGATGTGGCAAAAACGCTCCCTCAGGGACGTGTTTTGCCCACTTCTTCCGTTAGGGTTTTCAGTTGTTTTTAGAGTTAGGGTTAGGGTTTTTAGGGTTTTAGGGCTAGGGTTTTTAGGGAAAAATTAATGAACTAGAGTTTAAGGTTAATTAATTAAAATAATTTTAGGTTTAGGGTTTTGGAAAAAATATATCAGCAATATAAAAATTATTTGTTTTTTTTTACAGTAGTATCTGGTAAAATAATTTTGAGAAGACGTTTCTGAACAAATAGTGACCAAAACGCTTCAAGCAGGATGCACTGTCAGCAAGAGTACTGAAAAAAGCTCCCACGTGGACGCTCTTTTGCTACAGTAGTTCCTGAAAAGATAATTTTGAGAAGACGTTTCTAAACAAATAGTGACCAAAACGCTTCAAGCAGGATGCACTGTCAGCAAGAGTACTGAAAAAAGCTCCCACGTGGGCGCTCTTTTCTCTGATGAGTTCCTATTTGTCCTTAGACTATAAATGAGCCAAATTTCATTCTCAGGTTACATAATAGAAATTGAGGCAAAAGTATAATAGAGCGAAGATGAGTGAACGTATTAGTCTTTGTTATTTACTATGATGGTGAGGTTCGTGACAATCGAAAGCGGTGTTGTTTTTTTATCGGAGAACACAGCGCGACTGGTTTTTAACCAGAACATAGATTTGACAGAACTTCGCAAAAGAATTAGGAGTAAAATCTTCGGAACAACGCCAATGAAAGTTCAGTCTATTAAGTATAGATTTTGTGCTTCGGTTGATCCTGTGAGATATGACTCATTCGACATCAAAGGTCCTCGGAGCTTGGAGGCAATGGTAGAGACTCATCTTGCCAGTGGATCACCCTATCTTGAGGTATATGTACAATTTTCATCGCCAAGTGAAATTCCTTTGACTTCAACATCTACTGTTGTTCGAGGGGAATACACGACCCTAAGCCGACACTCTGTTAGTGGGAGGCAGAATACGGAAGTGTCCGTGTTTGGTGGTAGTATAGAAAACACAACCCCTGCACGACACTCGGTTGGTGGATGGGACATGCATATCGGTGGGTTGACTTTCGATGCTAGAAATACGTATTGGGGAACATCATCAACTTCTAGTGGTTGGAAATCCACATATGATTGGGGACGTTACGAAAGTTGTTTAAGGAGGGATAATGTACTCCCCACGACATCCACGGGCGATGGGACCTCGTTCGTTGCAGATGATGGTGGGTCGAATGATGAGTTCGATGTGGATCCACCTCGAGAGCCCGGCCCTGATGGTGCAGAAGTTGCATTATTTTCTGAACCGGAGCCTGTTCCAACCATACCTAAAGATGTTGAAGGGGGTTCAGATGAAGAAGAAGAAGATCCGCGATTCAGGGCGTACTCGCCTCCAGCCCACATGCATAATGTCGATCTATCTCAAGACGATGCGTTGGAGTTTCCTGAACTACCACACAGAAGGCGTGACCGTACAAGTTCGTCTTTGGATTCGGGTGAATTAGAAGTTGGTAAAGAGTTTTCCAACAAGGATAGTTTTCTTGGTGCATTGAAACAATATAGCATCAAGAACGGGGTTAACTACAACATGGTTAAATCCAAACTCGATAAGTACGAGGCCAAGTGTGCAGTGCATGACGGTACATGTTCATGGAAAATCATGGCCTCGTTGAGGAAAAGGACAGGCTTGTGGGAGATTAAAAAGTACAAAGGTCCACATACATGTCTTGCCAGTACAGTATCACTAGGTGTTTAGGGTTTTTGAATAATACTGATGTTACGTAATGTTGCATTATTTAACGTACTTCGTTGACAGGTGTTTCACAAGATCATCCTAAGATGGATTCAGATATGTTGGCTAGCTTAATAATACCAACGATGAAGGCGGATCCCAAGACTTCAGTGCCGGTATTAGTTGCCAATATTCGTAGCCAATTGGGGTACACGCCCTCTTACCGCAAGACTTGGATAGCTAAGCAGAAGGCGTTGGAAAAGTTGCATGGTCGGTGGGACGCTTCATATAATGAAGTGTGGCAGTGGTGTCAGGTGCTGGAGAGATATGTCCCAGGCAGCATAACAGACCTTGAAACGGTACCTGCGTACTACAATGATATATTGCTCCGTGGATGCCAAGTGTTCAAGCGTCTGTTCTGGACATTTAAGCAATGCCGAGACGCATTTCTATACTGCAAGCCATTGATACAAATTGACGGTACCTTTATGTATGGTAGATATACGCATCGGCTATTGCTAGCTGTGGCACAGGATGGCAGTGGGAGAATCCTTCCAATTGCGTTTGCAATAACACCGGGGTAGTCAGCTGATGACTTGGATTTCTTTCTATCTAGGTTAAGGAGGCATGTCTGCTCCCAACCTGATATATGCGTTATATCAAATCGGGGCCCTGGAATACTAGCCGCAGTAGAGCGACAGGGAAGCCTATGGCATCGCACACACCATCCTAAGGCATGTTGCGTCCAACTACCACGGGCAACATCGATCTACAAGTGAACGACGGCAAGTGACCAACATGGGTATGTAATATCTATTAATATAATTTTTTTTGTAATATTCAATTTATTCTTAATTGAAGAGTGGTATGTAATATTCGCTATCAACTTATATTGGCAGGGTACGAGATCAATAAGGACCGTTTTCACGAGATGTTGGCGATTTTGCGCTCAGTTAACGAAGAAGGCGCAAACTACCTATGCAACATACCTTTCGAACAGTGGACACAAGCATACGACGGCGGCCTACGATATGGTCATATGACCTCAAACCTGGCTGAATGCATAAATTCTGTTCTAAAAGGAACGCGTCATTTGCCGATAACATCGGTTGTGCGAGAGATATATTTTCGTTTAGTGGCACTATTTCCGAAGCGAGCAGCGAGTTATAAATGCCAAATGCAGGGAGGCCATGTATGGTGCGCGAAGGTATTGCGAGAAATTAACAAGGCGAAGGCACGGGCCAACACCATGCACACAGTGTGTCACAATCACGACAACCTATGGTTTCGTGTGACGAAGTTTGACAGACCAAACCAAGGTATTGTTGGCGGGCAATATCATGTACACTTGAGAAATAGGACCTGCGACTGTGGGATATTTGACGCACTTCGTTATCCATGCGCTCATGTAATTGCAGCTTGTCAGAATCTCCGTCTGGATCCCATGAGCTATGTCGACGAAGTGTACAAAATAGAATACATGTACAACGTGTGGAGACACGTATTCCCACCATCCCCGGATGAACGTAAGTGGTCGTCAGATCGCTTGCTCCGTTTTAAGCATTTGCGGATAGAGAAGCTGCGTCGCAAACCAAAGGGTCGACCTTACTCGACTAGAATACGCAACAATATGGATATCCGAGAAACAACCAACCAACGGAAGTTATGCGGATGGTGTAGGAACCCAGGCCATACATCTCGCTCATGTCCAAATCGGAATAGTTGATAGTCTCCTTATCATTTTTGTCTCTTGGTGGCTATGAAAATTCTTTTAATTTCTTGATGAAAATGGTGAACTTTTGTAGAAGGACTAAGTTGCAAAACAAAAAAAAAGTTATTCAATTAATCTAAAATATCACCATCATTATTATTCTTCAAAATTATCTTTCTTGCTAAATGATTATTTTGCCCCTTACGATCCTTCAAAATTCCTACATTGGATCAACACCCATCTTGATAAAATTACAAATTAACCCATCATAGTTTTTCACTTATTCAATTTAGTCCCAATTCATCCATTTCTTCTTAGTTTCTAGATCCTTCCACCCTTAAAATATTTACACCATTGGCCCTTCAAGTTTTTTCATATATACATTTTAACCCCTCAAATTTTGAATATTTACTATTGAGCCAGAAAACTTTTCTCACATTTCTGATTTAGTCCTTACTTGAACCAATACAATTAGGATATTAAAAACAACTTTTATTTTATTAAAAATATAAAAATTAAATTACAATTAAAAAATTAAAATCAACTTTTATTTTATTAAATGTAACAATATAAAAAAGTTTGTAGAAATATATTAAAAATATAAAAATTTTAAACATATTGCCTTATTAAAAAAAATTGATTTTATTAAAAATAAAAAATTAAATTACAATTAGGATATTAAAAACAACTTTTATTTTATTAAAAATACAAAAATTAAATCGCAATTAGGATATTAAAAACAACTTTTATTTTATTAAAAATAAAAAAATTAAATCGCAATTAGGATATTAAAAACAACTTTTATTTTATTAAAAATACAAAAATTAAATCACAATTAGGATATTAAAAACAACTTTTATTTTATTAAAAAAAAATTACAATTAGGATATTAAAAACAACTTTTATTTTATAAAAAATATAAAAAATAAATTACAATAAAAAAATAAAAGATAAATTTTATTTTATTAAAAATATAAAAATTAAATTACAATAAAAAAATAAAAAATAAATTTTATTTTATTAAAAATATAAAAATAAATTACAATAAAAATAAAAACAACTTTTATTTTATTAAAAATAAAAAATTAAATTACAATAAAAAATAAAAAACAACTTTTATTTTATTAAAAATATAAAAATTAAATTACAATTGAAATATTAAAAACAACTTTTATTTTATTAAATGTAACAACATAAAAAATTTTGTAGAAATATATTAAAAATATAAAAATATTAGCAATATTTTTGCCTTATTCAAAATAAATTGATTTTATTAAAAATATACAAAATAAATTACAATTAATATGTAAAAAGCAACTTTTATTTTATTAAAAATATAAAAAGTAAATTACAATTAAAATATTAAAAACAACTTTTTATTTTATTAAATGAAACAATATAAAAGAGTTTATACAAATATATTAAAAAATCAATGTTGGTGCCATTGAATCGGTGCCACATGGGGGGGTGGTCGATTGTTACGCTACTGGATTCCTCCTTGTTCCAGCTTCCGGGGTTGTGGTTGCTCGGTGGGATTCCAGTTCCTCGCAGGGGTGCAGTGGTAGGTGTTGGGAAGATGACCCACCTTGATAAAATAATGATCTGCGGAGGTGTTTGCATCACCCATGGCGAGGTGTTTGAATCCCATAAGGCATCGGAGATTGGTAAAAAGAAGAGCTCCCGATGGCGCCTCGTGCGATCCTCATGCGACGGCGGCCTATAGATCGGCGATCCACTCGGAGTAGTCTCGAACGGACTCGAACCAAAGCCATGCATTCCAAACTCGCCATAGGATTGGGAAAAGGAAACATATAAGGGTTAAGATACATATAAGGGCTAGGATACTTTGGCATAACCGGGAAAAGGCCGTGATGTGGGTGTCGTCGGGTGAAGTGTTGGGCTCGGTGACTGTGTGGGCGCTGTTGATGGCCCGGTGATTGTGTCGGCGCTGTTGATGGGCCCGTCCCATCATCCCTTCTCCTTGGATTTAAATGGTTCCGTCGTTCCCTTTGTATACGAAGTTGCCATCGCCTCTCCTCTTCTGACAATAAATACGGCTTGCCATGGATCCTAAACCATGGCATGTATTCCGGCACGCACGCTAACTCAAGAACGATGATCGGTTCCCGAGTAGGTATATAATCATATCGGTTTTCCCACAATTCGATATATGCTGACCAAAATCTTGACCAATCCGTATGCAACTTCAGTAAGTCGACTTTGTGCTCATCATCGAGCACCTCAGGTGCCACAAGAATCGGTTGTCGGAATCCAAATTGACGCAGAACCCGATCTGACTGGTGCATCTCCACGATGGCATAGTTGACCAATGGGACCTTCACATGCCAAATGTTCGAATTTTGAAAGAACTCATCCGGAATTACTGCCCGAATTGACGGGTCCTCGTATGGTGTCCATTGAAACTATATTAACATGATAAAAATATTAGTTATATACATAATACTAAATACTAAATACTAAATACTAAATACTAAATACTAAATACGAAGCGACTATTTTATTACGAAAATATATTTTATTTAATACTTACTTGTGCTTCCGACCGTTGGTCTAATAGAAGTCGTATATCTTCAAGCGAGGTAGGTATTCCAACATAACTCGCCGAATGGTTCCACCTAATTAAATAAATTTTTAGCATACAATTATATTTTAAATCTACGTAATAATTATAAAATCTAATATTAAATTTACCTCGTTATGAGTGGGAATGTATATGGGTGGTCCACTCGAGGACGTAAAAATGGAAAGTGAAACCGTGCCCATGATTGCAGTAGTGATAGGCAACCTCCGATTTTGGCTTTATTCGGTCGCGTCGCCCCGCACATCTCCCGATACAATTTTTGCTAGCACGGCAGACCCCCAACTCAATTCACCGGCTGCTCTAAAATCAACGAGTTTCAGTAGCCATCTCAGATGTACGAGGTTTCGTGACAAGTCCGGCATCAGATAACCTCTAATCATCTCAAGAATGTATGCCCGAGCATACCGTATTCTTTCTAGTCGAATCATTATCCGGCTTTAGGAATGTGTCTCGTAACCAGCCCATCTCGATCTGACCTCCGTTAATGTTATCCGGAATAGCACCCAAAAGCTCGTAGCATACGGCTCCTCAATCACCAGAAGTTGCGGACCCGGTGACTATGTACCCATCCATCGGCAATCCCAATTGCAACTGCACGTCTTCCAGAGTGATAGTACACTCTCCGCATGGAAGATGGAAAGTGTGCATCTCGGGTCTCCACCTCTCTATCAACGCACTGATTAGCTTCGGGTCCAACTTGCACCCCCGGCCTATCGTGGCCACGTGCCAAAAACCCGCTTCCCGCAGGTAATTCTCGATCAACGGCGATGGCGGACCAGACATATTACGAATATAGTATTGCAACACCCGATCTACAGGCTGTTTAAAAAATTATAAAATTAAAATTAATTAAAATTGCATAAACCTAAAAATTATTAAATAGTATTGAAAAATTAAAATTATAACTTACCATTGTCATTTGATCGACAGAGATGTGTTTATTGTCGAGACGAATTAATTCTCCGTCCATTGCTAATACGATTGAATATTTTTAAATTTAAAAAAAAAACTAATTTAAAAACCTTTTAAACAGGGCTTTTTTTGTAAAAATTAAAGGACTTTTGTGAAATTTGAGAGGAACTTTAGAGGAATTTGAGAGAAATTTGAGAGAAAGTTGAGAGAAAATTAAGTAAGGACCTTTGTGTGAAAAAAATGAAAGGGGGGATTTTATAGTTTTTTTTTTTTTTGACTGTTGGAGGCCCAACGGTCAAAAAAATATGGCTGTTGGGGAAGGGCAAAAACGCTCCTTCAGGGACAAGTTTTCCTGTTGCATCCCCTGAAATCGCGCTGACGTGGACGCGCTTTCGGGGAAAATGGCTCATTCCGGTAAATAATTGGAAAATATGTCCTTTTTCGTAAATTTTGAAAAAAAATGGTATTTTTTTTATAATTTACCCGAAAATCATGAGATTTGAACAAAAAACATAATAATTTATACTATCTCAACTTTATCATATCAACTAAAACCACATTTAATTTTATATTTTTTTTATATAAATTTGTTATATCTTCTTTTATCCACATTATGGATATGTATCATAATCTAATAAATATAAATTTAAAATAATATTAATAGTATGTGAAATTTAAAACAAAATTAAAAAAAATATGTATATATTTGCAAAAAATTAAAATTTTTTTTATATTTTATTAAAATTCACAATTTATCTCTTAAAAATATGATAAGATTCTTTCCCTCTTTTTCTTTGTACCTTATGTGATTATGAGTATATTTCTTGAAAAGCCATCAATCAAATCAATAAGAAAAAAAGGAAATGGAAGGTTACATAATTTGATTAGAATAAAGCGTCCAAAGCTGGAATTTGATTTTTCAAATTGTAGGGTAAAATTACACTCAACCTTATTAAATTATTTTATATTTTATATTTTATATTAATATAATGGATGATAATGTTAAACGTGCACCCCTTGTTTTTCCTTTCGGTTTAATTATGCCCTTGTCTTTATACTCTTTCCATCTTTTAAATTTAGTCCGGGATTTACTACTTAAAATTAGTCCAATCGATGACATTATTAATTAAATTTCGTTAATTTAAACATGTGGTATTTTAATATTTAAAGATTTAATTTAAAATATAAAGTTCAGTTGATATGGATATTCAAATTTAACAGAAATGAGTTAAATTAAATTTTAATTTTTAAATTAAAGAAGTAAAATTAAGAAAAGATAAATTAAATTTTAGAAGTCCAAATGGTACTAGGGGCTAATTTTGATAATGAATTTTTCTTGTCATGACTACAAGTGTTTTTATCTATTTTATAATTTGAAAAAGTCAAAAGTATTGAATTTAGAATTCGAATTTGATTATAATGTAGGGAGAAAAATTCAGTGCCAATTGTTGAGATCAAGATTGAGAAACTTTAGGTGTAAGAGAAATGCAGTTAAGCTAAGAGTGGGTTTGGATGGGTGGTGAGTGCAGTACAGTGTGTTTAATTTTTTTTTTCTTTCACGCTACAGTATCGTTATAGTATCTAATTTTACCGTCACTGTTATTTTTACACTAATTACAGGTCAACATACCGCCAATCTAAACTCACCCTAAGATTTATAGGGGAGGGGCTGATTCAAACTTAAAATTTCTTTAAAATTCCACGTGTAAAACACCCAGAACCTCTAAGCAAAAGAAGAGAAAAGTATATAGAAAACAGTTTCAGACGTTTGTCTCTCACTATATTTTGATAACAGTGAGGCATCAATGTCAATTTGTATTCCTTTAAGCTGATCCAGTGGCATTTCCTGTAAATATATAGAACAAGAGTCCGGAATTAACGGGATTCCAACATAAAAATAACGCATAAATGCCAGCACTGGACAGACCAGCCAAAACCTATCTGTTCTAACCCCATGACCGATGACCCAAAAAGTAACCAAATTTATCATAATTATCTTTCAACTTTTTCTCTTTGATGTTGTTTTGTTATAAACATATGCTTACCCCACAAAGTTTTCGTCTTTAAAAAGATCTGTTTTTTTTATAAAAAACCCATATTTTTTTCATAGCTTTGGGTTGATGACATTGAGCTGAACCCAATAGCTGCTTCTTCTTTGTTGCTACATGATGGGAAAATTGAAAGAAAGGGTTCAAGCTTTTGTGAATAATAGATGGCTGGTTTTTGTGGCTGCAATGTGGATACAATCTTGTGCTGGTATTGGATATGTATTTGGTAGCTTATCACCTGTAATAAAGAGATCATTGAATTATAATCAAAGACAGCTTTCAAAGTTGGGTGTGGCTAAAGATCTTGGTGATAGTGTTGGGTTCTTAGCAGGAAGCTTATCTGAGATATTGCCTTTATGGGGTGCTTTGCTCGTTGGTGCTTTGCAGAATCTTATTGGTTATGGTTGGGTTTGGTTGATTGTTACTGGAAGAACTCCTGTTTTGCCTTTGTGGGCTGTAAGTATCGATTTGATCCTCTGTTTCTTCTTCTTCTTTTTTGGCCATTCTTTTATATACTAATGTGTTAACTTGTAAATTTTGCTCTTTTCAATCTCCAAATTTGTTGCTAAAACCAGAAGTTATTATGTAAGTGGATTTGAGGTGGAAAATTAAGGTGATTGATTTTGTTATTTTATTTCTAAAATAATTTCAAGCTAACCCTTTCAACTATGTCCAAAAGTTATTGTATCTTCACAAGTGTTTGCAAAAGTAACATCTCACTATAGTTAGACTGTTAATCCACCTCAGTATGCAGATGTGCATCTTGATATTTGTGGGAAACAATGGAGAAACCTACTTCAATACAGCTGCTTTGGTTTCTTGTGTGCAAAACTTTCCAAAAAGCCGAGGTCCGGTCGTCGGAATACTCAAAGGCTTTGCTGGTTTGAGCGGCGCGATTTTGACTCAGATATACACTATGATTAACTTCCCAGATCAAGCGGCTTTGATATTCATGGTTGCAGTCGGACCGGCGATGGTTGTTGTTGCTCTAATGTTCATAATTAGACCTGTTGGAGGTCATAGACAAGTGAGGCCATCTGATGGTTTAAGTTTTACGTTTATTTATAGTGTATGCCTCCTACTGGCAGCTTACTTGATGGGGGTGATGCTTTTGGAAGATCTTGTTGATGTAAGCCACACTTTAATCATAATTTTTACAGTGATTTTGTTCTTGATTCTTGTTGTTCCGGTAGTTATTCCGGTTAAATTGAGTTTCTCCGACGAACCTAAAGATCTGGCTGTTGAAGAGGTTCTTTTACCAAAGCCCGAGCAACAAGAAGCAGGCAAATCCGAACAGGACGAAGTAATATTCAGTGAGGTTGAAGATGAGAAACCGAAGGAAGTAGACTTGCTTCCAGCATCGGAAAGGCATAAACGAATTGCTCAGTTGCAAGCAAAACTATGTCAAGCCGCTGCTGAAGGAGCTGTAAGGGTGAAAAGAAGGAGAGGTCCTCATCGAGGGGAGGACTTTACGTTGATGCAAGCTTTGATCAAAGCAGATTTGTGGCTTATCTTTTTCTCTCTGCTATTAGGTTCGGGCTCGGGATTGACCGTGATAGATAATCTTGGTCAGATGAGCCAGTCTCTCGGGTATGATAATACTCATATTTTCGTATCCATGATTAGCATTTGGAACTTCCTCGGTCGTGTTGGTGGTGGTTACTTCTCAGAGATCATTGTGAGGTACATACCGATATTGTTAGACAAACTTTAGTAATGGTTTTTGATTCATTTTTCTTACCTAGTCACTGTGATTTAGGGATTATGCTTATCCGAGGCCAGTAGCTATGGCTGTTGCCCAGCTTGTTATGGCAGTTGGCCATGTTTTCTTTGCTATGGGATGGCCTGGAGCAATGTATATTGGTACTCTGTTGATAGGACTTGGCTATGGCGCCCACTGGGCAATTGTGCCAGCTGCAGCCTCCGAGTTGTTTGGTTTGAAAAAGTTCGGGGCTCTCTACAACTTCCTCACACTGGCAAATCCTGCAGGTTCACTCATCTTCTCAGGTGTAATTGCTAGCAGTATTTATGACCGTGAAGCAGAGAAGCAAGCTCATCAACATCATATCCCACCTCAGATTTCGGGTTCAATATTCTCAGGGATGTTTACCGTGGATGAACCGCTTAAATGTGAAGGCTCTATATGCTTCTTTCTGACTTCAATGATTATGTCAGGATTCTGCATCATTGCAGGTGTTTTAAGTTTAATACTTGTTTATCGTACCAAGACTGTTTATGCCAACATTTACGGAAAATCTCGTACTTGATGAGATATAGGAGGGTCTTTTATGAACATTTTATCCGTTTTACGATAGTGTTTTTGCACGGGAGTTTGTGATATTAATATTTCCATATAATCTAGTTGAGTGAGTCTATTCATTTGTGAAAGATTCTGGTTTGAGTGTTCATCTGGTGTACATCGATTCTTGCTATGATGCTGAAGTTTTTGACACTATCCACTATAGTCTTGTTTATGGAGACCGTGAGGAATGCAAGTGATACTTTTGTTTTTCATTTTCTGATATTTTGTGTCTGAGTCCACTCCATCAGTGTTCAATATGAAGATGCACAACAAGAACAACAACAACAATAAGGTAAGCACGAAGCTACCAAATAAAGAACCTCTTCCTTTAGGAGAACTTCCCATATACTGTCCTTTGTGAGAGTTAAAGAATTGGAATGTACAGTGTGAATCAATCATATTATTGAATGAAAGAGTTACATCTCAACAAGCAATCATCTAAACATCAAAATAACAATCAAGAGAGTAGCAAACAATAATAATTTCAAACTCAGAAGATAAAGATGGGAAGGAAACTAAAATACAAAAAAGCTAGAAGCTGTTAACTGATAAAACAGACCCCAAGTCAGCCACTATTATGGCCCCGCAAGTTGGTAGCAACTTTTATAATGGTCAAATTGTACAAGTTCCCATCAATAGCTTTCCAAGGGCCACCTGATCAGCTGCATGAAGATGAATTTCAAGTTGTTTTCTTTCAACTTGCTCTCGCACAAAATGGAGAATGGTGACATGCTTCATTCGGCTATGAAAAACTAGATGGCATAATGAGCACTCTAAATGTCTGGACGTGTGAAAGCTAGATAATGAAGTTTGCCTATAATACGCGGATACAAAGAGCTGTCAACTTGAGAGTTGGAGGAAGAGGTAAAGAAGTTGACTATGGTAATTGGAGTTAAACCTTTTTGCAATTCGTCATGTTTACCTCCTTTAACATATCTGAAACATATTTTTTCTGAGTAAATAATACACCACTAGTGTAAGTCAACACTGCAATAGCAAGAAAGTAATGAAGTTGTCCAATAGCCTTGAGAGAAAAGTGCGATGCACGAGTGTCAATAACCTGATGAACATCACTAAACTTGTTTTCAGTGACAATTATGTGTCATTGACGCACATAAGTTCATTATAATGAAAAATTTTCTCTCAATCTCTCTTCCAATCACAATAACAAGTCTTGTCTTAAATATGCATATATTGATTTGTCAGAACTTCAATCTCATGCTCAAATAAGTCTTCAACATGAAATCAAATAACAAAAAATATTTTAGGAAAAAACTTCTTTTTAGAACAGGATCCCTTTAGGGAAATTTGATCACACAAAAAATTAGAGGTGGAATACATATTGACTTTTTGAGAATTATCATAAACAAGGAAGCAAACATCCATTTCTTTCTCAGACAAAAGACACATACAAAGATAAGTTGTTGGCAATGGCACGTTAACAACTCAATAACATGGAAATTAATGCCTTTTTATTGTTATAAAAAATATATGAAGGAGAAGACACAAAGAATTTGGGTCACTTTTATTTTGTTGTCAAATGATAGCCCCTTATTGAACCTCATATTCCATTCAAGAATTAAAGGCTGTGCAGTCAACCCTTATCTGTCCTGCATTACCAGTCTTGACTCCCACCCTTCCAAGTTTCCTTATTGCTGTAACAAAAGCTCCACTAAAATCACCAGGGTTGTTAGCAAAATCAATCACAGTAGCTTGAGATGCTTTATTTGTGAAGAGCACTTCATCTGAAGTAAACAACCCCTTCTTAGTAACTAGATTCTGGAAATACATGTTATCAAATGTTTGTGGCGTTGCAGGGTCCATGTTAATGGCGATTCTGGGGTCAACATTTTGAGGACAAGCTTGCATTAACTGCTGTGCATAGGTCGGATCGAGATCGGGATCGACAGGTGATGATGGAGAAAACGAGTACAACCGATTCGCGAAGCGACTGCAATGAGAGAAGCCTACAGTATGAGCTCCTGAGAGTGCAATCATATCAGTTTGTGTAAGGTTGTTTTTGGCGAACATGGTGTTGAGTTGAGTGAGATTGAAATTAGGGTCTGGTAGATTTCCAGTTACCCTGGATGCCTTTGAAATAAGGCCATCCCGTCGTCCCAATTCTACTTTGAATGAAGGGCCACCAGCCTGGGAATTTCAATAATAATAATAAAAGAGAATTATTAGAACATCGATCAGTTTTGTCGTGCAATAAATGTCTTAGTCTTTGGCATTCCTCACCAGTTCTATAACATCCCTAGTAGCAATTGTCAATATGTCAGCACAGGAGACTACTCTTGGGCAACTTTTTTCGACTTCCGTCTTAGCTTTTATTACCGTATCGAATCCATCTCCAGCCAGCGAAAGATTATCCGGAGCATCCTTCTCGGCGTCCCCATTCGGCGAAGATATCAACACTGATGCATCACAACCCTATAAAATGAAACCAAATACAAGGAAATCTTGTAAAAAAGGCTAAACCAGACAGGCTACGGAAGGGGAAAAATGAGAACCAACCTCAACAAAGCAATCATGGAAAAACAGACGTAAGGTGGCAGGAATTGTGACGAATGTCTGGTTAATCTTCTCGGTGACCACTTTTCTTACAATGGATTCCACTTTCGGACAGCTAGTTCGGTAAAATGTCTCGGATAATTGTCCCTTTCCCTTCTGCATCATCATGAAAACTAGGAACAATATCATCAACCATGTCCTCACCGCCATTCCTCAAACTTCAAGAGTTTCAGTCC
Source organism: Gossypium sturtianum (assembly GCA_025698515.1). NCBI lineage: Eukaryota > Viridiplantae > Streptophyta > Magnoliopsida > Malvales > Malvaceae > Gossypium > Gossypium sturtianum. The sequence continues at coordinate 128,370,370 of CM046949.1, read as the reverse complement.
CTCCTCAAACAATGTATATCTTAAAGAGGTGTCCATAAAATATATATAAAGAAGAAACAAAGAAATGAAGGACTTGTAAGTTGTTGGAGAAGATGCTTGATTAATAACTCACTTGATCTAATCATATAAATATTTATTAACTCAGCAATCAAGCAAGCAGCTACGTTATTTTAGCCCTTTGACCTGAATCTGTCCTTTTCTCTGGTTCATGTATCCAACAACGAGAAAGATAATCTCTTCTATTGCCTCAGTTGACATTTTCTAATTATTTCATATATAGATAACCTACATTCATCGTCGTTTTAAATTTCATTTCCCATGGTTCATTGTAAGATCGGTTCATAGTTCAGACTTGGAATAAAATAGAATAACCCTCCCTTGGTTGTAGTTAGAGATGAAAGCGACAATAAAAAAAATCCAAAGTCTATACAATAATATAGTGGAACATTATTGTGGTAAGAATGTTGTTTAATTGAGTAATGTATCTGGGTTTTGATTCCATTGCTGCTGTTATGGTCAACTGCTTGTTTATCATTGATATTGTTTTTTAAATTATTACTTGTTATTATAAATCAAGCATATGCCTCTCAAAAATTTACATGTTCAACATAGTGTGACACTGAATCCATTTTATTGGTATGATTTACAAAAACAATGCCTATCTTTTACATGCATTGACAAGCATCACAAAGGACCAAAAACAAAATAATACAAGGATATTCTTTTTCATATACTGTATGATGACCTTCAAATACCATCCCCAATTTCATGAGTTAAATGTTGTACAATCTATTCTTATTTCACCTTCATTGCCAGTTTTGACACCCACCCTTCCAAGTTTCCTCATTGCAGTAATAAAAGCTGCATTAAAGTTACCAGGGTTTGTAGCAAAATCAGACACGGTTGGTTCAGAATCTGGATCGGTGTTAAGCACTTGGTCCGAACTAAACAAGCCCTTCCCGCCTATTAGATTCTGATAGTACACATTGTCAAAAGTTTGTGGAGTTTCAGGATCCATGTTGATGGCAATGCTTGGATCTACATTTTGAGGGCAAGCGTCCATCAATTGTTGTGCATAGCTTGAGTCCAAAGTAGGATCAATAGGAGACGAATATATACGACCCGAAAACCGATCGCAGTGCGAGAAGCCTAGAGTATGAGCCCCTGAGAGCGCGATCATGTCGAGTTGGGTAAGGTTGTTTCGAGCAAAAAGGGTGTTGAGTTGATCAAGGTTGAATTCAGGCTCCGGTAGATTTCCGGTTACTCTTGATGCTTGCGATATAAGTCCGTCTCGACGTC